>OX940861.1:2551256-3824384 GCA_954871525.1 Parietaria judaica
TTAGGTGACTCTATTCTTGTCGATTTGAAGACGGCGATTTGAATGCATTTTTAATTTTATATGTATTATGTGACAATATGTATTAGATTTGTTCGGTTTTTTGGACAACAAGAAAATATGTAGACTTGTACGAGTTTTTTAGTAGTTAAAACTAACGTTTTATCTCTTTTTTTTTAATAAATAAAAACCGGATCCGGATATTCGGATAATATCCGGATCCGGTTTTAAAACCGGATTCGGATATCGGATCCGGGTTTTGAAATTAGATATCCGGATTTCCGGATATCCCCGGTTTTTCGGATCCGGATCCGGATATCGATTTTCGGATATCCGGTTTTTCGGATAACCGGTTTTTTGGATCCGGATTCGGACAGTTCCGAAAAACCAGATATCCGCTCCGGTTACACCCCTAAATGCCCAAGTTGTTGTTTTTGCATTTTTTTAAAGAAATTTATCTCTTTCTATCATTTTTAATATATATTCTTTTATTAGTGTGTCTCTCTCTTATTTATATCCAATTTCATTGATATACAATAAACCCAAATGAACAACGTCATCCTAAATGAACAAATAAACTCATATTCTCTATGTCTTTCCACATTCAAAGTGAGAAAAAGATACAGTGCTTCCTAATGGCGAGTCAAATCTCATTGACCATTCAAAGTGACATTTTCATAGCCCTAGCTCCTCCTTAGCTTGGCCAGCCGCGAAGCGAGTTTCACTACTTTATGCAGTATAATCCGGAGCTCTGGGGAAAAACAATACAATGCTTTGTTCGTCTGTACGTCGACATTTTCCGATTCTCAGCCCGGGAGAGCTCCATGTTCGATCCCATCGTTGTTGTTAGTATTGGATGACCATGAACAAGGGCTTGGTGGGATCAACGCTTCGTATCTCTTGAGTTCTTTTGCGGAAACCTCTCAATCTAAACCGGTAGTGGCAGAGGCAAGACATTTTCCGAGGATTCGGTCTCGTGGTAGGTGTCGAAGGATCCAAACAGCCCTAAAACACATAGCATATGGCCGGTGAGAGGCGGCGACAGTGAAGAAGGTCGTAGGAGAGATGCCGATGTAGGCGACGATGGCTTCATGAATAGTCTCTCAGATTTGAAGCGTCATAGCTGAAAAATCCTTGCGGATTAATTTTTAGAGAGAGGGGGGAGATGGCGGGGCTGGGGCCCACTAATAAAAATATTAAAGTTAAAAGAAAATGATGAATTTCTATTAAAATAAAAGTAAAAAGATCAACTTGGGTATATATAACATTGAAAAAAAAAGACTTGGCTCTATATCGAAATATTTTTGAACAACTTAGGTATATTTGCCGGTATTAACCCTAAATTATATGAAGAAACTTGGAAGCTGCTATGAAGGATGTGCAGATCGTATATGACATTTGTCTTCGCACATCCGGTTCTCGTTTGTAAAAGAACGGTAAATTCAGTAGCCCATTGTCTTGTTGACGTCGGTTTTTTCTCTTGTTCATATTCTTTTTTTTTTTTTGGTTTAAATAGTGTTTTTTTTCCCTCTTGCAAATTAATTTGTGTGCGAAATACGATTCGATCGAATGTATATTTATCATTTAATTAAATGAATTTAATTTATAATTTTACGAGCTTATTGTGATCAATCCTAAATATAAGTATTGAAAATAAAAACTAAAAATAAGACACTCTGAAGTCTGAACATATTAGAAATTTCGATTTTTTTTTTTTTTTTGAAATGTATTGGTGACCGACAGCAATACACAATTATCTTATGTCATTTTCACTTAATTTTTTTGTTTTTTGTTTTTTTTGGTTGATGGGTCTATACTCTATACTCTGTATTTGCCTCTCGACTTATAATAATGTTGTTATCATGATTAATGCAATAATCTAAATATAGCGTGGACGCGAAGACTATTCATTTGAGATGTGATGTGAGTCATGTGACTATATGTAATATGTATGGCAATTGTAAATAAAGTCATTCACTTTAGACCTTTTCATTGCAAGTCAGATGTTAGATCAATTTGCATCTACGCTATGAAAAATAAAATGTGATGCTTTTCTTGATAAGACCTTATAATATTTAATAGTTTTGTTTTGGAGAGAGAATAAATTATTTATCAATCTTGTAAAGACTATCTTTTAGAGGTGAAACTGGCGATGGCCATGCACGCATCGCGACGTCTCGCGACGGCCACCGGAGGTTCGCGATTCGGTGTCCAAAATCGCGACCCATCGTGGAGGAGCTTGGCGTCGCAACTCTCTCTCTCTCCCTCCCTCCCTCCCTCTCTCTGTCTCGCACAACAGCTCTCTCTCTCTCTCTCCATCGCGAACCATCGCGAGCTCGCCGGTCACGATGCATCGCGACTTGTCTTCCGGCGATTTTCGGCGACCAAGCCGCGACGGGTCGCGACGTCGCCATTCCCAGCTCTACTATCTTTATCAATCCTCTTTGATCCCCATTAGTTGCAGAATTTCTCATGAAATTCTTTGTCAAGAGTTAAGACCGTTCTATGAGTTACTTGCAATAATACCGGATTATAAAAAATTACAAATTTGGTTTGTGTGTGGATTTTCTCAAAATTTGAAACTACGAACCGATGGGTTCGAGCTTATACGTACGTAGACCGTAGTCCACTCACGAACAAATATACAACTCAGAGTCTTCTTCGATCAGTTATACTTCAAAATTGTTGAAGATTATATTTATGTTGAAATCTGATTTCTAAACTAAAAAATAGATACAAAACAGGGTTAATTGCGGCAATAATGCACAACTTTTGGTCAAGAGGGGTTTTAGGTCCCCAACCTTTCAAAGTGTGGGCAAAAATACACAACGTTTGTTGAATGTAAAATCCGTTGGTCCTTCCGTTAGGGATGTTAAATTCTGCTGATGTGGCATCGTTAAACTGCCAAATGGACTGCCAACTTTAATATTAATTACATAACTTAATTAGGTCATATTAAAAACGACATATTATTCTTATTAATTAGGTTATGTAATTAATATTACAAGTTGGCAGTCCATTTGGCAGTTTAACGATGCCACATCAACAGAATTTAACATCTCTAACGGAAGGACCAACGGATTTTACATTCAACAAACGTTGTGTATTTTTACCCACACTTTGAAAGGTTGGGGACCTAAAACTCCTCTTGACCAAAAGTTGTGCATTATTGCCGCAATTAACCCTACAAAATGTTTATTGAGGGTAAATATTCATAGATAGATAAATTATAGTATGGTATAAATATAATTTAATATATATATATATATATATATATATATATATATATATATATATATATATATTGTGCAAAGCGTAACAGAAATATTTGATTGGCTTACTTACACGGTCATGCTTATAAGTAATGAAATTGCTAAAAATGCATACAATTTAAACAATATATATTTTGTCGTGCAAAGTATAACAGAAATATTTACTTGGCTTACTTACTTAGTCATAGCTTTAAGTAATGAAATTGATATATATATATATATATATATACATATATATATATATATATGCAAAGTAAAACAGAAAAATATTTGCTTGGCTTACTTATTTTGTCATAGCTTATAAGTAATGCAATTGCTAAAAATGCATTTTATTATTGACAACACCGAATGTGTCCTTATTACTCGGAATAGTACATATTTTTCTATTATAATTTTTTCCTTAATCGTGTTAAATCAAGTAACATTGTGTTGTCGTGTGCATTATTTAACATTATTCGATACCGTTAGACATACATATGTTCAATGTCAATTCAAACTCATTTATAAAATACCGTAAGTGTTCCTAGAGACTGCTACCTCATATCTTAATATGCGTCGTACCTTGATCAAATTTTCGTTGAAAATCCTCAAATTGATTTTAGCTTCAATCTTTTTTTTAAAAATAAAAATAAAAATATGAGATTCTGAAAGGGTTCATCATTTTTAATTCGGAAACAAACTTTACACTCATTGACGTGAAGTATACGCTACGCAAACGACATTAACCTCTCGGAGTGCACTAACGACAATTAATCAGGAGACAATTTGAAATTAGAAAAACGACAAAAACGAAGCAGACACTCGAAACGACATCACCGATTGAGAAACGACAAGAAAGTGGGAACAGAGTCACAACTATATATATATATATATATATATATGTAGACAGGATTCCAAACCCTAAGTGCCCAGCTTCGCCGTCACTCGCATCGTCTCTCTCTCGAGCTCCCCGAAGGTAAATCTTGATCTGACTTCTCAGATCGTCTTCCATTTCTGTGTTTGTTGGTCCGGTTGGTTCCTAGGGTTTATGCCATTCAAGCTCAAGTGATGGCTTTCATGGTAGCTCAGCGAATTTTAACGCAAGTGCTTTGAAATCAGGTAAGCCATGGTGAAGCACAACAATGTCATCCCTAATTCCCATTTCAAGAAGGATTGGCAGAACCGTGTGAGGACCTGGTTCAACCAGCCCGCCAGGAAGAATCGCCGAAGGATTGGTCAGTCATTTTCGTTACGGATTTGTTTGGAATTGATGTTGCATTGCTGGTCGTATCATTTCATAATATGCTTAGGTTTTCTTTTTGGATTGGGAAATTTGTGCTTTGGTCCTTTAATGATATGCTCTTCGTTTCGTTATTGCTATCAGCTCGTCAGAAGAAGGCGGTGAAGATTTTCCCGAGGCCGACGGCTGGACCTCTTCGCCCTGTAGTTCACGGGCAGACTCTGAAGTATAACATGAAAGTTAGGGATGGGAGAGGGTTTTCGCTCGAGGAGTTGAAGGTATACACTCCGATGATTTGCATTGCAATGTTCCGTTAATTGTTTTAAAGCACGTGCGGATTCGTGTCGTTTTTGCATATCTGTGTACAGGGTTTCTTGTGTATTTGTGATTGATGTTTTGTTTTCTCAGTCCACTTGTAGTGAGAAATAAAATCGGATAAAAATTAAACGATTCTGATAAAATGCTGAATATTTTGCGAATTCTGTTTAAGCAATAAACTGGTTACAGTTAAACGAAACTGGTCATTATAGCAGATTGGTTATTTATTATCACTAGAGGCAAACTAGTGAATCAGTTAATAACCGAAACAGAAGTAGCATATAATAGATAAATGTATAGGAACTTACTGTCGTTGTTAAAATTTTATTTTAAGACATGAATATGTTATTTGACTAGGTAATATCTTTGAATAGTTATTATAATCTATTTTACCTAAGTTTAATTGGTTTAACCGAATATGTTGACCAAATGTTAGGCTGCTGGAATCCCCAAAAAGCTCGCACCAACCATCGGAATTGCCGTTGACCATCGAAGAAGGAACCGATCTCTCGAGGGCCTTCAAACGAATGTTCAGAGGCTCAAAACTTACAAGGCGAAGCTGGTCATCTTCCCAAGGCGTGCCAGCAAACCCAAGGTGAAGATCGATTCAAAATCATTCAATTAGAGCTCTTTTTTTGTTATATTTTATAACGAAGCGTTTATCATTTCCTTAGGCTGGTGACTCTACTGCGGAGGAGTTGGCCAATGCCACTCAGGTCCAAGGCGAGTACATGCCTATCGTGCGTGAGAAGCCCGCGGTGGAGCTTACCAAGATCACCGCCGAGATGAAAGCGTTCAAGGCGTATGACAAGCTCAGGCTGGAGCGCACTAACAAGCGTCACCAAGGAGCCAGGTTGAAGAGGGCGGCCGAGGCCGAGAAGGAAGAGAAGAAATAGAAAGTTGGAAACTGCTGTCTTTATTTTTATTTATGCAAGAACTTTGTATTACTTGGCAATTTTGAGATGTGATGTGATGCTAGATTTTGAGTACTTTGCATTAAGTTGCATGTTTGTTGACTCTTGGATACATGTTTATGCTGAACTTAATATTAAATGAATTAGTTTCAACTTTTAGCTAGGCCAAATTCTTATTTATTTATCCACCATTTATTTGATTTCTCAGTTAAAATTGAAATCTTAAAATGTGGTGCGAACAAATTTCAACTATTTAGTATATTATAAAGGTTATCAAGGTTCTATAAGCATATACATAGGTTTAATGATGGCAAAAATACTTAAAGTTTGGTCAAAGAACCCCATGTGTACCCAAAGTTTAAAAGTGGTGGCAAAAATACCCAAAGTTGCATTTAGGGAGTTGACCAATTCATTCTCGTAACGCCGTTAACTTACCCGCTAACTCTGGCCATGTGGACAAACATGGGTTGCTGACATAACAATTTTTGCCACGTGGACGAGCCCACATCAGTCTCGTTTACGACAATACAACGAATTAAACCCCTAGTTAATACAATTTAATACAACTAATTGAACCCTAATCAGGGATGGAGCCAGAACTCTAACTCAGAGGGGGCGAAAATTAATTGGCTATAAATGTCATAATAAAACGAGATATTGAAACTACTATTATACATTGTGTTATAACTATTTTTTATGAACTTTCGGTTTATGAATAGGATCTCTATATGATTAGAAATCTACATTTACGTTCTCAAAATATTAATGTAATTTTTTTTCCAATATTTAAAACAATGCACGTCTTAAATTGATTGGTGTTTTTTACTCTTTAGTTTTGTAAGTTGTAATCGTTTTAGTATACCTATAATTAAGTAAAGTACAAAATACCATGAAAAAAACAAATTTAATCATAAAAAGTGTTGCTAAAAAAAATTAAA
This sequence comes from Parietaria judaica, assembly GCA_954871525.1. NCBI lineage: Eukaryota > Viridiplantae > Streptophyta > Magnoliopsida > Rosales > Urticaceae > Parietaria > Parietaria judaica. The sequence goes on from OX940861.1 coordinate 2,557,915, forward strand.
ATATATGGCAGGTTTGAGAATTGAACCTAGGGCTATAACTTGGAGGAGAACTTTAAGAGTAGCAAAATTCCACTACATTGTAGTGACATTTAGTCTACAAATGCTATGTTTATTATTTATATATAAACTTATAATAATATAAATAAATAAAAATATAAATAACGTGCTCGGACCAAGTGGGGGCGGCCGCCCCCGCTCCGCCCCCCTTGGCTCCGCCCCTGCCCCTAATGATTACACTTAACAAAACAGATTTGTCCACGTGGCCAGAGTTAATGGGTAAGTTAACGGTGTTACAAGAATGGAGCGGTTAACTCCCAAAATACGACTTTGGTTATTTTTACCACCACTTTTAAACTTTGGGTACACAAGGAGTTCTTTGACCAAACTTTAGGTATTTTTGTCGTTATTAACCCTATATATATAAAGTATAAACAAACCAATTTTTCATTAGCGTCTTACTAGAGGGGCGGATTTATGAAGGCCCGAGCGGGGTCGGTCGCCCCCACCTGATTCAAACGCGTTATTTTTAATAAAAATAATAATACAGTTTTATTAATATATATATAAAATGTATCTACATAGACAAAATTGATAGAGTGGTGTAGTGGATATTAAGGTGGCGTTTGGTTAACTGGTTTGGGAAACCAGTTTTGCAAATTGGTTTGGGAAACCAGTCTGAGAGTTTAGTCTACCAAACCAGTTTGAGAGTTTGATTTTTGAAACACTGTTTGGTTAGTTTTTTTGTTAATTTGTGGTTGAATATAAATGAAAAAAAAATACAATAAAACACAATTTATGTTACTAAAAAGAAAGTTTGTTTTATTTGAAAGTAATATATATTAATATTATGTTTAAAAAATATTTGCCATATAATACAAAAAATTATTCACATTTAATGACTCTAATTACATGTTTAAATAATGTAATATATAGTAAATATTCCGTTCAAGAGTTTATATCATTGTAATTAAGTTAGTATTTAATAATATACATAATTTAAGTATATTTGTTAATATGATAGTAATATCATTAAAATTTATTATTATATATAAAAATGATTTTAATAATTTATTATATAAGTTAATTTCATAGTTAATATCTTATTATATATAGTACAATAATATTATAGAATGATATTATATTATTATTGTTTTATTTTGTACTATATTGAGTTGAAGACCAAAGACAGAAAACAACTTCAAGTCGTTTTCTCTTTTCCTTCATTAAAATTGCAGTGGTCTGCGAGACCGGTCTCGGAAAACAGAGACAACTGGCAACCAAACGTGGTCTGCGAAACCAATATGACACTGTTTGAAACCAAAACCAGAAACTGGTCTCGGAGACCATAACCAAACGCCCCTAGTTTTATTTTAACTCTCTTCTTCTTGGAGACCAAGGTTCAATTCTCATCAACCTTGTTTTTTTTTTTTTTTTATATATTTATGATCTCTATATTAGTATTAATCTCTTTATATAAAGATTATTTTTTATTATATATTATGTAATAATCTTCGTACAATTGTATCACTAAATATTTTATCGATTTATACAAATTAATTATAAAAAAGACTTTTAATATCATATCATATTTTAAAAGTTCCGACTTAATTTTTTTCGCCCCCTCTTGTAGAAATCTTGACTCCGCCCCTCTTACTAGTTACTAATATATATATATATATACACTAGTAAGACGCTAATAATATTTCATCACAGAAATTTGTGAACCACGTGGCATACAAGGAAAACTACTTTCTTCAATAGAAAACGACGAGAAAATGAAAACGATAACTTCCCAGATAATACGACGAAAAGTCAGACGACAGCAACGTTGACAACGACGAACAGCTTAGGAATGAGAATGGCGAATCGTTGATAGAGAAAGGAAGCCATTTTCGGAGCTCGAGAGAAATCGAAGAAGATGAGAGCTTTCTCGTTGTTGCTCAGGAATTCTTCGTCTCTGCGGAGCTCGAGAACGCCTCAATCTCCAAGCTTTCTCTCACCTTCCTCTTCGTACTGTACCGATAGCCTCAACAGCGATGGCATTGGTACTTCCAGGGTCAAGATATTCGATCGCGACCTCAAACGCAAACAGGTTTCCCAAACCCTACTCTTTCGTACTTTCAACTCAACCACTGCTTGATCGGAAATCAAGGATTGATGGCTTGTTATTATCTATGGCAGCGTGACCGAGCCTCGTGGTTGATGCGGCCAAACGATTCCTTCGTCGACGCTGTGGCCGAGAATGTATTGGATCGTCTTCAGGTACTTCCTGAGAACCGATTTATGGTGATGATATATTGATATTACAGTGAATCTTGTATGTATGTTTAAGTGTTTGCCGTACGCTCGCAGGACTGCAAGAAGCCATTTCCTACTGCATTGTGCTTAGGAGGCTCGATGGAACCGATAAGGCGTCTGATAAACGGTCGTGGTATGGAATTTGTTCACGGTTTTAATCAGTTTTGATCACCCGTTACGATTCATCTTGTGTCTCAATCTATCATTACGTATAATCACTTGCATACAGATTTACCCTTTTGATTTCTTCTCCTAGGTGGGATTGAGAGGCTCACGATGATGGACGCGTCCTATGACATGGTAAAACGGTGTAGAGACGCCGAGCTTGAAGCTCCCAATGAAGGAATCGAAACTTCCTTTGTTGTTGGTGATGAGGAATATTTGCCTGTCAAAGAAAGGTAGGTTTTAGTTTGATTATCTTACTTGGGTATGCTAATTTTGTATTGAGGGGGTTTCGGAATTGCTTGAGATTCTTCTAATCATTGTATAAAGTTCTCTAGATCTGGTAATAAGTTGCCTCGGACTCCATTGGACTAACGACCTTCCTGGAGCAATGATTCAGGCATGGTTTCTTTCCATTTTCTTTATAATGCTTACACCAATATCATATATTCTAATTCAATAATTCTCATGACCGAACACTTAGAGAAGGACTCAAGTTTATGATAGCATTTTGAATATAATTTTTCTGTAGAGATTTTTTAATATTGTTGCCACTAGAATTACTGATAGTAAATCGACACTTCTTTGAATTTGACAGTGCAAACTGGCGCTGAAACCGGATGGCCTATTTTTAGGTGCCATTCTTGGTGGAGAGACATTAAAGTACGCATTCTTTAAACTCTCAGTTCTTTACTATATATCGTGGTCGATTTAATAAAAACTCAATGTCGCTTCTTTCTGTGACTAGGGAGCTGAGAATTGCTTGCACGCTGGCACAGATGGAGCGCCAAGGAGGCATAAGTCCTAGAATATCTCCATTGGCACAAGTAATAAATTCTTTAAATGCCCTATCTTTTCTTGTCGTTTCACTTGTCATCTTGTATCTTACATTATAGAATTACATTATCTATGAAGGTGCGAGATGCGGGAAACCTTTTGACAAGGGCGGGTTTTACGCTTCCAGGTGTTGACGTTGATGAATATGTTGTTAAATACCCAAGTGGTGAGAATTATTCACGTTGCTTAATTAGATGAATTTATATGCTTTTTCACTAATTGCTTATTTCAGTTAGAGGAAGACCTGTATGGTTAGGTTCCGTTTTGACCAGCTTTTCAGTTATCATCTGATTAGTTGATTTTACCTTAAATCCATACCCGAAAACAAAAAACCGGTCGGTTTGGTAACTGGTTTCAATTAAATCGTATCATATTTTTTCTGTCAACCGAAATTGGAGAACTATATTCTATTGATTTTGTCAAAATTCGATCAGCCTTCTTTTTCGGTTATCGTTCTTTACAACTCTAGTGTAAAGAAATTATAAATCACCAATTTCCAACTTTCAAATGTTGGTAAACTTCTTCCTATGCTGTTTCCCTTCTTGATTTATCGATCTCTTTGTTGTAGCTCTGGAACTGATAGAACATTTGCGCTCCATGGGCGAAACAAATGCTCTTCTACAGAGAAACCAGGTTAAAATACACATATTTTATATCTCACAATTCATGAAACCGAGCTAAAATTATGTATAATGCATTGAATTATCCACGCTTTAAGCAGATCCTAAACAGAGAAACAGCGTTAGCAACTGCAGCAATTTATGATTCGATGTTCGGTGAAGAAGATGGCACAGTGCCTGCAACTTTCCAGGTGAGCATTATCAACTTTTAGGAACTAATTATTTATTTATATGATTACATTACATTAAAGATCACGTTCGAAATCTTTGTGACAATTGAATCTTTTTCTCCGGATCCGGAAGGTTATGTACATGACCGGGTGGAGGGAGCATCCGTCGCAGCAGAAGGCAAAGAGGAGAGGCTCCGCCACGGTTTCGTTCAAGGACGTTCAGAAGCAGTTCGGAACCGATACTTGACTTTATGGCCATTTCACATTTGTTTGTGTAAATTTCCTCTCAGAAAACAGAAGAAATAAATTAAGAGTTAAAAAATGGGATCATAAAGGCTCGAATTTCTTTATAGCTATTTTATTTAATTGCAATATTTTGATGGATAATTGGCTTCATTTGCCTTATTCTAACTGTTTTTAATATGTACACTTTTATTTGATGGAACTTAAATTAGATTATGCTTATATTTTAAATTTTAAACAATTTCTGGAATCCGAAATTCCAATTTCGGCTAAAAATTTTAGTGGCAAACTAAATTTGGACCCTATGATCGAGAGACAGTACTAAATATTATCGAGAAAAAAAAAAAAGAATTCCTATATTTAAAAAATCCGGAACCGAAAATATGGATTCGATACCATGTATCGGGATTAATACTGAGAGTAAAATCTTACTAGGTACATATTCAAGACATTTATGATTTATCAACCGCATCGTAGTAATTTAAAAGGAATTTAAATAATTTGGGCCTTTTATCGGCCCATGAAGCCCAATTGAGCGAAGGGGCAAATTCGTACGTGCAGCGAAAATGTGGTCTAGTTTCAGAAATTGGACTAGTTTGCAAAGCTTTCCCGGAGATGATCATTTCATTTTCATCGACGATCAAAGCTAAAGCTTAGAGAAGAAGAAGAAGAAGAAGCCATGGAATCTTCGAAGCTTGGTTCGCTTCCGGAAGAGAGCAGCGATCAGCGCCACCAAGACCAGCCCGTCTCTGCCTTCGCTTCCGCGCCACTTCGCCCTCCGACTCAGTGAGTTCTCCAATCTGCGTTTTGGTTGATATTTGGAACTGTAGATTCCTTAGGTACATGCATGATTGGTTCTGAAATGTTGAAGTTGGATCGTCATTGTTGTTGGAAACAAAAGAGAAGAAGGTTCAAGCATAGAAGAAATTGCAATGAAAGTGTCTAAAATTGTATGATTTATAGATGAATAAACTCGTAACTGTTGCTTGTTTCTTACTGCAATTTTTCAGTGTTGTGGAGTGTGGTTTTTTGTTGATTACCATTTCGATGTTGTATAGGACCTCTTCGGTGAAGTACTCGCCTATAGATTGGTCTGGCTATTTTGACGAAGAAGACGATGTTTGCATTCCGGGTTCGGAGGATGTGAGTTTAACTCATAGATTACGAGTTTCCCTTCGATTTTGATTTTGATTGTTGTTCATTCTAATATGGTTTATCATTTTAGGTATTTCATGTGTATATGGCAGGAAAAGAAGGGCCTGTCGTCTTTTGTCTACACGGAGGCGGTTTTTCTGGGTATATTTTATATCAATCTTTCGTATAATTTGAACTATATCGCGTTCTAAAACTATTTGAGGATTTCGTAGATTATTATAAATTATCACCATGTTCGTATTGTTATATATCTGGTTGTTGTGTCGCTTATTTTTGCAGGCTCTCCTTTGCATTATCAGCCCATCAAATTAAAGAGAGAGCTCGGGTAGTTGCGATGGACTTGAGAGGCCATGGGAAGTCTACCTCAGAAAATGAACTTGATCTTTCGATTGAGGTGTAATGGACTTAATGGCATTTTCATTTTCTCTCGTTAAACCGCAAAAAAGTTTAGCCCTACAGAGATCCTCTTGCATTCCTTTACGTTAATAGTTATTTAAATTTTTCCTGTAGACAATGTGTAATGATGTTGTGGCTGTTGTGAACAAAATGTATGGAGATTCTCCTCCAGCGATCGTGCTCGTTGGTCACAGGTTTGATGCCGTAACAAGATCGTGAATTAAGTGTTGATCGTTTTGACCTCAATTTAACCTAATCAATGGGCCTATATTCCCACAACATAGCATGGGAGGCTCAGTGGCTGTTCACATTGGTGCGAAAAAAGCCATTCCTAGCTTGGCCGGATTGGTCGTTGTCGACGTTGTAGAGGTACAGTTTCTGATAACAAATGTTACATGATTTCCTGTGAAAACAACTCTTGTGGGGTTATAACTTAGAGCAACAACCACTTCAGGGAACAGCTTTGGCTTCATTGATTCATATGCAGAAAATCCTGTCTAGCAGAATGCAGCATTTTCCGAGCATTACCAAAGCGGTTTGTGGTTCATCTGCTTCTTCGTTATGTTCATTATGATTACAGCCTAATTGAATAAAACGTCATAGATTGAATGGAGCATTAGGGGAGGCTCTTTGAGGAACATCGAGTCTGCTCGGATATCGGTCCCTTCCACATTGAAATATGATGATTCAAAGAAATGGTAAGGAAATTCTGGCGCTCTAATTACGATCGCATTCTTTCAAAATTATCCAACACTTAAAGTAAGATCTGTGGTTGCAATAATTTGTGCTGCAGTTATGTCTACAAAGCACGATTGGAAGAAACGGAACAGTATTGGAGAGGCTGGTACGAAGGTCTTTCGGAAAAATTTCTCTCGTCCCCCGTTCCGAAATTGCTGCTTTTAGCCGGAACAGACAGACTTGATAGGTTATTTCCAGTTTTAAACATCATCATTCTACTGCTTGATTTAATTAGCTTGAATACGTTCTTCTGTCTTCATATAATTACCTCTGAAACTGCATAAATCTTCATGTCTTTTTTTAACAGAACTCTGACAATTGGTCAAATGCAAGGCAAATTTCAAATGATAGTTGTCAGACATACCGGGCACGCTATACAGGTAAAATCAGTGCCGGTAAGTGACATTGTCATTCGAGTAATTGCAGCTTTGATATCTAGAGCTTTTTGCAGGAAGACGTGCCTGACGAGTTCTCCACGCTGATCCTCAATTTCATAGCTCGCAACCGAATTGGCCCTCACGGAGTTGAGGTCCGTCCTCCTAAGTTCTTTCAACTCTCGAATAAGTTTGTAAGGGCACTAATTTGGATGCATTATTCATTTTTATCAAAACTGAACTGTGTTGCAGATACCTGGACTCCGCCGGCCAACACAGCCTAGAGCCTGAACGGAAATTCGCCTTGCTCGTTGTTCTCTATTTATGTATCCAAACTTCGACATTCTGTGTTGTTAATAATAAACAACCAACTTTCGTGATGTCTTACCAGAAAATTTTGGAGAATTTCTCAATTGTTTATGCATAGTTAATTTTGGGGCGATAGGTTTACGAACAGTCAGAAACTATGGCCGACTCCATAAACAACTAAAACACGATCATTCGGAATCCATGGCTTGACTTATAAACAACTAAAACACGAATCGGAATCCATGGCCAATAATATAAACCAAATAAGAAAAATTGACAAATAATAGAATTCAAGAATTAGATTTATGGGTAAAAATGGTGTTCCACCAGACTCATAGTAATGTGTCACGTTTGCCAAATACAGCAACCCTCTCTTCCTAGAGAAAAAGAAGCAATACGATATAGGAAAGCGAAACGCAAGCGCATCGCGGACCTGTGTGGTCTCTTTATTGGTAACAAACAAAAAAAGCACTTCACACTCGCTCTGTGCCAACAATTCTCGAGCTGCAAAATGGAATGATATACCAATGAAGTTACTGAGCGGTCGACGTCTTCAAGTAGGCGATCAGGTCTGCACGATCCTGTGGCTTCTTCAAACCGGGGAACACCATCTTCGTCCCGGGAATGTACTGCAAAAACCAACAGGTCTTTAGCAATCAAACGAGAAACAGGAGATATAAAGGAAGTAAGATGAATAACGGGAATCTTGGTACCTTCTTGGGGTTTAGCAAGTAATCGTAGAGAGTCTTTTCTTCCCACACCACAGCCATGTTCTTGTTAGCAGCCGAGTAAGAGTAACCAGGGGTTGTCCCAGATTGCCTCCCGAACAAGCCGTTCAGGTTGGGCCCTGAAATTTTCAAAATAAATTAACCAATGTGAGACCACTAAAATTAGCAGAGCACAATTGTGACATAGAAACGCGGTGTTCTAAAGAAAAATTCAAATTCAATCATCGTATCATCATATGGCCCTAGTCCCTAGAGATTTCGTATCTAAACTCGTTCAAACCAACAGCATTTGGCATACAAATATCTATGAAATTAAACTCAGGAGAGACATAAAACATCGCATGTCTTATTTTTCTTCCAATTGGCAGCCGAATCAAGAACCAGCAACATCTTCACAAGCAATCCGTCTTGAAAAGAATCACAGCAAGGCACTGATCCTAATTGCTCAACGGAAAAATCTATGGCTTGGTTCGAAGAATTACGAAAGAATCAAATCAAGAACCAGAAGGTCGATACAAGAATCTAACAACAAAAGATAGAAAATGGAACGTAACAACGCAATCACATCAGATCTACAAAGAATCGCATAAACCCTAGAATTCTAGATTATATGTACATATTACACACACACTAATCAGATCCGATCATCACGCTCCCCAATAATCCACAAAAATAATCAAAAAGCATATCGCGACCTAGGAACCTCAAAACCGCACAGGAAAAGGAAAACAGCAATCGAAACGATCGATTACCTTGCTTGTGACCAGCTCCTTTGTCGACGGTGTGGCACTGAGCGCACTTGGTCCTGAAGATCTTGTCGCCGGACTTCTCGTTACCGGGAGGAGCTTCGCTGAAGGACGCCATATTCGTTCTGCCTTCAGAGAGAGAAGGAATTTTCTAGGGTTTCTTGAGAAGAGAGGGGTGTTTCGAAGAAAATGGACGAATTTAAATTAAGATTTTTATTTTTTAGGAAGAAGAATATTCCAGACCATCGGAACGCCGACTGCCACGAGCCTCTATCCACGTGGCGTAATTTTAGTGGCTTGTCAATTTAGTCACTTTTCTTTTTCTCTCTCCAAAAGGCACAGAGAAAAGGAAAACGAATGTTATTTTCCTACCTACGATACGACACAATCGACGAAATTATCTATAACTTGATTCTTGTCGTTTCCATTGTTTATTTGTTATTATTACTATGAGAAAATAAAATTTGGAAAATGTAGATTTTAATTGATGGGATGGAGCATATTTGAATAAATTTATCTTATGAAGAGATACATTATTCAGATATAAAAAAAAAATCGACAAGTCAATATACTGTTTTTTTTTTTTTTTTTTTGAAATGAGTCAATATACTGTTAAGAAATCAAATTTAGAAAACGCACGCAAGAAAACACTCCCATATTTTATTGTCAACCGACCAACTACTTTTTTCATGGTCCAATTCAATAATTTGAGAAAATGTCAAAATTGGCAAAAGAAACGTACTTTAACGAAAATCTAATAGGCAGAAATAAGAATTGGTTTATTCGGGTCGGTTGAAAAATTACCATTGATAAGTCCGTAGACATCGACATTTTTTTTATGAGAATGTCATTTGTTAAGGTCGGATTTGGTCAAATCCATCCTCAACACAACTCGTGTCGTTTTGTCCAAAAACGACATAAGGGAAGGCGAGGAAGTTCATCGCCCGAGGGGGCAAACAAGGTGTATCCCCGAGGAGGTTTAACCGCGAGGAGGTCTGGCCAGCGCAAAAGCAGACTGCGATGAAGTGTCCCATCACGCTCGACGAGGAATTTCGTCATGATGGTTTATGCAGAGCCGAATGACGGCTGACGAGATGTGCATTTAATGAAGCCGACCTACTCACTCGATGAGAAACATCAGCGACGAGGCTTGCAGGACCGAATGACGGCTGACGGGATGCGCATTTAATGAAGCTCACCTACCCATAATGACAGTCTGCTCGGAAGTGACATAAAGCATGATTTAACCATGCTTCCCTCAAATCACTCTGGGAAGCGAATGATTAAAAAGGGAAAAAGGCGGGAAAGATGCGAACAGGCATAATGTAAACTCTATAAAAGGCAAGTTAAGCCTCGTTTGTAAGGGTTCGAAAAAATAGAGGAAAAAGCCCAGGAAAAAGAGAGAATATCAAGTAATAGAAAGGGCTAAAGAAATAGAGAAAGTCTTTGTTCTTGATCCTTCATCTGTCCAGCTATTCAACGAAAGAAAACCGAGCTCATATCGGAAAATATAATAAAACAGAGATAGTCACTGATCATTGTTGTTAACTTGTTGTTTGTGATTATTTTTGTGACTGGAAAAGGGAGGTGAAAATCGCCCTCTACATCATTATTATTCATGATTACAATGTAGTCTCGCAGTACTAGATATATACAATATAAAAACATGTGATACTATTTATCAAGTTTACATGTGTAAGGGAGCACGACTTTGCGTCCTGTGGGGTATGAACCCAGAATCCATTGGAAGAGGTATGTAACTGAGTTATTGTTGGGGTTGAATTCGGTTCCGGGCCCAAAGAGGCCCACGTAAGAGCTTTCTCGACCCAAGAATAAAACAAACGGAAGATGAAAGACCAAGAAGTGGTATTTTACCTAGACGAGGAAGGACTCAGCCGAAGTCGAGCACAAGATCGAGCCAAGTTTAGCCGGAGGAAAACCCAGCTGCAACAGAGAGTCGGCATCCTGCCCGGTCCAACGCAAAAAGCAGACGGACCAATTCACGAAGCGAACAAAGAAGGATGGCTCACTCGAAAACCGATCAAGCAACAACAAAGAGTCACTCAAGCGAATTTGCCTCGTCGGGACCGACATGATTTCGTACGACCCAGGTCGTACTAACAGATTTGGGGACCACCGAATTAGGGTTTATTGATGCCTTGTAATCATAGCTCATTATGAGACCCAAATCCTTGTCTATAAATAGCATAGTATGTCACTCATAAAAACCAAAGATAGTCAATCTGAAAAAGCATTATTCTCTGTACAAAAAAGAGTACTATCACCGCTCCCAAGAGAACACTCTCCTCCTCCTTTTTCGGCCAGTGTTGTACAAGAGAATCCAAGCATGTACTTGTTTTCTTGACATCTTTGTACAATAAAGGCAAAAGAATGGAATGGATAAGATGAATTTCATGATCAATTGCGTCCATCTTTTCGTCTCTCATTTTTTCTAATTGCTTATTATTTCAAATACGATATTATTGGAAGCACACGGCCCAATTTTACTCCCCGGAAACATCCTCTAAAAGCAGTGTTGCCACAGGCGACGATGTGACTATTGTAAAGCGGTTTTTACCCCTAACAGTTACTACAAGGCCAAACAAGCTTGATTACGTCGGCTTTAAAAGCCGGATATGTCACCCTTGTCATATTTTAGTATAAATTTCAAGAAACCAAATATATATATATATATATATATATATATATATATATTAAGTGTCAATGGGGTTTAAGTAAATACTTCAAAATTCAATCTTTAAAAAGATACATCTATTATAATCTATATATATATAAAAGCAAAATAACTTCACGTTTAAAAAACACCAATTTTGAACTCATTCTTTTTTCTCCTTTTTTGAATTATTTGTAATTACAAAAATTAAATATGAACCTCGCTCGACGTGTCCCTTAATTTTTTAATTTCTCTTTCTCTTAAAAAAAAAAAAAACTTACGTCGGTGGTCGCGTCTATTCGATTCGATAAAAAACTGCTTCTAAGAAAGACATCTCTTCAACACTAACATTCGTACCTCTTCGAAGCAAAAAACTTTCGGTCGTCGTGTTGTTTGGGAGAGGCATCTCTCGATCTCTGGCACCTCTTTTGTCATGCCCCTTCCAACAGAAATATCGATCGAAGAGAAGCATTCGTATTCGTAAAGAAAAAAAAAACTACCATTTGACGAGAAGCATCTCCAAACCATTCGTCTTCTCCCGTTCGTCGTTCCTCTTAAAAAAAAAAACTTCCATTCGAAGAGATCTCAAATAGCAACATTTCAACTCAAGATCCCCATTGCTGGGCGTTGCGTTGGTCTCAGCTCTCCGAAACTATCTGAGAGGCGCGTATTTGCATGATGCTCATCGATTTACAGAGATGCAACTTGGTTATTTACATTCATCTCTATCTTCCTCTGCATCTCTTTCCCTGCTCATCGCTCGGTCGCACAGTGAATCGGCCATCGTCAAGTCTTCGGCTTTGGCTTCCGCTTGGATTGTAGGTTTGTTTTATGCTCTGCTCGGCATTGTTTTATGCTTCGACACATTGTTCAGTTATTTTTTTTTTGTCTCAAAACCTTAATGAAACAACCTTTTCTGCAATTCCTCCCTCTCTTCCATGTGATTAAGCGCGACTGTTACTGATTCTCAACTCTCCATGTTCTCCTAGCCCCATCGAGACCCAAACCCATAGACGGAGTCGAACAGGCGAGACCCACATTAACCTTTTTATTTTCTTTGATAATACGTTGAATTTATTTACTGTTTAGATTAAAAGGTCGCAAAATGAAGTTGGCATATGATTTGTGTTTATTTTACGACTTCGGGTAAAAGTTCAACGAATTTTTTTTACAATTCTTTGAATGTTGAGTTTTTGCATATATTATGTTTGATAAATTGTCTAACTAACGATTGGTAGTGTAGAGTGACAGGAATAACTTTATAATTATGTGCTTTGATGTGTTAAAACCTATTATGTGATTTCTTTCTCTGTCTCTCGGCCATAGATTCGATTTCTAATGTTCGATTTAAGTTCCAGGGTCAGTAGATATTGTTAGTTTTTAAATTCAGGATTAGTGATTGAATCGTATTGTTCGCAAAGTTGTGTGCTTATAATCAATTTTGAAAAATGGATGACATTTAATAATTATCTGATAAATTTTGTAATATTATATTTAAATTTACTTCAAAAGATAATTCCGTTGATGACTAAATATGTGTATTATCGATTGTTTGTGTGTATGAGAAAATGAAGGAAACAGGGCTATCATTGTGAAGAAATTGTGTAGACTTCAGACTATTCTTTAAAGGATGTCCTAAATCAGGATTCTGGTATGTCCTGAATCCTGATTCTGATCCATTTTCAATTTCAGTTTCATGATCATTTCTGTAAAAGAATAGGATCAGATGTGAAATATGATAAAAATAGCAATACTATGATAAACTTATTTCTATAGTTTACACATAATAGGAATTGGCTATGCACTTTTTTCTCTGTGATCAAGACTCCAATGCTTTGAGTTTTTTTTTACCTCAATTGATAAGTATTGTTTCATCTAATTTTGAACACAATTTTCTTAGTAGGAAAATTGTAATTAAGTAGGCTTAACTAAAATTTGTGTTCCGGTGGACGGGAATGTATAATATGTTTATTAGATTTAAATATAGTTAATGTTTACCCATTAGTTTTCTTAGTATACCAGTTTCTCTTTTATTAGTATACCAGTTTGTATTTAATTTTGGTTAATGACTGCAGGAACGATTCATTCAAAGGAAACAAAACTGCACTTTAAAAAAAATTATTAAAGTGAAATTAGGTTAGTAAATAGTGATTTTGTATCGCGATTGTTGGGACGGTTATTGATATTACCGGTTTTCAATACAACAATATAACATATGCAACAATAATTTACTATCTTTCTATGTCCAATTTTTTATTTTATGTTTTATTAGTTTTAAACATATTTAATGTTTACCTATTGATTTTCTTAGTATTGCATTTTGTTAATTTATTTTGGTTCGTTACTACACGAAGGATTCGTTGAAAATCTAAAAGTAAATTCAGGTTAGTGAATGGTTATTTTGTATTGTGTTAGTTTTTGGTGGTTGTTGTTAATAGTTTTCAAAACTATTTGAGGAAAGTACTTAATGGGAGATTTCAGCAATTACTCTCTTATAACATCAAATGCGCCACATTTTTTGCCTTATTAAACGTGTCACTACTACTTATGCTTACATGTTATATTTGAGTAACATTTTTTTTAGTTTAGCAATTAGCTTTTGAAATTGTACCCGTGAGGTTTAAATTTTAAACAAAATTATCAAAAAATTGATAACATACTTAACTATCTCAAGAACTATACTGTATATAAAAGTTGAAGACAATTAGCGAATCGAACCTATTCGTTTGCTCTTGAATCTCCAAGTTTGTGATTTGGTGATTCATGTGCTTTACAACTTGATGACAAGGTGAATCTCCAAGGCATTTGATGACAACTTGAACGTTTTTTTTTTCTGCGCCAAACAGATTGGCGTGCTTATCATTTTCAGAATTTAAATTCCACTCCATGTATTAAATGTTTTTAGTCTCCTAACGAATGTGTTGTAGTAGTATATATTCGATAAAATATAATATGTTTTAGTTAATTAGGACTGAAAGACATACGTTTCAATAGTAAAATAGGAGTTGGATTGTAAGTTTTGATGGTGAAGAAAAAGCGTAATTAAGGTTCGTCTTCCCGCCTCATCCATTATGTTTAACAATTATGCGTAATTATAAGTATATATCTCTCTTATGCTTACATATGTGGCTAATAACAATTTCTTTCACGCAGTTTGTCGAGCCTCATTCGTTATGTTCAACAATTAAGCGTCCTGTTCATACAGATGGTTTGCCCTTTCTCTTAAAGAATATCACTGTTCAAACTGTAACCGCAAATAAGGAAGCGTTACCAAGTTCGTTCTACAACTGTAAAAATGTATGTTCGTTCGATATGACCTCTTTTCTTCATAAAAAAATGTATGCTCTTCACGCTCTCTTCCTCACCACTGTCTCTGTTCTGCTCATCGATAGGGTCCTCTCTTTCTTCTTCATCTTTCCCTTGATTTTTTCAGCCACTTTGCTTATTCGCCCTATTGATTCCATATTTCCTCTCACCATTTTCTTCTCTCCAGTCCGACTCGACTTTTTCCTCGCCGAAACTGAATTCAATCGCTGCTAACAGAGAAATCAGCGCCAAGTCCGCCTCTGCTGCACCATTGCGCGACTCGACTCTCGCCTCTATACAACTTTCTCTCAAATCTCGCACTCAACAAGAATCTCTATTATTTTCAGATTCTGGCCACTATTTATCATGTTATTACTTTTCTAATTTTGAACAGATATTTGGAGTAGAGTAGCATGTATTGAATTTTCCGTTTAGATTGATTTAGGAACGAATTTTCCGCTTTCTCTCCAATCTTGCACTCACCAAGAATTTTCCGTTTCTAATTTCAGTTTTTGCCTGCACTTTTTTGAGACGATATATAGCAACATTGGGTTAGGTGTATAGAAGCACCAGTTTATTTCAAAACTAAAAAAAATATTATGATTAGTTCGAAGACTTATTTCTATAGGTGATTGTGTAAAAAAAAAAGGTGTTCACCTTTTATAATGTGAAAAGATAGCAACCAATATTATGTCTCTTTCTACGGGCATCAGAGGTGTTGATTTTGGGCTCATTATCTCTTCTACTGGGGTCAAACTTTATTCTATTCAGTGCTTTCTATAGCCTCTTTTGTCAAATTTTAAGTGACATATTGCTTTCTTAGGATCTCAATAAAATAATTATGTCATTTTAACTAAAAATGATACACTTAAATTTATTTCAAGCCACACTAGATCCATGCTTACTTTGTTTCCAGAATCTGCTGTATTTCAATATCTTCATTGGTGTCGGTCATGTTGAAGTGTGCTCTAAGGCAAGTCTTTTGTGAAGAAACAAGAAGTTTTTCACTCTAACACTCGCATTGAAGATGTCTGGAACCGAATTGATCACGGAAGATACATCTGGCAATATGATCTTCAAGCCGTTCTTTGAGAAAGGAGTTTTCCGGTTCGACTATTCCGGGGATGATAGAGATAACGCTTTCCCAAGTCTTTCTTTTCGAGATACCAGTCTCAGGGATACGCCAATTAACTCTCCCTCAGCACCTTCGTATATCCCCACTTTCAAAATTCCAAATGGGCAATAAATTGTCAAATTTGAGGTACTTCCATAGCCTCTAAGTTTGAATTGCTTACTGTTTTGTTATTCATTTGCTTTGTGTGTGAGTTTTCCTTTGTTATAGTTTCCTGCAGGAACTTCATTCTATGGTACTGGTGAAGTAAGCGGGCGCAACTTGAGCGCTCGTGGAAAATGACATTCATACATACACTTATTTTTGTAAGTTATTTGCATATTTGATTAATCTGTTAATGATTATTTTTTCAATCTCTGGCCCCTATCTATGATGAACATTTCAGATGAATAATAGGTATATTATATGATTTTTCCCAATCAATGACCAACTTTTCATTGAACTGTAGGGGTTTCCATGTGTTTTTTGTTTTGTTTTGTTTTTTTTTTATTTCGGGATCAATGACGAACTTTTTTCAAGGATCACGGGATATTAAATGATCTTTCCCAATATGATATGAACTATTTTCATGAATCATTGGTTTTTACATGGAATTCGGATGTGTGAAGGTATGGTTCGGGAACTATATTGTTGTACCAGTCTCATCCTTGGGAAACAAATACAAAATTTCCAGCATTACAATGAACAATGACAATTTAAGAAGAGAAAACCAAAAACTCCAACTAAATTCGAGGTTAAGTTAATGAATAATATCACTTATTACAAATAAAATAAGTTTTAATTAACTTTTGCATTCAACATTTTCCCTTTATCGAATTTGTGCAATCTTCCAAGGCATGGTTATCTTTTGAACTATGGTTTTTAGCAATTTGCCACAAAAATATATGTTAAGCATTTATTACTTCAAGCAAGTTAGTCTTTATGTGTGTTTTTGTTTTGTTTTTGTTTTCCTCATGACTAAAAAGTATATATATTTTATCACTTAAAGTGAACTAGTTTTTTTTTTTTTTTTTTTTTTCGGCATGGGTTCATATGTACTCCTTAGGTTAACAAATTAGTTCTTAGATGTTAAATATTGTTTTTTTACGCTGAATTACTTTTCAGCGGACAATGTAATATATTTTTTTAAGATATTTTCAACATGAAAATTTCAATATTAATGTTGAGAGACTTAAATTTTTCTTTTTACAGCGTATGCATTTTATCTATAAAAAATATCACACGAAGAGAAAACATAAACATTTTTATTTAAGAAAAACATATGTACTTTTGCAATAAAAATAAGACAATAGCGTCGTACAGAGTTGGAGAAATACTTCCCAATTTTTTAAATAGTGTTTAAAGTTACCTTATCATATAATAGCGACAAGTTCTTAATCTTTTAGCAGCGAAAGTTTATATTTTTTCCCACCATGGAAGATTCCAATTAAAATCATATTGTCAACAAAAAACATTCAAAATTGTCATATGTAGTTAGTGTTTTTAATTTGGTACTAAAATAAATACATTTAGTATCAAGCTTTCTCAAATATATACGATTAGTCCACCAAATGTGAATCCGGGTTTAACCCGGATTCGCAAAAAAAAAAAAAAAAAAAAAACCCGGATACCGAAATATCCGGATCCGGGTTTTTCCGGAACCGGATATTTCGGTATCCGGGAAACACAAAACCCGGATAAAAGAATATCCAGGATTTTTAAAAAAATAAATAAAAAGCCAACGGCTCTTTAATCTGAGCCGTTGGATCGTCGATCCAACGGCTCAGATTAAAGAGCCGTTGGCTTTTCGGCGAAAGTACCTGGACACGTGGCGAGAGAATAGAGCCGTTGGGGAGGCAACGGTAAAATTGTTGTCAGGTCCCTGAAATAGCCGTTGGACCTCGAAAAACACCACTTTACTCGAATTCCTTCACATTTTCCCCTATAAATACACCACTTCAACCTCATTTTTTTCACACAACTTCTTCTCTTCATCTCTAATTCTCCCAAACTCTCTCAAGCTCTCATATTTCCGAATTTACTCTATAGTTTAGCTACTTTATAATTATATAAATACTCTCTATTTTTAGTTTAATATATTGTTTAGGTATTTTAGTTGTTATTAATTTAGTTTATTTAGTTGTTATATTAGTGTTTTTGTTTATTTTAGTTGTTATTATTAGTAATTTAGTTGTTGTTATTATTAATTTAGTTTATTTATTTGTTATTATTAGTTTAATTTGTCGTTAATATGTCGAGTGGCAACAACCGTTCTCGAGGACGTCCCGATGTCCGAGGAAAAGGACGGTCCACTATTCCGTCGCCGCGGTCGATTAATAGCGGGACGGCTTTTAGTCAACATAACTATAATGTCGGAGTTATGAATCAACACAATGTTCCCGGTTCTTCTAGCCAACCGTTACCGGTTCATGCTCAATATGGTACCGGTGGCGTCGGGCCGAACCAACAATTATTATTTTCTCAAGGTAACGTCGGTGCTTTTACTAACTTACTTAATTATCAAGGTCCCTATATTCCGGAATGGCACAGCCTTAGCAACGAGGAACAATACCAAGCTCATCAACAAGTCCAACAACATCGTCAACAACAATATGTTTCCCCCGACGACGCCAAGGTACGTTTAATTTAAGTAGTTAATTAATTAAATAATAATTAAAATAGTTACTTACTTAATATTTAATAAATAGTCATTAGTCATATACTCAATTACTAATAAGTTAGTAAGTTACTTAATAATTAATAACTAATAATTTAGTTTAATTATTTTAGTTTAATTAATTAATTTGTCACGTCTCTTGAAAGTCTTAGTATGCTCTGTGGTTGCGGTTCCGACTGATCTTCCACATCAGAAACGAATTTCTTGAGATTTAATAATCATTTAATCATATTAGTTTAATTAAACTTTAAATGGTTACTTAAATAAGTTAAAAACTAATAATTTAGTTTAATTATTTTAGTTTAATTAATTAATTTGCCATGTCTCTTGAAAGTCTTAGTATGCTCTGTGGTTGCGGTTCCGACTGATCTTCCACATCAGAAACGAATTTCTTGAGATTTTTTGTTAGTTAAAAATTAAAAATGGTATTTTTTTATGTGTGGTGATAATTATAAAGTTTTTACGGATTATGGTGTCTTAGAAAGATTGGTTTTTAAATAAGGTTTGCTTTGCAATCTCCTCCAAGCTAGCCTGGGAACCTCGGGGAGTTCTGTCTAGAAAAGCTTGGGCCTAAAGCGAGATCATAGCATCCTTTCCAGTCGATCTGGCCGTGGAACCTCGGGGAGTTCCATCCAAAAGAGCTTGATAATTATTTCCACACATAGAAAATACCATTTTTAATTTCGTTAACTTTTTTATTTAACTATATCAAATTTAATTAAATTAATATGATTAATATTAAAATTTAAAAAATGTAATTGTAATATTCCTTGTAATATATAAATTAATATTAAACTCTTGTAATATTCCTATGTTTTTTAGGAAACGAGGTCGAGGAACCAATCCAACGACCCCGATGCCGAGGACGATGATGATGATGATACGGAGGACCCGAACTATGTTCAAGACCAAGGCGAGGAGGAGGAAGTTGACAAAGTTCTACCACCGCCGCCACCGCCAGCTAGACGTGGACGTGCCCAACAACCCTTAGTTCCGGGTGAGCGCGGTCGGCCCCCCCATCCGCCGACGAGGAAGCGAAAGAAATTAACGGGAGCGGTTTGGCAGCACGACTTCAAACCCGACTACATATACAACTACGAAACCGGCTTGGAAGATAGGTGGGGGATTTGCCGACACTGCAATGAGGAATTTAGGGCCCATCCGAAGAACGACGGCAACAGCCGCCTAGAAAACCACGTCAAGACTTGCTTGAAGAAAAAGCGGGCGGATGAGGTAAGTCGCTTACCCGATGATCTATATAGAATGTATATTGCTCAGTGGGTTGTACGCGATGGTTTGCCTATATCGGCGCCCGAGGGAGAAGGTTTTAACGAAATGATGATGAAGGTGGCGTCGATAAACTATAGGGAAATCTCGTATTATATAACCCACGAGACAATTATCAAATTTTATAACCAGCAAAGGGCCGCTTTACAAGAAATGTTCCAACAATCTTCTTACAAAGTGTCTTTAACGTCGGATTGTTGGAAAGGCCATGCTAATGATGATTATATTACAGTCGTAGCTCATTTTATCAACGATAATTGGAAAATGGAAAAGCGTATCATAGGTTTTAGGCCGATGAGGGTTAGGCACACATCCGTAAACCTAGCCGAGGCGATACTAGAAGTTTTGTCGGATTGGAACCTTAAGGATAGAGTAGTTTCCATTACGTTAGATAACGCAAGTGCCCACGCCAATGTCGTAGAAATAATGAAGGAAAGTTTGACCAATTTTAGGGACGATTGTTTTCATCAAAGGTGTGCATGTCATATTATAAACTTGATAGTTCAATCCGGTCTTCGCGTTATTTCAGATAGTATCGCCAAAATTAGGGACATTATTTTGTATATACGAGCATCTACTATGCGTACAGTTTCTTGGGAAGATTATTGCAGAGCTCACGGTTACCAGGTAAGAACGTTTCAACCGGATATGGCGATCCGCTGGAACTCGACCTACATGATGTTGGATGCTGTCTTACCATACAAGGAGCTTCTTACGAACTGGATCAACAGCCTCGAGCAAGACGACCGCGAAGAAATCACTCCGGACGATTGGCTAAAAGCCATCCAATTCCAGGCTTTTCTACACCTTTTTAATCAAATTACTATTGATTTATCTCATGTTTACTCACCCACGTCTCAGAGAGCTTTGCCCGCTATTTTCGATATACTTTGTCATTTTGAAACCGCAAAACGTAATGCTTTATTTACCGATGTTGTAACCCCGATGATTGCAAAGTTCGAGTATTATTGGAGTCCTGACAAGCTCCATTTCTATATTGTGCCGTTGTAATCGTGGATCCGACACTTAAGCTTTCCAAGCTGCAGGAGGTCTTAAATGCCATGCAAGCCCTCACGGGGGAGCCCTATATGACGTTCAATTACTTCGATGCGGATCAGAAGATGAAGGCTCTTTATCAAGAGTACGAGCAAAAATATAACGACATCGAAGATCAGCTGGAGGAAACGAATCAACAACAACAACAAACTCATGTAGTTTTTTTTAACTTTATTTCTTAAGATTAATTATTTTAATTTCCTAACATTACTCTAAACCTTAGTATTTTTGGTTCAATATAGGGCGGACGCGGGGCCGGTGGTTCACAATCACCATACGTGTACAATCACCGTTTATTCTACAACCTTACGGCTATTGGGCGCGGCAATACGTCGACTTCTTCACCGGGTTCACAAGGAGGTGGCGGTTCGGGATCTCGAGTTCTTGGTCGACGTCAACGGCGCAACACCGTGGACGAGTACGCCCGATTCTGCAACCTTCCTCCGACACCGTGCCCTAACGAAGGCCTCGACATTCTTCAATGGTGGCACGCAAATCGATCGGAGTATCCGGTTTTATCCTTGTTGGCTCGTGACATTCTCACAATCCCGGTCTCAATGGTATCATCGGAAGCGGCATTCTCAATGGCCGGAAGGATGTTAGAGCCTCGCCGCAAGTCTACAAAATCATTGATGGTCGAGATCCTTATGCTTTCGAGAGATTGGATTATGGCCAACAAGCGACAACAAGAAAACGATATGTTCGACCGAGAAATGGCGAATTACTTTTCACAGATTCAAATGTAATTCGTTTTCAATTGTTCGTTTTCTTATTGTACTTTCAATTTGTAACTTCGTTTGCCGTTCGAAATTTGGTTGTAGTTGTACTTTCCCGTATCCGACCTTCGAGTTTGTTGAATAAAAACGCATATTTACTTTCTTTTGTTGTTGTATGTTTTATTTATTTCATAATTATTTTTTAAATATTTAAAACACTTAAAATAATTTAAAATTTTAAAAAATTATTTTTTTCAAAACCGAACTTAAGTACCAAAATGTTAGATTTGAACAACTAAACGAAACGAGGGACTAAATAATAGGGGTGCAAATAAAACCCGAAAACCGGGTAAAAACCCGAATCCGAATCCGTATCCGAATTTAAAACCCGAATCCGGAATTCGGATCCGGGTACCCGGTACCCGGTTTAAAACCGGGTTCGGGTACCGGGTAGTGAAATCTTAAAAACCGGGTACCCGGTACCCGGTTTAATACCCGGTTTGTTTAATTTTTATTTTTATTTTTTAAATATTTTAGGGTTAGGGCTCGACACTCATCTCTCATTTTCATTTCTCATTATAGGGTTTCATTAAAATATTTTTTTAATTTTTTGATGCGCGGACGGTGAAATGATGATGGAAAGCCGAAAGAACTCGAAGTGCTTTATCATATGTTTTTTTTAATGCATTTTAAATTTTAGACAATGGATGCATGTTTTTTTATATACGAGACATGTAATGTTTATTTTGAGATAATTTAGTTTTTCTATTAAAAAAAATAAAACGGATCCGGGTAAAAACCCGGATCCGGTTGAAAAATCCGAACTTGGTTTCCAAACCGGGTACCGGGTACTAAAACCGGGTACCAATTTTCAACTACCCGGAAATTCGGGTACCCGGAATTCGGGTACCGGGTACCGGGTAGTAAATTTCAACTACCCGGAAACCGGGTCCGGGTACCGGGTACCCGACCCGGTTTCACCCCTACTAAATAATAAATAACACAATTAAAAAAAAATAAAAAAATAAATCCCGGATCCGGATATATCTGGGATTTTTTTTCCCGGACTCGGATATATCCGTATCCGGGTTTTGGTAAATAATTTTTTTTTTCCGGTCGGGTGGGTAAATACCATACATTTTGGGGATTATATACGATCTTATTCAAAGAAAGTTTAAATTATATTACAAAACAAATTAAGCAGTTGTTGAGTGAGATGATGTTATTTTTTTTTTATTTGCCGCACTTTATATTTCTTATGATATCACGTAAATAATTTTATTAATATTTTCAACGCCACCGCGCGAAGCGCGGTGTCGGTCCACTAGTATCCACTTAACTAATTTAACAATATATTTTAGGTCGCTTTCTTGGTTAGCCAAAGTTGATACACATTGGGCTTGTAAAGCCCAAAATGACAACTCGTTCCCGTGGATCATCTCAACTCGACTACCAACTCACTTGACAGTTCTTCTCCGAGCTCACTTCCTCTTCGTTCATGGGCGTTGTGAGTCTCTTCCAAGAGTGCAGACACTCCTCAACCTCTCGCCGCATCTTCTCTCTCCTCGCCTCCGCTTCCTCGAGCTCGGCTGCCTCTGCTCGCGATTCCGACCAGTTTCGTCGTCTGCGGTCATATTCAAAGGCATCTCGCAGCGGCACCAGAGAGCTCGGAGCGAAGCAGACCAGGTCAAACAGTATATTGACTTGTCGATTTTTTTTTTATATCTGAATAATGTATCTCTTCATAAGATAAATTTATTCAAATATGCTCCATCCCATCAATTAAAATC
Source organism: Parietaria judaica (assembly GCA_954871525.1). Taxonomy (NCBI): domain Eukaryota; kingdom Viridiplantae; phylum Streptophyta; class Magnoliopsida; order Rosales; family Urticaceae; genus Parietaria; species Parietaria judaica. The sequence goes on from OX940861.1 coordinate 2,581,308, forward strand.
TACATTTTCCAAATTTTATTTTCTCATAGTAATAATAACAAATAAACAATGGAAACGACAAGAATCAAGTTATAGATAATTTCGTCGATTGTGTCGTATCGTAGGTAGGAAAATAACATTCGTTTTCCTTTTCTCTGTGCCTTTTGGAGAGAGAAAAAGAAAAGTGACTAAATTGACAAGCCACTAAAATTACGCCACGTGGATAGAGGCTCGTGGCAGTCGGCGTTCCGATGGTCTGGAATATTCTTCTTCCTAAAAAATAAAAATCTTAATTTAAATTCGTCCATTTTCTTCGAAACACCCCTCTCTTCTCAAGAAACCCTAGAAAATTCCTTCTCTCTCTGAAGGCAGAACGAATATGGCGTCCTTCAGCGAAGCTCCTCCCGGTAACGAGAAGTCCGGCGACAAGATCTTCAGGACCAAGTGCGCTCAGTGCCACACCGTCGACAAAGGAGCTGGTCACAAGCAAGGTAATCGATCGTTTCGATTGCTGTTTTCCTTTTCCTGTGCGGTTTTGAGGTTCCTAGGTCGCGATATGCTTTTTGATTATTTTTGTGGATTATTGGGGAGCGTGATGATCGGATCTGATTAGTGTGTGTGTAATATGTACATATAATCTAGAATTCTAGGGTTTATGCGATTCTTTGTAGATCTGATGTGATTGCGTTGTTACGTTCCATTTTCTATCTTTTGTTGTTAGATTCTTGTATCGACCTTCTGGTTCTTGATTTGATTCTTTCGTAATTCTTCGAACCAAGCCATAGATTTTTCCGTTGAGCAATTAGGATCAGTGCCTTGCTGTGATTCTTTTCAAGACGGATTGCTTGTGAAGATGTTGCTGGTTCTTGATTCGGCTGCCAATTGGAAGAAAAATAAGACATGCGAATCATATGGATAATTCCAAAATCTTGTTTTATGTCTCTCCTGAGTTTAATTTCATAGAGATTTGTACGCCAAATGCTGTTGGTTTGAACGAGTTTAGATACAAAATCTCTAGGGCCATATGATGATACGATGATTAAATTTGCATTTTTCTTTAGAACACCGTGTTTCTATGTCACAATTGTGCTCTGCTAATTTTAGTGGTTTCACATTGGTTAATTTATTTTGAAAATTTCAGGGCCCAAACCTAAACGGCTTGTTCGGGAGGCAATAATGACAACTCGTTCCCGTGGATCATCTCAACTCGACTACCAACTCACTTGACAGTTCTTCTCCGAGCTCACTTCCTCTTCGTTCATGGGCGTTGCGAGTCTCTACCAAGAGTGCAGACACTCCTCAACCTCTCGCCGCATCTTCTCTCTCCTCGCCTCCGCTTCCTCGAGCTCGGCCGCCTCTGCTCGTGATTCCGACCAGTTTCGTCGTCTGCGGTCATATTCAAAGGCATCTCGCAGCGGCACCAGAGAGCTCGGAGCGAAGCAGACCAGGTTTGGGGAAATACTCGACGCCGTTCGAAAAAACGAGAGCGATTTCGAGTCGAGGCTCAATCGCGCGAACTTAAGCCTCTCCGTCGCCTCCATCACTGAGATTATCCGTGCCCTGAGTGCCCAAAGTTTACCTGCATTGCGGTTCTTCAACTGGATCAGAGATTCGAGACCTAATCTGAGTCGAAACCACGAGATTTGCAGTCTTCTGATTGACAACTTCGGTCGCTTAAACGATTACGAGTCGATGACTCGCGCGTTGATCGAATTCAGGCTTCAACAGATCGGTCTGACGCAAAACGCGTTCCGTTTCTTGCCTGAATCGTCGACGAACGACGATTCATCTCTTACCGATTCGGTGGCCGGAGTTGTGCACATACTGAACCGTGTTGGAGGATCGTGCCGAGCCACCGGCGTCCGAGCGCTGATCGAGAAGTTCAGCGCCTCAGGCGCGTTCGAGACGGCGAAATTCGTGATGCGGATCACCGAGTATAGCGCTTCACATTACAATATCCTTATCAGAGAGGCCTGTCGCCGGTGCGACGCCGACGCTGCTCGCTCGTTGCTCGACGAAATGCGGCTGAGAGGCTGCGAGCCGAGCGTGGTGAGCCACAACCTCGTCCTCAGTACCCGAAGCAAGACGGCCGAGAGCGTCGAAGAGTTGGTCGGAGAAATGGGCACCATGGACTGCGCTCCCGACGAGATCACCTTCGAGATCGTCGTCCTCAAGGCGTGCAGCCTCGGGCGGTTCGATCTCGCTCGAGAGCTCGTGGAGAGAATGGATAGAACAGGGCTCAAGCCCCGGGCATCCACACACGCTGCGTTTGTGAGGGCTTATGTCAGTGCAGAGAGGTTCGAGGAGGCGCGGGACTACGTGGCCGATTGGGGCCATAATTTAGGGTTTTGTCTGCTCGCAGAGCTTCATATGAAAAAGGGAAGAGTTCAGAGTGCATTGGAAATTGTTCTTCTAATGATCGACAAAGGGTTAAGGCCGGGTTTCCGAGTATATACGGGTATCGCGGAGGCTCTCCGGCGCTCCGGCAGGATCGATTTGGTTGGAGAACTGGAGAACAGACTCTCCAGTTTGAGTCAACAACAGACAACTGACAGAACTGAGAGAGATTCCTAACTTTATTGCAAACATCACGAGTGCACACAACAGTTTTGTCTCTTTCACGAATGATTTGTTGTCCAAGCCATACAGCTTCGAAACAAGATATAACTCGAGACTCGAGAGAACTCTTGTTATTCGTTGTTGGTGTGAATGGTTTTTCAATTTTGTCGTGATATAACTCAAATATACAAGTTCAAAAACTCAACGGAAAACGGAATGTACAAGCATCACATACATTGACAAAATTGACACCCTTTCTCATAAAGCTTTATTAAGAGGTCCATAAGATTCGTGTTACTGTTCATTAAAAAAATTGTGTTACTGTTCCGTTATCTCTAACGATTCCGACATTACATCAGTTATGGCTTCTATTTGTCAAATTTCAGTTCCTGGTCCCCATTTAATACGTCTAAAGCTGTATGTGATTCCGCATTCGATTGAACCCTACGAGAATTTTCGACATTAAAACGGCCTGCCTAGTCAACGCTAGCGTCAACGCCAGCCTGGCGTCTTGGGTCTGCATATTAACAAAGTCCAGTAAGTAAAATATGGGTGTCCGAGTTCTTATTGCTAGGAAAAGAACAGTCCAAATTATGATTCGTGTACCTTGGTTCGATCTTTCGAGGAATTGCCAAATTTGTGGACTGTACAGATGTGTTCTGAAATTCGAAGATCAGATTAACATAAGTGAAGAACAGTCCAAATCATAAGTTTTCTGATCATTTATACATCACGAGAAAGCAGACAAGAGAAAAATGAACAAGGACTCACTTTATGGACTGGTTTTACGCTCTTATGATTACTCAACGGAGTGGTTGCTGCAGATATCGTAATTCTTTCGACTTTGGTAGTACTCCTGTCTGAACGCTTTTGTTTTGGGCCATCGGAACCAGTCTCCTTCAAAGAGCGCTGAGTAAATAAACATGTAAGATCACAGCTTTTTTATTTATTTATTGAGTCCGAGCTAATTGTAAATCGAATATTGACCTGAGACGATTGTAGATTACTCGGTGTACTTCTTCGGACCTTGTCCATCGAATCTATCTGATTCGGCGTTGTCTTTGTTTGACCAGGGCTGCTGATAATAGAGGATGGCACCAATCTGTTCCTTGCCGAGGAAGTAACCCAAACAGTAGAGGCAGGGCACGACTCAGAAGATTTTCTTTGTGATTCAACACATTTAGAAGCATTTCCACTTGCTGCTTTACAGGTAGTGATTTTGCGTAATCCGATCCTGCTGTTGTCTTCTTTAACGGCGATTTTATCTCGCGGAGATGGTTTCGTCTTTTCAGATGATTTGAAACCATCTTTCTTTGTCCCGCTTCCGATTTTTGTCATGTTTCCAGAAACAGCAGTATTTCCCTGAAAAACGAAAGCGCAAAAGACTTGGAGTTAAGTTGGAGACTAATCAGTCGAGTTCGTTCATATTAACAGAAAACAAATCTAATTCCCATTAGAATATAGACTAAATGTTTCAAGATTGTGTGCTAACTTTTTCCTTGTGCCTCAAGCAATCTAATATCCGGTATAAAACAATTCATTTGATATAAAGTCTGGACACTATCTTGTTGAGCAAAATAAAATTTTATTACCTGAGATTTTGAATTGTTTGCAATATGGTTGACGCATTTGGTTCTTGAGTTCCTAGTCTTAGGAGTATGTTTCTTCGTCAGTTCATCTGGTTCGGAAGAACATAATGATTCGGTCGTTGCATTCTTGCTACCCAAGTTACTAATCACTTCTACAGCGTCTAGTTCTTGCTTTCTCTCAAAGTCCTCGAACGAGACATCGGATTCCGTAGTAGCAGCAGTATCCAATGTCTGAATTGTACTAAAAGAGTGGGATTTCTTTTCTTCTTTCAAGATAGAACCGTCATTGACAGATCCTACTTCTGTAGTTTCACTTTTTATCTCATCCCCATTATCGGCTTGCAACGCCTTAATCGCCCTAACTTTCTTGTAATATTCCTCGAAAAAAGCCTTCTTTTGATCAACGAACCCGGGGGCCTTGAACTTTTCGAGCTCCTCCCGACATCTGTTGTGCGAAAAAACCGACCATTTCTCCCACTCGAGTGACTCAGCAGCAAATCTTCCGAACGATATCGAACCATGATCCAGCATTTCAGAAATTGACTGCCAAAGAAAAATCACATTTATGCATCTTTTATCGCCTTTTCCTTCGATATTAGTCAAGATTTAGAACAATAAAGGCCGCGCTTTCAACTATCGACAAACATCAACAGAAAACTTATTTAACAAATCATAAATCTACAGAAAACACATACACTTCAAAACTGCCAAAGCTGCATAAGAATAACTAACATAAATGCGATCTACTATCATAAATTTCAACGGAATTACCAAAAAACACAATCTCTTGAGTAATTGCAACGAAGACTTGGATAAAAAAAGGTACCTGAGGGTTTTGAAGATGAAATTTAGTTTCCGTCGCCATTTTTCCGAATCACTCGCTCTCCGATTGTCTCCCAAGTCAAATCCTCATTCAGTAGAAATTCCTGCAACAAAATTCCGAACAAAAACTAAAAAAAAAAAAAAAAAAGTAGTCCGCTTTCATGAGAAAAACTCCATTTTCATGGAACTGAACCGAACAAATGAAACCGATCGACAGGAAGCAACCCGCACTGGAGAGGAAGGAGGAGAAGAAAAGGTACCAGTTCTGAGCAAAAGTGCGCAGTTTGAGATCTGATTGTGAAGAGATTTTGTAATCACAAAGCATAAGAGAGAGAGAGAGAGAGAGAGAAAGAGCAGTTTTCTTTTTAGTTCTTTGCTTGGTTATAGATCGGAGTGAGAGGGAGATGCAAAAGAAAGAAGCAACGAACCTCACTTGCTTTTAATGACGTGGCGATGCTCTACGATCATGAACAGAGCGCTTTCCATGCATCTGGGTCCTACACCCGACACGCACACGCCGCAAACTGCATATATTTTAAAAAAAAACCCCTGGCTTTGCATTCATGTACAGAACAGCCATGCCATGTAATCCAGTAATTTGCACAAGTGGACCTCCAGCGTTTTTCTTGGCTAAATGTCAGACCTTTTTTTTTTAATATTATATAAATGTTCTGTGTTAAAAAAAAAAAAAAAGAAGAAGAAGCAATATTGTATTAAACACTGAAAATTTTCAATTTGTATACAATTTCTGTATTGGTTTAAATTTTTCTCCTTTAAATTTTCATTCGATTTACTTTATCAAAAGTATATATAAAATAAATTAGTAAACTTTGATAGATCTTATTGTAATAACATAATGAAATATACTTTTCTTGTCGCTTAGTCTTAAAATAATAGATGTTCCTACGAAAATGGCGCGAGCACACGTGGATATAGATTGATCGATCATATGAGTGGGTCTTAAACTCATATGGTGCACGTGATCCGAGCATGGCTCCTACAACGTAAAGAAGCTCCTCGTTTTTTATTATCATCCACACTTCATAATACATTCATAAATATACACATTTCTTCTTGGATTATATGCTTAATGATTCACACCTTCACTTATATATATATATATATATATATATATATATATATATATATATATATATATATATATACTTTATAAGAATGGGCACCGATTAATCAGTAGTGTTCCTAACCACAAAACACCACGAAGAAACCAACACAAGAACCTGACAATAACACAAGTTTCACATTTAATCATATTATTGTAGTACTTTTACTTTAAATTTTTTATTGTAAAATGAAAAAATAATGATATTAGAAGTTATTTAATATATATTTCTAAAATTTGATTAAAGTGTTTAATTTATTATTGTGAAAAGAAACTAAGCAGGCCCAAACTTACATGTAACTTGATAATAATAGAAGATGTTCGTTTTGGGCCTACTTAGTGGCCTTGATATTGCTGCATAGGAATGAGCTAAGTGAGTGAAACTGAGCCTTAAAAAAATATAGTCCGTAAAAAAGCCTAACAAGCCGCATTGAAGTACAAATCCTACCGATAAGATGGTAAAATCTTTTGTAAACGACTTAAGCATCACACAAGATATCGGAAATTGCAGATTGTTCTTGCTCCCAATTACAATCCGCTATGGTTGAGTCTTAACTCTTATGTCTTTCATTTTTTTTTTTTAATTGCGATAATATCCGGAACACTAATAATCCATTTATGTATAGGAGAATAAATGTATTAAGGAAAACATTACGAGGTATACCGGAGCATATAATACGAAATGTGAGAGTTACAATCTAATAAACAAATTTCTTCTCTATTTCTTTTACCACAATGTTATTTTCTTGACACTGGTACAAATAGTAGCTTGCATAACAATTTTTTTGTGTTGTGTAAATTTTACACAACGGAAAATAACCATTGAGTTTATTATTATTTATTTTATACAAGCACAATCTGTCCTCATAGCAAGTAAGCATCAATAAAAATTAAGTAAATAAATAATATAAAAGTCAAAAAAGAAATTTTTTACTTACTCGCCATGTATCTACGAAGACCATCCCTGGCTTCGACTTTTGATAATATATTTAAATTATTTGATATTATTTTGTGGAGCAGTTCTTCTAAATATTAACCTCTTAATAATGGAGTTAGGTTAGAGGTATACTCTTGGGTGACAACTTTTATTTGGCCATTCACACCAACTTTTATACAAATCTAGAAGCTATAACTTAAAATAAAGGGTTTTAATTCCTATTATATTATTATTCATGTGTGTGTGTGTATATATATATATATATATATTATATAAAGCAAATTAGAAGTATCAAGTAATAGTTTTTTTTTTGGTGTGTAGGTAGGTATCAAGTAATAGCAGATTATTCACAAATTCTAATCATGTTTTTGTTCTTCTCATTTCTTAGAACTATTTATGGTTTTGTTTTTTATCTTTTCACCTTCATCAATAAATATTACCTTTAAGTAGTTATTAAAAAAAAATTGAAAAAAAGTAAAAAAAAATTGGCTTCCATTAAAATTATAACTTCTTGATATACACTATATAAATCAAAATAAATCACCATAACTCTTGCAAATATATATTTTTAAGTTTTAACTACTGACTCTGTAATTTTTTTATTTTCATTTATAACTTAGTAGTAAGAGTCAGTTGTAACTTGTAAGTAGAAATTAACTATTATACCAATATTAATCCTGCTATTATATATATATACATATATATATATATATATATATATTTAAACCTTCAAATTGTGCTTGAAAGCCGTCACTCACACAGTAGTGTTCCCAATACATATTATTATCTTTAATTTAGATTCAAATAGCAAAGCTAGGCATGACGTTTCACTTCTATCCTATCATCGTAGCCGTGTTTGAGGAGAGGCAGAGTAGGCGCGCGCCTTTAGTAAAAATATTTATCTCAAATTATTTAGGGGCCCCAAAAAGTCAAATTTAAGGGCCTCAATATCACATCAATTAAAAAAAAAACCTAAAATCACTTAAATTAAATTTAGGGGCCTCCCAAAAAATATTAGTTAATATTAATATTACTTAAATCAAATTTAGGGGCCCTAAAAAAGTTAATTAATATAACTTAACTTTAATAAATAACCCTTTCCTGGTCGATATTTGGAGAAAGAGAGCAGGGACAAAGCCAGGTAAGTGTTTCTAAAATTGATATTTGACAAGAAAAATATATAATATTAAATATATTTATTTTTCTATCTAAATCGGAATTCAATTTTACCAGATAAACGGTGCAAGGAAGAAGCGAAGCGAATTGGTGTCAAAATTATCACAATTAGAAGCGAAGTTATTACTGACTGGAGGTATGAATTTATTAAATGTTATGTTTGTATAGATTAACTATTTTAATGGTGCAAAATTAATCAGAATTCTTTTTTATTTTTTTGTATTCATAGGATTTACAATGAGTTAAAATAAAAATACAAGTTGGGGCAGAAAAAAGAAAAGAGAAATTGAAAAAAGAAGTTTTACGTGCCAATCGACATGAAGAGAGCGATCGATGTTTTGAATTACATACACGAATTTGACCGTAGTTATCCAAATGCTTGGATTGCCTATCGAATCATGTTAACCATACCACCAGTCACATTTGCGCATGCAAAAAGTAGCTTCTCAAAGTTAAAATTGATAAGACGTATCTTCAATCAACCGTGTCTCAAGATAGGTTGAATGGTTACATTGTTTATCGAAAAGACATGGTCGAGAAACTCGATTACGCAGATTTTATTAGCATTTTTGCTTCTAAAAATGCTAGTCGCGTCTTATTTGAATGAGAATTTATTTATTATATAAATATTGTATATATTTTTGTATCAAAATTGATTTTTGCAATAACGGTAGAGGGCCTCCAAAATTCTCCTCGCTTAGGGCCCCAAAAATCTTAGGCACGGCCCTGTCTATCATGATTATAAATATATATATTTATATAGCTATAAATAATCTCGACCTTGGATATATATAAGTATGACGTTGATAACTTGTACATTCTATAATATAGATCATAGACTATACAGTAAATTATTAAAATACACAGTAGCTAGCTACTCGCTAACATTAATTTGTTAATAGTCAAGCATTTCCCCATCAAAAAATTAGCTGGACCTGGAACAAGTCTTTTCTTAAGTGTTAATTATTAACTTGATCGACTGTTTATTCTCCTCCCAATATATTATATCTATTAAATCAAGGTATCAATTTATAAACTGAAGCTACTTGTTCGAAATTGAAAGATTCTGACTTGAAAGCTGAATCAAATCAATATACCAATCAAATAGCAACTAATTGAATGAGAACTGTTTAATTCGATTTGATATAATATAGTGACTTAACTATTTTTATTTTTATTACTATATTTGTCTTTCACTCGCAGAGTCGAGAAGCAAATATTCGCAAATCTACGTCAATCTATAATAGTTATATTTAGCCGATTCTATTAATAGTTGACAGTATATTAATGATGAGGCAGCATGTCTAGAACTTTGTAGAGCGTTCTCGGGCAATGTCAAATTTTAAGAGATCGTAATTTTTGACTCGGTTGTTATTTAGCCGTAAGTGTTACCTACTTTTGCCCCGTCTACGTATGATTTAGGAGGCATAGAAACGCTGCGTTACAGTGAGTCCGAACTACAATTATAAGTTTAATGTTTGTTTTATATCGTTTTTCGTAGTTGTTGACGTTTTTATCTGAGAGCTCTTTCCGTGCATTATTATTGGGCAAATTGGTATTAAACCGAATCCTTTACAATTTTATCCAAGCTCGTATACTTGCGATTTTAAAATGTCAATTGTGAGTCGGATTTACTAGTTCGACCTAATTCCCCAAATCAACAAATAAAATGGAAAAACAAAATTAAAAAAGACACTAAGAATAATCGCATTGCACTCTCACTGAGAGAGATACGTCTTTCTACTTGCAATCGGTCGGAGTTCGGTAATAACATTCTTTCTAGCTCTCTCTTGTTTGTGCCACAGCACGTACAAGCATAACTACAGGCGCGTGAAATACTTAAAATACTCTCACTAAAAATTCAGCCGTATTACTTTGTGTCGGATCTTCACAATTATTTCGGTAAATTAGCTTTTCCGTAACTCAATAGAAACAATATTTTTGGGAAGAGCTTTCTACACATCGATTGATGGATTTTTTGTGCTTTCCGAACTTTCACTGTTCCATTATATATATATATATATATATATATATATATATATATATATATATATATATATATATATATATAGATAGATAGAGAGAGACTAGCTAGGAAACGACATTGATAAAAAAAAATATATATAGATTGAGAGACGCCAAATAAAATCCCAATAATTATGATGATGTCCGAGACAGACAAATTTAAGATAAGACTTAGAATGTTATAATTGGATTCATTCATTGCACCATATATTTCTTGCCAGCTGCGACTGTCAAGTACTAGGAACCAAGTTATTGCCAATTTTAATGTTTTTAATGATAAATTCATTTCTTACAATTTTGACGGATAAATAAAAAATTTATCAACTAAAAAAACACACTTTGATAAACCCAAAAAATACATTAATCGCCCATTTAAAAATAATAGAGCAAATTAATTTACAAATTAAACTTGCGATTAATTGTCGCAGTGATCAGCATTTAACGGTCGTCGATGTGTATCATATATATAATTATTATTATTATGTATAATATTATTGTATACGTACGTATCGTATACCGTATAACCCTAGCTAGAAGTCCCAAATGGAGTCAGAACTGAACTCAAATGCGTCGTCGCAAGCCATGGACGACGTCGTATAAGGAGAGTTATAGTAGTGAAAGCTATCCGCGGCGAAGAAGAACGCCTCCGCCGCCGCCATTTGCACCATCCTCGGCGAGTCCATCGGCGACTCGTTTATCGCCTGAATCTGGCTCGCCGACAGCCCCACCGTCACCGGCACCGCCCCTCCCGCCGACACCCCCGCTTCGCTCGTCTTTCTTCTGCTAGCCTCTGCGGCCGCGCGCTGGGCGGCGATCTGGACGTCCTCGGCGCGCGCGCTCGCAGGGCGGGGCAGCGCTTCGGCGAGCTCGGGGAAGTTGAGGCGCGCTGCGCGCCCGCGCAGGTGCAGCGCGGCCGCGTCGTAGGCCGCGGCAGCCATCTCCGGGGTCTCGTAGCTGCCGAGCCAAATGCGCGTCTTCTTACCGGGCTCGCGGATCTCCGACACCCACTTGCCCCACTTCCGCTTCCTCACGCCCCTGTAGGCCGGCGGCGACACGTGGCACTCGTACGCGTCTTCCATGCAATTTATATATATGCTAGTTTTTATGTGTTGGAAACTTGGAGCTGCGATATGTTAAAGAGTGTGTGTGTGTGTGTATATATAGGGTCTTGAGACAACGACATTATAATACGGGAGATGGTGATAGGAGAGTGTGAGAGCTTCGTGGTAGTTACACGTACATGGAATTCTGCTGTCAATGACCACATGTGCATAAAAAGTAAAAACTATATAATATATATACAATATATATATATATATGACTTTATAATTCACCACAAACTTTCGTTTATTCAATCATTATTATTATGGCGTAATAGTACTCCTGGTATTGTATTTAATTAATTCTTTGTAGCTTTAAAAAAAAAATGATATTCTAGTCTCGAATGATCATTAATAAAATAAAATAATTTTTTTGGCAATAATATTTATGTTATATTGATTTTAGTACTGTAATTAGTTTTTATGTTAAATTTTTATGGTGAAAATAGTATATTAAAGTATTTGTGTTAAGTATGCTATGATAAAAGTAATTAAGTTGTATTTAAGTAATCATAATTAGTGATAACAAAAAACGATATAATACATGTAAAACAACCCTATAACAAATATATGAGAAACGTAATTATTATTTTGTATACATTTATTCATAAATTAATACGTAAAACTTAATTAATACTTTTACTAGCCAACAAAAATGCAACTTAAGTACTTCCAGTCTACCCCAAATTTAAAATAAGTATATAAATGCACCAAAAACTAATAACATGAGTTCTTAATTCTTCACTAATAATTAATAATTACTAAAGTCTTCAAAAAAAAAAATTAATAATCACTAAAATCAATGAGAACTTTTGTCGCCGATACTTCTTAATAAAATAGGAGCATTTCGATGTTTCCTAAGAAAATAAGTTTCACGCTGAACCGTGGAATTAGAGCTGCAAATAAACGTCGCCAAAATCAACCACGACGCGTCGCGACGATTTGTGGGAATTCGCGACGAATCGCGACGTTGGCCGAAAATCGCGAAAGTCGCGACGTGGAGCTGTGGTCGCGACGTGTGGAGGCTTGATCCGCGCACTCGATCGGACGGCCAGAAGGAAGCCACGTCAGCGATCCGTTGGGTGTGCGAGATTTGAGTTTTTCTTAGGCGTAAATCCCTATTTTTTTACCCGAATCTCAAAAAAATTTCACCTACCACAATAATTATTCACCCACCATACTCTCTCCTCAAACCCTATAAATACCACCCATTCCTCCCTCATTTCCTCACACCAATCTTCTATTCTTCTCTCTAATTCTCTTAATTTTCTAAGCTTCCAAGTTCTATAGTTCTCAAGTCCTAAAGTTCCAAAGTTCTAAAGTTTTATTTTTTAGTCATTATGTCTCGAAGAAGCGGCGGTAGTTCCGGGGGTCGAAGGACGGCTAGGAATTTGCAACCCCAATTTCAACTAGGGGGAACATCGCAGCCTACGCCCGACGACTACAATCTCGTTATGCTACCCCAGAAATATTTCCCTCCCCTCCCAATCCAAATTATCCCGATGATACAGTACGGTCTCTAAGACCTAGTTTAACCCGGGCAGTGGGCATGCACAACGCCAATCCCGATCTTGTGCCCCGAGCATTGGTCGACGCGGTAGCTCAATCAAGGGGGGGAAATAACGATCCTTTTTTCAATCTCATGTTTCAACAACACGACCACGACGCCGACGAAGGAAACTCAACGTCCCGATGATGCCGAGGACGACTTTCAAATGCCGCCCTCGGTCCATGATTCAAATGTTGGGGTTTACAACCGCGGCTCTCTTCTACCTTCCAATCAAGATAGCGGTGAAGCCTCCGTTGCCCGTCCTCGACGTGGTCGACGTCCTTCAACCGGGTAATAACCTTTAGTCATTTCTCTATGTATAACTAGGGGTGCAACCGGTAAGGGTACCCGGTTTTTTCGAGGTACCCGGTACCCGGAACCGGAATCCGGGTATCCGAAAATTGATACCCAAAACCGGTATCCGAAATCCGGGTATCTGTATTTTGATACCCGGTACCGGTACCCGGTTTTGGGAACCGGATCCGGGTACCCGGATTTTACGCGGCGTCTGAGAGAGGCAGCGTCGGCGAGAACCTGAAGTCGGGGAAGGAAATGAAGTCCGCGAGATGCGAGGGAGGCGGGAGTGAAAATGAAGTCGAGCCCTAAAGACTAACCCTAAAAATTAAATTAACATAAAAATAAATAAAAAAACAAAACTAAAACAGGGTACCCGGTTTTTTTAATTTTACTACCCGGTACCCGGAACCGGTTTTGAATCCAGATACGAGTACCCGGAACTGGAATTCGGATACGGTTTCGGTTCCGGTTTTTAAATCCGGATACGGATTCGGTTCCGGATAATTACCCGGTTTCCGGGTATTATTTGCACCTCTATGTATAACTATTACTCATTTTTCTATTTTATTAATTATTAATAATTAATAATTAATAAGTTAGTACGTAGTAATAATTAATAATTAATATTTAATATTTAATATTCAATAATTAATAAGCTACTAATAAATAAATAACTAAGTAATAAATTAATCGCTAAATAATCATTGGTTAATTAAATAAGTTAAAAAAATTAAAAATGGTATTTTTTATGTGTGGTGATAATTATAAAGTTTTACGGATTATGGTGTCTTAGAAAGATTGGTTTTTAAATAAGGTTTGCTTTGCAATCTCCTCCAAGCTAGTCTGGGAACCTCGGGGAGTTCTGTCTAGAAAAGCTTGGGCCTAAAGCGAGATCATAGCATCCTTTCCAGTCGATCTGGCCGTGGAACCTCGGGGAGTTCCGTCCAAAAGAGCTTGATAATTATTTCCACACATAGAAAATACAATTTTTATTTTTGTTAATCATAAATATTTAACTTTATGACATTTAATTAAATCAACGTGATTAATATTAAACTCTTGTAATATTCCTTATGTTTTAATAGAGCAAGTTCTCATGGCTTGGCGTGGGGACGACCAAACACTGCCCCCGTGTGGAAGTTTTTTCACGAAGATCGGCGGGTGGAGAATGGCCAACGTATCAAACTCGCCACGTGCAAAAAGTACGGGCACACTTTAGATGCGATGGGGGACCACGGAACTGGCTACTTGAACCGACACGCAAGGACATGCTTCCCAACCGGGGAGATTGATGAGGTAAACACAGCACAGGTAAGTGCTCTTTCTGCTGTTAATTTAAGGAAATGGACCCTCGAATGGATTATTTCTACGGGCGTGCCACTGAGTTTTGTCGAAAATCCCAACCATACCCGATATATGCAAAGGATTAATCCGACGTACCAGCAGTTTTCCCGTACGACTTATACCCAAGACATGGAAACCGCATATGCTATGCAAAAAAACCTTTTGGTCGATTTTTTCAAAATGTCTAGCATAAACGTTGCTTTTACCACCGACTTGTGGAGCGGTCCGAGTTTAAACGATTATTTTAGTATGACCGCTCATTACGTAGACGATGAGTGGAATCCATGTCAAAGACTTTTAAATCTATCGCCATTCGAGGGTCGTCATACCGGACAAAACATTGCCGATAAATTAATTACATTATTTAATGATTGAGGTTTACAAAATCGTGTTATTTCCATTACCTTAGACAATGCCTCAAACAACAACGCCGCCATTACTATCTTGGAATCTAGTTTGCCCGCTTCTCCATTTCGAAATATTTTACATCAACGGTGTGCTTGTCACATAATAAATTTAATTGCACGAACGGGCGAACATCAAATTGCAAGACATGTTGAAAAAATACGCGGCATTGTTGATTGGATCCGGCATCCTCAAACCACCAGTAGGTGGAGAAAATTTTGTAAAGACCACAATCATAGAGCTAACAAGTTTGGATTAGACAATAATACACGATGGAACTCTACGTATCTAATGGTTTCAGTTGTGTGTAGACAGAGACTGCCTTTGAACCACTTCCTCGGAATGGAACTCGAGCCCCAGGCGCAGATCACGGAGGCGGAATGGGAAACCACCTTGAAATTTACCGAATTCCTCAAACCCTTTTACGCTATTACTTTAAATTTTTCTAACCAAAAAAGACCATCTTTGAATCATGGTCTTTTGGGTCTATATCAAATAACGTGTGCTTTTAAAGAATTCAAAAATGACCCTATTATTTCTCCCCTTATTCCGGGAATGGTTGCAAAATTCCAAACTTACTGGGATCCACCCCCGTTTTCGTTTTGCTTCGGTGCTATACTAGATCCTCGTTTTTCGTTTACTTGGGGGCCAATGATGTTAGCATGCGGGGAAAACATAGGGGTGGATTACCGGAATTATATTAATGTTGTTAATGAAGCGTTTTTTACATTGTACAGTGAATACGACATGCGGTTCCCACAGTACAACGCACTCGAGCAGCAAATGACAGTAATGGAAAGCCCAACGAAGACCGGACTAGCGTTTAGCAAAGGACAGTAATGGAATATAAGAGACTAATTTATAGTATTTCTGAATAAGTTCAAAGTTCAAACGGTAAAAGAACATGTGTATTTTGGTGTTTCCGTACAAAGCACTTTGACCAGATGATACGGAAAAATAGTATTAATTACAAGCTTTTTACGTACCAGAAAATGGATTTAATAATTGGAAAATATAAATAACGTGATAAAACGCCTTTATTCTGAATACATTTTTTCATGGACTAGTATTTATTTTTTTCTTATCATTTTTCTTTCTTAAGAATAAAAAATGAAGAGGTCAAGTTTACGTGCAAATATTGAATAGACAACCGACGCTTTGAGAACCATACATATAAAACATAAAAAAGAAAGAAAAAAAAAAGATGTTAGGATTAGATAATACTCAATCGAAAATCTTTGTGAAAAGGTTGTGTTGGGCCATTCTAATTGATGGGATGTCGTTTCTTATTTAAACGCGCTTTGATTACTGCTATCCAATTATTTGAACAATTTTATTGTGAAAATATCAGTATATTAATTCATTCATGATGAATTTCTGATTTTAACCAGTGAATTATTTTGTCTGTTTTTATTTATCGGATAGATTGTAAATGGTTCTCTTATATGAGTTTTAGAAAACAAAAGTTGTACATTAAAGTTTGTATGATAACTATGAATATTATATATGAACACAAAAATGTTCCACAATTTAAAGAGCATAATGTCGCTTATATTGATATTTGATAATATAATTCTTCGTGTGTGTATATATATATGGGTTAATTGCGGCATAAGTCCTCAATCTTAGGTTGTTAACATTGTCGACTGTGTCGACAATGCCAAGTGGGTCGCCAACACCGCGATTACGTCAAAAAATTCCGAATGCATCGTTGATATCGTTGAGTACGTCACCGACATCGTCGAAAATAACGAGTGTGTTGCCGGCACTGCCTTCCACCGAGTGTATTTCAATAATAAATAATTAATTATGGCATAATCAATATACATGTATATAGATATAAAGACTTATAAACAATACAAAATAAACATATATGTAACAACTACATAAACTATACTTAATATGTATACTATATATATAGTGGTATTTTTTTGAAGATTAATGAGCATATGCACGTGAGTATGCTACTAGCATACTACGCCAATGCTCTCTGCCATATCACCCATCTGAGGTGACGTAATTATGATGCAGATGGAGGGGGACTGATGACCCAGATAGGATGATTGGGCAGAGAGTAGCTGACGTGGATGATAGCGTCGTACCCACGTGGAAGAGAAGCTCGCTACGTCAAAGTTGGTTAACAACCGTTAGTGAAAAATGGACGGAAATTAACTTTCGGTACTTATACCGCTATTAAATGGACTTGAGGCTATACCGCCCCAGTTGGCCTAAAGTTGAGGACTTATGCTGTAATTAACCCATATATATATATATCAGTTTCGACTGTATTACAGTATTAGTAAAAGTGAACGTATTTGTAGTATAATATTTATTAAGTATTAGAAAATAATGCAAAGGTATAGATTCAACGTTATTAATAAATAATGTACATCATCAACAAAACACAAATTATTTCCAAATTGTTAATCAATATACTTAATCCGCACATTATTGGAGTGTTCATTTTGTAAATAATAAATATTAAAAATCGTATTACTATGTTCATATTGAAAAAGAGCCACAATTAAAGCATATTCCGAAGACTATTTTATTATTTTCAAGATATCCTCGTTGTGTACGAAAAATAATATTAGCAACAAAAGTAACCACTTTATTCTAATGATAACACCATTCTATTAAAAATCGTATTACTTTGTTTACATGATCGATTTAAAGAACAAACAATAATAATATATATATATATATATACATCTGTATTAAATTTAAACATATACAAGTTACAATATTGATAGTAATTTGATTAACCTTTCTATACTTTGTGCGTAAAATATTTTTCTACAGCCATACGTTACAATATAGTGTTGACGTGGTTTCCCACCTCAACGGTCTCAGTGAATGTAGATGTATGATATTTGTTCGATTTGGTGGATTTTGATCTCTCGTGTTGCAAATTCTCAAACGCTCTCTTTATGTATATAATTATATATATGAAAGCATATAGAGACGAAGATTTTTTAGAGAGGTTCGTCTCAAGGCAGTAGTTGACTACGTCATCTGAATGTTTATTGAAGCAATAGAAAGCATGAATAGAAAACTAGAGGCAACGATCATGTTCGGTGGAGAAGGAAGAGAAGAAATAGGGGGGAAATAGAAAGAAAGAAAAAACCATGGTGAATATGTGTGTAATTCTTCGTCTTCAGCGATATTTATAACCTTCAATTCTTCCTGTTGGACTTCCTAGAAATTTAGGGTCGCATCTCCGAGCTGACCAGACTGACTAGTCTTCCAGCTGACGCGTGCTCCACGACTGCGTTGTGAGTTTGACTATGTGCTGCTTGTCTTCTGCTTGATTTGAATCAATTGATCCCGACAGAATTTAGGAAGATTATGCCCTTTGTTCATCTTACTGCTGCCGGATAGCTTTTGGGCCTTCTGGTCCTTTCGCTTCTCTTCGTGGGCTTTATTATTGCCAGTTTCTTTGATTTGGGATTTTGACTTTGCATTGGGCTCATTTGAATATTTAATTTTTTTTAACCTTTATTTGTTTAATTACGAATTTAATTAATTCATAACTTGTACGACATGTCGTCTTAATAAAATCGATGAATTTGTACATCAACATATAGAAGGCGAAATTGGGTAAAAAAAAAAGAGTACTTTTAACCTAAATATCCACATTATTGAAGTTTAGTAGCTCATAGTTAGGGGCAAAAGTGACAATTACAAAAATATAATTATTTGGTCAACCAAATTCAAATATAAGGTATTTGTTAAGACTTTACCACAATTTGTTGTGTAAATTTTGTATTCAAAGTAAGGGGACTACTTTAGCTATTTTTCTTTAGGGTTAATGACGGCAAAAATACTCAAAGTTTGGTCAAAGAACCCCTCGTGTACCCAAAGTTTAAAAGTGGTGGAAAAAGTACCCAAAGTCGCATTTGGGGAGTTGTCCACTCCATTCTCGTAACGCCATTAACTTACCCGTTAGCTCTGGCCACGTGGACAAATCTGTTTCGTTAAGTGTAATCATTAGGGGTTCAATTAATTGTATTAAATAGTATTAATTAGGAGTTTAATTCGTTATTTTGTCGTAAACGAGGATGATGTGGGCTCGTCCACGTGGCAAAAATTGTTATGTTAGCAACCCACGTTTGCCCGCGTGACCAGAGTTAAAGGGTAAGTTAACGGCGTTACGAGAATGGAGTGGTCAACTCCCAAAATGCGACTTTTGGTATTTTTACTACCACTTTTAAACTTTGAGTACACGAGGGGTTCTTTGACCAAACTTTGGGTATTTTCGCCGTCATTAACCCTTTTCTTTATTTATATATGTGCCTTCTCAAGAAACACATTTTCACGTATAGTTATACATAAATAAACAAATGTATATCGAATGGATTCGTAAACTCCACAAAATATACACGTGTCAGGAAATTAGATATATGTTAAAAAAAGCAACTATAAAACAGTCGTACGTATATAATACTAAATCTTGTAGTATTTTCCTTTCACTCGTTTAATATCTACTCAAACGTGCGAGAATATATATTATTTACTAATAAATTGTATATACATTACGCACAAAGTTATAAAGTGATTTTCATATTATATTCGTACGATGTGAGTATTAAAAATCCTATATAATTGAAAAATATATATTACTTTATCATATAAAGTCTTTTGAAATAAATGAAAGATATGCATGTTTCATAGAGCATGATCTTTTAGACCAATGGTCACCAATGTTAATAATGTTCCTCCGATTCCACATTTTCTCAATAAAAGGCATTTACATATTATCAGAATTAAAATAATAACCCCATGGTTCAGCATCAACTACAAAATATAAATAATTATAGTCAAAGAACACCGTTTAAATTTGATGATTATGTAATTAAATTTGTTTGACCACTACAAGACTCTCCGAGAAGTATTGAGTTCAATCTCAGTAGGACGCAAAAACAAAAAAAAATTACGTATATTTTTATAATCTTAGCCAATAAATTTGACTATAAGAATTACCTCATTTTAAAAAAAAAATTATTGATTATGTCGTTTTTATATACTTATAATTGGTTGAAGGTAGATTGATCTATACAACTCTAAAAAATAATCACGATTCCTCGTTAAATTAGCTTAGAAATAAAGGCTTCGAGGGGAATAATATATCTTTATAGTCTTAAATTCCTTTTTATTTTCACTAAAAGTTGAAAGTTGAAACCAATCTCCCATAAGTTAAATCCTGCGTGTGCATATTTATTTACCTTTTTTTTATCACAATTAATATTCTCAATATCACGTGTTACCCTTTATGGCATCAAATATAAAATAGAAAAAGATGACATCAGTGTCTTTCTTCTTCTTCTTCTTCCAAATAAGCGGTCAAACGGTCAAACAAATGAAAAAGCGAAGCCTTCCAAAGTCCAAACCGTTATATATATATATATATATATATATATATATATATATCAATGTATAAACAGCTGGATCAAGCTCACTCATGCCAGCTGTACAGAAGTGTACGTCCCAACAAACTAACCGTACTGACGTGGCAAATCCATCGTACGGAGAGTGTGTACGGACTCCGCGTTGCAACACCGCCCACAGATACCATAATAATATATATACTTTGCATGCCACGTCCCTACACAATATTTCTCATCCTCTATTATTTATTTTCCAATATACTATTTATTTATTAATTATAATTCCATTTTCATATAGCAATTTAAAAACGTCCGTATTCATCGTATATTTTTTGTGTGGATAAAGATAAACGGTCTGTGTGAATTGTGAGTGATAGTCATCGGAGACTAGTTGATTCATGATATGAGCTTTTTAAAAGCATCAGTACAAACTTATTTTTTCTTTTTATATCATGTTTAATATTTAGTATGTAATGCATCAAAACGTGCCAATGGAACCAGTAGATTCTAGACTGACAGAACTTTAGTCAATTTAACATTAAAATGCGACATTAAATTCGATGTTATGTGATTGTGAGTACGTTTAGCGATACCGCTAACAAGTTTATATTTATTAGATTGGACGAAAGAGTCGTGCGTCTAATTTTTTTAATAAATTTTTTCATAAAAATTAAATCATAATATGTTGCATTTATAGCATATATATACGTATGAAATACACAAAATCTATGTCAATTTCAATTTATAGTTTTATATCCAATAATATCGAATAAAGCTAGACCACTAATGTTTGACTTTTATTTTGAAAGAAATGTTTTAACTTATTTAAAAATTGATCTATCACTATAACAAAAAAAAAAAAAAAAAAATCTAAAAATTTACTTTGTTTTCACATCGATAAACTCAAAGGCCGACTTCAAATTGTACCAAATAGAGAAAAACTAGTTAAATACATGAAAATATTGGCAATAAAAATATAAAAGATATTCACCGGCTTAAGTTGCATTAGTCAAAGCAGTCCACGATTCTGTTTTGGTCTTTGAAATTTAGCTGTGAATATGATATGCTTTGAAACTCTAAGTGTGAACTCATATGCCTTGGGACTTTCGCATTTTCGTTACTATTAAACCACTATTTAACCCGAAAATAATCAAGTATCGGATCATCAAGCGGGTCAGGTTGGGTCGGCCCATATATAACTATACCCGAATGCTTAGGAGCCCCACAAAGAAGTCCAGTCTAGTGGGTCAGTTTGTTTGATTGAATGGGCTTCGTTTTAAGCCCAAATATTTCAGATTTATCGATGATTATGACACTTTTGTCGGTCCATCCATGATTTATCTATTTTATGATAATAGTAAATTCATGATAGAATTCAATAAATTGCTATAAAATAAGATATATAAAGGGTAATTGAATAAATTATGTCTGGAAAGTAAAAAATTACACACATTTATATTGTACGTATATCTGATCTGATTATTTTTATTACTACTATTATATTGTACGTATACGTGCGAATTGTGATTGTGTATCTATAAAAAGGAATGCCAATCATATACCCTTATATGTTGTGTGTGTGTGGTGTGTATATATTGATTAAATATCAATGTATATATGGTATTAGTTATTATTAGCTATATAATCAAGTAGCTTATACGACTTAATTAAGGGTCCCAAAGGTGACTGTCATATAGCGTATCATAGGCACCGTCCCAATGCTCTGTACTCTCTTCATAACCGGCGTCCAAGAACACCGCGGACTCGTCCGCCACTCCATGCATCCACGCTTCCGGTGAGTCCAGCGGAGATTTGTTGATTGCCTGAATCTCGCTCTGCGAAAGCTGCACTGTCACTGGTTCCGCCTCGCGGGCACTACCCCTCAGCCTCACCGCAGCTTCACGGGCGGCCCTGCGGACATCATCGGCTTCCGAGCTCGCCGGGCAGGGCAGGCGGTGAGCTAACTCTGGGAAGTTAAGGCCACTGTGGGGACCGCGAAAGTACAGTGCCGCCACGTCATAGGCCGTCGCTGCCATCTCGGGCGTCTCGAAGCTGCCAAGCCAAATGCGGGTCTTTTTGCCCGGTTCCCGGATTTCAGACACCCACTTGCCCCATTTCCGCTTCCGGACGCCCTTGTACTCCGACGTGGCGGCACCGCTGACGTGTCTGGTTTTCGTAGGCGTCACGGCGTGGCTGCTTGGCTCTCCCATGTAGATATTACTATCAGATGATCGTTATGATGATATATGATTTTATTGACGTACGTAAAAATAATGTATTACTGTGGAACTATATTGTCTTATTATATAGAAAGGTACATCAGATTATATCGGTATTTATAGATGTTATGATCTCCAGAGAAGTCGAAACTTGAAGCTTCCACGTAAGGCCTTTTGTATCGATCATGGATAAATATAAATAGGAAATTTGAGAGAGAATATTCATTATGAATGTCTCTTTCATATATAATTTTAGACGCGGTTTCGGGGACAGAACTCGAAGATCCTTAAATTAAACTAGTGCTTTCTGGTTGGTGAATCTTTCATTTTAATTCTGTCATGTCCAATCCAGATTTACATGATGGCTAATTAACTGTTATATATAGATTATAATAAAAATCGTGTTCCACCATAAGTAGTTTGGTTTGGATAGTGATAGTCAGATTTTTTTGACCAATGTCCTTGAATCCATTCGAGACTATTTCCTTGCCTACTAGGCCAACAAAAGTTAGTGTTACTATATTTATTTTTATTTTTATAATTTGTAAAAATACAAATTATGAAGTTATAGCTACATAGGAAGTTTCTGTGATGATATAAAAATCTCTTATCGTTTTTCCATGACATGACTTTTCATAATAAATGAATTGTTTACTAATGAAAATTCGAGACAAAGAACAATTGCAATTCAAGTAGAGAAGAGTGAAAGCTCAATTATACTCTTAAGTAATTAGCACGCTCACATTATGTCGATGTTATCAATCGGGCACCTTCATCTTGAGGGGATATGACTAAATAGAAGATCGAAATGTAGGACATGGAAATTAACCCTTACCAAGCAACTATCGTTACTGTTTAACTTTATACTCGAGTCATTCTACTAAAAAAATCAATACACAATAAGATGCAACCGATAAAAATTCAAGAGTACACCCTCATATATATATATATATATATATATATATATATCGACGTGTTAATCTCTTCACTGTAATTACAAGTTGATGATTTCAAGAGAAATAATCGAGCTTATATCTTATAAGAGCCGTTGATGCCGAAAATTAGATCAACACTGTTGCGGCCCACTTGTGCGGATTGGGCCGGGCCCCTTGTCGTTTGTTGACTTTCTTCTGGGCTTGGACTTCTTGGATTCTGGAGGTGATGGTGATGCCGCGCCTCGTTCGGTGTGGTGAGGCTGCTTACGTACCCACTTACAGCAAAGTGGGATCAGGCCATCTCATAGTTCAAAGCTGGCGTTGATGGAGCCGTTCCTGAGCTGGCCTGGGCGAGCCTGGAGGCAATGGCCGAGACGGGAGTCGGGCGGCGTTTAGACCTTCTTCTGGTGAGTCGGCGATTCCTCCAGCGAGCCAGACAGCCGATGGCGGAGGCGGGAGTCGGACGGCGTTCGGACCTTCCTCCGGCGCCTTCTCTCTGGGCCTGAGGTTGGAATCCGGTGGATCGGACCCTCCACTAACCATCGGACTGGGAACGGGTCCTCCGACCCGTTACCACAAAGTCCTAAGACTCGGGATATAGGTCGATGATCGTTGAGAACCAGAACCTCCATAGGGCAGGTCGATGATCGGACCCTCCGCTAAACGTTGGACCGGACCGGGTCTTTCGACCCGTTACCGCAAAGTCCTAAGACTCGGGATATAGGTCGGCGACCGCTGAGAACCGGTTCCGACCTTTGTCGGAGATATATACCGGAATATTTATATAGAAGAGAGAAAACGGTCTTTATCGCTATATAGAGCGTTTGAATCGGAGTTATCGTTTGTTCAGAATGAGCTTCTATTTATAGGATGGACAAGGGACCTCTAAGTAATTAATAATTACTTGTCAGAGGCTTCTAAGTAAATAAAAATTGCTCTGCGCGGTCCTACGCGGCCCAACGCGGTTATTAGGCAACGTTAGGCCGTGTTAGCCCGCGTTTAGGCCGAGCTGGCCCGCGTCGGCCCATGTTAGGCCGCGTTGTTGGCCCGTGTTAGGCCGCGTTGTTGGCCCGCGTTAGGCTGCGCCTAGGCCGTGTCAGCCCGCGTTAGTCCGTGTTGGCCCGCGTTAGGCCGTGTCAGTCTGTGTTAGGCTGCGTTGGCGGCCTGCGTTAGGCCGCGTTGGCCCGCATTGGCCCGCGTTGGGCCACTCTGGGCCTCTCAGTTTTGAGATACGGGCTTCCGGGGGGCTTTTTTAGCCCGTTATTACTTTTATTAATTCCGAAAACACCCATAACAAGACCCGATGACCCTTACGTACGTTATGAACATATATAATTTTGTGACTGACAAAGTGATATTCACCATAAGATAAAGCAATTGATGCTTCAGTAGTGTACTCTGACAATATTTGGAAAACCGTATATTACTTCATAGTTATATAGATATACATGTATCTAACATGATTAAAAAAAAAACTTAGTGCATACATAGTTCCAAAAATAATTCAATAGGGGAAGTCAACTGCAAATATTATTTTTGTATTGGATACCAACTAGCAAGCACCTGAATTTAATTAAACAGCTGGATCTTACTATATCTATATAATAAACATTTACATATAGTATTTTCGAAGATATCATATCATAAAAGGACAAGTAAAATAAGCATTTAGAAGTTATTAAGGAAACAAATTAAAAGGCAGTAATCATTGCATAATAGTCAAAGTCAGACTAGAAAAAACAAAACCAAAACGAAGGAGACTGACAATTTCTTAGAATTTGGGAAAGACACGTCACTGGATTTTAACTTTCGAACAACACTTTGCACTTATTGTTATATTTTTTTTAGGGAAATACAGAAAAATCTCATTAGCACTCGTTAAAATCCCGTTGTTGAATATAAGAATCGAGCCTCTGGGCTATTACAAGACCAAAAATCCGTAGTACTATTAGGGACCCGGGATATAGCTAAAGCATTAACGACCTCATTACAACATCTAGATATCCATCTAACCGTACCTAAAGGCGCCACCTCCCCTAACAAAGAGGCAATATGGGATACAATCTGCCTTGCACATTATTAAGAGACCTCATAATTCTAAGTTATATGATATTATATGTCGATAAATTCATAATTCGTCGAAATAATCATAATATCACATCATTATACTCAATATTAGTATACTTAGAGCGGAAATGAGGAGAGGCCAAATAGATTCCCTCCGTCTATAAAAAAAAAAAAAAAAAAACTAAACTAATACAAATTTTTGCCTAGAGTCTCTTGATAAAATTGCTACAAATAGTCTCTTGACTATATAGAAAGATGAAACAAAAATGCTACAAATCCTTTTAAAAAATCGTTTTCTAAAATTTGAAATTCAAAAACATAACCAAATGGCACCTGTAACAATTATTTATATTTTAACAGAACTCAACATAGATTGCAAACATACGTGAGTTACATCAGTAATAAGTTATGAACTATGCGAGTGTCGCACTCTGTGAAATTCGAACACAGTATTAGCTAAAAAACAGAAATTTGCATTATAATCTGTAATGCAATGTACGTGTTCTTTTGTTTTGTTTTTAGTAATAATAATAATAATCCAATCATCTTCAATTGAATTTTTAAAAAACAAATAATAGATAACAAATGAATGAGGATTAAATTGCATTTGGAGGCCAAAGCAGATTTTTGAAATTGAATAAGACAAGGTTTCAAAAAATAAAAATAAAAAAAATTGAATAAGACAAGGTTTCAAAAAATAAAAATAAAAAAAATTGAATAAGACAAGATATTAATAGCATTTATTTAAAGTGGTACATTTGTGAGTCCAGCAAAAGAGAATTAGGCATTTGGCGCGTGAATAGATTGAGAAAGCACAAGGGTCCGTTTGCAATTATACAATCTCTGAATTTTTGTTCGGAAGATATTTATTTTGACGAAGCCAAATGTTAGTGCCCAGAATTGGTTATTTAATTTAATTTATTTATTGTGAGGTACAGATCATAGCTATATTTATTTAATATGTGGTGAATAACATGTCAAAGTTAGTGCTCTCTCTCAACTAACGCTTGAATTTTCACAAAGCCTACTATGAAATTGATGTTGTTTCCCTTTTCACTTTCAGACATTCACCAACCAATTTATTTGCTTTTGCAAATTTTAATTTGATTATAAATCATATGTTATAAAATTTATATTTTTTTTATAATGTTAATGGTGGTTGTCGTTTTTTACCTTTCTCTTTTGTCGTTTAAGGCTGTCTATGTTTGCTGTTTATCACTGCTAATATGTGTCAAATTTATTAAAAGTAATCTATATGGTAATTGTTATGCGTATTTTTCGGAGCTTAGAAAAATTGAGGTCCAAGACATATAAGGCCCAATCCAGAAAAGTCAATCGGAAAAGTCAACGAGGCCGAACCCGGAAAGTCAACCGACGCGACGCGAAAAAGTCAACGGACCCGAACCCGGAAAGTCAACAATTCGACCCGGTAAAAGACGAGTATGATCCGTCTAAGAAATATGCCTTCGGGGGTCACCACGACCCCCGAAGGCTAAAAATTCATGCCTTCGGGGGTCGCGGCGACCCCCGAAGGCCAAAATTCATGTCTTCGGGGGTCGCCGCGACCCCCGAAGGCTAAAAATTCATGCCTTCGGGGGTCGCTGCGACCCCCGAAGGCCAAAATTCATGCCTTCGGGGGTCGCTGCGACCTCCGAAGGCATGAATTCGAACTCACCGTCCTCTATAAATACGAGGGCACCCCCGCCACAATCGGCAAGCACTCCCGAAGCCAAAAAACCTCTGTTTCCCGTTTATTCATAAATTCCGACTCAAATACGCGACTAATGTTGAGCGTCGGAGCGGGCGACAGAGTGTTGGGAATCACGTCTCGGATTCCTTGAAAATTATCACAAATTGAACCTCCGAACCGTCCGGGTAACATTTAAAAATTAATTTAAAGCGGAATAACTTGTTATCCGTCCAATGGTCCGGATATCGGATAATAACCATTTCACAAGATCTGATAAATATTATGTAATTTAATATTCATATATCATTATTAATAATCTAGTCATAATAGGAAATAAATAGAAAGCAGTAAATGGTTGCATTTATTAACCCAATGCATAAGGCCGTACCTCTATTGACGACTTCCGGCTGCGCGTTCTGAATCGGGCAGGGCTCCGCCGGTGCTGAGGGAAACTCCCGTGATCTTCCGGGATATTCTCCTGGAATCCTCGTACCGAAGCGTGGGCTTCGCCGGCAGGACTCCGTCGCAAAATTTTAACTGATGGTTCTTTTTAAGCTTCCGGAGAAATAGTCTCCTAAGCCGAACCAGAAAAGAGAGATCAGAGAGAAAATTCGCAGACCCTGAGGGAGAGGGAGAGTTCGAATTTTTCTCTGGGGAAAGGTGTGAAAAATGTGTAGAATGAGCCTCCTATTTATAGGCACAAATCGTAACCGAATTGGAGAAATTCCCTCCCTAAAATTCGAATTCTATATATTAAATATAATTAATTATCTTAATCCAATGGTCCAGATTTAATCTCATCTAAATCCAATGGACATAATTAATTAGGGATTTAATTAAATAAGAAAGATTAGGATAAAATCAAAAATCCAATCTTATCTTCTTATCTTTATAAAATTCGAATTATCCTATATATTTATAATAAAATTCGAATTTATTATCATTTAGATCCAACGGTTGAGGTAAATCTTTAAACCGATCTAATGGACCAAATTAATTTAGGATAAAATCAAATATAAAAATATTTAAAGAAAACAATTTTGATTTTATCCTTAAATTATAATTCGAAAATTATATAAATATATATAATTAATTAATTTTCAATCCGACGGTAAAGATTAATCTTAGACCGATCTAACGGATATAATTAATTAACCAAATTCGAAAATTTAAACTTGGTCACCAAGTTATCAAATTCGAATTTATCAATATCCTAATCCAACGGTTGATATTAAATCATAACCGATCCAATGGATAATATTGATTTTATGGATTAGCTAAAATACCAATACATTTGGTACTTATGCCGCAAATTTTGGAAAGACCAAATCATACCATTCGAATTTGGCTAGGGTTTCATATATGAAACCCTAATTCGAATTTACATATATATATATATACAAATATATATTTTATTTATTAATATAAATCTATTAATTATTAATTAATTATTAATAACATATTAATAATTAAATTATATTAATATTTCCTGATCTCAATATCACACATTAAAATGTCATGGTGCCACACCATCATTTAAATTCGTGACATGTGATTTAATTTCAAAGTTTATCGAACCGATCATAAACTTAGAAAATCCATAAATCACTAACCGTAAGTCGAAATGACTCCGTTCAAAAAGAAAAGTTGCTTAGAATTTAATTTTCAACAACATGGTGCTGATAGAAAATCTAAATTCTAACTTTCTTTTAACAGTTAATTTCGTGTACCAAAATATGGTACTTTTGCCACGCTAACGATAAAACTATCTGACGTCTGCCACAGACCTTTCAGTTTTATAAGTCAAGCCAAATGATTAAACATTATCCAGAATGTATTTTAATCACGTACGTATCATCCGTTACGGAGCTATCCTGGGGACCATGGACCCGTATCACTTAAGCTCCAACGAACTGCTAGTTGTTCGTCAAACCTCGAAGTGATTCCACTATAGACCCGAGGCTGCACTCTTTAGTGATACGGTATATATTATTCCCTTTATAACAGCAGGGTGTCCATTGATACAATCAAATTCGGGTTATTGATCTTTCACTTGATGATCCACACACGAGCAGGCGGTTTCTACCGTTATGCCCCTCATTGCATTTTCATCCTTGACTCAGTCAGTAATATTATGAGTAACCCACTTATGGTTTCGATTCATAAGTTGCGCACGGGTACCTCTCACTTCTCACCACCGACAATCAAGGGAATCATCATCACTCTGAAGAGAGCTGTGTGATGCCCATGTCTATGACCAAGCTACCCTTACTGCTGACTATCATGTTCCCAAAATAATAGTGTTGGGAACAGCGGTAATGTTTCGTGTTCTTTAACGGTTAAATCAAAGAACAATCAAGCCAGCAGCTTGGACTCACGATCACTCAGGACTTAGATCGAATATCCATTTGATCATCTACTAGTGACTCAACTCCAAGTTATCAGTGACGGTCTTATATGATAACTTCCGGAGTTTAAGTCAGGTCCAGTCCAGTATGAAGACACTTCATACTTAATGCACTTCTAGTGAGTGTGACACACACAAAATCCAGAATAGGATTGTCACTTAGTCACATTAATGACCTTATACGATTAATGGGCTCCCGCCCAGTTAATCAGGTCACAGACATTTTAAGTTCATTTATTATGATTATTAATTCTTCTTCACATTGACTCTGTTGTGATAATAATTCATAATTGCATCCTTTATGAACTAAGGATCAAACATTCTATTTTACTCTACCAGAAACTATAATAAGATTATCATAATAAGTATCATCTTTATTCAACGACTTGTCATAATCTTTTACAAATGGATAAAATATCTTGTTTAAGGACACATACGTCCAACAATCTCCCACTTGTACTTAAAGAAGATGACCCATGTCTTTCAGACCCGTACTCTCCAGATGCCTCCTGAATATTTTCTCTGGCAACGTCTTGGTGAATGGATCAGCCAGATTGTCTTCCGAAGCTATTTTCACAACCCTCACGTCCCCACGACGCACTATTTCTCTTATGAGATGGTATTTGCGTTCTATATGTTTCGCCTTGTTATGGTCTCTGGGCTCTTTAGAATTTGCCACCGCACCACTGTTGTCACAGTATAGTGTTTGGGGCCCATCTACATCTGGAACAACTCCCAGCTCTATGGAGAAATTCTTGAGCCAAACTGATTCGTTGGTTGCCTCACAAGCTGCCACGTACTCAGCTTCCATTGTGCAATCTGCGATACAGGATTGCTTTACGCTTCTCCAGAATATCGCTCCACCAGCAAGGGTGTACACTGCTCCCGACGTCGATTTTCTTGCGTCTCTATCAGACATAAAGTCTGAATCAGTGTATCCTAGTGGATTCAGTTCTGATCCTGAAAACACTAACATATAGTCTCTCGTTCTCCGTAGATACTTGAGAATGTTCTTCACTGTTGTCCAGTGAGCCATACCAGGGTTGGATTGGTATATGCTAACAATTCCCACAGCGTAACAGATGTCTGGCCTAGTACACTGCATAGCGTACATCAGACTTCCCACTGCTGAAGCATAGGGTATTCGCCTCATCACATCTTGCTCTTCTGGAGAAGTTGGGCATTGTTTCCTGCTAAGGAACACTCCATGTCTGGTCGGTAAATTATCTCCCTTGGAGTTTGCCATTGCAAAACGTTCAAGCACCTTATCAATGTAAGCTGCTTGAGATAAGGCCA
Source organism: Parietaria judaica (assembly GCA_954871525.1). NCBI lineage: Eukaryota > Viridiplantae > Streptophyta > Magnoliopsida > Rosales > Urticaceae > Parietaria > Parietaria judaica. Next base: position 2,612,214 of record OX940861.1, read on the forward strand.
GAAGCCTGTTGTTGCGATCCCTGAAAATACGGATCCCAAGAACATAACTGGCTTCTCCCATGTCCTTCATTTGGAACTGCGTAGATAACCACGCCTTCACGTCCGATAATTTCTTCACACTGTTTCCAATGAGAAGAATATCGTCGAAGTACAGAACAAGAAAAATATCTTGTCATAATCTTGTCTAAATATCATCTTTATTCAACGACTTGTCATAATCTTTTACAAATGGATAAAATATCTTGTTTAAGGACACATATGTCCAACACAGAGGACCCCCCCTCTGTTCCCCTTCGAAGTTCACGTTTTTCTGCTCTTTTTACAGGAACGGAGGTAGGTTATACAGGGAAGATTTCCGGCCTATCAAGACCGAAGATCAAGCTTCAAAGCCCATTCCGACCGTCAAGCGGGCGTTGGGCCCGGCCCAAAATCAAGACTTGGGCCGCATTCAAGTTAATCAAATTTTAGGCATTAACAGTAATAACTTGAGATTTCACAAATAACTAATAATATATCTCATATATATATGTATTCTCAAAATAATCTCCACCGAACTCAAACACCCCGTACTCATTCTATGTAGTCTGAATCAGTGTTCTAAAATTTAAAGTTTATCAAGGTCTTGCCGACGACTTGTCGTTTTTGAAGGGTTGTGGGTAGTTTTTCTTTTCCGCCGTACTCATTCTATGCATTATTATATAAAAACTCATCGATGAACTTCCGAAAAATTCATCGTAAATCCATAAATTGAAACAAGTGGAGCATTGAGCTTAATAAAACTTGAGTTTGTAAACAAACCATCGTTTCTTTTTGACACCTCGCTGGGCAACGCATCAGCCATTCTGTTTGAAGAATATTTGAATTTCTGTATTGCTTCCACTGTTGTTTCATAATTGATGTCCTTTATGCGTAAAACATCTATTAAATTTTGTTGCTACTTTCAGATTTTACAATTTTCACACATCCTCGGATCCTATGCGTTTCTGACATCATTTTTGTATTTTATGTAGTGATATATGGGCTCTGAGTTTGTCGTTTTTAAGTACACAATAATTTATCTAACTATAGTTAGGGCTAGAGCTGCACATGGCGGCGTCGTGACCCGTCGCGACCTGGTCGCCGGAAATCGCAGCTTCTGCCGTCGCAATGCGTCGCGGTGTTGCCGGCCGCGACGTTGAGCGCGCGCGCGCGCGAGAGAGAGAGAGAGAGAGAGAGAGAGAGAGAGAGAGAGAGAGAGAGAGAGAGAGAGAGAGAGACGGCCTCATCGCGATTTTCCTTCCCCATCGCGATGCATCACGATTTTCCTTCCCCATCGCGATGCATAGCGATTTTCCTTCCCCATCGCGATGCATCGCGATTTTCACGCCGGAATCGCGATCCGCCGCGACGTCTTCTTCCCCGTCGTGAGCCGTCGCGATCGCCCCATCCCCGTCGCCATGTGCAGCTCTAGTCAGGGCGACCATGTATATTACACATATATACTAACGGAAGAAACGAGTATGCACAAAAAGGAGTAGTATTCCACAAGCCATGATCAAGAGACGGCTTTCAACATGAAAATTTCTCTCTTAAGCTTTTAAAGAAACTCTCTCTTGAATCAAAATAAAAAACCTAAAATGTTTGGCTTGAATCTTACTCTTTAAGTTCTTAAAAATAAAATGTGTTTCATGTCAATGGTAATTGTAGCGAATTTTGACCCTAATTTACCGATTCACATATCGAACTTCCTCCGTTATAGCGAGCATTCATATCGCACGCATCAAATCGAACAATAAACAGAAATTGAAAGAAGCACGACACAATATTTATAGAGGAGTTCGGCCGGACATCGAAATCCGATCATCGACTTACTCTCCTCTTTGCTCCGGCGAAATTACCCGGAACCATGCACTACGATCTTCGATTATAGGCTATACACTCATATCTAAGCCTATCTCTCATACAAAGATATCTCGATCATCTCGTACAACTCAGACTAGCTTACAGGGTGATTTTCAAACCCATACAACAAAACCAGAGGGAGATGAAGCTATAAACCCTAGAGAAGAAATAACCCCGAGAGAGAAAATCCCTAATCCTCTTTCTTTCTTTCTTTCTTTCACTCTTCTTCTTCTTCTTCTTCTTCTTCTTCTTCTTCTTCTTCTATTCTTGAACATCGGAGAGCAGCCAAGGCTAAAAGGCTGAAGAAGCAAGCTCACAACCGTTGGATGAGCTTTTAATCCGACGCTCCAGTTTCGCTCACGCTTTAAGTCCAAAACGACTCGTTGTTTTCTCTTTCTTTGTCATGTTCATCTTGTTTTTTTTTAAAAGAAATATGAGCCTCATTAACCCTCCGAGTCCCCCAAACAGGTGTGGCTCTAAAGAGAAGAGTACTCCACATCGAATTATCAACGACAACAGCCAAGCAAACGTCCTGAACAAGGGTCGGGACTCCCTCGGTACATCCAGAGTCACACAAAACAAGAGGTTCAATACTAGGCGGGACAGACTCCAACCAAACTATATTCCCTACTAGACTTAATCACGAGTCTAGCAAGGCCATGCGCGACTTCATTACAGCATCTCGGACTGAAGTAGAAAATTACAGACTCAATTTGATTGACTAAGCGATGGATATCGGAGACAATATTGTCTAAATCAGACAGATGAATGGACTTAATATTCAGAGTTTTAATAACCCCTAAACAGTCCGATTGGATGCGAATCTTACCACTCTGGGTCATACGCCCATTCAACCCCACGACGAATAGGAGAAGCCTCAACAAGTTGGGAGACAAGCCATGCCGATGGAAATTAATTCCCGACGCAAGAACACAATTTTCATGGTTGTTGTTGATGTGAATAATCATGATCAACTGTCACGAAGTGATAGCACCTCGGTACAATGTCGAAGATGGTGGATCTCAATGATTCGTGGAGAATCCACTTCGATAAAAATAGCGAAGGCGATGAACAACAAGTAAATTGAACAGTAAATATGAAAAGAATATTATTGCTTGGTGACGGAGTGAATACAAAGTGTAATTGCGTATAGAATTGTGTATAAGAATTCGTGTGTTTGCTATTACATCGTAAGTTCTATTTATAGTACATAGTACAACGTATCTATTCCTAATCCCATACAACGGCTATATGACTGAGCCTCTCCCCTCGAGCCTTGATTGGATGCACGTGTAAAGGTGATTCTGTAGTGCTATGTCTTCTCTAACGTGGCAGCAGCTCGGGTTGGTCAGCATGGGAGAAATTACGTCTGGTTTTGTGGGATGTTTGGTCTTTTGAGGACTGATCCATAAAATGTGTGGTCTTTGAATGGGCATTCCTTGATGTGATGGGTCATCTTTGTGCTGAAGCCCACGTCGTGCATCGTGGAGGTCGGCCTCCTTGTTGTCGTATGATGAAGATGTCGTTTTGGGATGGTAATTGGGCTTAACGTCGTATGCCAGTTTCATGGTCACATTATTGTCGTTTTTTGTCTCTGAGAGGCAATTTCATTGTCGTTGTTAAGGGGACGAAGTCCCACATCAACAGTGAGCCCCCTAGTGCATCAAGTGTGCATCACTTGGTGAACATCATTGTGTTGATGATCGACCTTTTACTTCCTTGAATTTTTGCAATTCGTTTAATAATATTTCGTATTATTTCAGAATTTCGAATTAGGAGAAAACAAAGATTGGCGAGCAAAATTTTAAATTTCGCAGGCTTGGAAAAAATCTCATCAAGGCGTAACCGAATCAGTTCAACCGGGGTTTTTTCCTTGTGCATGGCTTCGACACGTGGAAGCTGGTCATTGGCCTAGCGTGCGCAATCTCGGCTTCGATCCTTCACGCTGAGTAATTGGCCAATGGGAAGGCTGATTTGACAACGGTCGGAGGCTTTTCGAATTCCAGCTAACACGAGTTCTTCGGACGTGATGGAGGTTATTAAATCCCACTAATCTTGCGGTTACCATCATTGTTTTGGAGATTCTCAAAGATCGTGGTTCAGAGAGGTGGAGATCGTGGTGAGGTTAAGTTCCCTATAAACCCCTTTTCTCTCTGATTCGTTTTCATTTCCTCTCTGTATCTCCTGCTCTCTTTCTCTTCGATATCGGAAAAATGGCTTCCTCTTCCAAAGAACCCTGGCTACTGGATGTTTCTCCTCCCTCTGTGCTCACTTCCGATCACCTGAGGGAGCTTCGTGTCGTGTACGACATTCTCGAGTTTATCGAGCTTGAGGCTCCAGAGAGGAAAGAGCATCCGTTCCAGGAGAAGAAAGGGTGGACAGTCGCGTATGAGGCTTTCTTGGAGGCCGGGATCGAGTTACCGGTTCTGGAGGTCATCGTGGAGTACCTCCGTCACCTGCACCTGGCCTTGGGCCAGCTCGTTCCCAAGCTCATTGTTAGGGAAGTGATATTTATATACATAATATTTTCTTATAAGTGAAACTATTATATTTTTCATGTGATTGATTTTGGTAATGTTGTATTCGTTATATATACATAATATTTTCATATAAGGATTCACCTCCGTCACCTGCACCTGGCCTTGGGCCAGCTCGTTCCCAATGCTTACCGCAACCTGGTTGCTTTGGGCGTGCTGGCTAGGGAGAACAAGGTGGTGCTCACTCAGGATGATCTAGCTCGTCTTTATCAACCCAAAGGTTTTGGAAAAGCGTCCGGGAGGTACTACCTCAATGGTAGGGCCGGGAAAATTCTCCATGGTACTCCGAATGTGAGGGGTGGATGGACGGAGATGTATTTCTGGTTCCGGGACACTCGAGCCGGAGTGGCAAGGTTGCCGGAGTGGAATTCCAGCGGTGGTGGGCTTCAGGCCCTTGTTCTAACCCGTTCTCGCAAATTCCGAGGTGCGCTTATTCTTTACTGACCTCGTTTTCCTTTCTTGTTCATTTTCCAGGTAGATCAGATGCTCCCGAAGCGGATTCGAGGTTTTGCACCATTAAGAAGAAGCTCATCCCTAAGGGTGGGCTCAACTGGGCGGACTTCCTGGTCGCTAGGATCAAGAGCTCGGGCTATTGGAGATTCCAAAGTGCGAGAGGGCAAGAAATTTCAGTTGTTCCTCTGAGTGTTCAAGGTAATTTTCTCTGAACGAGGTGTATTTATTGTTACGCGGTGGTTCTCACTTCGTTACTATGTTTGGTAGACTTTTCCTATGACCGTTTTCCGTTGCGCAGGTCCCGTGGAATCTATGAAGTCGTCGAGTGGAACGAGTGATACCCCGAAAGCCTGAGGCGACGTTTCTATTCCCGTGGTGGAACTCCCGTCCTCGTCCAGCGATGAGACCCCCGAGGATGCTTGAGACTCTCGTGGCTAAAGCTCAGGAGGCGCAATCTGCTCGCCATGTCAAGGTTGAAGATGAGGTGGCGCATGCTGCCAAGCCACGTACTGAGGTTGCAAATGAGGAGAAGGTCGCGCTATCTAGGGCGCCTGAGGCCTCCGCACCGCGTGCTGAGAAACGTGGTCGCTCTACTGAACGTGCTGAGGTTCCTCCCGCGCCCTCGAAGAAGAGTAAGGTGATGCCTGAGCGTTCTGTACCCCGTACTAGGTCGAACCCGCAAAGGTACCCTGTGGCACGCAAGCGCTCTGATGAGAAGAAGAAGGCGCCGGCGATTCCTGAAGGAAGCAGCAGTCGCTCCGTTTCTGGCGAGGAGGGGGTTCAGCATGTGTTCGTCAAATTCTCAGCAGAGAAGTCCCTTGTCGACTCGGCGCGTGCCTCCTCCAGGTATATTGCCAGCTCGACGCACCTTGGTCGCCCCTAAGATGTGATGGAGCTCGCTCACGGAAAGGACTACGAGCGTATAGCTCAGCCTTGTGTTCGGGTAAGTGAATTCTAACTTTTCAGTTTTTTCTTTTCCTTAGCTTAGCGTGTCTGAAGAACCTTTCACGTTTTCAGATTTTGAAGTACTTGAACGAAATGGTTCTCGCGTACGAGAAAGACCTAACCGGGCTTAAGGCCAAGCTGACCAAAGCGGCTGCGTCGGGGTCCAAGAGCCTGTTGAAAGAGCTGGAGGCCAGCCTGAAGGAGAAAGAGAAAGAGCTGCTCGAATGCAGGGGACAACTCCGGAAGGCCGAAACGAATCTCTTCGGGGCGAATATGACCATCGAGCATCTGAGACAGACGGAGGTGAAGGTGTGGACCCAATTGCACGAGGAACGTCAGCGTGCAGGGGCCCTTGCCGAGGAGGTGTCCAGCCTCCGAGCTGATGTCTCTCAGGTGGGGATCCTAAAGGATAATCTCGAAAAAGGTTCAAGCTCATCTTGTGGCTACTTCGGCCGAGCTCCAGGAGGCGAAGAACGAGGTGATCACTGCTTCTCTCCTTGCCGTGAAGAAGGCCTCTGAGAAGCTTCACAAGCGGATTGAGCGCCGAGATGAGACGATCACTAAGATAGGGGCTCAGCTAAAGAAGCAAGCCTCCTCCGACATCTCCCGAGGTAAGTGTTCGGACTATCTCGGATGCTTTTGTAAGATTGTCGTGGTTGGCGGAGTTGCTGTAGGTCTAAGCGTGATGGGTTTCATCTCCCAGGTGGTCATGCGCTTGGTGCCTCCTCCCCGGTCTCCGTTCCCTCCTCAGCTCATGTTGCTCATGCCGAAGACACCGTCCCGGTTAGCTCTTCCGAGATCAAACTTGTTGAGGAAAAGGTCCCCGAGGTCGGTGGCGGTCTGGAGGAAGGAGTAGGAGGTGACCTGGCCAAGGATGGGGTCGATGGCGAGGAAGAAGTGGGCCGGGAAGACGTGGCACGCGATGAGGTAGCCGAAGAAGAAGAAGAAGTTTAGTTCTACTACCCCCTTTTTTTGTTATGTTTCTTTCGGGGCGTTGGTGCCCCAAGTTCATCTTGTTAAGAACGTATCGCCTTTTTTGGTCGGGAGTCCAACCTGGGCGTTTTCCTTTGTAATGTTTGAATTCCAGCCTCAATTTTTTGAGGTGTACTTTTTAGGGTTGGTAGTCCAACTCACCCCTCTTTTGGGTTTGTCTCTTTGGTATAAATAATATTCTAGCTTTCCCCGGTAATTTCTCGCGTTGCCTTTGTTTGATCTCGCTACATTTCTTGTGATTTCCACGTTTCGACTCTACTTGCTGCCCTTGCTGTTTGTTGGCCTTTGTTACCGAACGAGCTGGTCTTTTAGCGTGATGTTTTCTTTCTAAGTAGCTTTCCTCGTATGGGAGTTACACTTGTACTAAATCGAAATCGAATGTCAGCTTGGGGACGCTGGGCTTTGCTTTCGAGGAAAGTGTCTTGTCACTTCGCCAAGACGTTGCGAGGTACCTCGAATATAGCGAGCACTTCGTAATCATCTTTGCGCGGTGAGATGTTTGAGAAAACGAGGTGATTTGCTGAGAGCATGATTGCTAGGTCCCCCCCCCCCCCCCCCCTTTCATGGAAGGGACAACGAAGATGTTACATTGGGCGTTCAGAGTATCATACCTCGGATAACCCAGATGTTTCGGAGAGGCGTAAGATTGGGGGCTGTGCCCTTGACAGGCTGCCTACGTACCCATGTTTACCGGGATCAAGCCACTACGTAGTTCTGGGGGGTACCTCCCTTTAAGAGTAATACCTTTTGAGGTGTTGGGTGCTCCAACTTCGGAGGACTTTTAGCCCTTCCGAATTCATTAGCCTGTACACGCTGGGTTTTACTATCTCGGACACTGTGTAGGGTCCTTCCCAGTTTATGCCCAGTTTTCCAGCATTCGGTTCCGCTGTATTTTGAAATACTTTGCGTAGTACTAGGTCTCCTACCTCGAAGGATCGTGGTCGGACTTTTGCATTGTAGTATCTTGCGATTACCCTTTGGTAGTTTTTTATTCTACAAAGTGCGCGGTCTCTTCGTTCCTCGATGTAGTCGAGCTCGTTGAGAAGCATTTCGTTGTTTTCTTCTGATTTGTCCGGGCAGTATTCTCGTCGCAGACTTAGTGATTCTGCTTCCGCTGGGATCATTGCCTCTGTCCCGTGGACTAGCGCGAAAGGTGTTTCTCTCGTTGCCCTCCGAGGTGTGGTGCGATATGCCCATAGTACCCCGAGGAGCTCTTCAGACCATCTTTCTTTCTTGGCGTCCAACCTTTTCTTGATCCCATCGATGATGGTTCTATTTGCCACTTCGAAATGTCTGTTACCCTGTGGGTATCTCGGTGACGAGGTGTTTAACGATATTCCTAGGCCTGCACAGAAGTTTTTGAATCTGGTCGAGATGAATTGTGGACCGTTGTCTGCTATGATTTCGTTGGGGAGACCAAATCTAAAGACGGTGTCCTTCCATACGAATTTTCCCACGTTGATGTCCTTGATGAGGAATTATGCTTTCGCCTCTACCCACTTCGTGAAGTAATCGGTGGCGATCAGGAGGAACCTTGTCAGTCCTTTCGCTGCTGGCATAGGTCCTACGATGTCCATTGACCATGTCATGAAAGGATACGGCACCGTGACGGAGGAAAGTTTTAGGGCTGGTTGTTTGATGGTGGGAGCATGTTTTTGTACATCACTCTTCCGTTTCACTTTCCCCACAAAACAACATTCGATTTTTTTTTTCTCTCCGACACCGACTCAGGAAGTGAAAGTAGTGCTTCAAGTTTACGGATAAAAGATTTTTTTTCTTCAGTATATAAGTTTGTATGATTCTTTTTGAAGTCTTACAAATGACGTCAGTCTTCCTACAGATCGAAGTCAGAGATAGCAATCCCCTAAACTTAGTGAATGAAAATACTGAAAAGAAGAAACGTGTGCACAAAAAGGAGTAGTATTCCACAAGCCATGTTCAAAGAAGTTGGTTAAAAATGTCTGTACAAATATAACTAGGCACACAAAAATGAATCTTTTCTTTTTTACCTACTCAGTTTGCTAGTCCATCACTTTCATGCTTTATCATCTACAATCACTCAGGGGCCTTTCATTTTGCTCTCTTCCTTCCCAAACCCGGGATTGTACATAAAATCGGTTAGCTCGATTCGGGCTCCCCAACAGGGTTTGGTTCTGTCTCATCGGTAACTTTGGAAGGACAAGATTGCAGACCAAAGGGCTTCTTGAACTGCACGAGGATCATCGTCATGTTGTCGCATCCTTCTCCGGTGGCCGTCGATGGTGCCAAGCACTTGTCGAGAACTCTCTCGCACACCGCTGAAAGATTGTTTTCCTGCTTGACGTGCACGTGTCAGGTGCCGATTTGAGACCCGATGGGGTCTACTCATCAAATTTTACCAAAACAAGTACAAACCAAGCGGAAGAGCTTTTTCCAAAAACTACCCTTCATATAAATTGTACACAAACAGTTTCTCAAATAAGAAATTAACCTCTATATCTATAATTGTATAGAACATTAGACTTTCAAAATTAAAAAAAAAAATTAACAATATTTCTAACATAACATCATTTTCAAAATTTGTTTATACTTATTAAATAAAAAGTAAGAATACATTATCAAAACAACATAATGTCATGTTAGTATGATAAATAACACAATAATGCTGTTATTATTAATTTATAAATTGTGAAAAAAGAAATTTATTGTAGCTAATGAAATACCAAAAAGGTCATTTCCGTCAAAAACTAAAAAAAGTATGTTCATTTTAAGTTAAAGTACAAGTATATTCAAATTTAACTCATAAATCACTCTATGGATTCCGATTCAGTTGTTCATAATTACCGATTTAAGCTGTTCGTGGATGAAATTGACAAGCTGCTGGCTTGACATGCAATCCCTGGAAGCAATTACAGCAAATTTTAGGCTAAAATCTCATGAAGACATTAAACTAATAATGTTATTAGGATAATCACTAATCTGTACTCATGGAGCATAAATGATCACACGCTAACAGATCGGACCATAATTTAAAGTACGATCATAAGACGCGTACCAGATCCCATCACAGGCTAGCACGAGAAACTCGTCATCTTCACAGAGCTCAACCTATTAATATGAAGAAGAAAAAAAATTCATTACTTGTAGGACAGAGCAAATAATTAACGCAAGTCAAACCAAATACATCGCATACCTTGTTTACATCTGGATTGGCGGTCACGATTTGCTTCTCAGCAGGCAAGAATTTGTTCTGCTTGAATTCCATATCCCCTGCAATAGAAGAAATATTACAAAATCTCGAGAAGTTAAAAATATATATATAAAAAACCAAGCCATAAATATGAATGGACCCTAGGCGATGTACCAATTGCTCTCGCGAGATTCAAACTGCCATTGACACGCCCCGCGTGGATGAAACCGCCAGCTTTGTAGATCCTTTCCTTCTCAAGTTCAAGATCGGGTTTGTGATCTCTGGACAAGTCGTATGCCTGGAAAGACAAATCAGATTGAGAATACAGAGAGACAATACTCGACAAATAGAAGAAACAATTTGGTGCTTTATACTAAAAATACCTGGCCGTTTCTAGAAATGACACAACGAGAATCGCCAGCATTTGCAACAAAGAGAAGATTGTTCCTGATTATTGCCACACAGGCCGTGCACCCAGAAGTCGGACCGTTGAAGTCCGAATGAGGTCCCTGATATCATCGAGAGAGGTTTTAGATAATAATTCGAACAAAAAAATAATAACATATGTACATGTAATCTAAGTAGTAGCATATTAACACTCGCAAATAAAATGAAATGTCATACAAAACTCACAAATTTTACTCTTTTTTTTTTTTTTTTTTTCATTTCCTATATTGGGACCATTGTGCTGTGGCAATTGAGCAAGGAGAATTATAATTTATTATTCTAACAGTATATAATTGTATTTGTGATTGATTTAAATGTTTGTTAATTAACACAACTAGATGAAGACTTACTATACCACAACATCCAGAAATCCATAGTTTACGGTAGACTTTACCATAATATCCTTAGTTGAGATAGTTTCTTTTCTAAAGTTAGATCCGTCCCCGATTATGAATAATAACAGAAGTATTTGAGAAATGTCTTCATATAACATATGATATTTTTCGTCTTTCGAATTTTACCTCCTCAAAGGCCCAATCATCGGTCTGGTTGTTGCTATCGCTGCTCTTAGGAGACCAGATGAACCCTTCTATCATGCCAGTGAGCCTATTTATTTTGTCTCCCAAAACGGATAGCTCTCTCCAACCCCTCTGTCCACGCATCATTTCATCCATCCTGCATACAGTAATCATCGATCTTATTGATTTTCGCCACTTTTTCCGAATAAACATAAAACATGTAGAAAGTCGAGTGAGACCTGAAAAAAGCTTTTTGAATGGAAGTTCCTATGTCGCCCGCCGAGTATGCTTCACTCTTCAGCACCTGTTGGTGAAGAAACTTAGCACAGAACTTAGCAACCACCTTTCCTGGAAATTTAATGAAGTCGAGTCAACACAGATGTCGTTGAATCGCAACGTTTTCTCGGGACAAGAACCATGCTCTTTACAATCAAAGGTCATTTGAAATATGGTTTTTCAATCATCTAAACAGAATGATATTGCACGAAGTATTTATGCAACGATGATAAACTAGCAAAGACGGGTTATAACCTAACGAGCTGCTCCTTACCTCCGTGGCCATCGTACACACCGAAGAACGAAGTGGACTCGTCCAAATCCGGATATGCAGCATGCTAAACAAAAGAATTGTACATAAACACAACCCATTTGACCAATTAAACATAACCACTTATTGGATCAATCAACTATCAAAATCTTAACCAACGAGGAGAAACTTTGGAATAGCAGAGATTTCAATGGTCACCCACAGCATCTTCCATGGATGCTCGCCATCCTTGCATCGACGACGCGCCGTATCTCATGCGATCATTTCCGCCATTTTCCGAGACCTTATCGGTTTTGGGACTGCTCAGATAGATACCCATCTTCTACAAAGAAAACACACACACACACACACAAACACAAAAGTGATCAACTCAGTGATCTCACAGAAAAGATGAAACCCATACATAAACTTCCAAGTATTTCAACAAGCGGATTTCGAAACGATGATCTAACAGATCGAAACTCGGGATTAAGCAGACTCGAAATCAGCTCAAGCAAATCCCAAGTTGAAATGTACCCTTTTTGGAAGATCATGTTATGAACAAAACCCACTCACAAACATCAAATTCCAATCTAAAAGCAAAGGAAGCTCAGGTTTCACTTACAGAAGCGAAGATCAATAGAATGAATCGATGCTTCTGATGATTATGCTTCGAAATTATTCCCCAGCTCGAACAACCCAGGTGATATTTATATATATATATATATATATGAGAAAGTGGTTATTGGTTGTGTGATTATGGTGAGTGAGTGGTGAGAAGAGTCGGAGAGAAATTCCGAGGAGCGTTGGACTTTTGAGGCCTCTCTCTCCTCCCCACGTATGCACAATCATTCACAAGTAACTCTAATACAATCTTCATTTTTTCTTTTTTCTTTTTTATTTTAATTCAGAACCTGATACAGTTGCTCCCGGGCAAGAATGACCTCGGTTGGATTTTTTGTCAAATCCAAACCCCTCTCGGTCACTATTCATGTTTCTTAGCAGTGGGCTTTGGTATGGATTTTATTCAAAATCTAAATGAGGTCTTTTAGCAATTTTTTTCGTTGCTCCCTCAACTTTGCAATTTTGCACAGTTTGTCCTCTGAATTTTACAAAAATAGCATATTGCCCTCATTTGACTCATTTAAATATCAATTAAGGGGCAGCTAGTAAATAATGTGGATTCTGTAACTTTTATTGTCCATTTGCATCAAATTTTAGCAGTGGAGCGAATATATAATTATATCAATTTATTACATTTATTTACTTTTGTCTTTAATTTTCAAGTGTATAATATACAGTATACACGATATGTATAGTATAATTATTATATATACAAACCTGCATTCGCATAATTGCATGTGGTTCGTACAGTGGTGCGATATAACCGAAGTGAGTAACAACAGTATAATTTGCATCATATTCCTTCTGTCTTCTTTATGGCAATAACCATGACATAGTTTATTGGGTTTACTATTCCTGTAAAATCTAGCTCTCTCTTAAAACACATTCTTTGAAATACTTTTTTTTTTTTACCACTAAAAAGGATTAAACAAAATTTATGTTTTTTTTTTTTTGTTTACTTGAGTTCATACTTCATACTTTATTTATAATTAATTATCGAGCCTTTTTTCATTTCAAACATGCCCACAGTCCACTCATTAATAATCATAGTATTTTTATAATTAATCTATTGGAATCGTATTACGGAGGCTTTTATTTTATACAAATATATAGGTGCACGTCCTTTATAATTATATCTTGATTAATGTTGAGATTAGAACAAACAGACATGTATTATTGTATCCAATCCATAGAGTTAAAGGTTGTTGTCATGTCAATGTCACGTTCTATTATAACACTCATTTAATAAATTAAAAAAAAAAACATTAATACTCGATGCTATAGAGTTATATACTTATCCACTCATAAAATAACACCCCTATGAAGAGATACATTCAGAATTTAGTTCTTATCATTTATGTTTTCAAGTGAAAGTTTTGTGCAAATTATAAATATGTATATATATATATATATATATATATATATATATATTTGAATGTTTAATTAAAGGTTAATCACGACCTATACCTATAGTAGGACGGGATAATATATATATATATATATATGTTTGTGTGTGTGTGTGTATATATGTGCGCGCGCGTGGTGAAGAAAATTCACTAAGTTGATATATTTCAAGCTAATTAACTAAATCAAGTGAAGTAGAAATATAACTCTCTGATACTTATTATTGTATAACAGTTTTTATATGTTTGTATAATTAACATATTCAAATAAATTAAATTAGAATTAGAAAATTGATGAGTAATGATGGCTTGGCTTTGGGCTTCCAACGTGTGTTTCTTGTGAGCAATCACAATTATGTTATTTAGGAAAAATAGCACAAAAATCTCTTTATTTATATTTTTGAACGGAGTGGCGCTATCGGTCAATCCGGGTCACTGGTCAGACACGTAGTCTCAAGATAAAAGTCTATATTTTTACATGTTTGTTACAGTTAAGTGCTTATACACAATTTTAGAATTAAAAGTTTGCTACATCTTATTGAAGCTCAAGGTGAAATGCCAAAGGTCCCTATGCCACGTGTTGAGTCACGTCGAAGTTCGAACACGTAGCTACACCTGTTACGAGCTGCTATTTACTTTTATCATAAACATGCTTAAAGTACAACATATTTAAAAGTAATTACGATAGATGTGCAAATTCGGCCTCTCAATTCTAAAAAAGTAAAATAACTTATTTTTGTTTTACAATTTTAGCGTGGATTTGACGCTTTAACCATCAATTTAACATAAAACTTAACGATTTTTATAATTTTAAACGAAATAAAAACTTTTTAATTTATTTGTTTACAGCTTTGTTTTAAATAAAATGTATTATTTCACCATTTTAAATGTCTCATATATCTTTAAATTAGAGAAATTTATAAATTTTCAACTATTTGAACATAAATTATAAATATATTTTTTATTTTTCAAATTAAATAAGCATGGTGAATTATAAAGGGATAATGCTCTTAATTTATGTGCCTCTTTTAGATATATTTTGGTACGTAATTTTGACTCATTGTAGCAATTGCAAACGTACGGATAAGAATAGGTACTAACCCAAACAATGTGTCGGTCTACGTAGTAGGGCTCTAACTAAAATCCAGAATTCGGATAAAAATCTGCATCCGCATCCGTATCCGAATCCGAATTCCGGATACGGATATCCGGATTCGGATTTCAAACCGGATTCGGATACGGGTTTTGTTATTCTAAAATCCGGATATCCGGTTTTAAACCCGGTTTATATTACTTTTTTCAATTTATTTTTTTAGGGTTTACTCATGCATTTTTATTTTTATATGTACTAGAATATGTACTAGATTTGAACGGTTTTTTGGTGGTTGAGAGTTGAGACAATGGCAAGATATGAACGGTTTTTTTTTTTTTTGGTGGTTGAAACATACGGGGTTTTTTTTTTTTATCGGATCCGGATGAAAATCCGGATAATAAAATCGGGTTTTGAAAATAGGTATCCGGATAAGGATAGTGATTTTCGGATATCCGGAAAACCGGATCCGGATAGTTCAAAAAAATGGGATATCCGCTCCGGTTACAGCCCTACTACGCAGTCAAGACTTTCGTATTTGCATTAATGATAGTCCATTTATTATTTATTATTACTAGAGTCTTCGTTTCATAAATTTGCAACAAACAAAGTGGCATTTTTAATTGGGTGAAAGAGTCAAATATGTTGCAATCAAGACAGGGCAGCGAATCGATAAGGTTGTGTTAAGTGATGGGATTACGACCTGTAGTGTAGGGCATGCCACATGATTAAAGATGAGAAATAATGTCCAATTTGTGTCACACATTTTACATTTTCAACCTTCTTGGAATGTATCCATTGACCCATGAAGACACCAAATTGGAAAAATGATGTATTTTCAATAGGGAGACCAAGGCCGGTTTCGGCTCGGTTTCATTTTTAAATTTGTTTTTTTTTTAATTGGTCTCTTGCTTTTGTTTAATTGACTAATTATAAAATTATTTTCGAAAAGTGAGCCTGTCCAATCTTGGATCGATCCCCGTTTGGTTCCCGATAAAAAAAGGTTTATGAGTTTTTTATATTGGGACCGATACCGGGTTTGAATTTTGAATATGAGACCGGGTAAAAAAAAGCCAACACACGAGTTTGATTTCAGTCAACAATGTTTGAGAAATAGGCTACGATTACCTTAGCAAAAAAGAAAAAGAAAATGTTTACTAATAAAAATTTATTCAAGAAAGTGTTATTATTTTCTTCCTTGCTAGAAAATTCATATCTCAAAACCGGGATCATCTTGTCTTGGAAGAACCTTGTTTATGAATTATGACCATATATATATATATATATTGTATGCATAGAGAGATATAATAAAGGCGAGCATAGCAAAGCTATTTTTTATGTGCGTTCATTTAAAAACGACATAAAGTGCTAAAATTTATTCTCTTTCTTGGGTTATTTTATTACTCATTGTTCTTAGTTTTATTATTCTCTGGGCTTAGTAATTGTATTTTATTAGCGGAATACAAGGAAATTATTCCCATAAACTGAATCTTAATCTGGTACTTCCTAAGAAAATACATGATATCCAAATCTTTGACTCCTTTGCACAAACTCATCAACATATTTAGTCAATAATTATAACGTTGTAAATGGAAACTTCATTGCCTCGCATGTATTATCACTTCCTGTTTATACAGCCTGTAACTCGAATATATAAATACATTATGTATAGATATACAACATTGATCATAAAATCCTAAATCTGGTCTTCTTGTCTTTTTGGATAGAGCTCTATGAAACTTCAATAGTGTACGACAATTGAAAAACGACGTCTCACTTTTCATCTCCATCGTCGATGTCGGGCTGAAACGATTCTTCGAATTCAGCGTCCATGATAACTCCGTCCATAACGTGAACAATGATTTTCTTTCTCTTAACGTTGACTCTTTCGGATCGGACCCTGTTTACAACTAGCGTTTGATCTTCGTCCTTGGAGATGTACAACGCAAACCCAGAAATCGAATCATACACTATATCCTCGCCAAAATGGATATCACCTGAATTAATACTCCTGGGAACTGCGGAGAAGCCCAGAATTCGGGAGACTATTGCGTACACATCACTCTTCTTCTCCTCCGAGAGACTGTCGTTAGCTTGCAGCTTCAGATCGCGCTCAAAAGCTGTCTTGGAAGGGACGAACACGGTGAAAGGAAGATCTTCGGGAAGCATCTGAATCATAATCTGTCCAAATTCGCAGATGGAGAATTCATCCTCTGGAGATTTGGGGACCCATCTTTCTAGCGGCACTTGGGGAAGCCTGAGAGTGGAGATTGTGATCACCGAAAGACAACAAACAAAAACAAGTAATCCCACAAAGGCGACCGAGTTCTTCAAGAGCGGGATTCTAATCATCGTTGTCTTCGAATAGGCCTCAAGAAATCTGTATTACTGTCAACAATTTTCTACACGAAAATCGACCTGAAAAACGAAAAGGGATTCATAAAAAGTCAAGGCACGACAAGAAATCATCACTCGGCTTTCCTCGAGAGCCATTGTTACATGCTCGTGTTATACTTCATCAGCTTGTTTATACAAACTCCATGAATTCCCAGTAATTAATGACAAATGATAGTATAAAAAATATTGTTGTAAACTTGTAATCATTGTTACTTTGTTCTAACGTATGATGAAACGCGAACATGCCAGTACAGCTGAGTCACTCATGCATAGGGGTGGCAATTCGTATCTTTTGTTGTATTTTTGCGTATCTTAACCGTTTTCTAATACTTTTTATACAGATGATCAGTAACCAACCCATTGAATTATCTTGTACGAAGAGAAAATCCAAATCTACCATTGAATGATCGCGTTGATCAGTTAACACTGTAATCAATTACAATCACGATTCCAATCTATTACGATTACGATCAACCAATTACAGGGAAGTGAGTGCCACCTTATATTATAATTATTTTTGAAAGATAGCACTATATTCTCATCAATTCAACACCACAATCCAAAAAACAAACAACATAAATCTTAATAAATACTAAGTTTAAAACAAGTTGTAACTTGTAACAGCAACATATATATATTTTTTTTATTAATAATGATCTTCAAATCAGAAGTTATTCAGAATTTTAAAAAAAAACTTACATCTGAAATCTGTTCCTCTCTGGCATTTCGTCGAACAACTGACCTTCATCTTATAAGTATCACAATGCAGCCCATATCGGACCACCAAAAGCACAAAATTCAAAAACAATGATTCTAAGTAGAAAATGACGAGGAAGAAAGAATCTGACTAAGAAGAACGAGAAACTGGTGTGAATCTGGTACTGTGTAGTATAAGACCCGTTGACCTTATGCTCATTGAGGCTTGACTTTCAAAACACGTCTTAATTAAATAATCGGGTCAGGCGAACGACCCGGGTCAAAACCCGACCCGGATGAGTGTCAGCCTGAAAAATAAAAGTCCGATAGATCTGACTGACTAGCCCTATTCCTTCACGCATCACGCCTCTCGCGTCCTCGCCGGCCGCCGCAGCCTCTCATCGCCGCCGCGCCGTCGAATCCAGGTTGCTTTCACTTCCTCCCCCCTTGGATCATCGTGAGCTGAGCTTGATCGATGTTTATTTTTTGCTCTGATTTCGTGTTCCGATAGATCAATGCGTTTATGTAATTGAAAGTCGAATCTTGATTTGGCTGGAATCAACGCAGAAGATTCTGTAACTGCATATTCTATGTTGATTTGAAAGACAATTCTGGAATTCAATCTGCATTGGATAGTGGAAAGACTGTGATGAACAGAATCGTTGGAATTATATTGGAGATTAGGGCCATGAATTGTAATGTGCTGTAATGAGATTGTGATTTCTGTCCATTTCCATGCTTAGTTGATAATTGAAAATGTAATTGTTCAAATTGGAAATCTCTGTGTAGGAAATCTTTGATTAGGGTTATGTTCCCTAATGTCCATTGTTTTTGCTGCTCCGTCGCTTTTGGTCTTTTCGTCTCTCTCTCTCTCGCTCGTTGTTGTTGCTGGTTTCCTTTCAGTATTCTAGTTTGGGTGTTGATTTATTGAGCATCTCCATTAATCTCACAGTAGAAGAAAGATTATAGATTTGAAATTGTGCTATACTATCACCTAAGTAATGAGTATTCATGTTCGTGACGACTGCGATTGTGCTTACGATTATCATCATTACGTTTAACTAAACACCACCTAAGTAATTCTAATCTTTATTGTAATTTCAGTTGCTTTCAAAGAGGATGGATAGTAATATAAAGAAGTGGATAGTGATTTATCCGATTTATATAAATGCGAAGAAAACTATAGCCGAAGGTAGAAGGATCAGTGCGAGTTACGCTTGTGAGAACCCTACTTGTGCGGAAATCGGGGATTGCTGCAACCATCTCAAGCTGCCTTTTGCAATTGAGGTCAACATTTCTTGGCTGTTGGTCCAAATTTTTCATCAATTCCCACTGGTTTTGAATTTATACAAACGTGAATGTGAAGAAATTTTTGCAGATTGACAAAGCTTATCCACGTGACTTTATGCAAAGAGGAAGAGTAAGGGTGTTGCTGAAGAACGACGATGGGACTCTCTCCAATCCTGACATACCATCGAGTAAGGATCTTTCACTTTCGGTTTGTCTTGTAATTGAGCTTCTCGTTGCGATATTTATTTTGGTGTGTATCTTTATTTACTTAGTGGGCAGAAACTAAGCGTTAGGGCTTGCTTTTAATGCAAAAATTAGTTAGATTGATTGTTGACCCTTTGTTTAGACGTATTTTTAAAGGAAGGGCAAGACGGTCATTTAGGCTTCATGTTATGTCTTTTTAGTTCTTTAAATATGTTTTATGTGGGTGTTCGTTTTCAATTTACTTTTGGTATCGGTTTCTATTGGATTGCCAGCTCACCATCTTGACCATTCTCACTCTAACTTCCAAATTAGAGTCCGGACTTTGTGTTAATCGGTTCTCTATAATTCCTGTTATGGGTCGTAGCACAATGTTGTTTTATAATTTCCTTGGTGTGTGACAAATTGTGTGTTGACAATGTTGCAGAAAAACACCTGATGATAAAACTCGGGGAGTTAGTGCCAAGGCATCCTGGGAGGAGTAAGAAACAAGAAACCGCATCGGCATCAAACGCCGGGACTTCTAAATCTGGAAAGGGTGGGAAAAAGAAGAGATAGCTTCATACTTGATAGATTGGTGTTTTCCTTGATTAGTTTAAGGTTTTTATTGGACCATTTGACCGCGTTTCAGTGGAGAGAAGACAATTCCAAGTGTTTTTATACACATTTTTGGAGTAGAGACCGAATTGTATCTTCGTGTATTAATGTTAAAATTCACATAAATATGAATCAAGACAGTAAATGAGTTAAAAAAAAAAAAATAGAGGTGGTTGCATTGTGATATGGTGGTAAGTCTGAGACACAAATCTAGATCAGAAAATGACTCGGAGAAAATGAAGAGTGATCGGCAGTAATCCCGGAGTTTGCCCTGAATTTTACTTTTCGGCATAAATTTTCTAGAAATTTTCATAAAATAGCACATTGCCCTCGACGGGTATAAAATGACAAAAAAAAAAGTTAATTTATTGGCAACGCGGTACTTATTTTTGAGGATATTCTTATCGGTTTTATTATTTTTCTAGTCTTGTGTTTTCATCCTAACTATTTTCTCACGAATCAGACGTTCCAGTAGCGTGTTGCCAATACAATATTGATTTCGTTCGGTACTTTAATTGATAGAACTAGCTACCTTTAATCATGTAATCCATTTACACCTTTTTGTTATATTTTAACAAGTAGCGGGCAGTGCGGAATTCAGTGGGCAAATACGGGTGTCTTATTCTTTGCGAGACGTTTCTATACCTTGCAACTTAAGCGATCACAAATCAAATATTACTTTACACAATCGAGTCGTGAATCTTTTTGAAGAGTGTCGTTTATTATCTACCGCTCTCCGGCCAAGAACTTGAACGACCTTCCATCAATTTCTACAGTGCTACAACCAGCTTCCTTAACCACGCCTGAATCGTTCATCATGCTTCTCCATTGATCCGCCTCTTCAAATCGACCACAAGACGCATACAAATTCGAGAACATCATGTACTCGCCATCGCTCAATCCACTCTTCTCGCCCTTGCTTCTCACAATCCTTGTTATCACTTCCTCGCCAATCTGCAGCTCTCGATGAGTTACGCACGCGCTGAGCAAAGCCCCCAGTACCGCCTCCCCCGCCTCGAATGGCATGGCCTCAACCAACTGGAACGCCCTCTCGACCTGCTCCGCCCGCCCCAGAAGGTCGACCATACACCCGTAATGCTCCATCTTCGGGGAGATCCCGAAGCCAGTTTCCATGGAGTCGAACAGTTTGTGCCCTTCTTCCACGAGCCCGGCGTGACTGCACGCGCTGAGCAGCGCGATGAAGGTGATGTCGTCCGGCTTCAGCCCCGTTTCTCGCATTTTATCGAAAAGTTTCAGAGCCGAGCTTCCGTGGCCATGAAGAGCTAGCCCGGAGATCATGGCGTTCCAGCAGAAAATGTCCTTATCCCGGAATTTGTAGAACACTTCCAGAGAGCTTTCGATGCTTCCACATTTCGCGTACATGTCGATTAGAGCTGTCACCACGTGGGGCGTTGAGATATGCCCGTGAACCCTAGCGTTAGTGTCTATCTCCGTCCCTGCTTTGAGCGATCTTAGGTGAGCGCAGGCAGACAAAGCTCCGGTCACGGAGAGGTAATCGGGCTCGACATCCCCTGCCCTCATTCGGTCAAACAGCTCAACGGCGTCGGTGTAAAGTTCGTTTCTCACGTAGGCCGTTATCATCGTGTTCCACGTGACGACGTTCTTCCACGGCGCTTCCTCGAACAGCGCACGAGCTCCGTCCATGTCTCCCGCATCGGCGCACGCCGAAATCATCGCGTTCCACGACACAGTGTCTCGCTCCGGCATTCGATCGAACACGTCTCTCGCGGATTCAAACCTCTCAGCGGCGGCGAAACCCGACAGCATTATATTATACGCCGTAAGATCCTTAACCGGCATCGAATCAAACAACTCCGACGCCGAATTCATCTCGCCCCGCGAGGCGTAAGAGTCCAGCATCGAGTTCCAAGCCACCGCGTCTCTAACACACATTTTCTCGAACACGTTACGAGCATCGTCGATTTGAGCAACGTTCGCGTACATCTTGATCAGAGCGGTTTGCACGTAAGCATGGTCGTAATACCCAGTTTTGATGGCCTGGCTATGGAGGCCGAGACCAAAGGGAAGGCGAGAGGCGGTGTTGACGGCCTTGAGAAGAATCGGAAACGTGAAATTGTCGCCGGAGAAACCGAGCTCTTGCATGGCTATGTAGGTCTGAATCGCTTGACCGGAGTTCCCATTGAGCACGTGCTGCTTTATCAGCTTGTTCCTGCTTCGCTGGTCGTGTGGCTGCGGCGAGACCGAGAGCGACGCGCAAGTGCACGTCGACGAAGTCGCCATTAAAGCCCGACCGAACTTACACAAGTCTTCGTTGTTGTTGTCGTTGTTTTTTTTTACTTGAGCAACAATCCATGACGTGTCACACTACAGTCCATGTCCATGACTTACATTGTTACTTAGGATAAGGATAGAAACAAAACTGTTTTACTTTCTTCTTCCTCTTCTTTGGGAAACTTGCTTCTTTCTATCTTTTTATTGAAAAAATTACCATTTATTTTAAAACAGTGAAAATATACATTTTGAGTGTAATTACTAATTTGACATTTTTATCATCTATTAATCTTTTTTTTTCCCGGTTTTTTTGACAACTGTATAGTAAACACATTATATATTTTGTCAGCAATAAAATTAAAAAAAGATATAGAAAATTATAAAATTAAGAGTAAGGGATAATAGTGATTTTTTTATTTTTGTAAAATCACAAAGGTTGGAGAATTTTTAAAATGGAATTAAAATATATTTTATAAATAGAATGGATATTCACATTTTTGCAAAAAGTTAAAATAATAAGTAGATAAAAGCAATATTTTTTGGGAGATCACATGTGCTAAGAACATTTTAGCGTTGGTTTTATTTAGGCCCGTCATTGTTGATGTTACACCCTTATCCACTTCCTTCATCTTCATCGAACTCCAAGTGATTGGGACAAACAAACCTCTAAACTTCTTCTCTCTATTTTTTTATTTATTTTTTTATCTCTCAAAATTATTCATAAGATTCTTATTAATCCATAGATCTTTCCACACAGACACACACAAACCTCCATGAATCTGGCTGACAAAAACGCCAAAAAAATATTAAAAATAGGACTTAATAGATAAAGGACACGTGTAGCCCCACTGGCCACTGAGATTATCTTAAAATATTCTGCGTTCACTTTAAGCTTGCAATGTTCTGAATCCCCGTAGTTGGAACGAACACAAGAACAAGAAGAAAGAGATGGCTTCAGTGCCTTTCTCTGCAACTTTCTCCGCGCTTTTGGGCGGCTCTGTTCAGGCCAAAGCGAGCCAGAGCTCGTGCGTTTCCATGGCTTTCGCTGTCCCCTCTGCGAAATACTCACTAGGGTCGGCGAAATCGGGTCTCTTCTCTAATGGGTCGTCTTCGCTTTCTTCTAATACGAGCGGGGTTTACGCAAAGGCTCGATCTTTGGGAGTTTACGCGAGAGCAGCGACGGAGAAGAGTCTCTATGACTTCACTGTTAAGGTAATTGTTTCAGGAAATTGTTATGTGTAATTCGCTTTGAAACCTAATTCTGGAGACTCAATTATGTATTGATTTTATATTCAGGATATTGATGGGAAGGATGTTCCTCTTAGCACTTTCAAAGGAAAGGTTCTTTTGATTGTCAATGTTGCTTCAAAATGGTATTGACCAGTTCTTATTGATGATTTATTTATTTATTTATTTACAGTTGAGTCCTGTTATCTTTCACTATGTTATATGTATTGTTTCTTTTTTCTTGAAATGAATACTTAAATATTAGGTTCCTTATGAATTAACTAAGAGAGAAATTTTACTTTGAATTTCATTGGCTAGTTTCAGAAATAAGAATTCAGGTTATGAATGCTAGCCATCACGTTTGGATTTTACCGCGTCTTTGGATAATGATTATAAATGTTGGAGATAAAATTAGGTTAAACTAGTGTTTTTTTTTTCTCTGTTAGTTTTGTTCGGTTAATTTTAATATTTTTCATTGATATCATTCTAAGTTCCGTCTATTTATTGCGTCTTTTGGGTGCCAATCTAATTAAGATTCTGGTTTACATTGAGGGATTAATCTCTTATTGAATAAAGTTATTTTGAATTTCAGTGGATTAACAGCTTCAAATTACTCGGAGCTATCACACGTGTACGAGAAGTACAAAACTCAAGGTTCGAGTAGAATTTTTTATTTTTTTTACTCACGTTATATGCATAATTCATGATTTTAGATATGGAAAGCATGATCATATAACTAATTGTATTAAATTATGAAATTCTAATTGACTTTTTGCAAACTCGGTGTAGGATTTGAGATACTGGCTTTTCCATGCAATCAGTTCGGGGGTCAAGAGCCAGGGTCGAATCCAGAGATCAAGCAGTTCGCTTGCACGAGGTTTAAAGCGGAATTCCCGATTTTCGACAAGGTATATCAATTGTGCCGCTTTTTTCTGTCTCTTGAACATGAAAAAGGTTGTCTCGGAGGGATAAATTGAGTGGATTAAAATGACAGGTTGATGTGAATGGACCGACCACAGCTCCGGTTTATAAGTTTCTGAAATCAAGTGCCGGCGGTTTCTTAGGCGATGTGATAAAGTGGAACTTTGAGAAGTTTTTGGTGGACAAAAACGGTAAAGTCGTTGAGAGATACCCTCCAACGACATCGCCTTTTCAGATCGAGGTACGTTCTTATCGTTTCTCGCTCGCTGTTTAATCGTTTCAGATCGTATCGATGTTAAGAGGATTCGAATTTGCAGAAGGACATACAAAAGCTACTCGCAGCGTGAACACTGGCGATATTACCTCCGGGAATCTGTACCGAGCTATGAAAAGTAGTTTAGAAAGTTCATTACGTGTATTCGTAAGTTCCTAGAGTGCTGTTTTAATTCTCAAGTTTTGTTAGGGAAGTGATATTTATATACATAATATTTTCGTATTAGTGAAACTATCATATTTTTCATGTGATTGATTTTGGTAATGTTGTATTCGTTATATAAAGCAAACTCATTTGTCGTTTTCCTGATTTAATGTCGTTTTGTTTAAAATTTGTACCAACAATGGCATGTCCTTTCAGTTCTCTGTTCAACAGGCCTGTCTTTAACTTAGCAATAGCCCTTAGACTAGAGAGTATTAATAAAAATAAATAAATAAAAGACAACTTGTTCGTCCTGAAAACATATAAAATTGAAAGAAAATAAATAAATATTGTATGATCTTTTAATCTCGAAACAAACGATATAGATCTGGGCACATGGCCACGAAAGTACTCTTATTAATTCCAACAAAAGCTCAATCTTTATTCTCTCTTCAAACCACGTTAGGAATTCATAAACAATTTTTTATTCCCATTGGACAAGAGAAAAGATAAAATAAGTTAAATTATGAGTATTGATACAAATGCCTCTTCAACTTTCACCTTTGATGAGTTTGCATCTCGAACTTTACTTTCTTTCAATAATGCCGCTAAGCTTTGCTTTTTGGTGCATATTGTCTGTCGTTTAAAAAACTAATTTAAGCTTGATATATTCGTTTATTAGAGAAAAATTAATATATTACTTTATGAGATTACACTTAATTATCGAATACAATATGTTGAGTGTGAAGCAAAATCTACACGAAAGCGCTACCGAGACTTGACGCAGAGTAATCAAGCTGATCCACCTGAGCTTGGGTCGACGGGTTATTTGCCCTAAGGTTATTTTTGTTTATATGGCTTGCAGTCGCCGGTTAGTGCGATTAGTAGCACTAAGAGAAAGAGACGATATAGAGGGTGTAACTAGAAACTCCGGTTGAACGACTGACGCACACCTCCTACAAGGGGAGTGAACCACTATAATTATGGTGCCAATTTTTATTTTATTTTTTATTCGTTTTCGGATTTAGAAATTTAAGTCGAAATTCCTAACACAATATAAGTAGAAAATAAGTAATGTGCCGAACACAGATTAATATTTTTTTTAATCAATTTTAAATATTTACGGAGTCAATATTATATTTTTTTGAAATAAAATAAATCATCAGTGCCACAAATTAAAAGTCAAGGGGTAAAAATGCACGAACTAATCACATTCAGGGTCACTGGTGCAATTACTGTTAGGTGTAAAAGACACGTTGACCAACTGTCAGCCTTTGAGGTAGACGAACCAAACCGACGAAGAAGAGAAGGCAAGCAATGGGCTCCTTGAGCGAGTCCCACCGCAAGCTCGCCGCCGACGAAGAAGAAGACGACCTACCGAGAGAAGAAGAAGCACGAAGCTCGAACCCAGTGGTGGGTCTGATCCTGGAGCCGGTGCAATGGCTGAAAATGCTCTCGTCGCAGCTAAGTGCGTCGTTCGTGGTGGGCGTGGTGCTGGTGTACGGCCTGAACCAGGGCTTCGCCGGCTCGTTCTTCAAGGTGGTCTCGGACTTCTACTGGAAGGACGTGCAGCGATCGCAGCCCTCGTCCGTGCAGCTCTACGCGGGGCTCTACGCCATCCCCTGGGTCATGAAGCCGCTCTGGGGCCTCCTCACCGACGTCTTCCCCGTCGCCGGCTTCCGCCGCCGCCCCTACTTCGCCTTCGCCGGCCTCCTCGGCGCCGCCTCCGCGCTCGCCGTCGCCGTCCGGGGCAACATGCCCGTTGCGTCCGCGCTCGCGTGCCTGATGGGGCTGTCCGCCGCGGTGGCCATCGCGGATGTCGTCATCGACGCGTGTGTTGCCCGGCACAGCATCGAGTTCCGCTCGCTGGCGTCGGACTTGCAGAGCCTGTGCGGGTTCTGCTCCTCCGCCGGGGCTCTGCTCGGGTACGCCACGAGTGGCTTCTTCGTTCACCATCTTGGGCCTCAGGTGATCTGAATTCGTTTTTTTAATTTATCATATATGAATTTTAAGTAAAATATTTATATGTTAATGAGCAGTGGTGTAATTTTTTGCAACGGTTACAAATAATTGATTAAATTTGAATTCGTTATGTTATTGTTGAAGGGGGCATTGGGACTATTGGCTATACCACCGGCTTTGTTGGTTCTTCTGGGCCTTGCCATGTATGAGCAGAAGACCGTTACCTCTCGTTCTGACAAGGTTTCTATTTTTCATTATTAAATTTTCCTATATTTTTCTTGTCATTTAATCTTAATAATCGGAGTTAGAGCACTAATTAATTCAGTTTAATATTAAAAAACGGAGTTAGAGCCTGGAACGTATATATTGTCCTCGGTTAGAGCCTGCAGTGCAGTGTAAGTGGGAATTTCAAAGTCCAAAGAATAGGCGTGCGTGACTTAATAATTAGGGTTAATGACGGCAAAAATATCCAAAGTTTGGTCAAAGAACCCCTCATGTACCTAAAATTTAAAAGTGGTGGCAAAAATACCCAAAGTCACATTTGGGGAGTTGACCACTCCATTCTCGTAGCACCGTTAACTTACCTGTTAATTCTGGCCACGTGGACAAATCTGTTTTGTTAAGTGTAATCATTAAGAGTTCAATTAGTTGTGTTGAATAGTATTAATTAGAGGTTTAATTCCTTGTTTTGTCGTAAACGAGGTTGATGTGGGCTCGTTCACGTGGCAAAAATTATTATGTCAGCAACCCACGTTTGTCCACGTGGCCAAAGTTAACGGGTAAGTTAACAACGTTACGAGAATGGAGTGGTCAACTCCCCAAATGCGACTTTGGGTATTTTTGCCACCACTTTTAAACTTTGAGTACATGAGGAGTTCTTTGACTAAACTTTGGGTATTTTTGCCGTCATTAACCCTAATAATTACTTTAATAAATGCGCCTACACTTGTGCATTGAAAAACTAGGTCAATTTTCTAAGATAGTAGCAGGTAACGTGAAATAAATGTCACCATGAATCATATTGTATTTATTAATGCTCTAATTTATCTTGCTTCCAAATATTTTTATTAGTTTGCTTATTGTAGAGGGCGATTTTCACCGCCCTTTTCCAGTCACAAGAATAATCAAATGAACACAATAATAATATGAACACGAATATTCCTGATTTATTATATTCCCGAAAGGACTCGGTTTCTCCCGTTTATTAGCTGGACATTCGAAGTATGATGAACAAAAATACGACGACGCTCTCTAATCTCAATATAATCAGATTACAATAGATCGGTACTCAAAAAGTACAAAGGAATCTCTTTAAAATTGGCGTTTCTTTCTCTCGTTTCTTTTTCTAAGAACTAGTTTTTAGAAATCCTCCCTATTTTATGAGGCTTCTCTTGCCTTTTATAGAGTTTATCCTTTGTCCTCTTCTCGGCTTCCTCCTTTCATCATTCGTTTTCTCCAGTCCTTTTTGGGAAAGCAGGGCAGATTTCTGCTTTATATCGCATCCGAGCAGACTGTCATTTGGGTAGGTGGGCCTCATTAAATGCACATCTCTTCAGCCGTCATTGGGCCCTGCGCCTCGTCGCTGATGCTTCTTATCGGGTAGGTGGGCTTCATTAAATGCACATCTCTTCAGCCGTCATATGGCCCTGCGCTGATCATCATGACAAAAATTCCTCGAGACGAGCGTGATGGGCCGCTTTATCGCAACTTAACTTCCTCGGGGATAATCCTCGTCGGGGATGGGCCCTCGAGCGATGAACCTCCTTGAGGATAATCCTCGTCGGGGATGGGCCCTCGAGCGATGAGCTTCCTCGGGGATAATCCTCATCGGGGATGGGCCCTCGAGCGATGAACTTCTTTGCTGCTTTTCATGTCGTTTGTGGGAAAAACGACACGAAAAGTGTTGAGAGGGGGATTTGACCAAATCCGACCTCAACACTTATGAAAATACGTTTAGTTAAAATTGTTTTGTATATCTATAATTTAGTCGGTAAGCGTCAATATCATAGTCTCTACATTATGTCACTCTAGCAAGGAAAATGTTGTCTACATAATTAAGTCGAAATAATAATATTTATGTCGTCGATAGCAATCCAAAAGATTGGGTGATTAACGACAATTTGCTGACAAAATAATAATATTTATATAAAGTGAAAATAAGTATACATTAGCTATTAAAGTTAAAGCAACTTGAACATTTAGGCTGTTTTTACTTGTGACTTTTGTGATTAAAATTTCAAGTATATTAATGTGTAAATATGTAAATGTAAGGGCACAGCAATAAGTATCAAATTTTTTTCATTGCTACAGTGTACCTGTTTCATGCTGAAAAATAATATTTGTGACTACAGTTGAGAAAATAATTGGTACTTTTACCGTATAACAATACAGCAATGCCAATCTGGGCCTAAGTATATGATGATGTGTGTTAGACAATGGAGAAAGTTGGAGTGGCGATGAGAGGGATGTCGAAGACGATAAGATTGGCGCACGTGTGGAAGCCATCGCTATTTATGTACCTCTCCTTGGCCCTTAGCCTCAGCACCCACGAAGGCCAGTTCTACTGGTACACCGACCCCAAAGCCGGCCCCGCCTTCTCTCAGGTACATCCGACCTGACACATCCTCGAAAACTCTAGTACTCATGTGCGCAGAAGACCGATTACTGATTTTAAACAGTTAAAACCGAATTTAACGATTTTTAATTTTTATAGATAAAAAAACGCAATCTAATATCTGCAAAAACCGAGAATCCATCTGATATTTGCACTTTTCCACATTAGTTTTTTGGCCATATGAGATAGTTAAAAACTAATTTTACCCCTAAAAATACTGAATATTCTTAAAAAATGCACCCAAAAAAAATGTATTCAATCTTTACAAATTTCATTCCTAATTTATTTATTAACATGAAGGAGTTCGTGGGGATTATATACGCCATTGGCGCGATGGCTTCGATGGTGGGCGTGCTAATATACCATAAGGCTCTTAAGGACTACCCTTTTCGGACGTTGCTCTTTTGGGCGCAGCTCCTCTACGGCATGTCGGGCATGGTGGACCTCGTCTTCGTGTTACGGTGGAACCTCGCGTTGGGGATCCCCGACTCCCTCTTCGTGATAGCGGAGGAGTGCGTGCACCGCATGGTCGCGCGTGTCCGGTGGATGCCGATGATCGTGCTGAGCACCCGCCTTTGCCCCATCGGCATTGAGGGCACCTTCTTCGCGCTCCTCATGTGCATCGACAGCCTCGGCGGGCTATCCGCCAAATGGGGCGGGGGTGTATTGCTTCACGCCTTCCACGTCACTAGGACGGACTTCACCGGCCTGTGGCTCGTTGTGCTCATCAGGAATATCCTCCGGTTCGCTACATTGGCTTTGATCTTTTTGGTCCCCGATGCCGGCCCATCCGATGTTTTGGTCCCGGCGGATCTTCTAGCGAGTGATTTTGCCTCCGGTGTCAGCGATGAGGATATGGAACTCGCTCCTTTGAATAGTGAGAAAAATCGAGTTTAGTTTTTTTATTTAATTTTATTTATTGTACATAAATTTTAGAGCTTATTAATTTTGAGATACATGGTTCATTTGCACGACGATTACGAAAGAAAAAAAAAATCACCTTACTCAAAAAATATATTTGAGCGAAGCGGATTTACTTGGCGGGAAAACCTTGTGATTTTGTCTAACATTTATATTTTTCTTAATAAAGGAAGTGATAATTGTTTCTTTTTAATCCTTTATGGCTTCATGTTTAATGTTAATGTCACTGTTTAGAAACGCTTATGTTTTCTTGTATAATGGTTAAATCACGTGCGTATATTTAAAGTCAAGGTAATTTGCAACACTTTCAGTATCTAAGTTCATGTATAAACGTGCGTATATGCAGGGGCGGAGCCAGAACTCTAACTAAGAGACGGCGAAAATTAATTGACTATAAATTTCATAATAAAACGAGACATTGAAACTATTATTATACGTTGCATTATAACTATTTTTTTATGAACTTTCGGTTTATAAAAATAATTCATTGGGATCTCTATATGATTAGAAATCTATATGTTACGTTCTCAAAATATTAATATAATTTTTTTTCAATATTTAAAACTTTGCACGTCTTAATTTGATTGCTGGTTTTTATTCTCTAGTTTTGTAAATTGTAATCGTTTTAGTATACCTATAATTAAGTAAAGTACAAAATACCATGAAAAAAAATATATATAATCATAAAAAGTGTTGCTAAAAAAAATTAAAAAAATATGGTGGGTTTGGGAATTAAACTCAGGGCTATAACTTCGAGGAAAACTTTAAGAGTAACAAAATTTCACTACAGTGTGGTGATATTTAGTCTACAAATGCTATGTTTATTAAACTATATATAAACTTATAATACTATGACCATATAAAAATAAAAATAACGTGCATATATATATATATATATATATATATATTATAAAAAAAAATATAGTTATATACGTTAGTTAAGTGAGAGAAAAAAAAATCTTGAACGGTTTGTTTTGGGCTTAACAAACTAATAACTGGGAGATTTGTTTTGGGCCGAAGCCCAGATAGGAAAAGCCCAACTTTGAAAGAATCTGGGAAAAAAGAATGACATTGACAATTACCACGCCAAATGTCCTTTTTACCCTCCACAGGTCTCAGTCTTCTTCTCCCCATCGCCCTGCTTCTTTATTCGTTTCTTGTACTCTCTCTCTCTCTCTTCAGCTCAGCTTTTGAAGCGTCAGACTCCCATGGTAATCGTCTTCTTCGTGTTCTTCCTTTCTGTTTTCCCCTCATGACTCGTCTCCATTTCCATTTTTTCTGTGATTTCTCCGTCATTTCTTGTGGCTTCTGAGGTCGGAGCTCGCGTATTTCATTTTCATGTTTATGAATTTCTTCACGAGTCTTCAAAAATTAGGGTTTCGAATTAGTTTGCTGTGAAATCCATGGCCTTTCGCTTACTGATTCTATGAAGCTCCTTTTCCCTTAACCAATCATTTGCTTTTCTTTATGTTCCAATTATGCTAGGAAGAGTTCAATAATATTTACATATTTGTTTCTCAGATTTCATAGTGTTGACTTGATTGTTCGTTGTTGTTGTTGCTATCTGTAGGCTAACCGACATACTATCATTTTGCTGCAAAGTTCTCAGAGTAAAGCAACTAGAACTTTCATGGACTTTGGTTCCATAAGTCAAGCCATAGATGGTATGATTTACATTTACTAAGCTCTTGAATCCAGTCTTGCTTATTATATATATGTATATCGATATCATTGAGCTTGACGGGTTTGCTGGTTTTAATATTGATACTCGTACTAAGCCCGTAAATGCTATCGATGGGTGTTTGGATGCCCTCTTGGGCATGAAACAAAATTGAAATACAGTCGCGTTTGAGTTTGTAGTTTAGGAAGGTAATTCTGTCTTCATTGCTTTTATGGCTCGGGATATCCGTTTAGAGTTTGAAGAGTGGAAGTCTGGTTTTATGTATTAGGCGCTCTTGTTAGGGCGAAGAAGCTATCGTGTTAAGGGTCCGGATATCGTGCAATCATTATTGTTTGAAATGTTCTGATAAAGTCTATTTGACTGAACTAAGGTTCATTGTCTTCTAAATATGTTATTTTACGTCTCTATCCGCATCATAACGACGTTTTATATAAGCAGTTTCTGGATTTATGAGCATGGTATGCAAATATATTTACTGTTCCAGGTATATGCGGACTCTATGAAAGGAAGCTGAAGGAATTGAATCCAGCAATCAGAAATCTATCTTACGACATTGCAGATCTCTACAATTTCATCGACGGCCTTGCAGACATGAGCGCTCTTGTGTATCTCCTTCCTCTCTCTCTCACTAACTTTTACGAATTGAAAAGAGCTAAACCCCGTTATCTTGGTTGAACCTAATTTTGCATCCGACGAAGTTACAAACTTTTTCTGTTCACACGCTCACTTGATTCACCTTATATAATAATATTCAATTGCTTGCTTGCTTTGTTAAAAAGCGAAAAGCAAGAACTCTTCTCACGCTCACTATAACCGTTTTTATTTCTGGTTTGCAGTTTCGATCACTCGATGCAGGCTTTCTTGCCATACGACAGGCAGTGGATTAAACAGAAGACGTTTCAACATCTAAAGAAACTGGCCCATTGAAATAAATGCTGCATCTTAGCCCTGTTATGGCTACCCAAAGATCTGCAGACAAACCAATAAGCAAAACTATAGTGTAAAGTTTGAAACTTGTTGTGGCCTTTGCTTTCTGATTGGTGTATTGTGCTCTCATCAGTTTACACATATGTATATGTATAAATGGTAATGGCTTTCTTGTGGAACAAACTATGTTTGATCAATGCTTATGGAGCTTGCCTTTGATCACCTTCCCTTTCTTTAACTTTTTACTTTTACTTTTATTGAAACCTAAATATTCTTCAGTAGTCCTTTGGTCGCAGAGGAGGCTCGCGGCCTGCAGTGCCGGCAACGAGCTGTTAAGTATTAAAAAGAAAACATGGAGAAGGGTTATCGACCGCGGATGCTTGTAGCGCACGTGACGTCGGACTCCTCTACTCGCTGGTATTTGCTTTTGGATATCAGGTTTAGGTTGAAAATAAGATTTTGAGTTGTGATTAATTGGTTTGTTTTGGTCTTATCATAAATATGAAAACACCTTCTTAATTACAATAATATAGGAAACTCCTTTTATCTAAAACTGAATTTGAATGGTAATGTTATTTAATTATTATGTTAATAGTTAATACTATGTAAAAAAAAACTTATTTAACCAATTTGAATTTTTTTTGGGAGGTCAAGTCACACGTGCACGCTAAATTACTCGAAAAATAAATATTGACACGACAATTTCAGCAAATGTTATCTAGTGACTTGCACAAAATAATCAAGCAACTATAAAGAGAAACTTTTGACAGATAATATATAATTTTATTTTTCCCATATTGTATTCGAATGTACCATTCACAAATTTAATAGTAAACTTCTGATACTAATTTCAAAAAATAAAAAAATAAACATTAAACACCATTTACAGAAGATCTTCAGCGTTATAGCATGGGAGAATATATCCATTTTCCGCGCCGCCACTCCTGGTGCGGCCTCAGCCGGTAGTGACTGAACTCCACTTCTTCGTCCGTTGACGCAAAGTACACCAAGTAATTCCGATCCGCCAAAACCCTCGACACACAGCCCGACCACCACCCGCCGTTGAACCAACCGTCGACATTCTCCCCGAGCACGAACCCAAACACACGCAGCTTGTCCGGCGGACAAGGTCTTATGTCTTCGCCGCGAGCCACTTCATTGAGCCACTTGGTTCCGTCGTCGCTCTTCAGAGTCTGATATTCCACCGCAAACTTGCCCTCTGCCAATGGGGCCACGATCTTGGCCGTGTACCAAGCGCCCTCGTACCCGGCCTCGTCGCTCCTCACCTCCACGTCCGTCCACGCATCGAAAACCGCTCTCGTTTTAATCACATCTTTGTAACTCGAGTCCTGTGAATTTTCCTACAAAAACAACACGAGAGAAAACGGTAAGACAAAAGTAAAAACCGCAACAATTTATATTTTTTTTTTCGAACTTTCTATCAATCTTTTATGTTGTGGAACTCGAATCTTGTACTTCACAATATGCGAATTCGAATAATCAAATACCGAACAAGTCATTACCTCGGAATCGATCACCCATTGCCCGTAAACCCAGTCCAGATGCGGACGCAGCTCGTCTCGCCGGAACACCAACTCCTCGTCTGTCGACCGGAAATAAACAGCGTAGGCTCCCCCGGGCCGGACCTGCGAGACGACGCCCTCCCACCAGCCTTCGTTGTACCACGCGTCCACAGCCTGGAGCCTCACGAGCGGGGTGCCCGGAGGGAACGTAGGCGGCTCCGGCCTGACGTGGCGGATCTCGGCCTCGCAGCGCAGAGGCTGCGCTCCGTCGTCGGTGACGAGGTTGAGGTACTCGACGAGAAGCTTGTCGCGGGCGACGGACCCGATGGTTTTGGCGGCGAACCAGGACTGCAAGTAGCCGTCCTCGTCGCTGGTGACCTCGACGCGGGAGCCGCTCTCGAAGTCGGCGTCCCACGGCGGCGTCTTGTTCTTGCCGATGACGATCTTCAGCCTCATGATCACAGAGATTTCGTGGAGAGAAATGCGAGTGTCGTGAATGGGAAACTTTCTTGGTCAGAAACGCCGATCCAAAGAGGAACAAGATCTCCTTTCCTTCTTTGGAAACCTATTATTTATATATCTCTCTTCTTAAATATTTATTCGCATTTCTCGATTAAGAAAAGATTAATTAATATCTCTGATATTCAGTGAAATGAGGATGATATAAATTAAAGATAATGAATACTAAAATTAAAGTAAAGTAAATAAATATACATAAATTAGAGTTAATAATAAACATTACGTTAAATATTTTTAAAGATATTGCATGGGATAGCCAAATTGAAACGTTTGATTAGCCAAATAGTCAACCTTTCCTTTTTCTTTGCAAAATAGTCAAATGGTTATTTATTAACATATTTTATACCTATAATACCCTTTTAACATATTAACGTGTATTAACTAAGTTAATTTTTCTTAAAAATAAGAATATTTACTTGTATAATAACATATTTTAACCTATAATACCCTTTTAACGTGTATTAACGAAGTTAATTTGTTTAAAAATAAAAAATCGTGATTAAAATTTTACCAAAAATTTTAATTTTTTTTTTCAAAAAAAAATATAATTTTTTTTTAAACAAATTAACCACGTACAAGGGTAATCCGGTCTTTCGTGATTTATTAACGTGGTTAATTGGCAATATTAATTAAAACATTGGCTATTTGGCTAATTAATGTTTGAAGTTTGGCTATTTAGTTATTTGCCCCTTATTTTTATACTTTGGGAGACCAAGACGGGCTTGGGTTTTGACTTAAACTCATTTTTATCCGGGCTTAGATAATTTGCTAAAATCGTAAAAAAATGATATATATATTCTCTCCCTATATATATACATAATTTAAACTAATTTAAGTAACCACATATATCACTAACTTAAACAGAAGTAAATGGTTGTATACACGTATTATTTCGTTTATGTTTGAGTTTCGCCTTCTAAGTCTAAAAAAATGCCAAAAGTAATTTAATATAACGGATTAACGCTTTAGAGGGGCACGCATCACTCCTTAATTCATTGTTCTTAATATCTTTTAATTACCGGTCTCTACTTTGTATTCTCTAAGAATCCGTTTTTAAGAATCCGTTTGTTTTCATTAAGAATTAGACGTATGAATCATGATGCACATATGAATATTAAAAGTTTAAATCTGAATTTGAATGATTAAAAATTAAGTCCATTTATTTTTTTGGCATCTGAATCCATTTTTTTGTTTTATTGATTTTTATTTATAATAATAATATATGAAATAAGAAAAAGAGAAAATAAGTCATTAAGAATAAAATGAAGGTGAGACCGATTGAGAGGTGCGTTTGTTTGCATTAAGATTCAGACGTCTGAATCTGAATGCACATCTGAATATTAAGATCTTACATCTGAATCTGAATGCTTAAAAATTAAGTCTGTTTGTTTTTTAAGATCTGAATACAGATCTGAATGTAGTTTTATTTTTCTAATTACATTTTATTACATAATATTAAGTAGAAATTAATTTTTTTTATTATAAATTTAGACTATACCCATTACAAGATAACTATTTAAATCATTAAAATACTTGTTTGTAATTAAAATCCACCAAACATTCTTGTTCATGACACAAAAAACATGGTCATGAAAAAAAAAACACATCAAAATCTTAGTTCATGATCAATAATATAAAAAGACACATCATAATATTTATTCATGACACAAACACAAAGTACATGTTCATTGTAAAAAGATACATCAAAACACTAAATTATAAAAATCTGAACTTCTTCCTTGCAGCTTTCGCCCAAATCTTTGAAGTATTAACCTCCTCGAAGCTCATCCGTGTTTTTTCTATGTAGTTTCTGCCGAAATCTCTAAAGTATTAACTTCCTTGAAGCTTATCCATGTTTTTTCTATGTAGCTTTCGCCCAAATCTCTAAAGTATTAGCCTCCTCAAAGCTTATCCGTGTTTTTCTATGTTCGGATTCCTCCAAAGCATTCTTTGATTTTCAGTAGGTTAATCCATATTCACTGAAAAAAAATAAACATTTTTCAAATCAAGACATAAAATTGTGTTATTATTCATTTGGTAGCTAAAAAGTAATATAGAAAAACAAACATCACCTTCATTATCAGTATAACATCACCTTCATTAAGGGCACTACCACGAGAAGGGCACTAACAAGAACAGCCTAAAATTTCCTATTCTAATTTAGCATTATCACAGTATCAATAGAAATTCTTGAACAATCATCACCTTCATTATAAAACATTCAGGGCATAAAATTGGTAGAAAAACCAGCTATTAATTGAATCTGGAAAAATAATCTTCACGATCCTAAACCATGGAATTTAGAAAAACCCAATGCTAAGAAAAAACCCAACAGTAATATAAAGAAACTCAACTCTAAGCAAACATCCAAATAAAGAGATGAACAATAAGTTCTCGTCACATTTTCTCAGCAATGAAACCAATATATGATAAGCACAACTTTGTAGTGCAGAAAACCTAGAATCGCTGAGAACGAAACATAGTAGATCATCATAACATCACCCAGAAATGGCAAAAAAAAATTTAAGATTTAACGAAATACTCTCTAGCTGTACTCAAAATCTTGCGTTCTCTAGCCCTGTTAAAATCTGAAATCAAAACTAACCTGAGAAAAAGGGTTCGATTGAAGAAGAAGAAAGACAAGCTCCAATGGGGAAAAATATTGGGCTCGTCGGACTTCAGCCGACCTTCAGCGGAGAACAACCTCTCTGAAGAAGAAGAAGAAGAGGTGACGACCTTGAAAGAAGAAAATTAGGTCGAAATTCTAGGTCGTGAAAAGGTTTGGGGAAGAAATGACGAGAGAAAGAAATAAGAGAAAGAGGAATAAGTCATTCAGACTCAATTGAAGGTCTTACCGATTCAGAGGCTGGACAGATGTATTAAGATGTGTAAAGTAAAAAAAACAAACGCTCTTAATGGTACTATGTCTAAACCATTAAGATTCAGAGGTGCAATAAGTCCAAACAAACACAAACATATGTATTGAGATGTGTAAAGAGATAAAACAAACACTCTTAATAGTAAAGATTCAAAGGCCCCTTTAAGTCCAAACAAACACACCAACCACACTTTAGACCAGCTCCACTCGAGCTGTATATTGCACTCTATTTTATAGTGAATGCTCCAATGGAGCAGTATCCTGCACGCTATAATAGCGTGAAAGTCATTCGATGAACAGTGTCGCGCTATATGTAGCGCGGCACTGTTCATTGGGCCATTTTTTTCTTCTTCTTTTTTGGTCCCTCAAATCTCTTATATTTATATAAATGTCTAAAGTTCATAAAATTATTTAATATTTACACTCAATATTCTTTATAAAGAAAAATTATTTGTCTAAAAAATTACTTACGGTAGGCAAAAGTATTTAATTTATAAGCATATGTTATTTTATATAATTTAAAAGACAACAACGATATTTTCACAAAACACACTTACATTAGAAATTAATACTAAACATTTAATTGTGTTGTGTTGTGTTGTATTGTATTTTATTTTTGTTGTAATTTTTATAAAATAAAATAAAATAAAATTTGTATTCATTTCTATATTTATAATTAATTTATAGAGTAATATTTTGCTCATTATCATGATTCTTCTAAAGTATCGAATTAGTAATTGTTGACCTGATTTCGCACACCAACAGTCCCGAAAGTGTGAATGGGATTTCAATTTGAACTTGCTAATAGATTGTGGATCTTGACCTCCGCGTCGTCAATACTATGACGTTGACAAAATGTAAAAAAAGAAAGCAACAAAAAACACAAGGGTTTTTTAGAGAGGTTCGTCCCAATGGGGTAGTTGACTACGTACTCTGTAAATTTATTGATGATGAAAAGAATATCAACCAGAACCACGAGCCGATTCCAAATTGATCGAAAAGCAAAAATAAACACTCTGAAAATATAAAATCTCGCAGACTCTTTTCTTTCAAGGTGAATTCTTGCGTGTGTGAAATGGAGTTGTCTTCTTGCTTTTATAGGCCTCTAGATTCTGCCCGTTGGTGGTCGTAGTGGACGTTGGTAGTGGCTCCGAGTTCGGGGCTTGACTTGCTATCGAGCTGACACATGGGCCACTTCTCGAGAGATTCGCGCGATGGTGGACTTTGACTTCAGTGTCGTGAGAGTTTGAATTTTGGTCATGGCTAATTTCCTGGTCGGGCTTCAGAGGGTTTGAATAAAAACCGTTGACTTGGTCTGCCCGGGCTTCCTTGCTTGATCGATGCGTTCTTACTTGAATTTCCTCGTTGGAGCCATGTTCTTGCTCGGATTCTCTTTGTCGAAGCTTCGTTTCTGCCCGGGTTTCCTTCTGGCAATATCTGCCCGGGATAAGCTTTGGTTTTTGGGCTGATCAGCCTGGTCGGGCTTGGGCCTTGCTCAAGTCTCTTATGGGCTTTTGGACCGATGGGTCTGGTCGGGCCCAGGTTTTAATCAAATGTCTTTTGGGCTTTTTCTTGCGTATTTCACTGGCCCATTTTGTGTGTGAATATTCAATTATATTAATAACTTTGGTCTTAAATTACATGGACCATAAATTTAATTAATGACCTTATCGTTCCATTTACGGGACGAATTTACACATCAACAGTAATAATAAGGGTTAATGACGGCAAAAATACCCAAAGTTTGGTAAAAGAACCCCTCGTATACCCAAAGTTTAAAAGTGGTGGCAAAAGTACCCAAAGTCGCATTTGGGGAGTTGACCACTCTATTCTCGTAACGCTGTTAACTTACTCGTTAACTCTGTCCACGTGGACAAACGTGGGTTGCTGACATGATAATTTTTTGCCACGTGGATGAGCCCAATTATGGGTTTAATTCATTATTTTGTCGTAAACGAGGCTGATTGAGGCTCATCCACGTGGCAAAAAATTGTTATGCCAGCAACCCACGTTTGTCCACGTGGCCATAGTTAACATGTAAGTTAACTGCGTTACGAGAATAGAGTGATCAACGCCCCAAATGTGACTTTGGGTACTTTTGCCACCACTTTTAGACTTTGGGTACACGAGGGTTTCTCTGACCAAACTTTGGGTAATTTTACCGTCATTAACCCTAATAATAATAAAAAAATATAGGGGTACATGCATAATTAAGAGACACAGAAGATAAAATAGAGTGAATAATAAAGTTTAGTTGGAGAGAAGTCATTGGTCACTAAAAAAAATAGAGTGATAAATAGAATGAGAAATAGAGTGATTGGTTAGAGATGACCTTAGTGGTTCAACGAACACGTGCCCACGAAATTTAGTACTAAAACCTTCAAACAACAATTACTACTTTTTAATACATTAAACAATATTAAATATATAGTTTTCCATTATTGCTAAGCATGTCTCTATATTAATCACATTGAGCGGGGCGAGTCAAGTCTGCCTTCCGTTCAATGTGTAAACTTAACGGGTTGTGGGCCGGCCCGTCCCAACTCGGTCCACTTAACACCACTAATTTCAAATTTAGCTTCGGGATTAATCACGCATCTCATGTTTTCTAACCTTGTTTTTAAAATTTAAATTTAAAAAACATAACTTAACATCCCCTAAGAGCATCTCCAGTGGCCGAAGTAGTTCGTTTACTTCCGCGTTAAAGTTGAGGAAAGTTGGAGATTGAATGATAATTAACTTTATAAAATATAAAAGAAAATGATAATTAAATAATACATAGGTATTATTTATTTATTTTAGCTTCAGTTTTATAAAATTACATTATTCAATTATAATTTCAAGCAAATTGACATCGCAGGGCTTAACTCACACACCTCGCAACTCGCTCCATTCAACTCACCTTCCTCCTTCCGCACAAGCTAAAACCCCTTTCGCGAGCGGACTCGGCCGAGTCAAATCGTCGTCCGTGGGTCTGTAAAGCCCTAGAACCAGGTAACAATTCCATCTTTGATTCATTGATTACCGAGATTCCAAATTCGTCAAATCTTCGAGTTTCTGAATGGCGGTTAGATTTGATTAGGCTACATAGTTTCAATCCAATGAACCAGTTTCGGGGTTTTGTTCGGATGTGGTTATCGGATTGAACTGTTTCCAGTTCTCGATTTTTGTTTTCAGCTTTGAAATTTCGTTGTTGGTTTCGTGGGTAAGATCGAATTAGTGTCTAGAGTTCGTTATGTTTGTAGTTTTTGTTGGAGGAATGCGTATCTGTTCATATAAGAAACCCTAATGGAAATTATATGTCTTTAAACACGTACAGTGTATGCAAATGTATATACGCGTCTTTTTTTATTTTTATTTTGTAAATTTGTTCGAATATTTTGATGCAATCTTCGTTTCGTTGTATATTTCTCAGCTCTTGATGCCAGAATGAGTTCTTTCTCAATTACCCGGAAAAAGACGCCCTTCCAAAAGCACAGGGAGGAGGAAGAGGCAAAGAAAAAGGTCAGTATTGTCACTCGGATGGACATTCGCCTCCGTTAGGTGTATTGTGCGTGCCTTTAATATCAGCTGACATTGTCTCATTCTTTGGCATAGCGAGCTGAGGACGAAACAGCTCGTTTATATGCAGAGTTTGTGGAGTCGTTCCAAGGAGACAGCACTCCCGGGTCGAAGGCTTTTGTTCGAGGAGGATTGATCAATCCCAATGATAAGCTAAAGACCGATACTGATGGTTAGTAGTACAAAAGAACTCAACGTTCATTCTACGTATTAGTTATACCAGTTGGTTTTTAAGATTTTTTCCATCCCATTATGGATAAATTGATGCTTTATATGATTACCGGTATCGGGACAAATTAATAAAAGTATGGGCATTTTATTCATTCACGGATGGCAGGTGAAAAGTCGAAAGAGGGGGTATCTGGTCCAAAGAAGGGGAGTAGGTAAAGAAATGCC
Organism: Parietaria judaica; assembly: GCA_954871525.1. NCBI lineage: Eukaryota > Viridiplantae > Streptophyta > Magnoliopsida > Rosales > Urticaceae > Parietaria > Parietaria judaica. Next base: position 2,653,779 of record OX940861.1, read on the forward strand.
CTTTTAATTTAAACAAATTGCAATTAGATTTAGATGTATAAAATTTTGATTTTATCTCTTCCACATTTGAGCTGCGTTATAGGCTGGGGATATGTCTTAAGATGTAATAATTTTTCATTTCGATGTATAGAATTTTTTTGGTTGAGACACACTGCTACTTATCAAGTAAACAATCGTCATACTTTTAGACCATTTTACGTATATAAGACAGACAGTCACTATTACATACTAAATAAAAGACCATCTTAGAAGTTCTGTTTTTCCTGTTTTGTATCACTAAACATTGTTTATTCACAATTAGAACGGGTTGGTGATCTTTCATAGTTATCCAGCAGAAATACAGGCTTCCGTCTCCCCGAAAATTTAGGTTACTTGTTCGTGTTGATATTGTTTGTTTTATTTTTCTGATTGCAATAAAGAAAAGAAGCAGATATTACTGCAAACTGTGTTGTGCAAGATTTGCTTCAAAGATCAAGAACAATTAAGTCTGCCAGTTCGGGATCTTTCAGTCTATTATTCTGTAAAAATATGCCAATTGCAGTTATTTGTGAAGCAATAATAGCTAAGAAAATTGGAAAATTTAAGATGACAATTTCAAACATGTAAAGCATTTGTATTCTTCTTTTTTCTGGCTTGTATCTATGCAAGTGGGTTTATCATCTTATGGGAGTATGGCAAAAGGGCTTGGAAATTCTTCGTATGTCTGCCTATTTTGAGGGAATACTGGCTAGTTTCAGTGATTTTGTCGGTTTCAGAATCTGCCGGAAAACCATGTTTGTAATAATAAAAAAAGATGGATCACGTTACAGATCCTTTTTCTGGTGGCATACTAGAAACTGCTGTATCATTTGGCCGATAATGTTTTACGACACTGGATGAAGTGTTCGTATTCTATCCTCGAGTATTTTTCTTTTTGGATCTATATTATGGCTAAAAAAGTGCTTCAGTAACGACAAAAAATGGCCAAAAACGTTTTTTCTGCAGGTATGTTCCATCATTCCTACCACCTCCTCTGGCCTCGAAGGGTAAAGAACCGGAGAAGAAAGTCAGTATCGTATAACTTTATATTTGCAATTCTGAATATTTACAGATTCCAGATGGAGTTATGATGTTTCTTTTTTCCTAAAAAACCCTAATTCTTTTATTTGCGCAGAAGGAGGATGATAAAGCACGAGATAGAGAGAAAGGGAAGTCTCGGAACATAGATCACTTTATGGAGGAGTTGAAGTATGAACAAGAGATGAGAGAGAGGCGTGAGAGTGGGCGCGATCGTGACAATTCTGCAGTAAGTCTCGAGCATTGATCATGAGCATATTAATCTTTACTTTTTGGTTTATAATTTTGAAATATCTTAAAAATGTTTGTTTTAATTGTTAAACTTCTTGTCTTCGGTTGAAGACACATTAATTACTAAATAATTTTCTACAGTCAACTCGCTTCGATGAATTGCCCGATGATTTTGATCCAAGTGGCAGACTTCCTGGATCATTCGATGATGGTGATCCACAAACTACTAATCTTTATGTTGGAAATCTCTCTCCCCAAGTAAATTTCCCGTTCCAAATTTATCTTGTTATCCTTTTATTATGGGTAAGAAAGCCAAATTTTATCGGTTTTTGTCCGTTCTTCTAAATAAATGCAGGTTGACGAAAATTTCCTTCTGCGAACATTTGGAAGATTTGGTCCTATTGCTAGTGTGAAGATAATGTGGCCCAGAACTGAAGAGGAGCGAAAGCGCCAAAGAAATTGTGGATTTGTAGCTTTTATGAATAGAGTTGATGGACAGGCTGCAAAGGATGAAATGCAAGGTCTTCTTTCTTTCTCCTTTTTAATATTTTTTTTTTTATTAATTGTTTCAAGTATAACCAATAAATGAGTTAAGTATGCTTTCAATCCATATTGAGGTTGTTTTATATGAGTAGAAATAATTTTAGTAGCTGGGTAGCTTATTATGTAAATTCACATCATTATAGAATAATTTACTTTCCATTTTTTTTAGTTATGATTTGTCCATGCATTTTTCTTAATGGCAAAACGCAAGATATTAAAGGAAACAAATTTAAAAAACCATATGCAGGTGTGGTTGTTTATGAATATGAATTGAAGATCGGGTGGGGTAAATCCGTCGCTTTGCCATCACAAGCACTTCCTGCTCCACCGCCGGGACAAATGGCTATCAGGAGTAAAGAGGTCAGAAAATATTATTTATTTATTTTATTATTACTTTTTTTTCACTTGATTACGCTATTTGATTCCTAATCCATAGCTAAATGCACTTTACCAGTGATGACATAAGTTAGGAATAAAAGTTGTTTCTCTTATTTGCAGGGCGCCACTGTGATTCTGTCCGGTCCATCGGGACCACCTGTCACTTCAGTTCCAAGTCAAAATTCTGAACTGGTATTTACTATTAGCTAGAGTTAGATTTTTTTTACTACTATTAATTATTATTGCTTTGCTTGTTTACGAGATAACTATAATGAAAAAACTGCAGGTTCTGACTCCAAATGTCCCTGATATAATGGTTGTTCCGCCTGAGGATGATCACCTTCATCATGTCATCGACACAATGGCTTTGTACGTTCTGGACGGAGGATGTGCCTTCGAACAAGCTATTATGGAGCGGGGCAGAGGGAATCCGCTGTTCAACTTCTTATTTGAGCTCGGCTCGAAGGAGCATACTTACTACGTTTGGAGGCTCTATTCTTTTGCTCAGGTATGTTTCTCTAAGATGTTTGACTTTTAGTTTGACTTCGACCCCGAAACTAAAGGTCGATTTGTTCTGGTCAGGGAGATACTATGCAAAGGTGGCGAATGGAACCTTTTATCATGATAACTGGTAGTGGAAGGTACTGCATATATTTTTACTCTTACTCCTAATTGAATAGCAATTCAGGCTCGTATGGGGAACTTTTAATCCGGAAATCGGTTTGGCATCGGAAAAACTTAGTTTTTACCCTAAGAAATTCGGTACCTTTTTCAACTTTCAATTTTTTTTTTTCTCTTATATTTTATTATCTGGACTTGGTTTGAGATTTTTCTCCATGAAAAAAAAACGGTACTGTTGTTTACTTTCATAAAACCATTGTAGAAAACCACCAAAAAAAAAAAAAAGATTTACCACGTATTCACTCGGTTTAAAGGGTTTGGTTGAAGATTCTATAACATAATTATGTTTTTTGCTTTTCAGATGGATTCCACCACCCCTACCAATAGCGAAGAGCCCTGATCACGAAAAGGAGTCTGCTGCCACATACGCTGCTGGAAGAAGCAGGGTATTTGTTTTTTTATTTTTATTTTATTTTTTTATTTTGTCATGTTCTCTCCATGTTTTCTCATGATTTCACTTTCGTATTTTCACTTAATAGCGTGTGGAGCAAGAACGAACCCTGACTGATTCACAAAGAGACGAGTTTGAGGATATGTTACGCGCGTTAACATTAGAGAGGAGTCAGATAAAAGCAGCCATGGGATTTGCATTGGACAATGCTGATGCCGCTGGAGAGGTAATCCGGCTACTGAAAATTTCCGAAAAGAAAAGGGTATTCGGTTTGGTTATAATCTTGTATGTCTAATACCCTTCACTCTGATTTCAGATAGTTGAAGTTCTGACCGAGTCCTTGACGCTTAAGGAGACTCCGATCCCAACTAAAGTTGCGAGGCTTATGCTGGTCTCTGATGTTCTTCATAACAGTAGTGCTCCTGTTAAGAATGCTTCGGCGTATCGTACGAAATTTGAAGTTACGGTGCCAGATATTATGGAGAGCTTTAATGACTTGTACTGTAGTATAACTGGAAGGATTACGGCTGAGGCCCTTAAGGTACGTGGTAATAAACTAGTCATAGGCAAATTTATTTTGTGAATTTGTGGCACAAATGACCCTTCTGATATTTGGTATGATGAGCAAATGGCCACTCAAATCAAAATATTGCACATTAACCCACTGTAATTCAAAATACAAGCACATTGTTTACACTTTTTCTTTTATTTCATTAATAAAACTAGCAAATTTAAATTAATTAGTGGTAAAAATGTTAGTTATCAATTTTTCATTGAATAATTTATGGTTGTTATTTTATAAATTAGAGTATTACAAATTGTTGTAACATAATTATATTATGTTATGATAGTTTATTATTAATTTTTATATAAATAATAATAACTGATAAAATAACTACTGCTAAAAACAACTTTAATCTACATAAATTGTAATAAGGACACTTTTCTCCTTATTTTAAAGATATAGGTTTTTTCTGCCCGAAAAGAAACTCTCTGTTTTGCTGTTTTGCTACTGTGTTAATACGGATAACGCTAATTTGGCAGGAAAGAGTCCTCAAGGTTTTGCAAGTATGGGCAGATTGGTTTCTTTTCTCCGATGCATACGTGAACGGTTTAAGAGCTACTTTTCTTCGATCTGGGAACTCTGGCGTGGTTCCATTCCACTCAATATGTGGTGATGCACCAGAGATTGAAAAGAGAATCGGCTCTGAAGATACCGGTGATGTAGCGGGTAAGACTAATGAAGATGCCGCGCTGGCAATGGGCAAAGGAGCGGCTACCCAGGAGCTGATGAGTCTCCCCATTGGTGAGCTGGAAAGACGCTGCAGACACAACGGGCTGTCTGTTGTTGGTGGTCGGGAAACGATGGTCGCGCGGTTGTTGAGCTTGGAAGAGGCAGAAAAGCAAAGGGGATACGATGTCGATGATCTGAGCCGTTCAAACTCTGGCAGATATCATGGTGGCCAGAGAGAGATAAACGCCGAAACCGAGCCTACCAGCGTATCTGAATGGAACCATCATGGGGATAATGATGTGGAGATACCGCAAACATTCCCGATACCGCAGCCAGAACTCAGAGCATTTACGAAGAAAGAGAAGAGTGATCCAGTTTTGCCAGCTTCAAAATGGGCTCGGGAGGATGAGGAGGATAGTGATGGTGAACAGAAAAAAAACGACAAGGGTCTCGGGTTGAGCTATTCATCCTCTGGGAGTGAGGATGGCGGTGACGGGCCGGATAGGGCCCATCAGATGAATTCTGCAACTAATTCAAGCCTCATTCCACAGCCTGATAGTGGTTTGAGTGAAGAACAGAGGTTTTTTTTTTATCTATTTAAATTTTTTATATATCTCGTGGTGCACTGACTCGTTTTTTTTCTCTGTTTTAATTTAATGCGATTAATTAATATGTTTCTCCAGGAAAAAAATGAGAAATCTGGAGGCTGCTTTGATTGTATATCGCGAATCTCTTGAGGAAAGGGGAATCACGAATCCTGAAGAACTCGAGGAAAGAGTAGTTCTTCACCGTAAACGGCTAGAATCAGATTACGGTTTGTCAGGTTCGAACGAAGACATTTCTGTGCGTCGTAAGTTGTTTAGGTATTCGCGGTTCCTCCGCTTTTTGTAGGAGGAAACTGTGATGCTCATTTACCTTTTTTAAATGCATCTCTACCTTGCAGAGAGAAAATCTTCGGAGAGAAGAGAGAGGCCAGACAGCAGCCAAGACATGTCACGGAAGCGACACCGGAGCCGGAGCCACAGCCCGCCGCGGAGACCGCCCAATCGAGGGAGGGGGAGGGATTCCGCTGTGGACAGAGACAGGGAAAGAAACAGGGATCGGGACAGAGACAGAGACAGGAATCACGATTTAGGGAGAGACCGGGACAAGAGTGGAAGCAGGGAGAGAGACGAGAACGAAAAGGAAAAAGCCAGAGAAAGAGAGAGGGATCGGCGGCGGCGGATGAAATGAGATATCGGTGAGGCGAGTTCCCGAAACGAGGAAAGGCCGTGCAAATGCCAAGCCACTATATATAAAATATTCATCGTTAGAAGACTTTGATTTTGGCGCTCGATGGTTTATTAGAACTTGGTAGCTTGTATCCCTTCAATTTGTCCCCTTATTTAATGGAATTTTGTCTGGGTTCCATATTTTCTTTCTCTTTAAAATTCTGATCTCTCTATATATAATTACATATAATATAGAATGCGAAACAATTTAGTTGCCACTAAAGCTTGCTCTTTGATTTGACGTCGGTTTATTAAGTATTTTAGATCAGATTTTTGTGAAACACTAAATAAAAATAAAAATCGAATAAAAGTCTTAGAAAGAACATTATAAAATTGGCAAAAATCTTAAAATAAGTTACGGTTATGGTAATATAATGGGCCCGTTTGGCACAGCTTAATTTTTACAAAAAATGTTTTTAGTTAGTTTAAAAAATAAACTATTTTTGAAAAAAACCGGTATGTGTTTGGTAAATTGTTTATAAAACAGTTGTTGCTGGTAACAAAAACTAATTTAGCGTTTGGTAAAAAAATTTATTTAGGCTAAAAAGACTAAAATAGACTAAAACCGTATTTTTGTTTTTAGAAAAAACCAAAAGCTACGAATCCTAGCTTTTACAATTCATGTACAAAAATTCAAAATCAATTTTGTATTTTTTGAAAAATAATTTTGCCAAACACTTGAAAAGCGGTTAAGTTTATTTTATAAACAAAAACAAGACTAAATAAGTTGTGCCAAACGCACCCAATATTAACACGTAGAGCAAATATGTTACTTTAAAAAAAGAAGTTAAAAGAGAATAAGTCTACAAATTCAAATTTTAGGAGTATTGAATCCCAAAACTATTTGCATGGAACTTCAAGCGAGACGCTGCGCTACGGACGAAGCTTTCTGAGCAACCATTTCTTGCGCAGCGCGGGATCAAGCGCCAGAAACGTCTTCGCCTTCCTCTCTTCCTCCAACAGATCGCAAGCGTCCAAAAGAAGCTCGTCGTCCATGTTAGCGACGGCTTGGAGTGCATCGATCGCACTCGCTATCAGGTTTTCGTTCGTCTTCTCGTTCTGGCTCACCAGTTCTGCTACGAGCTCTGCCATCTCCGAGAGATTCTGCACACTCTCCGACTCAGTTTTCTGTATTTTAAGGCTACGATATGAGCTCCACGATTCTAAACTAGATCGTCTTTTCTGTTCGTCGGGCACAGATATGTTTAAGGACATAGGAGCGTTCGATGTTTCCGCAATGTGGCAATCACTGATCATTTTGAAACTTGGGTCATTGTAAACCATTTCCAAAAGCTCATTATCGATTCTTTCATCTGATTCTTCCCCGTGTAAACCTGTCGTTAACGCGGGTAAGTCGACGCCAACGACGCCTTTGTTCTGTGCCAAAAGGCTGTTTTTTGCACCAAATTGTTCACCTTCAAATATAACGCACAACTTATGAAAACCCGGAACTGTTTTCACTCTGTATGCTCGAGCATCTGGGTGAGCCTGCATCGACATTTTTAGAACTTCATCAATTCGTCTAAGTCAGGTAATGGGAATTTAGATTTACCTTGGTGTAGGAATCCCAGACACGATCCTCGGCTACTATCATTTCTCGTGCTTCATCCCAAGAAAACCCGCTCTGTCCGAGAAGTTGTTTTATGTCGTTATACTGCCTCCTCATGTGTTTGTAGCGATTCTTCAGGACGTCTTTGTCATGGCAAGTTCTGAATTGAGCGTTAAACAGCGTGACCATGTCTGTCCAAGCCTGACTTATGAATGTTCTAACAAGCTTGTTCCCTCTATGCACTTGGTCTTGCAATAAGTCGAGAAGGTAACGGTCCATTGGTGGCGTCCAATACGTCCTTGTACGATCACCGACATTGGAGGCTTGGCTCTCCTTACCTTCACCTAAATTGCAGACCTTATAAATACCAGGAAAGATTTTATATACGGTACACGAAACTTGAAAGTCACCTGTTATTACTTGGACCATAAAATCTTCAAGGTTTTTCTCCTTATTTGAACAAGGGTTCAACCCATTACCAATTTCCTCTCCGAATATAAGCATCATATCGCGGTAATTGGGCAAACCTTTCGTTCTATACGAACGTGCATGTGGGTGTGTCTGCATCAATCCTAGTATCAATCAGTCAGGACAATATTTAGGATAATAAAAGCTTCGGAAAAATAACAAACCAATAATATACCTTAACGTAAGCGTTCCAAACATGATCATCGGCGACAACCATCTGCTGTGTTTCATTCCAGCAAAATCCGTCGTGTTTTAGAATAAATGTTACATCACTACAATACTTGGACAGTTTTTTGTGCCGATGCCGTAAGACCCTTTTGCCATGTTGAGAACCGAATTTGGCGTTAAATAACGCAAGCATATCAGTCCACGCATCTTTATTGAACGTGTTGCCAGATTTATTGCCTCTACCCACTTGATCCAACATAAGCTCAACCAAATACTGGTCCATTTCATGTGTCCAATCTGTTCTCTGACGGCCATTGCTCGAAGGATCGAGAGCGTATGTTCCATCACCTACGGGCGTTAACGAATGTAGTTCTTACCCAACTATGATCATAGATAGCGATATCGATTACAAAAACTCAAGGGAGACGAATTACGCACCATCTAAATTGACTCCTTGGAGTTCATCATCAAAGTCAATATCATGACTCGACCGGCTATATCTTCCATCAGCATTTGTGTAGCCATAAATTAGGCACAAATCGCTAAAATTCAGAACCACCTTCGTCTTATACGACCGCGCATCGGGATGAGCCTACTCGCACAACGCACATGCATCCAAATCACGTCGCCACAGAGTTTTCACAACGAATCAACGGACGAGAAAACGAGCATACCTTGGTGTAAGAATCCCAGAGATACTCGTCAGCAACCACCATTTGCCGGGCCTCGTCCCAGGCGAACCCGCTCTGAGCGAGAAGGTTCTTGACATCGTTGAACTGCTTCCACAGACTGGTGTACCGGCTCTTCAAGACCTCCTTGTCGTACTGAGACCCGAAGTTGTCGTTGAACATCGCGAGCATCTCGATCCAAGCCTGCTTGTTGAAAGTGTGCCCGATTCTCGCCCCTCTCTGCATCTGCTCCAGCATCAGATCGATGAAGTACCGCTCCATCGCCGCCGTCCAGTACGTCCTCGAACGGTCACTGCTCCAGTTCGCCGTTTGCCCAACCATCGACGTCGACACTACATTATTCAGTGACACAAGAAATCATGATAAGCTCCGTATCGCCATGAACAGTCAGACCGAAACTCAAATTGCCGAGAACAGAACAAACGCCTATGCATGACATAGCTACAATACAAAAGGAGTGAGCATCGCTGAATGTTGAATCTGCAACGATGGTGCGACATTTTCTCGAGAAAATCTAGGGCAAACATGATCGAGTTGGTCGGAGAAGCATGCAAAGTGTGTGAATGAATTACCAGTAGAGAGAATGAGGTGTGATTGCCAACCCAGGAAAAGCTAACCCTAATCCGGAATAAGAATGGCGAGCTGTTTGGTCACAGGGCCAAAAGCACCTCTTCTCTCTCCTGACATCTGCCACGTGTCAGTATTCTTCGGCCGCAGAAAGCCCACCACATAAACGTGTGGGCTAAAAGCCCAAATCCTAACTAATATTGTTTTTGGACTTTAAACTAAACTTTTCTTCTTCCTTCCATAATTTTAAATAGATAAAATTATATTATTTTGGTTAAATAAAATAAAAATAGATGGGCTGTGCGTTTGGTTCAGTTTTAAAAGACCTGCTTTGTTTTTAGAATAAACTAAACTACTTTTTAGGTGTTAAAAGCTAAGATTCGTAGTTTTTTTTTTCTACAAATAAAAACACGGTTTTTAGTTTATTTTAGTCTTTTTATCCTAAATATATTTATTTTACCAAATGTTAAATTAACTTTTATTACCAACAACAACTGTTTATATATAAACAGTTTACCAGACACCTGTCAGTTTTTTTTTAAAATAGTTTGTTTGAAAATCTGAAAGTAAAAGCAATTAAAAAAAAAACAAAAAAACAAAGTTGTGCCAGGGTGTGCTTTTTGAAATTCTTTGTATGTGGTGAGAGTCAGATTTGTATCTCAAAGATTTTGTTCAAATACTGAACTATTGAGCAAGTCTTAATCAGTTTTTATAATCTTTCATACGGGTTTAAAGTATTTATCATAATTAATTATTTCATGAGAAAGAGACAATATATGTAGTATATTATAAGCGTCAACGCTGAGATAAAGGTTATGAATTGCCTTCGGATATAGGATAAATGATCTCCAAGATATGTAGAAACGATAATTTGATACGTATGAATTAAAAAAAAATAATAGCTCAAAAAGCATGGTGTCAATTGCACGTAAATTTAAAGACGTGTTACTCACTTATTTATTTTTTTTTTTTTTTTTGAATGGACTCACTTATTTTCTTCTTACATATTATTTGACTGACTTAAATAATTGATATAGTTTTCTACAAATAATTTGATATAGAGGAAATATCACCGAGTCAGAATTCAATAACAAATGTATTTTGTAATAATAAAAAAAAAGTTAATTACAATGCAAATGCAATCCTCGTAAATTGTAATATCCACACCAATCTTGTCAACAATCTTTTTCTTATGATGTCATTGTTATCCATGTCTCAGTCTTAATCAGCCATAAAAATAATATAAAAATAGCACAGTTTAAAATCTCATTTACCCAATTTTAAAAGCTCCATAATTGTGAACAAGATCAAGGTGTAAAATGTCGGGAAAATCGACCGAAATTCGCGTCGATTTTCGTTTTCAGTGGAACACCGAAACGACATTCTTTCCGTTTCGCTGTCGTTTTACCAAATGCCGCGAAATTCCAAACGACATTCGGAAAGAAAATCTCTGGTGCTCGAATTTCGCATTTTTGGCAAAAATACCAATTAAACTTTCGGCAAAAATAATTATACTCACACAAGACCCCTCCACGCCACGCCACGCCACGTCCGGCCGGCGGCGCGCGCGTGTGGTGGTGTAACATTTGTGTGAATCCTCCCCCATCCACAAAATCCTATGACCCTAAGGGCCCAAGCTCTTGTCCCTAATATTTGGTATATAAACATCACCAAACTCTTGTCATCTATCAATGTGGGACTTTTTGTTTTCAACTAATATCACACATTCACACTTAACATACACATACACTTCACCTAATAATTTAACTTAATATTACACACTTCAAATAATATTATACACTTAACATACATATTAACTTCACCTAACATACATATACACTTAATATTAGTGTGTTATGACTTATGAACTTATGACTTATGAACTTATGATGAGTGTGTACTAAACTCTATGGTGTCATATTTATTATTTGAATATGTTTTTGTGGTTATGTGTCATATTTATTAAATAGGTAATTTAGAAATTAATAATTCAATACCATATAAAAATATAGTTGGAATTTGGAAATACTGAAATATTTTTTACAGAATATCCGTCGGCATATCCATCGGCAAGCGGTATGCCCATTCGAAAAATGCGGTAAATCCGGTAAACGACATGCCCTTTTTTTACCATTTGCCCATCGACATACCCATCGGCAAGCGATATATCCGTAAAACGAAAAATTCGAAACGAAAACGGCAAGCGGCATTTTAAACCTTGAACAAGATCATCCCATATCGATTTGGGCCCTTTAATCAAAATATCTTTGATTGGTTAAAAATAAAAAATATATATAAATTAAATTAATAAAGTATAAAATAACGATATTAGCCTTATAACACTTTTTCAAAGGATTTAACCCGGTACTAGTATAGTAACTAAAAAATGTTGAGGGACTACTCTTATATCAAAATTGTAAGAGAAATATTATCTTTTTCTTTATTATTCGCATTTGCACATAATTATTATATATATATATATATATATATATATATATATATATTTTGCACATAATTCTTGGAGCTGATAAGTGATAACTATATAAATTCTAATGGGTACTAAAACTATATTATATAATCATATATCACAATGCTTGCACTTTTTAAACATTCATGATTAAACCAATGGATAAAGAGGTGACGAAAACTGAAACCAGTAAACGTTATTTTTGGCATACTAAAAGTGATTTCTTGAATGAAAAAATCTCACAAAGTGACACAACAATGCCAAAAATAATCTTTAAATAAATTAAGATATTCCAAAAACAAAAATCTATGGTGTTCGTATAATCTAAAAAATGGGTTTCTGTTCTTCTCTTTGTTGTCCCACTATCTAGAGCTAGAACTAGAATTCTCAATGCTGTTTACAAGGGGTACCAATTCAGTATTCTTCTGCTCTTCCGAGTCGTTCTCTTCCTCCGTGCCGGCGATACCCTCGGGAAGAATGCGATCGCTCGGATCGGCTCTCGGTACCAAAAACAAAAGGCAAAGCGGGCTCACTCTGAACAAGTTTCGGATCAGAATCGCGAGCCATAGGCTGTCGAACTTTGTCCGAGTGACATTCAACAAGTGAAGCAACACTCCTCCTGCCCACGAGGCCGAGAGAACCCCCACGTTGTCGATCGACATGAGAAGCGCGAAAAACGTGCCTTCAATCCCTGAAGGGCAGAGCTTAGTGCTCAGAACAAGGAGAGGCAACCATTTGAGGCGTCCGACCATTCGCCCCACACTCTCGTCGATCACGGCGAAGAAGTAATCGGGAATTCCGAGCCTCAGGTTGAGGCGCAAAACCATCACCAGATCCAGCATACCGGATACGCCGAAGAGCAGCTGTGTCCAGAAGAGCAAGTCTCGGAAAGGATGGTCCTTTAGGACGTTTTGATAGAGCACAGCGCCGAGGAAGGCACCGATTGAACCGATCGAGAAGATAAAACCAATGTTCTCCTACAAAGTTCAATATATTTGCACGTAAGACATTGTTAATAAATCTCAACAAAATACTTAAATCATCTTATCAGTTAACTCTGAAGTTCAAAATATTGCAGCGATGGTGAGGATTTTCTGAACTGAAAATCGAAAAGGAAACTATCTTCATACCTGAGAAAAAGATGGACCGCCTTTTGCGTCTGTATACCAATAAAACATTCCCTCGACGATATTTATGCTTAATGCGAGGGACGTAAACATATACAAGCAGGGTTTCCAAACAACCGGGGCCTTCAATGTCGTCCACATTGTGTTCCCAGCCGTGAGAAACTTTTGACTTACCTGCCCGTACTGGAAATCGGGAATCTGAGGCTCATCGAGCATGATTCCGACAGAAAACACGAGCCCGGCTGGGATAGCCAACAAGCCGAACACACCCTACGGAGCAGCAGAAAGCTCTTCTGAATCAGAGAAATTATACAAACGCAGCTGAAAAACCAACCCGTAAGTACCTCTTGCAGAGCCTAACCTTCGGACCGATGAGATGAACAAAGACACCGCTTATGGAGAATCCGAGAAGCTGGCCAATGGCAGCGCTCAACGAGCAAAGACTTTGGATATCAGCCGCTAGCGTCGGGTGGCTTATGCTGTTCTGCGCAGCACACGCATCAATCGTCACGTCGGCGATTGCCACCCCGGCACTCCCGGCGGTCAGAAACAAAATGGCTAAAACGAGATGCAGATTTTCGTGGAAGGAAAGCATGAGCATGGACATCACACTAAGAGAACCTGAAATTAAAGCCAATTAAAGCCCCTGCGAAACCAATCGAAAAGCATGTAATTGAATTGACTAATTTGCTCTGCTCAAACCCAAACACTCATGGATCAATGTTAAACTCAATTAGAAGCTAAACCTATAAACTAACTGAATTAAGAGCATGAGTCCAACAATGGCGATTACCGCCGAGAACGAAGTATGGGCGTCGGCGATAGCCACGAATCGGAAGCACGTCGGTGAGGATCCCCCAGAGAGGCTTGATGATCCAGGGAATGGAAGTGATTCCGGTGTAAATCTGAGCCTCCGAGGGCTGAACCTTCTGAACATCCTTCATGTAGTACTCCGTGGCCACTTTGGCCAACGCGCCGCCCATGCCCTGGCTGACCCCGTAGACCAGCACCACGCTGACCACGAAGCTCCAGTGCATCTCCGAGGCCAGCATCCGGAGCCACCTGATCGGCGCCGCGCAGCAGTCTCGGCAGCGCCGCGGCGGCGTCTCTCCGGCGCCGCCGTGGGAGGTCTCGAGATCGCGGGTCTCCTCCACCATTGCTGGGGATCTGGCTATGGCATTTGCGAGGAGATGTGTGAAGCTGGAAGTTGACTTGGGAAGAGACAGACAAACAAACAGCCAAAACGGTAAAACCAGTCTCTCTTTAGCATTTGGGTTTCGTGGAGAGGAGACTATTTAGCGCCTCACTCCCCTAATACGCCGTCGTATCGTATCACTTTAATTCTAATATGAATAATTTTAATTATTATTAGCAATTGTTGCGGCAAATATTCCTGTGTTACCGAATTATGACTTATGTTATTTTTTTTTTCTTTCTAGAGGCATAATAATATAAAATTTATAGTGTCGATATTTAAATTTTATGTTAACTTCGTATTGTGAAGTTTCACTTAAAAGACATAAGATTTGTTCATGTTTTTGTTATTTTTTACTGCATATGAGCTACAAGAATTTTGCAGAGTTGACACGAAAACTAAGTTCTTCAATAGCAGCCAAAACTTGCTCGAAAATGCAAAAATATACTTACTTAGTCATGTTGCCACCCAATCGAAAGGGCGAAAAAACTTGGTCGAAATGAGCAAAATCGTAGATAGATCATACGTCGTCAATATGAAACTTCACAGTAGGTACTTAATGAAAAACTTCATTACTTTTGACAAAAGTTTTAATATCCTTAAGAATTTGTCACTAATTTTTTAGAATATAAGCCATATTTTTCATGATATATGTGGGTATTTTTGCCGCAAATATCCTTTATTATTATTATTTATTGTATTTTTATGCATAAATCACATGTCTGTTGCCAGAAAGTCGTATGATTTGTTATTCTTAATTCTTAAAAACAGGGACTTAAGTTAAAGGACATGAATCATGTGTCTGTTGCCACAACTTTTTAACTCGTTGTTGATCAATTTTTGACAAAGTAATTTAGCAAATCTGAAGAGCCAATTTATGAGAATCTTTTTTTTTTTTTTAAAGTTAAAAAAAGGCCGAATTACTCTGCGGATACTATTAAATGGGAAACAGGGCCTGTTTGGTTAGCTTTTGATAAACACGTTTTTGTGTTTTGGTCTCAAAAAGTGTTAAATTAATTTGATAATCCATGTTTGGTTAAGTATTTTAAAATTAATTTAGAAAAATTATTTTCTGGTTTGAAAATTTTACAAAGGAACATGATAAACAAGTATATGGTATTTTCCCAATTGTGTTTTCTATTTTTGTCTTTCTCTCTCATCATCCAACTCCCACTTTTTCCTCACTCCCCTATTTTTTCTCTCCCTCACCACGATATATTGTTCTTACACAACTACCCTCACTATGATTAACCGTATCTTCCTGCACACACACACACATATATATATATTTATATATATATATATATATATTTATATATCAAATCATGGGTGTGTCTATTAAATATATATATATATATATATATATATATATTAAATAGTATACGATAAACAATGTAATGCATTGCATATATTTTCTATATCAAACCATGGGTGTGTCTATTAAATATATATATATATATAAATTATATATATTATATATATATTAAATAGTATACGATAAGCAATGTAATGCATTGCATATATTTTATGTCTATTTGTTAGCTTATTTCATAATTGAGTTTATATATATTTTATTATTTAAAAAATAGATTAATTTTTTTTTTTAAAAAAAAAAACTTAACCAAACATGATTTCAGTTTTTATTTCTAAAAATATGTTAAATGAAAAACTTAACCAAACAATATTCTAAAAATATGATTTATCGAACTAATTTTTCAAACCAAAACTTAAAAACAAAACATAAAAAACATGTTTATAAAAAGCTAAACAAACAGGCCCAAAACAATGCCATCAAATGCTGAAGCGAAACGATGTCGTTATTATACTGCAAGAATCTTGAGCTCCAAATTCGTCTCCCTCTGAAGCCAATCTCGTCCCTCAATCTATTTCTGACGATCGAAGATGCACATACTTATTTGTCAATTTTGGGAAAAGTAATTCCATATATATTGTGATTCAAAAAAAAAAAACTCCAATCAAAGCCCAACTTCGTCTGATCTTATTTATACTCTCTTCGCCTTCGAAGTGTGTCGCTGACTTGTGCACCCAACTTCAGTCGCAGGTCTTCCGTTAGTGTTTTTTTCATTTTGTTTAACAGCCCAGAAAATGGATCGGAAACCCTCAACGACGTCGCGGAGAAAGCCCGCCCACACCCGACCCGAGCTCGCAGTTCGAAACCTCGGCTGCGGGTCAGCGGACCGTCCCCGTCATTTCGGTTTCTGAAGCTAATAACGCTCAGAATTTAAGCCAATGAAATGATGTTAACATAACAGCACCAATATTGAAACACGCTTTATTGATAATCAGAGAACCAGGTTCGAACAAAGTAGCTAGCCACACTTGAGATCGGACAGTCACATAGTCGCAGACACGCGATATAAAGTAAACACAAGATAGGAGGAGGAATTACGTTACAATCACATCACGAGGTTTGAATTGAATCAAGAAGAGACGCGACCGACGATGGGGTACTTGGCCTCGAACTTCTTCTCCCAGTCGTCGAGAACGCCCATCTCCTTCTCGGAGAGGCCGTGGAGGGAGGGGGAGATGTCCTCGTCGCTCTTGCTCATCTTGGCGAGGGCTCTGCTGGCGTCCTTGCCGGCGAACATGGCGTAGGAGCCGCCGGGGCCGTAGAAGGACTTGCCGGTGGTGACGTCGAAGACGCGACCCTTCACCGCCACGTAGATGGGCTTCGAGGAGTCGCTCCCGTCGTACTGGATCAGCTGTTGCGCTGTAAACTCCATCGTTGATCGCCTAGCCTAGGGATTCCAATTTTGGGGCTCGAGAATTTTGGGTGTGGCTTTTTCGAGTGACTGATGATAAAGGGCGATCAAATTAGGAGGAAGGAAAGGAAATTCCAAATTTATCCTCTTGGCTCACTCATTGGGAGGTAAGAAATTCCAATTTTATCCTACTATGTGGAAATTGCGAAATTATTCCAATTCGTCTTTTGTGGCCAACAAAACAAAATTATATGATTTTTCAATTAGGGTTAATGACGGCAAAAATACCCAAAGTTTGGTCAAAGAACCCCTCGTGTACCTAAAGTTTAAAAGTGGTGGCAAAAATACCCAAAGTCATATTTGGAGAGTTGATCACTCCATTCTCGTAACGCCGTTAACTTACTTGTTAATTCTGGCCACGTGGACAAATCTATTTTGTTAAGTGTAATCATTAGGGGTTCAATTAGTTGTGTTAAATAGCATTAATTAGGGGTTTAATTCCTTGTTTTGTCGTAAACGAGGCTGATGTGGGCTCGTTCACGTGGCAAAAATTATTATGTCAGCAACCCACGTTTGTCCACGTGGCCAGAGTTAACGGGTAAGTTAACGGCGTTACGAGAATGGAGTGGTCAACTCCCCAAATGCGACTTTGGGTATTTTTGCCACCACTTTTAAACTTTGGGTACACGAGAGGTTCTTTGACCAAACTTTGAGTATTTTTGCCGTCATTTTTTTTTCTGCATGAAGTTTTCAAGCTATTTTCACAAACTGAATATGCATAAATTATTTCCATAAAAATTTACAAAATAAGCTATGAACGAACTCATTTGAAACGACAATTATTCAAAAAAAAAATTGTTGAATAACCTTTTATATGGAGTGATAGATTCAGCAAGTAATTAACAGGAAAAAAGAACTTAAGAGATTAAATTGATACAAAAGTGATTAGAAATAATAAGCTCTGATTGGTGTGGTATTTACTAGTTATACACTTATACGTATACTTACGTAACCATGTTAAGATCTAACAACTTTTATAATTTTCCAATAAAAATGTGGGAAAGGAAATTTATGAAAGGAATATTCTTATCAAATTAGCATCCAAATATCAAACTTGCTAAAACTGATTTATGGAAAATTCGATCACCCATATCTAACAAGAAATCGAGTGTTCTACAAAACTATTTTTCGTTACACAAAAACAAAGTTCTTCTTTTATCTAAAAGAAAAGAATACAGTATGACCCGTCGTCGATGCCGTGCGACGAGCCATCTGATAGTAATCCGTGCAATGTCCGAAATCTAGATGCTCAAGCCCCGAGTCTACCCTTCCACTGCTTGCTGGACCGCATAGTATCAAGCTAGACATCAATGTCGAAAAACACCGCCGCTGGAATACTCGACTTCCTGAAAATTACACATGGAAATGTTATTTGAGAAACCCGTCAACATCGAAGTCAATATAAGATGGTCGAGAACTTCACCAATGGCCTGCATTTTCTTTTGTTTAAACAGGAGCTGATACATTATAAATGACGAGATTCAAGAGCCGAAGCTTGTGTTGAATCATTTTTCAGGAGAAGATCCACGGGATCCAAGAGCCGAAGCTCGTGTTAAAGGATTGTTAAATCGCATTCCAGTAATTAATTATTCTTCACAAGCTGTTGCATGCACTCGAGCGTTGTAATTATGACTCAAATAGAAGCAAACACCTAAAGTCGATATGATTCTTTTGCTAATAAGTGTCCTTAATTAAAACTCTATTTACGTATCTAAAAGCTGTTTACAATTTATCATGAAGATTCAACATTC
This sequence comes from Parietaria judaica, assembly GCA_954871525.1. Lineage (NCBI taxonomy): Eukaryota > Viridiplantae > Streptophyta > Magnoliopsida > Rosales > Urticaceae > Parietaria > Parietaria judaica. The sequence goes on from OX940861.1 coordinate 2,672,328, forward strand.
AAGTTTATAATCTACTAAACCATATATATATATATATAAATAAATATATATATATATATATATAAATATATATATATAGTGTACCGGGGCAGGGGGTAACGATGAAACCCAGTCAGATGCGTGAGTAGGGAGCAGCCCCAAAGTGTTAAGCTGTCAAGAGAAATGAAAAATATAAGCTCAATTTCACAAGACCGAATCTCTAGCAATAAGAAAAGAAGTCACATGGAATATGGTTTTTAGAGGGTTTTACGAAATATCGACAAAGTGGAAGACTCACCTTCCACACACCCAACGCAAGACCTCCCAAGTTAAGGGCAATGAAGAGTAATTTAGGGGCGATAAGATCCACCTTGCCGTCTTTGTAAGGCTCGAAAACTGTAAAATCAAAACCCAAAGAACAGTCACTTAAGTACTAATAGAAAAAGGCGTAATCAAGTGTACAAATCCAAGCAACAAGTAGCTAGTGTGATACAATTAATTTTAAGAAAAAGCTAATGAATTTGCATCAACGTTGGAGAGTAAGGAACAGAAGATTCACCTTTCCCGACACCCTGAAGAGCGCTTAGCGGCTGCCAGAGAGCGGAGAAAGTAATTCCGAGGCTGAACAAGTGCACCGTACTTCCAGCCATCCACATCATGAACCCCATCATCATCAAGTTCTTCATCGGGGCTTGTGCCACCTCCCAAGCTTTCTACACAAACACAGCCACGGCAGATTGCGATTAAATTAGACTATCACGTACTCGATCCATTTCCGGGAAGAGACGGATATCAGAGCTTAGATCGCTCGGCGAATAGAGCTAAATCATCTGATCAATTTGCGTAGCAGTAGTAAAGCACACAGTTCGAAGTCAATTCCCAAATCGAATTCAGGGAAAGTAGATTTCAATAGATAGATTCGAATTGAATCTCGACTGATTGGAAACAGCAATCAAATTGCTCTTAAAACAGTGAGCACATGAAAGTGATATAAAAAAAAAAATCAATTTAATAAAGATTGAAAGAGGAGCAAAATCGAACCTGGGCTTTCCAAGTGGACTCGGCATCTTTCTTTTGGCGACTCACAGTGGAATCGTCCTACGCAATCGACCAAAAAAAAAGCGTTAATTTTGAGATTGAGATTACAAAAACAGATCAGGAAACTTGATGGGAAAGGAAACCTGATCGGGAGAGGAGCGAGAGAAGCCAGGAGGGTCGGGAACATCGCGAGAAGAATTGGAAGAAGACTGGTCTGTGAAGTCAACGGCCCATCTCCGACCACCTCCCATAACCCCTTTCCCCTTATCCATCGTCGTCGTCTTCTCTCTCTCTCTCTGTGTGTGTATTGAGGACTTTGTTTGGTGGAAATTTACTCTGATCTGAGTATAGTCGCGGAATTTGATGCCTAAATCGATCTCACATCTCCATAAACGACATCGTAAAGGCTGTCGTTTAGGGCGGGATGGGTTGGGTTTTCTTTCAGAGATTTGGCCCGTAACAACTTCACATACGGAGATTATTTTTATTTCCTATAAAACCATCTCTTAATAATAATAATATAGATAGACTATAGAGTATTATTTTTCACACAAGTTTGTTGTAGATGGCGATTTTCACCACCCTTTTCCAGTCACAAAGACAATCACCAAATAACAAATAAACAATAGTAAATGATGAATATATCTGTTTTATTATGTTTTCCGAAATGAGCTCGGTTTTCTTCCGTTGAATAGCTGGACAGATGAAGGATCATGAACACAAATTCTCTCTATTTCCTTGGCCTTTTCTATTACAAGACTTCTTTCTCTCCTTCCGGGCCTTTCTTCTCTATTTTTCCGAACCTTTACAAATGAGGCTTATCTTGCCTTTTATAGAGTTTTCAATATCTTTCCCTCACATCCTTCCCGCCTTTTTCCTTTTAATCATTCACTCTCTGGCGTGAACCTCCTCGGGGGGCTGCGCCTCCTCGTGGATGAACCTCCTCGGGGGTACTCTTTCTCGGGGATGTTCCTCATCGGGGATAATCCCCCTCGGGTGACGAACTTCCTCGCCTCCCCTCATGTCGTTTATGGACCAAACGACACGAGTTGTGTTGAGGATGGATTTGACCAAATCCGACCTTAACAGTTAGTCCCCCATTTTATCAAGTGTATACACTTGGTAAAATAAAGTATAACTGTCTCGGGGATCGGCCCTAGCCGGCACCAGTTGGTTCCCGGTCGGTGACTGCTTCTTCGGCTCCTCGCGTGGTTGTATTGCTGAGCCGCTTCCTTTCCTCGCCAGGCCTCCTTTGCTATTGCCGAAGAGTCCCTCCTTAAGAAGCGACAGCGTTATCAGCGGTGCGAGGACACTCTCTCGGCGTAGCTCCGACAAAAGAATGAGTATTTCAATCGGATCGCCGATGCCATAAACCTGTCGCCCGGTCGGGAGGAGCAAATCTTCTTCCATGTCAAGGCCGTGCTGAGGAAACTTGTCAAGGACCGCGACGCAGCCAGGAGCTGGGCGGTAGAGGAAGAATTTTCCCGTTTACACCTCTATCACCAAGCGGTTGACAAGCTGAAGCGCGCCTCCGAGAGATTCGGTGCACTCGAGGGGATTGCCAGTGTTCAGCGCCTGCTGGGCGGTGTGCTCTCGAATATCAAGCTCGTCGAGGGATTACCTTCCCGCTCGACCGTCGGTGAGCTTCGAGCAAAACTGCCAAGGTGGCGCAAGCTGGAGCAAGGATACTTGGCTGATTTGGCCAGGCTGGAGAGAAAAATCTCCGGTGCTCCAAACTTTCCCCCGCTTTCTCCTTGTCTCCCTCCGGGTGTTGCTAGGGCGCACTCGCCTGATTTTGAGGTTATTCCTTCCTCGTCGAGTACGGTATGAGGTAACTTATTTTAAATAACTTGTAGTTTTACCTCTTTTTAGGATTGGTCCCTCACTCTTGGCTCCTTCCTTGCAGGCTGGCAGTGGAGTCAACGCGAGCCTCGCGGGTACTTCTTCGAGTAAGCCCCCGGGGCTCCCCGCCGACCATCCTGCTTGCTTAATTGTGGACGACATCCTTCGTCGCGCCTGTGATACCATCTTCGAGGAGTGTGCCAACGCAGTCCTGGGTCAATATTCCATCGACGGTGCCACTAGGCGAGAGGATCGGTCCCTGTGAGAGTCTATAATAGATGTTTGCACTTGGGGTGCGGGCAATGAATTGTATACTTGGGGTGTGGACGATGAATCGTAAATGATGATACCCCGTATTTTGTACTTTGAAAAATGAGCATGTGATGATTTTCTTTTAAGAGTTTGCTCACAATCTTTGAATTCGTACGGGCTTGCTCGTCGCCCTTAGCCGAAAAAATGTAATTTTTCTTTGCTCGGCACTCTCGCCGGCTCGGGCTTGCTCGGCGCCCTTAGCCGTAAAAATGTAATTTTTCTTTGCTCGGCACTCTCGCCGGCTCGGGCTTGCTCGGCGCCCTTAGCCGTTAAGTTGTATAGGTATGTATATTTCTTTTTTTTTTTGCTCGGCACTCTCGCCGTACCTCTTTTCCTTGGCACTCTCGCCGCAATTGTCTCTTGCGGGTATCACTAGGTTTCATCGGGTACGAGCCGACTAATTCCCAGGACCCAATAGGCACTCTCGCCTTAGTTGTCTCTTGCGGGTATCGCTAGGTTTCGTCGGGTACGAGCCGACTAATTCCCAGGATCCCATAGGCACCCTCGCCTTGTATGCTTCTTCGGCATTCTCGCCAGCCCGGGCTTGCTCGGTGCCCTTAGCCGTATATGGATCTCGACATGTTTTGCCGGACCGGGTTTGCTCGGCACCCTTAGCCGTATATATGGATATCGACATGTTTTGCCGGACCGGGTTTGCTCGGCACCCTTAGCCGTATATATGGATCTCGACATGTTTTGCCGGTCCGGGTTTGCTTGGCACCCTTAGCCGTTTTTTTTTTTTTTTTTTGAATATGAATATTGCGAAGATACTTTCCCACCTATTTGGTACTATCGCTGAGCAGAGTTGCATACACACTTTGCCAACTTTATAACTTTGCTCGCTCCTTAATAAACTAAAGAAAGATATACACACATAGACATTAAAGGAAAAAAACAAACCCAAAAAAACTTCTACCACCTATTATAATCTACTAACGGTTAAAAAGGGTAGCCATCCCAATCCTCCCCTCGCGCCGAGCAGCGTATGAGCCTTACTCCGGGCTTATTCCTCCTCGACGATCGAGCAGGCTGACGACGCGATTTTCTCCATAGAGCTCCGGCTGGGGCGACCGAAGCTACATTCCGGGCAGAGGTCAGTGTACCATGTAGTACCGAGGATGTAGCACGACCTGCAAAAACCGCAAGCACGCCCATTTCGGCGTCGCCTAGAACCCGGCGGGCGGACGGAGTCTCCTGCTTGAGTCCTCGTTGGCTTCTCGTAGACCAGGACATTTTTGTCGCACCGCCTGCAGAACTCCGTGTCGAGCAGACGACCGCGTGGGGCAGGCGCCTGCTGCTCGGGATAGTCGGCTGGATTCCCTGCCGCGAGCAGTGGGGGAAGGTCCTCAAGCTTGACCATGGTTCCCTCCACGAGCCTGGGAAATAACCCGTTGACCCTCAGGAATTTTATCCCGTGCTCGATAGTGGACAGGTTGCTGACCACGTCGTCTAAGGTAATTCGGTGGCAGCGTAGCAGGCATAGCTTTACGAGCGTCGGGTTGCCCCGCATGATTGCCTCCACAGCGGCGTTGGTGACCTCGTCGCAATCGTACAGAGTCAAAGTCTCCATCTTCCCTTGAGACCTCCTCGCCAGCCTCAGGAGATCCTCGTCCGTGATCTGCTAGCTCAACGGGCTGTAGATGCTGAGGTTGCGCCACAGAAGGTTGTTTCCTCTAACCTCGTCGCGTAACGAGGTGCACACCATCTCCACCGTGAGGAGTTCCTCGAGCATAAGATACGGCAGGACCAGTTCCAACGCGGGGTGTGGTTCACCTGGGATCCTCGACTCCTCCTGATCCCGTTGGCCCTCCGTGGTGTCCTCCGCCATTGGACATGGCTCGCTGCTTTCCGGCCATTCCTCGTGCTTCCAGAATTCCGCCATTTCGTGATCATCTCCTCCTTGTGCCCCCGTTGCGTCCTCCTTGGGCCATCCCCAGCCTTCATCCACGATCATCTCTGACTCGTCTGCGTGGCTTTGGCCAGCATCTCCTTCTCTGAGCGCCATCTTCTCCTCGTGTGCTTTCTCGGCCTGTACCGCGAAAACACTAGCAAATACTGGTTTCGGAGTGAGAAAGGAACTTTTTGTTTTCTGGGTTGAGAGAATGGTACTTATCTGGGAGTTAACCGAGTTAGTTTCTATTTCCGCAGACTTCTTGTTTCTGATCCTCTCCAAACTTCCCATTTTATAACCGTTGATTGCTTCGCACGCAACTCTTCGCATTCTCTGTTTCGCTGTCACCTCACAACGCTTCGGGAGTTGCTCCGACTCATTGATACGCGTGCGCTCCTTTTTCTGATTAACCGTCCATCAATCGGCTTCTCTTAAATGCAAAGAGTCCGTACGTCTCCCCTTCTTACGTCACTCCCGCCCCTTGAGTTGCCTTCTTATGCTCTGCTCGCTATTTTCGCGCGCTCAGCCATCATCTCGAGCACGTTGCCGACGACGGCGTCGTTTGATAACGTCATGCTCCTCCAAATTCCTGGCTGTGAGTTAGAAAGAAAACAAAGCCCCTCGGTAGGCGCCAAACTGTAGAGGGCGATTTTCACCACCCTTTTCCAGTCACAAAGACAATCACCAAATAACAAATAAACAATAGTAAATGATGAATATCTCTGTTTTATTATGTTTTCCGAAATGAGCTCGGTTTTCTTCCGTTGAATAGCTGGACATATGAAGGATCATGAACACAAATTCTCTCTATTTCCTTGGCCTTTTCTATTACAAGACTTCTTTCTCTCCTTCCGGGCCTTTCTTCTCTATTTTTCCGAACCTTTACAAATGAGGTTTATCTTGCCTTTTATAGAGTTTTCAATACCTTTCCCTCACATCCTTCCCGCCTTTTTCCTTTTAATCATTCACTCTCTGGCGTGATTTGAGGGCAGCATGGTCAATTCTTGCTTTATGTCGCTTCCGAACAGGCTGCCGTTATGGGTAGGTGCGCCTCATTAAATGCGCATCCCGTCAGCCGTCACTCGGCTCTGCAAGCCTCGTCGCTGACGCTCTCATCGAGTGAGTAGGTCGGCTTCATTAAATGCACGTCTCGTCAAGGGTCATTCGACCCTGCACAATCATCATGACGAAGTTCCTCGTCGGGTGTGATGGGACGCTTCATCGCAACTTGCTCTCGCGTGGCTGCGCCTCCTCGTGGATGAACCTCCTCGGGGGTACTCTTCCTCGGGGATGTTCCTCCTCGGGGATAATCCCCCTCGGGTGACGAACTTCCTCGCCTCCCCTCATGTCGTTTATGGACCAAACGACACGAGTTGTGTTGAGGATGGATTTGACCAAATCCGACCTTAACATTTGTCAATGAAAAAATATATTTGTTAATATAAAACATAAGAAAAAGGGTTAATGACGGTGAAAATACCCAAAGTTTGGTCCAAGAACCCCTCGTGTACCCAAAACTTAAAAGTGGTGGCAAAAATACCCAAAGTCGCATTTGGAGAGTTAACCACTCCATTCTCGTAACGCCGTTAACTTACCTGTTAACTCTGACCACGTGGACAAATATGTTTTGTTAAGTGTTATCATTAGGATTCAATTAGTTGTATTAAATAGTATTAATTAGGGGTTCAATTCGTTGTTTTGTCGTAAACGAGGTAGATGTGGGCTCGTCCACGTGGCAAAAATTGTTATGTCAGCAACCCACGTTTGTCCGCGTGACCAGAGTTAACGGCGTTACGAGAATGGAGTGGTCAACTCCTCAAATGCGACTTTAGGTATTTTTGTCACCACTTTTAAACTTTGTGTACACGAGGGGTTCTTTGACCAAACTTTGAGTATTTTTGTCGTCATTAACCCTAAAAAAACATTGAATAACTTCGGGAGTTTATTAGTCTAAAAATTAATTATCAGAAAAAGGGAGCTATTTTTTGGAGACCAGCAGTTAGGCGGTAAAAATTGATTGCCTTATTAGAGAGGCGTGGGGTGCAACCGGTCGGTTAATATTTTTTTTTCACTATTTGGTATCCTTAAATTAATTTTAATTTTTTGCATTTTAATAGCCCTAACATGTTTTTAAAAACTGGTTAACCGGAATTCCGGTTATAAAAATCTAATAACTTGTTTTAATAACATCAACATGTTTTGAAACCGATTAACCGGATCCGATTTTTCAATATATATATAATATTCAACACATTTTATTGTAAGAATAGAACATATCGATCAAAATAAAACATACCGATTCAAAAATAAATCGCAAATATGACATACATGTTCAAATAAAATATACCGGTCCAAAACATTACTCTCTAACAAAATTCTAATATATATATATATATATATTTAATATTAAAATCGGTTATAAATATAAATAGTTCTAAAAAATTAATAACCGGTAATGGTATCCGAATATTGTTAACCTTACCCTGTTTTTAAGAAAATTCGGTTACGGTTATCATAAACCGGATAGTTTTCGATTACGGATTTTAAATTTGATTATCGGTTATTCCGCACACCCGCTAATTGTAGTAGGGATGAAATTTTTGTACTCGGACCCGGTTCCGGTCCCGGTGCCGCACCGATTTTAGTAAAAAAATCAATTTTTTTACCATACCTCAAATAGGGACGTCCCGGTTCCGATTTGAAAAATCAGAACAAGAACCAGATCAAAATATAAAATTCCCAATTTTTTGTTCTGGTTCCGGTTTCATGTTGTCTTGTATTAAGTTTGTTGTTTTTTTAACATGTCGTTTCTGGAGTGAGTGCTATTGCAAACAAGAAAAAGGACAAGGCTACAGGAAAGAAAAAGAAATGATATGTATGTACTCGGTATTTACTATTTAGCATTTTAGACTCGTTTTTTTGCATTTAGATTTTGATTTGGTATCATGAAGTTCACGACGTGAATTCGGATTTTGCATCTGGTATTTTGAATTTTGGATTTGTACTCGGATTTGGTATTTTGTATTTTGGATTTGTAGTCGGATTTGGTCATTTACGTTTTGGATTTGGTTTTTTTCCTACTTTATGTCTCTGTTTCTGTCCTGGATTTTGTCCCAGATTTTTCCCGGTTTTCGTTCTGGATTTTGGTCCTAAAAAATCAGGATTTCAATATGTGTCCCGGTTCTGGTTTCGGTTTCGATTTAAAAAAAAAAAGGACTTTTCATAACCAGAAGCGGGACAGAAAAAACTTGTTCCGGTTTTTTCGGGACAAAGTAAAAAAATGGTCAAATTCCCGGTTCCAGGTTCGGGTTTCAGACCTAAATTGTAGTTACCACTGATAGGCTTGTAAATAAAACCCGGAAATGCAAGTTTTAACCGAAACCAGACCAAATTTGGTTTTAAGAAACCAAAACTGAATTAAAACCGGGTTAAACCGACACCAAAATTTTAAAAACCCGTAACCGAATTAAACCGGTTCCGGGTTTCGAATTATAAAACCCGAAACCCGGTTAGTAGGTTACTAAAATCCAGATTTTTAAATAAATATTTATAAATATTTAATTTATTTTTATAATATTTATAAACTTGTTTTTGCTCATTATTATATTTATAAACAAACATTGATACTCAATATTTACTCAGTAACGACATCTATGTTTACAAAGTTTGGATTGGTGTATTTAAGATTATGTAATATTATGTATTTATGGCTTTATAGTTGTTTTTATTTTAATTAATAAAAATAAAAACCGGGTAAAACCCCTGATCTGGATTAAAATCCGAACCCAAATCAAATTCGGGGTCGGGTTAAAATCCGGGTTTTCAAATAAAAACCGGATACTTACCCGAACCCGGATTTCCGGGTTTTGTCTTTAAAAAACCGGGTTCAGGTTTGAAAACTAAAAAAAAAATCGGAAATCCAGGTTCGGATTCGGGGTTTCAGCCCTGTGGACCAAATAAAATTAGTAGATTTGAGAAATCTTAATTAAAATTAGTATAGAATTAAAAAAAAATCCAGTTTTGGCTTGATTCCTTGTAATGAAATTCGAAAGTGATAACTCTATGAAAATAGAGTTATTACACGGTTTTATCTAATTAAATGTTAAACCCGAGCTTAGGATCGAGATGAAAATTGATGAGTTTTGCCTAAATCTTGATAATTATGTGTGTTTGAGCTTTGAGTAGATAATATTTAAAAGAAACGCATATTTGGGCCAATTTTGAGAAAAAGAAACAAATTTGATGTGTAATATTTGTTCTCACTTTATTGTAGGTGATTATGTGGGCTTAAATTAATTGGGCCCAAATCCCAAGAGATTTAGTGCCGAAAATGGAAACATGCCCTAATTTAGGGAAGCTCATCACTTAAACAAAAAGAGGAGGCAGCCACACTCTTGGAAGATCCTGACCGTTGGATCAAAGCAAGCAAGGAACCAACAAAAGAAAAGAGGACGAGCTGCAAAGAGAGAGAATGGGGAGCTGCAAGGAAACAGAGACAACAAGAAGAGAAGGATATCAACGAAGGCAACAATCGATCATCAAGAGGCAGTGAAGGAAAGAGGAAGAAGCAAGACACATCAACACATCAACTCGGGTTTATTTTGTTCAACACATTTCGGTTTGATGTTGTATCTTGAACCACTTTTCTTCTCTAATTTTTGTTGTTCAATATGAACTAAATTCCTAAAGTTGGGTAAATGATGAACTAAAGGTTTGAAGAATTATTGATTGCGATGAGATTTTGTGTTTTCTTAGTTCTTGGTTGAGTGCTTAATTTTTTCATAATTCTATTTCTTGTGTCAACTTAATAGAATTTCAGATTTAATCTCTATTGGAAAATATGAATTGAATTGGAAATGCAACCTTGATACATGTGTAATCTTGTGAATTCGTTCTTAAGATTGAGATGAGTATAGGAATATATGAATCTCCTTGTAGATTTGTGGAATTGGATCTTAATTTTAACCGGTAAAATAGTTTTATCATAGGAATATGAAGGATTAATTTACAATCGGTTTTCAAAACAAAAGTTCGGAAGAACCTATGTTATTGTCGTTTCCCAGAATCACTAAGAAAATGCAATAGCATTCCTGTCGCATTCGGTAATTCGTAAAAGCCCGAAGTAATTCATGAGCCCAAGCGTTTTCTCTCATCGATTATCAAATTGCTTGTTTCCTCTGTTCCATTTAGCTTTAGTTAATAGTTTGAATACCATTTTAGCTTACAATTTGAACGAATTTTTGTTTTATAACAATTTCTCATGATATGTTCTTTTTATATAACTCGCAAGAAATACGAAAATTGATTTAGTCTCCGTGGGATCGATCTCTGTGCTTTGCACAATGTATTACTTGTCGACACGTGCACTTGCGTAATTTTGCATACACGTTTTGCAACCAACAAGTTTTTGGCGCCGTTGCCGGGGACTAAAATTCAATTTACGCATTTTTTTATGAGTTATTTTTGTTTTCATTTAGATAATTGTGTGCTTATCAATTGTTCTTTTGATTCTATTCTTAGGCGGATTAATCTAATTATATGCGGGAGAAAAACGAAGCTACATTGTTTCCTATTGATCCGGAGATAGAACGAACACTCTGGGCTAAAATCCGAGCCTCAAAGAGCGAGCCAAACTTAGCTATGGCCGAGGAAAGATCTGGTGGGAACGGGGATTTACAACAGCCCCCTATCATTAATGAGTTGGACCTTCCAATGCAAGATTATGCGGTCCCGGTTCTTCAAGGCTTAAATCTGGGCATTATTCGGCCTACCATCCATGCCGCTCACTTTGAGCTCAAGCCGGTGATGTTCCAAATGTTGCAATCCGCGGGACAATTTAGCGGATTAGCCACCGAGGATCCTCATCTTCATCTCCGGGTTTTCATGGATGTGAGCGATAATTTCCGAATTCAAGGCGTGTCCGAAGAAGCTTTGCGAATTAAGCTTTTTCCATATTCTCTACGAGATAGTGCAAGAGCATGGCTAAACTCTTTGCAACCGGGATCGGTGCGAACATGGAATGAATTGGCGGAGAAATTTCTCATGAAGTATTTTCCACCAACGAAAGTGTCCAAGTTGTGGAATGAAATCACCTCGTTTCACCAAGAAGATAGTGAGTCCATTTATGAAGTGTGGGAAAGGTTTAAGGAGCTTCTTAGGCAATGTCCTCATCACGGGCTGCCTCATTGGATCCAAATGCAAACTTTCTACAATGGTTTGAATGCTCCAACGAGGTCGAACTTGGATGCCACGGCCGGAGGTGCCTTTATGACGAAGTCTTACAATGCGGGTCTTGAAAATTAGAACTTGACGCCATTACAATGCTTCAAGCTCAAATGTCCACCATTCTTCATCAATTGACCAAGATGAACAACCCGGAACCGAGCATCAATGCAGTCTCCGTTGAAACACACGAGGTATCTTGTGTCTATTGCGGCGAGCCTCATGTTTACGAAGAATGCCCATCCAATCCCGCTTCGGCTTGCTATGTCGGTAACTTTCACCAAGCGGGAAGAAATCAACACTTCCAACAAGGCTCTTGCAACCAAGGAGGAAGACAATTTGGTAACCAACAATGGAATCAACAAGGAGGAGCTTCGTCTAGTGGAGCAAATCAATTTCAACGTTCTAATCAAATGGTTCCTCCGGGTTTTCAACCGCAACAAAACGCTCCAACAAGTTCCTTAGAAACCTTGATGAAGGAATTCATGGCGGAAACCAAGGCCAAGCAACAAAGCCAAGATGCGGCTCTAAGAACGCTCGAAACTCAAATGGGGCAGATTGCAAGCGCTCTCTCCAATAGACCGCAAGGTTCTCTTCCGTCTCAAACCAACGATCCGAGGAGAGAAGGAAAATAACAATGCAATGTCATCTTCACTTTAAGGAATGGAAAGGAGGTAGAGCTCGACCCAAAAGCCCAAGAAGCTAAGAAACAGGAAGAGCCCACTTCAATCCAAGGTTCAGTGGAAGAAACGCCAAGTCAAATCAACGAAAGGAGCGAAATTCGTAAAAATTCAGTTCCAGTTCTGGGAACAAAATGCAACCGCAATTCTGCAGCATTTCCTTCTGTTGACGTCACTGGAATGAGCAAAATGCTAAATCAGCTTCCGCCTTTTCCACAGAGACTTCAAAAACAGAGGAACGAGCAGCAATTCGGTAAATTCTTGAACGTTCTTAAGCAACTCCATATTAACATCCTGTTAGTGGAAGCCTTGGAACAAATTCCAAGCTATGCTAAATTCTTAAAAGACATTTTGTCTAAGAAAAGAAAGCTTGGAGAGTTCGAGACCGTGGCATTAACGGAGGATTGTAGCGCTTTATTTAGAAATAAGCTCCCACCAAAATTGAAGGACCCGGGAAAGTTCACCATTCCGTGTGCTATAGGGAACTCTTATTCTGGGCGGGCCCTTTGTGATCTCGACGCGAGTATAAATCTCATGCCTACTTCGGTGTTCAAGAAGTTAGGCATTGGCGATGCCCGACCCACTACCATCACTTTGTAACTCGCCGACCGTTCTATAGTTTATCCGGAGGGAAAGATCGAGGATGTCTTGGTAAAGGTCGGCAAATTCATATTTCCGGCCGACTTTATTGTATTGGACTTCGAAGCCGATCAAGATGTTCCGATTATTCTTGGGAGACCGTTCCTTGCAACCGGTCGAACTCTCATTGATGTGCAAAAAGGCGAATTAACCATGAGGTTAGATGACGAGAAGATCACTTTTAGTGTCTTAAATGCTCTTAAATATCCGGATGAAGTTGAAGAGTGTTCTTCGATTGGTGTCGTGGACGAGTTGGTGGCCAAAGTCGTTCAAAAGAAATTCGGCTGAAACGAACTCGAAGCATTACCGGACGGGCTCGACGATACAAGTGACGATGATATAGCCCAAGTTGCATTGGTGGATTCCAAACCAAACCAAGCGAGAGTCGGGCGCCAAACTGAATCATTGGGAATTGGAGAGCGAAATCTCAAGCCTCCGGATCCAAACTCGCAACAAAAGAAGAAATTTGTCTATGATGCCAAGTTATACAAGAAAAAAGTGAAGAAATGGCATGATAACAAAATTCAAAGAAGAAAGTTTGAAGAGGGACAACAAATCTTGTTGTTCAACTCAAGGCTTAATTTGTTTCCCGGAAAGATGAAATCTCGTTGGTCAGGACCATTCCTCATTTCTACGGTTTTCTCTCATGGCGTGGTGGGATTACAAGATATCGAATCGGGGAGAAAACTCAAGGTGAGCGGCAAAAGAATCAAGGAGTATTTATGAGGTCCAATCGATCGGGGAAAGACCTCCATGATGTTCCAAGATTTATGAAGACGGAAAAGTCAGGCTGAAGACTCTAAATCAAGCGCTCATTGGGAGGCAGCCCAATTAAATAAAGATGCAATTTTTATTTTCTATAAGGTCCAGTTTTACGACCAAATTGCGACAGAAATGCTACTACATTTTGCACTGATATCGGGCTTCAGGAGAGAGAAAAATCAGAAAAATCAAAACGTGCGTTTCATTAATGGGAGAAGAACTGATGACGTTTTGGGCTCTGATGTCGTTTTTTATGTAAAAAAAAAAAACGATGAAAAGAATCGTAGAACATCCAAGCCCTAGCCTCCTTCTTCGTCACCACAGCCCATCTCCGACCACCGTACTTCCTGCTCGCCTTCATCGTGAATCTGGGCAACAACTTGTTCATTTGCTCGCTGGGTTCATCCGGTGCGAATTGCTAGCCTTCATTGATTGTTTTTCAATCATGTTCTGGGTTCGTGCTCAAAGATTCGTGGTTGGTCTGCTCGCGATTTGTGCTGGGCTGAGGTTCGTGTTCTGGATTTTCTAGCAAGCTTCTGGTCTGGGAAATCTTCGTCGCTGTGCATTCCATTGTCTTCGTTGTAGTTGTTGGGTTTGTAATTCATCAATTTCTGGGCTAAATCTTAAGTTTGCTTGCTGGGTTTTCATCACTTTTTGGACTCTGAGATGAAGCTCGCGTTGTTCTGGGTTTATTCTTCAATAGAGTTCTTCATAGCTCGATTTTCTGGTGTGCTCTGCGGTGTCTTCAAGTCAGTTGTCATCATTTCTGAGGCAAGCCAACGCAACGTAAGCCCAAGCAACCAAAAAATCGCACAATTCAAAACTCGACGTCAAATGGGGCACAAGCATGGATGTCGAAGCCGAGCCCCGCAATGAAGCAACCACAAGCGCGATACCCGAGCAGCAAGCTGCCACACAAGAAGGGAACCCAACGACACCCTCTGAGCCCGCACGGCGTAACCGCCGGAAGATTCAACGTCGCCGATGATCGTCACACAACCGTTTCAGGGAAGTTTTTCCAATCCCTTCCTTGAATTTAATTCGTATTTCCTTTATGTTTTGTGTGTGTTTTATTAGTTTATGTTTTATTAGTCATCAATTACCATTAGACCTTAGGATTTTGTCGATACTTAGTGCTCGTTACTTGATTATGATGCGATGTTGGTGATTATGCTCCGTTGATCGAATTGCATTTATCAAAGAAATTGCTCTCCATAGCGTAAACTTGTGTGCCATATCTGTGTGTTCGTTTTGGGTCTCTTGTGAAACCTTAGATCGCTTAATGTTTAGTCCCTCCCATTTCGCCACTCTAGAACTTATGCTTGCTCGCTCTTGAGGCGAAAAAGAATAGATAGACGATAGACGATAGACGATAGACGAGGAAATGATTAAGGCCGCTCTTGTAACACGACCCCTCCGTAGCATTCCCTCCCTAGAACACATTGAGGACAATGTTCCTAATAAGTTTGGGGGGTGTACATTGATGATGCTGCCCTTTCTAAAAAAAAAAGAAAGAAAGAAAAGAAATAAAATATATATATAATTTTGCGTTAAGTTATCACTCTTAGGAGGGCTCGGTTGTATTCTCACCCATGTTGCAACCGGTTGTATTCTCACCCATGTTGCAACCAAGTACCGAGTTTGGGTGACATTTAACGCATTGTTATACCGCAAAAAGGGGCGAAGGTTGAATAATTTCCGTTTTCCAAAAGAAAAAGGGAGTAATTCAATTGGGAATGAGTTGTGTTGATAATCACTCCTAGGAGGGCTCAGTTGTATTCTTACCCATGTTGCAACCAAGTACCGAGTTTGAGTGACTCTCAACACATCATTAACCCGCGGAGAAGAAAAAGAAAAAGAAAAAGAAAAAAAAATAGAAGGGCAACTCAATCAAAGTTTGGGGGAGGGGTCGATTAAACGGGAAAGTTGCTTTTTGATCCTCAAAGTCTTAGTCTATCTAGATTAGTGGAGAGAGTGAGTAAACGTAAGCTTATGGAGTGTTTCCATTTTCATCTTGGGGGACTAAATGTTAGGTTGGTCGAAGGAAGATTAAGGGCACCGAAACATTTCATAACACATTGGATCCTTATGCACACGCACATGAATTTCAATAAAATTGGAGAAAAGGTAATTGTATTCGATCGATTAGAGTTGTAATCACATAACTAACTAGTAATTGAAGTTCGAGCATTAAGTTAACATTTTGTGGTCAAGGTACAACAATTTTCCCAAGTTTTGAGTGTTCTTTGTATTCTTTTTTGCTTGAGAACAATCAAAATCTTAAGTTTGAGAGGGGGGAGGGGGGGGGGGGGGGGGGGGGGGGGGTGATAACTCTATGAAAATAGAGTTATTACACGGTTTTATCGAATTAAATGTTAAACCTGAGCTTAGGATCGAGATGAAAATTGATGAGTTTTGCCTAAATCTTGATAATTATGTGTGTTTGAGATTTGAGTAGATAATATTTAAAAGAAACACATATTTGGGCCAATTTTGAGAAAAAGAAACAAATTTGATGTGTAATATTTGCTCTCACTTTATTGTAGGTGATTATGTGGGCTTAAATTAATTGGGCCCAAACCCCAAGAGATTTAGTGCCAAAAATGGAAACATGCCCTAATTTAGGGAAGCTCATCACTTAAACAAAAAGAGGAGGCAGCCACAATCTTGGAAGATCCTGACCGTTGGATCAAAGCAAGCAAGGAACCAACAAAAGAAAAGAGGACGAGCTGCAAAGAGAGAGAAGGGGGAGCTGCAAGGAAACAGAGACAACAAGAAGAGAAGGATATCAACGAAGGCAACAATCGATCATCAAGAGGCATTGAAGGAAAGAGGAAGAAGCAAGGCACATCAACACATCAACTCGGGTTTATTTTGTTCAACACATTTCGGTTTGATGTTGTATCTTGAACCACTTTTCTTCTCTAATTTTTGTTGTTCAATATGAACTAAATTCCTAGAGTTGGGTAAATGATGAACTAAAGGTTTGAAGAATTATTGATTGTGATGAGATTTTGTGTTTTCTTAGTTCTTGGTTGAGTGCTTAATTTTGTCATAATTCTATTTCTTGTGTCAACTTAATAGAATTTCAGATTTAATCTCTATTGGAAAATATGAATTGAATTTTAAATGCAACCTTGATACATGTTTAATCTTGTGAATTCGTTCTTAAGATTGAGATGAGTATAGGAATATATGAATCTTCTTGTAGATTTGTGGAATTGGATATTAATTTTAACCGGTAAAATAGTTTTATCATAGGAATATGAATGATTAATTTACAATCGGTTTTCAAAACAAAAGTTCGGAAGAACCTATGTTATTTTCGTTTCCCAGAATCACTAAGAAAATGCAATAGCATTCCTGTCGCATTCGGTAATTCGTAAAAACCCGAAGTAATTCATGAGCCCAACCGTTTTCTCTCATCGATTATCAAATTGCTTGTTTCCTCTGTTCCATTTAGCTTTAGTTAACAGTTTGAATACCATTTTAGCTTACAATTTGAACGAATTTTTGTTTTATAACAATTTCTCATGATATGTTCTTTTTATATAACTCGCAAGAAATACGAAAATTGATTTAGTCTCCGTGGGATCGATCTATTGTGCACTTGTCGACACGTGCCCTTGCGTAATTTTGCATACACGTTTTGCAACCAACAGAAAGTGATCAAGTAAATCCTGATAAAACCCTATAGACGGTCGTCGCCTCTTTCAGCTTCCCCAACAACACACTCGGAGATGCCTCGCAGGTCCGGCGGCGGAGGAGGCCTCTCTCAGGCGTTTCGCCGCCATGTCTACAGCATCAAGAATCTCAGCACCTCCACCGAAGACGATGTCGTCCAGTTTCTCCGCTCCAACTACCCTCACTACCAACGCACCAAGGCCGACACTCTCCGCTTTTCCGTCCGCAAAATACTTTTGGAATCTCCCCCCCGCAGGCCCCGAAAGAGCTCCAATTCTTCGCCGTCGACCTCCGTCGGCAGCGACGACGACGATGATGAATCCTCGCGGAAGAAGCCGCGGCGAGGCAACGAGAGCGAGGAGCGGCTTCGGCGCATGGAGATCGCCCGGCTCCGGCGGATTCGCCAGAGCCAGGAACCCGAAGCGGGGGAGGAGTCCGACGAGTCTGAGGAATCGAAGTCTGGCGATGATGAAAGTGGAGAGACATCGGAGTCCGAGGACGCGATCTACGGGGAGAAGATGGAGCCGAAGTTTGACCTAATGAACTCGCTGATTCGAGATTCGTACAAGGAGAAGCCCAAGGAGAAGGAAGAGGAAAAGAATGTGGAGATGGAGCTTCCGGCGAGGGAGAAGGTGCCGATGAAGAGAACGGTTGTGCCGAGAACAGCTGTGCCGGTGTCTGGCGTCGATGCGAAGAGGGATTCCGGGAAGATTTCGAGCTCCATTGACGGCACTGGTGATGCAAAGACGAGTAAGGGACCGATGTTTAGTGATTTGGGAGGGATGAAGGAGGTGTTGGGGGAGCTGGAGATGGAGGTCTTGTTGCCCCTGTGCCACCCGCAGCTGCCGCAGCGGCTTGGGGTTCGGCCTCTGTCGGGGATACTCCTCCACGGCCCGCCAGGCTGCGGAAAGACCAAGCTGGCCCACGCCATCGCTAATGAGACTGGAGTGCCGTTCTACAAGATATCCGCCACCGATGTCGTCTCCGGCGTATCAGGTAAGATTGTCGAATGAGTTGATGATTGAATTTTGACAGAGAGATTGAGAGATATGAGTAAACACATTGTAGAAGGTGGGTTTGATTTGGCACCATGGTCATGTCCTTTATTTGAGCTACTAGTGATGACATTGTTGGAGACTTGGAGTGAGCATGTTGTAATTCGTTTTTCTGGTTATTTACGCAGGTGAGTCGGAAAAAAATTTACGCGAGCTTTTCATAAACGCGCACAGGACTGCCCCGTCCATCATATTTATCGATGAGATCGATGCCATTGCTTCTAAAAGAGAAAATTTACAAAGAGAGATGGAGAAGAGAATCGTGACGCAGTTACTGACTTGTATGGACGAATCTCATAACATTATTGAACCGAGTGTCGGCAATTCGGATTCGAAACCTTCTGAAAGTACACCTGGTTTTGTCCTTGTTATTGGGGCTACTAATAGACCTGATGCTCTTGATCCCGCAATAAGGAGACCTGGACGCTTTGACCGGGAGATTTTCTTAAGAGTACCGGATGAAAGTGCAAGATTGGAGATTCTCTCGCTCTTTTGCAAGGAATTAAGGATTGAAGGTTCCTTTGATCTTCTGAAAATAGCTAGGTCCACTCCGGGTTTTGTTGGAGCTGATTTGAATGCCGTGGCTAACAAAGCGGGAAATCTTGCCATGAAACGGATTGCAAGTGAAAGAAAGTCGAAGATATCTAATTGCAGTGAATCCTGCGACAGTCAAGAGCTTCAAAAACACTGGTGGAAAAAACCATGGTTACCCGAAGAAATTGAAAAACTTTCCATCACAATGGCAGACTTTGAGGTGATTTTTTACTTAGTCTCTTGCTTTATAAATCTCTTCACTCTCTTGTAAAAATTCAACTATATATAATAGGGATCATTATGGATACAAAGTGTAGTCATTTCTGGCCTTCAGATTAAATTTTGTATAATGTGTTGAAGATGTGGCTTTAATTATCTCTTTTTTTCACGAAGCGCTTTTTCTCTGAAATTGCTATAGTATTGTAGCATGACTATCCGTGCCAAAAAATTAAAATTTATCAACTTTTGTGCAATCATTTGCAGGAAGCGGTTAAAATGGTTCAACCCTCTTCCAAAAGAGAAGGGTTCTCTGATATTCCTGAAAAGAAATGGGAAGATGTTGGCGGGCTGGATACTTTAAGGAAGGAATTCGAAAGATACATAGTTAGGCGCATTAAATGTCCCGAGGATTATGAGGTAATTTTTAATATTTTTTTGGCTAAAATGAATAATGCTGACTGAGGTTTACTTTTAGTTGTGTTTGACATTTGTAAATTTTCCGGATAACCGATAAGATAAACAAGCACAATTTACTTCGTCTTTTGTAACAATGAAGATGATGTTCTTGTTAGTTGTGTTGGAAAGAACCGAAAATATTGAACTTTATATTTCTCGTCAAAAGGTTATTAACTTGGACTACCGTTAGCCAAATGATCTTTCAATGAAGTTGAGCAACTAAATTGTGAATTTGATTTTTGTACAGGGATTCGGAGTGGATTTGGAGACAGGTTTTCTGCTGTACGGACCTCCAGGCTGTGGTAAAACGTTGATAGCTAAAGCTGTTGCCAACGAAGCTGGAGCTAATTTCATTCATGTTAAGGTTGGTCTCCTGAGAGAGCAAATGAATATTATTATCGTTTTCTGCGATTTGAAGGTTGCTCCATTGTATTCACAATTTATTTCATATCTGTAGGGCCCTGAGCTTCTTAACAAATACGTTGGAGAAAGTGAACTGGCAGTCCGGACATTATTTAGTCGTGCGAGGACATGTTCCCCGTGCATAATTTTCTTTGACGAGGTGTGTAGCTTCTGTCATTGACTGTTCTTTTATATGATATTTCTATTATTAGTAGACTTTGATAATATCCTTTTTTTCTTTTGTTTACCCTTTTCTTTCAACGATTATAGGTGGATGCGTTGACAACAAAGCGGGGAAAAGAAGGGGGTTGGGTTGTTGAGCGGTTCCTGAACCAGGTTATATATATGTTTTAACTCGACCCTTATTTATCGTCAAGCTTATTAGGTTATCGATCCGAAGCTAAAATACATTAGCGAATTTCATTCGCAGCTACTTGTAGAATTGGATGGTGCAGAGCAGCGGCGTGGGGTATATGTAATTGGTGCAACGAACAGGTTAGGCTCGTCTTTTCTTTGGTGTGCACCGAGTTTCGAAATGGTTTTGTTGTTTTAACCCTTAAATCTCGGTTTTTATCCATGCAGGCCTGAGATGATGGACAAGGCTGTCATAAGGCCCGGTAGGTTTGGAAAGCTTCTTTATGTGCCTTTGCCTAGCCCGGCCCAGCGGGCCCTAATACTAGAAGCTGTTGGAAGGAAGAAGCCCATGGATGCAACCGTGAATCTGAATGAAATTGCCCAGCTGGAAGCGTGCGAAAATTTTAGCGGCGCTGACTTGGCTGCACTGGTTTGTGTGCTCTCAAATTTGATGTATCTTTTCTCGAATTTATCAATATGTTAGGGAAAGGGCAAACTAGTAATCCATTATTTTTATCATTATTTGTCTTTTGGCGTTGTGAGGGTTATTTTAGGTGTTCTGCATTTAGAGTGTTGGGGAAATTACCATCTTGCTTAGTTCCCGTTGGCTTCGATCATAATATTGCTTAGTTTGGGAACAGTTAGTATAATATAATATTTTCAGACGTGTATTAATTATATCATTAAACGCTATGCTATACACGCGTCTTGAAAAGTTATATCGGATCTATGGCAGGTGAATGAAGCCGCCATGGCTGCTCTCGAAGAGAAGCAGGCATCAGAAAATTCAGATGGAATGTCGTATGCGATAAAAACGACACACTTTGAGCTGGCATTGAAGAAGATATCTCCCTCCGTGACTCTCCAGGTTTTGCCTGTTATTCCTCTTGTTGATTTTACCATGAAAAACTATATGCTTTATCTAAGGGGTGTGCATGAGTTGGATTGGGTCGACCCGAGGTAAAAGCTGAACCCGACCCGATCTTATTGGGTTTTAGAAAAGCGACCCAATCTGACCCAAATTTTTTGAAGGCCCAATCCAACCCAACCCGAAAAACCCTGGGTTGGGTTGGGTTGGGTTATTGGACTGAACTAAAATAAAAACAAAAAATTACTGAATAGCACCGAAATTTAAACTGTCAATCAATAAACATAAGTTTAATATAATGTTTTTAAACAACTAGTTATTATAGTCTTAAACATTCAATAACAGAAGGGAACATAGTCGTAAATTAAAGTAGAAATGTGGTCATAAACATAAATTAGAAACGTAGTCATAGACATTAAATAATGACTAAATATAAAGATGATTCTCTAGATGTATTTTATTTTTTACTTGTATGTTTTTACTTACTAAAAATACATAAATATATTAAAAAATAAGTAATTAATTATTAAAAAAGAAACTTGATTGGGTCAATTGGGCCGGCCCAACCCAATGCATCCGGCCCAATATGAACCCGGCTATTTATTCGGGTTGAACCCAACCCAACCCGATAACTATTGGGTTAATTAGGTTGGGTTAGATTAGGGTTGAGTTCAATTGGGTTGGGTTAAACGGTTGGCTTGGGTTTTTTTTCACACCCCTACTTTATCTAATTGGTTTTACATTGTGCGAAACAGGACAAATTGTACTACGAGAAGTTATCGAGAACGTTCAAATGAGTAGGCGCCCAAACGACACCAAGATCTCGTCATGTTTATAGTGCATTAACACAGCTGAGAGTTTTGGTATTTTCTCAGCTGTTTTGTTTTGATTCATACTGTATTTAACTATAAATTTTAATTTAATTTCTTTATTCTTATACGAAATGTTTTGTTCTATGCGTGTGCTGATTTATATAGGTGTAAGTTTTTACTTCTATCTCAATAGTGCTATTCAATAAAAGTAAATCATCTCTATCTTTTTTTTTTAATTTTATAATATATTCTAAGACGAATATATCATAATTTAATTAATACATTTGTACCATCCCATATAACATTGAATACTCTCGTGTTAGGTCATGTAAGAACCCTCGTAATATTACAAATAAAAAAATTAGTATAATTGTTCAATCACTGTGTATACTTCCGGTATCCTAATAAGTCACGAGCATTGACATTGCTGTCACAACTCCGTCTTTCGCTTGAACTTGTCCGACAAGTTAGCCACCATGAATCCCGCAAAAACCTTGAATTTCAACAGATTTCATCAGCGATGTTCGACCAAGGCAAGTGGCGGTTCTACAAATAGGCAAAAAGCGAGCTTTACCTGGATGCAGCCGAGGACGTATATGAACGAATAGTGGCGGCTGTGTAACACCATGTCAGCAACCATCGCAAGCGGAATCGTCAACGACATGCCAAGTGTTGCCACCAGCGGAGAAGTCCACACCACCGACAAAGCCCTGTCCGAAATGATTTCGTATGAACATGTTTGTTTTGACTAGTTTAGAAGAAAAAGATTAAAGGAGGTTTTTATATTTTTGGTACCAGAAGTAATCAGAAAGGACACTTCCAACTAAGCCGTTCAGCAGCAAGAGTTTCCCCATGGACTCCGAGTGTGGAAAGCTAAAAGCCGGTCCAATGCCAAGGGCATTTAATGGCCACACTGACAATCAAGAATGGCGAGATTTTTCGTCGGAATCATAATTTTTTTGTCGGGATCATAAGATTCAAGCAAAATGGACTGAATTTTAGAGCTAACCAAGCCACCAAAGTCCGAGCAAAGTGAAGAGCCCGATGTATCCGAAGAACTTTTGCACGTCGCCTTTCTCTCCTTCCGATCCGCTAAACTTCTTTAGCAAAACTATTTATACCCGGGAAATACACTATTATTCGATTTCTATTAACATGAACTATAATTTGTATAAGTTGTTGAAGGGGGACAAATATCTAACCCGTAAATAAGCCGTACAACATCGCCGAGAGAAGACCAAAAATGTCCCCTGCTAGGTTATGCTGTCTCACCCTTCACAAAGGAAAAAAAAAGGTTTTAAAAAAACCGTGTCGTTTGACATAATTTTCATGCGCTTAAACTTAATTAAACTTACTCGGAAGCGCTTAACAGTTCATCGGACGCCCAAGTTTTGCCGATTGTTGTCAAGGCCACACCGGACATACTGATCAACACAGCTACGACTTTTGGTGTGTTTATTGAATCCTGACCAAGCCAAGCTCCAAAAAACAGTGTAAATAGCCCCGATGTCGAGGTTAGCACGGTGGTACTTGCAACGCTAGTATTAGCAAGCGCAGAGTTCGAAAAGTACTGCCAAAATTAGAAAAACCAAATATCAACACAATTGAAAATAAAAATACGATCGTAACTGAACATTAACATAAAATTAGGAAATGTCGAGATCAAACTGTGCACATATACCTCCGTAAAAAACCATATAGGCGCGAGATATAGGCAGTATTTTGCAACACCCCATGAACCATTTTCCGAAGTTCGCTTGCAATGTTCGATATCCCCGTTTGCAGAATCTAAAAGCCACCCTTCTTCCGTATCGGGAAAATCTTTCTCGGTCACTAGGCGGACTTTCAAGTCGCTCTCGGGACTTTGGTTCAGCCCATTGATCAAGAGAGGGATTTCGGCTCCAAACGTGTCGTTCACTTGGTTAGCGTCCTTCACAAATTTACGGAAAAAGGCTGGACCGAAAGCCCTGCAGATCCAGTCTTTCAAAGCTGCTACGGGCAATAGTATGACCATAAGAGAAGCTCCCAGGTAAGTAATTGCAAATGGCTGTTTGTACTCTTCGAAAATTTTCTGCAACGAGACCGAGTACCGCAATGAAAACCCAATTGAAAAACACGATAAGACGTTGTTATAAATCGAACACAAATAGCTATAAACATGAGGATAAATCGATAAACCGAAATTCGCTATGATTGGAAAAGTATAATAGTTAGGTTCTAAATAACTCTAAAAACAGCATTTATCGAAAGTACTTGATCTGAACGGCCCATAACACGAGGCAAGCAAGCACACCGTTTTTGGACCTCGGTGGCGGGCTTCGGGATCGGGCCTATTGACCCGACCCCTCCGCTTCTACCTAAAACCCCCCTAATATACAAATAAAAAAAATTAACCCTTAAGAAAATGAACAAACACAAACGTTATGATCAATCTGACAAACCTGAGTGACCTCTGCATGGGAAACCCAAATCAAAACGAACAAACCAAGAAACCCTAAACCAGCCTTATACTTCAGACCCATACCGATCGATCGAGAAATCAAGCAAATTAAGCCCAGAAAACGAGATAGAAATACAATCTGAGAGAGAAAATTCCGAGAACTGGAATCCAAGGCAAGGCGGCAGAGTTGACCAGTATTTTAATGGCGATAGAAGCTTCTGAGAAACCCCATTTCTTCTTCTTCTTGTTCAACGTTGGTTCAACCGAAAGTGACATTTACTATGCTTATTATGTAAGCAAATATAATGATAATAATTATTATATACGAACCTGAGTGACCTCTGCAGAGGAGACCCAGATAACGACGAACGTGGCAATGGCTCCCAAACCAGCTCTGCGTCTCCAACCCATTCCTACACGAACCGAACCGAACCTCGAAAGGAACTGGGTGTTCTTGACGATACGGAAAAGTCAACGTCAACGGAAAACTTCCCAATTGTCTTAGGAGTGAAAAGGAAGGATCTTTTTTGATGGGTCAAGCAAGGCTTTGGGTGAAGATTTCCGGTTCGCTACGCCATGGCAGGTCAACGAGAGCGACTTCTATTACTGTGTGTGCTCTGCATTTGGCATTTTCTACTTTGCTTCTACTTAAAATTACCCCACAATTTTTTTTTTTTTTTAAGAACCCCACAAATAATTCTTCATTCATTAATTAGGGATATTTACGTACCCTATAATAATAATAAAAACGAATAAGTAATACTTTTAGAGTCTAATACCAAACGTACACAAATCTCAACCAGACACAAATAGAATTTCAACACTTTTTTGGTTGTCTTTTAAACAACTATCGTTAAAAATAAAAGTTAAAATATGTCAGCTTAATACAAAATTGACTGACTGCTTACTTATATGGTTATTATTACAAGTCTTTTTAAGAAAAATATAGCTAAACTTTTGAATGTAAGCAAACGTAATGTCTCTTTGGTTTAAACTTCTAAGTTTTAAGTACAACACCTGACAATCAGTGGTTGGTCAACTAAGTTAGATTGAGTTTTTTTTCTTTTTTCTTTCACACCATTGGTTCAAGTTCAACTAAGTTTGATTGAGTTATTTTTTTTTCTTTCACGCCATTGGCGTCAATGGCAGGTCAACGAGCAGAGCAGAGCTAGGATTTCTACAAGAGGAGGCGAAAAAAATAATCCGGAATTTTCAGATTATGATATGATATAAAAAATATTTTTTATATTTAATTTTTATAAATCGATAAAATATTTAATGATACAATTATATAAATATTATACTAATAATATATAATAAAAGAATCTTTATATTAAGAGATTAATATTCATATAGAGAGATCATAAATATATATTAAATTATTAATAAAATAAATTTGGTGGGAATTGAATTTTAAAGGAGAAAATTAAAATTGAACTTAGATATCTAGTGCTCTGGTGTGCTGTGCATTTGGGCCGGGTTGGATGAGTCCCGAAGACCCGACCACAAATAAATAAATAAATAAATAAATAATGAGTTGAGTTATTCATTCTTCCTTTACTCTTTCGTGCGTCTGCCTCCCTCCTTCCTCACCTCACTCGCTCGTCTTCCAGTCTCCGCCGCGTGCGAAGCTCGGGCCTGCTTCCTCTCGCCGCCGGCCATGGCCATGGCCACTCCCTTCGTTGAAGAAGACGGTTATTCCGCCGCGAGGCTGTTCAGCGAGAGACACTCTTACACCTACGATGACGTCATTTTCCTCCCCGGTTACATCGACTTCCCAGCCGACTCGGTCCAACTCGGCACGCGGCTCAGCCGCAATATCGCTCTCTCTATCCCTTGCGTCTCCTCGCCTATGGACACCGTCACCGAGTCGGCCATGGCCACTGCCATGGCCGCCCTGGGTGGCATCGGCATCGTCCACTGCAACCTCCCTGCAGCCGCGCAGGCTGCGATTGTCCGAGCTGCGAAGTCGCGCCGCGTCCCCATCCTCGCCGCCTCTGCAACCGAGCTAAGGTCGCTGGTGAGCTCGGACTTCCTCCCGTGGGACTCTGATTTGGCAGGAATCGAGGCGTTTTTTTCCGACGAGGGGCGGGATTTGGCGGCATTGGTGAAAGATGGCGAGGTTGTCGAAGTGATTACAAGGGAGGATTTGGGAAAGTTCAAGGAGTTCCCGAGATTAGGAGCAGGGACGGTGGGCTCTGACGGGGAGTGGATGGTCGGAGCGGCTATCGGGACGAGGGAGGAGGACAAGGAGCGTGTAGCGCATTTAGCTAAAGCCGGGACCAATGTGGTGGTTATCGATAGCTCTCAAGGGAACTCCACATACCAGACTGAGTCGGTGAAGTACATCAAGCTCAACTACCCCTCAATCGACGTGATTGGCGGGAATGTGGTGTCGATCAGCCAGGCGCAGAACCTGATTCAGGCGGGCGTCGACGGGTTGCGGGTTGGGATGGGTTCCGGATCCATATGTACCACCCAGGAAGTCTGTGCCGTTGGCCGTGGGCAGGTACATTAAAAATCATTTCTTATACCTGTAACCTTTATTCCATATCTTACTACAAAATTGATGTTGTTTCCTTCTAAAAACTGTTCAGGCAAAAGCTGTTTACAAGGTTGCGTCTATTGCCTCGCAAAGCGGCATTCCCATTATTGCTGATGGTGGTATTTCAAACTCCGGACATATAGTCAAGGCTTTAGCTCTCGGTGCTTCTACAGTAATGATGGGAAGCTTTCTAGCCGGAAGTTCCGAGACTCCAGGAATCTATGAATATCAGGTATGTTTGACAATGCAAAAGATTTCTTGTATAACGCATTTTGTTGGGATTTATTAGTTGTCTAAAAAGACCCTTAAATAGTTAACAATAACTGTTAATCACTGAATTTGCGCTGCAGGATGGCTTCAAGGTAAAGAAATATCGAGGAATGGGCTCTCTCGAAGCAATGACGCAAGGGAGTGATGCAAGGTACCTTGGCGATAAAGCCAAGCTGAAAATCGCTCAAGGAGTCGTTGGAAAGGTGGCCGACAAAGGCTCTGTGTTGAAGTTCATACCTTACTCGATGCAAGCCGTGAAGCAAGGCTTCCAAGATCTCGGCGCTTCGTCTCTGCCATCCGCCCACGACCTCTTGAGATCAAGCGTTTTGAGGCTAGAGGTAAAGGATCTCGGTTAACGTAAACAATATGAAGTTTATATCTACTTTTAAAATGAAAGAGCTAAAAAAAAGGGTTTTAGGAGCCACAGTTCTCTCATCGATTTTGCATTTTCAAGACCGGTCTCAGCTATAAGCTCTTGATGTCTTTTTATAGGTACGGACTGGAGCAGCCCAAGTGGAAGGCGGTATTCACGGGCTACTTTCTTACAAGAAAAAGTCATTCTGAATTATTCTACAAGCTCGGGTTTGTATTCTAAGCTGCTTAAGCGGTTTACCAAGAAGATCAAAGTGCTTATGACGGTTCGGACAAGGAAGGGTACTGCGGTCTTCCCTTTTATGTTTTTTTCCCCTTATTTATAGAACTTTATCCGATATGTTGACAAGCCCGGCAAGGTGCGGTGATTGAGAGACGAGGTTTTGTTTTGTCATCTTGACTTGTGAACGGTTTATCTTTTATCATTGATTGTATTAAAGTATCCGGGGATTCAACGTGAAGTGAGTAAAATAATTACACTTTGTATTAAAGTAAATTTTCCAGAAGTTCAACGAATAATTAGAACATGGAAAAAATATTAAGAGAAGTTGGTTTTTTTTTTTTTTTAATAGGGGTAGCACTATCGGCCAAAGTTACAATGCACTATCGCATGATTATATATATTCAGTGTTAGTGTAAGAACAGGTGGCACTATTGACCAAGTTTACATATGTAAATAGGGCTCTTATTTGAGTCTCATAGAGATTGAACCCGTGACCTCTTGAATAGAGGTGTAGTGGAGTTACCACTAGACCAAACAAGCTTGGTTGTTGGCTTTTAGATCATACACTTTCAGTTTATCATATTGCCTTGTACATATTTAAGCATTTTTTCGTTGTGTTAGTCGTGTTCTTGAGTGTATTGCCTTATGCATGCTTCCAATTCAATTTTGTTGTTGGAGAGTTCTTTCACTGATTTTGCGCAGAAATAATATCGAATCAAACATACAACGATATCAAAATAAGCATAACTAATTTGGAGTGATTCGGCCCGAGATCAAATTGTAATATCTGATGTATATTTACTCCATGCTCCGGCAGCAAACCCCGAAACAATGCATTTAATCGACCCCAATTTCCCATAAATTTCATCGCAAGTTGCAGGGTTTAAATACGAAAAGATGTGGATGTTCTTCATCTTTTTACCATATAAATTACATCTATTCATCTAAATTCGCGGTATAACTACCTTACTTGTGAGCTCTAAGTTATAAATACAAAAGGCCAACGTTACAAACATAATAAATAATGCATACAATTTATATCACTAATTACAATTGCATCGAAGGCACAAAAAACATCATTCTCTTACAACAATGGTGAAACAATTATCACATTAATTTATGATTAGCGACATTGAAGGAATGATACTTATTATAACTAGCTATGCTCGTTGAGGTACCTCTCTGTGATGGCGGCATGCGCGGCGGCGCCCACTGGAAGAACGTCCTCGTCGATCATGAAGTGTGGCGAGTGGCCGGTGTGCACCGACCCCAACGTCTCGTTCATGATGCCGATGTAGAAGAACGCGGCCGGAACGAGCTCTGAGAAGAACGAGAAGTCCTCCGCTCCCATCATGGGCGGGACCACCCGGAAGTTAACGGGTCCCACGAGGTCTACTGCCACCTTCCTCACATGCTCGTACATCTTGTCGTCGTTCACCGTAGGCGGGTAGATCCTGGACTCGTTCTTGAAGAAGTCCACCGCTGCCGAGCACCGGTAAACCCTAGCTTGGTCCACAATCACCTGCACGAGCATAGATTGCACGTGTCACGTGTGTAATGTTGACTAGGCATGAGTAACTATGTTGACTGTTGAGTATTACTATACAAAAACTTACCTGAATATTTATGAATTTTAGTGTATGCTCAGAGAACCAACTTTATAAACCATATAGTAAAAAGTTTGAAATTTAATTTGATAATTATTAAGGATTCAACTTATAATTGATAATACATGTGGAGATAGTGTTACCGGCATATATATTTTTTAAGTTATTACTGTTCATGCAGCTATACTAACAATATTTATTTTTGTGGACGTACTTTCACGTGTTTATTTTGTTATCAGATATACTCTTTGAGTCGTTAATTGACCGAATAAACGTTTTCAATTACAAGCCTCCGATCCTAAGTTTGAGACCGGACCAATAACATCTTCATCGTTAATTGACTGGCTACTAACTTGGACAGTAAATGCCTTCAAGGGCATGCGTATATCCGATAATAAAATAAGAATTTAAAGGTACGTGCCGATAAAATAATTATGAGGGTATAGTTGCATCAATAATCATAATTTGACGATATATTATATGGTACTAATTATATCGTGTGTAATTAACTAACCTCCTCTATTCTCCGAAGAAGTTGGTAGAAGCTTGTATTGGAGAAAGCCCTTAAAGTACCACCAATCACCACACTCTCTGCTCTCCCATCCAGAATATCGCCACCATTAAACGTAGTCACAGACACGACCTTCATATACACATACATATACATGTTGTATATCAATATCAGTACAATTAAAACATATATTTTCTAGTATTCATATATACATAGAAGTTTTAATGTAGAAACCTGGGAGTCCAATGGATTGGCTTCGCGGGACACAATTCCTTGCAAGCTGATAACGGCGGCCGAAGCCGCCAAGATTGGGTTGTCGCCGCCGCTAATGACGGCTCTGAAGAACCCACACCCAGCGAGCAACGGGCCTGGTCGCGACCCAATCACGCCGGTCGGGTGCTCGTGCGACACGTGCGCCGCGAATATCGCCTCCACGTCTTCCAGTGCTCCGTCACCGATCATCCGCTTGGCGCCGTTCCCGGCTTCCTCCGCCGGCTGGAAGAGCAGTACCACCGTTCCCTGTCCATTGGCGTGTAGTTTAGTCCATATCTACGTGTCACTAAATTGTTTTTAGTGCACCAATTGTACGTGTACATATTAATTATCAATAGTTAATACAATATATATATATATACGACAAACAAGACTATATCTATATGCCCAACAAGAATCAAATAAGCCACGTGACCTTCAAGACTAGCTCTGACTCGTGAGAATCTATAGGTCAAGCTAGACTACGTACTTACGTGCATTAAAAGTATGTTCCCAAGGACCGGTTTTTCTAAAGGAACGTAGTTTCTCACCTTTTTTTTTTAATCTGTATTTTATTATTGAAACGTAGTGATCACTTTCAAACCCCAAAGATATTCAAATATATATATATATGGGTTATAATTTATGATCATCACGTGAATGTGCTGATCACAAAAATACGACTATATACACAATGCTACTCACTGAAACTTAATTATCAACTTCCAAATAAGTAAATATACATTTATTTCTCAAAAATACAAACATAACATATGCGTATATATAGTTGTATATATAATTATATATCATACTTCCATCATGCATGCTATGAAAAGATGTTTCAGTCACGTTTAGAAATAGCTTGTACAATCAATAACAGATCATTTAATAGGTTACAAACGGCTCAGTTTGACTAGGTCTATTATGCTTTTTACCGAAATATAATTAACATAGAGATGTTAATTCATTTCTACATTATACAAAGTATAAAAGGACAAATTCTTTTTTCAGCCCATGTGACACAATATCGGCTAAATTAATAGATTGATGATGTCACGAATTCAATTATTTGTATATATATACAAATTATGCTAAACTAAGGCACTACTTTGTCATGTTAAAAAGAGCAAGGAATCTTGAACAGTATGACTCTAATACATATTAATGGGACCAATATTCCAATCAAATAATTGTAGTTCCTAAGAAATCAGAGATTAATAATAAAAGTAAATTACATCTTTTGTATGTGGAGTTTCGAGTATCCCTAAGGGCAACAAAGCATGTGATGCGAATACGAAACCAATATGTATATGCATGATTATAGTATGTGTAGTGTAATTAACTAATATATGTATATGTACGACTTGTACGTGTATGTATATATATAATGTTAAAATCTTATTCGACATTTTCTTTTTCTTCTATATATATGATTTTTTTTTTCTTATGCACGTCTTTTTTATATGATTGGATATTTGGAGTGTGCATTTTCAAAAATTGTAAAGCTAACATATATAGGTAGGTTTCAGATAGTTATTCTCTCTTTTTTGTTTGTGCTGTGGAGCAATATGGCATTTCATTCACTTTTATTATTCTTGGTTTTACAGTCCAATCGCACTGATATATATATATATATATATATATATATATATATATATACACACATATATAATCCTTGTGGCAGAAGCATAAATGCATGTGACGAAAATGTGAAACTAAAATTACGGGGTAGAACTTCAAATGACTAATTAATTTGATTTTGAACTTTGATTCGATGATTGAAACCTAATTAATAAAATTCCACAAATTAAGATATGCCGCACCTTTATAATTTATAGAGTTATTAAAACACATATATTATTCAACTTTCA
Organism: Parietaria judaica; assembly: GCA_954871525.1. Lineage (NCBI taxonomy): Eukaryota > Viridiplantae > Streptophyta > Magnoliopsida > Rosales > Urticaceae > Parietaria > Parietaria judaica. Next base: position 2,704,168 of record OX940861.1, read on the forward strand.
TAGCAATTAAACTAAAGAGTAATAGCATGGATTAGAGCGTATGATGCCACGTAGAACTTAACACGAAGAAAATTAATTAAGTACCGAATTAGTAATGTTGAATATTTTTGCCGTTAATAAAAAAAATCAAGTATTTAAATTTAAATGTTAGAAAGTGATTAACATAGATATTAATATATTATGCATATATAAAACCTAAATTAACCAATGGTGCATCAGTTATATATAGTTGTTGGCTAACGCTTTATTACCCAAAAATAAAACAAAATATTACCCCTTATATTTGGAAAAAAGAAATGTGAGACCTGGGAAGTCTGAAATTGTATTTTTGTGATACTTTAGCCATAAATACCGACAGTGCTGTGGGTCAGTATTTTTGCAGTCTGACAAATTACTTCCACATGTATCATCATCAAAATTCTATATACGATTTGAATCCAACTCATATTATTATTAAGCATTGACTAAAGAAGAAATGTGAAGTGACTTTTTGTGATAAAGGAAAAACATCATGGTAACAAAACAAACCTTCAAGAGATGTTCACGGCCTTTCAAGATCTTGGCTGCGCCCAAAAGCATGGTCACGTGCGCGTCGTGCCCACACGCGTGCATCTTGCCCGGGACTTTGCTTTTGTGCTCCCACTCCCCTGCCTCCTGCAACCACCGTTACAATCTTTTTTTACTTTTTCACTTACAAGAATTTAACCTTTTTCGTTTTTACTCTCTTCAGTCCTTTTTACCCTTTCTTTCTTGTTTTGACTGATCTCAACCGTTTTAGACGTGTCAGTGCACCGCAAAGCACAAACACGTGTTCCAAAATTACCAGACCGTTTTTCCATCCTCACCCATTTATGTATTTCCTTTTGCAATCAAAGCAACACGTACAAGTTCGACGAAATGATCCGAGTATCCAAACAAAATTTGTTTTCCTTTTGTTATTCTTCGTGCAGTGTTTTGGAAACCGGACATGCGGGTTAAAACCGACACTCTGAATTGTCCTCTCCTGCGTGCCGCACAAAAATACTAAAAATCGCATAATTTTCCATTCAAATTACTAAAAATTTGCGGTTTACTTATCGGTAACGGATTCTGAAAAACGTTACGGAAGTCCCGTCTCATCGATGTATCCGTTCCGTCTCTGATATATCCGTAAATTAAACTTGTATTCAGTTTTAAACACTGGGCTCGTGTACAGTAACGTATAATCTTCCTTCGTAACCGTTGAGACTAGAAAAGGGACGAGAACCTGTATGGGAAGAGCGTCCATGTCAGCCCTAACGGCGACGAACGGCGGACCCCCGGTTCCAATCCAGGCCCGGACTCCGGTCCGGGCCAGCGGGTACCGGTACGCGATCCCCATCCGGTCCAGCTCCCGCTGCACGAGCCGGCTCGTCTCGACCTCCTCGAAGGCCAGCTCGGGGTGCTCGTGGATCTTCCTCCGCACGGTCCGCAGCCACTCCACCGTCTCCGGGCGCTTCGCCGCGCCCATCACCTCCTCGGAGCATTCCTCAGTCCACGCCGCCTCGCAGCCCACGAGCTGCGTCGCCGCGGCCGCCACGCCCGAGACCCGGCTAGGGCTCGTCCGGTTGTCGAGAGCCACCGGGTCGGCGCCGGCGGAGATGATGGGGCCGATGAGCGAGCCGCCGACGCCGAGGGGGTCGGAGAAGGGCGCTGCGGAGGTGGAGGTTCGGAGGGTGAGGGCGAGGACGAGGACGAGGATCAAGAGGGGTATAATTGGAAGAGTCGTCATATTCTGTGTATGAATGGAGAGAAGAGAGAGAGAGAGAGAGAGAGGTGTTGATATTGAGAATGAGAAGAGAGCGAGCGAACAAGAGAGAGGAGAATAGAGCACGTGTGGATAGGGAAGGAAGGGAATTTCAGCACGCAGAGCGAGACTGAGTGAGAATATGTACGTGGTCTCACTTGGTGGTGGGACCCACCGACACTAATCACTGTTGGACACCTGTCTTCGACTATGCCCAAATTACACGTCGCTTCTTTTCGGATTTCTTTTATTATTATCTTACCATATACATTTCATTAATTTTATTGATATTTAAATCATTCGTAACAAACTTTTGTTTATACATGCGTATTTTTTCAAAGCTTAAAAAATTAAGACTCAACTCAAAAAATGCATCCAAGAGACTCGAAACAAACAAGGCCTACAAAATAAATTTTGATCCGCTTTAAAAAAGTCAGCCCAAACCTCTTTAAAAAGTCAATTGGGACCAATTCAAATTACATGTTCGCAAAGATTATCATATTTTTTCGTACTATTTTAAAATTTTGTTGCAATTATATATGATAACTTTTAATGGATGCATAAGTGCGAGTGCTTTCACTTTCACTTTCACTTTCACATTCACTCACTCATATACTCACTGCACATTTGGATGGGAGTCGAAGAGTAATTGTCACGTGTTCTTATAGTGGTATCATTTGTATCGTAAATAATTTTCCATTTCGATGATGATGACAAGGACAACAAGATGTGATAGCATAACGCATTCTTTTTGGCGAACGGTAGTGATATGACCAATATGTCCCTGGACATGTCTTCAATTACATGCAACCTTTCATGCCCTTTCAAATAACGACCATCAACCTTATAGAGTTGTATCAAGGTAAAATTTGTATAGAAGTGATTTAGATTAATATTGACTCCAGGTTATATGATATTTTGACCGAAACACCAAAAATAGGAGGTGTTCTGGCCGGCAATAATTTGAACTTTGAACTAACATGGTTACATTATAATTCCAATATTGTTAGGTGTTGAAGCTTATTTTTTATGAGCATACACGTGATTAATTGATCACCGACCTATGTATATGATCAAAATTTCATATTGTGAAAATAAATAATAAGATATTGCATGATAAAAACATGAGAAGCACAAGTAGTTTTATACACTTATACTATTATAATCTAATACGAGATTATATATTTAGCCCTCCTAATACAAAAAGGGGATTATCTATATTAGACAAGAAAATCAAAATCATTCAATTTTGATGTGTTATTAGACTTTTGGTACTTTTGTCAACTGGTGTTTTCTGGCCGAATCCCCTCGGGTTGCGCACGTCTTGGACAACATTTTGGGTCGGGATCACAACTCCACTAATGTCAAGCCTCTATCTCGTCCACCACGTCGTTGCGGGAACTCTGTTGTGTGCATATCGGAAATCACCTCGTCAGACTGCTAGGCCCTTCTCAGTGATTGGATGATGACGCGATCTCGGCACTGGGGAGGAGAGCAAATCGCGAGCTAAGGAAGGGGGCAGCCACGATTTCTCTCTCTAGGATTAGAGTTTGGGATTCTTAATTATGAACCATAAGTTGTGTATTTATAGACCCAACCTAGAATGACCTAATGAGTTTTGGCCCATTTAAATGGGTCACGTCCATTAGGTCATTATTTAATCTTTCATAATTACTTTATCGGGCCTGAGTGGGCCTAACATATTTACTATGGTACTTATCAGCCCCGAAAATTCAATAGGCTCATGGACCCTAATTGGGCCAAGTTCCCGATTCGTTTATTTCCCTACAATGCTCACCTAATATCTTTTAGAGAAATGGCTCTGAATAGCCAAATTGAAACGTTAGATTAGCCAAATAGCCAATCTTTCTTTTTTCTTTGCAAAATAGCCAAATTGATGAGGTGGCTTTTTGATATCATATTTTATACCTATAATACCCTTTAATTAACTTATTTTGCATTATTATTATTTATTGTTTTAACAAATTTGCAATTAATTATGTAAAAATTTTGGAATTAATTGAAAATTTTGAATAATTTTCTCCATCGATCCTCTCCCCCCCCCCCCCCCCCCCCCCCTCTCTCTCTCTCTCTCTCTCTCTCTCTCTCTCTCTCTCTCTCTCACTCACTCTCTCTCTCTCTCTCTCTCTCTCTCTCTCTCCATCGAAGCCAAGAAAGCCATGGCTCTCAATAAGCTCGCTGTCGTCCATGCCGGTGCTCCCAATCACCCATCCTCTCGCGCCCCGCTACCGCTATATCCAATGGCACCCACACCGTCTCCAAGTCATGCTCCTTCCTCTGCTCCATCGCCAGGCTCCACTTCAGCCATCGCACCGCCGATCTGCGCCGCGCGGGATCTCTCCGTCGTCCGTCGTCGTCGTTGTCTCTGACTAACCTGGTAAAAGTTCTTTGTTTTTGTTGGTATTTTACGATTCTGAGATCACTGTGATTTAGTTTATTGGCGATGTACAGTGGTTTCAGCCTCCAGCGATGGTGAAGGCCACGACGCGACAGCGAGGAAGATCCCATTGGCGTCGTCCATGACCTGGGCATTAACTTGTATTAACAAAGTTAATGTATTGTCAAATCGACATTCAACTGTTTGATATGAACTTGTATTAATAAAGTTAATACATTGTAAAATCGGCATTAACTTGTATCAACAAAGTTAATACATTGTATTATTAACAAAGTTAATATATTGTCAATAAAGAAAATTATTATTGTGATGAATAACGCGTTCAATTGGTTGATTGCTTATTTAATAATTAATTACAAAATACTATCCATATTTATAGGCAAAATAGTTAGCATTCACATGATTTTAGCACACAAAATAAAATCCACATTAATAGTAATTACTTAAAAAATTGATTACGTGATTAGGCCCTATTTTTTAGTATTTCTATTTTATCCCCCCAAAGTTAATTTATTGTATTATCGGCATTAACTTTTATTAACAAAGTTAATATATTTTCAAATCGACTTCAACTGTTTTAAATGAACTTGTATTAACAAAGTTAATACATTGTAAAATCGGCATTAACTTGTATTAACAAAGTTAATATATAAAGTTAATATATTGTCAAATCGGCTTCAATTGTTTGAAATGAACTTGTATTAACAAAGTTAATACATTGTATCAACAAAGTTAATATATTGTCAATAAAGAAAATTATTATTGTGATGAATAACCCGTTCACTTGGTTTATTGCTTATTTATAATTAATTTCAAAATATTATCCATATTTATAGGCAAAATAGTTAGCATTCACATGATTTTAGCACACAAAATATAATCCACATTAATAGCTAATTAGTTAAAAATTGATAATGTGATTAGCCCCTATTTTTTAGTATTTCAATTTTAATTTTTGAAAATTTTTTTTTTTTGAAAAAAAAACTTGATTAGCATTAATTAGCCACGATTAATTTATTTCTTTTTTAATTAATAACAAAAATATAGCCACTATTATTTAGGCTTTGATTTTGCCAGTTTGAAAAAACTAGTTATGTAATTAATCACGTTTGAAACATTAATCACATATAATTGATTAAAAAATTAAATAATTAATTATAAGGGTAATAAGGTCTTTTGTGATTTATTAATGTGATTGATTGGCTATTTGTCAATATTAATCAAAAGGTTAGTTATTTTGCAAAATAACTTTTCTAGTTTGGCTATATAGCTATTGAGCCCTATCTTTTATTCAATTTAAAATTTTTTGTTAGCTTAGTGCAGAAACACTAATTAAGAATAGTTAACTAACCATTACTAACCAGCCTATCGTCATGAATGGCTTTTTCAGAATAGATCCAAAAAAAAAGTATTAAGAAGTTTATGGACCATGATTCCATTTATTTTTAAGATAATATTTGCTCTTAAAAACAGGCTATGGCTATCTAATTATATTTGATTAAAAAGTCATGCATAATTTTTTCACTTCGTGAATATCATATTCTGAAATCTGAATAAAAAATTTAACGTCATGAATCATGATGACATTGCTATTTGATAAATTAAATGAGATGACAATTCACAGCAACCAAAAGTTTCTCATCGGATTCTTCCACTTAACTAATCTATAAAAGTGATTTAAAATGCTTTAAAAAAAGTGATTAAAAAAACAAAAAAAACTAATCTATAAAAGTTGCTGTGAAATGGCCATCAGAGAGGGTTGGACGTAGGTTATAAATTTCGAGACTAAATGTGAACTTTTTTATTATTATTATTATTTTTAAAGTGAAAGAAGATTGAATGTAAACTTTAATGGGACAATATATTCGGGGTAAAATTTGAAAAACATGTACGTTACGGTTAGATATTTGTATGTTATTTATATTGATTGTTAACTGAGGGTATTTTTTTTAAGTATGTGTTTGTCATTGATTGTGTTTTATATATTGAGGGTTTTTTTTTTCATTTATTTGTACAGGTAGAGTTCAGATGAACACTCAATATTTTGCTTTTGAAATTTTTCATATTAAATATTTTAATTTAAAGCATATATATCATTGACATAGATTTTTGTTAGAGCTACGATACTCCATCAGCAACCCTATGGACGAATTACAAGGATGCACATTGACCGATTGACTCTGGAGATGAACAAGCACACCCACTCACCAAATATCAAGGGAATTAGTTTGTAACTTTTATATATATTATTTATTTTCTTTTAATATCAGTTGCACAATAATAGCAACAAACTTGTATGTATATATATCCTTTCCCACTTGTGTAATCGACATCATTATTAATCAATAAAGTTCTCATTTTATCATGGTATCAGAGCATTGATAAAAGTCCATTGAACGACCTTGCATCTCAGCCATGTCTAGCGAAGATATGTCGGTGACTGTTCCAGAAAAATCTAATTCTTCGGTGGCCGTTTCGGGCAAATTCAACCCGTATGATATGCATTACTCCGATAGTCCTTCTACTGTCCTCGTTACGCCTCTTCTAACGGGTGATAATTATGGATCTTGGAATCGTGCTGTCACAATGGCCCTACGAGCAAAAAATAAATATATTTTTGTTGACTGTTCCTTGCCGATGCCAACTGAAGAATATGAAATCGGTAACTGGCAACGCTGCAACGATCTTGTTGGTAGCTGGATACTCAATTCTGTCTCTCAAGAAATCAGGCCAAGCATCCTCTATTCTACAACTACTGCTCAAATATGGTCAGATCTCAAGGAGCGTTTTTCTCAATCAAATGCGCCTAAAATTTATCAGTTAAAACACTCCATATCTGCTCTCAAACAAGAAGGTATGACAGTTTCGTTGTATTTTACCCAACTCAAATTTCTTTGGGATGATTAAATAGTATTGTTTCGGTTATCCCGTGTACCTGCGGAAACGGAAAAACTGTCATTGAACAACAAAATCAGGATCGCGCCATGGAGTTCCTTCAAGGACTCCATGATAGTTTCTTTGCGATTCGAAGTCAAATTCTTCTCATGGAACCTTTTCCATCCAGTCAACGTATCTATAATCTCATGCGCCAAGAAGAAAAACAACAAGAATTGAATGTCCAATCAGCTCCCGCTATCGAATCTGCTGCTCTTAAAATATCAAAAGCACCATATCACGGTGTACCCAGAACACCGTACAACGGAGCATCAAAAAGGCAACGTCCGTATTGTGATTATTGTAGCCGACACGGCCACACTCGAGACAAATGTTTCCAGTTACATGGCTTCCCAAACAAACAAGGAAAACAGATCGAGCATGGACCAACTCCAATTGTTGCCATAACCAATCAACTAACATGCGATCAATACAACAAATTGCTTGCGCTCTTAGCCAAAGACAATCCTGCTGCACCTTCGGCTAATTTAGCAGGACCGTTCGAGCAAGAAGACGATTGGTCTGGGTAATCTTCATCACGGTCTCTACTACTTGGATGATGCTCCTGTTTTGAATTCTGTTTTTCCCATTTTTTCTTTTCAACTTCCAAATAAATTTGATCTTTGGCATTCACGCCTTGGTCACCCTAGTTCTTCTCGTTTCAAGTTTCTTGTTAATAAATTTCCGGATATATCCGCCAATAAAGATTTTATTTGTGATGTTTGCCCACAAGCTAAACAATGTCGTGATTCTTTTCCGCAAAGTATATGTCGTTCATCTATGTGTTTTGAATTACTTCACGTCGATATTTGGGGACCATTTAGTGTTCCTTCTAAAAATGGTTCACGTTTCTTTCTCACTATTGTTGATGATTATTCAAGATGCACTTGGGTATATTTAATGAAAAACAAGTCTCAAACTTTTCATATGATGACACATTTTTGTAATCAAGTTAATCGCCAATTTAAACAATCTATATCTGTTATTCATTCTGGCAAAGGTGGTGTTTTTATTCCACAACTTCAAGTATTTAGATCCGACAACGGTACTGAATTTCTTTCATCTGATTTTCAAAATTGGTTTAATGGGATAATTCACCAACGAAGCGGCATCACCACTCCCCACCAAAATGGGATTGTGGAACGAAAACATCGGCACTTACTTGACGTCGCTCGATCATTGCGTTTTCAAGCTAATCTTCCTCTTTCATTTTCGGGAGAATGTATTCTCACTGCTGCGTTTCTCATTAATAAATTACCGGCACGTATTCTTAACTTTAAATCTCCTCATGAATTGTTATTCGGAAAAGCTCACACTTATTCTTCTTTACGTGTATTTGGTTGTTTATGTTTCGCCAAAAATATGCATATTAAAAATAAATTTGATGCACGAGGTAAACCATACATCTTTGTTGGTTATCCTTATGGTAAAAAAGGATATCACCTTTATGATCCATATACACAGTGCATAATAGTCTCCCGTGATGTGATTTTTCATGAATATATCTTCCCATTTAAAGATATTCCGCATCGTCCTACTAGTGAGATTTCCATCACACCCTTAAACGATGATTTAGAGACAACTCCAACATTATCCCAAATGTATCATGGTCCCATAATGGTCCATCAGTATGACTCGTCCGGACATTTGACTCGTCCGGATATTCAATACGCCGTTAATAATCTTAGTCAATTTATGCAAAATCCTCATTCTTCTTATCTCGATGCTGCACATCGGGTCTTGCGCTACCTTAAAGGCTCCATAGGGAATGGGCTTTTTCTTTCGGCATCTAGTTCTTTATCTGTCGTTGGTTATGCTGATTCTGATTGTGCTGGTTGCCCCGTCACTCGCCGCTCTACTACCGGTTATTTTACAATGCTCGGTTCTTGCCCCATTTCATGGAAATCAAAGAAACAACCTACTGTTTCTCGATCATCCGCTGAAGCCGAGTATCGTTCTCTAGTCGCGCTTACTGCTGAAATACAATGGCTTCATTCAATTTTATCTGAACTTGGCTTTCCACCGTCTGCACCAATAACGGTTCATTGCGATAGTCAGGCTGCTCTTCACATTGCCGCGAATCCCGTCTTCCATGAACGAACTAAACACATTGAAATAGATTGTCATTTCGTTCGAGAAAAGATTCTCTCTGGGCTTATTGTTCCATCTTATCTTCGCTCTCGAGATCAACTAGCGGATATCTTCACAAAACCACTCGGTGCTAATAATTTCCACCGCCTAGTTTGCAAGTTGGGCGTGATCGATATTTCTCTCCCGGCTCCAACTTGACGGGGGGTGTTAGAGCTACGATACTCCATCAACAACCATATGGACGAATTACAAGGATGCACATTGTCGATTGACTCTGGAGATGAACAAGCACACCCACTCACCAAATATCAAGGGAATTAGTTTGTAACTTTTATACATATTATTTATTTTCTTTTAATATCAGTTGCACAATAATAGCAACAAACTTGTATGTATATATATCCTTTCCCACTTGTGTAATCGACATCATTATTAATCAATAAAGTTATCATTTTATCAATTTTAGAAGGGAAAAAAAAATCAAAAGCTAATAGTAAATTTACGATTTTAGGTATTTAATTAGCGTAAGTAATGCTTAAAAAGGTATAAATTGTTGTTTTATAATTTCCACGAATACAAATAAATCTATATTAAAATTTTATTGTTCTAGAGAAAAAGGGGCAGTTATTTTCATGAGCTCGAGTCTTATTATGTTATCGTTTGATTGCCGCTATCTTATACATTCATAAGTCGTTACTTTTGATGTCGTAATTTGACAAACTTATTAATATAAAATTATAAACATTGTATATACACATATACATATTAATGCCCGTCTTCATATTTAAGTTATTGTCTTTGTCTTACTGGTTTTGTCAACTTTATGTAGAAATTTATTAAAAAAAACCCTGCCATTAATACAATCCGTCAGGCGTTAACAAAGTCGTTACATATATTTTTTTTCTTTAGACTATTAGTCAAAAATCAAATACAATTTATTTTTGATAAATGCTATCAATATTAATTGTGTCAATAAAATGACAGTGTTAGTTATTAATTTTTATTTTTTTATTTTTACTTTTAATAAACTTTTGAAAGAAGAGATAAGATTTAACAATGGATCCATACTTAGCGGTGTTGTAGAATCAGGGCCGTGTCTGAGATTTTCAAGGCCCCGGACGAGGAGAAATTTTGGGAGACCCTACCGTAACTGAAGATTTTAATATTGATGCAAAATTATATAAAATATTTATATAATAAATAAATTCTTGTTCAAATATGATGTCTGTTTTAGAAGCAAAAATACTAATCAACTCTATATAATCAAGTTTCTTGATCATGTCTTTTTTTGATAGACAATGTAGCTAAATTACTCAATCTATCTTGTGATATTGTAACATTATGCCAATCATTAAAGTCTTTTTCAACTAATTGACCCTCCTATTACTAATTAGCAAACAACTTACAATAGAAAAAAAATATCTTATAGAGATTTGAATAAACCCTTCAATTTATGTCTTTCTTTGCCCCGTTGGGTAAAGCTAGCGAATAATGAAACGAATAGAAACACCTATCAGAGTCATCTTTAGGAAATATTATATTAACGTTTCCTTGAGGACCTTTTTCAACCACAAAATTTACGAGCTTTTGATTTATTGGATTCCAATTTGCAGGGTCCTCTTTTGTTAAAACAAAAGTGGCGTGTATAACTTTCATCATCATTCTCATTCTCACTCATAGCTTTAACAAATTCTTCATTCTCATTCACATTTTCATTCGTAGCTTGACTGATTTTTTCATTCTCGTTCATATCGTTATTCTCATTTCCATTCCTATTCTGATCAATTTCTTCATTCTCATTAAAATCCTCTTTCTCACTCGATGGTTGACCCGCTTGTTCATTTCGACCACTAACACAGCCATAATTACTTCCCTTAAAATACTAATGATGAGAACTAAATTGACATTCCTATGAACTTTTTTTTTTTTTTCAATTTCTCCTTTCAATTCCCCCCCCCCCCCCCCCCCCCCCCCAAGTGATGAGGTGGCACAATATACAAACAAGAATTGAGGTTTTCTAACTTTTAAGCATAGAGTTTCTTGGTAGTTTTATTCTTCCATACCATGAGGCAATTAGTTCCACGTATATATTCCCCACTAATACATTAACATTTCTATTAGTATGAGTTAATGTCACAATTTATTTCATGCGTTAACAAAAGTATCCACATCAAATTTTAACATGTTATCATAACATAAATATTCTTAAATACTCAAAAGTACTAAAATGTAATGCTTATTTACCGAAAATATTTATATAAACAAATACTAAGATTATTAGGAAAAATATGATCATATTCATTAAAAGATCGTCACGACACTATACAATAAAATTGAGCAACTACTATATTTGATGTTTATATGTGTTTATTACAATACACAATCATATTGACTCAAGATTCAAGAACGTATGCCAATGGACTCAAGCATGTGTCAATAACACTTAATTTTATTTATTTTTTCCTTAATGTTTCATTTAATTACTTCAACGTATGCATATTGGACTCAAACACATGTCACATAATTTTGTTTATACATCTATATCTATATCTACATATAAAAGGAGAATTTTTGAGTAATGAGGTGTCACAATACACAATCAAGAATTGAGGTTTCTTAATTTTTTAGACTTTGAACTTCTTGATAGTTTAATTCTTCTTAACCATGGGACAATAAGAAATGTCTCTTCCTATCCAAATATTTATTTCCCACTAACACATTAACTGATTTATTTTTGTGAGTTAATTTCACAGTTTATTCCACGCGTTAATAATGTCACAATTAATATAAAGACTTTTAGTATCTCTCTAAGAAAAGCAAACGATTATTACTGCAACACTTTTCTTCATCAATTATCTATTTTATTTCATATTATTTGTTTATTTATATGTAATAAACGCACAAATTTTTTTGTAAGCATGAAGTTGTAGGAGATTGGCCTCTTCCAATTCTAATTAAACCTTGATGAATATTTTTCACAATAAAATCAAATAACTATTGTAACTCCCATTTCATATAATTGGTCTTTATATACTAATATTGTTCATTGCATAAAATTTGTTATTCTCATTTTTTATATTTTATTTTATGCCAACGTTGCCAATGAAAGCAAGGGGTTTTTATAAGCTTATGCTAATTTTCAAGATTTATTCCGTCCAATATAAAGTCGTCACATTTTCGGTAAGTTTCTTATTTCTCGGAATTTGGGTTCATATTTTTCGATGAGTTTGATTTGATTTTTGGGCATTGTTTATCATTTTTTTCGATTTTTAGGGAGATTTCTTCTATCAAGAATAAGGTTTCGCATTTCCGGTAAGTTTATTTTTTTTAATTTGTGAGTTTGATTTGATTTATGGGTATTATTTTTCCTTTTGTTAACATTCAAGGGGATTTCTACTATCAAGAATAAGGTCGTTGCATTTCCGGTAAGTTTTTTATTTCCCGGAGTTTGGTTTCAATTTTTACGGCGAGTTTTATTTGATTTTGTGCATTGGTTTTTCGTTTGTTGATTTTTCAGTGGTATTTCTTCAATCAAGAAATATATCGTTCCATTCTTGGTTAGTTTCTTTTCCTCTTTTTGTTGATTTTTCATGGGGATTTATTCAATGAATATAGTACGTTTTTTTCTTCAATTTTGTTGGTGGCGCACGTGATTCTAGCAGGGGTGTTACATTTCGATCGATTTCGATGTAGCTATTTTCGATCGTGGGAAATCTATGCAGTTGGAAACGTATGTCTAATATAATGGACACCAATATTTTTTCCTGTGTTTATTATTGTATTGTTAAGCTTTTGGTTTCTGATTATGCATGTATGCTCGGTAGTTTAAATGATCGTTCTTTGCTTTCTATGTTGCTTGCTATCATGTTTCTGATGGTGGAATTCCAAGCCCTTTCCATATTTGCCAAAAATATTGTAAGACTGCATTAATGGGTTTTGTTTAGATTTAGTATCAAATAAATATATTTGCATATCTTTCCATTAAAATCTGTTGACAAATATATAACCATTTTGGGTGGTGTGATTGTATTTCAAGTGAGTTCGTATATATTATGTTCAAAATTAGATGTATTTGTAGGACTCTTTTCCGATTCAAATTATTGGTCAGAATTCTCTACAACAAACAAAATGATATAACGTATCAATACAAGTCAATAAGAATTAAGATGCAACTAATTTGCTATTCAGAAGACAATTTATAGTTAAAATATTACATACTTTTCTTTTTTATAACACAATATATATATATATATATATATATATATATATATATCGTAATCCATAGATTTTAATTCACATTTTAGGTTTCTTAAATTATCTTTATTTAGTTCTTATTTCATTTTTTTGTTGTTCTTATTTTTTTCTAATCGAGGCACTAATTTCAACGTAAAACTTTAAATGTTATGAATGTATCAAAATGTGGAAAGAGCAAATGAATCCTTTTGGATAATGTTTCATTGTCTTTGGATAAGAACGTGTCAAATAAGATTGTGTCAAGATGTCCAATAGTCCCTCTCTCAATATTGAAATTCAATTTTTTTTTTTATTCTTCACCTATTTTATTGTTTTAGTATTAATATAAAATCGATTCAATATAATTTATTTTATCAATTTTGAACAGACTATTCTATTCTTATATTGTTCGTCAATTCTTTTTGTAAATAATATTTAGTTGTAATTATTTTTTCAAATATTACAATATAGATTAGTTATTTACTCATGTTTAACATTTGACGATAATATTACTTAGATATACTTATATTTAATGTAATTATTTCGATTATAACACAATTTATATTAACTTATTCAATATTTTTAAATTAAACGAGTGATTTTCTCGCCACCGCACGGAGCGCGGTGCCGTCCACTACTTCCTATAAATACACAAGAAAAAAAAAATTCCATTTGATTTTGCATCATTTCGCCTACTGCATACTATTATTCTCGATATATCCAGAAAGCATCAAAATGAAAAACAATGATAGCAACTAGCAAGCCCCCTAAAAAAAATAGTAATCAATCACAAGGGAATTATGGGATATATAGAGAACAAACAATCAAAGGAATTAATATTATAACAAAAAAGGGGATTCAATGCCATGAGAAAATTGAATGAGTATAGTGATAACTAGGGTCTAATTATTTTTAAAGACCCAAATATTAAAGTGAAGTGATTTTAATTTTTTTTTTTGGAGTCTTAAATTTAATTTAAGTGATTTTAATAATAAAAAATAATAATTTAAGTGACTTGGGGACTTTTAAATTTATTTTTTTGGAGCCTTTAAATTTATTTTACTAAAGGCGCGTGGGTGTAATCCGCCTACCCTCCGGCACGGCGACGTGCTAAATTATAATTCAGTATATATAGTCTATACTCTATATAGATGTATATAATATATATATATATATATATATATATATATATATATATATATATATAAATAATGAGAGAGGGAGTAAATAAATACCACGTTTAAAATATAAGTACAAAATGGCATAAATGTTGTAAAGTTGTGCCCTACCCTGTACCCACCAAGTATTGGGTGAATTACAAGATGTGAAAAAAACAATCGATATAATACATTCATTTTTTTCATAGACACATATCCAAAGAATCATTAATCATGTAATTTCACGTCACGTCTAACCCCTTAATAAAATAACATGGCATAAATACACGTCAGAAAGTACGAGGACGAAGCAAAACGCACGTTATATTTTAGGTAGATGGCTTTGTTAATTATTGGTGCTATTTTTTTCTTCTTCTTCTCACATTATCTACTTTTAAATGTTTGACTCATAAATACTATATAGAATCATTTCACAAAATAAGAAGAGTTTAAAATCACAATCAATTTACTAATATGTATATTTTCTGAAGTCCACTTAACACTCATTCGATATATATATATATATATATATATATATATATATATATATATATATATATATATATATATATATATATATATATATATATATATATAAAAGGTTATTTGTTATAAAGAAAAAGCAAGTTATTTAATAAAAGATATATAAGAATTTCGTGAAATTTATACATGTTGGGCCTCTTTAATACTTATGGGCCTCTTTTAAAAAGAAAATAAATTTCTGGGCCATCCTCTCTATGTGTTGGGCTATATTGAAACTGAAAAAAAAAAAAAAAAAACTAGAAAAAAAAAATGTCACCATTACAAAAATCTACCACATATATATAGATTAGTATAATTTTACAACTAGATACTAGAGTATTTGAAATAATTCTCTTAATTTTGTATCTTGGTGCACCTACTTCTCTATATTTTGAAATTATATATAGCAGTACTTCTCATTTTTTATTTATTAATATCGCATTGCAGGCACGCTAAAAATGTATACCATGTTAACTCATAAGCAGCATATTATTATAAGAATTTTGAAAGAAAAAAAATCATAAATTAATTAAAATACTTCCAAACGCGTCTAGTGTTGCACGAGCATTTTGTTAATCTTTCTTAATTTTAGGAGATTGAGTGTCTATTTAAAATAATTTATCGAACATTTCTTTTTTAAACGTCTATAAACGAGTGACGTCGCCCCCTTTGATCTGGACGGTTGTTCTGCATCCGAACAAAAAATAACCGGATCCGGATTCGGATTCATTGAGAATCTAAAGCGGAGTCTGAAAGCCGGACTCCTATGACTGGCCCCACAAAAGAGTGACGGAATTGTGGGACCAACCAAATTACAAGTCCAAGTCGGTTTCTCGCCAATCGGTGGCTTAAAATCAACCAACGCCTAATCCCAAATTTTCTTTCCCTCCCAACTTTCCCGAGAAAATCCAGAGGGAAAGATCTTCTCGATCGCCAGCTCCAAGCACCTCCATGTCCATGTCTTCAGGTGAGCTTGATCGTGCTTCCATTTCCGACATCGGATTCCAGAAGTTCGCGGTTTTGTATGGTTTCGTTGGAGATATTGGATGAATTGTGATTTGTCTCTGTTGATTACGAATCATTTGTTCACCAATCCAAAAACACTACGAATTGTTTGAAATTTCATTGTATTCGGGCAATCGTGAAGCATGATCGCTTGAATTTGCTGTTTGGTTTTTGGTAATTAATGGCCATTTGTTGCAGATTTTTCCTCGAATGTTCCTGCTGAGCTTGAATCAGCTTTGAGGTTGAAGACTGTTCAGTACTTCGTCACGAAAAGACCATGGCTTGGTAACTTCCTTTAACATGCCTTTGAATTATGCTTTATTTTATTCCTCGCTTCTTGCAAATATATATGATTATATAATTATACGCTTTAGATCTTTATGGAGTCAATGTTCGACCCGTTGCACCATTTGGAAGTGTGAGTAGAAAACCGTATGTTGATTCGTCCCTCATACACCGCAGCTTGCCCGACGAGCTGCTCTTTGAGGTACGTATTTTCGGATATAAAGTTATTTGCTCCGACCTTAATTATATGTTTTTCTTAATGGTATAATATGATGAAATCGCAGGCTTGCGAATTAAGCATACTTTTAATTTTATTAGGTGTTAGATTTCTAGTGTGGATGATCAGGATCTTCATTCTTAGGTTTTTGCGCGAATGAGTCCTTATGAAATGGGACGGGCATCTTGCGTTTGCCGAAAGTGGAGGTACACCATTCGAAACCCTGTCTTTTGGCGCCACGCATGCTTAAAGGCTTGGCAGGTAATTTGATATGGCTTACCGTCTTTTGGGCTTTACTAACACCTGCTTTAGGTAAAATGTTGATTTTCTAAAATTTGGAAACTCGGCTATGAAGCTCTGTGGAGTGGTGGAGAACTTCAAGATTTTGCAGTCAAGTTATGACGGTTCGTGGAGAAAAATGTGGCTTCTGAGACCAAGGGTCCGAACGGATGGTGGGTCACAATTACTCGTTTTTTGCTCGCGCTCTTTGATCTTGAATGTACAACGTCTTGAATTGTCCGTAAATATTTAAAATTGATTCTATTTATCAGGTCTTTATATAAGCAGAAATACTTATATCCGCGCGGGAATAGCGGAATGGAAGATCAGTAATCCTGTTCATTTGGTATTTTTTTGTTCTGACATGAGCTATAGACGTGGGGTCTACAAAATTGAAGCTTAATTACATGTTTACCTTTCTGCTTTTTGAGAGTTCTTGGCTTTTCAGGTCTGCTACTACCGTTACATCCGGTTTTATCCTTCTGGTCGATTTCTTTACAAGGTTGAATCACTTATGACTTGTCTCCGCAAATCAAATATAAATGTGCATATCTTACCATTATTTTTTTACGCAATTTATGTTTCTAAGCACAGAATTCTTCTCAAAAAGTCAAAGAAGTTGCCAAAACTATGAACTTTCGGGCAGCTAAGACGGACGGTCTCTTCAGTGGCCATTACACTTTGACAGATGATAGGGTAAGATTAAGCTTTCCCATGTGACAGAAATTGAATTCTCCAATCACGGACCTGCACTATCCCTATATAATATGTATATCTCTACTCTGTTGTTTGAATATCCGTGGTTTGATCAACTGTAGGTCGAAGCTGCAATTTTGTACCCAGGGATGCGTCCGACTGTACTGAGGATCCGCTTGAGGTACGCAACACTGCGATTAACCAAAATATCCTTAATCCGCTATCATCATTCTGAAGCATTAATGAAAAAATCCAAATTTCTGGATCATTGGTGTATGAGTACATGAATAAAATTTTGGAATTTAAATTTTGGGTATTACAGCTCATTTTTCGGGTTTGTCAGATTTAAGGTGGCGTTTACTGAGCTCTGTAAGGAGCGCTATAGATTGTAGAATTGCGATTACAAAGCATTACATTGTTAAGTTGAAAAAATCGCGACGGCAGTTCAGAAGCGAACATAAATATCCAAAATAACCTCAAGACTGATTTTTTTTTTGTTTGTTATAAAAACGTGCTATACAGGTTGAGAGGAACTCTGCCAGGGGCAAACAATCGGATGGATTTGATCACTCTAGTCACGAGCGGTGTTGACTCTAACGATATCAATGGCCCTGAAGAGGATATCCTCGGAGTGGTCGAAGGGTGGCAGGACGACGAGTCACATAACCCGGACGTGCCTGCTGTCTCACACAATAGGGGTATGCAGCCATTTGTGTTCGTCCCGTTCGAAGAGGTACTATAAATATGTTCTCTACACCAACTTTTGCAATTTAAACATCCGACTCTAGCCTCCTTATCAATATTTGATGTTCGGTTTCCCTCGTGGCAGGTCGAAACTTCAGTTCTGAATCTGCCTGTTGAGAAGATGGACTTCTTTTTACCTGGCTGATAGAACTAAAAGTTTCCCTGTGTAAATACCAAAAGTGGTCACAGACACTCGAAGTGTTGTTCAGTTCAGATGGATTTTGTTTTCGGCTTTTTTGCCGGGATGATATTTGGCGTGTAAACCGAGCGTGCAATGAACCGCTCTTTTGTGTATACTAGGTTGAGTTTTGAGAACTGAGTTTCAGAAGTGAAGCAAAAGCTAGTCAGTATCCTGAATAGTATGACGATTGGGTTTGTTTTATTGCTGCTTAAGCGGTAAAAACTGTGAACTGTTTTATTTTTTATTTTTTTATTCATAGCAATCCGAAATTATACAAGTTGAATGCGAAGTCCTATTAAGTTGACATTTAAGAAATAAAAAATAAGATTGAATTAAGAATCATGTAAATAACAAATATCAAAATTTGTTAAAAACAAATAAACTTTAAAATTTATTGGACAATTAGATTACTGTATTTTTCAGGAAATATTCGTAACCAAAAACATCTGGTTTCGAATTTTATTCGGTTTATATATATTTAATATAATATAGTTACATTTTATATCTAAGTCAGGGCTGCTGCTTTATTCAGATTATATATTTGCAATAATATATTTCTAAGATCCAATGATTTTAAAAATAATTAAAAAATAATCAGAACCGAAAACTTTTTTATTTTGGTAAAATATGGAATCCGAATTTTTAGCTCCAGAAAAAAAAATAAAAAAATATCTGGTTTCGAATTGTTTGTCCTGGAATGATAAATTCAGACCCTAAATCAAGTAGTTTGTCCTTAATTACTGGCTTAATCACAAAAAAAAAAACAATATAGACCATTGACTCTATAATTTAGAGGTGTGATACTCTAACGAAGTGTGTGTGTATATATAATATATTATACATATTGAAAAATAAAACTAAGAATTTACCATTACTTAGATTATTTGCTTTAAAAATAATGCATTCTATTTTTTACTAATGTCATATTTTCGAATAATTCAAAAGATAAGATGAAATATATCGAGTCTATAATTTAGAGGTGTAATACTTTAGCGAAAAAGCGGCATGAGTACCCTAAGTCTTTGAAAAGTTGATATTAAATTCTAAGTCTTTTTTTTTTTGTGACGAAAGTTGCCAAACTCATATTTTATATATTCTGTCATATTTTGGTCTAAAATCACGTCATGTGTCACATTTTTAAACCCATTAAATATACCATTGTTTATCATTGACAAATTAGTTCAATTTTTTAAATTAAAAATGATATATTTAATGGGTTTAAAAACGTGACACGTGATGCGGTTCGGGACAGAAAACTCAAAATAAGAGTTCGACAATTTTCGCCAAAAAAAAAAAACTTAATGTCAACTTTTCAAAGACTTTAAGTACTTGTGTCGACATTTTCTAATACTGTAATGAAGTGTGTATTTACATATCGAAAGATATTACGAATTTACCATTACTTAGATTAATTTTTATTTTTTTTAAAACCGCAATCTTTTTTTTACTAATGTATATATTTTCGAATAGTTTAAAAGATAAGATGAAATGTATTATCTTTTACGGCGACTCGTATCAAATTCTATTAGAAGTAGCCATTCCTCCCCTCCAAGCTTCCACATGCAGCGCACCGCCATGGCCACCATTCCGTATTACTCCATAAACTTCTGCGCCGACGACGGCGCTCCTCGGAACCCCACCACCCCGGTCTTCTTCTTCCGCTTCGTGTTCTACCGCCGCTGCGGTCTGCAAGTGCCGCCGCTGGCGATGCCTCTTTCCGTCGAAGAAGAATACACGTGGCAGGTTCCCTAAGCCCTTTTCAACACCGAGATCTTGAGCAACTTCCTGTCCCGCACGCGCCGGCTCTCAGCGGACGCTGTCGACGATGTGACAGAGCATCTTGGCGTCTACGCCTTCGAACTGGCCGGTGACCCCTATTGCGCCGCTCAACAGGTGGTGCCTCTTCATCTCTGCGTTTTTCCGAGTCTTGATCTTGGGCCGAGAGCGCTTAGTGCGTCTTCGGTCACCACGGCACTGAAGGAGGTGAGTGTGAAGGAAGATGGCGAGTCGTGTTGTGCGATATGCTTGGAGAAGCTCGGAGCAGCGGTGAGCCTACCTTGCTCGCACGTTTATCACCGGGATTGCATTGTCGAGTGGCTACAGCGGAAAACCTCGTGTCCTATTTGCCGATATGCCATGCGTGCTTGATCGGAAGACCAGTTTACTTGAATAGTGTTTAGTAAGACGGAAAAGAAATCTGTTTGTACGGTTAAATTTTTGTTTTAAAGTTTTGTACGATCAGATCAGCTTCTTCTTTGTTTATGTATTTTAATGGATGAAAAGACAAGTCCTTTGGAGATATATAGTTAAGTATTACCATGTCATGTCTTCATATCAATCGTCAATGAACATAATAGTTCATGATTTTACAAACATAAACATAAGTTCTTTTATTTTTCTATCTGTAGTTATGAATACGTATATGTAGTTATATTTATGTAATTACAATTTCGTCTACAAGATAATCATATGATTCCTAAAACTATAGGTAAATAAAAAAAAAATTGAATATCTATGGACATTTCATATGATTCCTTTTATTTTATCCATTGGTACAATTTTAGTTATATGAACATTTTTTCAATAAATAAAAATATTATATTGGTATTGATGACTAGGTTGTTATGAATCTTACGAAGCATTCTCAGGACATGTCGTAAAAGGGCAAAATATATGTTCTACATCTTAATCTCGCATCTTATTTTCCGCCCCCGGTCTCGTTGCGGTTTATTCAAATATTGGATTCGATACCGTCAACGTACACTAGATGATTCCAAGAAGGGTTTCGCGGGAGAAAAGTGTCCTGTCAGTATAGAGACGAAACCGTCAGAAGCTAAGCACGTATATGTAGCAATAGATAAAACGACATAAATGCGTAAATGAACAAATATCGACAATTTTAGGAAAACGACAGCATTAAACCATACGGAATGGAAAACGACATCTTAAATAAATAAATAAATAAATAAATAAAACAACACCACTCAAAGTGTGCGTATCGAGAAAATAATCTTCGATCGAAAACGACGTCCTTCAAATACAGATACAAAAACGACATCTTGGATTGGAAATGACATTCTTAACTTAATGTACAGATCGAAAACGACATCCATAACTTTACAGATAGAAAAACGACATAACTGAGCGATGCGTTTATGAACCTGACAGACACCCCCACTCTTAACAAACCATTGATTATCAGAAACCCTAGAAATTGCATGAAAAGAAGATCTGCAACAATTTCTAATCGAGAGAGAGAGAGAGAGACTGACGGAGATGTAGGAGCAGGAGGGGAGGACGGCGAGGGAGTGGGAGCGGGCGTGGGCGAAGGCGGCGTGGGCGAGGAGAGAGGCCAAACCGAGGCCTCGCTTGGGAGGAGGCACGAAGGTGTGGACCAGGTCCATCACTTTGCCCTCCTTTCGGAGCTCGTACGCCAAGTACGCCTTCTTGTCGCTCGTCTCGAACCTTCTCTGCGCCTCATTCCACGCGATCGCCGACACTGAGCCCGTCGCCGATGCCATTCCTCTCTGTCTCTCACTCTGACTCAATCGAGCCATCGATGTACGTGTATCCCTTAATAACCACCGATCCATATTGTTGCCGGGTCAACGCGTCCGACCCGAACGTAGACCACGCGCGTAAATATTGTAATATAATCTTTTTTTTTTCTTCTCTATAATCTATAGCTAAGGTTAATCATTATTTTCTTTATTTGTCTAAGAAACCATTTCGATTAAGAAATCACTTTTGATTTTCTTTATTTGTCTAAGAAACCATTTCGATTAAGAAATCACTTTTGGTTTTGGAGATTAGCTAAAATGGAGAAGTAAAAAGTCAGTTTTTTTTTCTTTTAATTTAATTTTGTTAATTAGACGCATTTGGTCCGGATTAAAAAGTTCTGTTTTTATTTTCATGTGTTTGATAAAATTATTTTTTACAAAAAATATCAAAGTAATTTTAAATTTTATACATCAGTCCTAAAAATTAGGATTCTTAGTTTTTAATTTTTTTTTTTTTAAACAAAAACACAGTTTTTAGTCTATTTTAATCTTTTTACATTAAATATATTTATTTTATTAAATCTTAAATTAACTTTTGTTAAAGTAAAAAGTGTTTTATAAATAATTTACTAAATAAACGTTTATCTTTTCTTTTCAAAGAGTGAAACGAAAAAGAAATTTTTAAAAAAACAAAGTTATACTAAACAGTTTAATTGTTTAAAGTTTAAACTTAAAAGTGTAAACAGAAAGGACTTGATATTTACAATAGGGACGTGTATGGCATAAATACTTGAGTTTTGACCAACATGACTGACATGAGTTCAAAGTAAAACAATAGCGGCAAAAATACTTAATATCAATAAAATTAAGACGACACATATTTTGTCTATTTTTATTACAAACGTTGGTCAAATGTTTAGAGGCATCAATCCATCAAGTTGTCTTAAATATGTGTTGCCTAATTTTATCTGCCGTATATCATATATCACGTGACATTTGACCAATTCTTGTAAAAAAAAAATAAAAAAAAAAATTAATGAAAATATACGTTTTCTCAATTTTATCAACTTTAAGTACTTTTTCATTATTTTTCATAAAAAAACTCACACTATTTTAGTTGTCATTGTTTGAGTACTTATGTTGTCAACAAGTTTTTATAAGGATTTTATATAAACTATGTTGAGTGTGAAGCCTAATTAACACGGAAGCGCTACTGAGACCCGACGCAGAGCAGTCAAGCTGATTTAGACTTTTCACATGGGTTATTTGCCCTAGGTTTATTTTTCGCTTATAAGGCTTGTAGCCGTCATTAGTGTGTTTTGTAGCACAAATAGAGAGAGGCGAGATTGAGGGTGTAACCAGAAACTCCGATTGAGAGATTGATAGTGGATCGAGATTTACAGGCGGCAAGTGGACGTACCTCCTACACTGGGAGCGAACCAATATAATTATGGTGTCGATTTCAATTCCGTTTATCGCTTTTATCGTTTTTCGGATTGGGAATTAGAACAAATATCCTAACAAACTAAAAAAAAAAACTATTATGTGTATCTTGATTAAAAATACTGTTGATATTATTATTTATAAAATAAATACTTCTATAATTATTTAGGAGAATTAAAAAAGAAGTTCGAAAAGTCGTGGGATTCTACTACTAATCACTCGTAAAGCCAAAAGTCAAAGCTTCGTCTTTTGGTGAAAGTCACCGACCGAGAGAGAGAGAGAAGGGGCTGGAAGAGGAGGGAAACACGGCCATGGCGGATTCGCGAGTGGAGACAATCTCGCGCCTCGCTCAGTGGAGGATCGACAACTTCGGGCCTTGCTCCTACAAAAAATCCGACGCCTTCAAGCTCGGTCTCTGGAACTGGTAATCGAAAAACCACTTTCTCAATCTTGTTCGTCATTTCCATGGATTTCGAGCTTTAGGCCCTTTCGTTTCTGTTTGGAAGGCATCTATCGGTGGAGAAGAATCGGTACATGTACATTCGTCTGTTTCCGGAGCCGTCGAGGGCTTCTAAGGAACAGCCTCCGATCGCTCGCTTCGTTCTCAGAGTCTCCAACACCGGAAGTGGTCGCAAGCTCTACATCTCTCCCGGTATGCAAGTTCGGATCTTTGGCTAGGACTCATGAGTAGTAATAGTTGATTTTGAGCTTCGACACTGTCGAAATTGTTGGGAATCTTTGCCTTTTTGCAATCTCTTATTGAATTTTTAGTTTTGAGATGGAATCACTTAGAACTTCCTGACTAATTGGATTAACAAGCACTTGAACGAGAGTTTAACGCTTGATCAATCTGTGCACTGCAGTTCACGAGAGAGTGCTTCGAACTTGCGAAGACTTTGTCTGGCCCGTGGATTCCACCTTTGTTGGTCGATTCATCATCGATGTCGAGTTTCTTGATCTGAAGATACACTCTGTAAATGTAAGTTATGTGTTTTATATAGTTTATAACAGAAGAGACTCACTGGTAATGCTCTCATCTTTTCATATCCTCTCTGATACAACTTCATTCTCATGAACTGATCATAGATTCTTTTAATATTTGTATCCGAGAAATTGGCGCTAATCCCCCTCAACTTTTGCCATAAGTGCACTTCACCCCTAAACTTTATTTTGGTGCACTTTGTTTTTAGTCGATATGGGTTTGTTACAGAACATCTTTGTGTTGAGCATAGCTCGTTGAGTAGCGTAAACTTGATGCATATATCTGACAAGAGCAGGGTCAAGAGGTGAGCTCTATATGGCCCGCCGACGGGACGATGCAGTCTCTATCGGCAAAGAGCACCCTGCGATGTCTCTCGAGGATGCTTGATGAGTCAATCCACACTGACGTAACGATCCACGCATCCGGAGGCACTCTACGAGCCCACAAGGCGGTCTTGTCGGCGAGCTCTCCCGTGTTCCACAGCATGTTCATCCATGACCTCGCGGAGAAAGAATCCTCCAACATCCACATCGAAGACATTACGGTGGAATCCTGCACGGCCCTGCTCTCCTACATGTACGGAACGATCAAGCAAGAGGACTTCTGGGAGCATCGCGTGGCGCTTCTCGGCGCGGCGAATAAGTACGACATGTCGGACCTGAAGGACGCGTGCGAGGAGAGCCTCATGGAGGACATAAACTCGGGCAATGTGCTCAAGAGGCTCGAGGAGGCGTGGCTCTACCAGCTGGGCAAGCTCAAAAAAGGGTGTCTGGTCTACTTGTTGGAGTTCGGGAAGATCTACGACATCAGAGACAAGATCGGCGACTTCGTGAGGCGTGCTGACCCGGAGCTTATGTTGGAGATGTTTCAGGAGATCCTTACGGTTTGGAAGCCGGTTTGAGTTTCCAAGACCAAGAGTGTGTATAATCTTGACTTGCTTTGAAGTTTTAATCCGAATTTTAATAAGTTGTAATAGCTTGAACTTTGTGTGTATGTTTTCATTATTGGGAAAATACCAATAATCTTAAGGGTAACAGGTTTACCGGCGGCTTCATCGATAAAAAAATTTACTGATTAGATTTTACGAGTATACCTATTATTGAATATTGATAGGTATGGTATAAAATAATAATATTTAGTATTTACATATAGAAGTCTAGCTATTATATTATATTTTATATAATTTACAAACTTGGAAATGGTACAAATTAGTTATGATATAATAAAGAAATTTGACGAGGAATAACGCATCTCTATTACAAAGATAATAGCATAAAATTGTTGTAGTATATGCTATATTCATTTATTATAGGTTCTCATATCGGATTATATCAAGTTAAATCCGATAACCTTCAAAATAATTCGTTATACTTCTGTTGTTTCTTTTTAGTGCCGCTTCTAGCCTTTATGTCGTACTCCTATACCCCGCCGTTTTATCTCTTTTCTTGTCGTTTTGAGCCTCTTAGTTTCGCACTCTCTCGATCTCTCTAGCTCAAGACTTTAATTACTCCTTTACCGCGTCGTTTTATCTCTTTTCTTGTCGTTTTGAGCCTCTTAGTTTCGCACTCTCTCGATCTCTCTGGCTCAAGACTTTAATTACTCCTTTACCCCGTCGTTTTATCTCTTTTGTTGTCGTTTTGAGCTTCCTAGTTTCGCACTCTCTCGATCTCTCTAGCTCAAACACAGAGAGAGAGGGAGAGAGATGTTTTTCTTCTTCGCCGGAGGACTGGAGCAACAGCTCCGGCAGGTGGTGAAGTCCGGTGCCGGGAGGTGCATCGCGTGCGGGTCGAGAGCCGATCTGGTGGAGTACGACAAGGTTCTCAAGCTCTTCTTCGTTCCCGTCTGGAAATGGCCGGGAAAAGACCCTGCCATGTTCTGCCACAACTGCAACCTCTTCTTCCCGCCGGCGATTTCGCCACCGTCTCCTCGCTGCGGCTCCTGCGACAGGCTCGTGGAGCGCGATTTCCGGTTCTGCCCCTTCTGTGGCTCTTCTCTGTAAACTCCTTGTTCTTGATTGTGTGAAATCTGTAGTTATGATCTAGGGTTTCAAGTTCCTGTAGTTCTGTTGCTTTTTCTTGTGTGTATGAATCGATATGATATAGTTGAATAAAGTGGCCTTTTGTTAAACACGGTGAATAGAATAGATACATAATGTCGTGCTCTTTGAGTCGTCTCTGTCGATTCTTGTTTCTGGGTTTACTCACTGAGATTTGGCATCAAATCTATGCCTAATTTACTTTGAATTTCAAAATGTTTCATTCACAATTTTAATGAAGAACAAAGAGAAAAAAATTGGCATTGATATTTGATACTGTACACGGGAATGAAATAGCAAGTACAGATTCTTTGATTCTTCTAACAATGGTGTTTTCTATAGACAAAGAGAGAATACGATTATGTGCCTCAGATTAATCAACAGTTCTGCTGAGTCAAATCTGTGAGAGCCAAACTGCAGGGCGTGTTCGGATTCCGATGGATCATCCGATACTCGAGCCGTGTTGAAGCGTGTTCTCAACTTTTTTTTTTTGTTGCAGATTGGTTCCGAGGAGAGAGAAGGAGAAGAAAATGTTAATTACATTTAGTGAAGCTTCAATTTTCATTGGTTTTGCTGTACGGCAATTGCTTTTCGCCTCTGTCCACGGCCTCTCTCCATAGTCTGTACCTGACTCCGAGCTTGTCGTACACCACCGGCAGATTCCATATATTTGCGCCGTTGTTCATGCGCTCTTGTTGCCCCAAGACCAGCCTCAGATCCTCATTCAGAACCTTTAAATTCGCCAACATAATTTTAGACATAATTCCATGGCTAATTATAGTTACAATGCTAATGGTTTCTTATTGCTTACCTGTTCTGCGAAGTGCTTCCATAGGCGGTCAATGAAAGGAACGTGCTTTAACATCGGAGCAAAATCCAGCGACATTCGGTATAATAATCTTGTTGAATTTCTCGATGAAGGTAAACAGACGTGAAGCTGATGAAGGTGCGTGGCACACTGTTTGGTGTTCTGTCCTTCTAGCTTTCCGGGCTTTGAGATCCCAATTGTGGAGAGAACCATACATGGAGGTTTGAACTCCATGTCAATCGGGTATGGATCCCAGTACCCTTGAAGCCCAGAAGCCGGCGTCAGGAATTTAACCAAGCTGAGAATTCAGCAAAAGTGAGAAAAAAAAAAGGTTAGATTCATTCACCCATGCAATTTTAAATTGGTTAAAAACGGGATATGGATAGAAAACGAACTTGGGAACGGCCCATCCCTTGGCAAAGGTTGAGGTGTGAGTGAAAGGTGCATGAGCGAGATCCAAAAGGTTATCCAAGAGTAAGCCGTGTTCGACTGGAAGCTCCATTACTATCTGTTATTCGTACGGTGAAATTGCATAAGCATGTATTCTCAGATTCGAAATAATAACGGGTTTGATTAGGGAACACTTATACACACCTGAGCATGGATTTGAAACCCCGGTGGGGGTTCTAAAGAAGGAATGGTGGCCGACGGTGGATCGCTGCCAGGCCAAACCCAGACCATCCCTTCTTTCTCGAAACACGGTAGAGAGTTTATCCTTGCTTTCTGAAGTCGCGTGGACGGCATTTTCTCACACTTACCGTCTGTTGAGTACTCCCACCCTGATAATCGTTCATCGTCACTGTTAGAAACTTTTCACGTGTGTCTACGAATTACGCCGATCTAGTAGCTCTTAAATTTTTTGGAGTATATTTTGTTAGAGAGCTTACCGTGGTAGGGGCATTGTATGCGACCCTCGTTGACTGATCCGAGATGAAGAGGGCACGCCCTGTGTGCACAAGTGTTCTGAACGCAACCTGGATTACCATCTTTTCCACGGAAGATGACCCACGGTTGTTCGAACGCTTCGATAGGAATCTGAAAGGAATCGATATTATTTAGTCTCGTTTAAAATATGTAACTCTTGAATTAGGTTATAAAGTTACGGTGCATCTACCATGGTGTCTTCCTTAAGGTCGATGGTGAAGGCCACAGGATACCAGAAGTTCTTCAAGCGTGGATTGTAGGCTTTAACCGGACCCGACACGTTTAACCGTTTTTTCATCACCGGCTTCTCAACCCTCTTCGTTGGGGGTTCCAGAGTTTGGGTGGAAGCAAAGGCAGAAGCGGAAATTTGCTCGGTCTCCTCCGTGGGTTTCTCGAGCAACTTATCGTTCACCAATTCTTCCATGTAGGCTAGTTTGTCTAACGCAGTGCCAACCCGGGCCTCAGATATATGCACCTGTCTATGGGCTTGCGACAGTTCATCCTGCAACTCGGCGAGCTCCTTCTTCATCGTACCGATGGATTTGAAATCCCGGGCCAGTGGGTTCAAAACTTCAACAACCTTTTCGTGGAGGAGCATGATCGCGAGCACGTCTTGGCGGGCCCGCCAATCGCAGTACTGAATATCGAATCGCGCGACTTCGAGCGCCTGATTTACATCAAGGAATTTACTTTTAAACTGCGGGGCTTTGGATCTCGGATCTTCCACGTCGAAGAGAGGTCCCCAAGTAGTCTTTTTCTCGAGCCACGAGGCTTCTTCTTCCAACACGGCGAACACTCTGAACCCTGCTTTCACTCCCTGATATGTTCAATAACCCAAGCTCACTCAACAATCTTCCACACAATTCTCAAAGCTCGCTTGCAATAAACACACCATGCACGTTTGGAACACTGACGATCATTCGGGGCGGAACAACAGCTCAAACGGAGCTGTTATCACCCCTCAAGTTTTAACAATTTTAAAAAATACCCCAACTTCTAAAATCTCTTATATTTGTACCCTCCTATTTTGTCACTTAATTAGGCTTAGTCACGTATTTGTATCCTCATTTCGTACCCGGATTCAACTCCAACCGAACCGAAACAAGCAAAAAAAAAAAATTTGATTTTTAAAAAAAATAAAAAATATTTAGAATCGTATCTTATATATATGTCTGAAACCCATATATATAAACTCCAATGATCACCTCTTGTTTCCCATTTGCTCAAACTCTAAACAGCTATAATTTACTAACCCTATTGAGTGAGGCGAACGTTTTTCAGTTTTTCTTGCATAGAATCTGTATACAAGTCCAAATAATCTATGACTGACAAGTAAAACATACTATCAGATAGTCAGAGAGATTGATCAAGCTCTAAATAGAAACTAGAAGTAGACAGACGTACCTTTCTGTAACTAAGCTTGGAAGATCTGCAGAGCGAGCTTGGGAGCGAGAGAGCCGCGACTGTGGCTATGGCGGCCATGGGAGAGAGGAAGAGAGAGAGAGAAAACCAATTAAAATTCGAAGTATGGAGTTTTATTCACTTCTCTTCTTGATAAGAGGCTAGCGTTGAACGCGATCCGAGCTCGCCTCCCACGCCATGACACGTGGACTCGCCTCTTTCCCACGTGGCAGGGCGGAGATCCACATGCTCCCTGCGGCGTCAAGTAGAGTATCGGAGCCCGCGTGGGCCCCGCTATAGCTTGCCAGCTGGGACGGAGGAGATATCTCTCCCTATCCTCTCGCAGAGTGTCTCTTGTCTTCGCGCTTCGGGATTGGACGATTCTGACAACCAAAAGTAGATCGTGGGGTGCTTTTGACACTCGGACCATTTACTGTGGGGCACCTTGCAATTAAGTCCACCAATGTGAGCCCTCCTCATTTTGTAGTTCAAGATTTTTGGGATTTTTTGTTTTTGTATTCGTGGCATTTGCTCCTGCTCTACTCCTTTTCGTCTATGGGCCGAGTAAATGGTCTATTTCCCGGGCTCGATTTTCTATTGGGCCTGACGTGTTCTGGCCTTTTTTATGAGTTTGATAATCAAGTCATTCAAGGGCGAGTTTTTCATAATACAATACTTTTAATTTAAGGATTAAATCCCTAAATATGATACATAAAAATTATCAAGCGTTGCATAAGTTCAATTGAGACAGTAACGGGGTCTAGCAACGGAAGTGGATGGAGACATGGTTTTCATACAATTAGTACTTCTGTCGTCAGAAAGTGGACTTAAAATCCGAACATCGATCAGCCGATTCCGCTAATCCGTTCTTGTAATAAATTCAATGATAGTAATAGTACAATATGACCTCTACAAATTAATATTGTTCGAATTTGTTTATATTATCAAAAAAAATAATTTATTAATAATAGCTAGAAGAATTCATTCAATGGATTTATCACACGATTTTTCTATTATTATTATTATTATTAAATCGAGCTAAGCCCAGCTTGATTATGGGCCTAGAGAAACTAAAGCCTTATGATCAGTGGAAGATAAAGACAATTCGAAGTCCTTTTCCCACTCAATCCATCCATAAATCTCAGGGAATATTCCGAGGAATGGCGGGACAGGATCACGGCAACAAGGCGACCATCTTCTTCGCCGCCACTCTGCTGCTCTGGCTCATCTCGCTCTCCTTCCAGATCGCCTTCAATGGCCGCTCCGAGCTCCTCCCCGTCGTCCTCGGCGTCGTCTTCTTCCAAACGGCCAACTGCCTCGTCCGCCGCTTCGCCTCGCCCGATTCTCTCTTCGTCAACACCTCCGTCTCTCTCCTCCACTCCGCCATTATCTCCTCTTCCGGTTCTCTCTCTCTCTCTCAATTTTCCCATCTCTAGAAATGTGATTGGATAAGGAAACTTCGTGAGTTATTGAAATGGGAGTCGAAATTCAGTCCGTTTCCGTTCTCAATTTTGAATTCCTCATCTGGATTGAGTCTTGAGCGTGATATTGAGGTTAGGGAAGAAGGGAGGAACAAGCTAGTCCTGTAATTGACATTGCTCTTCTTGTACTGATCCGAGTCTGGTGCATTTGCAGTGGTGTCCATTCTGGTGAATCAGTGGTTGGAGAAGGGTTCGAGCGGGATGTTGGAGCACTCTCAGCTCGTGAACGGCACTTGGCCAGGGGCGTACGCTGTGTTGGGCGTCTCGTGCGGCTACTTTGCGTACGACCAGTACGATATGCTGCGTTACCGGCTCTACACCGGGTGGATCCCGGCCATCCTGGTGCACCACCTGATCATCCTCGTTTGCTTCACCCTTGCGCTGTATCGCAATGTCACTATCAACTACCTCATTCTCTCGCTCGTCTGCGAGGTACATTTCCGTTTCGAATCTGCAATGTCTGAATTAAGATGCTCCTGAATGTATAGAGAGATATAGAGCAATGTCATTAGCTTAAGGCTGCTTCATGTTTGAACATGTTTCAAATAGAGTAATTTGCAGACATGCCCTCTGATTTGTTAACTATAGCAATCTCCCCTCTTATAGCTCAACAATCGATTGTTTTCTGACAAGCTTGAAGCCAAATTTGAGATGATTTTGTCTCTAAATGTGACTGAAATTTTGACAAATAAAAGCGGAATTTATAACGAATAGGGGGTTCGGGGAGACTGCTAATAAAAACTAAATTGGGAAAACTAAGACAATACACGGCAAATTCAGGGGCATGGGCTGATAATTACTCTTTTGAATAACTTATCACCAGACAATTTTATTCCATGCTAAACATGTTTTATTAAGTTCTTGAGGAAATATTCATTTCCATTGACCGTTGAGAAGTTACAGTTCATCGACTGTTCGTGCAGGTTCACTCTATCTTTCTACACGTTCGCAAAGTGCGGCGCATGGCGGGGTATCGCGACGCCAAAGGCATAGCTGTGAGCATTGAGTGGAGTCTCAACTGGCTTACATTCTTCGTGGCGAGGTTAGCCTCTGCCATTCTCATAACCGTCAAGCTCATCAACGACGCTGATAAGTTCGAAGAGGGCGTGGAGCTGCCATTAGCCCTGCTCGGAATGGCCGGGATGAACCTGCTCAACGTGTTTCTCGGCATTGATCTCTTCAACGTGTTCAGAAGAGAGAATAATCGAGCCAAGCACCGCAGCGAATGACACTCTCAAAGGTGCAACTTTAGTATACGGCCGCAATTGTATTAAACATACCCAAAAACGACATTATATATGACTGTCGTTTATAACATCATATACTTACCGGGCAATATACTTTTTGGAAATTTAATGGGTGTTTTCACTCAAAACTAAAAGTTGAGGGACAAAGTAACCAAAGAGCTAATTCCAAGGCTTTTAACGGGCTGATGACTCTTTTGTCTTTTCTTTTTCGTCAACTTTTAGATGTTAATAACCTACAATTCTTTTTTAATTTGTTCTCAATAGTGTACAAAGCTTCTTTTTTCCTGAAAAAGTGCACACGTGTTACCATTCTCTCTCTTTTTATATATATATATATATGTATTTATATATTAGGGAGATTATCATTTTTTTATTCTAACTCTTCAATTACATTATATTATTATACTATTACTATACAAAGTGAGCCAAGCTGTTTCCTTGTCACCTTATGGAAATAAATCCTATTGTTTATAGTTTAACAGTACGCAATCCTCGTGATTGTCATATGGATTTCTACATTTAATATCCTTAAATAAATGTCTAATCTTTTTTTATTATTATTTTTGGAATAGTACTACTACTAATAGTCTTGAATTATTATATTGGTCCGGTATGTTTTTTAAAATTTAATTTTTAATAGTAATGTCTCGGCCTCCTATAATTTCAGAAACTAACCTATTACCTTAAATAATATGAAGAATTAAAAAATATTGTTTGAGTAACATATTTTCTGAGGAGCATTAATGCGTAGGAAATTGTGCTACTTTCTTAGGGAAGAGGAGCATTAATGACCAAAAGTGATAATTCAAAGGACACACATGCAAATTTGAAGTATCGTTATTGTCAATTCACTTTTTTGGAATATAATAATAGCACAAAAGAGTCTCGTCCTTTATTGTTTGCCATAACATGTCAGAGTGATTAATAATAAATAATAACAGTTAAAGCCCTGACTCATTTCCGTCAAAAAACGACAATCTATTTATTGTTTAATAATCAAAGCACTCGCTCGGAGAGAGACTGATTCGCAACAAGTGCCTGTGAGCTGTGAAACTATAGATATAATCAGCTTTGTATTGTATATAATTAATTATATATATACGTCGCTGTCACGTGACCCACCACCCGTTCAATGTCCCCAACCATCCTTACAAACTTATCTTAATGCATCAAAAAATCACAAAAATAAATAAATAAATAAATATTAAATTAAATTAAAACTGCTTGAGTTGATATAATTGAACAATCATCAACCTTAGCTTATAATATTGGTAATATTTAAGGTGTCAGCTTAAAAGACTCGACCTCAACCTTTATCGACGAGAAATCAGTGATTAGATTATGGAGATAATTAGGCTGTAATTGATTAGGATTAACTTCACTAATTTATCTAGATGCCTCTCGTATAAAATATCTATTTTAAGGTTTGAAGATGGAATAATGCTATTAATTAATCCTTTAATCAATGAAGATCCGTACATACGAATATATGTATAGTCCAAATGTAGAGCCCACCATGATGTTATCGTGTTTATTATAAATATTAAAGACAATAACGGTAAATGTACTTAAGTTTAAACGAAGTTCACAGCAAGTGTGGAATGTATGGCCTATGTTAACGAGTTGCGATAAACAGAAGTACTCGTGCTTTCTAAATTCTCATTCTTCGTTTAACGTAAGGAACTTGTTGCCAGTGGCGAAGCAACTTGAAGAGCTGTGGGGGCAACTGCACTCACTTGTCGGTCTAAGTTCGTCTCCGAAAAATTAAGTTTATCTCCTCAAAATTCAAATTGGGGCTTATTTTTCTTTTAAAAACCCAACTTTATATTTCTCTGCTTATTTTTTTAGACTTTGAGTCTTCGTTTTCTCGTTCTTCGGGGTATATTTGCATGTATAGCCCCTTTTTTTTTTTTTTTTAAGAATAGGCGACACCGGATTCTCAAACAAAATGATAAGTAAAATAAATTTACGAGGAAGGATAAACATCTTCAGTTTGAAATAATGTTGTTAGTGTTAAAATTGAGAACACAAAATAGTGATCCATGGTTGTGTTTATTGTCCCACTGACGACATCGTTAGCTAAATTTCACAATCGAAATAATTTCTTTGAAGTGGTTTTGTAGAGTTTTTGCTTATTATTTTCAAGTTTTCTTCCGACCCGTACGACAAGTTCTGGCTTCGCCCCTGCTTGTCGTTGCCTTATAATAACATTTTGTTGAAATGGAGAAGTAACCAAGATAAACATGCTTTTTTAGTTAACAGGAAGTGAAAAAATGAAAACTGATGTAGCAGCAAAATTATAATTATTAATCGGACTAGATAAATAAAGTTACCGGGACAGTCAAACTCGATCGTTGATTCGGCGCACGAATATCCGATCGAAGAACCTACCTTCGTCTATTGATTCACGGACGAATGCTAGACTCCAGGCATCCAATCACCGTTGATTTGCGCATGAATACCGGCTCTCGGACATCAAACTCGACACTCACTCACGGGGTACGGATTTGGATGAAACTTGCAATCCTCTCAATTTTCATTTCATTCAACACTAAGAATTACAAAATCGTGCAACCCTTTATAAATAATGTTCAAAACGAAAAGGAAGCATAAATGATAAAGGCAACAAATGACACAAATTACGAAAGTAAATAATTAAGAACAGAAACATAATAACAAAAATAATGAGCGTAATAATCGAAAATAAAGGCTAGAGATCGTGTCTTGAATTGTCGGAATTTTGAAGATTTCCTTTCATTTCGGTATCATGAATAATTCGGCACCATGAGAACAAAAAAAATTCGAGTTGTATTGTTTATCATGACTTGGCTATTTTGGCCAGTATATAAAGCGGCAGAAGCAATGCATTAGGTGTGGGGTTAAGAGTTCAGAGTTAAGGGCTTGGGGCTCAGGCTATTGTGGCCACTCAAACCCCTCTGTTTGTTTTGTTTTTTTTTTTTTTTAAATTTAAATATAAGTCTTCCAAGATCTTTGGCGGAAAATTATATCTTACTCCCCTCCGAATGTAAATCTTGGTTCCCAATGACAATATATGGCATTTCGGTACGCGATTTCTAATTCATAAATTCTATCTAATTATGGTTATTGTTATAGGTATTTTTTTGAGCCCGAAAAAATTAAGATCCAACCCAAAATAACGTGCCCAAAAGGCCAAAGTGATTAAAAAGTCCATAAAGGCGACCCGGCCCAAAAAGGTTCAACGAGACTCGGCCGAAAAAGGCAACAAGACTCGGCCCAAAAAATCAACGACACTCGGCTTGAAAAAATCATTAGAAAGTCTAGTTACTTCTATTGCAAAAGGAGCCTTTAAAAATCATTTATTAAAAGCATCGCACATCGAGTATCGCGCATCAGGGAAGTAATTATTAATTACTAAGAGGTATATGAACCCTTTTATGAATAGAAGCTCATTTCAATCAAACGGTAACTAAAAAAAAAAAACGAATCGAAACAACTCACAAAAACGCTCTCTAAAGCGATAAAACTTTCGTTTTTCGTTCTCTTAAATATCCCGACTTAAATATCCGACTAATGTTGAGCGTCGGAGGTGGATACAGAGGCATCTCCTTCGTACCCCTTTAAGTTCATGTTTTATCGTGTTTCTCATACACGGAGACGGAGGTGTCTATTCCGGAAAATATTTCCGGCTTATCAAGAAAGAAGAATCAAGCTTGAAAACCCTCTTGACGGTCAAGTGGTCATCGGGCCCTACCCAAAATCAAAATTTGGACCGCTTTAAGTGTTGATCCATTTTTCAAAAGTAATTGTTATTATCACTAATATTATTATTTAACATTTATAATTATAGTACGAGAGTTAATTAAAGTAAACACGCTTTTCGTATTGACATTGCGCACTAATCTGACTTATTAAATAAAAAGAAAATGATTCGGACGAATAGTATCAGGTCCATGATCACAATTTTGATTATCAAATTTATAATAATATCAAATCATATGATTCATATCGACAATTTTATATCACAATTCACACGTATTCGTCGTTTTTTTTAATATGGACGAGATAAAGAGTCACATCTTATATTAGGTACCAACTCAGCAACCATAATTCAATTCATATTCTACAAATTACAAACAAACTAAACTAATATAAAGTAAACTTTATATGCCATTTAACATCGTCATCAATTAAGTTTATTTCTAAAATGTGATGCGTATATACTATATAAGCCTTAAATGTTGAAATATAAGTTATAATTATAACAATAATAATTTATTAAAAAAGTTTCATTTGCCTCCAATAGTACTTAGAATTAGAAGAAAATAAAAACACAATTATCATTTATCATTAGGGTAATGGATAACACGTGGTTTTTTAATTGATCATGCAAGTTTAAATATCATAAAAACATAATGACTTCGCGAAGCACTCATCTTTGGACGTCACCGCACAAATATGGTTTATAATTCATATATATATAATGTTAGAATATTATTAGATGTTAAAATATTATAAGATGTGGATAAACTATCACGTTGCACATAAGTTAATGTTAATATAATTACCGCTAGTGGTGAAACCGGGTCGGGTACCCTGTTTTTTTTTAGGTACCCGGTACCCGGATCCGAAAACCGGGTACTTAAAAAGTGATACCCGGTACCCGAAATCCGGGTATCTGATTTTTTATACCCGGATCCGGTACCCGGTTTTGAAATCGGATTCGGGTTTTCAACCGGATCACCCGGATCCGTTTGTTTTTTTTTTTAATTTTTTTAATATATTATCTCAAAATAAACATTGTCTCATAAATAAAAACATATATCCATTGTCTTAAAAATTAAAATGCATAAAAAACATAGTCTAACGGTTTTTTTTTTCGTTTCCGCCATCATTTTTTTGTTCCGCGCATCAAGCATCATCAACATCAATTGTAAGCATATGATATGACAATAATAAAAAAAATATTACAAGTCAAATAAACATGAGATAAAAATAATTAAATAAAATTAAAAGAAAAGAAGATAATTTTAAAAAAATCGGGTATTAAACCGGGTACCGGATCCGATTTCGGATTCTGATTTTTACCCGATTTTCGGGTTTTATTTTTACCCCTAATTCCTAATTACCGCATAGTCCAATCCAATTAATTTCACTTATAATTGAAGTGACACATTAATAGTAGTGGATAGATAGAAGTGACACATGACAAGTTCAATCATGATGGTCATCCAATGTAAGTACTTTTGAAACAAATAACATGTACACTGTCACAATTTCAATAATTATTTATTTCATAATAAACGTTATACAATCATAGCAATATCACTGAACAATATGCCACTACATGAGCACGTTATGGTACTGCAATATCAACCAACTAAATAAATGTATAAATAAAACTCTGAATTATTTTTTTTCGTCTAATGAACAATTATCACAATTAGTAATTAATTTAGTTCTAATTAGACAATTATGAGATGTCTTACTCTCAATCTCAATAAAAGAAATAAATTTCAGCGTTGGCAATTGACTTTAAATTTTTGTAATGTTTTTCTTTGCAAAATAAAGAGTTTGAGAATAATTGTTTATATAATTAAATCTTTTTTATTATTACCCGAAAGAAACTCCAAAAGAGAAATTTATTTATTAAAAAAAAAAAATCAACACAAAATATGATAATAATGGTCAGAGATTTGGGTCATAACTGACAAAGTGTCATGAAAGTAATAGAAAATTGCAAAGGAATAATTGCATAAAATATTACCCGAAAAGAGGAACAAGCAAGCAAGCGCAAACAAAACAATAAAGTAGCACCAATTTGCTCAATAATATTTCCCATTAAACATTTGTTACGTGTCAAATACAATAACAATTCACGTCACAGCGAAATAATATTTTATTGCAATTAATTAATTAATCACAAATTAAATATCACACAGTGGGAATCGTGTCGTTTGTTTGGTGATTTTATTCGATTAATTAATTAATAGGCAAAAAAGGAATTAATAGAAAAAGACATTTTCTGTAGGAGTGGCCGTGTCGCCAGTGATAAAGCTGACGGCTCGAGTTAGGGTCAGAAGCGGGTCCCACAGCCCACCCATCTGAGGCGGGCCCCACCCGCGCAAGTGGGACCCGGCTCTCTCCTCTCGCAACACATCACCTTCCTTCCTGTCTCCCTCCTGTCCTGCGCACTCATGCCATGTGATCGGACGAAGCAGAGACTTTCTCGCTCCTCCGACTCTTTCTCTCTCTAGACTAGAAGCTCGGCTGAGGAAAAGGTGGGAGATCTGTTCGCTTCCTTGGACTTTTGCGGCCAAAGCAAACCCCAAAAAGAGACTGCTTTCGCTTTCGCTTTCGCCTTTCTTGTTAGCTCTTCAGAGTTGGAGCCAATCTACGCCAAACCCTACTACTCTCTTCCGAAATCGCCTCAATCCGATCCCAATCGGAGGATTTTCCAGGTCCGTCTCTCTCTCTCTACTCGTAATTCTCTCAGAAAGCGTCGGATTGCTCGTTC
This sequence comes from Parietaria judaica, assembly GCA_954871525.1. Lineage (NCBI taxonomy): Eukaryota > Viridiplantae > Streptophyta > Magnoliopsida > Rosales > Urticaceae > Parietaria > Parietaria judaica. The sequence goes on from OX940861.1 coordinate 2,743,013, forward strand.
TTGGTGGAGATTAGATTAGTTTCCTGTTCTGGTCACTGAAGAGAGATTGAAATCGTGGTTTGTTTTGGGGTTTAGGTCATTGAGTGTTGCTGCTTCAAGAATTGAAAGCAACTCATCGTAATTAGGTTGGTTTGTATTGTATTGTTGAGAAAGGGATTGATCATTCTGAGAAAGAATTTGTGGGGTCGCTTGATTGTTCTTGCTCACTCTTTGATCTGGAGTTATTGCTTGATTTAGTTTCAGATTAGGTAGGTCTGTTCAAATATGGTGAACAATTCGGAATTATTTTTTTGGTCATGATTAGGTTGTTGTTCTATAATGAATGCTCACATTTGTAGTGGCATCATTTAATACGATCGTTTAGTTGTGTTTCATGGTCTTCTTTATTATAATATAGACGGATAGTTTCTTTTACGGACACGCGATTTGATCTTCGACGTCGTTATTTGGTTGCAGGGCTTCTCTATGATCTGTGGGCTAGTTTCTTAGAGTGTCCGAGTTTGTGCGATAGGCTTGCTTGCCTCGATCGTTTAATCCCGGAGATATGGATCGGCACGAACTGCGGGCGAGTGAGACGGAAAACAATCGCGTGTGTGCTTCTTCTCCCGATAAGCAAAGCTGTTTAGGGAAGGAAAACAGTGGCAAGGCTGAAAAGTTGATGAAGGAAAGTAAAACTGATAAACCAGGGAAATCCGAGTCTTCTTCGTCGAACATGCCGCATGTGGCTCTGCCCGCTTCTTCAAACGACAGCTGTCAGGAGACGTCGTTGGAAACCCAGTCCTGCAAGCTTGGCTCGGTCTGCGCAACGGATTCTTCCACTTGCACCGATGGTAATAAGCCGGAAACATCAGTCTTGCCTGCGAACAGTGGCAATCCGGCTAAGCTTTTCGAAGCCATTGACAGTATCAGAACGAGGAACAGTGATAATAATCTGTCGCGGATGAGGAGTAGCGATAATTTGTCGGGGATAAGTTCAGACAACAATTACGTTACTGTGGAGCACATTGATGTTTCAAAAACCAATCAGATCAAGAACGAAGCCAATAAGTTCACTGTACATGGTAAAGCAGAACAGGTTCATGAAGTGGTTGATGCAGCTCCGCTGGTTGCAAAAGACACGGACCGAGATTTCGAGGCTTCGGGGAGCTCCTCCTCTGTTGATGCGAGAAACAGTGAGAAATTTCCCTGCAGCTATGTTGATTCGGTTGGACCCTATGGTAGAAGCTGTCTGACTGAAACTGTATCCGAGGCGAAAGTATCATTTCCCGATCCGTTCATGAAAATGGCTCCTGAGGTTAGTGATAGTATTCGTTGTTGGGAAAAGCCGAGTCAAAATGGTGGTCTTTCTAATATAGATCTTAATGAAGAGATCATTGACCATAACGGTGAGTACGGGTCAGCAAAAGAAACTATTCATATTGATCTTATAGGGAGCGTGTCGAAACCAAAACCTGTCAATGCCAATCCCAGAAGCCTTGCTTGTTTCCTACAACTCGGAACTAAGAATGAAGGCAAGCTAGGTGGGTGGAAGGGATCCGGTAGAACCAGTGCGTTTCAACGAATTTTAACAAAAAAGATTTGCCTTGAAAGCAAGGAGGCATCTCTGATCAGTGGGGTGAAAATCAGTGAAACGATTCCGGCCATGAAAGGGTTTGACCTCAATCTCGATGCTCCTGGAGCTGATTCCGACGTAGACCCTGCAGAACCAACTGTCCCTTCAAAAAAACTAGATTTTGATCTCAACTGCACAAGTGGAAACGACGAGAACCCTTATCGATCCGTGAGGGATTTCGATTTGAACGACGACCCAGAATCCGTGCCCGGTCAAGTCTCTGAAGCCCCAAGAAAAGGGGGCCTGGATATTTCGTTTGTTTCTGGCGCAGAAGGATCGAGACATGACTTCAGAAGTTTCCGGCCCACATTTTCTGCTGATATGCCCGGGTTTTTCCCCGGCCAAGCTCAACCTTTTCTGGTGGGCACCTCAAATATGATCCCCTCGAGTGAGCACTTACAGAGAGTTTCTTTCCTCCAGCCACAGCTGGCGTACACTCCAGTGCACCACACTCTCCGGGTCGACCCCAAAGACAGGCTATACCCAACAGGTATGGTTCCGTATACGGTGGATCCTCACGCCATGGGCGCCGGTTCAGTACCCGCTTTTCCCGGTCACGTTTTCCAGGTTCCTCAAGGATCACGGCCCAACTATGGAGCAAGCGCGAGTAATCCCATAATGGAAGAGCAAATGAAGGGTTTCCAGTTTGCCGGGGTCTCGGGCACAAAGAGGAGAGAGCCCGAAGGAGGTTGGGATTCGCCTCAGCTCTGCTTCCGCCAGATGGCGTCGTCGTGGCATTGACTTTTTGGTTGACTATCAAACTGGATTTTTCGCTATCTGTTTTTTTTTTTTTACCGCTGTGGTCTGGTGATTGTTTTAAACTTTTTAACTTCGGAGCTAGTAGTTTTAGAGTCGTTACGACGCAGCCGAAAAAACGGGGGCTGGGATTATATGTTTTCCACAGATGATTCTTTTGCCATTTTGTGATGCGTGAGCTTTTTGTACATGCCCAGTTGCTTCATGAATGTATAAATCACTGCCCTTAGATAGCATTGTTCTGACACATTTTTAGCTATTAAATACCATTACCAATAGTTGATGTTTAGTATAAATTGATTAAATAATTTTTTTCTTCTTCTGATAATAAGTTGTATTCGCTCATCGAGTCGGCTTTTTGCAAAAATAGCCTTATTTGGGTTTTTATTTAGTTTCATAAGGTGAACATTTTTTTTTATTTCTTAGCAAGGGGTATGTTTTTAAATGAAATCCCAACGAAAATCTTTTAGCAATTTATTTCTCGTTGAGTACACTTACATTTTTGTCTGGCGAAAGTACCAAAAACAAGAGTAATAATCAAAGAAGTTACTGCCTTACTGGAAAAGAAACAAAATAGAAACTGTTTGTCTGTAATGTTTGTCGTTTATGTGAATAGCTGAATGGCCTAGTCATTGGCCAGTTTGATAGACCGTTATCGTTACTGTCATCATAGGAAGCACAAGTCATTTTTATGTCTTGTTTTCGTGTTAGAGTTCGACTTGTAATCAGAGTTTCCGATTAGTCGAACTTTGGTGGATCCAGGAATTTTGGATTAGGCGCCTTTTACTGTCAAAGACGTCTACGAGGGTGGTAGTTATAAATTTCGTTTCATTTCTCTGTTGCTTAACATTTTTAGAAGAGTGTTTTGCCACTCGAAGAAAATGTCGGATTGGTAATCGTAATTAAGAAGAAACAAATGAAATTCAACACTCCGGTGTAAACCCGTTTGCTATTAATAAAAATGATGTTTAGTTTTTCCTAAAAACCTTTCTCGTAAAATTATATATTGAACATGTAAAAAAAAAAAAAGAAGGTTGGTATATATATAAAAAAAAAGACGAGTCCAAATTATTGTAATTGAGAATCATATTATAAAATTAAGATGGCAAACGGGTTTTGCTCCATGTGACCGCACATAATTTGGAGGAGCTTGGATTCAATAGTTTTGCAGAGAAAATCTGCGGAATATAATATATATATTATAAATGTAGAGATTCAGCCACCAAGTATGTTTGTCTCTCGCTTATTCTTATTTATACGTTGCTGTTTCCAACACCACGTTCTTCTCCTTGAATTAAACTCAATTTGAATAATTATTTATTGTTTTAACTCTTTAGCCTACTAATTATAGAGTGATGAAGAAGAGGTCTGCTTAATCTTTCTTAGGTTAGTTCAAATTAGGTTGCTTCACGCTTGATCTGGCTCGGATCTACTACATTATATCAATGTAAAACTATATAAATATATTGTAAATATATGCACAAACAACGTCCAAATCAAATGTATTAGATGTCTAATTCGTTGGCTAGATTTTGAGCATAAAATAATAATGATGCAGAATTGTTAACTCATTTAATAGCCTAGTGTAGCCATTTATATCCTAGATTAGTGAAAATTAAGTCAAGTGTAGCTATCCACTAAAATCAGTGTTTTTTTTTCCCTGTCTCTCTCGACTTAATAATTAATAATTTTATAGAAATATATTAATAAATTTAGTAGAGAAACAAATCAAACTATGCATGTAGTGTCGGTGCTGACCGATAATTGTGGTTAGCCGTACGGGTCTTTTATGCCATTTAAAATCGGCGGATATATTTTTCTATGTCTGATTAATGATGTATTTAATATATTTTCATTACATCCAATAATTTGATTCGTATACTTAATTAACAAAAACACAGCTTTACAGTCAAAATTAACAAGGTAAAAAAAATATTTTTTAGAGGGTTTATTTTGTCAAGCAACAGAAGGTCGCGGATGGTGTATCTGGGATTACATATAGAGTTTTTCAATTATTGTTTAAATTGACGTAATTTGTTTAAGTAATAAAAAGAAAATGCACTCGAAAAACCAAACGCGAGTTGCCCGTACCCAAAAAAAACTTTGATCGGTGTCCGTGGCTTGTTCGACCGTATGATTTAGTATATTCTCTGTACTCAAATTGGCTACCAAAAATTTACAATCAAATGCCCAAATGTTACTCGTAAAAGGGGAAACAAAATATGGCCAATGCATAAATGTGGAGATGACTTTGGGAAAAAGAAAAATGAAAAAGTTAATCACATATTCACATGTACTAAAAATTATAAAAAAAAAAAAAAAAAAGACGAGCTAAAAGATATTGGATTATTAACCCACTAAAAATACTCTCTTTTAGCATATTCTTTTCTCTCTTTTTTGTCTTCTGCAAAATAGAGGGAAATAAAAAGATGCCAAATTGTAAATCATCATGTGCTTTTGCATGTGGGTGATGAGATGATATATAAACAAAACTACAAAATATAACATCACCCCACATGAATTCTTTTGTTATTATTTGAATTATAATCGCTAGACATGTATAATATTAATATTCTAATAAAGTATAATTATTACAATAATATAACTAATGATCCGGGTCATGAGTTGTTGTTACACTTATACATGTATTTATTTAATTAATACGCGCAAATATACACACGCTAAATCCAGAAAATCTAATGATTAAGTATATAGAGATCATAGTCTAAAATAAGATAAAAATTAATTAGATTGGACCACAATATTTATATGGCATTATGCTAAACGTTGAAATCTAACCTGTTATTTGTCTCGGCAATTATAATAATAAATTAATTGGCTGGACTAAGGGGAATGAGCTCTTAATTATTGTTTATGTGACATATAAATTATAATATTATATAGTTATTATTGGATTGTTACGTACAAATTTTTCAAGATACATGCAGTTTGAGTTGAGTTGGTACGTACGTGTACAGTGTCCACGCTAATACGACACCGTTTTGAGAGACCATACTCTCTAACTAAATTATTAATTATTATCTAAGCATCAATATTAAATATTTTTCCCAGTTGCCACTGCAAGTCTTAATTAAAATACTTCAAATTCCTAAGATTCCTATATATAGACGCTTACGAAACACCGTATTAAGTTGGTAAAGTTTTTAAAAAAAAAATTTCATTTTTTTATTAGTTAGATAGTTAACATAAATAATCATGTTTGATGCAGCAAATCAATTATTGGAAACTAACTTTTATTTTGCATAAAAATAAATAAATTGTACCTATGAAGATTTAAAATTTGTACTTTCTAATACTTCTTAGATTAATGACGGTAAAAATACCTGAAGTTTGGTCAAAGAACCCCTCGTGTACCTAAAGTTCAAAAGTGGTGGCAAAAAGACCCAAAGTTAAATTTGGGGAGTTGACCACTCCATTCTCGTAACGCCGTTAATTTACGCGTTAACTCTGGCCACGTGGACAAACGTGGGTTGCTGACATAACAATTTTTGCCACGTGGACGAGCCTACATCAGCCTCGTTTACGACAAAACAATAAATTAAACCCCTCATTAATACTATTTAATATAACTAATTGAACCCCTAAAGATTACACTTAACAAAACAGATATGTTCATGTGGCCAGAGTTAACGGGTAAGTTAACGGGCGTTACGAGAATGGAGTGGTCAACTTCCCAAATGTGACTTTGGATATTTTTGCCTCCATTTTTAAACTTTGAATACACGAGAGGTTCTCTGACCAAACTTTGGATATTTTTACCGTCATTAACCCTACTTCTTATTCTTATGTACATAATTCGTACTTCTTAGCTCTTCTTATATTACTATAGTAATTCAAATTATTTCCCCCAGTTTGATAATATTTTCTTCATTTCTTACCTATAATTAATTAACAAGGTACCTTTAAATTTAGAAAAATGGTAGAAAAAAAAAATGCAAGCGTCAGTTCTTTCAGAGTGTTGGATTACTACGTCAGACTTCGGGGACCTCAAAAACCGCCACGTCTCCTTCACATAAAATACAAAAATTCAACAATACGATGTAAAAATAAATTACTGGTGTATTTATTTAAAATAAATAAATGAAGAAATAATGAGAAAGAAAGAGAGAGAGGCAGATTTGTTGTGTGTCACTCAACTCAAGTGAGAGTCTGAAAGTGCCCTCTGACTCGGACCTTCTTGTCCCTACCAAATATTCTCATCCCTAATTCCATGCCACCAATGTACCATAAATAATACCCTATTCTTAATATATCTACTTGGAAAATCCTCTATTTTTTCATGATTATTTTATTTAAAGTCCATTTTACTATAAATAAATGAACTAAAAGTCGAATCTGTAACTGTTATATTTGATTGAACGAATCGGGTCGTACCGAAGTCCGAAAAGCCGCCTTGTCAAAATTAAGGAAATACATTAGGATAATTATTTGCCAATAAAAAATAAAATAAAATTAGTTTTTCTTGTACAATTAAATATGTTAGTCTTACGCTCTGGGTTGTGCTTAAGTTTTTTTGGGACTCGATGCGATGAGTAATGTTGGGGTCCTTACTAAAATTACAAAATTAAATTTTGGTTTCAAAGTATATAAAATAAATAACTATTCAGTCAGTCCACTATTTGTCAAATATAATTTAAACAAATTAAAGAAATTGTACGAAATGCCCATTTTTATGTCAAATATTTTAAGAAATGCCAATTTGTGAGAGTAAAAAATATACACAATAGGTAGTTTTAAAAAAGATTTGACACAAAATGAGCATTTCGTTCATTAACCCTTAAAATTATTTAGAAGACCTTCAATAGTGTTTTTTGGACCCTTGATATGGATTTTTATTTTATTTTAGGCGCGTGCCTACTTCGCCTTCCTCAGACACGGCTTTGCCTACACTGAGCATTTTAACTTCGAGTAAATAACATTAATGTATGTCTTTTAATAATTTAAAAGTACTTTTCAATCATTTATATCATAAAATAACATAAAAACTCATTTGTAAGTCTTAATTCTCTTGAACAGTTGAACTATTAGTAGGGGTGTAAATAAAACCCGGAATCCTGGTTAAAATTCGAATACGAATCCGTGTTCGGATTTCGGATCTGGATACCAAGATCTGGATTAAAACCAGATTCGGATACCGAATAGTACTTTTTAAAAATCCGGATATCCAGTATCCGGTTTTATAATAATAATTTTTTTCTTTAATAATTTAGGGTTGTACGGTTTGTTGGTGGTTGAAACTTGAGACAAATGAGATGTACGTTTTTTTGTGGTTGAGACAATGACAAGATATGTACGATTTTTTTTTTTTTTTTGTAGTTGAGACAATATACGTTTCATCTTTTATTTATATATATATATAAACCGGATCTGGATAAAAATCCGGATTTGGATTTCAAAACCGGATTCGGATACTAAAACCGGCTTTTGATAAAAAGGTATCCGAATTTTTGGATATCTGGATTATAGGATCCGGATACGGATAGTGATTTTTGGCTATCCGGATACCGGATAGTCCAAAAAAACCGGATATCCGCTCTGGTTACAGCCCTAACTGTTAGTCCACATGGAAAAGACACGAGGAGCTAGCACGGTTTCAAATCTCATGTGTTACTCTCCCCATTGTCAATTAGTTTTAAGGTGAAACCTCATGATACTTCACATGATATTTGAGCATATTAAACTCAAACAAACACCCCGTAAAAAAAAAAATCAACTCGAGATGAGTGAGCAAAAAAGCCATCATCTCAAAGAGACATGTTAACACGGTTTAAAAGATCATAGGTTACTGTCTTCATTGCTAATTAATTACAATGCGAAACTTTACGGTGAACAAATTCGACCATAGTCGAGTTTGAAAAAAAAAGTGACCGGCGGGACATTTCAAGAGATGCTCTGAAATGTGTGTTTAGATTCAGAATTTAGTTTTGGATCCAAAATCCAATAAAGAAAAAAGCAAAAAGTGAGAGATAACTCCTTTATTTGTTAATTTATTTATTTGCACTTCATTATTAAGTTAACTATTTCGATGCGAGGAAAATTAGAGGCAACTCGTCCGAGTCGACTCATACACACACACAAACATGTTTCTTTTTTTTTTTTGAAGAAATGTTTCTTTCTTGTTAAAAGGCGAGTGGGACTAATATATTTAACCACCAAAAGCTGGATATTTAATGCATAATTAAATATTATGGATAATATCATAACCTTTCTTTTCAATGGGCTGGTCCACCACGATCAATTTCATGGAATTAGTAGATACACTCTTTATGGGTTCAAAAAAGGATATTTGCTGACCTTTTGATAAGTTTGAAATTAATAATAATTGAATAATAGAGTATATACAGTATACACACACCACACCAGCCTCATTCCTTGACAGAGAGAGATCCTATACTAAAAGGCACTCCTGCTTTATTTATTTAGTTTATTTTTTTTCAATAAAATAAAATAAAATAAAATAAAATAAAATAAAACAATTGTAGCAAACTTGTGAAGGAAGTGAAGAAGTGGTGTCGCTTTCAAAGCCCTAGTTTCAAGTTTCAAGTTTCAAGTTTCAAGTTTCAAGTTTCAATTCACCATAGTTTCATTTTCAATTTCAACATTATCTCTTCCAAGTACACCATACATTATAACTCCATCAATAATACAAAAAAAAATCTTAATCTCCAATTGACGATCAATTTTAAACTTTGATCATTAATATTTCAAAATGTGTTTGATTAATCTAATGGTGTTAATATGATATTTCTGAAGTCCTAATTTCATTTTTACTTTTTTCATAATCAAAATTATATTTCTTTAAAACATATCGATTTTTCTTCTTCTTAAAATAACGACTAATTGATCTGGACCAATGAATCTACTGATTGAGTAAAAATTAAAATACAAAGACCGGGAATGCGATAAAAAGATACATAAATTCACTATTTTAGTTTTTCTTTGATTTTTTTTAGAACGCTTCATGTGTTACTACTAACTCCGAATTTGCGGTTGAGAAAAAAGATACAAAAATTTAGTGTTCTTTATAAAGAAAAAACCCCGAAAATTTAGAATCCGATTTTCTGTCAAAATTTGAAAATTAAATGAAGGTTTAATAAAACATGTACTAAATTAGCAAACCCTAAATTATGATATAGGGTAACTGATGAGGAAATTAGGAATCTGAGCAATTATAATCACATAACACCAAATTAAGTCGCCACCTCACACAGCACCCACCAAACTCTCTCTCTTGATAACATAATAATAATAATAATAATGTGTGTTGAACAGTTGAACTTGATGTGCTCCTTCCTGTCTTCTTACTCCAAATGGACTCTCCATCTCTCTCTCTCTCCCTTTGAAGTTGAAGTTGAAGTTGAACCAAACCCCATCATCATCATCTCCGTCTCTCCCCAACCGCCATGGCTAAACTGGTTGTGGAGGTCCACAATGCCACGGACCTCATGCCCAAGGACGCCCATGGCTCCGCCAGCCCCTTCGTCGAGGTCGACTTCGCCGACCAGCGACAGCGAACGCAGACCAGGCCCGCCGACCTCCACCCTCACTGGAACGAGAATCTCGTCTTCACCGTCGCCGGCGCCGGCGACCTCCTCCACCGCACCATCGAGGTCACCGTCTACAACGACCGCGACGGCAAGAGCCACCGCAAGAACTTCCTCGGCCGCGTCAAGATCTCCGGCGCCTCCGTCCCCCCCTCCGACAGCCTCGCCGTCGTGCAGCGCTACCCGCTTGACAAGCGCGACCTCTTCTCCAACGTCAAGGGCGACATCTCTCTCCGGATCTACACCGTCGATTCCTACGCGCCGGCGAATCCCGACGTCGCCGACTCCGAAACGCCGTTGCAGGAGATCAACCCTAACCGAATTTTCCGCGACGAAACCCCGGTTTTGCCCCCGGAGCAGACGAACCACAACGACGACGGTGAATCGTTCAGGAACGTGTTCAAGAGCAAGAAGAAGGAGAAGAAGGAGAAGGAGGTGAGGACGTTCCATTCGATAGGGACTGCGGCGCCGGCACCGGCGCCTGCGGGGGAGAAGCCGGTGTTTGAGACGCGACGGGACTACGCCCAGATGGGGCCGGCGCCGGCTGCGACTGTGATGCGGATGGGGCAGGGGATGATGAGGCCGAACCCGGAGTTTGCGCTGGTGGAGACGAGCCCGCCGCTGGCTGCACGACAGCGGTGGAGAGGGTTTTACGGGGGCGGAGGCGGGAGCGACAAGACGTCGAGCACTTACGACCTCGTGGAGCGGATGCACTACCTCTACGTTTCCGTGGTCAAGGCCCGGGATCTCCCGGTGATGGACCTCACCGGAGGTTTGGACCCGTACGTGGAGGTGAAGCTCGGTAACTACAAGGGCGTGACCAAGTACATGGAGAAGAATCACAATCCGGTGTGGAAGCAGATCTTCGCGTTCTCGAAGGAGCGAGTTCAGTCGCATTTGCTTGAAGTTATCGTCAAGGATAAAGATTTCGCGAAGGACGATTTCGTTGGGCGAGTGGTGTTCGACTTGACGGAGGTGCCGCTGCGGGTCCCGCCGGACAGCCCGCTGGCGCCGCAATGGTACAGATTGGAGGACAAGCACGGGATGAAGATCAAAGGAGAGGTGATGCTCGCCGTGTGGATGGGGACTCAGGCCGACGAGTCGTTCCCGGAGGCGTGGCATTCTGACGCCCACAACATCAGCCATGGCAATTTGGCCAACACCAGGTCCAAGGTTTACTTCTCCCCCAAGCTATATTACCTCAGGGTTCATGTCATTGAGTGTCAGGACCTTCTTCCCTCTGAACGAGGCCGCGCTCCGGATGCTTACGTAAAGGTAAAACCCGACCCTAGGTTGATTGTAGACGTTTTTGGAGTGGTTTCGGATTGGAATTTTAGGTTTTTTCTCTCGGGTTGAATTTTGATAGGTTCAGCTTGGGAATCAGCTGAGGGTGACGAGGCCATCGCAGATGCGGATGGTAAACCCAGCGTGGAACGAGGAGCTGATGTTCGTGGCGTCGGAGCCGTTCGATGACTTCATTATCGTGAGTGTGGAGGATCGGGTCGGGCCGGGAAAGGACGAGATCTTGGGGAGGGTGATGCTCTCAGTGAGGGACGTGCCTCACCGGTCGGAGACGAGCAAGCTCCCCGACCCGCGGTGGTTCAACCTGCACCGGCCGTCGGTGGCGGCAGAGGAGGAGACGGAGAAGAAGAAAGAGCGATTCTCCAGCAAAATTCATCTGAGGCTGTGCCTCGAGGCGGGCTATCATGTCCTCGACGAGTCCACGCACTTCAGCAGCGATCTGCAGCCGTCCTCCAAGCACCTGCGGAAGCAGAGTATTGGGATTCTGGAGCTTGGGATTCTTAGTGGCCGAAACCTCCTCCCAATGAAGGGTAAAGAGGGCCGAACCACCGACGCCTACTGCGTTGCCAAGTACGGCAACAAGTGGGTCCGCACCCGCACGCTCCTTGACACGCTCTCGCCCCGTTGGAATGAGCAGTACACGTGGGAGGTCTACGATCCCTGCACCGTCATCACCATCGGCGTCTTTGACAATGCCCATACCAATGGCCACCGGGACGAATCAGCCAGGGATCAACGCATCGGGAAGGTCCGGATCCGGCTCTCGACACTCGAGACCGACCGCGTCTACACCCACTACTACCCACTCCTCGTGCTCTCGCCCGGCGGATTGAAGAAGCACGGCGAGCTCCAGCTCGCGCTGCGGTTCACCTGCACTGCCTGGGTTAACATGGTTGCGCAATACGGGAAGCCCCTGCTCCCGAAGATGCACTACGTCCAGCCGATATCGGTCAAGCACATAGACCTGCTCCGCCACCAGGCAATGCAGATCGTAGCGGCCCGGCTAGCCCGGGCTGAGCCTCCGCTACGGCGCGAGAACGTCGAGTACATGCTTGACGTGGACTACCACATGTGGAGCCTCCGGCGGAGCAAGGCCAACTTCCAGCGCATCATGGCAGTTCTCTCGGGGCTCTCGGCTGTGTGCCGGTGGCTGGACGAGGTTTGCTACTGGAAGAACCCGATCACGACGTGCCTGGTGCACGTGCTGTTCCTGATGCTGGTGTGCTACCCGGAGCTCATCCTGCCGACGGTGTTCCTCTACCTGTTCGTGATAGGGGCGTGGAACTACCGGTTCCGGCCGCGGCACCCGCCACACATGGACGCGCGCCTCTCACAGGCGGAGATGGCGCACCCCGACGAGCTCGACGAGGAGTTCGACACCTTCCCGACCTCAAAACCCTCCGACATGGTGCGCATGCGCTACGACCGGCTGCGCAGCGTGGCGGGGCGGGTGCAGACCGTGGTGGGCGACCTGGCGAGCCAGCTCGAGCGGGTCCAGGCAATCCTGGGTTGGCGGGACCCGCGGGCCACAGCCATCTTCATCCTCATAGCGCTCGTGTGGGCCGTCGTCATCTACGTCACGCCGTTCCAAGTGGTGGCGCTGCTGCTCGGCCTCTACTGGCTGAGGCATCCCCGGTTCCGGAGCAAGATGCCATCCGTGCCGGTCAACTTCTTCAAGCGGCTGCCGTCGAAAGCGGACATGTTACTGTGATCTGAATTGGGGGTGTAGTTAATTTATTTTGTATTTATTTTTTTACTATGGTGGTGAAAAAAGGGGGGGTTTTGTTACATTTACCCATTTGTTTTTACTAGGGTTTGGATGGCTGGGTGAGCAACAGTGTGTAGGAGAGAGGGCACAATAATTAGCCTCGCTCTTTGTTGCTTGCCAGTCCCCACCAAATAAGATTCTCTTGTTCGATAGACGGTGTATATTCCACCTTTATTATATGCTTATCTCTAATTCCAAATATCTTTTTGGCTCTACTCTCTTTCTCACCACTGAATGATTTTCACATGGGCCTCATAGATTCAGTGGGTCATACAAATAGGAGTTCGGGTCCGGATCAGACGGAACAAAGTTTAAGAGTTTGAGTCGACTTTAAATGAATCTGAGTTTGAGTTCGATCGACACAAATACATTTATTTGAATGAACATGATATGAGAGAAAAGGATGATATGATTAGTAGTTTCTCTTTTTAATAGTACCACGGTCAGTTTAACTAGACTTGGTTCGTTAGATACGGTTTATACGGTTGATAAACAAATCAGACACGGACACTAAACCGCAAGAAACGTGGCAACAGAGTTGAGTGCACAGTTATTTAAACAAATAACAAAACTAGAGAAATTTTTAGACCAAAATTTGTTTTACAATAATGATTATGAATAAACGAAGTCGTTTTAGCGTTATTTAGGAGTCCTAAACCCAACAAGGTGCACTAGTAAGGCCAAGATAGTGAGGAAGCTCACAAGCACTCCACCAAGAAGAACTTGGTCCACCCGATTCCACGATCGCTTCTCGCTTTCTCCAGCAGCCAACTCTTGTTTCTGAAACCCAGACGTGATCTCGCTCTCCATTACCCGTTGGACACGGTTCTTCCGCCTCCTAAGTAGCCAGCCAATCAAATTTCTGCCGCTTCGATCTTCTTGCAAAATGCTCTGTTTCGAAGAGACGGTCTCTTCTGCCATCGTAGCTCCTCCGCAGCTTCCAGTTCCACAAGCACATGTTTCTTGCACTTCTGAAGCACACGTACCACACGAATCGACACAAGGGCTAGAAGCTTCCGTGCCTGGATTTTTATTGCGAACTATACTCTCCTCAACGGTCTCGATCACTTCTCCAAAAACCGACCATCTTCCGACAGATGTTATTTTCACAATGGCTGAAGTTCCCAGCATAGTAACTGGAGCAATGACGAGCACCTGTACGTATCCCTTGGTATGGCCAACCTGATGTAGATTATGATGAAGTTTAGAAATTGAAACGGTTCATCAATACATTGAACGATAGGATATAATGCATTTCTGGGCCATACGCTAACTGGTAGATATGAGTTTACCAAGTGAATTTTATCGGTAGCTATGTCGGTTATCCATATTCTTTCCACTTTCCCTTCCATGCCGTTGTAAGGAGTAAACGCTTCAAAGACAGAAGTCAACTCCCGGCTCCGTTTCTTCACTGTAGCACTGTGAACCTTCTTCATCCTCGCAGCAGGGGTCCCTAAATTCCGAGAGAAGCTATATATTATGCAGGACTGAATAATTGTGTAAAACTGATTTTGGAGTGAACAAGAACACTTAGAAATATCCAGGTAAAGGGATGTATCATAATACCCGGCCGAGGATAGAACTGCGATATATGAACTTGGGAGAGCTTGTAGTCATTGATAAGGCTCACGGTTTGAGAAAAATCTTCATCCGTTTCACCTGAGAAAGCCCATGGAATGGTTTTTAAGTCTCAGTCAATATTCCTTGAATAATGGTATAACGTTTAACCTAATCAGTTATTCTCCAAACACGCAATATCTAGTTCAATTGCTTACCAGGAAATCCACATATTATGTCAGTTGCTATTTGCATACCAGGCACGAGCTCCGTCAAGGTATCAACCACGGTCCTGAACTCGCCCACAGTATATTCCCGATTCATAGCCTGAGCCAATTCAGAGCAATCATTAGCAAAAAAGATCATCAAAAGATATGTTTCACTTTATAGAAGAAAGGTAACATTATAATTCAAACTTACGGTCAAGACTGCATCACTGCCCGACTGAACCGGTACATGTAAGAAGGAATATACACATGGGTGGCACAGAACCTCCGCTATCTCTTTCAAGTGCTCCAAAATATAAGGAGGATTTGTCATACCGATGCGAAACATTGTGCTTGCATCATCAGGAAGTTCCGCCACAATCGCCTTCAACAAAGTTGGAAGACTCGTCCCAATGTCACGCCCTGCAAGTTTCAGAATGAAATCTCAGCTATGATATGAACAGTAAAAAATTGCGTGCGAATGCTGCAACAAGCAGAGTGTGAAATTCTTTCTTAAATACCATAAGCTCCGGTATCCTCACTACTCAGCCATATCTCTTTTACTCCATCAGCTACAACATTTCTTACACGTCCGACCTGAATGGTCAAACTTCATTTGAGATTTGAACCAAAATGATTGAAAGGAACTATGATATGTTACTTACAAGGCTATCAACAGTATAACTCCCCAAGTGACCACGAGCATGCTTTGTTTTGCAGTAGGTGCAGGCCCCTAAACAACCGACATTAATCGGAAGGATCTCAACAAACTTGTTCTTTCTCACCTGTCAGCAGACACTAAATCAGATGCCCATCTCCGGTACTGAAAGTAAGAGACCCGAACCTGAACGATCGGAAGTGGACGATGAACGAAAAGCAAATACCTTTGGAAGGTCAAGTGCAGGCAATGTCTTGCGGGTCAGAAGCCGGACTTCATGCCCTTTCAGAGTCTCTTCAACGACTTCAACAACACGGTCAATTTGCTGGACTCCGACTACACTCACCCCTTCTAACTCTTTCAGATCCCGACTACCTTGCGGAACACAGCCCGCCACCACCAAGGGCTTATTTGCGGTCTTTCCCTTTGTAATAAGAGTGTCCATTGCAGACTGACTCGGGTTTTTAACAGTGCAGCTACATCACGCAACAAGAAAGTATCAGAACAATAAAACTATCAGAACGAAAGAGAAAGTCATTACGAAAAGAATTTCGACAATTCCATTATTTCAATGTACCAGAGATCAAAAAAAGTTGACATAGAATGAAAGCCTTACGTGTTTATGAGCCACAAATCAGCCTCATCAGGGCTCTCACTAAGCGAATAACCAAATGCTGAGAGCTGACCAGCCATATACTCACTGTCGCTCTGAAAATAGTGGATTGAATCAAACTCTTGAGCTCAAACCAATACTTCTCGAACCAACGAAGCATTGCGGTAATCAAGTACAAATGGCCTACCTGATTGTGCGAGCATCCGAAGGTCTTGATGTAAATTGTCTGCGAAAACAAAGCTTTAGAGAAGAAAGAAGGCGAGAAATTCAATCGGAATCGAAGAGAGAGAGGGAGAGAGAGACCTGAGTGCCAGGGATTTTGGAATCGAGGCCATTGCTGTAGGCATCGCCGGCGAGAATGTTCCTGTTTTTGCTCTTCTTGGGATTGAATCGGACTGAGTTCAACGGGATACGGAATCCGGGAGGAGCTCCGGCAGCATTTCCGGCGAGTAAATCCTCGATGTCCTCCATTTTTGCTAAACCCTACAACACTCGAACCAGTGACCAGATTGCAGAGCAGCTGAGAGAGAGAGAGAGAGAGAGAGATGTGGGCCTGAAAATGCTGACTCACAGGCCTTAGCCCAATCTCGTGGCCCAACATATTGGGCCAAAGCCCATACATTAATTGCTTTATGTTCGTATGTAATATAGTATATAGATAGTAAAATTCAAAATGAGTAAAAACACATTATTTAAGAATTATTAAGAAATATTTCCTAAAAAAAAATTAATAAGAAATATTCAAGTTTTCGCAGTTAAGAGGGAAAATGGTGGAATAAGTATGTAAAGTTTTTAAAAAGTTGATATTATGTTCTCTATCTTTTTTTGGTGGCGAAGTTACCAAACTCTAATTTTATGTGTTCCGTCATATTTTCGTCCAAAACCGCGCCACATGTCACGTTTTTAAACTCATTGAATATACCATTGTTGATATATCAATTTAATTTTTTTTAATTAAAAATGGTATACTTAATAGGTTAAAAAACATGACACGTGGCACGATTTTGGATGGAAACATGACAGAAGACACTAAGAAGAGTTTGACAACTTTCACCACCCAAAAAAAATAATGAGAACTTAATGTCAATTTTTCAAATACTTTAGATATTTATACCACTATTTTCGCTAGTTAAAATTCATAAATGTAAGATTGACTATTTGCTCGATTATAAAAAAAATTACATTGAATTTCATTGAAATTTACACGAAAAAGACATGACAAGGAGGGAATTGAATATGATTTATAGTAAAATTCACCGTAAAATTTGACGATTTTTTTGTATATTATTAGTTTTGCATTTAAAATGTTGTTATATTTTAATATTATATTAAGTTGAAGTAAACTATATAGGGAAAATGTGTTCTGTCATCTTAAATTCAACAAATAAGAGGGCTTCCGAGTTAATCTATTAAATTTTAAATTTTAAATAAAATAATAATCACATGGTCTAAAATAATAACTCAGCTTGAATTCAGATTTGATTTCAAGTTTCAACTGTCTCTGCCAAGTCTTTACAGACAGATCAATTAATTGACTTTTATTAATTGATATGTAATATTGATTTTCGTAATTTACCTTAATGTTTTTAATAAAATATTTAGGTTTTAATGATGGTCTCTTATGTGCTTTAAATGATTTTATACCTTGTTGATAAGATTTATTTAAGAAGAAGAACATATTGACTCATTTAAAATAAAATAAAAATAATAGATGAGATGAATATTCTGAGCAGCTTAATGAATATTCTAGTTACAATTTTAAAAATTAATTTGCTGAGAATATTTATAAATTCACATGTTCTTTGTTTTGTTTACATATATAAGAGAGAGGCAAGTAATTTTTACATACTTTTTTATTATTTATATTTGGGGTTAATAACGGCAAAAATACCTAAAGTTTGGTCAAAGAACCCCTCGTGTACCGAAAGTCAAAAAGCGGTGACAAAAGTACCCAAAGTCACATTTAGGGCGTTGACCACTTCATTCTCGTATCGCAATTAACTTACCCGTTAACTCTGGCCACGTCGACAAACGTGGGTTGTTGACATAACAATTTACGTGGACGAGCCCACATCAACCTCGTTTACGACAAAACAACGGATTAAACGCCTAATTGGGCTTGTCCACGTGGCAAAATTGACATGTTAAACCACGTTTGTCCATGTGGCAAGAGTTAACAAGTAAGTTAACTGCGTTACGAGAATGGAGTGATCAACGCCCCAAATGTAACTTTGGGTATTTTTGCCACCACTTTTAAACTTTGAGTACACGAGAAGTTCTTTGACTAAACTTTGAGTATTTTTGCCGTCATTACAAATTGGAAATCTACTACTTTATTTGTTGTTTTCTTTACTTGGAGGAAATTTGTTTTTTGATATTCTCTATTTTAAATTTTTACAAATATATATGTTTAATTTTCATAATAAAAACCTCATTTTTTTTACCATATATATATTTTTTCTCGTTTTATTAAATTTTGTTATTGTTAAACTTGTCATGTTCTATGCTAGTTTTTGTCGCCATTGTTTTAGAGACCGCTTTGTAAACGGCTAGAGGTCTAATTTACGGGTACACCAAAGGCTGTATGGTAATACCGATGAGGTTTTATAAGATTTTAATAAACCGTTACAGATTGCGCCGATTCAATTTTATGTGTATATAGGAAAACCTATCAGTATACCGATGAGATTTTCATGAATAAAATTAATAAATACTCAGAAAAAAATGATATTTTTTTATTACATATTATTATTAGTAATATTGAATTTTTGAGGAGTTTCAAAAAATTATGTAAAGATTGATGTAACAAAAGTGTGTAAAATGCGATATTAAAAAACAATATCCATTTGGTGCGACAATCGCCTGCGTACCTATCAAATGCGGCATGTCACGACAATTAGAATCTTTTGTTGTCACCGCGTGTTCATGTTTTGCCATTTATGGTCGGACAGTCTCTTTATTTGTTGTCATAGGCGGCTCGTCGCGTCAACTCGCCACAATGGCCCGCCAAAAAATTAAACTAGCGAGCATTTAGAAATAAAATTCTAAATCTATCAATAAGAGAAAATTTTGTATTTTTAAAAACTAAAACTAAAGTATACATACATAAAGACAGTATATTGGCTTTTTTATGAGTGTTTATTTCTGCAAAAATTAAAAGTGAAGGTATATATAAAATCCAAAATTCATCAACTTAATTATTTATGTTATAAAATTATTTTTTTCTAAATAATCTCGTAACTACCATGTTCGCCCTTCTTCCATAGTCCAAACCAAAGAACGCCTTCTTTGATAATTAGTTTCCCAAAATAAAAAAATATAAAACTTGAATTCGAGAAAATGGCAAAAATGGAATTCCATATCTCTACCGACTCAGTCGAGGAAGAAAATCCAAACGCAATTAAACACAGAGAAAGCTTATTACCAAACATGCAGAAACGAGATTCAACTCACCGAATACCACAATAAATTCGATGAGTAATGATACAATTCTTTTGAATTATTATATTATTCACTAAGCCTCCTTTTATGTAAGTTTGCTCATACTATTTATTGAAATCGAACGTTACTCGTTTGGAGAGTTGACGAGGAATTAAAATTATTAATTAAATAAGAAGAACGAGAGTTTCACTTTGTGTATATATATACAGACAAAAATGGTGTAAGAGCATGCAAGCTTGGCCTTTCAGCACGTAGTGACGGAGAGAAACGCGTTCCAATGGTGAGTCTCCTTCTTCTTCTTCTTCTTCTTCTTCTTCTTCTTCTTCTTCTTCTTCTTCTTCTTCTTCTTCTTCTTCTTCTTCTTCTTCTTCTTCTTCTCCTTCTTCTCTCTCTCTCTCTGATATATAGATATAAATATATTATATATCGATCTTTGTTCATATGTTTTGCAGAGATTTGAGAAGGTGATTCTGAACGATATGAAAGAGAACGGTGAGCAATATGAGTTCGGAAATTCTCCGGGAAATTTCATCTTCAATGGGGTAATTGGATCTTTATCTTAATTTTATTTTAATTTAATTCATTTATGTATTGTTCTTGTGTTCATGCATGTTCGAGAAATCAATCTATGTTCAGCGTATTGTCAATCGATTGTTGAGATTTGGTTTTAAATCCATGAAGATCTATGTTCTAAATAATCTCATACATGCTTTCATGACTTCGATTTTGCTAGTTCACTCAAAACCCTAGAAATGTTTCGGTGCGAATATTACACCGACATACATGAATAGATTTATTTATTTATTTGAAGGTTTTTGGGTTGATTAATATACACGTGTTTGTTTTTGTAAGAAAATGATTAGATATTAAAAAAAAACATGTTTGATATCTAAGGACGAAGAAATCGCGCTGACAAATGATGAGAAATTAATAAAGTTATCTTCAATCGAAGAGATATGAGAAATGATTGTTTGTTTATAGGATATTTATTTTATCTATTTTCAAGGAGGTTTTTATTTGCATGAATTGTTTCAGAGAACAATTATTCTAGAAAAAAAAAAAAATTGTCCTGATAAAATGTGAGAAATATTTTTTATTATTATTTAAGAGAATATATAAATCTTACTTCAACATAAAAACTATGATCCTGAAAGTGTTTATGTAGGAACGTGTGAGCTCTAAGCAAGATTAGTTAATTAACTAAACCTTCATAATAAAACCCGTGTCAAAAGATCGGTTACCAAATCTAAATGATTTACTTTTTTCGATGTTGGCGGTGGCTTGACGCGTATAACATTCTGATTTTTCTCTTATGAACTTTAGATTCGATATCTTTTGAAAATTTAATAAATTTTGTCGCGATGTTGTCGGATTTTACTTTTTAGCGATAGTAAGACAAACACACTTTCGATGGTTTTGGAACCTTAATAAATGTTTAATATTTTTTTTTATTTAAGAGAATAAATAAAGCTTACTTCCATATAAAACCCCTAAAAACGTGTGTGCTCTAAGCAAGATTAGTTATATAACTAAACCTTTCATAATAAAACCCGTGTCAAAAGACCGGTTACCAAATCTAATTGATTTACTTTTTTCGATGGCGACGGTGGCTTGACACGTATAACATTATGATTTTTCTCTTAAATATGGACTTTAGATTCGATATCTGTTGAAAATTTAATAAATTTTGTCGCGATGTTGTCTGATTTTACTTTTTAGCGATAGTACGACAAACGCACTTTCGATGATTTTGGAACCCTAATAAATGTTTAATATTTTTTTATTTAAGAGAATAAATAAAGCTTACTTCCACATAAAACCCCTAGAAACGTGTGCGCTCTAAGCAAGACTAGTTATATAACTAAACCTTCATAATAAAATCCGTGTCAAAAGACCAGTTACAAAATCTAAATGATTTACTTTTTTCGATGGCGGCGGTGACTTGACACGTATAACATTATGATTTTTCTCTTACATATGAACTTTAGATTCGATATCTTTTGAACATTAAATAAATTTTGGCGCGATGTTGTCGGATTTTACTTTTTAGCGATAGTACGACAAACACACTTTCGATGGTTTTGGAACCTTAATAAATTTTTAATATTTTATTTATTTATTTATTTAAGAGAGTATATAAAGCTTACTTCAACATAAAACCCCTAGAAATGTGTGCGCACTAAGCAAGATTAGTTACTTCATAATAAAACCCGTGTTAAAAGACCGGTTACCAAATCCAAATGATTTACTTTTCGATGGCGGCGGTGGCTTGACACGTAGAACATTCTGATTTTTCTATTGAATATGAACTTTAGATTCAATATCTTTTGAACATTTAATAAATTTTGTCGCGATGTTGTCGGATTTTGTTTTTTAGCGATAGTACGACAAACACACTTTTCAATGGTTTTGGAACCCTAGTAAATGTTTAATCTAACCGTTCGAGCCAAACACTACGGTTAGTTTCTTATTTAGAGACGAAGAACCCGAACACAAAGTTAAGTTGTGATATTGTTCAATACCATAGTGACTAGCTAAAGGAAATAAGAAGTCTCTAAAATTTCATAAATCAAAATTACTTCACAATTCAAAGCTCTAGTCCATCGGACAACGACGAAGCTAGCGTTCAAGGAAGGCACACCAAGCACAAACTCCTTTCAAAAGTCCTCTAGTCTTTTTCACGTGTTAATTATATTTCAAGTTTGTTTATAATGAGCACTTCTTATGTTAGATACGCTTAGGTTGTTCTTTAACTACTTAGTTGTTACGTGCTATTTTGTTGTGGAATTTAATAATTTTGATGCACGGAATAGTTTAATTGTTATTTTTTATCAGGACTAATGTTCTTTTTATCGCGGTAATCCAAATACCATTTTTAATTTTTTATTAAATGCAAACTTCAGATACAATAGGTTTCAATCATTTTATAAATTTTGCCACGATATTGTTGCTTTTTAGCAATAGCAAGAACACTTTTGATGGTTTTGAAACCCTAATAAATGCATAATCTAGCTGTTCGAGCTAAAAACTATGACTAAATTCTCAATTTAGTGACAAATTCAAACTCTGATTCGATATGTTTCAAAGCTCTTATAAATTTCGTCGCGATATTGTCGATTTTTAGCGTGCGAAAAACACACTTCTGATGGTTTCGGAACCCTAATAGATTATTGATCTAACTGTTGTAGCTAAAAACTATATATGAATAATTTCTCAATCCTGTTCCAAATTACCCTAATATGAATGAGCATGTAATTAAGTCGTAACTCTAATCCATTCGCACACAGGTCTTAATAATCATAGGTTAATTTGTTTATAATATGGACACTACTTTTGCTAGCTAGCTAGCTAGATATGATCTTTAAGTGTACTTGTTAAAAGCTTTTATTGTTGGTGTTTGAGTGTTTGTGGTACAATGTCTGATGCTTCAACTCCGCCTTATGGAAGTGGTGGTTCATGGCCTTATGCGTTTGAATGACTCAAAAATGAAATGATAGTCATCAATATTTTATATTGTTTTGTGATAGTAATATAATATGTAATGTATAATGTATGTACGTTCAATGGTATAAGAATTTCTTATATTGTTTTGTGATCTCCAGGTTGGGTATGATTATTCACCAGGGTTTGCCTCGGTGAACAATGATGTCATTGACGCCATGCCCATATCATACATACCGCCAATACCGAATTCTTCTCCTTCTTTTTATCCCATGGTAAATACATCGATATTTACACTATAAATAGATCATAAACACATTATAATTACTAGAAAATTATTCGAGAATTTTTAGGTACAACAAGAATAAAGCCCATATATATATTAAAAAATTGAAAACTATTTATCTTTGTATATGTATATAAATCACTGTAAATTAATGTTTTTTTTTTCTTTTCTTTTCTCATGGCAATAGCAGGATGAATTATTTCAGTCACAATTCACAGCTGCGCCTACGGTCAATATGGTATTCACTAAATATTTTTAGTGCTGTGTGTGTATATATATAATATTTGCCATGTTTTGTGTAATGGTTGCATTTTTTATATCTATATTTATATTATACTCTATGCATAATGCAAACACTAGTGTTCTAAATAAAAATAATAATAAAAGTGACTTTTTAACACAGGCTAGGCTCGTTTTAGGTTATTTGGTGTTTAAGTGTAAATGTATGCACATAATACAATAATATTTCAATAGAAGATCAGCTATATATGTATCAGCATGAAATATATATTTGTATTTTAATTGCTTTCCAAGATATATATAGTATATATATATGGAATAATATGTATGTATACTTCTCTTCACGTAGAGAAGAGAGAGTGCATTGAAATATAATATATTCGTTTTTTTGTTGTTGTTGAACACAGGGTAAAATGAAGACTCCTCTCAAGGAGCCTGGGCCATTTACGGATGTGGACTTTGAAGCTTACTATCCAGTAAGTAAACTCAATATATATGTCTATATATACGTATATTATATCATAGCAATATTCTTAAATGTAGGTTAATAATCTATATATATATAATATTGTGTCTCTTCATTAATTTTGTGGTGTGAATTGCAGGATTACGATCACAAGTCGAAATACACAGCTGTGGGGTTGGATGAGTTGAATAATAGTATGAAGAAGACTGAAGCATCATCAGTTGGTGTCACCATTAAAGATAATAACGTGGTATTTTCTTTTGAAAATTATTGCATCTTTCATATGTATAGTGAATTTTATTTTCGAATAGCCGGTAGTCATGTTGATCCCGTGTATTATGTATTTTTTTTCTTCTTCGTATTTCTCGTTGAGAAAAACTAGGGTAACATGCATAAAGATTAAAACAATTTACGAATACTAAAAGTAATAAGTCATCCCAAATATCGTAGTTATCCATTAAACAAAACGACTCATTTTTGTAGTTATTAGTAGTTATATATATTATAAACATATATTTAGCTATATTAGTTAGCCTAAAAATCATTTTTTCCCAAGATATATATTTTAGGTTGATGCAACAGTTGAATTATATATATGCATATATATATATATATATATATATATTATATTTCACCTAGAGAACAGTGGTCGATATAAATTGGAACACCCTGGTTCATATTTTGTACAACGCGTATTTATGTTAACTTATTAATAAATTTGTTTTCTTCGGTTTTTGGAACACAGAAACAGAGTACTTCTTGCGCGAATCACCCATCAGTTGGGTCGAATAATAACAACATGAAGACTAAGGTTGATCAACCTAAAGCATCAGTCGGTGTGTCCAACAAAGATAGCAATGCGGTAAGAGCATAAAAAATTAGCCGGTAGTCACTTGTCTCGTGATCCGTGTTGGTTCCCAATGGGAATGGATCTGCAACCAAAGAACACAAAGAGCAAGAACAAAGGAAGAAAAGCTTTGGGAGAAAGAATTCTCTTTGATTAATTCGAAGGAAAAAATTGCAATAATGGAGTTACAAAATATACACTAACTCTAGTATTTATAGGAGACCAAAACGAAACCCTAGCTAAAACTTCCTAAAATAAACTCAATCAAATCTTTTACATTTACATCGAATCCTAACAGAATCAGGAAACCAAATCAAATCAAATCTCCAAACTTGCTCCTCAAGTTTGGCACCTTCTAGAATGAGTTTCGATGACTTCTGGTCGGATGTTCCTAGCAGGGCTTCTAGGGTGTGTTTCTGCCCGGGGCATTCCTGCTCGGGGCTCGTCTGCTAGGGAGCCACTTCTGCTCCCCCCCATCTCTGCTAGGGGTATGTCTGGTAGGAGCATCTCTGGTCGGGTCCCTTCCTGCTGGGAGAAATCTCTGGTCGGACCCGACTCTGGTGGGGAGCTCTCTGGTGGGAGAACTCCTGCTAGGAAGATTTCTGCTCGGGCTCTTCTCTGCTCGCTCTGGTGGGGAAATCCCTGGTGGGGAAATCTCTGCTAGGAGTTGAGCCAAGTCAGGCTTAGACTCACATTCTCCCCCGTAAGTTTGACTTGGGTCGAGGTTCTTCACTCCGAGCAGCTCTCTCATCTCCGCGAACTTAACTCTTGTTAGAGCCTTGGTGAGTATGTCTGCCCGCTGCTCCTTCGTGCTGACAAACTCCACGATGATCTTCCTCTTCTCCACACACTCGCGAATATAATGATACCGAGTGTCTATGTGTTTGCTCCGACCATGAAACACTGGATTCTTCATCAGTGCTATTGCGGACTTGTTGTCCACGTAGAGTGTTACTGGCTTCTGCTCGTCTCCAGTTACTTCACTCAGAATCCCCTTCAACCACATAGCTTGACACGCTGCTGCGGTTGCTGCCATGAACTCCGCTTCACACGAGGATAGAGCTACAGTCTTCTGCTTCTGAGATTGCCAGGTGATCAGGTTCCCGTTGAGGTAGAACGCCATCCCTCCGGTACTCTTCCTATCATCAATGTCACCGGCCAGATCACTGTCAGTGAAGCCGACTAGCTCTTCTGCTCCCCTGCCTCTTTCATATTGGATCCCGTAGTCCGTCGTTCCCTTCACGTAGCGCAAGATGTGCTTCACGGCCTGCTGGTGTGCACTTTTAGGCTTTTCCATGAAACGACTAACTATCCCAACTGCGTGAGAAATGTCTGGTCGGGTGTGGGTGAGATACCTCAGACACCCGATCACGCGTCTGTACTCTGTGGGATCCACTTCTCCTCCTTCAGCATCCTTCCCGAGCTGCAGCTTCGCCTCCATTGGGTATCTGCTCGGGTTGCAATCCGTCATCTCGAACTGCTTGAGGATCTTCTTCGCGTAGGCCGACTGCTTGAGCGTGATGCAGTCTTTCTTCTGCTCCACCTCGATGCCAAGGTAGTAAGAAAGTAGTCCAAGATCACTCATCTCGAACTCGGCCATCATTTGCTTCTTGAATCCCTCTATGCCTCCTGCGCTGGATCCAGTGACTATCAGGTCGTCCACATAAACTCCGATGACCAGAACTTCTTCTCTGCTGCTCCTGGTGTACACTGCCTGCTCTCTGGAACACTTTATGAATCCAAGACTCTTCAAACTCTTGTCGAGGCGTATGTTCTACGCCCTTGGAGCTTGACGTAGCCCGTATAGAGCCTTGGAAAGCTTGTACACCTTCTTCTCCTTGCCCTTGACGCCAAAACCTTCAGGTTGACTGACGTAGACTTCTTCCTCGAGGTCACCATTTAAAAATGCCGATTTGACATCCATGTGGTGAATATCCCAACCTCGATGAGCTGCTAGGGCTAGGATGAGTCTGATCGTGTCTAGTCTCGCCACAGGAGCAAAGACTTCCTCGAAGTCGACTCCTTGCCTCTGCACATAGCCTTTGGCAACTAGCCTTTCCTTGTGCTTTAGGACATTCCCCTCGGTGTCCTTCTTGAGCTTGTAGACCCATTTCAAGCCAATGGGCTTCTGACCTTTGGGCAGGTCGGTGAGCTCCCATGTCTTGTTCTTCTCGATGGACTCTAGCTCCTTCTTCATTGCCTCTTGCCATTCCTGCTCGCTTGCTGCCTCTTGGTAGTTGGCTGGCTCCTCGGCGCACAACAAGGACAACTCTTCTAAGTTCATCTCCACTTCCTGAGACTCTTCGTAGACTTCTGCTAGGGGACGGAATCCCCTTGGGCCATCCTTGATCGAGGAATCTCCTGAGCTGGACGAGCTGAGTCTGCTCGGGCTGGGTGTCCTGGGTGTGCCCGGGCAGGATCTCTGGTAGGAGTACTAGAGCTGGTGGGGGTACCAGAGCTGGTGGAGGTACCCGAGCTGGTAGGGGCACCCGAGCTGAATGAGCTGGTGGGGGCACCTTCCTGCTCTACTATGCCCTCTTCTTCTTCAACAACGAACTCAGCTGAGTTCTGCTCGGGGTCTCCGTTCTCATCGCGCCAATCCCACTTCTTTTCTTCTTCAAACACGGCATCTCTGCTCACCTGGATCTTGCCGCGTCGGGGGTCAAAGAGTCTGTGTGCCTTGCTTCCGTCTTCAACACCTAGGTACACCATCGACTAACTCCTGTCATCGAGCTTCTTGAGATAGGGACCCACAGTCTTCACATGTGCGGTGCACCCAAACACCCTCAAGTGCTCCAAGTGGGGTTTCTTCCCATTCCACGCCTGGTAGGGAGTGCGCTCTCCTAGTGCCTTCGTTGGCAAACGGTTTAGCAAATAGACCGCGTGTCTAACTGCTTCTCCCCAAAATCTTGCTGGTACTTGCATACTCTTCAGCAAGCTCCTTGCTGTATCCATCACTGTGCGGTTTCGTCTCTCCACCACACCGTTCTGCTGAGGAGTGTATGGTGCGGTCAGGTGGCGCTCGACTCCTTCCTGATCGCAGAACTCTCCGAACTGCTGAGATGTGAACTCTCCACCTCGGTCTGTTCTCAAGACTTTCATCTTGTGTTCGGACCCATTCTCCACTAGCCTCTTGAACTTCTTGAAAACTTCAAAGGCTCCACTCTTCTCCTTGAGCGTGTAGATCCACATCCAGCGACTGTAGTCGTCAACAAGTAGTAGGAAATACTTGCTTCCGGCTAGAGTTGCTGGGGTGATTGGACCACAGAGGTCCGCATGCACCAGTTGGAGAGGTCGGTCTGCTCGGAACTTGGCCTTGATCGGGAATGGCACTCGAGCCTGTTTCGCGATCATGCAGCATTCACATAGCTGGTTGGGGTGTTTAATCTTGGGAACCCCAAAGGCCATCTCCTTCTCTCCCATCATCTTGAGTGCGTAGAAGTTTACGTGCCCAAGTCTCGCATGCCACAACCAGGCCGGGTCTGCTAGGGACGCCATTAAGCAGACGGGCTGGCCTGTCTCCAGGAGAATCTTGTACAACCTGTTCGGTGCTCTCTTCACCTTCATCAACAGGTTGCCACTTCTGTTCCACATCTTCAGATAGGGACCAGACATTACCACTGTGTTGCCGATCTCTGTCATCTGTCCGAGGCTGATGATATCACTATTCAGCTTTGGGATGTAGTAGACCTGGGTCATGAGGCGTTGGTCCCCGTTCTTGCACACGAACAGGATGCACCCTCTGCCTCTAATTTCGACGATCGAGCCATCGCCAAATTTCACGTTCCCAGTGATTTTCTCATCGAGCTCTTCAAACTTAGCTCGGTCTCCTGTCATGTGGTTGCTCGCACCATTGTCTAGGTACCAGACATCGGTAGAGACTTTCTGCTCTCCGTCAGCGAGGAGGTTCGCAATAACCTTGTCCTCGATCAGGAACACCATCTCCGAGCTGGTCTGCTCTCTGGTCTCTGGTGTCTGGTCTCTGGTCTCTGCTCTCTGCTCGGAACTCTCTGGTCGCTGGTCTCTGATCTCTGGTCTCTGCTCGGATTCCGAGCAGGTCTGCTCTCTGCTCTCCGGGCAGGTCTGCTTTCTGCTCTCTCTCGCTTACGAGGATAGTCTCCTCGTCTTCTTGTCCGTCCAGGCTCACCTCCTGTTCGGCAAACATCAGAGCCGGCTGGTCTTCATCGAATCTCATCAGATTCGCTTCCTCTTTGTGGTTCTTGCTGCGGCACTCTGAAGCAAAGTGCCCAAGCTTCTGACAATTATAGCACTTCACTGTGCTCTTGTCTCTCCTGGTCGTGCTTTCCTGACGGGGTGCACCACTGCCGCGACCTCGCGTGTCACAACCTCGCCCTCGTCCACGACCTCTACCACGTCCTCGGCTGTCTCCACTGTAGCTACTCCGACCAGAGGAGCTAGAAGAAAAGTCTGCTCCCCCGCTTTTCTTCTGTCTGGCCGTCCACTGTTCATGCGTGAGCAGGAGGTTCTTCTCCTCTTCTCTGTCACCGTAACCCCGAATTCTCTCCTCGTGGGCTTTGAGGCGACCAACAACCTCCTCGACCGTCATGGTCTTGAGGTCGCCGAACTGCTCAATCGATGTCACGATCTGCATGTATTTGTGAGGCACTGCTCGGAGAAACTTCTTGACGACGGTGGTCTCCTCCACCTTGTCTCCCAGCGAGCGTATGCCGGTCACAATGGACGTGAGCCGCATAGCGAAATCATCAATTGATTCGCTTTCCCTCATCCTCATAACCTCGAACTCACTCTTCAAGGTCTGGATCTTTGCCTCCTTGACGCGATCTGCGCCCATGTACATGGTTCGAAGTGTCGACCACGCCTCCTTTGCGGAATCCTTCTCGGCGATCATGAGAAGGACATCTTCCGGAACTCCTTGGTAGATGGCGGCGAGTGCCATCCTCTCTTTGCGCCCTTCGACATCGCTGCCTTCCACAGCCTCCCAGACTCCTTGCGCCTGCAAATTCACTCGCATCTTCAACGCCCACACCGAGTAATTGCTCTTTGTGAGCATCGGGTAATGAAGCGTCACATTCCCTTCCTTTGATCCGATCTTTGTTGCCGTTGTCAGCTCTCCTCCGGTGGACTTACTTGGTGACGTCATCTTCTTTGGCACCTTAGCTCTGATACCAATTATTGGTTCCCAATGGGAATGGACCTGCAACCAAAGAACACAAAGAGCAAGAACAAAGGAAGAAAAGCTTTGGGAGAAAGAATTCTCTTTGATTAATTCGAAGGAAAAAATTGCAATAATGGAGTTACAAAATATACACTAACTCTAGTATTTATAGGAGACCAAAACGAAACCCTAGCTAAAACTTCCTAAAATAAACTCAATCAAATCTTTTACATTTACATCGAATCCTAACAGAATCAGGAAACCAAATCAAATCAAATCTCCAAACTTGCTCCTCAAGTTTGGCACCTTCTAGAATGAGTTTCGATGACTTCTGGTCGGATGTCCCTAGCAGGGCTGCTAGGGTGTGTTTCTGCCCGGGGCATTCCTGCTCGGGGCTCGTCTGCTAGGGAGCCACTTCTGCTCCCCCTATCTCTGCTAGGGGTATGTCTGGTAGGAGCATCTCTGGTCGGGTCCCTTCCTGCTGGGAGAAATCTCTGGTCGGACCCGACTCTGGTGGGGAGCTCTCTGGTGGGAGAACTCCTGCTAGGAAGATTTCTGCTCGGGCTCTTCTCTGCTCGCTCTGGTGGGGAAATCCCTGGTGGGGAAATCTCTGCTAGGAGTTGAGCCAAGTCAGGCTTAGACTCACAATCCGTTCATGGTCTAAATTTATTAATATTTTTCTCAATTTAATATGGAGAAAAATCTTAGTAAACAAAAAAATTAATTAAACGTAATTCACAAATTTTGAAACTAAGCAATCTCAAATATTTTAACATGGCGATTCATTACAAATTTACAATAAACACAATAACATTTCCATGAAACACATCCACAAGTATGTTGTGTTCTTATGCCCGACCCAATAATTTTGAGGGTTTTAGGTTTATTTTTTATTTTTTTTTAAAGTTATTTCAATTATTAGAAGACTTATTTACTACTAATTATAAGGTTATTGTAGTGAATAAGCTCTGATTTGAGCTTGAATAGCAAGTTGATATATTAGTTTATTAAATAATAATCTACTTGCAAGCAAAAGAAAAAAACTTGTCATCAAACTTGCTTGATCACCAAGTTTTGCAAGGGTACTATAGTAATCTTAGTTGTTTTTCTTTGGCTATAAAAGCAGCCACACCATTGTATTGAAAACTCACTTCAACATCAATAAAAAGTCTCTCTCTTCATTCGATATACTTGTGAGTGTAGTGGTGGCTTCTTAGCATATTGTGGCAAAAGTTCTAAGATTATTTTGGAACTAACATTTAGTATCAGAGCGGGGTTCTAAGTGTGGTTGTTAGGTCTCTTGAAAGTCTTAGTATGCTCTGTGGTTGCGGTTCCGACTGATCTTCCACATCAGAAACGAATTTCTTGAGATTTTACTGTGCGAGTTTTTATTTGTGTCGAGGTACTGCCAACACAATGGGTGATCTCCAAGTCGTCGGAGGAATCAAGAAACTCAACAGCAACAACTACAACACCTGGGCAACATGCATGATGTCCTATTTGCAAAGGCACGACCTTTGGTAGGTCGTTGGCGGAAGCGAAACTACGCCGTCGGAGAGGAAGATGCTAACGGCACCTTGCGCAAATGGAGAATCAAAGCAGGCAAAGCGATGTTTGCCCTAAAGACCACCATTGAAGAAGAGATATTGGAGCACATTCGGGACGACAAGAAGCCAAAAGAAGCGTGGGAGACGTTCGTGACGCTTTTCTCAAAGAAGAATGATGCGAGGCTACAAATCTTGGAGAACGAGCTACTGTCGACCTCACAACGCGACGTGACGATTGCTCAGTATTTTCACAAGGTCAAGTCGATATCTCGTGAGATTAGCGATCTCGAACCGATGTCCGTCATCGGAGAAGGTCGTATGAAGAGGATCATCATCCACGGGTTGAGACAAGAGTATCGAAGCTTCGTGATTGCTGTACAAGGATGGCCCGTTCAACCATCACTTGTAGAGTTCGAGAATTTGCTAGCAAGCCAAGAAGCGATGGCTAAGCAAATGGGAGGCGTCATGCTGAAGAATGAAGAGGAGAAGCACCTCCTGCTGACGCATGAAGAATGAGTGGCCAAGCAGAAGAAGAACCATGGATTTGAGTCTTCTTCTAGCTCGTCGAGTCGTGGCGGGTACGGCGGAGATAACCGAGCACGTGGTAGAGGCCGAGGATGAGGGCGAGGTCGTGACATGTGAGGTCGCGGCAGTAGCTTACCCCGCCAGGAAGGCACCACGGTCCGAAGAGACAAGAGCACGATGAAGTGCTACAATTGTCAGAAACTCGGGCATTATGCATCGGAATGCCGCAGCAAGAAGCACGGCGACGAAGCAAATCTGATCAGATTCCACGAAGACGAGCCAATGCTTATGTTCACCCAGTAGGAGACGAACATTGAAGTACAGAGAGTCGAGGAGACGAGCATCGAAGGCGACAGCGACGCTGAGCCCGGGCGAGAACCGGTCAGAGAGAAGACCGACCTGGAGGAGCCAGTTGAAGTGAAGTCGAGCCCGGAGCCCGAGCTGATGATGGCCGAGAAGAGGCCCAGCCCGGAGAAGATGACTGACGAGACGGTCATGCTTATCGAGGACAAGGTTATTACAAACCTCCTCGTAGACGGAGAGAAGAATGTCTATACCGATGTCTGGTATTTCGACAATGGTGCGAGCAACCACATGACGGAAGATCGAGCTAAGTTTGAAGAGCTCGATGAGAAGATCACAGGGAGCGTGAAGTTCGGTGATGAATCGATCGTCGAAATCAGAGGCAGAGGGTCCATCCTGTTCCAGTGCAAGAACGGACACAACCGCCTACTGACCCAGGTGTACTGCATACCAAAGCTGAAGAGTAACATCATCAGCCTTGGTCAGATGACGGAAGTCGGCAACACGGTGGTGATGGCCGGCTCGTACTTGAAGATGTGGAACTAAAGTGGCGCCATGTTGATGAAGGTGAAGAGAACGCCGAACATGCTATACAAGATACTGCTGGAGACAGGCTAACCCGTCTGCTTAATGGCGTCCTTAGCAGACCCAGCTTGGTTATGGCACGCACGACTTGGGCACGTTAAATTCTATGCGCTCAAAATGATGGGAGAGAAGAAGATGTAATTTAAGGTACCGAAGATTGAACACCCCAATCAGCTGTGTGAATGCTGCATGGTTGCAAAACAGGCAAGAGTGCCATTTCCGATGTAGGCCAAGTTCCGAGCAGAGTGACCCCTCCAACTGGTGCATGCTGACCTGTGTGGTCCAATCACCCCGGCCACCCTAGCCGGCAACAAGTATTTCTTTTTGCTTGTTGACGACTACAGCCGTTGGATGTGGGTTTATACGCTCAAGGATAAGAGTGGAGCCCTTGAAGTCTTCAAGAAGTTCAAGAGGCTCGTGGAGAATCAGTCTGGACATAGACTAAAGACCCTGTGAACAGATCGAGGAGGCGAATTCATGTTTCAAAATTTTGCGGAGTATTGCGGAGAAGAAGGTGTAGAGCGACACCTCACCGCACCATACACGCCCCAGCAGAACGGCGTGGTGGAAAGACGGAATCAAACCGTCATGGACACAGCAAGGAGTTTGCTGAAAAGCATGCAAGTCCCGGCGAGGTTCTGGGGAGAAGCAGTACGACACGCTGTCTACTTGCTGAACCGTCTACCGACGAAGGCGCTAGGCGAGCGCACCCCTTACCAAGCATGGAAAGGGAAGAAACCTCATCTGGAGCATTTGAAGGCGTTTGGGTGCACCGCACATGTGAAGACTGTGGGACCACACCTTAAGAAGCTCGATGATTGGAGTCAACCAATGGTGTACCTTGGCGCCGAAGAAGGGAGCAAGGCACACACGTTTTACGACCCCCTACGCGGCAAAGTGCATGTGAACAGAGACGCCGTGTTCGAAGAAGAGAAGAAGTGGGACTGGCGAGACGAGAATGGAGAGCCCAAACAAAACTCGGTGGAGTTCATACTCAAAGAGGAATAAGCGGTCGAGCAGGAAGAGGAAGAGATCCCCTTCCAAGGACTAGCAACGGCTAGTTCGACGGAAATCAATTCGCCTGGAACCAGCACGACTGGAACGAACTCACCACCAGGCTCGCCCAACCCAGGATCAGGGATGATCACTCCGATCCAAGAGAGAGATAGTTCGGGAGGAACCAGCTCGGGAAATTCATCAATCAAGGACGGACCAAGAGGGTTCCGTACCCTGTCTGACGTCTACGAAGAAGCGTAAGAGCTTGATTTTAGTCCAGAGGAGCTCCTGCTGGTTAGTGAAGAGGAACCAACCAACTATCGTGAGGCAGCCACTGAAAAGGAATGGCAGGAAGCGATGAACAGAGAGTTGGAGTCCATTGAGAAAAATCAGTCATGGGAACTAGTCGACCTTCCAAAAGGTCACAAGTCCATTGTTCTGAAGTGGGTCTACAAACTCAAAAAAGACTCCGAAGGCAAGGTCCTCAAGCACAAGGCCACAATGGTCGCAGAGGGCTATGTGCAGAAGCAGGGAGTAGACTTCGAGGAAGTTTTCGCTCCAGTAGCCAGACTCGACACGGTCAGGCTAATCCTAGCCCTCGCTGCTCACCGAGGTTGGAAAATCCAACACCTGGACGTCAAATCAGCATTCCTGAATGGTGAACTTGAAGAAGAAGTCTACGTTGCTCAGCCGGAATGCTTCGTCAACAAGACCGCAGAGCACAAGGTGTACAAATTGTCAAAAGCTTTTTATGGGTTGCGACAAGCACCACGTGCATGGAACACTCGACTCGACAAGAGTATGAAGAGTCTTGGTTTCAAGAAGTGTTCCCAGGAGCAGGCAGTCTACACGAGGAACTCAGGAAATGAGGCCCTCATCGTCGGTGTGTACGTCGACGACCTAATCGTGACCGGATCTAGTGCAGAAGATATAGATGGATTCAAAAAGCAGATGATGAAGGAGTTTGAGATGAGCGACCTCGGACTACTCTCATACTACCTCGGCATCGAGGTCAATCAGAATAAGGAACGTGTCACGCTGAAGCAGTCGGCCTACGCGAAGAAAATTCTGAAGCAGTTCAAGATGGCGGACTGCAACCCGAGCAAGTATCCGATGGAACCGAAGTTAAAGCTCGGGAAAGATGCAGAAGGAACCCCAGTGGATCCCACGGAGTACAGACGTGTCAATGGGTGCCTCAGGTACTTAACCCACACCCGACCTGACATCTCATATGCAGTTGGCATGGTGAGTCGTCACATGGAGAAGCCTACTAGTCAACACCAGCAGGCCGTGAAGCACATCCTTCGCTACGTGAAGGGAACAACGAGTTACGGGATCCAATACAGAAGAGGAAACAGAGGTGAAGAACTGGTCGGTTTTACTGACAGTGACCTAGCCGGTGATATCGACGACATAAAAAGTACCGGATGTTGGTTCCCAATAATGAGATCTGCAGCCAAAGAACAATGAAGAACAAGAAACAAAGGAGAAAAAGTTGGGAGAATTTTCTTAGATTAATGTCGAATGCAAAGAGAGCAAAAAGTTACAAACTAAAGTCATAAGACTTGAATTTATAGACAAACTAGAAAGGTAAACCCTAGATAAACTTCCTAAAATAAACTTAATCAAATCTTTACATTTTACACGTTTTCCTAACAGAATGGGAAACCAAATCATATCAAATCAGGAAGCCAAATCGAATCTCCAAACTTGCTCCTCAAGTTTGGCACCTTCCTGGAATAGCTCTTCTTGACTTCTGGCATTTCCCGTTTCTGCTCGGGAGAATCCTGCTAGGGTCATCTTCTGCTAGGGGGCATCTCTGCTCTCCCTCATCTCTGCTAGGGCCATCTCTGGTAGGAGTATTCTTGCTCGGGTCCCTTCTTGGCGGGGGAAATCTCTGGTCGGACCCATCTGTGGTGGGGAGCTCTCTGGTGGGAGAACTCCTGCTAGGAAGATCTCTGCTCGGGCTCTTCTCTGCTCGCTTTGGTGGGAAATCCCTGGTGGGGAAATCTCTGCTAGGGGTTGAGCCAAGTTAGGCTTAAACTCACACCGGAGGGATGACGTTTTATCTCAACAGGAATCTGATCACTAGGCAATCACAAAAGCAGAGAACTGTGGCCCTTTCATCTTGTGAGGCCGAGTTCATGGCAGCGACCGCAGCGTGTCAAGCATTATGGCGGAACTTACTGAGTGAAATAACAGGAACCGAGCATAAATCAGTAACTCTCTACGTCGACAACAAGTCTGCGATTGCGCTGATGAAAAACTCAGTGTTTCATGGACGCAGCAAACACATCGACACTCGATTTCACTTTATTCGCGAGTGTGTGGAGAAGCGAGAGATCATCGTAGAATTCATCAGCACCAGAGAGCAACGCGCTGACATTCTCACTAAGGCTCTAGCGAGAGTCAAATTTGCGGAGATGTGAGAGTTGCTCGGTGTAAAGAACCTCGAGCCAAATCAAGCTTACGGGGGAGAATGTAGTGAATAAGCTCCGATTTGAGCTTGAATAGCAAGTTGGTATATTAGTTTATTAAATAATAGTCTACTTGCAAGCAAAAGAAAAAAATGTGTCATCAAACTTGCTTGATCACCAAGTTTTGCAAGGGTACTATAGTAATCTTAGTGTTTTTTCTTTGGCTATAAAAGCAGCCACACCAGTGTATTGAAAACTCACTTCAACATCAATAAAAAGTCTCTCTCTTCATTCGATATACTTGTGAGTGTAGTGGTGGCTTCTTAGCATATTGTGGCAAAAGTTCCAAGATTATTTTGGAACTAACAGTTATTAGTAGTCACACCATATTTTTTACTAAAAGATTAGCCATACATTACCATTAATATAATATTTTTTGTTTCCGCTTATAGTTTCTTTCCCAATTATATTGTATCATATTTATGCATGTACATATATAGATATACTTCAGTAGAGAAGAGTTGTGCTGATTTTTTTTTTCTTCAATCATTTGGAACACAGAAATATAGTAATTCGGGGCGAAAAAACGACACTTTTGCTGGGTTTGACTTTGATCTGAATAAAAAATTGAAGGCTCCTTTCAAGCAGCCACGATTTTTTATTGATGTTGACTTGGAAAGTTCTGACAGCCCGGTAAATATACTCAAACTTTAAGCTAATTTCCTCGTGCTTTGCTTTATCAGTAAACCCTAAGTCAAGCCCTAATTGAATCTTAATCTCCGTATGTATTTTGTTATTTTTCGTTTGTATTTGCTATGCAATTATATATAAGAATGCTCATTGTAAAGTTAGTGTTATATCGAAAAGAAAAAAAAAAAAAAAATCAGAAGACACATCTCAATATATATGTGTGTGTTTGTGTTTGTGTGTTCTTTTGTTTGTTCTTCTTATTAATTATTTTTTTAAAATTATTTTATGTAAAGCAGAACTGTGATTATCAGAGGAAATACACAACTGTTGGATGTAATGATTCGAACAACAATATCAAGACTAAGGTTGAGCAACCAAAAGCATCAGCCAATAAAGATAAAAATGCGGTAATTGAACTAAACATATATTTTCTATTTGCCTTTTCTTTTCTCACAATATATATTAATATATATATATATTTATATATGTACGAAGTATTGCTAGTAAAACCCAATTTGCCAGATTGCATCTTGGTACGTGTAGTGTTATCTTTATCTTTGATCTTTTCGAATAGCCGGTAGTCTCTTGTCTCGTGATCAGGTCACGGTCGATTTTTTTTTTTTTTTTTAATGTTCTAGTCCTCAATCTTTAGTAACAAAAAGATAAAAATAATTTACAGTACTGCCAAAACTAAGC
This sequence comes from Parietaria judaica, assembly GCA_954871525.1. Taxonomy (NCBI): domain Eukaryota; kingdom Viridiplantae; phylum Streptophyta; class Magnoliopsida; order Rosales; family Urticaceae; genus Parietaria; species Parietaria judaica. The sequence continues at coordinate 2,780,667 of OX940861.1, forward strand.
GATCCCAAATATCATAGTTAATCATTGAATGGAACGATTCATAACTGTCACATTCACGCGGAACACATCTACAACTATGTCGTGTACTTAGGCCCGACTCAATAGTTTTAGAGCTTTGGGCAAAAGAAATTATTAGACTTGTTCATTATTTAGAGATTTCTTTTTATTAAGATATTATGATGTTATTTGAGGCTTTTATTAATTATTAAAAAAAAATATTTTACTGTGGGGCCTTTGATTGCCGAAATTAAAATTTGTAAAGCCGCCCTTGTGTATTATATATATATATATATATTATGTTATTAGTAGTCACATATATATTTAGATATTTTTCCTAGAAGAAAAGCTATACATTAGCATTAATATATAGATCATATTAGGTTGATGAAAACAAAATTAATGCACAATCAACAACTAAGTGAACAATACGAGCAATTATTTATGAATATGATTATATAATATTTATGCATGTATAAACACTTCAGGTAGAGAAGAGTGCTAAAATTTATATATTTTTTTCCTCAGTCATTTGGAACACAGAAATATAATACTTCTTGGCAGAAGTACCAATCATCTGGGTCGGATGGGAAAAACAAAATGAAGGCTCCTCTGAAGCAGCCCCAATCATATATTGATGTGGACTTGGAAAGTACTTACAACCCGGTAAATATACTCAACTTTAGGCTTTCCTTGTCTTTTTCTTTCTCAGTTAACCATATTATGTTCTTAGGTATTTTTCTTTTGCAATTGTGTAGTAAACTTTTATTTGTGCGTGTGTGTATATATATATATATATATACATCAACATATCTATAAAAAAATCAGAAAAAATCAGAAGATATATATTCTACGATCAACTTAACTAGATCATATTTTTCAACAGGAGAGGAGATATTATTATTATTATTATAATATTTTTTTAGTATAATTATTCTCTTTGTAATTCAATTCCGCAAATCGAACCAATTACTTCTGATTGGCCACGTATTTTTATTTCATTTTTCCTAAGTGGTCCTTGGTGTGATCATATATACAAGAGTATCGTATATATGTAAAAAGCACATATGTATATTCAAACACATATTTGTGTGTAACAAGCTTGTATGTCTAGGTTGATGAATTACTTCGAAGCAAAAAGCGAGAAAAGATAGAGATAATTGAAGCTGTGCCCATATCGTACAGACTGCCCGTGCCTGATGCGAAGGTCATCAATGTTGGTTCCGCTAAAAAGGGCAAGGTATAAACCTACAAATATTGATGAAATATACAATCATATATATACGTATTTATTTCACTAATTACCTTGTATATGGCTTTAGGCGCCTATGGTCCAGCCAGAAGCGAAGGTGAATCCGAATCCGTATGCTGCATATTCCAGGCAACACCAATTCCCCACCGTCCAAAAATTTAGCGGTGGATTCAAAATCTACGATCTGGTAACTAATATCTTACGAGCACAATTAGCAACAAGAATAAAGAAAATGACACAATATTTTTTCACATCGAAACCAAATTTTTAAAAGAAAATCATGGGAAATGTGTCAATCCACTATGATCAAGAAACACAAAGCAAGAGAAAGAGAATCTGCGACGGTCATATATGTTGGCTCAATCCCTCCGTTTTTCAGAACCCCCAAAAAATTTCAATATTTATGTAGACACCAAAGCTTCAAAACGATCCGGACCTTGAAAACGGATTCAGATCATAAACTTAAACATATAAAATTCCTAATATTGGTTATTAGTCTACCGAATACTGATTACCGATCATATATATACACAAATTGATTACTCCTTTTGAACTCATATTGTATGCATTAACATGATACCAGGAGGATCTTGATGAGCAAACCCCAGAAGTTGTTAATCGACAGAAATCTGGATTCGATTTCGGAAAACCCTACAATAGTGCCTCGAATGTGGAAAACCCTAGTGTGTCAGCATTTTTCAACGACAAGGTGAATTTTGATCTCCTAACTATAAATATACTATAATATATATCATGTCTCTCTCGCTTTTAACAATTGCAAGGAGTAATAACGAACCACGAAACACTTTAGAAAGACACAGATCCATGATCAATTACAAACCCTACTATATAAATATGTGTGTATGTCTCTGAACGTGCATATACAATATGATTAGGTGTTTCAAGGACATCATCCAAGTGCTTCAGCATTCGATAGAACTGACTTTGAAAATGCCAAGGTAAATACGCATACGCTACTCTTATATATATACAATAGAGTCTCGTTAAATTAATAACTTCGATAAAATAATACTTTTTTAAAATCCCGACTCTAACAAACATCCCTTAATTATACCTCGATTAATAACCTTGATCATATAATAAAATTTTCTGGTTTCAACCGTGTTAATTTATAGAATTTATAGAGGTTTTAATGTATACTGAATTTATACATACAATTTTATTTTATTCTTTGATCGTGTTTTAATGTATACTTCAAAGGCTATATATGTCACAATTACAAAGATAAAAATTACCAATCTTTATATATGTTTCAAATGAGCTAAAGTACAGAGACAAAATGCACCAACGAGAAAAGTTTGCCGATTAATTGCTAACGTGCCCTTACAAAAGAACATATTCGACCCGGGTGTAAATTTGCAAACTATACCCTTTTACAAGAAAAATTTGCTGCCTATTTATAAAGAAATCAAAATCTTAATTTTAGCTTTTGAATTAAAGAATAAAACTCATGGTCAACCGATCATTAAAGTATAAATATTTGTATATATAGCTGAAGTTATATGAGTTTAATAAAATTACTGTGATCTCTATAGGTTCATCAAGAGCGTCATCTTCCTGTTCCAAATGCTTCATCCGCCGACAATAGTAAAGTGAAATCCGGAAAGGTAAATATACACACATGTTATATAATATATATACATATATATATACATATTAATTTCATAGAGAGAGGCTTGTGCCTATGTTAGGGTTCACCACTTCACCCCACTTCTAATTATTTTTTTAATTAATAAAATTTGATATAATTAGACTTCTTATGGGCCAAAATAGTTTTTGAATAATAGGGCACCTAAAAATCATTTAAATGATTGACCACATAATTTTTTTTTCTTCAATATAGTTTCATGTATATGTTAACCCATAAAGCAATACATATTGCAAATATATATATGTATATACACACACAGAAGCGCGGCAGTGCCGAAAAATGTTACTATACGCCGAGAAGGAAGAATCAAACAGCTGAGCAGAAGCTGGAGGAATTGGAAAAGGTTGAGATGCTGAAAGACTATTTGTTTGAGGCTCGTTGCCGAACTAACGGCAAGTTTGATTACGTAAGTACAATCCTTATTCCTTACATTCACACTCTCCTCACTAATTAACCTATATATATATATATATATATATATATATATATATATATATATATATATATATATATATATAAAGAATCCGAAAAAAATATTGAGCAAATTTTATAAAGTCACAATGATCATCGTTCATTGTTAATTGATTTTGAGACGAGATCTCGTTATGCTTAACACGTCAGTAGGGGATTCATCGAAGAATGATCCAAAAAAATATAACGGGATCCGTTTTGAGGCGGTGTGTTAAAGATCCAACACCAGATGATTAAAGACTTAATATTTTTATAATAATTGCCTAATATTGATATTTATAAGTTACTCATCACGTCTGAAATGCTCTAGTTGAATCAATATATACTATTTGTATGTAGTACTCTATTCTCTATAATATCTTCTAATGTATAGTATATTCTTTCAGTTGTTAGGATTTTAGAATAAAGTCTTTTTTTTTTAATTCTATTTGTACAATTATCTATAATGGCCATAAATGGAGGCTATAAATTTTGAAAATTTACCAAGCTAAAATTTTCAATATTTTGCAATCATCTATAATGATTTTTTTTTATTTTTTATTATTATTATTATTATTATTATTATTATTATTATTATTATTATTATTATTATTTCACTAGTGTATGGTGGTGCATGCAGTTTTATCATCACGGAGAGTATTGCGTGAAATTCCGATCGATGGTGGAAGTTGATCATTTCAATAGCAAAGGAGTTTCGAACAACTCTGAAAAACCAATACAAAAGAGATCCGGAGCAAATCCTATATTCCAGGTATAAAACCATTACTATTATATATATATATATATGTATAATATAAATATATATAGATTTGCATGAATAATGTTAACGACACAATCCCAAATAATATTGTACTCATAACTATTTATTTTTTAAAAGACCTAATGCAGTTCTGTTGTTTTTTCAAAGATATATATATCTCTTTTTTAGTGTAAAAACCGCATTCATGGAATACTCGGTATTCCACAAACGCTCATAAACGTTAAGGAATGTAACTAAAGATTCTAAAAATGCTCACGGATATTTGATGTGCATTAGCAGTATATTGGTTGCGGGGCTTTCATAAAATTACTTGAAGAAGAAGAAAAAACCTCACAGCATTAAATTCGGTATTCGATTTGCGGTCTCTTAAGTTCACTTTCATGTTCACCCTTGTCATACTCATACACACACATTTATATATATATATATATATGCGCCATGTATATGTTTTTTTACCAAAAAGCAATAAATTGTAAATTCAATATTCCGTATATTATGTTATATATGAAACTTTTAAATACTAATCCCCTTACTAACGATTTTATCTTTGCTTGTTTGAAAAAATCAAAATCAAAATCTCAGGATGCGGCTTATATTTCACCTTCAGGCAGGTCGGTTATCACTTACGCGAAATTTAAACGATCCGGCGCTACTAGAGCCAGAGCTGCCACCGCCACCGCCTTTAATAATGTAGCGGAACCCATGCTGGCAATAGTACCTTACGATCCGAAAATTGCTGCTGCTGCTGCTGCACATCCAAAAAACGGCGGCAGAGAAGTCCTGCGCATTTTATCTGCTGCTGATCACTTGAAGCTTACTGAGGCAGAAGAATCAGGTTTTTACATTTTTCCTTTCTCATTATTTGTCATTAACTACCTCTTATTTACTTATTTTCATCGTTGAGTATATATTTTTAATCGTGTTTGAAGATCAGAGCGAAACCCGCCCTACTTAATAACCGTGTTAATCGTGTGATCTCCCATTTTACCCATTTATCTTATAACTGTATTTAATCATGTTGAGATATAGTCAGTAACCGTTGGTTGAGTATTTAAGCTAGTAACTTTGATGTATAACGTCGTTGTAGTGATTGAATATTTGAATTTCTAACTTTGTATTATACTTTAGAAAAAAGAACCTTGAAAAATGCTTATCCTATATATAAGATATAAGTATAGTACTTATGTGCTATCAGGGCTCAGGCCCTGAGCCCTGTCATGTTTAGTCAGGGCCTTAGGCGAAGTATATTTTTGAAACCCTTTAAATATTTAAAAAAATTTAAAAAATTATGAATATTAAGTATATAATAATATATCCACGAAATTAAGCCTTTAATATTTGGGGGCTCTTAATTATATAATAATATATTGACCTACCACTAATACATGAAGTGTACTACCTTTAGTGGTTCATTAATTGGTAGATAACATAATTTGTTTTTTCTTCTATATTTCTACTGATTACTTGTTGAATTACTAATAATAATAATAATAATAATAATAATAATAATAATAATAATAATAATAATAATAATGTGTATTTATATTTTATAATTTGAAGGTGGGAATGGAGGTTCAAAGAGGAAGGCAGACGAAGAGATAAGTCCAGAAGGTGAGAGGATTAAGAGATGCAAAATTGAAGATTTACCTGAAGATGAAGATGATGAAGATGATGATGACGACCCTATGGAATCAGCCAAACCCTTCAACGATGATGGTCTGCTTTATGATGTGCCAATTATGTATCAGTTTTAACATCTTCTTAGTTAATGAGCTTGGATATTTGACTCTAAAGCTTCGGTATTTCTGAACCATATATATAAATTGTTTTTAATGTTTATTGAGAATGTCATCAAGAACCGTTTTAGACTTAATTGTTTGGTGTCTTTGTCCTACATTTGTATCATCTGTCGTTGAAAATATTTCATGCAGTGTGGTAATGCGTGAATGTTTGTAATACCCAGGTGTCATCTCTTGTGTTTAAAGAGCGGCTATGAATTAACGTTTGCCTTCATGTGTTATTTACTTCCTGTTTTACAAACAATAAAGTGTTAAAGTTAATTTCAGGCATATAAGTTTGTTATGTTCATTTCATATTTTGTTGCGTATGTGCATTCATTTACTTATTTATGGATATGTATATATATATATATATCTTCAAATTGTGGTTATATATCTTATAAGGATATTAATCAATAAGAAATTAAATATATGTATATACATGGATATATATACTTTATTTTTTTTATGTATCAAGCTCTGGCATGTAATTGAGGAGAGATGTATACGTCTGATTGTTTAAATAAATAAGTAAGGCCCATGGTATTCTCCTCACATATAATATTATTATATGTAGAGCTTCTGCTCCTAATAGTACGTTTGAAAGAAGTGCTTCTTTTTTTAGGCATAAGTACCTAGAGTTTTGAACTCATAAGAAAACTCTATTTTGGAAAAAGTTCCAAGCTTTACTAGCAGCTTTAGAGAGAGAAAAAGAAAGAGATATCCGAACTTGTGGAATGTCAGGATTTCTCAAGACAAAGCCTATGGTTAATAGTCTTATTTTGGGCAGCTCTCAGACCCTTTCAAAATGCCAAAGAGCCATCACCCAAATACGTGCATCTGCAGCTCTGTTTCAAGAGCATCCTTATTTTTATCAAAAGCTTAGGTGACCCAGTGTTGTGTAAGGATAAGGTTTATACAAATTGGTATAATTCTCAGTAGCTACTGTACGATAAAAGCATGCCTCGTTTGACTCCCCTGTGCCTTATTTTAAACCCTATTCATCTTCCCACTTCATTACCGTTGCCTTCAACACCTTCTATTCTCTCTATGGCCTTAAACACCATGACCTTCATCCCTTCAACCATTTCTCAAATCTGAGTGAGAGCTTCAACACCGTATTCACCGGCGATAACGAAAACTTGCCGGCGACTTTCGGAAACGTACCGACGACGCTCGAAGCTTGCCGACGAGAGCCGGAGTACTACCGACGACGTTCGGAGCTTGCCGACGAGAGCCGGAGTACTGCCGACGACGTTCGAAGTTCGCCGACGACATCCGGAAACACAGCGCCGACGAAGACCGAAGCTCGCCGACGGCTTTCGGTACACCTCTCTTGAAGTTATTACGTGTCATATATATTCTTAGGTTTTTCAGGATGATAGTTAATAAGTCAAACGTTTGTGAGAAGCAGCTCACACCTTCTTAAGTCTAGGTTTTCATAGCCACCCTCCATTTTTGTTCTCTGTATGGCATAGGAGTTTAAATATAAGCTTGGTTTGATACAGCTCTCAAATAAGATTCTAAATGTGTTCATGCATTTAGTTACGAGCTAAAGGAAAGAGTCAAATATAATTATATATTATATGTATATCGTATACGACATGTAGTCTTTTTTAAAAACGACATTATTATTAGTTTTAATAAGCATATATATATATATATATATATATGCCGATATTTAAGTATGATATGTACTTCATAGCTGAGTATATATGTATATAGATAACAAACCTCATGATGTTCTTGTGCAGAGTAGTTTTACTTTTATGGTTATTATATTTTATTCACATATATTTGTCAGATGCTTTTATGCATTTATATTATGTATATGTAATATGTTATATAACCTTGTGAGTTAAATAAAGGTTTATTTTCATACGAATATATATACATATGTGTTCGACCTTTATATATATACCTTAAACATATTTTTGTATCAGTGGGTATATACATTTTGAAAATAAACGATGAGTTATAGTGATAAATATTTTTATACAACGGTGATATATGTATTTTTAAGGTTTGTAGTCAGACTTATTTTATAAAATATTAAACCAATAAGTTTTGAGTATCTGACACTATTTTTAAAACAACTCAGAAGATATATATAATATATATATATATATATGTATGGGATAGTGATGAGTCAATGATATTATAACTTACGCAGCGAAGAACAAAAAGAAATGAGTCTGACCTATAGAAAAAAAATTATATATATTCATAAGTGGTTTTTTATCTCAGAGTCAGAAAGATGAAAAATAGACGTTTAAGGTCAACAAGTTCTAAGATAGTGTCGGTTGTTGAGTCTTAGACTCATTAGGAAATTATATAAGACTTTATGAAGTTTTTAGAATTTGATATTTAGAATAAATATCAGGGACTGTGACTCCGTAAGCAACAGCTCGCTTCGATAGGACTATTTGCGGGTTAAGGTACGTACAAGTACTCACCTACATCATGACAATAATATTGTGTGTTAGATCTATAGTTCAGAATGTTTATGTACGGTTGATATGTTTCGTATAATCGTTACTTATATACGATTATGTGCATGTGATATCTTTGTTTATTTAAGTATGACGAGGATGTTCATATGATATGAAAATGATACATACGTATATTTTTATGATAAAATATATATACGTAAATATATGATTTTATAAGAAATATTTTTAAAAGGTGTCGTACCAGAGACGACTAAGGTCTCATTATGATATGTTATGATACCGCGGGAATGATTCGGTTTGGGTAGCTCCCCCGATCTCCCGTTGGTTGCGCGCAAGGGTACGTACGCAGGGCCCAAAACTATGTTATGAATATGTATATAAATATTACGATATGATATAAGATTTGTATGCTATGTTTATGTACGCTTGGTATGATGTTGTACGAGATGTTACAACATGAGATAAATATATGATTTCTACATTTTTTATTTTTATTGTGAGTTATATTAGCTTGTATGTGCTGGGCATTAGCTCACTATAGTTGTGATGTAGATTCAGGTAAGAAACCAGTCGGGAGTTAGGAGCGGGTGGAGCGGAACCGGCACTGCGGCATATACGGTGCATAGGTGGATGAACCGATCGCTAAGACTATTTTTCCGCAACTTTATATTATATCTATTTTAAGCATGAAACTTATTTTCATACCTCAATAGAGGATTTTTCCCAACGGGTTTTAAGTATATTGTACTAATTACATTTTGTTAATCGACTTTAAGTTAACCACTATGTTTTAAGTGGAGGATCGTTATGAGTTCTGGTGTAAACACATTTTATATCTAATATGTCATTTTGATTTACAAAAATAAAAAATAAAAAAATTAATGACAAGTTTAGAACTTGATTTTCTTATAAACAGAAAATTTTATAAGTTCAATATTAAGAAGTAGCGACCATAAAAGTGGGTCGTTACAATGTTAGTTCCAACTATTTGGAACTTTTGCCACAAAGTACAATAAAATAACACTTTATTGCATTTGCACCACTCTCGTTTTCTCTCTGATACTATATATATGTCATGGAAATGAAGACCAATATAGGAGAGAGAGAGAAGTTGTAGATAGATCAGAGAATATTGATTTGAGAGATAATTAAATACAACAACATGATGGCTTTATATAGGAAAGCAAAAGCTTGTAAATTTACTAAATTACCCTAACACTTCTTGAGAGCCAAGTAAAAAAAACGTCATCCATGAGCTATGCAAAATTACAACTTGCAATGGATATTCAAGCTTATCAACTTTTTTGGCCATCTGCCCTAAAATTATTTTTTGAAATTTTGGGGGGAAAAAGGGTTTTGCCTGCCCTGAATTTGCGGCCAGGCGCGGGCTACAACCCTTCCGTGATTTGCCCATCCGAGCTGCACAATTCATATATTGATATGTAGAAAAATAATGTTATGATTGATTTCGATTTATTATTGTTGCTTGAATAAAACCTTGTTCAATATATGTTTACTTATAATTTTACAATGTTATGTTAGTCAATGCTTTTTGGGAAGAGATGCGAACCTACACTGGCTCTCAGTGCGGTATTCGGTACCAGTAATATTTAATTTTCTGTTTAAAATTCAATACGCGGTTATTTTTATTCACCCAATAGGTGATGCGCCAAATATATATATATATATATATATATATACTTTTAATGATGAAGTAAATTTATTATATCACAAAGATAATTTGTAATTAAAAAGGTTAAGCAAAAATCCGAAATTTATACAAAGTAATTATTCGGATTAAGAAAATTATATGAACAGAGAAAAAAAAGGCATCAAATAATTTTTGTTTCCTCCAAATAAACTTACTTTGAACTAAAAAGGAAAAGTAAAAAGGATATGAACCTCTTTTCCAACATGTTTATAATACACCACGGCTTCATCGTCCAGGCTTGGCGGGAGATAATAAAGTGTAGGAGCATCCTGCAATGGAGCTGCGTATACGGTTACTATTTTGCCGAGGATCAGCGGGAAAAGAGGCAGTTTTTCAAGTACTTGCAAGTTGCTAGGGAGGCAGAGTTCAGCTTAGAGAGGCTGCATGAAAGTGCAGAGCAGGGGCTAAAGAAGTATCTCCCGGCAGAAGAGTCCGTTGACGACTTTATGGTGTACTGTCGCGAGCTATCCGAATTGACTTTTGTTTTCAGAGAGTGCCATCCACCGCAGTATCATGGTCCACAAAGTTCGAAGATTGAAGACTTTATCCCCGAGGTTGAAGGATTGCTTGATGGTCTTAATATCGAGGGGTCCATGTTCGTCGAGTTAGTGGTGTTACAGCTCAAGGGTGTTGCACGGACGTGGTGGGAATCACTTGGCTTGAGCGTCAAGGATACCCCTTGGAACTATTTTAAGGAACAGATCGTGGAGAGGTTTAACCATGATAACCTCGTTGCCTTGTTTTACGAAAGGAACGAGGAGTGGTCTTATAAACCAGAGGAGAATATTGTTGAGTGTAAGAACCGTTTTCACTCTGAGCTCATGGATGATTGCCCATTTATCCTCGGTTCGAATTTCTGGAAGAAGAAGTTCTCTATGTCGCTGCCACCCTACATCAAAGCTCGGATGCATAGATCTATTGATGATTATATGGATGTTAGTTTGTTCATACAAGGCGCCATCAGAGCGGAAATGGCACACAATCATTACGGATATCCGATCTCTTCACCTCAGGCGCACTCTCTTACACCAGTAGACGTGGAGATGGATGATGTGGATATTCCCGAGAATCGTGTAGAGATGAATCGGATAGAGATACCGAGAGCTAGCCATGGTGTAGTAGCATATGGTCATCGAGAGCACGATCGAGATGCCAACATTGAAACTGAAGAAGATGAAGAGGAAGAGGAAGAAGAAGAAGAGGAAGAGGAAGAGGAAGAGGAAGAGGAAGAGGAAGAAGAGGAAGAAAAAAGAGAGGAAGAGGAAGAAGAAGAGGAGGAGGACACCGACTACAACCCAGGCACTGGCGTTTGAGATCGTTGCACGATTATTAGGATTTTCTTTTTGCATGAGATATTAGGATCTCTTTTTTCTTTACATATGTCACGATGAGATACCACGTTTTCCTTTTTTTTTTGTATCTCTGTGAGACTTGGATTGATTCTACTTTTATGTATCGACATGATGTTTTGAATGGACGTTGTATGTTATGAATGTTTTCTATGAAGTGAATCTTTTGGCATGTTAGCATTGACTTCTTGTTTCACATTCAAGTTTCTGTTAGAAGATATATATATATATATATATATATATCGTCTAAATAAAATTTATATGTCAGACGATGGCACGTTTTCAAGATGTCAATGAGGTGATGACAAGAGCAAGAGGTCGGAGGGCCCAAGTTCGCGGTGGAATACCTGCTCGTGGACGCGGTCGTGGTCGTGGAGACGATAGTACTCAAACCGATGGGCTCAATGACCAAGGAGAAACCATGGCGTACTTGCAGCGCCGTTTGGATGAGCAAGCTGCCCAAATCCGACAACTTGCTGAGCAACTAAATGCTCGTGGAGAGGAACAAGGAACTGAGGAGGTTGCAGCTGAAGCAGAAGAGACCGAGCACGTTGTTTCTGAGAATGAAGTAGAAAATGAGGCCTTTCGTCCCCAGCCGATGGTCCGGACGGAACCATTGTATGAGCGATTTCGGAGGATGCACGCACCAGAGTTCGAGGGGACTACCGACCCTTTGGTCGCGGAGGAATGGTTATCGCAGATTCAAGTCATCTTCGACTTCATGCAACTTTCTGATCAGGAGAAGATCCTATGCACTTCTTTCGTGCTCAAGCTCGATGCGCGATATTGGTGGGATACGATTAAGGTGAGGAGGAATGTCAACCACATGACGTGGGAAGACTTCTTGCGCGAATTCAATGCAAAGTACTATAATCCTGCAGCCATGAGGACCCAAATTGACGAGTTCAACAACTTGAAGCAAGGCGGTATGAGCGTCACTGAAGCAATATGTAAGTTTGACAAGCTGGCTCGACTATGTCCTGATCTGGTGCCTAACGAGCGTGAACGTGTGCGACGAATGATGCATATGTTTCGTGCTGAATTGGCACTCCAGATTGATTGTGGCGGTTCACCACCGACCATAGTAGGAGATTGTGTTGATAGAGCCCTCCGTGCCGAGTATCATTTGGCCCAGACTAAACATGAGCGCAACAAACTGTTTGAGGCCCGCAAGGCTAAGACACAGGAAAGGTCGGCTAACCCGCATCAGAGTAATGGTCAACGCCCATTTACTAAACATAATGGTGCTCGAGGAACCGCACAGTTTGTTCAGAATAACAAGAGAAAATGGGGAGGCATCAATGATTCATCCTCTCGAAGGCAGTCCAAAAATGACAGTCAGTACAATAAGGGAGTTGAATTTCCCTCTTGCACCAAGTGTGGCAAAACGCATCCGGGGCAATGCCGACAGGGCACTAATGTTTGTTACACATGTGGACGAGAAGGGCACTACGCTAGTAACTGCCCTAACCAATTGCGAGACCGCGGTCATGAGAGAATTGACGGACCTCGACTTAACCAAGGTCGACTTGATGCGCCACCCATGAAGACCAATGCGAGGGTCTTTGCCATAACAAAAGAGGATGTTAATTCCGGGACTTCGAATGTTGTGACAGGTCAGCTTTCTGTGGCCAATATCCCAGCTTCCATATTGTTTGATTCGGGTGCAACTCATTCTTTCATTTCACGCAAGTTTTCAACTAAGGTTGATAGGCCTAGGGATGTGATAGGAGATGTATTCTCTGTAGCCTTACCCTCTGGCGAGGTGTTAATGTCCACTCATTGGCTCCGTGCGGCGCCAATAAGTATTGCTGATAGGGAACTTTCGGCCAATCTAGTCGTACTCGAGATGAACGACTATGATGTCATTCTTGGTATGGACTTTCTAGGAAAGTATGATGCTGCGATTTATTGCAAAGAGCAAAAGGTGGTGTTTAATTCTGAAGATGGGTCAACGTTTGAGTTTGCTGGAAAGCCGAGAAAGGAGGCATCAAGGATGTTGATGTCGTCTATGAGAGCGGAACGACTTCTCGAAGGAGGATGTATTGGATTTTTAGCCAATATAGTCGATACGAATAGGAAGAGGGGAGAGCGTATGCCATTGAGCAATGTACCGATCGTGTGTGACTACCCAGAAGTGTTCCCAGATGAATTACCAGGGCTACCTCCGGATCGAGCAATCGAGTTTGAAATTGAGGTTCTCCCTAGGACGGCCCCAATCTCCAAGGCACCCTACAGGATGGCTCCGGTAGAGCTGAAGGAGCTACAAGCCCAACTCCAAGATCTTCTGGATAAGGGAATCATCCGACCAAGCCACTCACCTTGGGGAGCTCCAGTCCTTTTTGTGAAGAAGAAGGATGGTTCGCTTCGTATGTGTATTGACTACCGAGGCCTCAACAAAGTCACTGTGAAGAACAAATATCCACTTCCAAGGATCGACGACCTTTTCGATCAGCTCCGTGGAGCAAAAGTTTTCTCAAAGATTGACTTACGATCTGGTTATCATCAGTTGAAGGTCAAAGGAAGCGACATACCGAAGACTGCTTTTCGCACTCGATATGGGCACTACGAGTTTTTGGTCATGTCTTTTGGTTTAACCAATGCTCCTGCGGCATTCATGGAACTCATGAATCGTGTCTTTAGTGATTATCTAGATAAGTTTGTCATTGTCTTCATCGATGATATCCCCATCTATTCAAAACTGAAGAGGAACATAAAGAACATTTAAAAGTGGTCTTGAAAGTCCTCGAGGAACACAAACTTTATGCTAAGTTCTCAAAGTGCGAGTTTTGGTTGGACCGAGTAGCGTTTCTAGGACATGTAGTGTCGGCAGACGGGATCTCTGTTGATCCAATGAAGATTCAAGCGGTCAGCGAATGGGTGCAGCCAACCAACGTTACAGAAGTGAGGAGCTTTTTAAGTTTGGCGGGATATTATCGACGATTTGTCGAAGGATTCTCTAAACTAGCTAGCCCCCTTACTACACTTACAAGGAAGGACAAGAAGTTTGAATGGACACGACAATGCGAGGAAAGCTTCCAAGAGCTCAAGAAACGGCTAACTACGGCTCCATACTCACTGTTCCGGACGGGGAAAATGGGTTCGACATTTACTGTGATGCATCGAAGATGGGGTTAGGCGCAGTTCTGATGCAAAATGGGAGAGTCATCGCCTATGCATCGCGCCAACTAAAGGATTACGAGCGAAACTACCCCACCCATGACCTAGAATTGGCAGCTGTCGTTTTTGCACTAAAGATTTGGCGTCATTATCTTTATGGAGTTCATTGTCAGATATTTACTGATCACAAGAGTTTGAAATACTTCTTCACGCAAAAGGAGTTGAACATGAGACAACTGAGGTGGTTGGAATTGGTCAAGGATTACGATTGTGATATCCAATATCACCCAGGGAAGGCAAATAAGGTAGCTGACGCTTTGAGTAGGAAGTCTGTAGCCAAGCTCATGTCGGTACACACCTTGCCTCAGCCCCTTCAGAGGGATATCCACGCATTGGGCCTAGAAATTTGTGTGGGTAAGTTAGCGTCGCTAACTTTATCCCCAACGATCTTCAATGGAATAAAAGGGTCTCAATATGCCGATAACGATCTGGGAAAGATCAAGAAGGAAACCCTAGCTGGTGAACGAGTCGATTTTAGAGTGTCGAATGATGGAATTCTTTATTTCAAAGGAAGACTTTGCATCCCGAATGATGACGGAATGAAAGAACAAATTCTTTTGGAAGCGCACAAAACGCCGTATACCGTTCACCCCGGTGCGACAAAGATGTACAAGGATTTAAGGGGAAGCTTTTGGTGGTCTGGAATGAAGAAAGATGTTGCCAAGTATGTTCAATGGTGTCTCACATGCCAGAAAGTAAAAGCCGGGCATCAAAGACCAGCAGGAGAGCTCCAACCTCTTGAGATACCTAAATGGAAATGGGAGCATATATCCATGGATTTCATCGTGGGATTCCCAAAGACAACGAAAGGATATGACTCGATATGGGTTATAGTGGATAGGCTTACAAAGTCAGCACATTTCTTGCCCATAAAGATTACGGCCACCCTAGAGCAACTCGCAGAGTTGTACGTTAAGGAGATTGTACGTTTGCACGGAATACCAAGTTCCATCGTCTCTGATCGTGATAGTCGCTTCACCTCACGGTTCTGGAAGTGTGTTCATAAAGAGATGGGAACCAAGTTGAAGTTCAGCACAGCTTTTCATCCACAAACCGATGGTCAAACTAAACGGACGAATCAAATATTAGAAGACATGCTTCGAGCTTGTGTCCTCGATTTCAAGGGCTCATGGTGCAAGTATTTACCGTTGATCGAATTTTCATATAACAACAGTTATCAGTCTACGATCGAGATGGCTCCCTATGAAGCGTTGTACGGGAGAAAATGTCAATCTCCGGTTCATTGGTACGAGACTGGAGAAAGTAAGATAATTAGCTCAGATTTTGTCGAGGAAGCAACTAAGGCAATTAAACTGATTCGTCAACGTATGGAGGCTGCTCAATCCCGACAAAAGAGCTACGCCAATTTGCGAAGAAGACCACTTGAGTTCAGCGTGGGTGATGCAGTTTTTATCAAGGTAACGCCGATGAAGGGCATGATGCGTTTTGGTAATAAGGGAAAGTTGAGCCCAAGGTATGTTGGGCCGTACGAAGTTTTGGAACGCGTCGGGAAGGTTTCTTATAGGCTTGCGTTATCACCAGACTTGGCCGCCGTTCATAATGTATTCCACGTTTCGATGCTAAGGAAATACATATCTGACCCATCACACATCCTAGAACCCGAGCCAATCCAGATATGTGAAGATTTATCATATGAAGAGAAGCCAATAGAGATTCTTGACCGCAGAGAGAAAGCACTACGGAACAAGGTTATTGCTCTTGTCAAAGTTCTGTGGAGTAACCACTCATGCTCCGAAGCGACATGGGAGAGAGAAGACGAGATGCGAGTCACGTACCCACATCTATTTTAGATTTTCGAGGACGAAAATTTTATAAGAAGGGGAGATTTGTAATACCCAGGTGTCATCTCTTGTGTTTAAAGAGCGGCTATGAATTAACGTTTGCCTTCATGTGTTATTTACTTCCTGTTTTACAAACAATAGAGTGTTAAAGTTAATTTCAGGCATATAAGTTTGTTATGTTCATTTCATATTTTGTTGCGTATGTGCATTCATTTACTTATTTATGGATATATATATATATATATATATCTTCAAATTGTGGTTATATATCTTATAAGGATATTAATCAATAAGAAATTAAATATATGTATATACATGGATATATATACTTTATTTTTTTATGTATCAAGCTCTTGCATGTAATTGAGGAGAGATGTATACGTCTGATTGTTTGATTGATATATATATATATTAG
This sequence comes from Parietaria judaica, assembly GCA_954871525.1. Classification (NCBI taxonomy): domain Eukaryota; kingdom Viridiplantae; phylum Streptophyta; class Magnoliopsida; order Rosales; family Urticaceae; genus Parietaria; species Parietaria judaica. Next base: position 2,797,507 of record OX940861.1, read on the forward strand.
GGGTGAAAATTTTGTAACCGTTTCCCGGTTTTGTCCCGGTTCCGGTACCGGTCCCGGACCGATTTTTCAAAAAATCCGGGAAATTTAGCTTAAAACCGGGAACCGGTACTTCCCGGTTCCCGATTTTCGGAACCGGGAACCGGAACCGGTACCTAACAAATATTTCCCGGTTTTTGGTACCGGTTCCGATTTTAAACTACATGTAATTTTTAAGTTTTTAGTATGTCGTTTTTAGTGTAATATATGTTTTTATTGTCATTTTTTAATATACGTGTAATTTTTAATTACTAATTTTTCAAAAACGACATGTCATTTTTAAGTCAAACCCTTTTAGAACCGGGAAATTTAGAACCGGAACCGGGAATTTTTAGAAATGGAACCGTAACCGGAATCAGAACTGGGAAATTTGAATCGGAACCGTTACCGGAACCGGAACCGGGAATTTTTTTAATCGGGAACCGTTACCGGAACCGTGACCAAAAAAAAAAATTCCCGATTTTTCGGAACAGGGACGAAAAAATGCTAATTTCCCGGTTCCCGGTTCCCGGTTCCGGTTTCACCCCTAATATATATATATATATATATATATATATATATATATATATATATATACTTATATATAGTAACATATATATATATGTATATATAAATAAATAAGTAAGGCCCATGGTATTCTCCTCACATATAATATTATTATATGTAGAGCTTCTGCTCCTAATAGTACGTTTGAAAGAAGTGCTTCTTTTTTTAGGCATAAGTACCTAGAGTTTTGAACTCATAAGAAAACTCTATTTTGGAAAAAGTTCCAAGCTTTACTAGCAGCTTTAGAGAGAGAAAAAGAAAGAGATATCCGAACTTGTGGAATGTCAGGATTTCTCAAGACAAAGCCTATGGTTAATAGTCTTATTTTGGGCAGCTCTCAGACCCTTTCAAAATGCCAAAGAGCCATCACCCAAATACGTGCATCTGCAGCTCTGTTTCAAGAGCATCCTTATTTTTATCAAAAGCTTAGGTGACCCAGTGTTGTGTAAGGATAAGGTTTATACAAATTGGTATAATTCTCAGTAGCTACTGTACGATAAAAGCATGCCTCGTTTGACTCCCCTGTGCCTTATTTTAAACCCTATTCATCTTCCCACTTCATTACCGTTGCCTTCAACACCTTCTATTCTCTCTATGGCCTTAAACACCATGACCTTCATCCCTTCAACCATTTCTCAAATCTGAGTGAGAGCTTCAACACCGTATTCACCGGCGATAACGAAAACTTGCCGGCGACTTTCGGAAACGTACCGACGACGCTCGAAGCTTGCCGACGAGAGCCGGAGTACTACCGACGACGTTCGGAGCTTGCCGACGAGAGCCGGAGTACTGCCGACGACGTTCGAAGTTCGCCGACGACATCCGGAAACACAGCGCCGACGAAGACCGAAGCTCGCCGACGGCTTTCGGTACACCTCTCTTGAAGTTATTACGTGTCATATATATTCTTAGGTTTTTCAGGATGATAGTTAATAAGTCAAACGTTTGTGAGAAGCAGCTCACACCTTCTTAAGTCTAGGTTTTCATAGCCACCCTCCATTTTTGTTCTCTGTATGGCATAGGAGTTTAAATATAAGCTTGGTTTGATACAGCTCTCAAATAAGATTCTAAATGTGTTCATGCATTTAGTTACGAGCTAAAGGAAAGAGTCAAATATAATTATATATTATATGTATATCGTATACGACATGTAGTCTTTTTTAAAAACGACATTATTATTAGTTTTAATAAGCATATATATATATATATATATATGCCGATATTTAAGTATGATATGTACTTCATAGCTGAGTATATATGTATATAGATAGCAAACCTCATGATGTTCTTGTGCAGAGTAGTTTTACTTTTATGGTTATTATATTTTATTCACATATATTTGTCAGATGCTTTTATGCATTTATATTATGTATATGTAATATGTTATATAACCTTGTGAGTTAAATAAAGGTTGATTTTCATACGAATATATATACATATGTGTTCGACCTTTATATATATACCTTAAACATATTTTTGTATCAGTGGGTATATACATTTTGAAAATAAACGATGAGTTATAGTGATAAATATTTTTATACAACGGTGATATATGTATTTTTAAGGTTTGTAGTCAGACTTATTTTATAAAATATTAAACCAATAAGTTTTGAGTATCTGACACTATTTTTAAAACATCTCAGAAGATATATATAATATATATATATATATATATATATATGTATGGGATAGTGATGAGTCAATGATATTATAACTTACGCAGCGAAGAACAAAAAGAAATGAGTCTGACCTATAGAAAAAAAATTATATATATTCATAAGTGGTTTTTTATCTCAGAGTCAGAAAGATGAAAAACAGACGTTTAAGGTCAACAGGTTCTAAGATAGTGTCGGTTGTTGAGTCTTAGACTCATTAGGAAATTATATAAGACTTTATGAAGTTTTTAGAATCTGATATTTAGAATAAATATCAGGGACTGTGACTCCGTAAGCAACAGCTCGCTTCGATAGGACTATTTGCGGGTTAAGGTACGTACAAGTACTCACCTACATCATGACAATAATATTGTGTGTTAGATCTATAGTTCAGAATGTTTATGTACGGTTGATATGTTTCGTATAATCGTTACTTATATACGATTATGTGCATGTGATATCTTTGTTTATTTAAGTATGACGAGGATGTTCATATGATATGAAAATGATACATACGTATATTTTTATGATAAAATATATATACGTAAATATATGATTTTATAAGAAATATTTTTAAAAGGTGTCGTACCAGAGACGACTAAGGTCTCATTATGATATGTTATGATACCGCGGGAATGATTCGGTTTGGGTAGCTCCCCCGATCTCCCGTTGGTTGCGCGCAAGGGTACGTACGCAGGGCCCAAAACTATGTTATGAATATGTATATAAATATTACGATATGATATAAGATTTGTATGCTATGTTTATGTACGCTTGGTATGATGTTGTACGAGATGTTACAACATGAGATAAATATATGATTTCTACATTTTTTATTTTTATTGTGAGTTATATTAGCTTGTATGTGCTGGGCATTAGCTCACTATAGTTGTGATGTAGATTCAGGTAAGAAACCAGTCGGGAGTTAGGAGCGGGTGGAGCGGAACCGGCACTGCGGCATATACGGTGCATAGGTGGATGAACCGATCGCTAAGACTATTTTTCCGCAACTTTATATTATATCTATTTTAAGCATGAAACTTATTTTCATACCTCAATAGAGGATTTTTCCCAACGGGTTTTAAGTATATTGTACTAATTACATTTTGTTAATCGACTTTAAGTTAACCACTATGTTTTAAGTGGAGGATCGTTATGAGTTCTGGTGTAAACACATTTTATATCTAATATGTCATTTTGATTTACAAAAATAAAAAATAAAAAAATTAATGACAAGTTTAGAACTTGATTTTCTTATAAACAGAAAATTTTATAAGTTCAATATTAAGAAGTAGCGACCATAAAAGTGGGTCGTTACAATGTTAGTTCCAACTATTTGGAACTTTTGCCACAAAGTACAATAAAATAACACTTTATTGCATTTGCACCACTCTCGTTTTCTCTCTGATACTATATATATGTCATGGAAATGAAGACCAATATAGGAGAGAGAGAGAAGTTGTAGATAGATCAGAGAATATTGATTTGAGAGATAATTAAATACAACAACATGATGGCTTTATATAGGAAAGCAAAAGCTTGTAAATTTACTAAATTACCCTAACACTTCTTGAGAGCCAAGTAAAAAAAACGTCATCCATGAGCTATGCAAAATTACAACTTGCAATGGATATTCAAGCTTATCAACTTTTTTGGCCATCTGCCCTAAAATTATTTTTTGAAATTTTGGGGGGAAAAAGGGTTTTGCCTGCCCTGAATTTGCGGCCAGGCGCGGGCTACAACCCTTCCGTGATTTGCCCATCCGAGCTGCACAATTCATATATTGATATGTAGAAAAATAATGTTATGATTGATTTCGATTTATTATTGTTGCTTGAATAAAACCTTGTTCAATATATGTTTACTTATAATTTTACAATGTTATGTTAGTCAATGCTTTTTGGGAAGAGATGCGAACCTACACTGGCTCTCAGTGCGGTATTCGGTACCAGTAATATTTAATTTTCTGTTTAAAATTCAATACGCGGTTATTTTTATTCACCCAATAGGTGATGCGCCAAATATATATATATATATATATACTTTTAATGATGAAGTAAATTTATTATATCACAAAGATAATTTGTAATTAAAAAGGTTAAGCAAAAATCCGAAATTTATACAAAGTAATTATTCGGATTAAGAAAATTATATGAACAGAGAAAAAAAAGGCATCAAATAATTTTTGTTTCCTCCAAATAAACTTACTTTGAACTAAAAAGGAAAAGTAAAAAGGATATGAACCTCTTTTCCAACATGTTTATAATACACCACGGCTTCATCGTCCAGGCTTGGCGGGAGATAATAAAGTGTAGGAGCATCCTGCAATGGAGCTGCGTATACGGTTACTATTTTGCCGAGGATCAGCGGGAAAAGAGGCAGTTTTTCAAGTACTTGCAAGTTGCTAGGGAGGCAGAGTTCAGCTTAGAGAGGCTGCATGAAAGTGCAGAGCAGGGGCTAAAGAAGTATCTCCCTGCAGAAGAGTCCGTTGACGACTTTATGGTGTACTGTCGCGAGCTATCCGAATTGACTTTTGTGATCCGTAGTTACTTCGACAATTTGGTCAACACTCTGGAGGACGGGTAATCGGACGTGGCCTGCACCGCCTTCTGTTCTTAGTCTAGTTCCTCAACCTCAAGAGCAGGGTGAACATAAATAATAGTTGGGGTTTGTATTTGGTCCTTCAGTTTTCCCATTATCCTAATATTATTAGCTATTAGGCATGGTTTACAGAAGCAAATGCAGGGGTATATTGGGACGAGGGTGTGCAATTTTGTTTGCTTTCAATGGAACATAAACTTTTATTTCTTCTCATGGAAAATGGACATATAATTAATTACCTAGCAATTACAACACTGCAAAATAAGATGTTTAAACTATGAAGAAAATTATAAAGAAAAAAAAAACCTTAAAACAATCTCAAATTTCTACATTATAAGATAGTGCCTCCGCAATCAGATTATATGTTCTAATACGAGTACATGTAGTCTTAACAAATCGTGTCATCGCATTAAAAAAATAATGAACAACTAAATGACAAACAATTAGTCATGTAACACATTCATGGCATCAAAACCACATTAACATAGGCATGGAAAGTAACAGAATATCTTCATTGCTTACTCAACACATCAAAATTTATTAATTCGAGTTCTTATGAAACTTCAAAATTGAGCAAAGTCTGAAATGTTCGTCGACATAATACTCAACTTATTTAGATTTATAGTTCATGTTGGTGTGTTTTGAGGATTTTCTTTCTCTTCGTCCCGTTGCATAATTCGTCTGAGTTCCTGCCTCTCTTCCTCGACGTAATCTAAGAGAAAACATAAACAAATACTGATTGAATACTATGTAGACAATAGAAAACTAGCAGAACCGAGCAAACACTATGTTCATGTAGACAATAACCATGAGAATTCAAATCATTTAATCTAAGTAAGATGAGCCTCTACTCTATTGAACTAAATTATTCAAAAGAAGAGCGAATTACTCACCCGAGAGAAGAGTGAGAATCGGGGAAACCAGAGAGAAACCGGAGAGAATCGTAAGAAACCAGAGAGAAAATCGGAGAATAAGAGTTTTCCTGAGGCGAAGATGGAGTAGCTTCCTCAACATCCGGCGATGGCACCGTGTTCAAATCCTCAACAACACGGCACGACAAATTTAGGCTCTTTGAAGGAACCTGCAAATCCCAGCTATGATCTCTTGTCTAAATTCATATATCTTAATTGATGAAACGTGTAACAGAGTAACTAAAAGTCAATGATCCCATTCCCTGGCAAGAACAAATTGATGAATCGAATCAATATTATCAAATTTAATGAATTTCAACACGAATAATATTAGAGTTTAAATCCAGCTGGAATGAAATGAAGCAGAGTTCAAATACATATATATATATATATATATATATATATATATTTTTGGAAAAGTACCCCATTTTGTTAAATTACAAAATTATGCCCCAACACACTTTTTGTCTTTACATAAATACTTTTAAAACACTTTTAAAATTACAAAACTATGCTCCAAAAACTGTTGATGTTACATAAACACTTTTTGTCTTTACATAAACACTTTTGGGGCATAGTTTTGTAATTTAACAAACTCGGGTACTTTTCCAAAAATACATGTTCAACCGGGCACACAAATTGAAGTTTCCCTATATATATATATATATATATATATATATATATATATGTACTATGTGTATTAGAAGAACCATTTTTAATACATAAGGGTTTCTCTTTTACTTACTGTACTCGACATGGGTGGTTCTTCATTCGTTTCTTTTATGGTCTCGTCTTCCAGCTCCATTGATTTATTGACCATTGGTGTCATATCATTATCCCACTCGAGCCAAAATCGTGCTCTTTCATTCGTCAAAAAAATTGAAGGTTGATTTAACGCAAGACGAAACTGCTCATATTCAATCTCACTGCTGCTAGTCTTATTTGGCGTCGGATTTCCAACGAAATCAAACTTCGCAACTATCAAGTGGTAACGCCAACACTTAAAGTGGGTCCCACTGAAGCAAGACCGATCTTCGCTTTGTAGCAGCTTTTCGCAAAGAACCTACAATATAGCCTAGCAACGTGAATCTTGGAAATAAACAACAAAAATATAATCAAAATAAAGATAATTTTACGCCTCTAGTTCCATCTTATGTTAATACATAGTAAAATTCAAACTCGGACGTTTCGTTTGAAAACGTTCAATAATATATTCGGATCTAAAAATCAGCATTGGCAACTAATAAATATGCTCACCCGCTACCTTTTTTTTTGTTTTTCACGAACACAACAAACTAACTAGACTAGACACGCGGGAAGCTGGCAATTAGTTCAAAATAAAATTCAGAGCGAGTATTATTCATTTTTTTAAGAGACTATTCTTCACATTGTTTTCAACCGTAGAAAAAGATATAGCTTTTCGATGACAGCTCTAGAGCAATCTTTCCAAAAGATGAGAAGTTTGCGACTCATCAATAACTTTGAGATATTTCAGGTCCAAATGATCCACTTTCACTAATGCGGGACTCTCTGCTTCTCCCAGCACATTCGGGCCGAAACTTATCAGGCATTACAAATGAAAAACCGATATATTAATAGTAACTACAAGAAATCTCGTTTTTAGTGGCACCGTTCGAAAACAAGAGGCTCATAATTTTAATTTTCAAATTGAAAAATTACTCAAAGCTTCACCTTCTATTTATAAACACTTCAAACACTTTATTTTCTTATATATTATTGATGTGGGACAAAAAACTCATTAGACTTTCAGCCGCCCGGTTCACGAAATGCGCCGGTAAATATGAAAGGCTACACTTTTAGCGGCTTAGTTGCAAAACGTGTGTTTGAAAGTTATACTTTATAAATAATACAAACTCATTTTATATATTTCCGTGTTCATATTAATTATACTTTATTACTATTACTTATTTGATTACATATTAAACTGTTTAAATAATATTAATAATTATAAACATAATTTAATTATTAAATTTTTCGATTAGTTATCATAAATACAGTTTATTTTAAACATTAAATAACTTAGCTACTTTGGCCGCAATAGAAACATAACTCGCAGCAATTAAAAAAAATTGTTGGCGGCTGAAACGTGTCGCCCTCTCATCCCCGCGTTGAACGCGTGCCTTGGCGTTTGTCAACGTGCATCCAACAATCATAGCGAATGTCTGTGAAGAGAAAAATGAAGATAATTTTTAGTTATCTAATCTAATGTAATGTTTTTTTTTTGTTAAGGAAATCTAATGTAATGTTTCCCACTCCACTTTTTAGTTATTTTAGTTATGAGTGGGCCCATCTGGGCCGTTGAGATTAAAAGGCTCTCCTTTCCATCAAACCCATAGGTTCTGACTGATCTTCCTTTATCACAGACAGGCAGCGACGAAAGCGAATTAGTTGCATTCGGAGAGAGAATAGATTGCGATTTTCCGACCTATCTCCCTCTCAGATTCACAAACAAACAAATAAACAGAACAAACGAAAAAAGACAAAGCTCAGATCACATCATAGTAAGCTAAGCTCCTACAATGGCGTCCACTTCTACAGCCTTCCCATCTCTCCACCCCAAAAATCTCTCCGACAAGCCGTCGACGTCCAGGACTGACATCGTCAAGCTCCCGCTCCGCAAAATTCCCGGCAGCTACGGCCTCCCGTTCTTCGGAGCCATCGCCGATCGCCTCGACTACTTCTACAACCAAGGCCGCGACGAGTTCTTCATGTCCCGCGTCAAGAAGTATCAGTCTACTGTTTTCCGGGTCAACATGCCGCCGGGGCCGTTCATCGCGGAGAACCCCCGCGTCGTCGTCGTCCTCGACGGGAAAAGCTTCGACGTCTCCAAGGTGGAGAAGAAGGATCTCTTCACCGGGACTTACATGCCGTCCACGAAGCTCACCGGAGGTTACAGAATCTTGTCCTACCTCGATCCCTCCGAGCCTAACCACGCCAAGATCAAGAACCTCCTCTTCTTCCTCCTCAAATCTTCCCGCGATAAAGTCATTCCGGAGTTCCACTCCAGCTTCTCGGAGCTCTTCGAAAAGTTGGAGACCGAGCTCGCGACAAAAGGCGAAGCCAACTTCGGTGAGGCCAACGACCAGGCCGCGTTCGCCTTCCTCGCCCGCTCGCTGTTCGGCACGAACCCGGCCGACACGAAGCTCGGCCTCGACGGGCCGGGGTTGATCCAGAAGTGGATCTTGTTCCAGCTGAGCCCGCTCCTTACGCTAGGTCTACCCAAGCTCGTGGAAGACTCGCTCCTCCAAAGCTTCAGACTCCCAGCGTTTCTGGTGAAGTCCGACTACCAGAGGCTCTACGAGTTCTTCCGGGACTCGTCGGGGCCGGTGCTCGACGAGGCTGAGCGGGTCGGCGTCGCGAGGGAAGAAGCCTGCCACAACCTGGTCTTCGCCACGTGCTTCAACTCCTTCGAAGGCATGAAGATCCTCTTCCCCAACATCGTGAAGCTCATTGGCCGAGCAGGGGTCAAACTCCACACCCAGCTCGCGACGGAGATCCGAACGGTAATCAGATCCAACGGTGGAAAAGTCACGATGGGCGCGATCGAGCAAATGCCTCTGCTGAAGTCCGTCGTCTACGAGGCACTCAGGCTGGAGCCTCCGGTTCCGCTGCAGTACGGGAAGGCAAAGAGGGACTTCATTATTGAGAGCCACGACGCGTCGTTTCAAGTCAAGGAAGGAGAAATGATCTTCGGGTACCAGCCGTTCGCCACGAAGGACCCGAAGATCTTCGACCGAGCGGAGGAGTTCGTGGCCAGCAGGTTCGTGGGCGAGGACGGCGAGAGGCTGCTCCGGCACGTGCTCTGGTCGAACGGCCGCGAGACGGAGAGCCCCACGGCCGGGAACAAACAATGTGTCGGGAAGGACTTTGTCGTGCTTGTCGCGAGGCTGCTAGTGGTGGAGATCTTCCTGCGTTATGACTCGTTCGAGATCGAGGTCGGCACGGCGCCGCTGGGCGCTGCCGTCACCGTCACGTCGCTGAAGAGAGCCAGCTTTTGAGTGATCCGTGATTATTGTAAATTTAATCCCACATTAAATACAAGGTGGTGCTTCACGTGTCACGCCATTTCCAAGATACAAGGCTTTCTATATAACAAAAAATGTGTGAATTTGCTGTGATATATGCAAAATTGATGATTCACCTGAAGATGAAGATGAATCAGCCGATGATGGTCTGCTTTATGATGTGCCAATTATGTATGCGTTTTCTTAGTTGATGAGCTTGGATATTTGACTCTATAGCTTTGGTATTTCTGAAGCATTACTTGTTTCTATTCTAATGTTTATGACAAGGTCATCAAGAACCGTTTTGGTTTAAGTGTTTGGTGTCTTTTCCTACAGTTCTATAATCTGTCGTTGAAAATGATTTTTCATGCTGCGTTATAATGCGCGGAGCGCGGCTTTTGACCATCCGCCAAAGTTTTAAGGTAAAAAAGGGTTATGCCTGCCCTGAATTTGTGGCCAGGCGCGGGCTATAGCCCTTCCGTGATTTGCCCGACCGAGCGGCACCTTTCTATAAATTTTTCATTTGACCTATATTGATATATAGAAGAATAATGTTTGGGTTAATGACGGCAAAAATACCCAAAGTTTGGTCAAAGAACCCCTTGTGTACCCAAAGTTTAAAAGTGGTGGCAAAAATACCCAAAGTCACATTTGAGGAGTTGACCACTTAATTCTCGTAATGCCGTTAACTTACTCGTTAACCCTGGCCACATGGACAAATTTTTTTTGTTAAGTATAATCATTAGGGGTTCAATTAGTTGTATTAAATAGTATTAGTTAGGGGTTTAATTTGTTGTTTTGTCGTAAACAAAACTTATTTGGGCTCATCCATTTGGCAAAAATTTTTATGTCAACAACCAACGTTTGCCCGCGTGACCAGAGTTAACAGGTAAGTTAACGGCGTTACGAGAATGGAGTGGTCAACTCCCCAAATGCGACTTTGGGTATTTTTACCACCACTTTTAAACTTTGGGTACATGAGGGGTTCTTTGACCAAACTTTGGGTATTTTTGCCGTCATTAACCCAATAATGTTTTGATTGATCTCGATTTATTATTGCTTGAATAAAACCTTGTTCAATCTACGGTCACTTATATAATAATTCTACTATGTTTTGATCGGTAGAGTTTTTCAAAATCATTTTCTTGTTTTCTTCCTGTTAATGCCATTTTTCGGATCAACTTGAAAAGCGGCCCATAACTCCGTTTTGGGCCGGGCCCAATGACCGTACGATGGTCTAAATATCGATATCGATGTCGTTTCGCACTCTCCATTTTACGGATATATCGCTTGCCGACGGATAAATGAGAAGAAATAGATATATCGCTTGCCAATAATACCGCATAATTTCACGAATATATCGCTTACCGATCGAAATATCGACGGATATTCCGGAAAAATCTTTTTAGTATTTCAATCATTTTTTATATAGTTTCTAAATTACTTATTTAATAAATATAACACATAGTTATAGCCTAGAAAACACACTCACAAACCATAACATAACACAAACATATAACATAATGTCGACATAACATAAAATAAGCTAGCCATCGTAATAAAGTCATAGAGTACGAACATAAATACGAATATAGAGTACGAAGTACGAACATAAATACGAAGCATGGTTCTAAATGCCAATATCGATGTCGTTTCACACTCTCCATTTTTACGGATATATCGCTTGCCGACAGATAAATGGGAAAATATGGATATATCGATTTCCTGTGAATATCGTTTCGCATTTCTCATTTTCTGGACACGTCGTGGATATATCGAGGACATATCCGGATATTTAAAACCGAATCGTAGTGACCCCTAATTAGGGGTCGTAACGACCCCTAAAGGCATGCTTTATTTATTAGGGGTCGCAGCGACCCCTAAGGGCATGTTTTCGGAATAGATCCCGCGTCAGTATTCCCGGGTCGGGTTTAAATTTACTTTTCGGGCTCGTCCCATTGACTTTATAAGTCGGGTCCGAGTTGACTTTTCCAGAGAGGATCCAGATTGCCTTCGTGGGCCGACCCCTAAGGGCATGTTTTCGGAATAGATCCCGCGTCAGTATTCCCGGGTCGGGTTTAAATTTACTTTTCGGGCTCGTCCCATTGACTTTATAAGTCGGGTCCGAGTTGACTTTTCCAGAGAGGATCCAGATTGCCTTCGTGGGCCTTTGGCGTTTGAGCCTTTTTAATGCGTTTATTAGGTTGGGCCTTAACATTTTTAGGCTCCGAAAAATACCCATAACACTTCCCGTTATACAGTGGAAACTGAAAATAAGTTTAATTTGGTGTATCATTTGGTTTTTAAAATAGTTTTGCCTTTTAATGAACAAATGAGAGTCAACTGAAATAAAAATAAATTGTTTTCTCATTTTTCAAAGTGGGTTTATTTTCTCTCTCACACACACGTTTTCTCCCCCCTTTTACTGCAAAACCTCACCTCCTTCGTCAATGGTCTAGTACATCTTGCTTCTATACTTTTATAAGCTTTCTTATTTATTATACATTATTGTTGTGATTTTCGTAAGATTTATACATTATTGTTGTGATTTTTGTAAGATTTATTTGATAATATTAGTTTATATACCGTAGAACCTCTATAAATTAATACTCGATAAATTAATAGTCGCGATTAAATAATATTTTTGGCCGGTCCCGACTCGGGCCTAACTAGCTAAATTAATAATTCGCTAAATTTATAAGGTAATAATTTTTTTAGAAAGTATATAGGTTCCAAGTGATATATAAATTAATAATTCAATATAAAAAATTAGATAAATAATTATAAAATCACTATAAATAAAATATAACATAAATAACTATGAAATCACATTGAGTAAAAAGATAGCATTACATCACTAATCATGTAGTCTTCTTAAAATATGTTTATTTAGTAATTTGTTTCTTCTTGAAATTAATGTCCTCTTGAACTTCATCTCTACGCTTCCGAAGAGCATCAAAGGTCGGCTATCATATTTTCATATTGGGCTCTTTAATATTTCAGACATTGGTACTCTAATAAAATCTTTTTAAATCATATTAATCTCTCTTGATATTCTTAATATTGATACTTTAATATTCTCAATATAATAAATTACAATAATTTTTTGTTAGTAAAGATGTTTATATAATTATAGCTGATTAATAAATTTTTTCTTCACTTAATGTATAAATTAATAAATTATTAATTTATATGTTAATTAATAATCCGATAAGATAATATTTTTTGCTAGTCCCAACAGTATTAATTTATAGAGGTTCTACTGTATTTACATTTTATGATTACATGTTTATAAATTAGCTTAATTATACACGATGTTGTTTAACCAAATGTTATTTCAGTATTTTTTATTTTTTTTTAAATACTAATCACCACGGTTTATGTTTTTCTGTTTTCAGAAAATACTGCTTACCAGATGTAATTTAAAAATAAACAAAAATCAAGTTTTAAAAATAATACTCACAAATTATTCAAAAAAAAAAAAAAAAACCCTCACAAAATTAATACATGAAAAACCAAAACACAACGAGAACACTACGAAACGGGCCCTAATTAGTGTTACAATCAACGCTAAAAAATAGAACATATCTACATAAGATATGCTTTTATATAGATTCCATGTATAACGACATTTTATGTACATAATATTAAGATATGCTTTTATATGTACGGAACTGAATAATAGCGGTACCGACTACCGTATACTGGCTGTCAGTGCGGTATTCAGTACCGGTATCAAGGTTCAAAATTTTCCACGATTATCCTCGATAATCGTCGATTATCCGTCTTGCTGGTAGTCATCGGCAAATATTCCATTCCAATCGATTATCCGTAAAAACAGTGTAAAATAATAAAAAATTGGGTACTTTTAAAAAAAATTGCACTTTTCAATAATTTTCGGCGAAAGTACCTTCAATGACATGATTTTATTTACATCTATTTGATTATATGACATGATTTTATTTGAGTATTAATATATGTGAGAGTGAGATTATATTTTATTTACATATGTAAACTTAGTAAATATATTATTAAAATTATTTTAGTGGTTTTTCATCGATAATCCTCGATAAGTGTCGGTAAAGATAAGCTACATGTTTATTAGTTTTCCGTCGATAATCCTCGAAAATCCATCGATAATCTTCAAAAACGGCAACCGATTTATCGGCAGAAACGACATTTTGAACCATGACCGGTATTATACAATTTTCGGTTTAAAATCAATACCCAGTTATTTATTCGCCCTTAACAGGTGATGCGCCAAATATATACTTTTAGTGATGTAGTAAATTTGTAGTAAATTTATTATATCACACAGAAAATTGTAATTAAAAAGGTTGAGCAAAAATCCAAAATTTAGACAAAGTAATTATTCGTATTAAAAAATTATTTGAACAAAGACAATAAAAAAATGGCATTAATTTTTATTTTTATTTTCCAAATAAACTTACTTTGAACTCAAAAAGGAAAAGTAAAAAGGACATGAACCTCTTTTCCAACATGTTTATAATACACAAACTATAGTTTTATAATTACATTTAACAGGCGTAAATCACACTTACAAAACCCGTAGATCACACCCGTACCCTAAGAAAACTGACCATAGGTTCGGTTCCATCTAAACTCTTACAGCCTTGTCTTCCCCAACCATCCACCTTGTCAACCAGCTCGAATCGCCGGCGAAGTCTCTGGTCGACAACGGGCCGAGCCCGAGTTCATCGCCTATCTGACCGTACTCCTCAAACAACACTCCCATCTCCTCTTCTATGGCAGCATCGTCATCTTCATCGCCCACAATCACCGACATCTCTGCTTGGAGAAGCTCTTCATAACGCTCCTCCTCTTCGGTATCTTTCTGAAATGGTTCCATTGTACTCGGTACCTGCACATGGGGGTTTCATAACTCCGTTTCAAGCTTCGATTACCGGACAAATACGATATTGCAACACGTAGAAAGCTTCCAAACCAGTAAATTGAGCTATTTATACATTAGGATTAGGGTTTCTAATCCCATATATAAGCGCTTAATATAGGTTAGCCATCGTGTTTGATTCTTGATTTCCTATTAAACATCATTACGAGAATCTTCCCGATCTAACTTGCAAATTAGAGACCGGGATTTCATTATCATAAGTATCCTTGTTAGTCTTGATCATATTACCCGTAAAAGTTCGGCGTAGTGCTTATATATCTCACAGCTTTCATCTTGATCATCGTACAGTCCACCATACCAGCCATTACCTTCACCTTCATCCATCGGTATGGTTGCAATATACCTTCAGGCGCAAGATAAACCAATTAAGAAGCCAATATACAAAATATATCGTAGGCAATTCGGTTAAACGTAAACGCAATAATTATTTTTTATTAATTCCGGATACCTTTGGAAGATATCCTCTTCATTGGCATCATTCGCAGAAGGAAGCCAATAATCGTTACGGAAAGATTCAACAGCTTTCTCATCCTTTGATTCTTCAGTTTCAGATTCTTCAGGATCGACTTTCGGGGTAGAGACGTTATCTTCGTATTTCCGCTGACCAAATAGCCAATTTGGGCTTTTGAGTTGTATTTCGCTGCACAAAAAATTATCATTGTCTAGTGACTATTATGTAGTTTACGGTTTTACATGAGTTTATATATATATCATAGAATGAAAAAGAAAATAATTACGCTGCATCAGGCGCGACGCTAGAGCTTCCTGCACCGCCACCTGGTCGTCGATTGGGTTCGCTGCAAAGCCTTACGTCCTTAATCGAAGTGCAAGTCTTCTCGATCAGTTTATCGAATGATGTCAACTTTATCCGTTTGAAGTCTTCTTTGACAGCAGGAATCGGTGCAAGCGTAATTCCACATCCCACATGCTTATTATCGGAACCTAAACTGCAAAATCAACGGTAACAAAAGAGAATAACATTAGCTAATTCGATACACAGAGAAACGAGAAGATAACGTTCTTGATTTGCTATATAAAAAACAAAAGAGAATACCAGTTATAAGGGAAAAGATCGTCCCCAATACCAGAGACGTGAAGATAATAGTCGGAATCAAGCTCCCATAGAGCTGGCTTCCCATCCTTGGGCTGGAAGTATCCCAAAAATCTGCCCATGGTAAAAATACCGTGTTTCAGAAACTATCAATGGAATTATCAGACAATTCATCGCAATGAATTAATACTAAAATAAAACCCGTACAAATTTATGGCGTCTTGCTTTTCGCCATCGGTACAAGTATTACTGTAGTAGCGCTTGATTGACTTCAGAAACTCTCTTGACTGGGTCGTGGCTTTCCATTTGCCCTGCCTCTCCGTGAATACCTGAAAACCACAAGTATAATATGAAACAACTTGTGTGATTTTTTTTCATAAATAAATTATGATTTAAGAAGGAAAAAAAACGGACAGTATTATGAGCTTCTGAGCCGCCATACTGTTGAGCAAGTGCGTCACCCATACTCTGGTACATATCCATAAGCGCGGCAGCAATACTACTATCTGGGTCCACTTTGGGCATATCTGTTAACGCTAATGCATGAAGTTGACGGCCCAAAGCTGCAAGACCGTACGCATATTGGGCAACATTTGTTCGGTCCAAGCAATCTATGCAGTTTGTGCGAAGCACGCCGCTTTGAAAACATGGTTCTTCACTATATAATGTTTTGTCTATTGTTTGTTGACCAGAGTCAGGTAATCTGTCTCTGCTGGCAAGAGTGTTTAGAGGGTCGGTACTGCTACTGAGCCTTGCAAGATCCCCAGAACTAACTCTCAGTTCTCTGAGAGAAGCTTCCCTGCACCGAAACAATCGGTAGATAAGCTAATTTACACTTAAAGCTGAAATTACATTTAAAAAAAAATGGATGATTAGATTGGATAGTATGAGCGATGTTCATGTCAGATACGCTCTGTAATTTTATTCTTACCAAGAGTTGATCTCGAAATGGGAGCATAAGCCTAATGGAGCTAACCAGGCCCGACCAAGTTAAACGCTAAAATATAATTAACCAAACTCTAAACAAAATTAAACAATTCAGATGACATAATTGAAGCCACAAGACGAATGATTTTCATTCTTTGAAAGAAAAAGCTCTTGAAGGTTGACCGATATAGTACATGCCTTGATTATAACTAGAACATACCAACAAAAAGAATTGCACATCTCATTGTACTTGTGTTACAGCATTAGCAAAGAAAGACCATACCTCCCAGTGCTTGTTCGGCTTAGTTGATTGGCTCTTCGCTTTACGGTCATTGGTTTACCACTATAGTAAAACCCAGTCATATCAAGAGCTTGCCTTCCCACATTACCCAAAACTGCCAACACATTGGCAGACTTGCTTTAAGACGAGACAAAAAAAAGGGGGGTCAGAATTGCATAAAAAACATCGAAGGAATTTCCTCTTTAGAAAAGATAGATGATTACGTCTTTGCAAACTTGTGGAAGTCCCAATGGACAAATCTGACATGGTTTTCTTCTGGAAGCGATTGGTTCAGATATCCAACTGCGTGTGCATACTCACGCCTCAGCATCATTTCTCGGGGTCTTTTCTCCACAGTCTACATTTTGACAATAATACGAATTATTATACCTATGGGTGTCTGCAAATAACTGCAAGATTCAATTCCTAAAAAATTCAGAAAAAATAGATACAGCCACTATCATAGAAACTTCTTCACAATCTGCAGAGAAAAAAAAAACATGTACAATAATTTGATCCAAAAGACAGAGAACAGTAAATTGCAAATGCTCCAAAAGAGCAAAAGTCTACCTTAATCAGATTAAGCACTATGATTGGATTTCCGTATCTCTCTACTAAGTCTTCAAAGTGCAACTTGGTCGCTTGGTATGTAGGGTCATATCTCTGTACTGAAGTCCACAGGAGCCATAAAAAGTGGGATCAGTATAAAGAAATCACGATATAACAGTCCAAAAAGGACTTGGTTGAGCAACAAAGGTGATATAAAGCTATCAAAGCAATTTTCTTACAGATAATATCAGGTTTAGGGAACTTTGAAACTTCCTGAGACCAGAAAAGAGGAATTGAACCGCGTACTTGAACAACGGAACTCATCTTTCCCTTGCATGATCCAGCCTCTTCATCAAGGATAATCTGTTCCGTTTCGACATCATTTGCAACCCTGCCTCGATCATTTACTCCTCTTTTCAAGTAACTGTGACCATGTAACCGAGAAATAGAAAACAGCCAGATATTGTCAATTAAATTCCATTAAAAATGGAAGAAAATGGGATGGATAAGTGGTTGGACATGAAATCAAGTCAAGGAGACAAAGTAGGAAAAAGAAAACAGAGGAAACTCTTGATTGATAGTTCAATGCTAAACACCTAGATCTTTCTCAGATATGGTTATCATTAGCACCAGAGAATGTGGGTGAATTAGTATCTATCCATTCACTAGATTTTAAAAGATTTGGAATAAGAATATACCGTGTCCCGGCAAAATGCCTAGAGCGTCTAGCCACCAAAGACACACTGAAATCTCTCCCAAAAACTGATAGCCTAATCTGCAGTTTTGAAAGAAATGAAACATAAGATAATTGAAAAAAACTAAAAAACTGGAGCAGGATACTTATAGAAAGTGAATAGCGTACCTGCTCAAAATGCCCGTGAACTAACGCTATCGTCCACGTGGAGTTGCTGCATCTTGATCGAATAGCTTGCGTAAGAAAGGAATTCCACACAAACATATTATCGTAAGGCAATCCTTCATCACCAGGTGATAACACATTCTTTTGCAAGCTCTGCATTATGGGATATGTATAACTATAGAAGAAATCTTTGGTCAAGTCAACACTGGAAAAAAGCTTCTTGTACCTGCACGTTCACGGAAGCAAGACTCGTCGGTGAAATCATATCTTACAGAGCTCATACAGCTAATATTGTTAGCTGTTTGGCTCAAGGAATCGCATAAACGAGAGCTCTGACAAAGCAAAGCTCACAAAACTATTCAAACAAGTTACCGTAGCTCCGTCTTGGAATGTGCGACATCCGTCTGAATCGATATATGCGGAACCGGAATCAATTGACTCTCGTCAATACTATAAACCGCGTGACCGCATATGCACCCTATCTGCCGACGCTTGGTGACCAGAATCAAGTAATACGACTCAAGAAACTTAATGCAACCTGGTAACACCATGAAAAAAACCCAAAACACAGACCCGAAGCTCAAACGCGGTGATCACAGCACTGAAATCGCTAGAGAAACTCGAATTGCGCCTCTGGAAAACCGACCTGCGATGCCGTAGGCCTTGGTGACGAAGGTAAGCCCCCCGGTGGCGCGATTGCCCTCGGCTATCCGCTGAAGCAAGCTCTTGATCTCCTGCGACGAGTACACGACCGGGTCTTCGCTGAGATGGAGATCGGACGGCTCGGAGCGGTCGATCTTCAGCACGCGGAAGAACCTCTTGTTCCGATCACTCCCAATCACATAGAACCGCTGAGAATCGAGCTCGAAAACCTCAAATTACTGCGAATGAAAACCAAAACTCATTGAGTTCGCGAAACATACCGCTCTGGTCTCGTAAATCCGGAACTTCTCGAGCGAGTTGGAGCTCGGATCGATGTCGGGGTCGTTGGAGGGATGAACCTTCGCCGAAGATTTGGAATCCTCGGCGGGTTTCGCCATTGAATCTTCTTCTTCAAGGATTTGGATTTCTTCAGAATCGAAGAAAGGGGAGAAAAAAAGCGCGAGAGACTAACTGTACGGTTGTTGAAGGAGCCTCCGACCAGGCGCTCGGTTTTGCCTTTTGACTATTTTCTATTGCGATGTTGTCGTTTTTCTCAGGTATTGTCGTTTTATGGGTTTTCGTCGTTTTTTGCACATTATGCAAACTTTCGTACATAGTTATTTGCAAGACTGACAATCGAGAATATACAAAATGACAAATATATCCTTATAAAGATAGTCGAAGAGCAACACTGTAACGAGATAAAATCCTCAAATACTAAGGTGGCGTTTAATTGGATGTAATTATTTAATTGTAATTGTAGTCGTTCGTAATTGTAATATAAGGTTTTTGTAATTGTAATGAATTACGATGTTTAGTTAGAAATTGTAATAAAGAAAGGAATATCGATTACTTTATTTGTTAATAAATTATATAAAATTTAATCAATAACTAAATTACTAAAACACCCTTTGATTTAATTAGTATAATTAGTAGTAAAGACGTAATAGTAATTGTGACAGAAAAATTCTATTGTTTAAACTTTAAACAAATAAATAGACAGAAAAAAAAAACCATGGAAATGGTAGATGCAGTATTTCTAAATCATAGGAAGAAGAACATGATAGAATATGAGGAGGTAGTGGAAGAGGTAGTCTGACGCAAAATAAAAAATATTGAAGAAGAAAGTGTTGATGTGGTTTCGCACACCAACAGTCACGAAATTGTGAATGAGATTTCGATTTGAATTTGCTAAGAGATTGTGGATCTTGACATCCGCGTCGTTAATACTATGACGTTGACAAAATGTAAAAAAGAAAGCAACAAAAAACACAAGGGTTTTTTAAAGAGGTTCGTTCCAATGCGTTAGTTGACTACGTCCTTTGTAAGTTTATTGATGATGAAAAGAAGATCAACCAGAACCACAAGCCGATTTCAAGTTGATCGAAAAAAGAAAGAATAAACACTCTGAAAAATACAAAATCTCACAGACTCTTTTCTCTCAGGGTGAATGCTTGCGTGCGTGAAATGGAACTATCTTCTTGCTTTTATAGGCTTCCAAATTCTTCCCGTTGATGGTCGTAGTGGAAGTTAGTAGTGGCTCCGAGTTCGGGGCTTGACCTGCGCCGAACTGACACGTGGGCCACTTCTCGAGAGATTTGCGCGATGGTGGACTTTGACTCAACGTCGTGGGAGTTTGGGTCGTGACGATTTTTCTGGTCGGGCTTCGGAGGGTTTGAATCGAGGCTGTTGACTAGATCTGACCGGGCTTCTTTGTTTGGTCGGTGCATTTTTGTTCGAACTTTCTTTGCTGGAGCCGTATTCCTGCTCGGGTCCCTTTATAGCAATCTCTGCCCAGGATGAGCTTTGTCTCTTGGGCCGAGTAGCCTAGTAGGGTCTGGGCCTTACTCAAGTGTTTTTTGGGCTTTTTCCTTGCGTATTTTGCAGGCCCATTTTGTGTATGAATATTTGATTATATTCATAACTTTGGTCTTAAATTACATGGACTGTAAATTTAATTAATGACCTTATCGTTCCAGTTACAGGACGAATTTACACATCAACAGAAAGAGTGAATGTTTTTTTTTTATCAGAGACAGAGAGTTAGTAGTCTGTGGAGGTTACATTTGGAGGTTATTTTAGAGAAAAAAGTGGAGAAAATATGGACAGTTTAATAAAATAAAGGAAAATTTGCGGCGAAAATCATCGAAGTCACTAAATTTTTGCAGATAAATCACTAACGTCAATTTTTTGCAGCAAAAATCACTAACGTCATCAATTGTTTGCAGATAAGTCACCAACGTTAATTTTTTGCAGCGAAAGTCATAAAAGTCTCTAAATTCTTGCAGATAATTCACTAACGTCTATTTTAGCGCCAAAAATTCCAAAAACACTAACGTTTATTTTTTACGGCGAAAGTCATTATTGTCATTCTATTCTTAAAAATATTATCTGAAAGGGTTAATTGCGGCAAAAATACGAAACCTTTGGCCATATTCTCCGATAGGTACCCAACCTCAATAAATGGAGGCGAAAGTACCTTTCGTCGCACTTTTGTTGCCGACCAACTAATGCCGTTAGACACTTGCATACGTGGTCGGTAGGCTGTCTCATGTGGCGTTCCATGTGGTACAAGCCGCCACGTGGCCAAAACATGGGTATTTTCGTCGCAATTAACCCTAAAAGATATAAATTCCTCCCATAAGAAAAACAAAAAATATTTTTTTTTTATAAATGCATATTTTATAAAATCATTTCATTATATTTGACATATGTACAAAAATTAAAATATGTGCCACGGGAAAGAAAAAAATAATTTTTTTAAAAATAAATTAAACTAATAATTTTTAAGGAATTATTTGATTATTAAAAAAAACATATTCTTTTTATAAATACATATTTTATAAAATTATTTGATTATGTTTGATATATGTAAAAAAAATTAAAACATGTGGGGCAACGGAACGAAAAAAATAAATAATGCCACATGGCGGCGAAAGTACCCAACCTGTGGTGTTTTTCGAAGTTATGGTAGGATTACTTTTTTGTGTTTTTGGAATTTTGGCCACGATAAAATTAATTTTAAAAGCTTATGGTATAATTGCCATAAAAATCTCTATTTCAAATAATGTTATCACTAAAACGTGTTGTCGTTGTTGGAGACAATTAATGAATGCCATGTCGGCTAGTGATAGGTCATTTAACGTTGCAAGATAACATTTGTAATGAAAGACTTACGTTAATGACTTTTGGCGCTAAAATACACGTTAGTGAGGCTAGTGATAGGTTATTTAACGTTGCAAGATAACATTTGTAATGAAAGACTTACATTAATGACTTTTGGCGCTAAAATACACGTTAGTTATTTATCTGCAAGAATTTAGAGACTTTGATGACTTTCGCCGCAAAAATTAACGTTAGTGACTTATTTGCAAACAATTGATGACGTTAGTGATTTTTGTCGCAAAAAATAGACATTAGTGATTTATCTGCAAGAATTTAATGACTTCGATGATTTTCGCCGCAAATTTCCCTAAAATAAAATGACCTTTGCAATCGTTATTACAAGAGTTGAGAGTTGTAATGGTCATTCCATCAATAATACCATTTTTCTATTACGTTGTAAACGTGATTAGCATTGATATAATGATGCACTTAAGTGAACAAAGTAATAAGTACACCCACTTATTACAATTACATCCCATTACACCCTAATACACCCAACTGAATGTGGCCTAATATTACTTAATAAACACTATCATCGGCATGCATGTTATAGTCAAAACTATTTCACATATTTCGTACATATCGACCCATTGAATCACAGAGTTAGCCGATTGCACCTACAAAATTTGATCTATAAAGAGACAAACTATCAAACTGTTTGGAAATTTGACCGAGAAGAAGATAGAGTTTCATGTGTACGTGGAACACTAAAGAATTTCCATAACTATAAAAATCATCTGGAACTAGTTAATGGTATCTAAAGACCAAGAATGTCAATTGTTGGAATAGATGTATTCGCCTCAATAAATAATTAACAGATGGGTTGATTAATTGCTCGACGAGATATTGGGCACTTTCCATAGTTATGGAGATCCTGTGGAACCAGTTAATAGTCTTTAAAAGGCCAAGAATGTCATTTGCTCAACGAGATGTATTCTTATCAAGAAATAATAAACAGATGGTTTAATGCATATTGATGAAAAAATTATTTATAAAATGAAGGACATTAGTGTTTGGTAAATATTTATTTTACGATGTTAAGAATCTGAATTATAGAGTATTACAGTTTCTGATATCGTGCACTGTAATCGGTTCCTGATCTGACATGTCATCGAACTCAACGGAAGCTTTTTCGGTTATCAATCGAACAATTTTCTCAGTCGAGCATGTGGCTAGCTCAATCATCTCGCGGTTTTCGTAAGTGCAAAATTATCTTGGCCTAAGGAACACATTCTCCATAAATAATACGCACGTCATAATACCGTCCCAGATCTCCCTCATATTCCCGTTCTGGGGACCCTCCGTATTGGTTCGAGTAGCCACCTTGTAGCCGATCGGGACCTCGATTATGTTAAGCAGCGACAGAAACTGCTTCACGAAAGCCGACTCGTCTTAGAAGCTTAAAACCTTAATCGCATCGTTGCACTCATATAGATGCAGCCTTATGTCGTCTACCGCTTCATCAACAAGAAAAGAGAACCTACGGAAATACTCCACAATTTCTGTGGATATGCACGTACCGGCTTCTAAAACATGAGGCTTCAGTCTTGATTTGAAATTTTAATAATATACAGATGCATGCCGATGAAAATTTTGTTTATAAAATGGAGGACTTCTACCAATTTAACATTTTATGCATCTAGTTTCAGTCTTGATTACCGTTGTTTTATACTAGAGACCTTTCCATCACCGTTGTTTTGTATTTGAACTTTAGATGTTTATGTACGCAGGGTCTTTCAATCATTATTCATAAGAAAAAGGAACGTCCAAAGTAGACGAAATCAAAAGGCATGAGAAGATGGAGATTAAAAAGATGAAGACGGACGAAATTCTTATGTTTATATCCCAGTTCCGTGAATGATGCGAACACATCTTTCCCATTTAAATTCAAAAGGCAATTGAACGTACAAGTTTACATTGCTACTTAAAACTAATTTTTTAATATATCATTTTCCAATATGAAGGATGAAACATGCCAATTATTCATCTAAAATCATGTAATAGCTCTTATTATTTTAGATATCCTTATATATGAATTAATTGTGTATTCAGTATCGTAGGTGCTATCGATTTTCACACATATATTCATTGTCTCGTGAACATATCTCGGTCGTTGGAATCCAAAGTTCTTTTATAAATTCAAGTATATTTGTAAGAATAATTGGGTTCATGTTATATATATATATATATATATATATATATACTTTTAACACTCACAACTAAACAAATTTGAGAAACTTTTTGTGTTCTTAGCTATCCTTACACTTTTTTATTGAGTACAACTTACAAATCGTTTTACTTAAATCATCCACTACCTGAAAAATAAGCATCGAACCGCCACTAATTGGATCGAATAAATTAATTTCAGTGAATAATTACAAAAAATAATTTTAAATAAATTAGATCAACGTCTTTTAAACAAATACAAAGAGCACAAAAAATTTACAAATTGCTAAGATGAACACAACGGTAGCTTAAACTGCAAAATGAGAAAAGATAGCGCTTATCTTTTTGATAGGCTGAAACTTAAATACTTATATTATACAGGGAAACAAAACATCACATAATGAGGGGAAAAATTACTTCATATCTTGCCTTTCATGGAAAAGTAACAACTTATTGAGAGACAATCCACGAATCCTGAAAAATGATAAAAATTTGTCATTTAAAATGTATGTATCGGAAATACCTATCGCATTGAGCAAAAACTTGTATGATTTATTTCTAATTGAAGATTAAAAAAAATAAACAATATTACTGAAACACATAATAATAACACACCAAATAAACGTAAAATTAAATACCCGAAACACAAGTTTCTCAACTCTAATAATCAAAACCCAATAAAACCGCAACTTTTAAATCACAACTCTGTAATCACAGCTTTAAGGATCAACCATCTAAAAACACAATGAAAACTAAACAAAAAACTGTAATGTCCAATAGGAAACCATGATGATAGAATCATGTGTCTTATATCAAATCAAGCTTCAGCGAATCTATAAAATAAAATACCAGGAGCACTTGATCTGATTTGCCTCGGTGAACTAATCACCAATTGTTTGTCTGATCCTCAATAGTTTCGTCTGAGTCAATAATCAATAGTCAGACCGCTGAATTTTGGATACATGCTTAGCATCCTCCTTGCTTTTGCTTGTGTTCTCCCTAATTCCCGCAAGGACAAAGAAATAGAGAGAATGTAAAGAGAACGTACCTGCAATCTGATGAGTTGTGTACGCTGCCGTCGAGGATCAGTGAGTCGCGGGGCGATCGAGATTCAAGAGAGCTCGCTCGCGTCGGCGTCAAGCATCCGATGAATCGCACACGTAGGCGGGCATGGAGAGAATAAGAGAGAATATGGAGAGGTGGTTTTCAAATTAAATTATGAATGAAAAGGAATAGTTGCTCAGTTTAATGGCAATATTGAATGACAAGAATTAATGGCATTTTATTTTTATTCAATAAACCTCTTTTCGTATGCATTTCTATGATTACTTCTTTGTTGAAAATGAAAATAGTATGAAAAATATATATAAAATCGTGGAATTCTAGAATAGTTGGATTCTCCATTTTCAAGCTATTTAGGCATCTAATTTATTGTGGATAAATTTTGTTGTTTTATATATATATATATATACTTGTCGTTTTCCATAAATGCGCCTCTGATTCAAATTGATGTTGTCGTTTTTTACACCTTCGATATATCTGTATCCAAGTGGTGACGTGGATGATTCAGTGGTGAGGACACATACGTTCTCCAAATGTGTGGATTAAGTTCTCTTCAATTTCCACATAAAATTATTATTACACAGAAAGAAAAAAAAATGGCCAGTGTCTCAGTCTCTTGCAACACCTTGGCTCCTAAAACCACAGTTCCACTTCTTCCTTCTCACAATCAGCCCGTTCTTGGCTCGCGGAGAGCCCGCACAGAGTACCGGATAAGGCAGCCTACACTGGCAGTATTCGCTGCGAAATCGGGAGTCTCGGTGCGCTATCGATTTCTTAATTTATTTCGTTATTTGTAAGATGTTATCTATCTGTGGTTGTAATCTAAATACATATGGTTATTGACTAGTGGTGAATTTTGAGAAATTAATAACCGCGTATTACCACTTGTTTTGTTGTTATTAATTAGAAGATAATTATATATATATATATATATATTAATGCAGTTCCTGAAGAAATGTAAAAAATGTGAAGGCAAAGGTGCCGTAGAGTGTCCTGGTTGCAAGGTACAATTTTTCCCATATTGCCGTAATTCTTAATAATTTTGTCTACGAGTATTAATCTTAGAGATAATAGCGGCAAAAGTGGTCAAAGTTGGGCCAAGTGTGCAAATAAGTGGCCAAAGCGATTTAATATCGGCATAAATATCTAAAGTTTACCAAACCGTAGCGTGCACAAATTCCATCCACTCCAACTTAACGTTTGTTAAGCGATTTATTTAACACAAAATGCATACATTAACAGTCAACAGATAGATAACAAAATGCATTAAGACTGCTTGCATAACATATTAGCACAAAATACATTAACTGGCGTTGGGTTGGAATGGATAGAATTTGTACACGCTACGGTTTGAAAAACTTTGGGTACTTATGCCGATATTAAATCGCTTTGGCCACTTATTTGCACACTTGACCCAACTTTGGTCACTTTTGCCGCTATTATCCATTAATCTTATATATATTTTAGTTATATATAATAGTTAACAAGTTAAATATAGCTCCACTAATCTGTCCACTGACCACTATACATAAACATGTTAATGGGAACTTCTAATCATTTAAATTTTTCAGGGAACGGGAAAAAATAAAAAGAACGGCAACATATTCGAGCGTTGGAAGTGAGTTTCCCCTTTTACCCTTCTTTTAGACTAATATATAATTCATTTTGTTTAATCACATATATATGAATAATTCGGAATATATATATATATGGTATATATAGATGTTTTGATTGCCAAGGATTTGGAATGAGGAGCTGTCCGAGTTGTGGAAAAGGAGGCCTAACACCAGAGCAAAGAGGAGAAAGATAAGGCACGGAAAATATATAAATAAATTAGCTATATTTAAAAGCAACGTGATAAGCTCGATATATATATGCGTGTCTTTGTTACACAAAATACAAATAATTGAATACTTATAATATTATATATATCCAGATTTAACGGCAAACAATTCGTGTAAGCAACATTATAATCAAATATTCGTTGTACATTCCTTAGTTTACAGGGTTTATAGTCCGTGTCTCTGGAACCAAAAACTTACACTATAACCGTCAGGGGCGAACTCAAGAATTATCGTAAGGGGGGCGGAAAATAATATTTTAAGTGTCTCTTTGAGTTCTCGCCATTAGAGTCGGTTTAAAAATAAATATTAAAGCCCATTCATAGAAATCCATTTTTTTTTTATAATTAGTACTGTTTGAATATGTGAGTTGGCGAGAAGAGAGACAACAACTTTCTATCTCTAAAAAATCCAAGAGTAAAAAATGTACCGAACACCACAATCCAAACTAAATTAAGATGATAAAAAAGTTGAAAATAATAAACAAAAATTCTATAAAACCACTTTAAGAAGATGAATTCGCCTATGAAAATTTAGTCAACGATGTCGTCAAAAGACAACAATGAGCACATAATGAATCACTATTTTTTGTTTTCAAATTCAACACTGTTTGCATTGTTTTCAAACCCAAGAGGCTTTTTCTTCTTCGTAAATGTCTTTTATTTATCATTTGTTCATGAATTTGCGGTGTCACTTATTATCAAAGAAAAATTTTAACATGCAAAGATACCTTCAAGAACGAGAAAACACAAACACAAAGTCTAAAAAAATAAGCAGAGAAATATTAAATTACTATTTTTTAAAGAAAAATAAGTCCCGACTTAAATTTGAGGGGGCAAACTCGATTTTCCAGGACAAACTTAGACAGGCAAGTGGGGGCGGTTGCCCCCACTAGCTACCAAGTGGCCTCGCCAACTGATAACCGTATGAGCTAACAAGGGCTTACCAAAAGCGAGAGAAAAAACGGAAAAACTGATGGATCATTCATGAATTTATAGAACACTGATGACATTTCGATAATATAAAAAACCGACGATTAATACGTTGTGCTACATATCAATACTATTTTATAAAATTATTAGTGAAGTTGTGTAATACATATTATTTTGTAAGTATTATTTTTTATAATACATATTAGTGTATCTGTAAAATTTGATCGGTAATAACATTGTCAATAAACCCGTTACTTATAAAATATTGTTTTAAATCCGTTTTCCGTCAGTGAGTTATAAAATTAGACCATCACTGTCTCTTAGATAAAGGGCGACCCTGACAATAGGTGAACAAGGACAGCGTATCGGGCTCCTAAGTTTTAAGAGGCTAGATTTTATTGTATACATAATTAAATATTAAAAAATTAAGGGCCCTTTTAATTTACTTCGCTTAGGGCCGATTAAACACGACAGACTCGGGCCGGCCCTGCTAGATGGTAGGGTTTTGACTTTAGTACTTGGTATTGGTACATTATCTTATAGATAGGTCACTTAGGGAGCAAATTTGTATCTTGAATCGATACAACGATATACACGATTTCTTTGGAAGTGCAAAATAATAATAGAGTGGACTTTGAACGATAAGCATATTTTATGCAAATATAGCCCATAAAATGTAACTGTCAAAATATTATTGTCACTAGTTCACGCCACGTTACATGATAATCCTAAAAGATTTCCCAACTTAATGTATCTATTTTTATAATTTTCCTTGTTCTTCGATCTTATACTATAAATATACACGTTTTCAAACTGCTCAAATTTCATACGACACAGAAGAAAATTACAGAAGAACTCGAGACAAATTTAAAGGCTGCAATGAGGAATTCAAGTCAAATTATTCTTCTTCTCCTTGTGCTTGGTATGCTTTTTGTCTTTCAACGAAGTCAACGATCACAATTTTTTGTCAAGTTTATAATAATATTAATTAAGAAAAAAGGAATTAATATTAGGCTCTTCGTGTCTGCTCGATGTGATAATATTCGTCATTAATTTTACGCTTGATGTTTTCTCTATCGCACAATCTTCTTCTATTTTCGCTCACGGGTGTTGCGAAAACGCAGCAGCGAGCCTAATGGCGGCGAGATGCGAAGTGGAGTGCCCGGAGTACTGCTTGGACGTCGACTACGTGACGTGTGGCTCGTCCGGCGAAAGGCTCGCGCCTCTATGCAACTGCTGCTCGGCTCCCGTTGGCTGCACCCTGCACTTCTCCGACCGGACTTCCTTCTACTGCGCCGTCAATAGATGGACGATAGAATAAGCCTCTTCTCAAGGATTATATTTATATATTATGGGAAAAGTAATAATAAATATTACTTGCCATCTTAACGTGATTTTGATTGAAGAGAATCAGAGATGATTAACTTCTAGCTGTAGAAGGATATTCCGTGGTGTTTGTGATCTTGTCAACGACGTTTTATTATTTTTTGTCGTTTTTCCTGATTAACGTCGTTTTCATTATTAAAATTGTTGTCCCGTAAAAGATCTATTAATATACTCACGTGTTCTATTGGAGGATGAAATCGTTCTAATTAGTCGTCGTTTCTTGCCATTGTGAATTTCTAGATGAGAATATCACGTAAAATGTTTTGTCATTTTATGGAATAGTATTGTTAAATCATCGACAATGTCGTTTGGATGTCGTTTTTAGAGGATTCATGCCGTCCTCTAATTTTTGTCGTTTTAGTCGCTAATTCATTGCCTCCTCATCTCAAAACTCCCCATATATATTTATAGCATATTAACTAAAGCTTTAAAAGGACATTGTAATTTGTAATCAACCGTCCTTAAATATTACCTTTAATTATTTTTCCATATTTATCTTATCTAGGAAGGCATGAATATGGTTAATTTCACACAGAATAAAAATAAATAAATTTGAGAACTTAATGAGGAGAGATCAATGGTGACATGAATCACGAGGTTTTCGGAATTTGTTGACCAAACTGCATTGGTAAATAAGGGCATATCTTTTACTTTTCAGATTATGAAAGTAAACAAATAAGAAGGTAGAATTTGAAAATGGCAATATATATTATGCATTTATGTAGGTCGAGTCAAATTATGAACGTAATTATTATTCATTTTGAAATACATGAATCCATTTTTTTTAAAGATTCCTTCTTCGAAATATCTATACTATATATATACGCCTGTTCAAGCCCCTTATTATTCATTCAAACTCAAAGTACTTAAAAGAAAGAAAAAGAAAAGTTGAAAATTATGAAGAAATCAAGTGGCATTTTGCTTCTCCTTCTCATTGGTATACTCTTTTTTTTATCAAAAGGATTTAATATTGCCTTTTGTTCATTTAATTCGTACTTTCATATTTTGATGATAACTGTATGAAATAATTATAAAGTACTAGCATTACAAATATTGTTATGAAATACAATTACGAAACTATAATATTACAAGTCTTGATACATTTGAAGGAGTTGTTACCATTTACTCATTAAAAATACTATTGTAAATATGGATGTTTATTGTTGACGAAAATACAGCGACAAGCTTGATAGCAATGGGAAGTGAAGGCAAAATCTGCCCGGATTATTGCTTGGACGTCGAGTACGTCACATGCGGGTCATCCAGCGAACAACTCGCGTCTGTTTGCAACTGCTGCTTGGCTCCGAAACCGAACTGCACCTTGCACTTGGCCGACGGAACTTCCTCCTACAGCGCGACTTGAATAAACCGAAAAAACTATGTGTTCTAAGGACTAAATCTTAACTTCTATCGCAATGTAATAATAGTGAATAACTTGTCATGTTTACATGATAATTATTCTTAAGACTTGAATATTATATTGTACTTATGGAATTAAAGTGGTGTTAATTATATTACCACTACAATATAAATACACACTTTTTTTATTATTATAATAAATTTGGTTTTTTGAATATGATAAAAAAAAAATATTATATTATAGTTGGGTTCTCTAACCATATGTATATATTGTATACGCGTTGAGTTTCTTTTCTTTTATTATGGTTTCAAAGAAAAAGTCCAACTATAAAAAAGGCTAAAAATGAAAGAGAAATATTAAGTTTTCTTTTTCTATTTCTTTTAAATATATAATTCGTAATATATCCACATATATTCCCCATTAATCTTAAGCGATTTCCAGTATTCTTGTGCAGAATCTTCAATTCAGGTATGAACTCGAATCTCGTCTCGAATATTAGTATTAATTAGATCCAAACCAATGAGCTTGATGAATTTTCACAAACAAATATCAATAGAAGAAATGTCAGATCTGCTTATTTTTAACGTATTTCTTCATCATATATCTGATCTCAATTCTCTCACTAACAAATATGAAATTTATTTTGCACAAATAAAAAAAATTGAAGAGACCATGGATTCATGGAGAGGACAAGGAGGGATCCAAATGCTTCTGACTGCGGAGCAGGACGCTCAGCAGATCGTCGCTGACGCCAGAATCCGTAAGCCGGATTCATTTTTCTTCGTACCATAAATACCCTCCAAATTATGATTTCTCAAACTAATCCTGTTTATATTACACACATATGTGCGAAC
Source organism: Parietaria judaica (assembly GCA_954871525.1). Taxonomy (NCBI): domain Eukaryota; kingdom Viridiplantae; phylum Streptophyta; class Magnoliopsida; order Rosales; family Urticaceae; genus Parietaria; species Parietaria judaica. Next base: position 2,829,288 of record OX940861.1, read on the forward strand.
TGTTTGATGTTAGTAAGGACGGCTCGGCTTAAGCAAGCGAAGCACGAAGCCGAGACGGAGATGGCACTGTATCGTTCGAACGTGGAGGGCGATTACCAGAACAAACTGTCGCAGGTCAGCGATGCTTGATCACAGAATGATGTCATAATTCAAGTAGATTACGTTGATTCATGAAAATAATTAACACACGCATCAATGCCGGCTCGCATTTCTCATTGAATTCCGTATCTAACGTTTTTCCCGCGCATCTGTTTCAGACGAACTCGGAGTCCATTGCGATCCGGCTCGGGAAGGAGACGGAGTTGAAGATTGAGGAGCTGAAGAAAGCGGGCTCTGCGGTATCACCGGACGTCGTCGCGATGCTCATCGGTCATGTGACGACAGTCAATAACTAATTACTCTATCTTTATAGGAATATTATTTTTGCATGATTTCTTGCAATCTTGTTTGTTTGGATTGCTTTCGGAATTGTGGATTGAATATTTGCTTGATGACACTTTGATGCTTTGTGACTTTGATTTTGACTAATGAGAAAATCACTCGTTAATGTGCATGTGTAATGAGGAAAAAACGACAAGATTATGACAGTAAATGTTAAAACAGCTTTGGTGAAATGGGATGATGTGAGAAAACAGGCAAAGAAAACAGGAAAAAGGATTGTATTTTAGAAAAGGAACAAGAGTGATGTCAAGTAAAAACGACAATATACATGTAAACGACATGAAAGCAACAGATGAAAAAAGAAACGACGGCAATACAGCAAACGATGGTGTTTAAAACGACATGAAATCGACATGTGATAATAAACGACAGTTATATACACATGTTTAAAACAAGGGTAAACTGTGGCTAATGTACCTAATGTTTGATCTTCTGCGGATTATGTACCCAATGTTTATTTTCGGCGGCTAATGTACCCAATGTTTGATCCGTTAGATATTTTCGTGTTTTCCGTCACTTGACCGTTAGAGAGTTATCCTCCTCTATATGTACACTTTTCGTATTTTTGACATAACTCATTCATTTTTTGTCCAAATTTTATGCACAACCTATGGTTGGAAAGATAAGAGATAGATCTACAACTTTGGTGTTTTAAGTTTTGTAAAATCAGTTTTAGAAAAATGAGAAATTTCAAATGCAACGTAAAACTGGACATTAATTTTATGCAAAATATTTCTTTAGAGCAAATTTTAATATACTTAATGACTTTTTATGATGAAACGTAAAACTAAAAAGTTGTAGATAAACTTTTTATCTTTCCAACGGGTGTTTATTTATAAATTTTGGACAAAAAATGAGTGAGTTATGCCAAAAATATGAAATATTATTTCGCATCACATCTTTCATATTTTTGGCATAACTCACTCATTTTTTGTCTAAAATTTATAAATAAACACCCGTTAGAAAGATAAAATATTTATCTACAACTTTTTAGTTTACGTTTCATCATAAAAAGTCATTAAGTAAATTAAAATTTGCTCTAAACAAATATTTTGCATTAAACTAATGTCCAGTTTTACGTTGTATTTGAAATTTCGTATTTTTCTAAAACTGATTTTACAAAACCTAAAACATTAAAGTTGTAGATCTATCTCTTATCTTTCCAACCATAGGTCGTGCATATAGAGGAGGATAACTCTCTAACGGTCAAGTGACAGAAAACACGAAAATATCTAACGGATCAAACATTGGGTACATTAGCCGCCGAAAATAAATATTGGGTACATAATCAGCCGAAGATCAAACATTGGGTACATTAGCCGCAGTTTACCCTTAAAACAATAATACATGTTAAGCTAAGCATGTTAAAACCCAAATTTAAATTAGAAAATAATACATGTCATTATAAGGGAAATAGAGGGCATAAGTACTCAAAGTTGTCTCTCTTAGCGAGAAAAACTCCTTTGAGCTTTCCTCTCGAGATCATTTTGCTCTGTCTTCTTCATCTTCACACACAACTCTCTTTCTCTTCCAAGGATATACTATTCTTCTTCCGATCCTAGGGTTTCGATTCCGCGATGACCTCGGTGACGACCGACGGAATCGGCAACAATGGCGGCGATCTCGCCCGTTACTTCCTGGAGCGGTCTCGCCTCGGCTCGGCGCGTGTCCCGGGGGGCGCCGCGGAGGAAGAGGAGGAGGACTCGCCGAAGGAGCTCAACACCATCAACAGCTCCGGCGGATTCCTCGTCGTCTCGCCGGACAAGCTGTCGATAAAGTACACGAGTCCGAATCTGCACGGGCACGACGTCGGCGTCGTCCAGGCGAACCGCCCGGCGCCGACGAAGCGGCTCGTTTACTACTTCGAGATCTTCGTGAAGGACGCGGGGACCAAAGGCCAGGTCGCCATTGGTTTCACCAGCGAGGGCTTCAAGATGTGCAGACAGCCTGGGTAAGTTGATGCGTCTCTTCTCTCCTCGTCTGTAAATTGAATCTCGCTATGGTGTAATTCAATCCAATTTGAAGACATGTTCTTAGGTCTTAGCATATGTTGTGTAATTTTTGCAATGAAATTGTTTAGTCGAGCTTCTGTGGAACAAGACTGAGAGTTTGGCTTTAGATTCAACCAGAGAAAAATTGTGCAATGATCATTGACCATAGTGCTAATGAGGCAAATGGTACCATGTTAAGCAAAAACAAAAGAAGGAATTCAGCCTTGTATTTCTCAAACCTTGGCAAATGTATAAAACATAAGGATTGCTTATGTTGACTATGGTTGTTATATTGCATTGTTTGGTGATCTCTTTCTTCTTTTGAGGCAGATGGGAGGCTAACAGTTGTGGCTACCATGGCGATGACGGGATGCTTTATCGTGGCCAGGGAAAGGGAGAGCAATTTGGTCCGACCTACACAACAGGCGATACAGTTGGGGGCGGTATTAATTACGCTACTCAAGAATTCTTTTTTACGTAAGTTTTTTTGTTTTCTCTGGCGATATATTAGTCGTGGATGTTTTTCAGTATTACTGGTGATTGCGATCTTTGTTTTTTGGTTCTCATGTATTTTACCTTTCATGCTGATACCAGTAAAAATGGAGCGGTTGTGGGTACGGCATACAAGGAAATTAAGGTCCCGCTGTTTCCAACAGTCGCCGTTCACAGTCAAAACGAAGAGTATGTATAATTTTGACAGCACAGCTAAGCATATATTACGGGTTTTATAAGCATTTGGTACTTGGTCTTAATATTTTAAAAAGTTCAGGAACATAAGTTTGAACTCTGATGTATTTACATTTCCATTTTTTGAGTTTGGAGTAAGTTTTAGCTATTTCTTTCCCAACCACTTTCACGCTACCCCCTATTTTCAGTTTTGATTGATCGCACTTCCAGAGATATGTTTTTCTTGATATGTTCTTTCTTTGCAGGGTGCATGTCAATTTTGGGCAGGAAAAATTTGCATTTGATCTAAAGGCAAGATACACTATCGTCAGCTCACTCTACTCGCATTTTTTATTTTACCATTTTTGATGCATAGGATTCTTCTAAGTCATTCCTGGTTTCATCCTGATATTAATCGTTAATGTTCTTATCATAAATCTTCAATTTTTTATGATCGTGTGGAATGATGAAGGGTTTCCTGTATAACTAAACAAACTATACTGTGTAATACTTAAATGTATTTATCTTGTTTATTTTTTATCATTCTGATTCATTCTTATAGCATATAATTAGGAATTTGAAGCCCAAGAGAGAATAAAGATACAAATGATGATCGAGAAAATTTCTTTACCAGCCAACGTCAGTCATGGGTAAGCTCACTTTATTTCATTCAAGTACACAACGTTTCTCTTGCTTGTGTCTTTTTCTGATTCTTCGATCAAAGATTTTCCAATGGATTTTAGTATGTATTTCTGAAAATCCAACTAAGCAGACATTAATTCTATATTCCAAAGCTCTTAATTGAGCAGCTGACAGTCAGGATAAGGGCGTCCTGTCTGATAGAAATTGACCATTTTAGTAGTATATACATGGCTTCAGTTTCGAGCTATATGTTTATGTGAATATTTTATGGTATCTTGAAATTCTATTTGGTTATTGTTATTTGCACTTTGTTAAGCAGAATTGTCAGGTCATATTTACTACACTATGGATATGAAGAAACCCTTCAGTCATTTGACTCGGCTACTAAAAACACTGATTCAAATGAAGATGTAGCTCAAGAAAACGGAACCAATGAGCATGTGATTGTTTATGCCTTGAGCCAGAGAAAGACACTTCGACAGGTAACAAGTAGATTCTTTATTTGTTGAATTATATTTAGATATACTTGTCATTTCACATTTACACGCATTTTGAGATCGTTAGTGTGTACAGTTATCGTCTTGGAATGACTTGTTCAAAGGGTTTGAAATATCACAGGTTCATTATGCGTGCACAATTATAAACATGGATTCATAATTAGAAATATGATATAGAAAACAATTTTTTTTTTTTTCTTCATCTGACTTAAGAGAGTCCTCAATTTGTTTTTTTTTTTTTTTTTAAACCATGAAGCTAATTAGGAATGGTGACATTGACGCTGCAATTCAAAAGCTTCATGATTGGTATCCCCAGATTGTTCAGGTACATTTCTTGATATTTTTATACCTTAATATTTTGTTTAATTCTATGTGATTATGATAGTAAGATTTTAAAATAAATTTTTTTAATTCTCTTTAGATTCTAATTCCATAATGTCATGGATTTAATTTTTTTAATTATGAAGGATGATAAATCGGCTACTTGCTTCCTGCTTCATTGTCAGAAGTTCATTGAATTGGTTCGGGTATGTCTTCTATGCTCTTGTTTAATATCTACATTCATCGCTCTTGGTGTGGCATTTTGCTTTGTATATGTAGAATTATAAACTAAGGAGTATTTTGTAACTAGTATCTGTATTTAAATAATCATTGCAATCATAGCTAATTAGGTCATTAATAATGTAATTAGTTATTTGCAGATGATTGTATTAGTTTGAGATGTATTTCTTAGTATTGATTAATAATATTCAGAAAATTATCCCAAAAACTACACTATGCTCAATTATATACTCAACCGTTTTTTCTTTTTTTTCTTTTTATATATGTATAGGTCGGGTTACTCGAAGAGGCTGTCAAATATGGAAGGCTAGAGCTGGCAAAATTCTTTGAGTTGCCCGGCTATGACGATCTAGTGAAGGTGATCAACCACGCATTATCGCTTTCTTTCATTATGAAATCGTCACACTTTAGACTACAGAACAGTGTGCGCCACACTTTACTTAAAGCAAATATTTAAGCTTGTGTTTATTCATGGGTTTCCGTTTTATTAGTTAGCTCTTGTTTCTGCTATAATCTTAAAGCTTGTGCGCCACACATTACTTGTGAGTCATTGGGTGGTTGTTTCACGATAGGTAGACAATCTAGGATAACACTCTTGTCCGGTAACGTGACTGACAAAAATACCCTCAAGCAAGTCATGTACTGCTCCAAAATTATCATTTTCCGTCGTTTTTTTAACATGGCGGGGGGTATGCTACATGTTGAAAGGACAAAGGGGGCGTTTATGCTACAAACTAAAACTCAAGGGGAAAACTGCTCTCGCTTATAAAGATGGGGGTTTTACTATATTTTATTTTATTAGTCTATAAACTAGAATGCGATTCTCTCCAGGACTGCGTCGCCCTGTTGGCGTATCAAAACCCGTACGAGTCGTCGGTGGGGTACCTGCTGGAGGCGTCGCAGCGGGAGTTGGTGGCGGACACGGTGAACGCCATGGTCCTCTCCAGCTGCCCGACCCTGAAAGATCCCCGTGGCTGCCTGCGGTCCCACCTCGAAAGGCTGCTCGGGCAGCTGACCGCCTGCTGTCTCGAAAGACGCTCCCTCAACAGCGGTCAGGGCGAGGCCTTCCGCCTCCACAGAGTCCTCCAACTCACAAAAAAGCTCAACTGCTGACCTCATCATCGCCCGACCCACTGTGAGAACGGTGCGTTTTCTGGGAATATGTAAGTAGTTTAGAATTTTGCCCGCGGACTCAAGTGATTCTCTGTACAAAATTTGAAGTAGGTGAAAAACGCTGATTGGTTGGATTAAGCAAACTTTCTGTATTCAGCATTTCTTTACCGCTGTACAATATAATGCTATATGGTTTTCTATGGATAAAACGACCGCCGTGTTGTCCGGAAAATTCCATTGATCGGCACCCATTCCGGTGCTCGTGTTATTTTTATTTTTTATCTAAATTAAACTTTATCTTTATAAATGGAAAAAATTATAAAGTTTTTTAATTTCTTTTTATAAGTGATTAATATTTCTAATTATAATTAATTTTTACAAAATTTAACATAATATCCATATTTTATTGATTAACGTGTAAAATTAAATCGGTATTATTGATTTTTGAGAATTTATAATTTATCAGTTGATTTACCCATTAATTTAATGATATTTCAAATTGAGAAATGACTCTTAATAGCCAAATTGAAACGTTTGATTAACCAAATAGCCAATTTTTCTCTTTTCTTTGCAAAATAGCCAAATTGATGAGGTGGCTATTTAATAACATATTTTATACCTATAATACCCTTTTAACATATTAACGTGTATTAACAAAGTTAATTTTTCTTAAAAATAAGAACATTTACTTGTGTTTAGTTGTTTATAGAAAATCTATATTAACGTGTATTAACTGGGTTAATTTGTTTAAAAATAAAAAATTGTGATTAAAATTTTAACAAAATTTTAATTTATTTTTAAACAAATTAACTTAGTTAATACATGTTAATATAGTTAATACACGTTAATACAAGGGTAATACGGTCTTTCGTGATTTATTAATGTAGTTGATTGGCTATTTGGCAATATTAATAAAAAGGTTGGCTATTTTGCAAAATAATTTTTCTAATTTAACTATATGGCTATAGAGCCCTTTTGAATTGAGCAAAGTGCTTTTTAACCTAACTGTTTCTTCCTATTTTATAGTAAGTTTGACAAGCCACGAGTCAAGATTCAACAAGATATACATTAATTGAAAAATAGTAATTAATTTAATAATTTGAAGTAATTTATAAAGTTTAGGCTATTATCATCATCTTTTCATTTCACAATAAATACCCCGACAATCATCATGTTGAATATCATATTAAAATTTTATAAGTGAAGAAGTGTTTCTTTCTAAACGTTTTGCATGACAAAAAATATGTTGGATTAATATATGTATATAAATGGCAAGTCACATGTGTTGTGTATATTGTATAATATATTAATATTGCAAGTCACATCATAAAATGTCAGAGTCGGGCTATGTTGGATCCTCATACAAATATAAAAATCCATGGTCGATTTTCTGTCTACAAAAGCTGTTACAAAATGAATTTAATCGTGGAAAAATCCTTTTTTTTTTCTTCTTCTTTGTTTCTATTCCCCTAAAGCATCCAGCTGCAAAATAGAGACCATTTGGTACGATGGATATTTAATATGAATGAGTAAAAAGTAATAAAAAAAAATAAATCAATATTTAATATTTGATTAATGATTTAAAATATATTTTAGAGCTCACTAAGGCAAGCGGCTTTCTCAAGCGCCCCCCATGTGGCTCCGACTACCCAACAGTAAGTATTGTTCTCGATTTTTTTATAAAATTTATAAACCGAAACATTAGATACGTAATTCAATTTCGGTTCTATATGAAATATAATTAGTTTTCATATTTATATATAATAAAATTATTATTTTAATTAAATTCAATCCTTGCCATTTCGGTATATTAATCGATTTGTCGGTTTGTTTTTCGCCCCTAGTACTCACATGAAAACAAGCCTTTTTATTAAAAGATTAAAAAAAAATCGTTTCCTCTAAATATAAATATACATTATGGAAAAAGAAAAAAAATTGTTAATTTTCATATTTTATAATTCACTTTATAGAAACAGACACGTAAGTGTAACTATCTGTTTTTTTTTTTTTTTTCACTCACTTGATAAATCATAAACATCATGATATCGTTGTAGCTTTTAAGATGCCCTCAATGATTGTAGCTGTGACTCGTATCAATGTATCCTCATTATCGTCATGTTGAATATTATATATATATATATATGTGTATATATTATTTAGCTCTGCTCTTTTTTCTTTTCTTTTTTTGAGGGAATTTAGCTCTGCTCTAAAAGACTGCCTTTTCAGCGGTCACTCACAAACAATCCCAATCCCAATCCCAACACAATATTATAGAAGGTTCGTTGTACTCACTAGTCTCTACTCGTACGTCTCAACTGCCTTTTCAGCGGTCACTCACAAACAATCCCAATCCCAATCCCAACACAATATTATAGAAGGTTCGTTGTACTCACTAGTCTCTACTCGTACGTCTCAAGATATTCAATAGAAAGACTTTTAATCTCTTGCATTGCATAATAGTTCTATTTCAAGCTATGTCATTTTATTATACAACAATATTATATTATACTTGTTTTAAGGAGTTACATATTTCTAATTGAGCTTTATAATATAGTTCGTTTTCTTTCATTTATGCATGTACATGGTTAGTCTGTTACTAGTAAAAAATAAGTAAGCGGATGGTTATATTATATATTTATATGTGTTTTATGCACTGTGAAGTATTCGTACCGTCTTAAGTATGGCTATTTGTGTCACTTTTTGTATTTGTTTAATGTCTTAATCGTTATGGCTAATTTTTATATTTACGTAACTAACGCCTCTATTAACATGTCTAGACTCGTTTAACTGATTGTAATATTGTTAAAAAGATAAATAAATCCATCTACGCCCATCGTTTGCAATTAGATTTGTGGGCGGTATTCGATAAACAAACTCGAAAAATTAATATTTTTTTTATTGAAATTAACAACTTTAGGCTTAAAATAAACACCATATATTTAACCCATCATAAATTTAAAACAAGTTGATACACATATAAATGAACATTAATTTCTTTAACTATGTAAGATAGAATTTTATCACATGTTGATGTTTGTACTATGTTCATCCATTATATAATTATTATGTTCGTATAAGACCCAAATCTATTTGAAATCAACCTGAACTTATTTATTTCATGTCGTGTGATACCGGACCGGTAACAACCAGATCTAGTATATTGACAACGCATGACGAAAACTAAAGATAACAACGGCGCCACTTGGAATCCACTAAGATAAGCCTAGGATAGAAGAAACGCCACTCCCGGAATTCACCGAAAGATAAGTTTCTGTACTCGCCACTCAAGGAATCCACCAAGAGATAGAGGGTTTCACAAAGCTAACTTTGAGAGGGTTTTTTTTTTATCAAACATAACCTGCCTTTCTCATTGCATGCTTGCTCTTTAAATAGAGTTGATGGGTTATAAATTCGTACATCCCCTCCAGCCAGATTCTAAGGCTTTCCAACTTCTCCACAAAGACCCAAAACAACCCCATAAAGAGAGCACCAAGTCCCCACGACCATAAATGCCTTTTAAGGCTATTACAAGACTCAAGACACTAATAAATACTAGGGTTGTGACTGGAGCGGGTATCCGGTTATTTTGAACTACCCGTATCCGGATCTGGTTTTCCTGGTATCCAAAAATCACTATCCGTATCCGGATTCGGAAATCCGGATACCTATTTTCAAAACCATGTTTAATTATCCGTATCCAGTTTTGAAATCCGGATTCGTATATTATCCGGAGATCCAAAAATTTTAACAAATGAAAATGAAACCCTAGAAAGGAGAGTAACCCTAGAAAATGAATAAGAGTAAGAGTAACCGACGAACGAGGGCTTGGAGGCAGCTGAATAAGAGTAACCCTAGAAAATGAAAATGAAATGTCGACTGTCGAAGAAAGGAGAGTGAGTAACCCTAGTAAATTAATTACAAAAATAAAAAATAAAAATAAACCGGATTTTAAAGCGGATACATATATCCGAATTTTTAAACAACAAAACCCGTATCCGTATCCGGTTTTAAATCCGGATCCGGATACCCGTATCCGGATTCGGATTCGGATTTTAAAATCGGATACGGATGCGGATGCGGATTTAAAACGGGTTCCGGGTTTTAGTTACAGCCCTAATAAATACCCTACTTAACCCCTGGACAACTCAGAAAACAAATACGTCTCACAAAAATAATTAAGACTAACACAATTACCAAGGGTTTACTTAGACCACGAATTCAGATGTGGAAACCAAGTAAATATCATTCCCGTTATGCTCACGAGTTCCATTACCGCTAGTCAGCCCAATACCGCTAGTTACTCCGCTCCCGCTAGTCAAAGTAATCCCGCTATGCCCGATAAGGCTCGACAGTCCAATATCGCTATCCGGATCCGCATCATCGTGTCGCACTTCTGAACTCACATTATCATAAGTACTTATAAACATTAATCAACAATAAACAGTGAGTTTCCTACGAGTGTTTTCTAAAATATAGAATATAGTTCGACCTTCGATGCAAAATACTCTTAATCAAATTTAATATACGAATAATTTAGCGTTTTTACATGAAAAACATTAATCGAGTACTAATTTAAATATAATGAGTTTAACGTTTTTAGATTGAAAAAAAAACCCGTAAGACTCAATTATCCCATTAGAACACAAAACTAGAGTCACGCTCTTGGTTACGAAACTAATTAATGATGAGCTCGTCAGAGCAAGCTATATTCCATGGAGTACACTTCCGAAAACCTTAGACAACGACATTCAAAATATATAACACTATAACAATCTAATGAAATTATAACAATCAAATACTACACGGTCAACGTGTTGCAAAAGTCACAAGAAGATGGAAATCCCGGCAATCGCTAACGTTGAAGTTTCAAGCTGCTCGACGCAAACACAATTTTTATTTAGCTATGATTTTCCCAATACGCCGTGGACTGTACATTATTACCGAGTACTAGTTTAGCTCGAGGGGAACGGTGGCCTTGTCCTCCGTACTCACGTCCCACAGGCTCGCGTCATCTAGGAAATTGTCCCGCAACTTTTGAGGTCACTTTCGACCCAAAATTCCGAGCAATTTTCCAAACTGTCCCAAAAATTATTGCTCTTGTTACCGTTGCTCAAGTCCAAAGCTGGTTCGGCCAAAAGGTCAACGACATGATCGTCCGAAGCGAAGTCGTCCAGCAGGCTCTCCCACCAGCAGGGGCTCTCTGTGCGTGGTGGCTCAACGGTGCTAGGGTTTGGAGAGACGATTTGTTTTCTGAAGGTCCAAGGACGAGGCTTTATCACCTTGGACTTGGTTACAACGTTTTGATTGTCAAGGCTTTTGGTGTCGACGTTTTCAGTGGTTTTAGGGTTTATGGGAGTCTTGTCGTTTTTGGAGATCATGTGTTGTTTCTTTCGGAGGTGAGTGTTCCAATAGTTCTTCACGTCGTTGGCTGTTCTTCCCGGAATCCTACCGGCGATCAGTGACCATCTGTGGACTTGTTATATAGATATGTCATTACGTGTTTGATGAGACGAAAAAACCCTTTAATAATCGTGTTATTAGCGACATAAGAACTCAATATCTTGATTTTATGGTGGTCTGTGCCATTACTTTTTCAATTGATTTAACAAAATTTTGAATGTTTCGTTAAATGGACACGCAGTTCAATTATAGAAAAAAAAAAAAAAAAAAAGCACAAAAATCAAAATATTGAGCACTGTTAAGCTTTAATTGTTTGTGTGTGCGCGCATCATAATTATAATTTATAAGTTTTGGAGATAAGGTATAACAAGCTGGTTTGTCATTTTACTGAATGTGGTATAAACTAATAAATGGGAAATGAACTTCATTAATGTGTATTCAGTATTTTTGGTAGGACCAAGAAGTCATTTTTTAGTGTATATATATCAGAATTTAATGTTACGTACTTATAATATCTCTTAACAGTAATAAAACATTTAAAGGGCGGAGAGTGCAGTTAGGGTACTACGCAAAATGAATGAAAAAATTAATATAAGAACTTAGAAATTGTATTAAAGTTTTTCAAGTATATAGTAATAGTTTTTTACTTTTTTAGATTGACTATAAGATTGAAAAAGAAAATAAAATAACTTTTATATATTTAAATATCCAACCTTAAAATTAATATCCGGATAAAAATATAATATATTATTTTATTTACTCTATCTCACTCATCACTATTATAAATAATTAAAAGTAAAATTAAGATAATGCGATGAGATATTTTAAGATGATGCTCCTTTTATGTTTTAAGCAATAGTATTAGCATCTACGTGTCAATCTCCGAACCAAGTCTTACGGACCCACTTACTCATTTGATCTTGACAAATGACAATACACGTTTGTACCATTCTTTATTTATTTATATATATATAGAGAAATTGCACCCAATAGTCAATAACAAACATTGATATTGCATTATAGCCAACTTTTGAATTGTTTTTGCGAAATAGCCATTTTTGATGATGTGGCATTTTAAACAAAAATTCAAATCCAAAATTACCCTTATGCATTTCCTTTAATTATCAATTTTTTTAAACAATATATTAATTGTCCAAATTAATAGGAATTAAATCATAATTTAATACTTATTCAAACTTTTTTCTCTCATTTCCTCCTCACCGTTCCCTCTCTCTCTTTGGAATGGAGCTCTAAAGAATGAAGCTGAACAGAAGTCATCTTCATCGAACACCACCGATCGCTTTCACCAACGAGGAACAGACTGACAACTCCGAACGCCATCAACGAAGCACCACCAATCGCATTCGCCCATGAGACGCAGACCGGCAAGCGCCGAACGCCATCAATGGAACACCACTGGTCGTGTTCGCGACGAGGCGTAGACTGGCAACCTCCGAACATCATCAACGAAGCACCACCGATCTCATTCGCCAGTGAGATGCAGACTGGCAAGTGTCGAACGCCATCAACGAAGCACCATGATCGCGTTCGCCGGCGAGGTGCAGGCCGGCAACCTCCGAACGCCATCAACGAAACACCACTGATCGCATTCGCCGGCGACCACAGACTGGCAGGCTCCGAACGCAATCAACGGAGCACCATTGATCTTGTTCGTCGGCGAGATCATGATCGAGCTTTACCGCATCACAACGGTGAAGTAGAAGACGTGAAGAAGGCGTGTTTGGGTGGCGAGAAAGAACAGTCAGGGACGGAGCAATGTGAGAACGACGTGGAATCTAAGAACGTTGCGAAGCGCGAATCTCGGGACGAGAAAAATGACGTCACAGATTTGTGTTAATTTAAGTTATTTATGTTTATTAATTTGTATTAATGTTTGTTACTTCTTGTTATTTTTTGGATTTTGCAAATAATTCTTGTTTTATTTACCGTACATGTTTGTTAATTCGTGTTAATATGGTTTATTTATGTTTATTTTTGAATTTCGAAAATGATTCTTATTTAACTCACATAAATTCACATTAATTTTTGTTAATTCATGAATTTATATTTGTTAATTCGTGTTAATTCACGTTTAATTTAATCAAGGTATTATTTTGTTATTCAAATTATTTGAATAACATGTATTACCAACCATAATATATCAGATGTTAAATAAAAAAGATGTAATGTTTTGAAAAATGAATTTTCAAGAACTTTAGTGTTGGTGTTAAACGTGGATGCTAGTTTTTAGGCTCTTGATTAGAAAAATTTAAACCATTAGTCAAACCACTAATTACGTTAGTTTATATTAGTATATTAACAAATTAAACGTCTATTTTTATATTAATTTCATCAATTAAAATTCAAAATTAAGCCCTAGAAACGTGGATTTGATAGTTTAGCAATCTGTTATTGATTGTAGTCGTGTATTATTAAGATTAATAAGCTGAAAATAATTAAATAAAAAGTTGGTTATAGATGATAATTATTGACTGAATCTTTCCATAATAATAACAATAGTCAATAATTTTTAAACGTGTAATATGTAAGGCAATTAAGCTGATAATTATTAGCAATAAAGGTTTGTAATTTAAATATCTTTTTCTATTTTTAATAAATAAGGGTAATAAAGTCTTTTTATAATGCTTAATATGGTTAATTGGCTATTTCTAAATATTAATCAAATTTTGGCTATTTTGTAAAAGACAAGTTTCAATTTGGCTAGTTTGCTATAGAGCCCGTATATATATAATAAACAAATAATAATAAGACTTGCCTATTGCCCAGAAGCTTATGAAGCCTGAGAATAAGGTCAACTTCGTCCACTGAAAATTCGCCTCTCTTGATATCGGGCTTCAGATAATTCATCCACCTCAGTCTACAGCTTTTGCGGCACCTATTCAGCCCTGTAAATATACAACTGTCAACTATATAGTAAAATAAATCAATTAAATATGTTATATATACACATATATAGTGTATCTATATATACCAGCTCTTGAAGGAACAAGATGCCATTTTCCTTCACCATTCTTGCCAATGCATTGCTTCAGAAGAATGTCTTCCTCTCGAGTCCACGCACCTTTCCTGACCCCGCCCGCAGAGGAACATCCCTCCATATTAATATATATACGTTGAACTTATTAATCATAAGATATATGGCTAATTCGAAACCGAGTGCATGAGAAAAATGGCATATATTATCTGATCGATGTATTTGATCGACTCAAGTCTGTAAGTGAAATGAAGTGAACTATATAAAGAGAGAATCTCCAATGATTGGGCCCTTTTGGAGACGTGGAAATTTACCACCCATGCAACAAAAACACATTATTATTAATAATAATAACGAGGTAGATCAACGATTTTGATCATTATATAGATACAAAACCTTTTTCCAAACCCTTCTGATGAGCTCTTATGACTCGGCTAACTACCAGTCCAACATTTTTTTTTCTCACTTCACCATACGAGCTTCATATAAGTCAAAATTTACAAAATACAAAATATTTCGACAAAAACATTAAAATCCTTCTTTATTGTGACAAATATGGTCCCGTAAGTAAGGAACAAGTATGGCAGGAAAATCTTGGGTGGTGGGAATCAAATATTATTTAGAGTATATCTGTATATGCATAATAAGATTATATAATATTATACCATAATGTCTATACTATATAGTATATACTATATAGTATAAGTGTATAGTATTTTTTTTTCTTCTTTTCAGTGATACATGTGGCTTATTAATCCGTGACAGAATATGCATCTTGGGTTCGTAAAAAGAACATAGAATTCACGAACCTAAACTTTTGTGAGAAAACGACATCTTAGTTTGGTAAGCGTACGACATATTTTTCTAAATTGTTGGATACCTCAATAATGAATATATAAATATTATATTATAAAAAAAAAAAAAAGCAAAATATAAGAAACGACACAATTAATATTGTGTTTGGAAAATTATCACAGTATAAATTTGTTCTATTTCTTCACTCTTCCTTATAGTGTATTAGTTGGGGATTTTTTTTTAATATAACCTTTTAATTCTTTTTTTTTAATAAAAAACATTTATATTTTAAAACATCTAAAATATACTCTCTTAGTATAATTTGATTATAAGACCATCTACGTTTTTACTTTTTTTTTTATAATTAAAATCCCTAATATTTTAGATTGATATTTTGGTTATTTAAATAAAAACATACGGTATATTTTTGTAAAAAAAAAAAACTAAGATGTTCTCGCTTAATAGATATAATCACACTGTAAGAATATCTAGCACTATTCGTCAATATTAAATATGTACACACATTTTTTTGCGGCACATTGGGAATGAAATCACGACCTCTCGAAGAATCATGTTATAGAATTACCACCACTAAGCCAAGAAAACTTGATTAACTAAAATAGAATTCGCTAGTATGTTTTATTCTTTTTTCTATAATAGAGAGTACATACAAACTACACCCCGTTAATATTTAGGAAAGATTAAATCCGCCATATATTTGACAAAGTCTTACATTGGAATATTTGGTGGATATCAAGATATTTAGTATCTTTCTTTTCAAAGCACAAACATATTTCTCATTAGTTCTGAATTTTACTGTCTTCATCGGATGAGCAAACGCTGTAATAGGAAAGCTTATAGTGTGGAATATTCTAGGGTCTGTTGATCAGCCATGCCAAACCTTTAATTAACAAAGCATGCCCCATATGCATGCATGACGTGTCATATAATTGGTACAACTACATTACAACACATAAACGGTTCAAATTGATCGACCACGTTCAAACACTTACCACCTTCCATTTTGCACTACAACATTAGTGATGCTTATTTGAACACTTCGACATCGCTTACAATAGTACTCTCATATTGATATGGAATAATATATATATATATATATTGCAATATATAGGGTCAAATTAGTAGAAATAATAAAATTAAAAAAAAGACAAACTGTTCATATAGAATAATACAATAATAAGTTGAGTATGATATTTACTCTTATTTACGTATCACTGCTATTAAAGTCTCAACAATATTGTTGCAGAATTACCACTTACTAATTTATTTATTTATTTTGTTTGACAAGTTTGTACGACTTGTACTTTTTCTTTGTGTTTACGGTCCTTGAAGTTTTATTATTAGTACAGTCTGCTCCTGAGAGAAAATTTATAGCACGGCTAATCTAGCTACCTAAAAAAGTACGTTGTGATTTTTAATTTGAAGCTTTAAATCGATAAGAGACATGAAATGAATAATGATAGATTATGAAAATATTACAATTAACGTTACAGATGCATAGGTGATAACGGGATAACAAGTGATGATTTTGGCACCTTTAAGCTTAATTTATTGTGAATTTGAGAGTGTATGTCTTGTGTTTTATTATGTTTATCTTGGTTTCTTTTTAGTTTTTAGTTGGTTTAAGAAATTAAGCTCCTTGAATAGTTGATATGTCTAAAGTGGCTAGTTAAGGGCAAATTAGTAAAAAATGGTGATAAAACTTTGATTGGGTTGAATATGTTTGGACCACTTTCTTTAACTTTGGGCATGACACATCATTAGGGCAACATCCTTTTGGGAGATTGGAGCCAAGAAAGGAAGAGCAGCCACCACAAGGGAGAAGAGGGAAAAAATACAGAGAAACCACCCCAGAAAACGAGCTAGAAGGAGAATGAAGTTGGGAGAAGATCGGAGCTCATTCCGGTGACCGTTCAAGACTGCCGTAGCGATCGCCATAACAAAGTCTGGGAGCGAAAAATCAGATTTGGAAAGGAGCTTGGAGTGACGATTTGAGCTCCTTTTCTTCATCAACTCTTCATCAAAACCAATAGTCCATTTTCTCACCTTGTGAACATGTTTATGTTATTCATTATAATGTTGGATTCTATTTCATTTTGTGAGAACATGAGCTAATTTCTTAGCTAGGATTATTGATGGAACTTTAATTTCAAATATCATCATAATTGTGATTAGTTTTTTTTTTTGAATGGGGTGTATTGTGATTAGTTATTGCTATGCTTATTTCAATCTTTTTTATCCTTGTGTGATAAACATTACTATCTATTCAAGGGAAGAACCATCTCTTGATTAGAGTGTTTAGGCTTAGATTAATGACCGAAAGGGTTAATTTACCTTGAATACCGCTTGGATTTTATGAGATTTTAGTATAGGAATATATGTGAATCTTATATAGCTTAGATCAAGTATTGTGGAAAATTAGATTTGCATGAATAGATGGTATAGGAATATATCTATTGATTCGAACAAATCGTTAGTAGTAGGCGCTCGGAAGAGGTTTGCTCATAAATCAAAAAGCTGAAAGTTGATATTCGTCATAGCAATAGCTGTAGCAGTCACATAATATTTCATTTAGACATTGGAATTGAAGGGAAATCGATAATCCTAGTTGCTCGATTAATTTAAAAATCAATCTCTGTTTTTCCTCGTAATCTCTTTGGTTGCTCACGCTTAGTTTACGTTATCTTGCATTGATACAAAAACAAAAAACCCAATTTGATCAATTTTATAAAAACTGAATTTTTGAGAAATTAATTGTCGCTAACTTAGTCCTCGTAGAGACGATACTCTATTTATCACTTTATTACTTGAAGCGACTCGTATACTTGCGAGATTTTACGCAACAATAGGTCACATTAACTCAAAGCAGATTTCAATTTAAAGATAGTCAATCACTCTACGTAAACTTCAAAAATATGCATTATCAATCATTTTAACTCGGTGAAAATAAATAAATAAATATATATATATATATATATATATTAAGTGAGACATGCTCTCAATTTTAAGATTTTTAAAGTCAACACCACGAATAATGACTCATTTCCGGTGTACGTGTACGAGCTGTACATCTACTTACTGATTGCATACTTCGATTTCGCTATATTCTAAATCGAAATTCTTGTTACACTTTCAAAATAAATTAAGTTCTACACTCAACATCCAAATCAACGTAAATTTTGTTCATGCCAATGATTTTTTAAATAAAAAATTCAAAATCTTCAAATCTCATTAAATTTCAGTCAACTCTTGTATCATAAATATTCACCAATTCGGTTTTGGGCATCAAAGAATGCCATTTAATAGATCTTCATTAATTATATGAATCCTTAAAACAAGATATTATTTTTAAAGCTTGATACTTTACGATATTATATATAATAAGGATCGGTCTTTTTCCACGTAGAAAATGACAACTGATCGTCTTATTACCCTTGGATTTTGGACTTACTACATACACATGATAAAACATTTTTCTCTATTTGTTTCTACTAATTTTTATGGTCTCATGCACAATTAAGTTTTAATTAAATTTTTATTATATTCTTATAAATTGCATATAAATTATTATTTCTTAAAACGGTATATGTATTAAACAAAAGCTTCGAACTATTTTAAAGAACATTCAATATTCAATATATTAAATATAATGCCTGTAGCAGTAATTATTATCAAATTTAAATTAAAAAAAAAATGTAAATCTCCCCATCCTCCGTAAAATTTGATCCTTGACAATTCTCATTTTTCAACTCTTCAAACAATGATTAAAATTTTGTATGGATTGTTTTGCCCCCTACACAAAAATCCTAATTCCGCCTGTGGCAAAGGGCTCTACCTAGGGCAACATTTTGTCGCATCTGTTGGACTGTTACTTCACTTGTCTCCAATAATTATCTCACTACCTTTCTTGTCGTTTATTTGGGCAACGATCTACGTAGATTTTTTTTTTTGTTTGTTTTTTAGAAAGATCTACGTAGAATTTTGATGCATGAGTATTGTCTTTTAGATTTTTGTTCACGTACATGTTCTTCTCCAATCGATTATCGGAAATTGCAGTGTAAAAATGAGGGTCTTTTCGGTGCAAATAAAAAAATATATCGCGGCAAAAATACTAATTAAACTTTCGGCAAAAATAATTATACTCACACAAGAGCACCTCACCTCACCCCACCCCACCCCCGCCTCGCCACGGCCGGACGGCGAACCGGCGGCGCGCGTGTGGTGGTGTAACATTTGTGTGAGTCCTTCCGCATCCACAAAATCCTATGACCCAAAGGGCCCAAGCCATTGTCCCTAATATTTGGTATATAAACATCATCAAACTCTTGTCATCTATCAATGTGGGACTTTTTGTTATTCAACTAATATCACACATCCACACTTAACATACACATACACATACACATACACTTCACCTAATAATTTAACTTAATATTACACACTTCAAATAATATTATACATTTAACATACATATTAACTTCACCTAACATACATATACACTTAATATGTATATTCATTTAATATTATACACTTCAACTAATATTAAATTTGTTAACATACATATACAATTAACATGCATATTCACTTAATATTACACACTTAATTAACATACATATTCACTTCACATAATAATTTGACTTAATGTTATACACTTAAACTAATAAAGTGACTTAATATTATACATTTCACCTACATATTTAAGTTACAAATGTGTTTTGTTGTATACAATTATGTCTTGTATGTATTAAATATGATATTATAAAAATATTTTATAAGTTTTTCGTCGAAAAGTATCGATAATCCGTCGATAATCATCGAAAAATATCGGTAATCGGTAAGCTACAGTATTATAGGTTTTCCGTCGGTTAATCGGTAAGCTATCGATTAATCTGTTGAAAACGGTAACCGATTTATCGACAAGTTCGATAAGTTGAACCTTGCCAAGGACCACTATTTCCCTATTTAGTTTTCCATAAATTTTGACAACAATCTTCTCCAATCATATATTAATCACAAGCAATTATTCCTTAATTATGGGCTTGTAATAGTTGTAGGCAATCCTCAATCTTTCATTGATTGAGGATACGCAAATCCTTGTAATAAATGCTTTATATTCTTGTTTGTGTATCTGTCGTTGAATTTCCTGTCATAACATTAGATACGACAACATATAGAACACAAATAAGTCAATATAAATACACGTCATAAATGATAAAAACGAAATTGTTCCAAAAGGTATATTCGAAGTTCTATTAGATCGCTTGAAAGAAATATTAAAATAAATAAAATAGTGGATTTAAAAGAAAAAATATATATAATACTACGATAATTAATATTTTAAATATGTATATCGTTTTCACAATGAAAATATAACTAGTTGATCATGCTGTAGAAACATTTTCTCCATCCAAGAATAATGGTTTCCGTCTGAGAGAAGTAATACAAGTTGATGGAATAGTGTATTAAAAAAAAACTGTGCGTGTGTTTGTACATGAAATACTTTTGCATATGCTTTGAAAAGAAAAAAAAAATCACATGCAACCAGGGACGGAACGATGTGTTGGTGGGGGTGACAAATGTCACCCCCAATTTTTTAGAAAATATTTTTTTTACTATATTTAAAATTATTTTTTAATTAATAATAATAAAAATATTAATGTAAGTATGTGATAGTGATACCAATACACAACACACGAGGAGGCAAATAATTGGATAGTTGTCAAAATAAACCTGCAATATACTTTTATATTACTTTATTAGACTTTTTTTTTTTTAAAGAATTGATTAGACTCATTAGACAATAGCTTTTATTAGTTTTTTTATATAAAAATTGATATGGTCATTGGTCAGGTATGATAAATTGTATATCTTTTTATTAATTTGGTTTAGAAAATGATTTAGTTAGATGTGATAAATTAACTATAGAATGTAAAAATTAAATTGGGTTAATTTTGTCTATTATTGCAGTTCAGTTTTTTTTTAAATGTTGATATGTGAATAAAAGGCCTAAATTTGAAGACAATCATACTTCAAAATTACGAAGAGTTTAAATTGATTTTGATTTTAATATCGACAAACTAGAATGTGACTCGGGTAATATAGAATGTGACCCGTCAACTAAAAAATGTCTATTTTGATGTAATCATATCATTTGAAATATATTTAACTATTAATTGTAGTATTTATGTCCTTTTTTTTCCGTCACCCCTTAGTTTTTTTCCTGATTCCGTCCCTGCATGCGACCCTTTCTTGGGAATCACATACTTGTTTTAGGACAAACTTTATCGAGCCAAACACGACTCAATAATATGACAAAACAGTTACAACCAATAATCTATATGTAATTTTATATTCATATTATACATATAAATATATATATATATGCCACTCTCTATTTACGAAGAAGATATGTGTAACAAATTTGTGGCTAAGACCATTAGGTGCACGTGCATGCATGTATATATGGCATTAATACAATGATATGAATGAGTAAAAGTAAAACGACTTTTATATTAAAATAAAATAAAAAAAATCATATAGGGTAAGATCCAAAATTAGTAAACTTAAGTCAAATACAAATTGATCTAAAACATATTCAAAGACAAATAAAATAATTTATTTAGTGTATGAGCAAGTCCCAAAGTCGCGTCATAAAATATAATGATTAAGCAGACATTATACAAGTTAGTTATTCCTTTCTTTTTCCTTTTTATGGTCTTCTCTTTCATGATCATGAACATTATCATCTAAATTTTAAAGTGATGACCCCCCCTACTTTTCGCTATAGATGTCTATGACAGTCTGTGAAGCATTTTATATATTTTTAAATAAAAAATAAAAGCTCAAAATCTCGCTCCCACGGACACTCAAAAAAACATAATAAGAAAATGAGGACAAATATAAGAGTTATACATAATTGATTCTTTGTGCGCTAACAAAAGACAAAATAAATACGGCTATCGATGAATTCTCGTACAAACTAAGACATCTAGATCGACCGACTCGTCCGAGTGTAACTTCCAATACACCAAATCGGATTTTATTTCTTGCACATACACAAATTGATATATACAAAGCGCTATCCTTTATCTATGAAGGAATCAATGGTAATATAATTGCTAGCTGATAGTTCTTTCATTCCTCATATCTGATCTGACTACTAATCTGTGATGTGGGGCTGGTTTTGTGTTTTGTTTCCCAGCTAATCTCTAGCCTTTTTAAAATGAAATGACACTTGAACAACTGCACATGATAATATATATATATATATAATCTCCACGTTTTGTTTTTTGATGCTGCACGCGAATGCCCCGTGATTTGATTTTAGGCCTCACATCAAATAATTTACACATACACAAATTGATATATACAAAGCGATATCCTTTATCTATGAAGGAATCAATGGTAATATAATTGCTAGCTGATAGTTCTTTCATTCCTCATATCTGATCTGACTACTAATCTGTGATGTGGGGCTGGTTTTGTGTTTTGTTTCCCAGCTAATCTCTAGCCTTTTTAAAATGAAATGACACTTGAACAACTGCACATGATAATATATATATATATATATAATCTCCACGTTTTGT
Organism: Parietaria judaica; assembly: GCA_954871525.1. NCBI lineage: Eukaryota > Viridiplantae > Streptophyta > Magnoliopsida > Rosales > Urticaceae > Parietaria > Parietaria judaica. Next base: position 2,851,996 of record OX940861.1, read on the forward strand.
TTTTTGATGCTGCACGCGAATGCCCCGTGATTTGATTTTAGGCCTCACATCAAATAATTTACACACACACAAGCAGAGAGAGAGATTATTGTATGATGACCATATAACTTTAGGTGTCCCCCGGCTGGAATGGCGCCGTTTTCAGCGAACGCTGATCTTTTGCGGCTGGAAATTCCGGACTTTATAATTAGAGGTGAAACGTCACGTTCTTCGGTTATGCGGAAAATAACGACAAATAAACATACGTGAAAATAATGAGACACACGCGATGTTTTGTTAACGCAGTTCGATATCTATCTACTCTGCGAGGTCCTAACCCAGATTAATCAACATGGATATTTACAAGATGGACGTTACACAATCGATTTGTTCACCGAACAACAAACTGGAAAATACACTCTAACCAGTGCGACCAGCGATGTAACCAGCCTTGTAACCTGTTGATTACGACGACGACACGGCGGCTCGGCAAGCGGGTAACGCGACTTCCGACGAGTGTCGATCTTTGCAAGCATGCACAACTCCGTTGACGATAACTGAAGCGCTTCAGACCTCTTCAGACTTCTTCTAGGGAAGAAAACGCCAACGAACGATCCACGGAAATTGTGAGAAAATGACTAGAAAGCTCTCTGTAGCTCTGAACGATTTTCTCTCACTTTATGGTTGAAAGGATGAATGTTTTTAGGGCTTTAGATCAGTTTAAATAGACCCCAAAACGTCCTCAATTCAAATTTTAGGCTTTTTACTTATTCCTTTTTTTTATGCTTTTTAGTCTTTCCTATACTAAGTATTTCCTCCTAAATTCAAATTTTAAACGCTCATTCAGCTCCAATATTTGACCAGCAATAAAAGCAACGAATTCCTGAAATATCTCAACTGAAGCGGATCAATTCCGCTTTACGGATAGGGAGATCGCAGATGTAACCGTCAATATAACCAGGATATTGCCAGGCATATGGCCACAACAAAACTGTCAAATAACATGGATTTTTCAAACTCCCCCTTTGATAATTTTGTTGAGGAGTCTCATAATTAGCCAACAAAATAGCCAAAAATAAAATCACTAACATATTGACTATATGCAAGTACGTGGATTTCACAAGAGGCATGTTATTAAAAAATTATAAGAGGGTCGGGAGTCTACTCGTGGCCGGTTCATTGATTCAACCTGCAGTTATAGATTTTAGCGGGAAAAACGGTTGGGAGTAATTCTCACGGTCATTTTGTACAAGTCCACATGTTAACATGAGCCTTCTTCTTCAACCAGCTCGCGTAATCCTTCCCACAGCTATTTACTCGACCGTTCGAGTATGCAATCCAGAAACACCTTTCTGTTGCACGTTTCCTCCTCTATATCAGAGGCACATGATTCCTCATCAACCTCATAATATAGGCGTTCCTTGACGTTTTAGTCCCCGGATATTCTAAATTGTTCAGTAAAAACAAAATTAAAAAAAAATCCGTAAAGTTTTCTCTTACGGTGCATAATTATAGCAAGATGATAACATAACATCTAATGAATTGTTCCCAGTATTATGACAAATTACTTACGGGAGAAAGGCGAAATTGTAATTTTGAGACATCTAATTGTGGAGTGTGTTCGTCTGGCTTCAAATAAAAGACGTTTTCGTGACATATGTTGATTGAAAAGAGTGTCTGCGAATTTACCCGTGTCGTGAATTCCCGTTGGCCTACTATATCGTGTTTGGTTTTTATCCGTTTCTACCACAGATCCTAAGCATAAACGTGAAAACTCTTTCTCATTCGTGTGGCACATCTCTATACCGAGAGGGAGAGACAGAGTATTTACCATAACTACGGAACATTTAATCACAACGCTACTATGGTTCCGTTTTCGAAGACGTAAAGGTTCTTCAACACCGTCGTTGTCGATATACAATTAATATCTATGAAATCAAGCCCGTTTACAATTATATATGCTCACAGAATCATACTCCTTAGCTTCGTGTCTCGTGCACTTAACGCCATTGAATGAAGTCACTCGTAAAACTTACTGGAAAAGCTCCAAGAACAATGCTTTTAAAATCGAGAAGATAGCTCAAACCCTATCTCCAAAGTACAGAGGAACACTGATTTTGTCGTTTTATAGAACTCATGCCTTGTTAATGCTTTATGCTGTCTACAACGACATCTTCTATCTTTGTCGTTTTATAAAACGCATGAAGCTTCAAGTCGGAGAGAGAATATAGCACAAGTCAGGAAACGACATCTTGTAGAAAATACCAGGATGTTAAAGTTGAGGATTGGAATTGAAATTTTATTTTTTAATTTATTTAAGGATAGATATAGAAGGAAATTGAATCTTCCCCCTAAATGAAATATTTTTCACAAATAAATCATGTCATCATACATACACGATTGTCTCCAAACCATACGAGCAATAATAAATCTTTTTATAACCTATGAGTTTGTTTTTATTATTATTTTTAAGTGATTTCTTTATTTGTTAAATGATTATCACACTCGTATGTAGCTCATATTAGACTTATAATTCTCTCTATATACAATTCTTTTGTCAGGTTACATACCAATAATATAAAAACAACTATAATATATTATTACAATATTAAAATGAATAAATAATGTAACACAAATATCTAATTATTTGTAAGAATTTTTTTTTTAAATGACTCAATTTACTATTAATTTTCAAAATAATAACCAAAATTTTGTAGTTCTGAAAATGATCTTTTCAGAACAATTTTGGTTGAAAACTTAGGACAAATATTGTCTTGAAAACATCAATTTCAAAAATTATAAAAGTTTAAGGGTTAGTTTGAAAATTTATAATTAGCAGTGACTTATTTTTCCAAGTTACTCTTTTGTAATACAACACAAATCAGGCACATCTTCACATATATCGGAATTCGGAACCAGCTCAAATTTTCGACATTCAAAAAGTCGAGACTACGCTGAGAAAACCAAAACCCAAAAGCCCATTACCCCGTCCTGATTTCACTTCGAAACACGCCCTATACCGGTGTGCCAAATCGAAGAAAAACCGCAACGTATAATCTGAAAACCGTAAACCTATCTCATTTTTATTTTGTCAGTTAAGTATATATAGTAATATAGTTTTGTTTGTATAATTATACAGAGCAAGCTATACACACGATTAACAAGCAGGATCAATAATAGGGCTCCTTGAAGATGACGACGTAGATGATGCAAGCGACGGCGAAGACCAGGATCATGGCGTCGAAGGTGAGCGCGCTCATGGCCTGGTCGCTGAGCGCCATGTTGCGGCCCTTGAGGCGGTTGATGACGTCAGGCACGGGCACGTAGTTTTCAATCTCCTGCTCGTAAGGGTCCTCGAAGCGCATGCGCATCTTCTCGGCTCGGCGACTGGCCGTCTCCTGCGCCAGCGTCCAGTCATAGAAGCGCCGCGAATCAGGGTCGCTGAGTGTGCTGTACACCTCTCGCAGCCGCATGAACTTTGCCGAGGCCGCCTTCAGAGGGAGCGACGTCGTGTCGGGGTGGTACTCTTTCGATAACCGACGGTATGCAGCTTTAATCTCTTCCATGTCTGCTTCTGGTGATACTCCCAAGAACCTGTCAGCTTACTTTCAGTGAGATTTTGCGGTATGAGACTGTACGGTTATGAATTTATTTAAAAAATTCAAGCAAGATATTTATGTTATCAAACAAGCTTACTTAATGTATGAGAGCAAGTTCGGGACTAAATTTATATGAATTTTTTGTAAGTAAATAATTTTAAATTGTGCAAGTAAACGTTTTGGTATATGAATTTACAGAGAAGAAGAGATCTTATTAGTTTAACTGGTTAAACTGATTTATAAACTTCATATTTTTATTTATCACTCAATCCTCGAAAAAACTATATTATTAGTGTAAGAAAATATTATAGATGTTAATTACTAGCTTGCTTTAGCAAGAAAGAAAAAAAGTCAACAAGTCAAATGGACGTACAATAAAATGCACATTTATCACTAAAAATGTAGGCAATTTTATATTAAATATATATAACCCTCTTGTAAACATGAGAGTCCAGACTTCTTTTTTTTTCACAAAAATTCGGTAGTTCCAAATTTTTTAAAATAGTATTCTGTATTTTAATATTTTAAATTTAAGTTATTTATTACAAGTAAATATTAGTAATTGGATACCAAAAAGAGAAGAAGAAATTCTAATAAATTTTCTGATTCTAGATTTACAAAAATTTATCAAAAGCACAGAATAATCCGGATATTATTATATATTAACAGGGTTAATTAAGACTAATTTGCTGAATTAGTGGCTTTTATTTTTATTATGGTACCATACTAACATTTGAAGAGCAATTAAAGTTCTGATTTAATTTTGGGATCTAAAGATTGAGTTTAAACTTTAAATAGATGAGACTCAGAGGAGGAGGAAGGGACAAGATGTGACGCTAGATTCCAGATATTCTTGCACCATCAATTTAATGTTCATCATTTCATCACTACAATTATTTATGTTTTTCAATACCTATATATATATATATTTACTATTCCAAATCCAATTGTATCTCTATTAGAGCTGCACATCTTCATCGCCAAAACGCATCGCGACCCATCGCGGCGGTTTCTGGCGCATCGCGACTCTTCGCGATTTCGAGCTTCCAATCGCGATTCGTCGCGGCAACACACATCCATCGCGACTCTCTCTCTCTCTCTCTCTCGCTCTCTCTCTCTCGCGATCCATCGCGATGCACCGCGAGAAATCTCACCACGACGCATCGCGATTCGCCGTTTGGCGATTTCCGGCGATTTCGCCCCGACCCATCGCGACGCCGTGAAATGCACCTCTAATCTCTATTCATAACGAAATTATTACTATTAATTTTGGTGTAATTAACTACTTATGTTAAAATTTAACGAAAACTGAGTACGTTCACCAAAATTTAATATAAATAATTAGTTAAGCTAAAATTAATATTATGAGTAATTATATGACTAAAAGTGACCAATACTTAATTACACTAAAACTAATAATATGAGAGTTTTCTCAATCTCATTAATATATCATACACAGCCCATTGTTGAACTCAGTAAAGACAGAACCACGAGCATGCTAGGAACTTAACTGGTAATGAGAATCGGCGGACTCGTTGAGCAAATCCGCAAACTTCTCACCCAATAGATCGCCAGATTCCGGATCTTTCGTGCTAGCGCCGGTGTCGGTCCCGCCTACCCACCCGTCTTCCTCGTTCTCCCAGTGTATCCTCGTGTCCACACCCGGCTGCGGGCGTGGCCGCCTAGGCTGGCCCTCCGACGGCGACGCAGCTGCGCACTGGACGCGTCCGGTGCCACCGCGCAGCGCTGCAGCCGAACTTGTCGACGCTAGGGGCACCCGGCGTTCTGGCCGGAAGAAGGAGCATGTGCCGTGAGGGACAGCGATGCTGGCGGAAACCATGGAATCCACTGTGGTTGAGGTTTTTCATGGATTATGATGAGGAATGTTTGAATGACATGATAATACTTTTTTCTTTTTCTTTGTGGTCTTCGTTCTTGCTCAAACTATGTGGTTCAGAATTTAGATTGAGATAGTGTCTTTTTGGCTTATTATATTTTCTAGTTCTTTACATGTACTAATGATGAATTTTCATTGGCTTATTATATTTTTGGAAAAGTAAATATGTTTTAGCTTAAAGGTAAGTTCCTACCTAGTAGAGTCCGTGAAACGAATCTGTTTTACAAAGATCGTCCCGTTCCAAAGTGTGGAGGTGCGAAATAAAATTTTATATTTTTTTAAGAAGTGTGTGATGGATTGTAAGAAAATAAGAAAAATTCAGAAATTCATATCTCAATTTTATATTGGTCGGAATTTTTCTGGTCTTACGACCAGTTGTTGAGTGTGAAGCCTAATCTACACGAAAGCGCTACCGAGATTAGGCTTGTAGCACGGGTATTTTAGACTTTTCACACGGGTTATTTGCCCTACGTTTATTTTTCGCTTATAAGGCTTGTAGCCGTCATTAGTGCGTTTTGTAGCACAAATTGAGAGGGGCGAGATTGAGGGTGTAACCAGAAACTCCGATTGAGAGATTGATAGTGGATCGAGATTTACAGGCGGCAAGTGGACGTATCTCCTACACTGGGAGCGAACCACTATAATTCTGGTGTCGATTTCAATTTCGTTTATCGCTTTTATCGTTTTTCGAATTGGGAATTAGGGCAAAATTCCTAACACCAGTGTCTAGTGAAACCGTTTCTAGATTTGTTCCGGAAAATCGTTGCATTCCCAGGACACCACATTTACATATTAATAACATTTTTGGATTTAAACTTTCCAAGTAAAAATCCTTGTGCTGTTCTCTTTTTATTACTATCTACTAAGCACGATTATTTGGATTTGTACCACTTTTTTTTTCTTATTAAAAAGTTGATTTAGTAAAAAGTAAAAACGGTAATTTTGAGGTGGAGTAATAATTGCATAGTTACCAAGAACGTACTAGGCAAATGTGTGAAAGGGTATATAAATACTTGGCGAGCATTTATTCCAGTGGGACCCCAATTTATCGATTAATGTCGGCATATGTACTGATGAATTAATTTGCAGCATTAAGCAATGGTGTTTCGTACGAATACGATGTAAGTGAGTGAGAGGTACGACCTTAAATGATATCAAACTTAATTCACCTCTACTTCCAAATTCAAAAGATTATTCATTGTACACATATATGTTTTGTCATTTATGAAAATAAATATGTACTCAGCTTCTAGTTTACTATATTAAATTGAACATAATTCCTTTACTAATTAACTCGAGCTTTAGGGAGAAACTAATATTTTTGCTGTTTTTTGGGCGATATTTTTTAGCCAAAATATAATGTATGGGCTATATATATGTAGATAAGGAGTATCAAGGGTGAATTATAATGATTTTTGTAATTAATATAATATAATATTTTCCATGTCTCTATTATTTGTATAACTCAGACTTGGATAAGATATAATAAAACTCAAAAGAGAACTTCATTAACAGTTCGAAGGGAGGGACATTATAAGCTACCAAAAATACATATAAAAACAGTATATGTATAAAGGTTTAAGAAAATATCATCAGTACCATCAATTTTGCGATATACTCATAAAATCAAATCAGCAATCAGTACAGATTTTCAATAACTTTATCATTATACTCATAAATTAGACTCGGGGAAAGTTCTGATTTGCGGAATTCAACATTACGATATAAATATCTTTGGGCTTTTTTTGACAATAAGAATTGATTTCATTAATGGGAGGACTTTTTTTGACAATAAGAATTGATTTCATTAACGGGAGGGAGTAAGGTCCCCACTAACAAGACTTACAATCTACACGGGGCATTCAAACGCCCACAAATCCGATGTCAAAACGGATAAACGTGTTTTGGCGATACAATTCCCCGACTCATTACAAGTTCTCGGAACCCATTGGCATCTCCCGGGCGGGCCTACCGTTCACATTAGCGCGCCGATGCTAACGATGTTCGGTCCTTAGAATATATCTTTGGGTTTTAATCTAACACAATAACAACCTATTTATTACAACCAACACACCTATCAAAGGGTGTAAAAAAAAAAACAAAAAACTGAATTTTGGGAACAAAAACATTGTTATCGAAGATCCTATAGACCAAATAATAAGGTTCGGATTCATAAAACAAGGTCTTCATTCAATTTGGATCACATTGGGTCTTCGGTTTATACTTTCAAAAAACCGAATAATAAGATCCAAGTCTTTTTTAAGTGTAAAATCGATAGCGAAGACATATATCAAACTGCAAAACTATATGATGAGCATCCATTCTCCCATGGCTGAACTATCCAAAGACCAGCCTCCATATTAGTTCACGAAATACGAAGCAACAACAAGAATCAAATAAACGTTGAACACTAGTTCGAGGATAGTTAGGTAATTACCAAGCAAACCCAGCAATGAAAATCGAAACTATACACAAAGCAAATCAACGATGTTGCCAAGTAAAAGTTATAACTACATCGTCAATGTGTGAGTACAATACAAAGCTCGAACCCTACACCAAAAAATATCAAAGAAATAAAATAATATAATAAAAAAACACACACACACAGAGCTCAACGTCAACGATGACCATTCCTTCTCTTCACTGGTCTAGTCCCAAGAATAATTAGCCACTCCCATATTATCACGATCTAGAAGACTAGGACTAAGAATAAACCAACCAAATTAACGATGATATGTCATGAAATTAAGTGATTAAACTAACATTAACACATCACAAACACAGCAGCAACAGGAGGAAGAAGAAGAAGAAGAAGAAGAAGAAGAAGAAGAAGAAGAAGAAGAGGAACATATTAATAATGTGTATCGTCGTCATATATATATATATATATAATCAGATCAGATTCACACCCCAATGGCCTGCGGGTTCGGCACCACCGCAGCCGAATGCGCCACCATCGGCGGTTGATGCTGGTGCTGCACCGCCACGTCGACCCCGTCTCGGCGGCGATGCGCGTTCTTGTTGTTGTGCATCCACACCTTAAGCACATTCCGCCGGACGCCAATGTCGGCGCAGAACTGGTTGATCGCCATGTCGTCCTGCCGCTGAATCCGCCACCCGATGCTCTCCGCGAACGCCAGCATCCTCTCCTTCTGCTCCGCCGTGAACTTCGTCCTGAACCTCTTCCCGCTCGCCCCACCGCCGCCGGAGCCGGTGATGACCGCCGTCGCCGCCTCATCCCTCTCCGGCGTCTCCGAAGACCTCCGCTCGTAGCTCGCGTGCCGCTCCCACCTGGGCGTGGCGGGCCCCGGCGCCGGCGGCGGGTTGTAGAGGATGACGGGGTAGTGGCCGCCGCCGCCTCCGGCGCGCGCGTGCGGGTCGCGGCGGTGGAAGTTGCGGTGGCAGCCGCACGCGGCGCAGGTCAGCGGCGGCGCGTCGGCGGGCATGAACTCGCCGCAGCCGTCGTTGGCGTGGCCGCCGATGGAGGCGGCGTGGTTGCGCATGCACTCGCGGTACTTGACGGCGGCGTCGGCGCCGGCGACGACGAGGAGCTTCTTGTTGTTGTTGTGGTGGTGGGTCTTGTTGTGGGGCTCCACAATGTCGCCGTCTTCGCTCTCGTTGTCGGTCTTCATGTTTGACTGCTTGTTATATGGGACTACGCTCAAGTCCATAAGTATTAGAGAGGAGATGATCTGGGTTTTAAGCCCTTAGAGACTACGATTACGGTTCAGTGACTGCTATTATATACGTATATATGATCAAGATCAAGAGAGAGAAAGAGTAGGGTTAGGGTTTGGGCAACAATATGCAAAGTGTCTGTCAAGTGTGATAATAATGGCGTTTCGCAGCAAAAGCGTGATATATTTAAGACGAGTACATGACGCAAAGACACGGTCGAGACTCGAGAGATGGAGATGATCATTTAATTTAATTTAAGATTATTATTTATTATGATTAGTAGAATTTAGAAGAAGAAAGTCTCTCTCTTCTTCTCCGTAGACGTACACGTGTCGGTCTGGTTTTATCCTTAATTAATACGTACGAAGCTAAATTGTATTGCTAAACGTGGCTTCGAACGAAGAGGGAATACAGTAACGGAATTTGGCGTGGAAAGCCGTGCATGCGTGGACGTGTGCGTGCCGAGCCAAAGACAACATTGTTAGTGTCGCGAGGGTATAAGAGAGTAGCGACAGACAGCACTGCGTGTCTTTTTGTTTGATTAAGGTTGGTTAACTATGACTAGTTGTTGATTAGAGAATGATTGACTGGTTTAGAGCAACGCCCACGTAACGAAATATGATAAGGTTAATTAGAGGGATAATAATTAATACTACTTTGATTTGTAGACAAGCATGTACACACAATTACTTTATCTATTTAAATCCAAAAACATTGATAATTAAAAATAACATTGTATGATGGTGATACATGTCTCTGAAATAAAATTAAAAAAAAAAAAAAATTATTGACAAAAATTGGATTGTCTAATAATATTTTTTAGCAAAAATTAAAGAGAACTATTATTTTACTGAATTTTTATTCTTTTAAAAATTGATCCGGTAATCGTTGATGTATGATTTGATCAACTTTTCCAATTTATCACTTAATTGAAAAGCATTTTTTGAGTTAGTTTGCGATGGTGAATTTTATAGCTCAATTTGTTTTATTGTAATATAATGTCATGTTTCTATAAATTAAGATGCACAAGTTCTTGCATACGTAAAAAACGAAATATGAAAGTATTGAAATCAATTTTTTGTCAAATATTCATAGATTTTATTAGCTACTAGAATAATTAAAATAATTGATTACTTTAAAATAGTATCAAAGTAATTAATTTACAAGTTATTACACACTATTATAGAAAGTTCAAGGAGCATATATTTCAACAATGAAATATCAATATTGTTTTAGTAGTAATTTTTATGAAGATCAAAGCTATAAAAAAAAAATATATATATATATATATACATATCAATTCACAATGTCGACCACCAATATAAGTATCATCTGTTAATTAGTTAGTGACTTTAATCGGAAAAACTAAAATAAATACAATCATCAGACGTTTGACTCTCATAAACAAGACATTGACTTGTTATAATTAAGAAGTCATTCTTTCACGGAGGGGCAGCGGTGGAATTCGGGAGGGACACGTGGCGGGGGTTGTCCTGTAGCAGTGCTCGTGAAAGGTCGATGTCTCATTATCAGGGGGTGCGGGGCCCACCACGTGGGCTCTGCGAGATCGGTCAGGCGATCGGACGGTGGAGAGATGGCGATGCAGATATGGGTATGTATGTGTATATACCGGACGTCACGCTTTTCCCGCCATGGCCATGCCTGGTGGGGCCCGCCGTGTCAGAGAGCGTGGGTTCCAAGGTAACAGATGAAGCCCCACCACCGTCCATTCACCTTCTAATTACTGACAATCTTCTCTGCCACACGTAAATAATCCACACCCATTATTATTTATTATTAATCTAATGATATCATTTTTATTTTTTTGTTATATAATACTTAATTAGTGGTATTATCTGACGACTGTTTTAGTTTTCAGTCATAAGAAGCAGTACAGTGATGCTTCTTTGAGAAATTTTAATGGATTTTCTTTTTTGAATGGAAGATTAACAGGGAATAAATATTTGGAGCATTATTGGCAATTAATCTGTGTTTAAATCATGACATCATAAGATATGCCTGTAAAATCATGTATTTATTTAGTAGTATCAGTGTTCATGGGAAGGGAACAAACAATTGAAAAATATAGTTGTATAGTTTCAATTATTAGTGTAGTGGTGTTTCTATTATTGATTGGAGTTAAATTCGGTGGCAAGTTTTGCCAAATGGACCGCATTATGCACAATGGTGTACGACAATCGTTTCAGATCTTCACGATTCTTTTCCGTTTTCTTTAATCATTTAATGACAGGTCTTCTTGAAATAAAGAAGTGACATTTAAGTATACACCAAGTAGGTTTCTTAATCTCCAACACCAACTTGCTAGATTCTACCCAAATCTCATCTCACACATAATAACCACTTCTCCATCCAAATCCTTATCCACTCTTGCTTTTTAAACCCAAATATGGGATCATAACTAATATTTTTTATTTCTCTATTGCAAATTCAAAATTAGCCGACATTTTTTCGTTTAGCTTGCATAAATAAATAATTCGAAAGCCTTATAATTTTACCACATTATTGAGATTCTTAACTTACATAGGATTAAGCCCTTTTTTTTTTTAAAGAACACGAGCATCATTAAACCCTTCGCGTTCGGGTGCCACTCGAGAGGGAAGACCGTCTCAAACAAGGGTCGAGACTCCTTGGTTACAACCTTATTTATTCAAAAGCAGAGACTGAACACTTCGTAACAGATTTCAACCAAGTAATATTTCCTCTAGAATGCGAATTTGACAAAACCGTTCGTAATTTCATTACAACTTCTCATATAATTCTTGGAATGGACTTGCTGTTTACTTACATAGCATTCTTTGAGAGTTAAAAAATATAATTTAATCAAAATTATTAATTTTATTACACGAATAATATATATATATAACTAGTGTAATTCTTATATTAAATTACTTGGTCCAAATAACTGCAGTCACGCACAAGGGATGTCTGAGTTTGTTGCGTGAATTGATGATAATGTAATTATATGTCATGTGAGAGAGAGAGAGAGAGAATTGAAGCCAGCAAGATTGTCACCAATTCCGACAAAAGTGATGAACTAATCATAAATTTGTGAAAAATAAAATAAAAACAAAGAAATAAACACGAGTATCCCAGAAAAGAAAAGAAAAATACCCTTTTCTGGGTCCGTACCACTAGTAATATCAACCGCCAATATATTTATTGACTATATAGTCAGGATTTATAAAAAAAAAAAAAAAAAAGTGAGAGAGAGAGAACATATACTGATAACGTGATGAACAAAAAATCAGACTACGTTGTGTACTTTCCGAGTGAGAAGAGAAACAAGTAGGTCCGACAAAGCAGAATAGACACTCAACAGAATTGTATATTCACCCAACAAGTCCCAAGAACAAGACATATGTATTTACTATTCACATGTTTGAGTTCTGTACGGCTTATGATAACTTAGTTAATCGGTCTCATTTAATTACACTTTACTTAGCGAGAGTTGAGTTAAGCGGAGATTCTCAGTCGTCGGAAAGGAAATCGGGGAGGTAGTCCGCGCAGCCGTCGGCCCTGTTCGGCGGACAGACGCGCTTCCTCACCAGCATTTCCACCGTCGGGTACTTCCTCTTTCGACCCCCTCTCGGTCGTGATCGGAACAGAGCGTCTGTCTCTTCAAAATCACCCTGAAATCGAATCAAATCTAGTTGAGGAGGATTCTTTTGACATCGTGGGAAATGAATTGAGTCAATTAACTAAAATATAGAATAATGAAATTAAAAACTAATTTGTGATGGGAAAATTAAGTATGTATGCTTGATACTGTGAAAAATAAGGAAAAAAATGGAAAACTATGTTGATCCTCCTAAAACTGACAAAAATACCCTCCTTCCCCCTCTTAGCTATAAGGAGGAATCTTTCGTGTTCTCTGTATTTTTTCTTCTCAAACACCAAATCGTCAGCCATAATTGTGCAATAATATAATTAATATTCCCTGACAAGAATTTACAAAATATAATAGTAAAGTCTTGATTCTACAAGCATGAATTTTATTGAAAAACATAATTAATTTATCTAATCAAACTTGAGCAATGAAAATTAGAATGGAAACTCACAGCAGTGTGAACGTGGAGTCCAGTGTTCTCATGGCTATTCCGCACGTGCTTGTATGCGAACCTCATGCCGCAGCCAGAGAAGCCGCAAACAAACGGCTTGCTTTTAAAGTGAACAGCCCTCGTGTGTTTACTGAGATTGGATTTCTGAGAATATAGGAAAAAGCCAATAAGCTATATTGATGGAAAAAAAAAACCTCTGAAATCCCAAAATCCAAAAAAGCTCGGCAAAGACCAGTACGTACTGTTGAGAATGTTTTATCGCAGCCCTTATAATGGCATTTAAGGGTATTGGCCTTCGGTGAACCCTCTTCGTGAGTTCTGAGGTGTCTTTCAATGTTCTTTCTGAGCTGCTTGGCCCCACAGATTTTACAGGCCATATACCGGTGGCATGATCGAATGTGTTCCATGAGACACTTATCGTTGCTGAATATTTTCATACACCCTGGTTCGCCACATAATGCCTCGACATAGTCCAGCTTAACTGCAACGTTAAGGAAATATTAAATATAATTTTTGCTTCAAAGTAGATAAATAATGATATATTACTCCAGATATTTGAATCAACATACCATGGGATTCTTCGTGCTTTTTCAGCCTTGACGCAAATTTAAACACTTTTCCACAGCCAACTTCTGGGCATATGTGCTGCTTCAAACTAGAAGATTGTTCGTCATTATGTTGTTCTTTAACGTGCCTTGTTACATTTCCCTTAATTGCAAATTCACGGTCACAGTTCTCGATTGGGCATTTGAACAGTTTCCCTTTGTGCTGAAGAAGATGACGAGTCAAGTGATCCTTTCTTCTGTAGCTAGATCGACAATCATCCACCGTGCAAACGTACGGCCTCTGTAATGGAAATAAGAAAAACCGTTACAGCTTGCAAAACCAACATATAGAATCAATGTGAGAGTAGAAAATTGGACCCAGAATTTGACCATAGCGTGAGTGAGGCTCTCAAGTGAAGGAGCTTCTCAGGCGGTCACCCAACCTGATACTAGTCCATTCAAGTTGAGCCCATCGCATTTTGGAGTTCTCTGTTGGGATCCAATGCCTCACACTTATATACTCGGATATACTGGTTCCTGCAAAAGCCTGATTCTAGTTATAAAATGCAATGCCAACATATAAAATCAATGTGAAAGATTACAAATTCAGCCTAGAATTTGACCATAGCGTGATCGAGGCTCTCACGTGAAGGAGCTTCTCAGGCAGTCACCCGACCTGATACTAGTCCATTCAAGATGAACCCGTCGCATTTTGGAGTTCTCTGTTGGGGATCCAATGCATCACACTAGTATACTCAGATATAATGGTTCCTGCAATATTTAGCCTCATTCTAGTTAGACAATGCACTCTCAATAAAAATAGTACGAACATGGAAATCATTCCAAAATCTGCTCCTGTGATACATATACTAACTCGGGAAAAATAATATATTCGGTAAACCATCGTCAATGTTGATTATATGCCAAAGTAATACTAGCTGTAATCGAACCAGACAACCGCAAAAACTGGGTTATTAGAGCAGGCAGTTATTTAGCCCATACAGGATTTCAAAGCTAAACTAACATAGACACGAAAATATTAGTATGATAATAATACTAAAGTACATATCTTCATGTTGCGAAAATCTACAATATCATATGAAGAAGAAAAACTCGAAAGACCAAGCAAGAAATACCTCAAGAGAATGGCTTTGCATGTGTTGTTTCAAATATGCAGGTTTCTTAAAAGTAAGACCACACTGTTCACATGTGTTTGATTCTTTCTTATTTCCGGTGCTCACAACCTCCTCACTCTTATTTTCAAGCTCATCCTGAACAACAAGCAAACAATACGGTATAAGAATTAGAGGTTATATTACAAGGCGTCCAATCCACACAAGAGTACCGAAAACGCAAACTCCACTACCACGAGCAAAAACAATTGGATTATATACAGAGATATAGATCGAAAATTAAAAGGACTAACTTTGTGATGAGCCAGGATGTGAGAGGAAATCAACGCTTTCTTGGACCTACAAATGCCGCAAAACTCGCAGAAGTATCGCCTTATATCTCTGAAGATCGGTCTCTTTTTATCTCGAGCTTCACAATCCTCCATTTCTGATCTCGGAATAAGCTCTAGATTAGGCATGTCGAAGGGTTTCTTCAGTTTCGACTTCACGGTCATAAGGACCTGAAACGCCTATTCAGCTTTACAGACCTAAGAACAGATGACCCAGATTAGAATCGGAGAACCAACTGTCCGAATACCTCTTTTGAACTGAATTTCAATCCTAAATTCGGTTTGACCCTGAGCTTGTATTAGAAAGTAATGACACTATTTCACAAAAACTCTTGGTCTAACACAGGAATTATTGGTCCCTCAAAGCATAATATTCCAGAACCTACTAAAGATGCAGATATCTATGATAAACATCAAACTATTATGCCCTCTAGTAACCCAGTTATCTTTGGTTATTGAAAGCCTCGATTTATAGCTAATCAACCACCGATCGAAAATCACAAACACAGAGCAATCGTACCTCTGAGATGGCGAGAATCGGAGGTCGACGGCGAACTGTGAAATGGAGAAGACACAACAAAATTAGAAAATCCAAAACCCTAAAATCAGATAACCAGGAATTAAGAACCTGGTTCGATCATGTCGAGATTTTTCTTACCTGAAATTGATCGATGGATAATCGAGAACGCGATGGGGCTCGGAGAGATCTTCACGCGATCGATCGATCGAGAGAGAACGAAACAGTGAGATTATCGAAATGAGCAGTGAGAATATACAGTTGAGTGGCGCGAGAATATGATTATATACGAAGATCGAAGCCCTTGATACGTGTCCCTTCTGTTATGGGCCTCTAGGCCCATTTTTAAACGGATAGGCCCAAATTCCCAATTATATATTTTCAGGCAATTTCTCAAATATCAATTTGTATCAATTTACTTCTTTAATTTATTATTATTGAATACCAATTTTCTCAGTTTTAAAAATAATGAAAAAATATTATTTGAAAAAAAACTAACTTTAAAGGAAAAATAAATACAAAAGAAAATTTATGGAGTGATAAGATACAAAATGATAAGTTGATGGGGGTAAAAGTGATGTAGTATAGGTTTCAAAAAAAAAAAAGTGATGTAGTATAAAGTTTTTTTTTTTTTTTTGACAGTGTATACTATATAGTATAAAGTTTAACTAGGCATAAGAGGTAAATTGATACAGAATAAAAATAAAAGAGTAGTTTGGTTAGAGTGCTGAGTTTACGAGTATTTGTGGTATTTATTGACTTATTTATGGAGACATTTCCAATTTTTGTAAATTTATTCGACCGAGTAGCTTTCTAGCCACTAACTAACACGATATCTTATGTATGGTTAGTTTAGTTAAGGATTTATAAGAGAAAAATCATGAAGATCTTTATAATTTATAATGAAATTTACATGAGTTCAACATGAGAAAATCATGAAGATCTTAATAATTTATGATGAAATTTACATGATGAGAAAATCATGAAGATCTTTATAACAGTCGCTCAAGTTAATTAAGTAATAGAATGAGCATGTAATACATTTAGTTGTTGTCTTGATTTCAAGGTCTCATTTCAAAAGATCCAAGATTGACTTTTAACATCGACAAAACATGTATTTTTTTAAATCTATATATTATAAAAGGAGGAACTCACAAGTGAGGAGGCAAAGTAATATTGAGGTATTCACATTTTCTCTTTTCTACTTCACTATATCACATTACTTTGCTCACTCACTTGTGAGTTCCTCATTTTATAATATATAGATTTTGATTTTTTTTTTTTTATAAAAAACTTCTTCATGACACAACAGTAACTTCCTCTCTAATTTACTTCACCTTAATAACTTTCTCTCTCATTAACTTCACCTTAACTAATTTTTATTGCTTAAACGTTTTTTTTAGTTGATCTATGACTTTTGGATATGAAAAGGTAGTGTGGTTTTCTCTTTCTTTTTTAAAGCCAAATTAATGTCTCTTGGTATCTTTTATTTTTTATTTTTTTTATTAGTTGCTTCGTACACTTTCTCGAAAAATACAATTATTTTCCCTTTAACAAATTGACTTTTTTTTTTATGTTTTCCATAATTTATTTATGTTAGAATTTTGTTTTCTAGGCTTTTGGTGTTCATTCAATCTTTTGGTTTACTCTCTTTAATGCATTAATCATAGTAATAATATGTATTAAAATCATATATTTATATACATAGCCCTTTCAAATGGATATTTTCTCTACTATAAATAGAGATTTTGGAAGAAATGGATTACCATTCACAAATAAGATACTCTCATCATGTGTGTATATATATATATATTATTCTCTCTTTCTATTTTTCTCTATAATATATCAATTACTAACATGCTATGTCAATGTGTTATAACGTTACATTTGAGATTACATGATATTCTAATGTTTGTACGTTTTACAATACATGTTCTTTGTAATAAGAAGCCAAAAAAAAAAAAAAAAGTGAGAGGGAGACCATGAGATTGGTTCAAGAGAGTATGAACTTTTGGCATTGACGATTATGCTTGGTAAGTTTTTTTTAGATAGTTTTCTCATGTTTATATATATGGATAGACATACTACATCATCCAGTTTTTCAACCGGTATTTTTTTTCTTCCATTCCTTTTTCTTTTCAGTTTTGTAACTATTTTTTTTTTTCATCCTAAACTTTATTTATTATTCTTTAGATTAATTTGTTGTGAAATCTCAATCTCTCTGTACAGAAATTTTTTTGGTACGGTTTACTTAGTATTATAGCAACCAAGAATGAGGAGATTCATTATTCAATTATTTTTATACGTGTTACATATATATTTTGTGGCTCATAAATAAAAGAACTTTTGGTATATAATCGTACATATTCTTCGTAGTTGATAATTGACATAATCTTTTTAGACATATGTGTATCTATGCAATTAACTCATTATCGGTTATATATATATATGATCATTTTCTTAAAATTCCTTTTACTTTGGCATTTGGGATTCTTGCTTTGGGATTTTTACATCCTAAACTTGTGTTGAGACCTAAAAATCACACTGCCGATTTTGAAAGTAAATATTAAAAAAAATAAAAATAGAAAGCTTATATGTTTGTATATCATTTTTATTGTGGGTTATGTAGTTTGGTTAAAAGAACATGATTTATAGTTAAATAGATTATTAAAAAAAAAAAGTAGTCTTCACGTAACATCATTGATAGACATTATGTAAATTACAAGAATGGTTATGTTCTATAGTTTAATACAATATAATTATTTCGTATATGATCTTATAACACATAGGATATACATTTTATTTTTTAATTTGTTCTAATTAATCTACTTAATTTATTATTTTTTAAGAAATATTGCCAACGATGTGTTTCAACACCGTGCGAAGCAATATTTTCTACATTAACTATGATTTTTTTTTCCTTAATTTCAGGGTTTTTTTATTTTTATTTTTACATTAATCACACAAGCAATGAGTGATAACTCCCAGGAGCTATTTGGATGAACATGGAATAAGATATTCATTTTTGTTTTCATTAGTGGTACTACTGAAACATCATGGAGTTGTGAACTTAATAATCAAATGAGAGGTTGAAGGATTTAGATGAAGTTGCCAAAAACGATATCGCAGCTAGAGTTATCAATTCGCAATGAATTGCCACGTTTGAACTTCCAAATTCTACTAATGTTATTCCTCTAACGTTTGTGAGAGGTCATATAAGTTTTAAATGTTGCTTTCTTATAATTTTTACAATGTACAAGTCATTACTAAATTCATTTTTATTTTATTAGTGTTATATTTGTACACTACTTATATTTTTAAAATGTTGATAAGAGATAGAAGTAATTAGTCATTAATTATTGGAATACGAATCAATTTACAAGCAAATTAAACAGAGAGGAATCTATGCTTTGTAGATATAGTATTTTTTTTAATGAAAATATAGTATATATTGAGTACATATATATTCTTAAATCTTAATAGGTTAAAATATGTTTTTTTTTTAAGTTTAGTAAAATAAAATTCCAAATAATATATTGTTTGAAAAATAAAATCAATTATTATATATCTTTAATCTATATATTATTTAACTAATTTATCTAATCAAATCAAATTATTTATTTATTTATATAATACAAATATGTTGGAAATAAAATCATGATTCATGATATGAATTATGCAATCAAAGTAGCTATAATAAATATAAAAAACAAACACTGTTATTTTTTTATATTAAACGTTACAGTTTTAATTTCATCAAAAAAAATATCAAAAATAAATGTATTCAATATATTTACCTATAATTATAAACTATGTTTTTTACCATCGCGCAAAACGCGGACAATTCAACTCCACTTGCAATGGGTGATACGGAAATCGATTATGTTTGCAACACAGTGGTAAATTATTCAGTAGTATAACGTTGAAACTAATTAAGCATACTATATAACTAAATTAAATTTTATAGATAATTGCTTTGGTCATTTGGTGTCACACATCACTTACATATATATTTTTTAGAGAGAATTCTTCGATAGTTGTTTCACATTATAATTATCAATGGGTATATTATTTAAACAAGATTTTTTAGAATAA
Source organism: Parietaria judaica (assembly GCA_954871525.1). Lineage (NCBI taxonomy): Eukaryota > Viridiplantae > Streptophyta > Magnoliopsida > Rosales > Urticaceae > Parietaria > Parietaria judaica. Next base: position 2,871,847 of record OX940861.1, read on the forward strand.
AATATTAAGATGTTTGCTATGAGTCCAAGAAAGTAAGAAGAATACGAAGAGCAAATCGTTGCATGTCAACATATTAGTGTAGCATGGTAATGTGTATTTATGAATAAATTAATATTTTTCTTATAATGTCAAAACATATATTTATATATATATATGTAATGCATGATATCTACTTATATTTATCGCTACGTACCACGCGAGGCGCGGTGTTGTACACTAAATGAGCCAAAACGCTCATTCTAATATTTGCATGATAAATATATGGTATTAAAACGCTCATTTTTTTTAAGGTGATGCTCAATTTAGATGAGACAAACATGTAAGATATTTACGTTAATGAACTACGAGAGAAAGGCACAAATATGTACAAAATATTAACTTTCATGACATTTAATATCATATATTATAGTTAATACAATTTTTTGAATACTGCACGATTTTTGGTTATACATTGTTAATCCATTTATTGTAAGTTAATTAAAATTATGTCTTTCCATGTCTATCACAAGTAAATTCTATCTCTATATCTATTTTGTTTAAGTGAAAGAATAAGCGGTGACAAAATTAAAATTACAAAAGTATCTCTATCTCTATCTCTTTTGTTTCAGTGAAAGATTATAAGCAGGGAGATGCTTTGGTGTCATGCATCTCTTCGAAAAGCTATTTCGCAATGCACGTAAAAGAGCTGAGACAGTAAACAATTTGTGGTAATTATGTTGGTTTTGAACCAACTTTTCTTTTGAGACATGTAATTGATTAAGAAATTTGGAAGCTACATAATAGTAGAAAAAATATGAAAATATGTTCAATTATCAACGAGACATTGTAATTTATTGAAAACATAAAAATAGGTAGCTAACAAAAATGTTAAATTTATAAAAATTTCAATTTTCACAAAAAGTAAAACAAATTATTATTATTAGATTAAAGCATTTTCATTTAAAAACTATGAATTTTTTAGCAACTCTTATATTTTTAGATCGTCACTTATTTTCGTTATAATAATGTTACTGATTTATTTATAAATATATATATCATATTTAATACTAATAAAAAAGACAATAACATTAAATTCAGCACAATCTCCATGTAGTTAACTTAATTTGACCACAAAATTATTATTTTTAATTTTATTTTCAACTATTTAAATATGATTACATGTTCTTAATTGTTTAACAATTCATTTATTATAGAATATTTGTGGATTATTCTATTCGTATAAAATATATATTACACTATCATATTTACTAAAAAAATCATTAATGAGATTATGTACACAATAAAATTGAGAACTTGCTGAGTTCGATGTTGATTTATTTCGTTTTACTATTTAGTTCAAATTAATCAATTTATTTAACGTTTCAGTTGAAATCTATAGGTAATACAAAATCTATAGGTAATACTATGTTATTGCAATTTAAAATTGAGCAAATAATGAGTTCTGTTTTAATATATTTCTTCCTGATAAAATATTACAATCAAATTAATAAACTTCTTAAACATTTTCATTAATTTATAAATAATATAATTTGTTTAGAATTTTATTAAAATTTGTAAGTAATATCACGCCACCGCGCGAAGCGCGGTGCTGTCCACTAGTTAATAGATAAAAGTAATTTATCATCTTATTTGAGGCAAAATACTGCAATATAATGAGTTGTAATCTTTATATTTTTAGTGGTAAAATTTGTAATGATATAATTATTTTTGTGAAAAATAGTTTTAAAAAAAATTATTTAGTCTCTATCATGAAGTTTCACATGGCGACGTATTATTATTTCACGTTTTCGCTCTTATTGATCGCATTTCAACACAGTTTCAACATATTATAACTATTTTATTATTATGATTTTTCCAGTTTTGGTTCTTTATCACTATTTGTCATTAATTTATTCAAACGTAATAAATATTTCTAATTATTTCTTAAAAACGTGTCAAATTGTGGTCATCGATGTTAGGAATTGAGCCCTAATTCACAAATCAGAAAACGACAAAAGCAATAAACGAATTGAAATTTGACACCAAAATTATAGTGGTTCGCTCCCAGTGTAAGAGGTACGTCCACTTGCCGCTTGTAAATCTCGATCCACTATCAATCTCTCAATCAGAGTTTCTGGTTACACCTTCAATCTCGCATATCTCAATTTGTGCTACAAAACGCACTAATGACGGCTGCAAGCCTTATAAGCAAAAATAACATTAGGGCAAATAACCCGTGTGAAAAATCTAAAATACCCTCGCTATTCAGGTCGATCAACTTGATTGCTCTGTGTCGGGTCTCGGTAGTGCTTCCGTGTAGATTAGGAATCTATTATACAATATTTTAAAAAATAAAAAGGAAAAATCGACTTTAGATTTGTTTAAGAGAACTTTATCTATTTAATTTTTAATAGATGTTGCAATGTTTTTTTTTTTTTTAAATAGAGATATTCTCATTAAATCAAACAGGGTGAATGTCCCTTTGGATGTCGTTAACAAGCCACTCTGGGCAAACATACGACCGAAAATCGGGAATCAAATCCGTGAGGTGGGATCTAGCTACCCTATTTGCCACTTCCTTGCATCCTCTAGGGATCCAATGACAATTTACAACCGGTCTCATTTTCCTACAAAGACGTCCAATTTCTGCTATCAACGGTCTTTGAACACTATGAAGCTTCTCCCCCTTTACAAGTTGAGCCCGACTAAACTTGAGCCCTTAAAGGATAGTGTGGCACTCCGCGGTTACCGGGGAGTCGACATCTCCAATTATCCGCGTGACAAGCCCAAGAACGTCACCTTGGCTATTCCGCACCACCCCACCGATCGCCGCTCGAATGTTATTGTGTGATTGTCGTTATTTATTTATAAAAGAAATATTAAAAATTATATTAAAAAAATTATTGAAAAATTATTTTTAACACCATTTCAACGGAAATTATGGCTCCGGTACAAGCGCCGCAAGTTCATGTAGTAAAACTAAAAGTCGTTAAGGGCATAAGGACAAGACAAACGCGAGAGAGAAGAGGACATCAATAAATAAAACCACGAGAAGGCACTAAATAGGAAATGGCATTTTCGGTGGTTTGATTGGACATTTTACCATCATGAAGTGAGCCATTAATGTGACAAAACAATAGTTGACTGACTATAGTCAATTAATATGCCCACGCCATAAATATACTCTCACGTCACGTGTACTACAAAACAAATTTTAGTTTGTCTTAAAACATTAGGGTAAACTGCGGCTAATGTACCCAATGTTTGATTTTCTGCGGATTATGTACCCAATGTTTATTTTTGGCGGCTAATGTACTCAATGTTTGATCCGTTAGATATTTTTGGGTTTTCCGTCAGTTGACCGTTAGAGAGTTATATGTACACTTTTCGTATTTTTGACATAACTCACTCATTTTTTGTCCAAATTTTATGCACGACCTATGGTTGGAAATATAAGAGATAGATCTACAACTTTAATGTTTAAAGTTTTGTAAAATCAGTTTTAAAAAAATACGAAATTTCAAGTACAACGTAAAACTGGACATTAGTTTAATGCAAAATATTTGTTTCGAGCAAATTTTAATATACTTAATGACTTTTTATGATGAAACGTAAAAGTAAAAAGTTGTAGATAAATGTTTTATCTTTCCAACGGATGTTTATTTATAAATTTTGGATAAAAAACGAGTGAGTTATGCCAAAAATATGAAATATTATTTCACATCACATCTTTTATATTTTTGGCATAACTCACTCATTTTTTGTCCAAAATTTATAAATAAACAACCGTTGGAAAGATAAAAAGTTTATCTACAACTTTTTAGATTTACGTTTCATCATAAAAAGTCATTAAGTATATTAAAATTTGCTCGAAACAAATATTTTGCATTAAACTAATGTCCAGTTTTACGTTGTACTTGAAATTTCGTATTTTTTTAAAACTGATTTTACAAAACTTAAAACATTAAAGTTGTAGATCTATCTCTTATCTTTCCAACCATAGGTCGTGCATAAAATTTGGACAAAAAATGAGTGAGTTATGTCAAAAATACGAAAAGTGTACATATAACTCTCTAACGGTCAACTGACGGAAAACCCAAAAATATCTAACGGATCAAACATTGGGTACATTAGCCGCCAAAAATAAACATTGGGTATATAATCCGCAGAAAATTAAACATTGGGTACATTAGCCGCAGTTTACCCAAAACATTATTCAAAACTTATATTTGATAATATTGAAAAATTCTAATGATTATATTCACATAATCACGTATCTTCTCCTCATTAAATATATAAATATATGAAGTTGGTCAATGCAAAAGGAAAGTAAGTCAACGCAAAAGGAGAGTAAAAGTAATTCCACATGCAAAAAAGCAATATAGTGCACATGTAATGCATATAAATATGCTTTACTCTCTGATTTCTCTTCGGTGCATCAAAGAAAAAAGAAAAAAAGACCGTGGGTTCAAATTCAAAAATGAACGTCAAAGTGAAAAAGTGTTCCAATTTAGTCCTTTCTCCGATACATTAAAGAGTGTTTGGTAATATTATTACCACTTGTTCTTTGCATTTTGATAATTTCATCTTTCAATTTTTAGTTTATAGCAACAATATATTTAAATTGTTAACAAAAATATCGATAAATGTTAGGTTATGCACGATAAATTACATGATCAGGTGTATCAAATTGAGGTTTCAAAAATCAATTGAAAAAACTAATTGTTTAAAAGTTATTAATTGAAAAAATTAGAAAAAAAAATATATATTCAAACGGGTCATATCTTGCTTACAAATTAATACTCTTGTCATTTTTTACTTGTGAGCGTATTATTACTATCTTAAAGAATAAGAGACTTGGTGTCAAAAACTAGAATTCAGTAGCTAAAATGCACAAACAGCGAAAAGTCCGGGCAATTGTGCAAATTCCTAAACATATATTTTAGGGAAATTACTGAGTATTATATTGGCAAGAGAATCCACCCAGTGGCACGTGATATTCCTCAATATATATATATATATAATATTTCCATTTTAATCCTCGGTTGTCTGATTTACGAACACCACCGACTATCAACACACAATCGCTTCATTCATTCTCAATCCTCATCAATTCTCTGCTCTCTCTATCTTCCACGCCATTGTTTGTTTCTCGAGAAAAACACAGAGCACGCATTTTTTCTCGGGAGAATGAGAGAGCTCGAACTGGATTGGACCTAGGAGAGGGGAATTTCGGAGAGCGATTCACTGGAGTCCGGAGAGCAGATCTCGAGCCAGCGAGCGAGCTTGAGGTTTTCCTTGTTGCTGGAATTGAAACCCTAGCTCTGGGGCAATGCACGGGTACAGCCGGCTCGGGACCGCACGCGCGAGCGGCTCGCCGCCGTCGTCGCCGCGGTTCCGGTACGGGCGGGGCAAGGGCTCCGGCGGCGGAGGAGGTGGAGGGAGGGGATCGAAGCAGAGCGTGGTGGAGAAGATCGTGTTTTTGCTGATTTCGGCGGTGTTTCGGCGGAGAGGCGTGCTTCTGCTCGCTCCGCTGCTCTACATTTCGGGGATGTTGCTGTACATGGGCTCCGTGAGCTTCGAGGGCGTCAGCTTGAAGAACGGCATCGTCGTGGTCCACAAGCGGCAGCCTCCGGGCTCGGTGTATCGGAGCCCTCAGCTGTTCGCGAAGCTCTGGCCGTTCATGGAAGCCGAGAGCAACGGAACCGAAAATGCGGTACTTTCTTCTGCCTTATCCATTGTAGCATTGTAGGGTGATTCATTGAGCTCCGCTCCTATAGGATTTGTAACATGCAATGTGTTTGTATTGTCTGATTCTTTGTTGTGAGAGTTGAAATTGGAATCTCTTTGAGTATTTACACTCTTCAGCAGTTTGATTGTTCACTACTTTTGCTGATAAAGGCCATGTCTTTGAATGTTTTTGAAGACCTACTCTACTGCATTATGGGTTTTTATGAACGTACGGGATTTACCCAAATTGCTACAATATTTAAATGCCGTGTTGTTAATTGTCATTTCGGAAGTTATAGATTGTTGAGACATTTAATTTCTGAAGTTACTTAATTCTTGCGAGTGTTTATTATTGGGAAAGCTTTCAATTCAACCGTATTTGGTTTGTTATGAATCTGCAATTTAACACATTTATATATCGAAAAAGGCGTTCTCTTGTGAATCATGTGCCTGGAATATTATTAAGTGAAAATATGTATCTATATGTTTCAGCAATTATTTAGTTGACTTATGTAGTATGTGTATTAAAACATGCAGTTGATGTCGGTATGGAATTCCACGGCGCATCACTGGTGGAAACCCTGTATACAAAAGGATACTCCAGGAGCAGGTAACTATAGCCAACTTTGTATATTGCGGGTTGAGTTTTGATACGACGGAAGTAAAAAACAAAAAAAAACAAAATTAGTCATTTGATGTCTGGTTTGGGGCTCTCTGGTATATGTTGGCTCGCTATATATTTGCTCATTGCTACTTATGTCGGCATTTTTATTTTCTATACTGATCTCATTTCATGTTCTTTTAATTGCCTATTACCTGTTGTTATTATTATGCAAGTATACAAGATTGTTTTCCATGTTCTATCTTGAAACTAATTGTCAAACTCAGCACATTTATATAGAGTTTTTTAGTCTAAATTTCCCTTTTTTTTGGTGTTACAGAATTGCCCAAGTCAAACGGTTACTTTATAATTGAAGCGAATGGCGGGTTAAACCAGCAGCGTCTTTCGGTAAGTTTTATGAGCAAAATCGATAAATTTATATTATAATCTGAGTTATCAAAGGATAGCTGCGAATTCCACTTAATATGTCTTTGTGCCCCCTCATTAATGATCGATGGGATATGATTAATATACAATCTTTCTAAACCTACAATTGATATTCAAATTGTTAAGATATTGACGAAAATAACTTAATCGCATACCAGAATTTGGTAAATTCTGAGCTGCTATTAAAAGTCATACCTATGTATTGCTGTGAAATATTTACTAACGCTACATTTGGATGAAAACAGAAAAAATAAGCTCATATATGATGTAAACACCATTTCTTAGTTGTTTCCCGACAATTTCTTTGCAGATTTGTGATGCAGTAGCTGTGGCTGGATTGTTGAACGCAACTCTTGTAATTCCAATTTTTCATTTAAATAGTGTTTGGCGAGACTCGAGGTAACTCTTACACTAATTCTTAGGGTCTCATTGTGATAAAAACACTGTTAATCATATTCTTATCTCCTCTAAACACCCTATAAACATTTGTTAATTAAACGGGAAAGAGAAAACAGTTCCAGATTAGAGTTGTGTAAACTAACGCATTGCAAAATTTTAAGAATCCTAGTTATTGTTTGTCAATAAGGTAGCTACATAATCATAATTCTTAGAAATCTTCATAATTCTGGCAGCTTTGGCTTCTGATTTTTAACAGTGAAAATAAAAAAGAAATAAATTCTTTTTGAATGTAAGTGCTTTAGATAAAAAAAATTGGAAATGAGATGAAGTTCCTTTGTTGTCTTTTGTTCTGCAACCAATAATCATCTATATTATACAACTACGTCATATTTGAAGTTGAACCATAAATTTTCTCAAATTATCTCATCATCCCTTTGTTTTGTGAGAATTGTATAATAAAATAAATTTATGTGCTTTCATTTCGCAGCAACTTTAAGGACATTTTTGACGAAGAATTCTTCATGCGTATGCTCGGAAGCCGGGTCAATGTGGTCCACGAGCTCCCAGAAGATGTACTTCAGCGGTTCGACCACAATATAAGCAAAATAGTGAATCTGAGAGTAAAGGCTTGGTCAAGCCCCACCTACTATCTTCACAAGGTCCTTCCGAAGTTGCTGGAATTGGGGTATGTGTTCATATCAACCTTCATCTTGGCAGGCTTTTGCACTCTAGGAACACGATAGTTTGCCAGCTTTTTGGAAGTTTCTGTACTTCGATAATCAAGCTTACTGAAAGTAGATGAAGAAATTCCTATTTCTCATGGCCTTGTGGAGTATCGTACGATGACAGCTATATATAGTTTTCTTATCCATCATGCAGGGCTGTGCGTATTGCCCCTTTCTCCAATAGATTGGCGCATGCTGTTCCTTCACCGGTCCAACAGCTTAGATGCTTAGCCAATTTCGAAGCTCTTAGATTCTCAGAGCCCATAAGGATACTAGCAGAGAAAATGGTAGATCGAATGCTTAAGAAGAGCGTCCAGAGTGGTGGCAAATATGTGTCTGTACATCTTCGCTTTGAAGAGGTGTGAGTTTTCATCTCAATTTGTAGAATTTTACAACTGTGCTCAATCCTAATAATTAATATCCTCTCTTTATGAAGGATATGGTTGCATTTTCATGCTGTGAATACGACGGCGGAGAGGAAGAGAAGCGTGAGATGGATGTCGCTCGGGAGAGAAGCTGGAGAGGAAAGTTTAGGAGAAGGGGTAGGGTTATAAGGCCAGGCGCCAACCGGGTAGATGGTAAATGCCCTTTAACTCCGCTCGAGGTATACACTATATTTATCGCGTATTTGTGTATCAGAATATCAGACTGATTTTACTCGGGAATGGTTTTTGTCAAAATTGGCGGATTTCCTTCCTAAAAAAAGGTTAAGAGTAGACATTTTAGGAAATAGGTTTTCTCATTTCTAGGCCCGTGACGAGATTCCTAACTTGGGAACATAATGAATTTCCTCATATGTGGTACCGTAAATATCAGATTGTGTTACCATTTTGCAACGATTAAGAATGAAATTATCTAGTGGTCATAAGTATGAGATTTCTCTCCCTACAAATTGGGATATGGATCATCCTATTTAAAATTGGCCAAGTTAGTTTATATTGATGGAACCTTCCTAATGTATTCAGGTCGGGATGATGCTCCGAGGCATGGATTTCGACAGTTCGACGCTGGTATACGTGGCAGCAGGAAAAATATACAAAGCCGAAAAGTATATGGCCCCTCTTAAACAGATGTTTCCTCGCTTAGAAACAAAAGATACCCTGGCTTCTGCTGAAGAACTCGCGCCTTTCAAGGTATCATTGTACCCGTGACTCTTTGATTCAGTGCCAATCAAGTCAACCCTTTGTGATGTCATTTTTTTCTCCGAATTAGGGCCACTCGTCCCGGTTAGCAGCTCTTGATTACACGGTTTGCCTTCACAGCGAAGTCTTCGTCACCACTCAAGGCGGTAATTTTCCACACTTCTTGATGGGCCACAGACGCTATTTATTTGGCGGTCATTCCAAAACCATTAAACCTGACAAGAGGAAATTAGCCCTGCTGTTCGATAACCCCAAAATCAAGTAAGAACACCGGTGAACTCTCTCCCGATATAGGAAGAAAAAATAAATCAGAAATCTCATACTTTTTTTTTTCTTTTCGATTTTGGTCAGATGGGAAGATTACAGACGGCAAATGCGTGAGATGCTTCGGCACAGCGATCACAAGGGCATCGAAGTGAGAAAACCCAGTGGATCATTGTACACGTTTCCTTCACCGGACTGTATGTGTAAAGAAGCCGAATCAACGACGGAACACACAAATATTACGAGTACAACACAGTAAGTAGTCTATTTAACTCTTTTTTCTTTCTATTTACACACGTGTAACTTAAAAAGTAGTGTCATTTTTTATTCTTTTTGGTGGTCTCGTACGTTAAATTCACTGATCATGTACATGGGAGACACACAAATGATGGAAGAAATCTGTTACATTCCTAACATTATATAGTTTAATTGTGCTTATAAGGTTGATTAATTTTGTTTTGTTGGCTATTTAATTACTTTTTTGTTTTTTATTTAATTATGTTTAAATATTTTCAGCTTTAGGGTGTGTAAGTTTTAGTTGCACTTTGTAGTGCAACTTATTTAAAATTAAACCAACCGCAATACGTCTCGATCTTGGTTTCCCTAATATATAATCTTTCTCAAACGAGGGAAAATTCAGTTTGTAAAAGTTGTCGAAAATCCGTTTTCACTTTTCAGGATCGTAAACGGATTTTGAGTAAGAAATTTTCACTTAATAAATGATGAAGATGTTATGCAATAGAAATCTTAACCCATGTAAGAGGTGTGCTAGTTTTCACGTGTAATTATGGTTTGATTGGAGATAGAAGTTTGCTTGTTTCACACGTAAGTACCAAAAGTGATGGGTTTCTTAAATAGGCAAAGAAACTGGTTTGTGTGGAAGATTGAATGGGATTAATTACAACATACCAAACAATCCCAATCTTTCTCTGCTTTTAGGTGGACTCATTAATGGCTTCTCCAAATTGGAAGACCCAACACTTTGGCTAGTTCAATCGTGTCACAAAACCTTTAGGGTTTTGTTGAATCAGCATTTAATTTGCTAGCCAATTAGCCAATTAGCCAATTTGAATGAACTGTGTAGCTTTCTTGGTAACAACCTAAAACTATAGCATAAATTATAAAGGATTAATTGCAGCAAAAATACCCAACTTTTGGTCATATTCTCTTATAAGTACCAAACTTCAATAAATATAGGCGAAAGTACCTAACGTCGCACTTTTGTTGCCGACCAACTAACACCGTTAGACACCTGCCTACGTGGCCATCAGGCTGTCTCATGTGGCATGCCACGTGGCACAAGTCGTCACGTGGTCAAAGGTTGGGTACTTTTGCCGTCTCGTGGTATTTTTAAAAAAAAAAATTCTCTCCTCTTGGCCCACATGTTTTATTTTTTTTACATATATCAAACATAACAAATAATTTCATAAAATATGTATTTACAAAAAGAATATGTTTTATTTTTTTAAAATAATAAAATAATTCTTTAAAAATTATTAGTTTTAATTTATTTAAAAAACATTTCTTTCCCGTGACACATATTTTAATTTTTTTTCATATGTCAAATATAATCAAATAATTTTATAAAATATGTATTTATAAAAAAATATTTTTTGTTTTTCTTATAAGAGGAATTTATAATTTTTAAATCGATTATATTAATTTTTTTAAATTAAAACATTATTGTATATGATACCATGAGCATTTTAATATTAAAATTAAGGCATGATATGATATTTGAAGACATATAACATATATGAAACTAAGGCATGATTACAATTTTTTTTATATATCAAATACGGTTCAAACTGAATTAAAACCGAAAGTTTGGTGATTGGTAAAAATTGTGTTTAACCTTAATAGCGTTATATTTGGTTTTAAAGTGAAGAAAAAAAATCAAAATATGTGTTTTTGGTACTAATATAAATTCGAAACCACAAACTCAATTGTTATTTAATATACACACATATATACATACAGTATATGTTAATTATTTGTTCTTGTAATACTTTTTTTTACTTATATTTACAATATCAAACAAGGTTTACGATACACGTGTGTATATATTAAACAATGTTTTTATAATATCAAACAAGGTTTAAGATGCATGTGTGTATATTAATAATATCATGTATTTAAAACTTATAAATTACTCTTATAAGAAAAACAAAAAATATTTTTTTATAAATACATATTTAATAAAATTATTTGATTATATATTGACATATGTAAAAAATTATTTGATTATTTTAAAAAATTAAAACATATTATTTTTATACATACATATTTTATAAAATTATTTGATTATGTTTGATATATGTAAAAAAAAAAACATGTGCGCCTACGGGAAAGGAAAAAAAGTTTTAAAAAATGCCACGTGGCGGCTTGTGCCATGTGGCACACCATATGAGACAGCCTAACAGCCACGCAGGTAGGTGTCTAACGACGTTAGTTGGTCTGCAACAAAAGTGCGACGTTAGGTACTTTCTCCTACATTTATTGAGGTTGGGTACCTATCGGAAAATATGGCCAAATGTTGGGTATTTTCTCCGCAATTAACCCAATTACAAATTAAGGGCTAATTATTTATCGTTTGTTACCCACTTGGAGTTCCGAATACTTTTTTTTGTTTGAGAAATTAATGGACTTGAAACTTTCTTAATTAGGTTATTTTCGGGTATAAAGATCTGATGGTTCATATTAAACAAAATCCGAAAATACGGCTTCTCCTTATTAATAACTTAACAAGATTATATTATTCAAAAAAAAAAACTTAACAAGATTATGTACAATACTCTAAAAGTTAATTATATAAAATTTGTTGTGTTTATTTCTCGTATCAATAAGTACTTTCATGATGAAAAAGTTAATATACTTTGCTTAAGTAGGGTTTTAAGGTGCCCGGAAAACCGCCAGAAACCTGCCGATTTACTGGTTTCCAGTGTGACAGGCAGCAAGGGCCAAAATGAGTTAAAGTTATTTTTTCTAATTCCACGTAATATGAGGAGATTTTACTTTAAATGATGTATCACGTAGATAATCAAATAAAGAGCAATGCAATCCGAACTTTGAAAAAACAAATAAATTCCAACCAATAAAATTTGAAAAGCAATCTAAACACATGCACTAAGTTGGTAGGTAGGAACTAATTGATTTTCATTTCTTTGAATCCCTTCACAGAGAACAATTTTGATTCGGTGCCTGCAAAAAAGTCCGTGCAAAAAATATAAATACATTTGAATTTATGAAAATGATAACTCAACAAGGGAAAAAAAACGAGACTAGAGTAATTGACATTAATGCTCTCTAAATTTATTCATCAATGTACTTTGGCCTCTAGACTTTAGTTTTAGTATAAATTGTCTCCTCAACTTTTTGAAAGTAGCACATGATCTCCTATGCAACGAAAAATAACGCAAAATATTAATATGTACGCAACACAATACTTATTTAAAGTATTTTTATCAAATTATATTTTCTCAAAAGTTATGTGGGATTTCATTACAACTTTTCTTCAAGTACTGAAATCAATATTTTTATTATTATTATTATTATAATTTAGTATTTTGCAATAATTTTTGAACGTTTGAGGACGCTGTCACTAAAAAATTTAAAGTTCGGAAACAAAGTGCACTAAGTTCCAAATTTCAAGGAGTACCACTTCCAAATTCCAATTAATATATAGGAAAACTATTTTGAAGTATTAAAGGATGAAAACTGAGTGGAGACAATTTTCGGTTGTTTTTGAAAATGGAGGAGAAAAGAAAAGTGGTCAATTCGAATGAAAATAAAAGTTGCAAATAAAAATGAAGAGACAAAGGAAAAAAGAGAGAGGATATGTGGTGAACAAAAGTAGCAACCGACCCAATTTTCAAGCTAAGGAATTTTTCATATAAATTTAGTGTCGCACATCAATACATATTTTATTATGTCATCTTTTTTAATATTCGATCGTTCATATCAGTGAACTATATATATCAAATCAAATAATGAAAAATGTTCCTCGCCATTATATACATCTCTCACCTCGTATATTTGTGATATAGATCTTGACCCTTGTATGTTTATACTCGGGCCTTTTGTCAAGATTTTGCGTATTTTCGAACCATCTTAATTTATTTTGTCTCTGCGACTAAAAAATAGTTGTTTTTATCCGCATGCCATAATATGTTTAAAAGTAGTGATAGTAGATGCCGAACTCATAGGGTGGATTGGAAAGGATACAGAGCAGTGTGTGTTTTCAGCACTGGCTCAAAGTGTGGACCAAGTGTTCGATAAAATGCCAGACTTAAAGTTCGTAGTCTAATTCTGATTTTCGGCCTGCCTATGCGCCCAAATCAAGTTGTTAGTGCTTTAAGCCCCGCAGATTCGTGACATGTGCTTCATAGGTGCACAGGAAGCTCCAAGTGAAAATGACTCACTTTGTTGAGACCTTGCCCCGACTTGGTCTCTACCGGCTCCACGGTGTGAATCCTTGTGATTCTTTCTCTTTGTGCTACTCTGGAATCTTTTCCGGTGGTAGGGTTAGTTGTTCGGGACCATGTAACCCATTAATGGGAGTGATGGACCTAGTGTTATCGGCGGCACGCCAAGGGCGGGCTGGCCGGAAGCAATGAAGATCCTTTGTTGGAACGTCCGGGGATTATGCAATTCTCGGGCGAGGGCCCGCTTACAAAAACTTATTTGTGAGCGGAAGCCGGACATTGTTTTTCTTTCAGAGACGAAGTTGCGCGGTGTCCGGGTGGAGAGATTGAAGCGTCAAAGTAAAATGTCCAACGGGTTCGGGGTTCACGCCGAGGGCCTTAGTGGTGGAATTCACATTCTTTGGAATGACGCGGTGGAGGTCGATATCCGTAGCTTTAGCAAACGGTATATCGACGTGGGAGTTAAAGACGAGCTCGGGGTGACGTCAAGGTTCACGGGTTTCTACGGGGACCCGATCGAAGCTTCTAGGCACCTCTCGTGGGAGCTTCTACGACGACTTCATAACGGCGACGCAAGCCCGTGGGTGTGCGCAGGAGATTTCAACGAGGTGCTTTACGAGTTCGAGCACGTGAGCCGGGTGCGGAGGAAGACGGCTTGCATGGACCGCTTCGCCAATGCGCTCGAGGTATGTGATCTTTTCGACTTGGGCTTTGTAGGTGAATTGTGCACTTGGAGCAATATGCAAGTGGGCGAACGGAATGTCCAAAGTCGACTCGATCGAGTGTGCGCAAACCCGGCTTGGAAGTCTATTTACCCGTATGGGAATGTGAAGGTGTTGGGCTTCTGGGGCTCGGATCATAGAGCGCTTCTCATCAACACGGGCTCGGACCCGATGGTGCACAGTTCCAACTCGGCCGTGGGGAGGAGATGGGCCTTTGAGCCGAGTTGGCTCTTAAACGATGGTTGCGCCGAGGTGGTCCGTAATGCGTGGGGTTCGGGTGGGACCGACCGGATTTCTAGAGGGTGTGCGGAAAGCCTCGAGAAGTGTCAAAATGCCCTCCGCGTTTGGGCTGGCACGACCTTTGGCAACCGGGAAAAGAGAATCAAAGCGCTCTCAGAGCGGATTGAGCATCTTCACAAAGCGGATTTTACTCCGGAAACAAGAGCCGATTTGAGGTCCTTAAACGAGGAACGAGATTCGCTCCTCGTGGTAGAAGAGTATCATTGGAAGCAACGGGCGAGGGCCGATTGGTTACGCGGAGGGGATAGGAACACGGCTTACTTCCATGCTCGTGCCACGCGGCGGAGGACGCAAAACCAAATCCGAGGTATCTTGAACGAGACCGGGGAATGTGTGACATCGGAGAAGGATGTTCGAGAAGTGCTCGACAAATACTTCTTAAAAATCTACTCTTCGAACGGCGCCTCGAAGAGGGATTTCGGCTTGATCACGACGGAGGACGTTGCTTCTATCTCGGCGGGGCAGCGGGAGATCACCGAGGAGAGGTTCACCGTGGACGAGATCAATGCCGCCCTCTCCTCGATGGGCCCCCGGAAGGCGCCAGGTCCCGACGGCTTCCACGCCGTCTTTTTCCAAAAACATTGGGGGACCGTGGGGCCGACGATCCAGGAAGAGTGTTTGGATGTTCTTAACGGGCGGAGGAGTGTGAGAGCATGGAACGCCACCAACATCGTTCTCTTGCCCAAGGTGAAGAACCCAAGGAGAGTACAAGATTATCGACCGATAAGTTTGTGCAACGTGCTTCTCAAGCTCGTCTCCAAAGTAGTCGCTAACCGGATAAAAGGCGCCCTCGCCTCCGTCATCTCGGAAGCTCAAAGCGCCTTCGTCCCCGGACGCTTGATTACGGACAACGCCGCCATCGCCTACGAGATTCTTCATTCTATCCGGCAAATCCATCATCAAAAGATGGGGGCGATGGCCATAAAGCTCGATATGAGCAAAGCTTACGACCGGGTCGAATGGGGGTTCGTGGAAGCAATGTTGCATCGGATGGGGTTCGGGCCGCAAATCCTAGGCGTTGTACGGGACTGTATCTCGACACCGGTCTTCTCCGTCGTTCTCAACGGAAGGACCGGAAACTCCTTCTCGTCGTCCCGCGGACTCCGGCAAGGTTGCCCTCTGTCGCCGTACATCTTCCTAGTCTGCGCGGAGGGCCTTTCTGCGCTCATCCGGGGGCAAGAGAGACTTGGTCTCCTACACGGTTTTGCGTGTCGGCGAGAAGCCCCGTCGGTGACACATCTTCTCTTCGCGGACGATTGCATCATCTTCGGGGAGGCGAGTGTCGAGTGCGGCCAAGCTATCAGCGGGGTTCTCAAAGTCTACGAGAAGAGGACCGGACAAACCGTTAACGCGGAGAAGTCTATGGTGAGCTTTTCACGAAACGTGGTTGAGGCTCATGGTGGATCCATCTCACAGGTGCTTGGTATGCGGGCTGTTCCGGACCTCGAGTCTTATCTCGGGCTTCCAGTACACGTCGGCAAAAACAAGTGCGCAGTCTTCAGCAAGATTACGAGTCGGGTTAAGAAGCATCTCAGAACGTGGAAAGCGAAACTATTCTCGGCAGGGGGACGAGAAGTCTTGATCAAATCAGTGGTGCAAGCTATCCCTACCTATCTCATGAGTCTTTTCCGGCTCCCCGTCCGCACCATTAAAGATATTCACGCTACGACCGCTCGATTTTGGTGGGGTGGGTCGGAGGAATCGAGAAAGATTCATTGGCGGAGATGGGACGTTCTAGCAAAGCCGAAAGAGGAAGGTGGTTTGGGCTTCAAGGACATGGGTGATTTCAACCGAGCCCTCGTAGCACGACTTTCGTGGCGGATCATCCAAAATCCTGATTGTCTCTTAGCACGGATTCTAAAAGCTAAGTACTACCCCGATACCTCGATCCTCGACTTCAATTGCAATGGACGCTCCTCGTTCCTTTGCAAGAGTCTGTGTTGGGGACGAGACTTGCTTAGACGCGGCACGAGATGGCAAATCGGGGAAGGCAACGTACGGGTCCACGGCCAACCTTGGATCCCTCGGCCCGGGGCTTTCTTCGCCACCTCGGAGACTCCGGACGACGGGTATCCATGGCGGGTAGCCGATCTAGTCTCCCACGGCCATTGGGACCTCTCTCGGGTCGAGGCCCTTTTAACCCCTTATGATACAGAGGCTGTCTTGAGGATCCCGGTGGGGAAAGGTCCAGATCGGCTTGTTTGGCACCACGAAGACAACGGGATCTACTCGGTGCGATCCGGTTACCGACTAGCTAGGTCGGAAGCACGGAGCGGACCTTCGGGCTCGGGACGGGGGGAGCTGAATTGGTGGAAAGCTTTATGGGGCACGGCGATCCCCGCGAAAGTGAAGCACATGGTGTGGCGCGCGTGGTCGGAAACTCTTCCGACCAACGGGGCACTTCGGGTCCGAGGGGTAGACGTTCTACCCTTTTGCAACTTTTGCGGGGCGCTACCGGAAGACGCCTCACATGCCGTTTGGGGGTGTGAGAGGGCCAAGGCCATTTGGGCATCATCGACGATCCACCGGTGGGTGGAAAAGACGAGGGAGATTCCGTTTCGAGAGTTGTGCTACCGGGCGCTCGAGAGTCTTTCCAAACCGCATTTCGAGCTCTTTTGTGGGCTAATTTGGGCGGCGTGGTCCGACCGCAACCTTCGCCTCTTTGAGCATCGCGTACGGGCTTCAGAGACTTGGGTGGAAGAAGTCGACGAATGGTTCACAAGTTTCAAGCGGTGTGCGCACACGACGGAAAAACACCGGTCGCCGAGGGAGGAGGTTCCGAAGGTTTGGTCCGGGCCGGCTGCGGGGAGCCTCAAGCTCAACGTAGACGCGGCTTGGGACGGGGAGACGAGACGGGCAGCGGTGGGAGCGGTTGTCCGAGACCACCAAGGTCGAGTCATGGGAGTCATTGCTTCCTTAGTCGACCATGTCGACTCGGCACTCACCGGAGAGTGCATTGCGATGCGACGGGGGCTTCTCTTTGCCCGCGAACGGGGGTGGAAGATCGAGTATGCCGAGACGGATTGCTTGCGGGCCTCCCTCCTCACGAAGGCACGAGACTCGTTGGGCTTGCAAGGCCCGATTATTGCGGAGGTGCGGGAGCTCGGCCGAGAGCTAGGCGGGACCGGAGAGTGGACTTGGGTTCCACGAGAATGTAACGAGGTGGCCAATGCTTTGACAAAGAGGCGTCTTTCTTTTCTTGTTTCGGACCTTATGTGTCCTAATTACCCGGAGTGTCTTGTAGCAACGGTGTTGAGGGATTTTTCCCCTCAACTTTTTTGATTGAATGAAATCAAATTGATTTAAAAAAAAAAAAAGTAGTGATGGTACGTGAATTTCATGCATTTTATCGGTTATGTCTACATGTATTTTTTTTTTTAATTAAGAATTTATTATCATGTCCTCTTTCTCAATTATTCTTATAAGAATGTTGCGTCCCCTATGCTCATTCCGGTATATGTATAATAAAATCTATTAATAATTTACACCATTTAGGATTATTTTATTGTTCTTTTTTTTTTGGAAAATTATTTGATAATTGGTCTTTTAAGATTATATGTTCTTTTCCTGTGTTTTCTAACAATTATACAAGACACCAAAATAGACCATTACACCCAATATGCTTCTTATAGACCATGTTTCTAGTTTCTACTATCACACCATTACCAATATGAAAAAGTTAAAAAAAGAAAAAAGAAAAAAAAAACTTGAACTTATCTTATTTGTTTATTTCAGATAAGATAAGGTTAAGTAGTATTTATGTCATTTCAGGTTTCAACGAAATACAACTCCTGATCTGAGTGGAACATCGTACATGAAATGAAAGAACCTTAATCTATATAAAAACAAAATAAAAAACAACTCCCAATAAATAAAAATAAAATAAAAGCAATTTCCATTTTGATAAAACTCATTATTATGTGTTAAATTTTAATTGCATGGTATCTATCTACTTGACTGACTTGAGTATTTTGCGGCCGTAAATACAGGTAAACTTTGTTTTTTATGCTTTTTCTTCAGGTTGGTAGACACCCATGTGATGTGGCCACACCCAAGCACTTGTCTTTTAAGTCTTTCCTCTTTTGACCTTTTTACCCTTCCTATCTCTCTCTCTCTCAAATTTCAACCCTTGGCTAAAAACAGCGACACCTTTTCGCTCTCTTCATTTCTCTCTCAAAACTTTCATGTTATTTTTTAGACCTTTTTACCCTTAAAATTCAGAAAACAAATAAGCATAAAACATTTTTATGAAGCTAAATAATCGAAATTTAATCCCGATAGATAGCACCTTCCATCTCTTTCTCATTCATAGAGGCCCTTTTTCATTTCCTTGTCTCATGACTCTGGAAGAAGTTCAACTCCTTGAAAGACCTTTTTGCCCCTTCCAAATTATCTTTCTCAAAGTCCCAAGACTCTCAATCTTATAAGAGAGAGAGAATGACGTACAGGTAGAGGAGGTACCTACCAAAACGCAGCCCCATCTGTAACTACTAATTAACCACTTGTCTCTCTTCTCTTCCCTTTCAAACTCTCTCTTTCTTCCCTCTTTCCACCATTTCTCTCTTCTCTTCTCTTCTCTTCTCATCCTCTCTCTGCAACCTCCAAATTCCTCCACTCCAATCCTATATATACACACATACATATACACACGGTAGTGGTGCCATGGGAAGATCTCCGTGCTGCGAGAAAGCTCACACCAACAAGGGCGCTTGGACCAAAGAGGAAGACCAGCGCTTGATCGACTACATCAGGCTCCACGGCGAGGGTTGCTGGCGATCGCTCCCCAAATCCGCCGGTATATACCAATCCTTTCTCCCTGATTTCCGGTGATCAATCCCGAACTTAACCTCTGGTTTGTGGAAATTAGGGTTACTCAGATGCGGCAAGAGCTGCAGGCTACGGTGGATAAACTACCTCCGTCCCGACCTCAAGCGAGGCAATTTCACCGACGAGGAAGACGAATTGATCATCAAACTCCATGGCTTGCTCGGAAACAAGTAATTCATCCTCTTCTTCTTCTCTGATTTCTTCGAATCGACGAATTTCATCTAATTTTCTCGATGAAATCGATAGGTGGTCGCTGATTGCGGGGAGATTGCCCGGAAGAACGGACAACGAGATCAAGAACTACTGGAACACGCACATCAAGCGCAAGCTCATGAGCAGAGGCCTCGACCCCCACACTCACCGCCCCCTCAACGACGCCTCCGTCGCCGCCAAGCTGCCTTCCTCCGTGCGCCTGGACTTCGGGAACTCGCCGCCAGAGAAAGACGCCGCGACTAACGGCGGCGACGTCAAGCGGCGAACGCACGCGATTCGGCCCAAGGCGGAGACCATCGCGTTCGACGACGCCAAGTCGAACTGCACGAGCAGCGGGACGACGACCGACGACGAGCAGCGGCACGAGAACCGCGACGGCGGCCGGGCCGCGGCGACGGCGACGGCGGTGGACCTGGAGCTATCGATCGGGCTAGCGCCGTTCCAGTCGCCGGCGACGGCGAACTCCGGCGAGTCGAAGGCGGTGAGGTTCGGGCAGGCGCTGGGCGGCGTGTGCGTGTGCTGGCAGTTGGGGCACCGAAGCAGCGCCGAGCTCTGCAGAAATTGCCAAACCGCTAACGCTTTTTTTAGATTTCACAATACGCCCCTCAACTCTTAGAAAGATGCATATAATCACTATTTTACTATTATATGTCTCTTTTCTCCCTCCCCTTCAACCGGGAGGGTGTTTTCTGTTAAAATAGTCTTATAGAATTCGATATATATGATCGTAGTTAATTACATATCGCTATCGCTGTGTTTATCATCACTTCTCCATTTTTAATTATATTTATTTTTTCTTGTCGTTTATTTACCTACCCGTTTGACAAATGGCACGTAACTGCGTACATATATAGGAAACGACAATTATTACAGTGTCTGTGTAATATATATCACAGTTATTGACTGTAGTGTCTCCATCTGTCTCTTGGTGTATTATCGTTAGCTTCTTACTGTATTTGGAGACTTTTTGCTTTTATTTTTGTTTTATTATTTTCAATTTTCCAAAATTACATATTGGTTTAATTTAATTTCAACCTAAAGGTTCATTTGTTAATTAGATTTGTAAATTATATCTTTGACTGGTTTATAAAAGAATTAATAATTTAATTTCACCCAAAAATGAATTTAGCTATATGTTAAAGCAAAATTCTCTTATTATTGAGAAATCTACAGCTGTGTTTTTTTGTTTTTTGTTTTTTCAATTTTAATATATTTGTTGAAAGTGTAAAGGGCATTTCTATCTCAAAATAAACATTAGAGGGTAGAAAACTCCATTTCATAAAATCAAGGGACGTACCGGCCAATTCTTATAGTATTTTATTTTTATTATTGTTTTAAACTGAAATATATATACAACAAGTTACCAAAATTGTGCAATCAATCGTATTTCTCTTTTGGATGACGAGTACTGTTTCCGAAGCAAACATGGATTGACGCTCTACCAAACATATCGAATAATCATATACATATATATATATATATATACACATACATCAGACCATGTACACTGTACATCACATGCGCATTATACATACATAGAACTCAAATATACCTTATCCAAACAAAGTCAACCCACTTGACACAAATATCACCCTCTCACATTAATGTTTCTTGATTAACATGCAGTTTTATTATTAGTGAAGTCGAACCAATAAATAAATAAAAATAAAATAAAAGTTCGGTTGCTATATTGTCATTTTCGGCTCCTTAATTGCCATGTAACATCAATTTCCACATTTGGTAGAGGTAGCTAGAGATATATCAAACGCATTAATATCGAACTCCTAACTAGACATATATGTAGATAGATATATAGTCTATTTGAATTATTATTTTTATTTTTATTTTCTCTTTAGTTCCTTCAATAATTACAATTAATCTGCCATAAGAGATTAGCTCTTTATCAACGGTCTAACTACTTTATTTCCATATCAATTTGATCACTTTAAAATTTAAATTAGGGATAGCAAGTTGGGTTAGATACGCTGCGATTTTGATATAATTAGTATAAATAAGATCGCGGTGACTTTAAAATGGATTTAGATAAATAATGGGTAGTGAACAAATCACAAAAATTGATGACACCTTTAATGAATAAAATATGCATTTTGTGTAATTTATTAATCGTTTTAAAATTAATTACCTATGTCAATTATATTCCTATATGTTAATTAATAAGATTATAAAATATTGATTAGTTAATTATATTAATTAAGTTAAGTGTAAAGTTAATAGATTTATTTTTTAACAATAAAGTGGTTAGTTAAGTAGATCAAACGAGTAAAAATTAACACTATTATTAAATGAGACGGGTAATTTGAATCTCGTTATTAAATAAGATTGATAAATAAAGAGTGAAGAGTGCACAAAATCTTTGGGTGGATTCAGTGAGATAGTTTGGCATTAATGTGAGTCAATAATCAATAATTAAGTGAGACCGATCGACCGGCCAACTGGGATGTCACGTACATACCTAACACTTACTGTTTTGAGAATATTAATTAAGAATTTTGATCAATTAGGGAATTAATCAATGCGTGATTAGTATCCTGGATGGAAGGAACGTCATGTCTCTCATATGGACAAGCACAAGGCTTTGAATTATTTGGTGCCAATAATTACTTTATATTAAATTAATTTCATGCAATAATAGTTGGTATACAACCAGTGACCCGATCATGGTTTAGAAGAAGAAGAAGAAGAAGAAGAAGAAGAAGAAGAAGAAGAAGAAGAAGAAGAAGAAGAAGAAGAAGAAGAAGAAGAAGAAGAAGAAGAAGAAGAAGAAGAAGAAGTCTTTATTTATTTATTCTTATAATTATTATGCTAAGCTATGTTTATTTTGGACTAAACTAAAGAATTATCTATCTCCCTTTATTTATATATATATATATATATATACATATTTATATAAATATAGTCATGTAGAGAGAAATGATAGAGGTAAAAGTACTTAAGTTGTAATCAATTGTGTTGTTATTCACGTTCTTTTGCAGCGGAAAAATTACTCCAGCTCCTGCAAGATAGCAGATGTCCACGTTCTTTTAAACAAAAATTTTAAAAAATAAAACTTAAAATTAGGTGAATATGGTACATGTCTTTTTATTAAAAACAAAAAATTTACATAGTTTAGACGGGTTTTTAACATCTTTCAGATAAAAAAAAATAAAAAATAAAAGACAGAATTATTAATGTTATTATTTTGTTAAAGTTGAGTATTTTTTGTATTACAAATAGATCTTGAATATCCGCTTAAGACAAATTATAATAATTTGAATGTTTTACCATTATTTTTTTTTCATATTACAAATAAATATTGAATATCTGCTTAAGCAAATTATAATAATTTGAATACTTTACCGTTATATATATATGTATATATAGCTTTTGAACTTATAGTTCTAGAACGCTATGACGTATGAAAATTACCAATTAGGGTTAATATAAAATAACGCGGGAATGGGTAGACTATACCAACCACTAATAGCTGATATTATAATTAATCCTTATTTGTTTAATTTCATAAACCACGTGTTTTGAGCTTATCGCTGGGTCCATTTAACACCTAATTCTATATATAATTAGTTAATTACTATCTAAATACCAACACTAAAATTATGTGATTATAGTAATGAATAATTTAGTATATATTCATAAGAAAGAAGAGGGTAAATAAACATCGGGTCCACTGCAATGGCGGATCTGTCTTCAACTAGAAACACCAAGTCATTTAAATATGCAATATTATATACACAATTTTAAATACATATACATATATATATATATATATAAGAATATAACTGAAGTTGCAGGTAGGATATTAGGGTTAGGAATAAGGTTATTGGAGAATAATAATGTGCAAGAAAAACTCTCCTGAGAAGTACTCTAGAAACCTGTCACTTTTTGACAGCTAATATAATATTTATGCATGTGCTAGCTGACTATATATAGTTTCTATATATTTATATATATGAGTGATTGTGTATACAAAATACACATATACACGCATATATATATATAAATATATATATGTAAAATATGTCTACAGTTTATATACATTGTTTATTCTGGATGACTCCTTTTCATACGACATCTTATTCTCTGCACATTTTCGTGTTCAGAATCCACAAATATAGCATTATCTTGACTCACTTTTTTTCACCAAAGTAATAACTTATTAACTACGTATATTTTTCATTGCATATATATATATATATATATATATATGTATATGATTGAGGTATAGACAGCTAAATAAGAACATATATACAGCTACTCAAGCTTGTTTAGAGTGACAAGGAATTTAGCATCTTATAATGAATTAATATAAAATTATTCGTATAAGAGAAGAGAAAGAACATGTGAGATGTTAGGGAGGTAGGTAACCGAATCTCATATATATCGACGGAGTGGGAGTGAGATTAAATAGTTGGTTAGTTAATGGTGGGTTCTTGTGGTGGGGTGATATATATATATATATATATATATATATATATATATATACATATAAAATTGCGGCTAATGTACTCAATGTTTGACCGGCTGCGAATTATGTACCAAATGTTTGTTTTTGACGGCTAATGTACCTAAATTTGATTCCGTTAGATTTTTTATGTTTTCCGTCACTTGACCGTCAGCGAGTGATTCTTCCTTTATATATACAGTTTTTGTATTTTTGGCATAACTCACTCATTTTTTGTCAAAAATATGAAAGATGTGATATGCAAAAAACTTTCGTATTTTGCATAACCACTCAGTTTTTGTCCAAAATTTATAAATAAACTACCGTTGGAAAGATAAAATATTTATCTACAACTTTTTAGTTTTACGTTTCATCAGAAAAAGTCATTAAGTATAATAAAATTTGCTCGAAACAAATATTTTGCATTAGACTAATGTCCAGTTTTACGTTGTAATTGAAATTTCCTATTTTTTAAAAACTTTTTTTTACAAAATTTAAAACATCAAAGTTGTAGATCTATCTCTTATCTTTCCAACCATAGGTCATGCATAAAATTTGGACAAAAAATGGTGAGTTATGCCAAAAATACGAAAATTGTACATATAGAGGAGGAATTACTCCCTGACGGTACTCAAGTGACGAAAAACACGAAAAAATCTAACGGAATCAAGTCTGAGTACATTAGCCGTCGAAAATAAACATTGGATACATAATTCGCCGCCTGTCAAACATTGGATACATTAGCCGCAGTTTCCTCCCACGTGTCAATGTTGATTTTTTTCATATGTGTACAATTTAAATTAACAGTCATTTTTTATATAAATTTTGAGATTTTTCATGTTAAATATTTCAATTTAATAAAACATACTACACTACTTATCATTAATTAAGGGAACCATATATATAGATTTAGATATATTGAATCAACGCAATTGACAAAATGGTAATATGCTGTACTATTTTAAAGAAATTTGTGTAGTTTTAGCGCAATTATCCTTATATTATAATATGTCATATGACAATCTCTTAATATTGTATTGTGTATAGGTATATATATCATAATTAATGGCTACATCTAATTTTAGACATTCACTTTTAATTAATAACATATCACCGATAGTATATAATCCGTGGCATATAAATTGTTTTCTATTTTTAGTCCATTCTAAATTCACCAGACAAAGATCAAGTGGTGTTCACATGCATTTTGGACATCATTTCCAATTATTTATGAAATAATTACCGCACTTGGTGGTATGGTATGTTATTTTTGTTCTTTATTAGGATTTTAATATTAATATATTAGTCAAGGGATTATATTTCTATCGAATTTGGTAGTTA
Organism: Parietaria judaica; assembly: GCA_954871525.1. Lineage (NCBI taxonomy): Eukaryota > Viridiplantae > Streptophyta > Magnoliopsida > Rosales > Urticaceae > Parietaria > Parietaria judaica. Next base: position 2,897,420 of record OX940861.1, read on the forward strand.
TGGCCTGCAATTAAATTTGACTTGTTGTTGAGGGCTAAAATAATTTATTAATTAATAGCTTTATATATATATATATATATATATATATATATATATATATATATATATATATATATATAGAAAGGATCATTCATGTTAGCTAACTCTCATGCATGTGCACATGCAGTGAGGTATGTGATTACTTGCATTAATGCGAATGGGAATTTTAGATTTAAGCCAACCAAACGTGACATCTCTTCTTTTGCCAAGATAAGTTCCATTATATTATATGTATAATTACATGTATATATATGTGTGTAACTAATAAAGATACGCATACAATTCAGATAATTGGCTACACATGGCCATACCCAATTGCACAAACTTACTTCCCATTCCTTAGCATTTGACATAAGCAAGAGCTTAATAATAATATTATTCAATTAACAATGACCAAAAGATGAATGAACATTGCTTGCCAAAAGAGCAGAGACACATGCATGTTCTAACCAATATAATAATAATAATCAACAATATACAATATTGCATGTATATATATGTATATGTGTAGTATTGTAAAGTATATATCACACTTTAAGTTCGTCGTTACATGTCAACGTGTAGGGAATAAGATAATCCAGAGTTGGGTTCGTATCAATCATGATAGCGTACAGTTGGAGCTATGTGGTCTACACACATAAATTAATTAATTAAAAGGTAACAGATAAGAATTAAGAAGAAACAAAATCAATATTAGGCACCAACTTTCTCTACCTAATTACATTTATATTTGACAATATGTACGTCGATTTGCATGAGTATGACCATTTCTTTTTGCTTCTTATTTCTCTTCTCATCTATATAAATATACGGATTAAGACTTTCTTTTGTTGAGTAATCTTCAATAATATCTTGTTATATTTATTTTTTAGTGCATTTTGTTTTATTATATTTTGTCTAGTGATCTTCAATTTTCTTGAATAATTAAAAAAAAAAGTAATTATGACTTATCAATAAAAATGTGCCACTTGTCACCTTTTTACACACCCATGTATTCCACTTTTTCTTGAATTCAAAGATGCTAACCCGAACTCGGAGTTTGTAACCCCCCATTCAGGGTTAGCATCTCCGACTTCGGTGTTGTTTTAGTTAATAAACCTTAGATCTTGCGTAGGACCATTGTAATCTGACATTGATATTAGCATCAACGATGTCGGTGTTATTAACTTTTGTTGTTGGCGATGCTAAAAAAAAGTGACACAAGTGGTATTTAACGCATGAGTCATAATGAAGCTACTTGAAACTTATAGTGACATGATAAAAAGTTACCTTTGGTACTTTTACAACGAAAAAATTAGATTAAAAATATGCCGTGTAATTTTGTGTACTTTAAGATACTTGTAGAGGGCGATTTTCACCGCCCTTTTCCAGTCACAGAAATAATCACCAATAACAAATTAACAACAATAATCAGTGAATATCTCTTTTTATTATATTTTCCGATATGAGCTCGGTTCTCTTTCGTTGAATAGCTAGATAGATGAAGGATCATGAACCAAGATTCTCTGTTTTGCGTAGCCTTTCTATCACAGGATCTCTCTCTCTTTTTCCCGGGCCTTTTTCCCTATTTTTCCCAACCTTTACAAATGAGGCTTATCTTGCCTTTTATAGAGTCTACATTACATCTCCCTCGCGTCTTTCCCGCCTTTTTTCTCTCTTTAATCATTCGCTTTCCAGTGATTTGAGGGAAGCATGGTTAATCCCTGCTTTATGTCACTTCCTAGCAGACTGTCATTACGGGTAGGTGAGCCTCATTAAATGCGCATCCCGTCAGCCGTCATTCGGCTCTGCAAGCCTCGTCGCTGGTGCTTCTCATCGAGTGAGTAGGTCGGCTTCATGAAATGCACATCCCGTCAACCGTCATTCGGCTCTGCATAAACCATCATGACGAAATTCCTCATCGAGTGTGATGGGACACTTCATCGCAGTCTGCTTTTGCGTGGCTGTACCTCCTCGCGGTCGAACCTCCTCGGAGATAATCCTCCTCGGGGATACGCATCGTCTGCCCCCCTCGGGCGATGAACTTCATCGCCTTCCCTCGTGTCGTTTATGGACAAAACGACACGAGTTGTGTTGAGGATGGATTTGACCAAATCCGACCTTAACAATACTTTAGCCGTATTTTACCTACTTTGATACAGTAGAACCTCTATAAATTAATATTCGATAAATTAATAGTCGCGATTAAATAATATTTTTGTCCGGTCCCGACTCAGGACTAACTAGCTAAATTAATAATATGCTAAATTTATAAGATAATAATATTTTTAGAAAGTATATAGGTCCCAAGTGATATATAAATTAATAATTTAATATAAAAAATTACATAAATAATTATAAAAATAACTATAAATTATAAAATATAACATAAATAACTATGAAATCACATTAAATTAAAAGATAACATTACATCACTAATCATGTACTCTTCTTAAAATATGATTCTATAGTAATTTGTTTCTTCTTGAAATTGATGTTTTCTTAAACTCCATCTCTAAGCTTCTGAAGAGCATTAAGAAGATCACGTGTCGTATTATCATGTTGAAGCAAAAAATTATTGAGAGTGACCGCCGCTACAATTGCATACTTTAATATTCTCGATATAATAAATTGAAATAATTTTTTGTTAGTAAAGATGTTTATATAATTATAGATGATTAATAATTTTTTTCTTCCTTAATGTATAAATTAATAAATTATTAATTTATATGTTAATTAATAATCCGATAAGATAATATTTTTTATCGGTGTCAACAGTATTAATTTATACAGGTTATACTGTATATACATATAATATATAACATAAATTCGTTAAATTAATATTCAACATATTTATAATTTTGATTAAACTATTTTGTTTGGTCTCGACTATGAACACTGTCAAATAAATATTTGATAAATAAATTATAGTTTTTTTTATAGTAAATTATCACGGTTCTTACAATTTATAGAGATTTTTTCCACTTATATTATACATGTATAAAAATTCTATATGTGTATTATAATATATATATATATACCACTATTCATTCTAGTTTGATGAAACATGATGACCCAATGATATATTTGTGACTCACGAAAGCGTATCATTTCATCTTTTTTAATTTATTTTTATTGTGACTATGAATAATAATTAGCAATAAATAATCATGTATATCTATCTATAGACTATATACTCAACGCGTTTACCTTCTAAGTTCTAAATGTCCAGATACAAAAAGTCTACCATATTCACATACGTCATGGTGAAATACGACATGATGTACGTGTCATATACGGCGATTGTCGTTCAACATTTTCAAGCATTATTCGAGGCAAGACAGGCTCAAAGTCAAATGTAATAATGTATATCTTTAAAAAAATCATAATTTATAGATAGGTTAAACCCACAAGGAACTAAAACATGTGTAAAACACATTGCGTATTGTCTGATTGGAGTAAAATTGTTGAGGCGCAACATATTTATTTTATCTTATGAATTATGACTTTCAGTTTTTCCATTATATATATTTATGTATAAATTGTCTAAAAATAAATATACTGATAAAATATATTATTCTCCCAAATAGAAAGCACAAGTTGAATCAAGGTTAATAAAAAAATTATTGATGAAAAATGATTGTTTGATTTTAATGTTTATCGATGGACTTTTTATAAGTAATACCGCCGATTTTTTTTATATATAAATTAATATTATTTTAGATAGTACAAGTATATAACATTTTTACTTCAATGTTTATTCTCAATAATATAAAGCATAATATATGGTAAAATTGTTTATTTATTTATTTGTTAGTTGATTACTAATAAAGCTTCACTATAGCTTTGATTTCGGAAAAAGGGCTTTCAATATAAAATTCATTTATTTCATCTCAACTCCCCGTGAACGCCTTAGTCACTCATAGATCAGTAAATCCGCACCTCTAAGCTCCTACGACTGATTGTTCGTATCGGATCTCAGTGTCTCGATTGCACTCCCTAAATAGGGTTATTTCCACCTTTTTTTTATATAATTATATTAACGAGATCTGTTGGTTTTTCAATTTTAGTCCTTCAGTTTTTAATTTTATTTTCACTAAACCACCGATAAATTGAAGATAACTCAAAAATTGATGACGATTATTGTGGATTTTTTTTTTAAATTATCAATAAATACAGTTAATCACCAAAACCCACGTTTTTTTAAACCTTGACCGTAACCGAGAGAGAATAATAGAGCCCCTTTAGGTATTTCCTTAAAAACTCAAATAACTCGGCCCACTAAAAGCCTCTTCAATTGTCCGAGCGAATATCACTTGAATTTTGGCCCAAAATAAGAAAAGAATTTCAACAGACAATAAATGAATGAGACAAAATAACATTTACGAAAGGATAAAATAAAATAAAAATGATATCTTCATTTGAAATTCTAAAAGTATTTATTTATAAAGGTTATTGACTTCTGCCTATTACACTTTTCTCTTAGTATAAAAACGGTACAGAAGCTTGGTTCGGCCCAACATAAGCCCATTTGTTCATTATTCTGAATTTTTGTCGTCTTTCTCACTTTGGGAAATAGTTGTCGTTTTTTTTTTATTATCCAATCTGACGGTAATAAGCATCGGTGCGGTGAAGCCGCGATGCAGAAGATGAAAACTCTTTCTCATTAATTTTGTTTGGCAGCTTTTCAAATCCTGTCAGAGAGACAAAGAGAAGAGTATTTGCTTAATTAGATTTACATTACAAAATGAAACCATAAGATAAAAAAGAAAGAAAAAATAAATAAATCCTAAACGTGGTTTACTTGATTCATTAATTAATATTTTCGTATGCCAAAAAGATACAGTATTTGACTTTTGAGAGTCTAATTCATTAAAAAAAAAAAAAAAAAAATCCCTTTATTCTCTATTATCTTATTAACACAATATACTCATTATTCTGATATTCGTCGTCATCTTCGGACACGAAACATACTCTAAAACCCTAGCTTCACTAACAGACAAAATCCCACTAATCAATGGCTTCTAATCCGCTTTCCCCAAAACCCTAATCTCCGCCATTATCGCCTTCTTCAGAACCTCAAAACCCTCACTCTCTCACACTCCACTAATTCCCACAATTTATTTTCAAAATCCTCTCTCTCTCTCTTCCCGCCTTCAAAGACTCTCGCTTTCTGCAATTCTGGGACCTGGGTATGTCTCCGTTCAGACTCGGAAGCAGAGCAGAGTAATCCCAAAGGAGAAAAACCCAAGATTTGTGTTGAAAGATTTTGTTTGATTCTGAAATGCTGGAGAGATATGCAGAAATTGCTGCGCATAAGCCCCTTGTTGTCGCCTTCTTCAGGCCCACTCCTCTGCACCACCGTTGCCCCTAAACCCCTCTCCTCCTCTCTCCCCTCCAAAACCCTAACCCCTTTCTCTCGCTCCCTCTCCATGCCGGCCTCCGCCGCCGCCTTTCCGAGCGCCTTCTCGAAGGCCCGCTTCGCAAGCGCCGGCGCCGGAGCCTGCCGCATATGCCGCTGCGCGATGGCCTCCGTGCCGGTCCGCGCGTGGGCCGTGCCCGGCCACAGGGCCGCGTGGCTGCGGGTCTCCTCCCACGCGCCTTTCTCCGCCTCCGCTGTGGAGAATGGCTCTGACTGCGGCGGCAACGACGGAGACGGAGGAGGAGAGAGCTCCGATGACGAGAAACCGGCGAGGTTGAACCGGAGAAGTAGAAGCTCCGGCGGTGGTGGGTCGTTGGAGTCCGGTGACTTGTTGGCCATTCCCGGTGTGGGTCCCAGGAACCTGAGGAAGCTCGTTGACAATGGCATAGCTGGGGTTGCAGAACTGAAGAAGCTGTACAAGGATAAGGTACTGATATCGAGTGTCTGATGTGTATGTTTGTCGGAACTTTTGAGCTTTAGTACTAGCTTTGAATCCACCATTGTTATGGATAAAATGGACTGTACTCAGATTTGGATTGTTTGAGCTTGCAGTTCTTTGGAAAATCTAGCCAGAAGATGGTGGAGTTCTTGCAGAGTTCAGTGGGAATCATCCACCGGAACCACGCCGAGAGCATAACCACTTACATCAAAGACAGCGTTGACGAAGAGTTGAAGGACGACGGTTCGAACTCCGATTCGATGCTCTCCCACAACAAGCGGTTGACCTTCTGTGTAGAGGGGAACATTAGCGTGGGGAAGACGACGTTCCTGCAGAGAATTGCCAACGAAACCATCGAGCTAAGAGACCTCGTTGAGGTCGTTCCTGAGCCCATTAACAAGTGGCAGGACGTGGGACCTGACCACTTCAACATTCTCGATGCGTTCTACGCCGAGCCGCAGAGGTATGCGTATACGTTTCAGAACTATGTATTTGTCACGAGGGTGATGCAGGAGAGAGAATCCTCTGGCGGTATCAAGCCCCTCCGGTTGATGGAAAGGAGCGTTTTCAGTGATCGAATGGTAAGCTCTCTACACAAGATTTAGGTAGGGTTTGACGTGTTTTAAGGGATTTCAAACATGACATGTTGCATCTCAATATTCGGGAGTGAAGGTTTTTGTGCGAGCAGTTCATGAAGCGAACTGGATGAACGAGATGGAAATCAGCATATACGATTCTTGGTTCGATCCGGTGGTCTCGTGTTTGCCCGGACTCATCCCCGACGGCTTCATCTACCTCAGAGCGAGCCCCGACACGTGTCACCAGAGAATGAAGCTGCGGAAGAGAACGGAAGAAGGAGGAGTCTCACTCGACTATCTCCGGGACTTGCACGAGAAGCATGAAAACTGGCTTTTCCCGTTCGAGAGCGGCAATCACGGCGTCTTATCCGTCAACCAGCTTCCTTTTCAAACCGACACGACTTTGCATCCGGACATTAGGGGTCGCGTGTTCTACCTAGAGGGCGATCACATGCATTCTAGCATTCAAAAGGTACATCTCAATTTTTTTTAAGTTTGACTTTGTAAATTGTTTCAAGAGTTTTGGTTGATTTTCTCGAACGTGTAGGTGCCTGCTTTGGTCCTTGACTGCGAGCCAAACATCGATTTCAGCAAAGATATTGATGCAAAGAGGCAGTAAGTTAACCAGTTTACTAAATTCAAATTATAGATATTGCCTGTGAATGTACCTAAGTTACTGCATTTTTTGTACTTATGCACCAATGTTAATTTTTTTATGGTAGAAATTCCTAATTGCGATAGCTCCGGAACGGGTGCTAAAAAAATTAACCTGAGTATACAAATACACCAAAACCGATAGCTTCGGTATATATGTGGCTATATTTCCTGGGTTGGTGTCAATATTTCTAACATTTGGGATATTCTCCGTTGCTTTATGAAAAGGTATGCTCGCCAAGTGGCAAAATTCTTTGAATTTGTGAAGAAAAAGAAAGCAGTGGAACCAGCAAAACCCGGCGAAGGTGGCAATGCTAGAAAACCAGAGATTATGTTGCCACGAGAAGGCGAATTGTGGATTCCGAACAAGCATTTCCCTGGATCAGCGCTCAAGAACTTGGATTTCAGACGAGCCATGTCGTTCATGTCGGGTTAGAGCCTGACCAGTTCTTCAGTTGGTGTTCAAGGCAAGAAGTTTTCCCGGAATCGCCTCGAAGGTGGCCTTTTTTGTGGGAGTTTTTGTGGTGGTGGTGGTCGTGGATGTATTTAGAGATTTCTATGCATGTATAAATGTCAGTTTTCAAGCCTAGGGCCCTTAGAGAGATAGAGGCTAGTTTTGCAGTTTCTGTAATATGTTTCCGGTTCTGCTGTTCAACTCGGAGTTTTAGCCTGCCGATGGGTGCTTTCTCTTTTCAGATGTGTATGTAACCTCGTTTTTCCTTACCGGAAGGAAGAAGCAAAAGGACGGGAATGTTAACAAACACAAATTTTGAAGAAAAGAGATTCGCATGTTATTGCTTCTGATATCCTTCAAGCTGTAGTTATTTGTTCGTCTTGAAAATAAGTACTTGAATAAATGACCTTAAACTCGAATTGATCGATTTATGGTCAAAATATATAACTGCGAACATCCGCAAACATTTGGACACAATTTCCGTCGAAGATCGGGACAAGCTCTGTCCAAAACTTGGACAATAAGCATCGCTAACACGGACAAAATAGTGATTAACATTTCGTTTACCATTTTTCGAATGATATTATGTAAAGATGAGTGATTATAATAGTTTGAAGTTTTGAAAGATGAGAGAACCAAGTTGAGCATATGATACAAGAACATTAGTATTTTAAATTACAAAGGTAAATACTTCCAATAAATATAAAGGTGCTTCTATTCTTGATTTTCTACTTGAAGGTTTTTTTTTTTTTTTCGATTTGTTTTTTTGCATAATCTTTGTGAAAAATAACAACATACATGAACAACATTTACATTTTACCCTCAAACGTTCTGTACATGTTTCAATGCCTTTTCTGTTTTATAAATAGGTAGGAACCACGTTGCAGAATGAGCTCGTTAAATAATTCAATCCTTCAAAACTACTTCAAATTCCCCTAATCTGAACTTATTAACCAATCAAATCCCGAGATCAAACGACGGAGAATCAGATCCCGGAATATGTGGCAGTTGAGGAGCGACAAACTCCCGTTTCTGAGCCATTGATTTCTGTTTGAGAAGCAAGCTAGCCTGAGCTTCAACCGCATCAAGGTCGATATCTTCATAGAACTGATCGTCAAAAAGCATTTCATCGTCTGCACATTGCTGCTGAAACTCTCTTTCCAAGTTGATGGCAGGAACGTAACTTGATGCACAGAAACTCAACTTCCGTCTCCATCCCTCGGTTTTCGAAGGAGAAGTGGTAGTGCAAGGAACAGTTTCAAAGGTGTGGTTGGTGTGTGAGGACGGCTTTGTGCCGTTGCTGGTTACGGAGTAGTGTGCATGATCCACCGGAGGGCTGTGAAGAGAGAGAGGTTGCTTGCTGGAAGGGCTACCTGTTGTCGTGGTGACGGCACCCGAAGAATGAGGGCTCGGAGTTTCAGAGCCGATTGGAAAGCTCAGCATCGGAGATTGGGTAAGCAGTGAACGCCTGTTGTTCGTTGAGTTTCGTGAAGTTTATTGATAAGTTCAGAAATAAAATAAAAAAACTAACATACTTAATTAACCTAATAAGCATACTATGAATTACAAAAGTGACGGTAATTTTTTTCCATAGATGAACTCGCAAACTATTTTCACAGGTGAATCACGATGATCATAAAACAGCAGAGTTGAGATCGTTGACCTGTAAATGGCCATCATATCCGGCCTTCTAGTCGTGGACTGAGTAGCCGTATTTGTAAGACATATCCTGTCATCTATGAAGCTATCACTCGAACCGTTATTCTGGTCGTCTTCCTCATCCTCGGACATATCACCATCATTGGATACCCTATGTAATAACCATTATAATCACATCAAACCTCGAATTATGCTCATTATACAATTCCAAAAGATACAATAACAATATTGATAAACATAACCTCAGTCTCTAATAGGCTAAGAAACCCTTAATTAACCCTAAACTTAAAATACCAACATACCCTAATGAAATAAAATACTATGATGACGTAATAATGCGGGTCTAATATTAAACGGAAAAAGTGATTGAAAATGAGCTTACTCGGCTTCTTCATCAATAAAGGCTCTTATTTCTTTATTGGCTGGCTTCTTACTACCTGAAAGCATGGCCAATATTTAGCTATATAAGTTGGTACCTAATTTGGCAAACATCGAACATCTATTAGATACCTCGTGTTCCACATGTACGCTTAACTACAGGGGCAAAGGAGTCTTTTGCTATCTGTAAACTTTTGCTCTTTACAAGGTCTCCGATTTTGCGCAACCGTTTGAGCTTGCGTTCACATTTCACACTTCCTGACTTTTCTTCAATGCTCAGACACCAATTTTTGCTGCAACTATTGTTTGTAAGGTCGACCAAAGGACTTTCAGATCTGTCTGCATTCACAAAAGGCGATATACACCCTCTCTTACTGGCATTACCGGCTTTTCGGAAAATAGGAGTTTGAACTTCATTGCTATTACGAAAATCAGGGTTACTTCTTCCTCCCTTTTTGCTTTCAATCGAGGACTTTGATAACAGATTGTTTTTTAGTAGGACAGGTGAGACTGGCTCGGGTTCATCGCAAATTTTTCTCTCTCGAACCTCTGAAAATTCAAGAAAGAAATAAAAAATCAGTATGATTTTTTTTCAGTGAGAAAGAAAAGTATAGCTTTAATAACAAAACAAAACAAAAAAAAAACCATTACTCTCGCTAGGAGACTCTGGAACGAAACCTATTTTGATCATATTTGTTAGGCGAGGACTGAGTTCCATATCATTGGATTCATCTAACTGCAACGACAACGTCTTGATTTTTTCCTCGGGCGTCTCCGCAACGTAATCTTCAATCTGCAAATCTCCATCCCGGATTGGAGTTTCAGGAAATGTCTCAAAATCTCGACTTGTTTCATCATCCAAGGCATCAGAACAATGTACAGACTTCCCAGGACTCGTAAAATTTAGGGACCTTGTCTGAGGAGCGATTCCGCCTTGAACAGATCCGGCTTTATTTTCAGATATATCTTCAGAAGAAACACAAAGAAAAACTATAAGAAAATATGAATAAGTCTAATGTTGTGGATTTGAAACTCTTAACAGAAATTAAAACTCCCACAAAGCAAGCAAGCTTTTGACATTATTATTATGAGCATGAATGTTTATTAGAAGAATAGAACGTAAGATCTTATAGTGATATGATATGAATTATTATTGAAACAGATACTTTTTAATCTAATTATTTTTCCCACCGTGTCGTAGAAACTATTATTAACCTAACCTTCTCTCTTCTTACCGGGCTCGATATTGTTCACTCCGAGAACCTTCTCTAAGCAGACTTCGTCCTGAATCCATTTGATCACATGGGAGAAAACATTGATCTTAAAGTCAGAAACACAACATTGAAGATTTGCAATAAGGCAAGAACTGTAATACATAAGTTGAAATTTTACCTCTTCCAGAGAAATCTGGCCTTTTGCGGCAAAGGATTTTCCTTGTAATCTTTGCATTGTATCAATAAGCAATGCGGTTGTATATGAATGCTTTATATTATGAACCCTTGAAGGGTATGTCTGGAAGTGAGGAAAGGCAATAAGAGATGGTTTCCATGTAATACCATTTGGGAGGTGGAAATACTTGGCAATTAAATTACTCTCCGTATCAGTTAGCTTCTCTTTAAACACCGGCGTCTTTGGTGTGTCATCATCTTTAGCCTTCTTTCCGCTGCGTATAAATTTTTCAATTGAAAACTTGACGTATTGGACATCAGGTCTGTAAATATGAGGAACCTGTAATCATAAGGTTATGTTACATCAAAATTTGATCTCGAAACAGAACCTTAATCTATCCTCTTTTGAGAAAGATTAAGTTTTTCTTGAATGATTATTGCTACCGTTCTTATTTACTTAAGATCTCCTCAAAATTCACAACAGGGATTACAACCTAACGGCCTGAACAAGGCCCAACAAAATTAAACCCTTAAACATAACTTACCAAACCCTTGACATAATTTAATTATTCAAATGACATAATTAAATAACAAAGCCTAATTAAGTAGTCTACACAACGTAATTAAATAACCATAATATTCCTAAATGTTACACATGTAACACAGTATGTATATAATAAAAAGCTATATTCTGAAAGCAATAAGATCTTACCATTCTTGGACTGAGATGGAAAGTGAAACTTTTCACGCCCCCATTTTGCATGTGTTTCCTCACGGTCTTGGCATTTTCCTGCTTTTGTGTGAAACCTTTCAACTCTTTCCCTTCATTGGCTAAAACTAGTGAAATCTTGTAAAGGATAACACGCCTTTTGATGCATTGAGAAGAAAAAATTCCAAGATAATTGATTTTTCTTTGCATGAATATATCGAAGAAAAAAAACTATGCTGCTTTTAAACTAAAAAAAATTGAGGATATCAACACGACCATTGTTCTTCCGCCCCGTTCTTCCCATTCGTTGAATCATTCTCAATGGCGAAACATTAGAATCAAAGCATATAACGAGATCAACTTCCACTATATCTAAGCCTTCTTCGCCGATGGATGTAGAAACAATGACATTGTATACACCAGAACGAAATTTCTGTGAAGAATCAAGTAAGTAGATAGTGGTGTACATCGTATGAAATCCAAATATAATTTATGTAATGCTGTGAATATTAATCTACTCAGTGAATGCAGTCTGGATTTAGATATTGTACAGACGTGTATAAAGTTCCAATCAATGAGAATAAATATATACCACCGATAAAAACAAACTTCTAACTGTGGGGTTATTAGAAAAGTAGCGAAAGAGGAACAAATACCTCCAAAACCGCCTGTTGAGCTTTTTGTGATTGCCCTTTTGATTGTTTTCCTGCAATAAACTTGTGTCAACACTTATTATATTTCTCGCAAAATTTGAAGGCACACTTGGATTCCCTGCCAATACATAAGAGCTAAAGAGCCAGAGATATTTTTATGTACTTGTTACTCTTTCAAACGAGAAGATCCAAGAAGCAAAAAGGTTGAATGAAGTGAATATTAGGGCATGAACGCTTTGCTTAGACAGATAAACGGAAATTTTTACATCACTTTATGGATTTATTGATACAACTAGTTCAAGATGATACCCAGTGGCCAGTGATAGGATTTCTTACGCAAATATAATTTTAAGTATCAGAATCCATTTCCATTTTGTTGATTTCTAAAGGAAGATCTTTATGTATGGTATTAATTGAATGTTGAGTCGATATAGAACTCCGGACCTGAGCTTTGACCGATAAACTGGGCAGCTCTGACAATACTCCCTACATTGTTCAATGCATCCATAATATCCCTGTGAATAGAATAAATGGAATAGTATATTACCACACACTAAAAAACATTTCATGCACTATAACAAAAGACGTTTTCTACCTTACACTTCCCCTGAAGTTTGAGAAGATAATAACCCTCGAGTTTTCCAGATCCTTTGATTCTGGGGCCACCACATAAATTTATAATATTAAAAACTGTAAATGAAATATAGTTAAGGGCAAAGAGCAGAGAAATTCAGTCGAGAACACTATAAAAATAACTAGACTAGAGCTAATTTTTTTTTTTTTGTTGACAAAACACAATCTAGGGCAAGAATGAATGCTCAAAACAGCAAGAGCTAGAGCAGCAGAGCGAGCGAAGAGCCCTAGACCCCCAAATCATTGGAGGTCGCTAAACCAAAGTACTATGCTAAACATATATTAGAAGATAAATTCACTAAAAAAATTATAAGAAGATAAAGAACTAATGTCCACACAATAAGTGAAACCAACTTATTTAGTAATCAAAGGTGAAGAATACTTCATGCTTATTAAGTGCCACATAATTCTCAAGGCTCTTTTCCAAGAAAAACATTCTAAGCTTAAACTTTGTAATTCTGCAGTTCTGCTACTCAATTGAGCTTAAGATATAGTAGAAAGCAAAAGCTAAATCACTATGTGACATGTAAACGGATGAGAATAATAACAAAACAAACGATTGATCACTGAGAGATGATATGCCACATACTGAAATGATCACGCAGTACTTCTAACATTTTCGATAATTTAGGACTCCGAGCGCCATGAGACAAGCTTCTCTCCATTAGGAGCTTTGTTTCAATAAGATCTTTATTTCTGCTCATATACCTGAAACGGTTGAAAAGATTTAACATCAAAAGTAGTAAGGAAAATTCTCATAGAACTTCAGATTGTAATAGCACTAAGAAATGCTAAGTACAGATTGATAGAAGAAAAATTATTTCTTTGAAGTAGACAAATAGTTCTTTATAATGTCATAAACACAATTATCTGAATTTGAAGTACACACCCGGATTTAAACTTGCCTTCAAGCATCTCATATGCTGGCCTTATTCCATGACTTAAAAGTAGCATACGGATGTGGCATAAGGTAAACAAAAGTCCAAAATAACGTTCTGCAGCTGCGGAATTGGGAGGACAAGCTATACGTAATTCGTCCCTCGATTTAAGTAGTGCACTTGGGCTCAACTGTTAAACAACCCGAATATTGAATTACGGAAGTATGTTTAAAATAAAGCCAACTAAGAAAAATATTGGGGCCAGGTAGACAAAAAAATGTCTATAAAGCCTACACCTATCGAAATGATCCTGAATAAACAATAAGCAACAATGATAATGAGGGTATAATAGCAAGGGGCATAGAAAAACTCAGGAAGAATATGGTCACAAGACCACAATATGACATATATAAAGATTTCTAATGTTAAATGAGGAAAAGTTTGCATGGATCTAGAAGAGGCTAATCATTAGTAGCACCCAAAATTATTACAGAACCAGAAAAAAATTGCTTCTATGGAGAGGATGGCCATACATATTTATCATCTCTAAATGGGAGAGCTTGCCATTCATGAAGCATTTTCGTATATGGCCGCATAACATCTGAAAGCTTCTCGTTTATCATAACGGCTTCTTGTCCCAAAGCAACCTACCAAGAAAAAAAGAGCGAGATTATTGTTCGCGAATAGATTGTAAAGAGAGATTAATTACGCACAAATACCTTAATAATCTCGATCTTCCTATCGTGATTGTATTTACTGACATCAGCGTCACTTTCATTGCGATATTCTAATTTTGATATACGCAAGTTGTCGATGATTTCCTGAATCTTCTGCCGCTTTGCTGAATGATGCATTCATCGTATATATATAATACACATATATATATATAGAGAGAGAGAGAGAGATGAGCATAGAAACTATACAAATAAAGCGTATGTGGGTAACTTACATCCTGGTGTTGCCGTCAAAGCTAATATCCTCAATTGTACCGGTACATCCATTTCCATTAACTAAAGTGTAGTGTTTTCAGTTTCACCAACCAAACTCAGTGACAAGCCATGTATGATGTGAACGGAAATAAACAGAAGAAAGCAATCAACAGACCTTACGAACTGCAACAGAATAAGAGTGGTTCCCCATTGCATGGTGAGCTTCATCAATCACCAAGCACACCAAGTGTTTGACCAAGCATGTGCCTGCAAAACAATATTTTTTAAACAGCTTAAACAAAAAGCGAATGGAAAGCCGCAAAATGGCTTTATTGCTTAGGAATAGCTTTTACATCCAAATAACCGTCTTCTCCGCAAATTTCATATCACTAGAGATACCATTGTCATGGGAGATTTAAATCAACCTGAATTAATATCTCTCTCTAGCACTTGCGGTGTCACAAAGAACACTCTTTTAGATTTCCAAAGGCCGGCTCTTTCTGGTGGACTTATCTGGCCATTCATATCAATTGTTTGGTCCTGCAATGCATTGAACAAGAATCTGGTTAAAACAGAGAAAATAAGCATTTCAACATCAGCAACAGACGTCCTTACTTGTGGAATCCCTACGATAGTATGGCAAGCTTCTATTTGTTGACTGACAAGCGGTCGAGTTGGCGCAGCAAAGACTATTTTTCCTGCTATCCATAGAAAAGTGTTAAAATGAGCTGGAACATACAAAATCTTCATGGTAATCACTAAAATAACCAATGTTCAACTTTTTCTGAAAACTGCATCACCAAGACGTTTGAAAAGATAAGTTTACAGATTTCAGATGCCAAACTGAACCAAATCAAATATCTATTTGAACTGGTAAAGTAGCATTAGGATAATCGCGTTTACCATCAGGGAACCATCTGGAAAAGTTATACATGACGACGGCCGCAATTAGGGTTTTTCCAAGTCCTGTTGGCAGCGCTACCAATGTGTTTGTAAACAGCGCCGTCTTTGTGATGGAAAATTGATAGTCTCGCAAAGGAACGTCTACGTTAACTGCATTACAGCATAGCAAGAAGATCCCAATATAAATGTTTGTTATGTTTTTGAAAGGCAAATACAAAATTGATGAACATGTAATTCGCAATGGAGCCGAAAACGCATGCACTAAATAAAACTTCAAGCCTCCAACTACAAAAGAGCAAAAAAAAAAAAAAAGGTCCTTCACGGTGTCTCAAATGCTTATGTAAAACCTCAATTGGCCTAAACAATTTTTGCAGCACAAGAGGAGAAACTCAAACTTCCAATTTTTTAGGGAAAAAAAAGGCGAAAGAAATTGCGTTTTACACCTGGGTATATCCAAGTTTTGGCTGCTTCAGGATCAATCTTGACACCAGTCGGTTTTTCTTCGCAGCACTCCAAAACATCCAGAGCCTCGGGCTGCATATTCGGCCTCTGGACTGGATTTACGATATACCTATCGAGCGTGGTTTGCTTAGCGCCCACATTTCTGATTCCGGCGTTCTTGCAGTACTCGCCTCCCGTAAAACATGAAAGCTTCTCAGACGGCTTCGAAGATGTGCAGGGGAGAATTCCCGCTGCGACCGTGTCAATTTCTCGACACGCCTCGCTCCAATCAATGCCCTACAATCAAGAAGTCCCCAGAATTATCAGTGATTTCGTATAAAAAGGCGTACAAATGAATAAATGGAGTTACATCATCGTCTTCGTCTTCGTCTTCCCCGACGTTTTCTTGACGCACTCCATCTAACTCTTCGTCGACATTTTCTCGACACGCCTCGCTCCCATCAATCCCCTGCAATCATGTACCCATAAACATCAGCAATTTCGTAAAGAAAGGCATACAGATGAAGAAATGAAGTTACATGATCGTCTTCATCTTCCTCGGCATTTTCGCAAATCACTCCGTCAAATTCTTCGTCGGCATTTTCCCGACACGCCTCGCCCCCATCAAACCCCTGCAATCAAGTATCCAATAAAATAAAATAAAATAAAATAAAATAAAGCAATTTCACATAGAAAACCATACAAATCAAGAAATGGATTACATTTTCGTAGTCCTCGGCATATTCTCGATATGCCTCGCTCCAGTCAATACCCTAGAATCAAGTACCCAATAAAAACTCAGCAATTTCAAATAGAAAGGCATACAAATGAAGAAATCGAGTTACGTAGTCGTCTTCGTCTTCGTCGGCGACGAGATTAACGGTCGAGCTCATTGAATCACAGGATGGATTGTCGAAAGTTGTCTGCAACAATTTTGGGGTTTCATGTGAGAGCGCTAAGCATTGCTCACACTCACTCTAGCGAAGAAGAAGATGAATTTTGGCGGCAAAAATGTCAAAAAGTGTAATGGGCTGCACTGTCCAACACGAAAGCCCGCTTTTAATGGGCCTTAAAACGAACGGCCCATTAGGTGATTTACTGGGTTTTATATTTTTTAATCAAGGTTCTAAATTCCAATGTGCAATGTCGTTTCGCTTTCTTTATACAGTAGAACTTATATAAATTAATATTGTTGGGACCGGCAAAAAATATTATCTTATCGAATTATTAATTAATATATAAATTATTAATTTATACATTAATGAAGAAAAAAAATTATTAATCAACTATGATTATATAAACATATTTATCAACAAAATATTATTTGAAATTGTTATATCATTGTAGCGGCGATCACTCTCAACAATTTTTTGCTTAGCATGAGAATACGACACCCGACCTTCTTAATGTTCTTCGGAAGCTTAGAGATGAAGTTCAAGAAGACATCAATTTCAAGAAGAAGAAAAAAAAAATACTATAAAATCAATTTTAAGAAGACTACATGATTATTGGTATAATGTTATCTTTTTATTTAATGTGATTTCATAGTTATTTATGCTATATTTTATTTATAGTGATTTTATAATTTTTTATGTAATTTTTTATATTGAATTATTCATTTATATATCACTTGGGACCTATATACTTTCTAAAAAAATTATTATCTTATAAATTTAGTGAATTATTAATTTTGCTAGTTAGGCACGAGTCGGGACCGGACAAAAATATTATTTAATCGCGATTATTAATTTATCGAGTATTAATTTATAGAGGTTCTACTGTATTACAGCATGCGGACATGTTGTATGCCAACGCAAATATTGACGGGAAAGTTGGAAGAAAAAAAATGGCATGTCGCATGCTGCAAATGCCACATAAATTGCACGAGAATGCAGATGGAAAAGTCAGATTTTTTTTTTTTTAGTATTTCGACAATTTTTTGTATAGGTTCAAAATTACTTATTTATTACCATAAAACATAAATAACTAAAACCACACTAATAACAAGACATCATATTGATATTTGATGTGTTATAGTTATACTTATATAAAAATAAGAGTTATACTTGTAACTTATATAAAATATAAATATGGGGTTACGACTAAAATATGACATTATATTAAATAGAAAACCCATGAAATGCCCAAAATACACTCAAGGTTTATGAGAAATACTCATAGTTTCAATTAATGCATTTATACCCATTTTTAATAAATTTTGGACCATTACAACCTTGATTTTAATTATATATTTTTATTTTTGTTAATTAATTATTTAGTTTAATTTCGAAATTTTATTTTCCTAAAATTAAGGTTGAATTATTCCCATATTTATCAGATTTCAAATTAATTTGATACTTTGACCTCAAATTTTGAATTTCCTTTTATTTTTCTTTTATCTCTCTCTCTCTTCGTTCTTTCTCCCTCCCTCTCTGCTCTTCGCTCGCATTCATCCGAGCTCCCCCGTGCGCCTCCTCCTCCGTCGCGCCTCCCCCACCGATTCGCCGCACCTCCCCCACCTGTTGTTTGCCCTAATTCGAGACGCTGGAGATTCTGTACACCTCCATGTGCTGCAACTTCTTCAATCCCGTCGATGTCTGTGCTCGATGTGTAATTACAGTTACGATTACCTAATTGCAATTTTGTAATTAAAATTACCGAATTACAATTTCGTATATAAAGTTACAGTTTGATAAATACAATTACCGAATCGTAATTTTGTAATTATAGTTACAGTTTTCGTATACAACTTCGTAATTAAATTTACAAGTACATTATTCATTACACTTTTATATTTATAGTGACCAGTATCGTATATATAATTACGAATTTTTATGTGTTTCGTATATATAATTACAACTTCATAATTGTAGAACTCTTTCGAACATACATACGTAAATATTGTTACAGTTTCGTATATATAGTTACAACTTCATAATTGTAAAACTCTTTCGAAAATACATACGTACGTAGAATAGAATTGAATAAGTATAGGAAGATTAGTAATTAATTTATAATAAAGGAAATAAATTGTATTTAAAAAATGTGGTGAATCCTTATTGTTGCAATAATTAAGGATGATTAATTATTTGAAATTTTAAAAAAGAGTGGTATATTGGTCCATATTTCAATTAGTTGGTGGTTCTAATTACCAAAAATAATTTTGGGCATTTTTTTGAAACCTTGAGTCACAAATGGGCATTTCGTTTATTTACCCTATATTAAAAGGTAATAGTTGTTCACGGGCATGCCACAACTCTTGAAAAATGGGCATGCCGATTAAATTTTAAACCATGATTTTAAAAATATTTTTGATATTTTTTTTGTCTACCTTTTAATTTTATGTTTCTGCAAAATTATATTCTTTATATATTTAAATATAACAGAACATACATTCTGAGTCTAATTTAATATAAGTATACTTTCCCATTTTAATACATTTGTTAGAAAAGTTAAAGTCTCTAAAATTCAAGGTTTAAAATGTCGCTTGCCGATGTCGTTTTGCATTTTTCATTTTACGGATATATCGTTTGCCGATGGGCAAATCGTAAAAAAAGGGCATGCCGCATGCCGAATATACTGCATTTTTTTCATGGGCATACCGCATGCCGATTGGGTTTTCGACGGATATTCTGGAAAAAATATTTAAGTATTTAAGCAAGATATTTATATAGGTTCAAAACTACATATTTAACAAATAGAAGACATGATTGTATACAATTGAACACATTTGTAAATTAAATATGTAGGTGAAATGTATAATATTATGTCACTTTATTAGTTGAAGTGTATAATATTAAGTCAGATTATTAGGTAAAGTGAATATGTATGTTAAGTGTGTAATATTAAGTGAACATGCATGTTAAGTGTATATGTATGTTAAGTGAATAATATTAGTTGAAGTGTACAATATTAAGTGTATATGTATGTTGATGAAGTGAATATACATGTTAAGAGTATAATATTAGTTGAAGACTTGAAATGTATAATACTAAGTCAAATTATCAGGTGAAGTAAATATGTATGTTAAGTGTGATATTAATTGAATATTAAAGAGTCCCACATTTCTCGATTACAAGAGTCCCACATTTCTCGCACAAATGCACCACCACACCCGCGCCGCCGCCGTGTGTCCGGCAGGGCGGGGTGCACATATATTAATTTTTGCCGAAAGTTTAATTGGTATTTTTACGAAATCCACCTAAAATATGATTTTAGCAAAATTCCAACAACTTTTTGCAATTTTTACTCACAAAAACGAAATTCGAAATTCCAACCACTTGCTCCATGGAATTTTGCGAAATTTGATAAAAATGCAACGAAACGACGGGGTTTTCGTTTCACATATCCTTGAAAAACAAAAATCGGTTGAAATTTCCATGGAAAATCGCGACATTACACCTTGCTAAAATTGACAACTGAATGACTGATGATATTTTAAGTTTCTCTATACATATATAAAACTTTTGTCAGAAGTTAAAATTAGTGTGTGTATAATAAACTCATAAAATCGTGTTAAATAATAAGAGAGTATATAAAAAAAAAGTACATTTTATAAGTATATATGAAATGTTTAAAAAAAATATAAAGCATGTTTTACAAAAATGAAATGCAAGAAGAGAGATTATAATGGTATATTTTTTATTTTTATTTTTTTTTATAAGAATATAATGGTCTATTTCTAATTGCTTAATTATATTTAAAAAAATTAATTAATTCATCTTCCGAAAAAATAAAGAAAGAAAATAAAATCAAAGAGATAGTGAAGGTTAAATGCTCCAACATTGACGAAGCCCTTTCGTTCACAATTAGGTCGGAAGGAAATCAGGAGCGAAGCAAGCAAAATTCTCCGTGGCTATGGCGTTGAGCTACGGTTTCAGATCTGCGGCCAAGCAGCTAATCGCTTCCTCTGAGTCGCTCAAGCAAGGTCAAGCTTTTTTTCATATCTTATACGCCGATTCTTAATCATGGAAACCCTAGATTTCTCTTCCCCGAATCTATTTTCTTGCCCCTAGAAACGGAACCTTCACCTGGTTTGGATATTGTCTAATTGTAAATAACACAACTCAAATATCGAAGCTCGATTCATGAAGAAATTTGCTTAATTTCTGTATTTGGGGAATCAGGGTTTGGTTTTCATTTCATGGCTTCAGGTGTATTTGGGGGATTAGGGTTTGGTTTTTCATTGTTCGGGATCAAATAAAAAGGGTAGAATTTTAGGAGTATGGATTGAGAACCAATCACCATGGAAGTTTATTCCTTGATCTTTGGGAGATAGTTAGAATTTGAGAGCAGAGTTTCTGACTGATTTGGGTGGCAAATTCGTTTATGCTTTTGGTTGTCCTGTTCGAAAACTGGCTGTCAAACTTTTCTGAATCCATCTCTTAATTGCCATGCTCTGCATAATGGCTTTCAATGCATTTCAGCCTTTCAACATAAAATTTGAGACTGTTATGACCCGAATTCTGATACTGGAAATGGAGTTCTGCTCGCCTTTACAAAATCCAATCTCCCCTCCCCTGAAAGAGGTTAATTTTATGTTGATGATTAATTATTATAGACTCCCACTCGCATTCTCCAAAAATTACAACCTTATGGGCCGGATTGGTCTCAACCCGGATTGGTATTGAATTGTGTCATATGAATTATAACTATATGGGATATTACCATGTACCATAGATAGAGTATAGACTAGACTCTCATTTTTCCCTGGATTTTTAACTCGGATAATTGTGTTGACATCGAACATATTAGAAGTTAGAACCATCTAGCTCAAGCTTCTTTAGTGAATATTGATTCTTCGATCAAGTTTGAATGACTTTCTAGTCAACCGATGATTCGTGAATTGATTTTGGCTTTTGCAATCTAATCTAAGGGTGTTAAATTCAGTCTCTAGATGTGTATTGAAGTCACTAGATTTATATTTTTTGGACAGGGGCGAGAGGCTTCCACTCGACCAGGGTCAAAAGGATGGGAGGTCACGGCCATGACGAACCATTCTACCTTCATGCGAAGCACATGTACAACTTGGACAGGATGAAGTATCAGAAAATCAAGATGCCTCTGGCCGTTCTCACTGCCTTCAGCATCGGTGTCGGCGTTCCCATCTACGCCGTCGTTTTCCAGCAAAGGAAAACCGCCTCCGGCTAAATATTCCTGTCGTTTGCAAAATAGCTATGGCTCTTGAACTCCATTTGTTCTTCTTAATCAGTTTTGCTTTTGCACAAATAAGTAAAGAAATTTCAATTGTGCCCTCGAACTGTGTTCGCATGGTGGGTGTACTGTTTGCAACATTTTTAAGAGACGAGGTGTTATGTGCACTCTTGTAATCTTGGTGTCCTTTTGGGGATTTCTCTTAGAGTTTAAATGGTTTCTTGATCTTCATATAAATAACCACAGCCGAAAGTTCTTATACTTGGGTTAAACTTCGATACTTTCTCGGTAATTCTCTTAAGTGGTAACTAATGTACCGAAACATTTTTTTTTAACATTGTCTATTCTCAATGTGTAGCTCTCAACTCAACTGTGTTTATCTAGTTTCCAAAAGAAAAAAGAAAAGAAAAAAAAGAAAAGAAAAAGCAATGTGTGCGGAAACAAGACTTTTGAAATACCGGAAAAACCGAGCCTGGAAATTTCCGGTTGTCGGTCTCGGTCCCTCGCATTCAACCTTAATTTTAGCCAAATCCAATAATATATCCTAAAAAAAAAAAAAAACTTATAGGCTTTAGACGACATCAAGTCACAAGTATCCCACAAACGACAAGCATGGGCATAGAGTCGTTTTAAATGAGATGAAATGAGAACTAGTGAATTTCTAACATATAAAATAGGGTTATTTGTGGCACAAATAATGAAAATATTTAAAAAATTAAAGTTAAATATTGATCCTTTGTTTTAGCAATACAAAATACAAATACATTTTTCATGGTATAGACAAGGACTTTTTCCGGGGTTGTTTCGTACCTATTTATAAGATGAGAAACAAATATAATATTTTATCCGGTTAAAGCAAAAAATGAATATTTAATCTTAATTTTTCTAACACTTATAATATTTATGCCGCTAATATCTCTTAAAATTATAACACATATACTAGTACGCATAGGCGGAGCTACATACGTGTTGAGATGAAAAATCACCACAACAATCACGGATTCACGATTGGTGTATTCCTGCTTTTAAATTACCTAAGAGCTCGAGTCTTTATGTTAAAACTCAATCACGCAAACGAAATTGGTTTTGAACTTTGAAGAGAGCAAAGTGCTCGAAAATTTTGGTGTGAGTGTTTTTATTTCTCGTCAAAAAAATTCAATCCCTTTTTACATATTTCATCTTGCTATTTATTGAGCTTCATTGTCTAAGATCCGACCTTATAAAGAGTCGGTTACAATATGCATATGACTCCCTCATAATTGCCTTAATGACATAGAAATCACGTTTGTATCTGCTGTCATTGATCCCGAAGCACTGCCCGCGTCGCACTGATTGCTCCCAGCTGTTATTGTCCTCGTCGTCCGTCGCTAGTCTCGTCTCACAGCTGGTCTTCATCGCTAAGCTCGTTAGCTTTATTCTCTCATAGTTTGGCTTATCTAGTTATGAGGTTTCGTCGATGAGGCTTCATCGATGACGAGGCTTAATGGATGAGGTGTTATTGATGAGTCTTTGTCGATGGGCGCGTCTTCATCCATTGACTCCTTCATTATTCACATTAATCTTCTATTCGTCGCCTGCTTTCTTGTTAACGGACGGGCTTCTCCTTGTTCTTCCTTTGACTGTTGATTTTTTATTTGATCGACCCCTTTTGACTGTGTCAATGAGCTTTGATTTTGGTTGAGCTTCTTTAACCGAAGCCCAACTTTATAAACGCGGAGATAGATTTCGTCGTATCAATGTAAATTGACATTCACGAAATCGTACCTCAACAATACGCATGAGCGTATGCACGTGCTTACGCTCAAATATCAAAAGAAAAAAAAAATGAAGTTCTATTGTATTTGTATTGATTAAGTTGGCAAACTTTATAGTGAAGTTCATTGAAATTTTCAAGATATTTACTTTGTTTTTATGCATGAGATATTGGGATTTATTTATTTTTATTTTGCTTGGTCATATGTATTCTTATTATTTATATATTATCATTTGCTCTTTTATTCTTTTAGAGTTATTATAAAAAGTTTAGTTAAGATTTTGTTGCTATGATATTTTTCTCGATATATTACAGAACAAGATACGTAGCGTGTAGCGTTTAAATTATTGAATGAGATAATAAAAAAATTGACTGCACATTTCCTATGTAACTAAAGCAGAGCGTGAAAATACTGTAGTTACTATAGTGTTTACTCCGCCAATCAAAAAGTTACAGATGCTGCTATTACCCCCAACACGTGTCAGCTCTCTTTCTTTTTCTCTCTCCACTTCAGCCAGCGTCATTGAGTCTTCTTCGATTGATCGAGATCACGGGACTGAAATTTCAAGGTAACTTCTCTTTTTTTGCCTACCCTCCGTGCTAATCTCCGTGCTTCATCTACAACAACGGCAGTAATATAGATGGCCATTTTTTAACAGCGTTTTTATTAGCCGTGGGAATTAACGGACACGGAGGGGCTCTCTCCGGCTTCCTGAATTCTCAGCCGAGAATCCCCGAAATTTTACACTAAATCAAAACAGAGAACAGAGAAATCTCAGAATTTGACAAAACCCCCAACTCTATAAACCTTGGGTTATTATCATCGACGATCAGAACAACGAGATCGAAGCCAAATCTTGAGGTAATAGAGTAGTGGAAAAAGTGCAAAAACATATCAGCTAAAGCCGACATATTTTGGCTTAGGCTCCACTTTGAAATTACATAAACCAGAGAATATAAAGGATGTAATACCGAGCACGTCAGGGAATCAGAACAGACGCAGGCAAGAAGAACAAAAAAAAAGGAGTATATATATATATATATATATATATAGTATATATTCAAAGGGCCATTTTGTCAACCGCAAGACTCTTTCAAACGACAAAGGCCTGGTTTTATAAAATACAAAAACAAAGTAAAAAACTAAATCAACTCAAATTAGAGAAGGAAAAAAAAAGTTAACCAACTTCGAAGCACGAGATTCGGTAACTCACTACTCGAGCTCGCCGTAGAGTTGCTCGGGATTACGGAGGATTTCCCAAATTAAGAACACAATATTAGGACCACGGATATACTGGTCTTTTAAACAAAAGAAGAAGATTGTTACAAAAACGATTAAACCGATCAAAGTTTAATTTTTTCGTGGAATGCAATGGATATTGCAGTATTTTAATACAAAGAATAAAAAATAGGCGTGATTTTCCAAAAGGTTTGATTTTGATTGTGGTTTCCTCCTATTTGTTTGATTTGTTTCGAACTCTACAATTACACGTCATGAAACTGAATTTGGATATCAATTTGTAAAATTTTATGCTCATATACATATACATATATATAATATATATATATATATATATATATATATATTCATGCCAAGTTTCATTTTGACATGCTTAGCATTGTGGCCTTATTTATTTATGTTTGTTATTTATTTTCAGGCCCGATCTTATAGCATTGCCTAATTCGCTATATCACGCGCCATACATGTAAGTCGATATTAAGTTATACAATTGCCCGCACTTAAATTGAAATTGTGTTTAATATTAATCCATAAGTCCATGGACAACTATCCAAATTATATAAAAAAAAATAGTTTACAAAGAAATAATCCTAAACGTTAAATAAATTCCTATACTCTGTACTCATTAGGGATCACATGTATAACATCATATGCTATTTTTTTATAACTAGCAGATAATGGCAACGCCAATCAAATCAATAAGACCAAACCAACAGTAAGATGCAATCATCGCCAGAGTTTGTAGAAGCTGGATAAACAAAGATTTCACTACTGACCAAGTTATAAGTAGCGACTATGTTCTGGTTGACGAAGAGGTAAGTACATCTTTGTATTTACATGTTTCAAAATATTATGCTTCAAACCTTACTTACTTATCTTCCTTTCCTTAATTATTGACAGCATGAAACCATACATGCAACTGTTCGAGCTCGGGATATAGACATTGTTGCAGCAAAATTTCAAACAGGCACTGTCTATGAAATACGAAGGTTCTTTGTGGATCAAAGCAAGTCCAACTACAGAGTTGGTCCTCACAATGCATTGTTACAATTTACAAGAGCAACAACATTCGCAGCTGTTACTGAAGAAGTCTCAGCAATCCCACTTCACAAGTTTAATTTGGTTGACTACGATCATCTTCCCGAAAGAATCCAAATCCATAGTATTTTGACAGGTAATATCCCGTGTTAACTGAGATAGTTTTCGTATAAGTACTTTTTCGAAAAGAAAAAAAAAAACCGTTAAACCTGTTGGGAGTTGCAAATATTTACATGCAGATGTCATTGGAGTTCTAACTAGCGCTCACCCAGTTGAAAAATCATTTTCCAATAATAGGATCACACAAAGGAAGACCGTTAATATTCAAAACATCAGGTAAATATTTTAGTGTTATTTTAAACCCATAAATAATATTCAAGTTGTATATTTATGTTTGATTTCTAAACTTATTGGTTGATTACATGTATTCTGTAGAAGCGATAGCTTACAAGTCACATTGTGGGGGACACTAGCAAATGACTTTCATGAAGAAATTGATAAACTAGCAACTGGAACAACAGTCATAGTCTTAGTCTTTGCAGGAATGTTAGTCAAACAATACTTAGGTACATTTTAAATCTTTCATATATTTTTTTTGCTTAAAATTTGTAAATATTAATACCTATATATATATTTATAATTTTCCATTCATTTACTGTACAGGAAAGCCATACGTTGCAAGCACATCTGCTACAATATACTTCGTGGATCCAAATTTACCCGAGACTCAAACTTTAAAAACAAGGTGCACAATTAATTCTCATTTGATAGAAATCATATTGAATAATTAGTTATAAACAAGTCTCCATTAATATTAATTAGAATTACATAACTAATACCTTATTATATTTTTTTGTTCACATATAGATTTGCAAACAAGATGAAAAAATATGAGCTTCTACCGGCCACGAAAGCATTTGAATCCATAGAGCAGCTAAAAACAAAAAATAGAATGACAATTAGGGAGCTTAAAAATGCTGATCCGGTAAGTCATTTATAATGTTACCAAGTTATGCTTTAATCTTTTTACTCTAACAGACATATTTCATAATTTACAGAGTGATCAATACACGGTCACAGCTACAATCACCAATTTCGATACAACACAGGGTTGGTATTACGAAGCATGCCCTACTTGCAAGAAAATGGTCAAGCCTTCGGGAACAACATGGTGGTGTGATGATCACGCATATCTATAAGGTCTCCCAGTACCGTGGTATGTACCAATTTTTTTATAATTATTATTGATTAAATACAAATAAAACTCAACTTCAATGTATCCATAAATATATCCATAATATAGATACAGGTTGAACACTCAAATCTAAGATGACAGCGGAGAAACAAAAGTAACCCTTTTTGGACAGACTGCTCAAATTCTCATACAAAAATCGTGTAGCATGCTAACAATAGATGAAGGTTACACTGATCAAACAGTGACTCCCCCAGCTATCGAACACCTTAAAGGCCAGCGTAAAATCTTCCAAGTTTATTTTAAGAAGTACAAAGGCTCAACAAGTATCATTGTCTCTAAAATATTTGAAGATGAGCTTCTAGACACAGCTGAACTCCCACTTTCAGCTACTCCAATTCCAATCCAAAAAATTCCCGCATCAAGGCGAAGAAGTCAAAGGTAATAAATCTTTAATATTGTCATTTCAATCTTCAGTATTCATTGACCTAATTTTACTTTGCAACGCAGTCCCGAAACAGAAACAACATCATCTATAAAGCGAAAACTTCTCAGGTAAATATTTATAAGCTACGAAAAAAAATGAAAAAATATTACTTCAAATACATAGAGTGCATTTCTTATGTCTTCCTCTTTACATTGTAAATTACAGTGACGAACATGAAGAGAAGAAGAAAAAACAGAAACAATGATTTTTTTGTACATAACATTTTTTTTTAAAATAATGGTCTAAAAATATATGTATGTACATGTATATATCTGAGTAAGTAGAAATTAGAAACGTAGTAGATTTTGAGCAGAAAAGACGAGGAACCAAAAAGTAAACTCAAGCAGTGCATGGACTTTAAAAAAGGTACTTTCACATTGCTCTACATATACTTCAATATCATCCCTTTATTTATACTTCAATATCATAACTATTTTTTTAATTTATACTTCAATATCATTACTTTTTTTTAATTATTTTACTGTACAGCCTCATATTTTACAAACAAAACATACAGTAGAAGATTATGACTAAATTTTCTTATGACTAGGTATTACTGAATATAGGTTAAAATATCTCATTTTTGATCTGCTGTGATGCACTCCAACATACTAAAATATTACATGCCTTGAAATGTACGCTCTTACAATCCCAGTCTAAATTGTTTGAAAACATAATTCGATTAATTTGTGCTACTTATGGGAATTGACTACTTATCTGAATTTAATTTTGTAATCGCAGAAGTTAGCCGAGCAAATTCTAACACTTTTGAAATATATGACGATCTCTTCGATCATGACATAGAACTTCGCAGATTCTATAAAAGAATAGTCCTACGCGAAGTTCAACTTCTACTACACATTATATCTCTTTGAAATATTGTGTATACATAACTTTTTATCATCTCCGTCAACATACTAACGTTCTGTACCTTTCGATCCTCTGAACAGTTGAACAAGTCCATGCACAGCTGTGCAGGAATCAGTTGAATTCCCTACATGTATTCAGGTTTGTCGTTTTTTCCAACTTTTGTTGGTCATATTAATAGTTCGAAGGAAGCATCCTGCCACAGCAATACGATACAACAAGAGTGTGAAAATGCAATTTGAAGGATACCTTTATGCGCATAATCAGCGAGGATATGCTCTTCAATATGTACATATATATAAATACATTTATGAGAATTACTTCTTTTGTAAATAAATACCGTACAAATCTTTTATGTGTGAATATTGTATTTCTTTAAGATGAGATACTTCTATTACGTAGACAACTCTTTCTATCCAATTACACATAGATATCATGTAAGTAATACTAAAAATGATCGATTAATGCCACAAGAAAATATTAGATTTACGGAAAAATAAACATGAAACTATCAAAATTTCCTTTATTACAGAAAAAAATGCGTTTAACCCGCAGCAAGGCGCGGGTTACATACCTCGTTTCTTCACTAAAATTATGAATTTTGACCTATTTAAAAAAAAAATATAAACATATAAATAAAATATAAAAAGTTAGACACCGTCGGTAAAATATATAATAACTTATATGGTTATTTGCTTTATTAAAAAGCTGACTAGTACCGAAGACTAAATACACGCGTGGTATTGGCGCGCTCAGCAGCATCATGTTAAATTAAATAAACTACGTCCACGTGGCAGTGCAAGTTGCATACCATTACCACCCAAAGGCGCCGATGGTAAGACACGATGGTTTTCCACAAACACGCAGTAAACAAATATCCTCTCTTTTTCAATAAAAGAAGTGGTTTTGCAATCCTGTTAGTTTTTTCCCTAAAAAGAGCCAAAGTCGTGGTAATTAACAACAAACAAATGAGTATTTGTATTTGGGACCCACAAATGGCCATCTTCGATCCTATAAATACTCTGGTCTCCCTCTTCACCGAACAACAGAGAAGAAGAATTACAACAACAAAGAATCTATGTCTACCACAGTGGGTCAGGTTATCAAGTGCAAAGGTAAGTTTAGCATTGCCAATTCTGAATTATTATTTATTTTATTTTATTTTATTTTGTATGAAGTAGTAGATACAGTTAATACTTAATAGTTTAGGTATGGCTATTGGCTAGGATGATACGTTGTGTTCTCTAACTTTCTCGCTGCTTCTAAAAGGGTAAAACCGGAACTACAAATTGAACGATTTTTCTGTCCGGAACGGATTTTCCAACTCGGTTTCAGCGGTTTTAAACTGACACACACAAGAATGCCGGTTTTAACGAGTAAAATCTATTTTGATGTTCGGTTTTCAGACGGTATCGAGAACCGGAAAACGGAAACATTTTTACAAAATGGTGATAAAAATAATTCCACATTTGATTCTAGAATTATTAAAAGGGTAACTAAGTTATAATTAATTACATGGTTGGTGGCTGGAAAATGAAAAGCCGCGGTGGCATGGGAAGCCGGAAAACCGCTTGTGATCGAGGAAGTTGAGGTGTCGCCGCCGCAGAAAAACGAAGTCCGATTGAAGATTCTCTTCACTTCCCTTTGTCACACCGATGTTTATTTCTGGGAGGCCAAGGTCTACTTCTATACTGCCATTTTATTTTATTATTTATTAATTCTTCATATAAATTAATTGACAAAAATGTTTTTTTTTTTTTTTTTTTTTTTTTTTTTTTTCCAGGGCCAAACACCCGTGTTTCCTCGCATATTCGGCCACGAGGCATCTGGGTACGTATGATGTTTGCTTGCTCACTAGCATTATTATGAAGAGATCATAGCGGTAGATGTACCTAAATTTAAGAAAAAGCAGTAATTATGTACTTAAATTTTATTTGTATCGGACGAATTTAGTCTCTATTCAGTATTTTCCATTTACCTGTCGCTTTAGTAGATGACTGTTGATTAAATTTGTCCCTATTATTTCTATTACAAATGATCATTGTGACTGAGTAACCATGAAACTTTGGCAGCATCGTGGAGAGCGTGGGCGAGGGCGTGACGGAGCTGCGGCCGGGGGACCACGTCCTCCCGGTGTTCACCGGAGAGTGCGGCGAGTGTCGCCACTGCAAGTCGGAGGAGAGCAACATGTGCGAATTGCTACGCATCAACACCGACCGATGTGTGATGATCGCTGACGGTAAGTCTCGGTTCTCCAAAGACGGGCAGCCCATTCACCACTTTGTCGGGACGTCCACGTTCAGCGAGTACACTGTCGTCCATGCCGGCTGCGTCGCCAAGATCAACCCCGCTGCGCCGCTCGACAAGGTCTGCATCCTCAGCTGCGGCGTCTGCACAGGTACGCCGACCTATTGATCCTTGAGATACAAGATTCATGTTTGATTATTGACGTCACATGTCGTTATATCGTTTTGCGGTTTTGTGTGCAGGTCTCGGCGCCACTCTGAATGTTGCAAAGCCGAAGAAGGGCTCCTCGGTTGCGGTGTTCGGTCTCGGTGCGGTTGGCCTCGCTGTGAGCCGTCTTCACTGATTTCATTTGACTCCGGCATTTTGGCAATGTCGGAGAGTTTATTCTGATGTTCCCTTTGGGTTTTTTGATCACCAGGCTGCTGAAGGCGCGAGGATAGCTGGGGCCGCGAGGATCATCGGCGTCGATCTGAACTCAAGCAGATTCGAAGAAGGTGAAGTAATCGAACCCAAATTAGATCAAGATTTATTATTTTGATTAAACCTAATTTGAATATGGATCTATAACTTCTTATCTCCAGCCAAGAAGTTTGGTGTCACCGAGTTCGTGAACCCGAAAGACCACGACAAACCCGTTCAAGAGGTTAGCTTCCAAACGGATTCATTCGATTTTCCCTTCCTTACGAGTCCGGAAAAAAAAAAATTTGAAAAATTGACTCGTACTAGGTTATCGCCGAGATGACCAACGGAGGAGTCGACCGGAGCGTGGAGTGCACGGGGAGCATCCAGGCGATGATCTCCGCGTTTGAATGCGTTCATGATGTAACCACCGCAGCCCCCCGTTTACACACAATTTGCCTTTCCAACGCGCTGATCACTCTTATCTCCATTGTTTTTTAGGGCTGGGGTGTCGCTGTGCTTGTGGGCGTGCCGAGCAAAGACGACGCGTTCAAGACCCACCCGATGAACTTCCTGAACGAGAGGACTCTTAAGGGCACCTTCTATGGCAACTACAAGCCCCGGACCGACATCCCCTCCGTCGTCGAGAAGGTCCTTAACAAGGTAATTCCCGGCCGCAAGAAGAGAAATATTAGTTGGAGAGTGAGATAATTATGTTTGATTAATCGTTTGCCATTGCTTGTAGGAGCTGGAAATAGAGAAGTTCATCACTCACACAGTGCCTTTCTCGGAGATCAACAAGGCCTTTGACTACATGCTCTCCGGCCAATCCATCCGCTGCATCATCCGCATGGAACACTAGACTCTACTTACTGTCACACACACATGTATGACATATATGATATATATATAGCAATGTTTGAGTGTGTATATAGTTTATATGTTGAATAAAGTCAACCTAAGACTGTGTTATGTTGGGGAGCTTGAGTGCTTGTGTGTATTTTGCTTTGTATAGTAGTAACTATCAATGGAAGTTTTATCTTTGGCTTTAATCTTAAAAATGGAAGAGCTCTTTGGAGGAAGGGGATATCAAATTAACTAAAGGAACGACGTGTTGTTCATACACGAAGACAACGTAATATTTGTCGTTTAGCTTGGTCTTAGAATAAGATACATGTGTGTTTGGTGGTTAAACGACATTAAACCTCAAGTATTAAAATGGTTAATTTCCGATTTGGAAAATTGGCTAGAATGGAAACACCGATAATACCCACAAACATACAGATAAAATAACTAACCAACAGATTTGTCTCTATTGAAGAATCTCACCCCTTTATAATAGACTTTGTAACTTCATACATAGTTGTACTTTTCATGTAGCTCACGTCCAAGCTCCAGCTTGTCTTCAACTTACCCCAACTCAGACCCAAGGTGTAGCCATACTAAAAGTTCCAATTATGAGATGTACCAACTAGCAACTATGAAGATCGCTCACTAACAATATATCAACTACAAGGGTCACTCGCCCACAGTTATAAATCTATAATCATTCCACGAGTGATGAATGAATATAATTCAAATGGAAGTCTTTCTCTAAAAAAACTATTTTTTTCTTTTCTTTTCTTCAAAGGAAAGTCTGAAAAGTAAAAAGGAACGCAACAATTTACACGTATTTTAAACTTTGAAAATGTCTCGAAAATAAAATAAAACAGGACACTATAATTTAATTTAATTTAATTTTGCCCGTTTGTCATTTTGATTTCCCCTCTTTAGTGTATGTCCATCGTCGTTTTTGAGCATCTCAGTTTGACTTTTGTCCATCGTCGTTTTTGAGTGTGTCGCTTTGGCTTATTGTCGTTTTTGAGTCCATTGCATGCTCGCATTTCCTTTACCTTCTCTCGACAGTTCGCACTAGGGGTGAAAATTTTGTCACCGTTTATCGGTATCGTCTCGGTATCGGTATCGATCTCGGATCGGTTTAAAAAAAAAACCGATAAATTTAGTTTAAAACCGAGAACCGATACTTATCGGTATCGAAAACCGATACCGATACCGAGAAACGATACTGATACCAAATTTCTCGAATATCGGTATCGGTTTCGGTTTTGAACTACATGTCGTGTTTTATTATACTACATGTCGTTTTTTTTATAATATAACAGATTTTATATTACAATGCAAATAGGTTTGTAACATTGAATATAATATATATGTAATAATTATGCTTTTATATTTGTTAAATGAAAGTTTCTTTTAATTGTTTATTGTAGAAGAAAACTTTGAAGTTCCCGTTTCAACTTCCGTCCCCTCCGCTCTTACCGGTGGTATTAGTAACATGGCCAAGAAAAAAAACGAGGCGAAATCAAAGAAAAAAGAGAAGGCGAAACCAAAATCAAAGAAAAATAAATGACATGTTTTAATTATGTTTGATGTTTTTATGTATTAGACATGTATTTTTATATTTCGGACATGGTATTTTGTATTATTTTTGGATTTTTCCCCGGGTTATTTATGTCTCGGTTTATTTATCGGTTTTCGTTTATGTCTCGGTTTATTTATCGGTTTTCGTTTATGTCTCGGTTTATGTCTCGGTTTATTTATCGGTTTTCGTTTATTTTTTCTCGGTCTCGGTCTCGGTATCGGTTTGATAAAAAACCAATAAATTTTAGAACCGATACCAATACCAATACCAAAAAAAAAAATCTCGATTATTCAATACCAATACCAAAAAATACTAATTTACCGATTATCGGTACCGGTTTCACCCCTAGTTCGCACTCTCGCGAGTCATCGCCGCCCACCGCCATGCTCTCTCGTCTTCTTTCCAAAGCTTCCCATCTCCGTGCCCTAGCCCTAGTTCCCCATCAATCCCAGCCGCTATGGGCTCTCAAACCCTCCCGAAACCCTAGCTCCACCGCGGCGAGGTTCAGGTTCTTCTCCTCCAATGGCGATGGCGGCGACAATGGCAAGGAATCGGACTCGTTCTTCACCGGCCACGCGGATTCCGGCGAGTGGAATTCGGAGCTCGCGCCAAAGCCTTGGACGTTAGCGAGCGAGGACGACGAGAAGGACGATTTGTTCGAAGATTTAACGAGCGATGTCGACGCGGAGGCTTCTGAAGCTAAGGATGAGATTGACAAGGCTGAGATTGCTAAGAGGCTTGAGAGAGAGGAACAAGCTCTCACCGCCATACTCAAAGGTTCGTGAGCCATTGTTGTGTTTCTCCATGTTGCGTGTTCTTAGAATCGATTCGAATTAGTAGAGAAACACTGATTCTGTTAGCTTCGAATTGTGCTATTGGATTTGTGATACTCGTGAAGTCTTCGAATCGCAGGTCCGAATCGAGCTTTTGGCGATCTTATCGCCGCGTCGGGAATCACAGAAGGAATGATTGAGAATTTAATTGCGCTCAAGGACTTGCAAGGAGTGGACGGATTGCCGCCTCTGAAGGAGTTGGAGGAGCTGAGGACCGAGAAAGGAAAGAAGAAGTCGTCTGCAGCGGAGCAGGAGCGGCTGAAGCAGGAAGAGGCTGCGAAGGCGAGAGTGAGACATGTGGACGAGAAGGGGAGAGCTTACGGGACGGGAAGAAGGAAATGCAGTGTCGCCCGTGTCTGGATTCAGCCCGGCGATGGGAAGTTCTGTGTCAACGATAAGGATTTGGATGTTTACTTTCCGATTATGGACTACCGTGCGGCCCTGCTACGCCCCTTTTCTGAGACTAAAACTTTGGGGCTCTGGGACGTCAATTGTACTGTAAAAGGAGGCGGTATCACAGGTGAGTAATTCATCAGCTTTGCCGTTGCTTTACTCTCGTTGATCTTTGGAAGGAAGAACACCTCACTTACTCAATCGGGAAGCAAATAGATTAGCATCAAATTGTATAAAATTATATACTGTGTTTTCTATTTCCGAAGTCGAGTTGGACTAATAACTTGCGTACCAGTCTTAGCCATTTCCGTGTGAATGCATGCATTTAACAGATTGTTGTTTGCAGAGTGGCTTTCTTCGGCTTCTTGTTCGAAAAAACGATGCTATTTCATATTCGTTTTTTTTTAATGTATTTTCTGGATTCTGTATGCCATTTCCTAGCGATGTTTATAGTTTTATATGTTTGATGCCAGGTCAAGCAGGAGCAATTCTATTGGGAATAAGCAGAGCTTTACAGAACTGGGAACCGGACTTGCGCCCTCCGTTGAAAGCAGGTTTGTTCGTTTTTCCCGTTTTCGAGTGATGCCAAATTGGGGTTGTTTAAAGACAAGGCCTAAGAGAAATAGTCACAGTAATATGACCGTAGCATTGGATTAAATGATGAATAAAACCGGTACTTTCTTTCTTCTAAACGGGTTTGTTTGTCTGAACAGCCGGTTTCTTGACGAGGGATCCACGTATGGTGGAGAGGAAAAAACCGGGCAAGGCCAAAGCAAGAAAGAGCTTCCAATGGGTCAAGCGTTGACGGGTTTCGCTTCCTCGTTTATTTGTCTTTACGAGGGTAATTCTATTATATGGAGCTCCATTTTTGGCATTAGCTCACCAAATTCGATCTGTACTTTGTTTATGCTCAACTTTGATTTTTCTTCTTCTGCAATTGATTGATGTAATTTTGTTTAATAATAATGCGATCAGAAAGTAATTGGATTGGTGGGTACCCCCAAAAAAAAAATAAAAAAACGACAAAGGACTTGTTAGAAAGAATGTATAAGATGAAGTGTAAACTCTAAATTCCTATTCGATAATTGAAATTATTTGCTCTTTTTCAAGTGTGTGTGTATCAAATATGTTTTTTCGCAACCCAGTTTCAAGTTCAACGCTGGCACTTTTTCAATATGCTGTGTTGTGACACAAAACAATATTGTAAACGAGATACTTTGATTCGGTCAACAAAATAGCCGTCAAAAAGTAATATTAAAATGAATGCGTCTGCCGGGAGTCGAACCCGGGTCTATTGCTTGGAAGGCAATTATCCTAACCGTTGGACTACAAACGCCGGATGTTGATTCGACGTGAGAGCAGCATATTGTCAGTGGGGAAGGGTATACGAGTAATAAACTTGACATTACAAGGGCAAGTTCGAAACAACACTTCCCGCTCAAAACACTACCCAATAAAAAAAATAATAAAAAAAAGGAAAAATAAAAACCTCAAATCAAACCCACTCTTCTCTGTCTGTCTCTCCGCTTTCCGTTCGCGTCTCTCTCTCTCAACATTCTTCTTTTTCTCCCTCCTCTGGAAAATCTCCGAAGGTATTCTGTTCTCTTCCTTCTTTGACCTAATCTCTTCTCGCTTTGTCTTTCGTATGGTTTTTTGATTCTGTGCGTGTTCGTGTGCTTTATACGTTTGTATTTTGTTAAATGGGTCGAAATGCGGTTGAAAATCAGCCTTTTGCGAGCTGTTTCGATGATCTTGTTGTGATAAAGTTCTTGTTGCTCTTCGCTTACTGCATATACTGGTCTGCGATCAAGCTCGCTCGCTGTTGTTTTTGTTTGGGTTTTTTTCTTTTTCTTTTTCTTTTTTTGTTTGTTTGGCTGTGTTTCCAGAGCTAAAGAGTTGGTTTTCCCTCTGATTAGGGTTTAAAATGGTCTGCGAGAACGAGATGACGAACGGAGATGCTGCTGGTTCTCCGACCTCAGTTCTTAAGGAGGAGGTTCGTTTTATTTATCTGCGTTTAGATCTTTCAAGTGTAGATATAACATGTATATATATCCTGAAGAAGAAGAGCTTTGAGTTTATGCTTGAGTTCATCGCAAAGCCCTCAAGGCTCAATCTTTTTCCTATTTTCATTGTTCCATTTGCTCTATGATTGAATGCTTTAATGGTTTTTTAAACAACAAAGAATACGTGCGCCGAGAAGGGTTCCGTGAAATCGGAGAACAAGGAGAGTAATTTGGTTGAGGTGAAGGAAGAGCTTGTAATTGATGCGGAAAATGGCGATTGTTTGCTCATATCCAAAGAGATGCTGGAAGAGGAAGAGAAGTTGCGTGAAACACGTGCAAAGGAAGCCGAAGAAGGGCAGAAAAAATCATTGGAGGTGGCTCAGAACTTGAACGAAGCCCAGTTCAACAAACTGGAGGAGCTTTTGGAGCAAACCCAGTTGTTCTCACAGTTTTTGCTCGAGAAAATGGATGACATCACAATGGTATGTAAATTCTTTTGGTTGTGTTATGCAATTTTATTTTATCGTCGTTTAGGATTTAACATTGCTGCTATGGTAGAATGGAGTGGATCAAGAAGCAGAGCCGACCGAGGAAAAAAAGGGTCGTGGCAAGAAAAGAAAAGCTGCCACACGTAACAACACTGTAAGAATATATATATATATATATATTTATTATATTGACAGTTGATTTTATATCATAAACCTATAAACCCGTTTTTTTTTAAAGAAAATCCCGTGTATCGGTGTTTTTACGGGTATTTGTGCTAGCTCGACATGTTTATATATGAATAAGTACTATTTTTAAATTTTTATTATTTAAGTTTTGCTGTTTAACAGTCAGATGTTTTTGGCAGAGGGCCAAGAAGGCCGTTGCAGCCATGCTTGATAGGTCTCAAGCAAATGAGAAAGTAGACGATGTGAACCTCACTGAAGAAGAAAGAACCGAGAAAGAACAAAGAGAGCTTGTTCCTGCGCTGACTGGTGGAAAATTGAAGTCTTATCAATTAAAAGGCATAAAGTGGTTGATATCTTTGTGGCAAAACGGGCTTAACGGTATCCTCGCCGATCAAATGGGACTTGGGAAGACTATACAAACCATTGGTTTCCTCGCTCATCTGAAGGGAAAGGGTTTGGATGGTCCTTATTTAGTTATTGCACCACTTTCTACTCTTTCAAATTGGGTTAGCGAATTTTCAAGGTAAATTAAAATCTAGTACTATTAAATGAGGTCAATCAAAGTGCTTGTTTCATATCTAATTTTTGTTTTCTCTCTCGTTTTATTCCCCTGTAGATTTACACCTTCGATTCCGACTGTTATATTCCATGGAGACAAACAACAAAGAATTGAGATACGAAGGAAGCACATGCCTGCTGCGATTGGCCCGAATTTCCCAATAGTTATTACATCTTATGAAATTGCGTTGGCCGAGGCCAGAAAAACGTTGAGGCATTATAAGTGGAAATATGTCGTAGTTGATGAGGTGAGTGATCTGATTGTTAAGTAGCTTTTGGTTACTTGTACGATTTATTTAGTTTATGTTATTGAAATGACTTGTTATTGTTACTGAAGGGTCACAGATTGAAAAACTCAGAGTGCAAATTATTTAAGGCGATGAAGTTATTGCCTATTGAGAATAAGCTTCTTCTGACGGGAACACCTCTGCAGAACAATCTGGCAGAGTTGTGGTCACTGCTGAACTTTATTTTGCCTGATATTTTCTCGTCTAGTCAGGAATTCGAGTCATGGTGAGAATCTGTTAT
This sequence comes from Parietaria judaica, assembly GCA_954871525.1. NCBI lineage: Eukaryota > Viridiplantae > Streptophyta > Magnoliopsida > Rosales > Urticaceae > Parietaria > Parietaria judaica. Next base: position 2,936,343 of record OX940861.1, read on the forward strand.
TTATCAAGATCAGAATTGCAAACTAGAGTACGATGTAAACTAGAATTACATGGCGGGATTTGTGCATTGTTAAATCAATTTGCTTAACGACAATAAATTTTCAGGTTTGATTTCTCCGGAAAATGCAATGGTCAAGAAACTAAGGAAGAAGTAGAAGATAGAAGGAGAGCTCAAGTATATTACTCTAATTAAGTTTACATTACTCTATTTTTGGAAGGAAAAAAAAAAAGAGAAGATGATATCTAATGGCTTTTTTTTATATTAATTAAAGGTGGTGACTAAATTGCACGCTATATTGCGACCGTTTATTCTTCGAAGAATGAAATGTGACGTTGAGTTGACTCTGCCTCTGAAGAAAGAGATTATTTTGTACGCCGCCATGACGGAACATCAAAAGAAGATTCAGGGTCATCTTGTTAACAAGACATTGGCGAATTATTATACCGAAGTTGGGGACTCAATAGGTCTTCTTCTCTTTTTTGCTGATAATGATTGTGAATATTATTAGTCACCAATGAGTTATCAGCATGTATACTTGGCGACCCCTAATTAATTCTAACTAACAAATTAGCTAGAGTTAAACGTACTAAATTCAATTTTTATGTACACAATGATCCTTAATTACAATATTTTCTGTTTTAAAATTGTAGGTTACGCTCCTCGTGGTATAAAAGTGAATCTTAATAATTTGCTTCTCCAACTGAGGAAGGTTTGCAACCACCCTGACCTTCTGGAGTCGGCATTTAGTAGCGCATGTAAATCCTTTTTTAATTTTAGTTCTCATATATTGCCATCACCATTTCTCAGCTCTACATTAATTTGTTCTGTTTTCTCTTTGCAGTTGAATATCCACCAGTAAATGAGATAGTTGAGCAGTGTGGAAAATTTCAGCTGTTGGATCGATTGCTAGAAAAACTTCTTGCACAAAAGCGCAAGGTAAGTTGCGATTTCAATACACTTTTTTTTTATAAAAAAAAAAGTCGGTATTTTTGCAACGTACTAACTAAATTAACTCAATTTTTATTCATATTCAGGTTTTAATCTTCTCGCAATGGACTAAGATTCTCAATATAATGGAATACTATTTTAGTGAAAAGGGTTTTGAAGTTTGTAGGATTGATGGCCATGTGAAGCTTGACGAAAGGAGAAGGCAGGTTTGTGCTATTTGATAGACACGCATAATTTATATCATTGATTGTATTTATTTTCCTTAGGGGTATTTTAGGTCTAGGATAATAAAGGGTGTCTAAATCTAGCCCTCATGTTTGATTAGTGGAAAATTCTTATTGAACATCATTGAGAGAGTGTCCCGGTTTAACTCTCAAATTCGAGACCATGGTATCGTTTATCAATAAAGCGTTATTGTTTCGGTCTGATTATTAATTTCCTGCAATTTTAATCAGATGAATATGAAGAACAGTTAACTGGTGGTTCGTGTCTATCAATGTGGCAATAAATAATCTTATTTGAGATGTCATTAATGTTAGAGTATTTGATTGACGAATGTAAATGTGTAAACAGATCAAAGATTTCAATGATCCGATGAGCAATTATAGAATTTTTCTTCTGAGCACCAGAGCCGGTGGGCTCGGTATCAATCTTACCGCAGCAGATACCTGTATTTTGTACGACAGTGATTGGGTATTTTCTCGATCACCTTTTTCTCTTTGAACGTTTCTTTTGATTCTTGATTATAATATATAATTGTGAATTACTTTTACAGAATCCCCAATCAGATTTGCAAGCAATGGATCGGTGCCACAGAATCGGTCAGACCAAACCTGTTCATGTCTACAGACTTGCAACAGCGCAGTCGGTTGAGGTAATTTCGTAATTGCAGCCATCCTTGGATATCTTATTTATCGATCGTTTAATGTATAAGTATGTATGGGAATTATGTGATTTTAGGGTCGAATGTTGAAAGCAGCTTTTAGCAAGTTGAAGCTCGAGCATGTAGTGATCGGGAAAGGGCAGTTTCAGTTTGAGAAGGCTAAGCCTGCAAAAGCCGATGCTTTGGAGGTTTGTTTCTGTTTAATTGAATTAATGGATTTTTTGGTTTGACTAGAGTTGGCCAACGTGATCGATTAATACGTATCAGTTGAATAGTATTTACTCATAGAATATCGATTAATACGTATCAGTCGAACAGTAAATGAAAATGCAAAATGCCTCTTCAGCTCATTCCGAAAATTCTAGCTCTCACTGGACAGACTGTATCTACATGCATTTAACCCATATCCACAGCTCTCGGTTAGAGAAATAAAAATAACAGGACCGAACCGTTCCTCTAACTATTTTCAAATTTGATAAGTGATGGTTGATTGGAAATTTCACAGTACTGTCGTTCAGAGTAAAATTTCTCTTTGCTCAATCTAGCTTCTGGTTTCGATTTTGAAAGATTTAAGTCGATCACGGTGACTGATTCTGCATTATATTTCAGGAAGAGGAGTTATTATCGCTTCTCCGGGACGACGATAATGAAGAGGACAAGATGGTCCAAACTGCTATTAGCGATGAAGATCTGATCAGAGTGATGGACCGCTCGGATTTGATGACAAGTCCATCGAGCGGGGAAGCATGTTCCGAGACCAATGTAGAATATCCGCTTACAGGACCGGGTTGGGAGGTCGTGTTGCCAACGGCTAGTGGAGGCATGCTTTCTTCTCTCAATAGTTAAATTGCCTTTTTTTTGGGAATTTCAAACTAAAAACTCTAGTAGGAGGGTTTAGCTTTGAATGTTTTGGGTTAGCCTTTGAGTATCCCGCCTTAGTTATCAGCGTTTTTGTGAGCTAATTCGCCTGCTGCTGCTAATGTGACGGGTTTTGGCGCATTTTTTTGTAAATACTCAAAGGGCAAAAGAGGCAATGTGCTTCTGTTTCTAGATTCTTTTGTTATTGGGACATGAAAAATGCACACCATTCTGAACTTATGGAGATAAATCTAGATTCGACTTTACGGTTTCTCCTATTCATTTGATCTTTTTCTGGTGATTTTGGAATATTTGACTTTACTGGTATAAGATAGAGCCTTTTTTTTTTATTAGGGCTTGTTTATTTGCAAACTAGGGGTCGCTTGTTATGTTGTTTCGACATTCTCGCCTCGGTCGTTAGAAATTTGAATTAGTACAAGTTCTTTTTTATAAATTCAGAATGTATTTTAGGATAATGTAGAGATTATCACGGTAAGTCTTGACTTAGTATTATCAAATGCTGTGATATGAGAAATGTAAACTGTTTTGGGCTTACTCTAAATTTATTTTTGACCTAAATATCAACTTATATAATCATGATGTATAAATCTGTAGAGAAAAAATCATGTATGATACTATCATTAATTTCCCTGAAGTCTAAGTATGTTATGCTTAAATGTTTGTTCTTCAGTGGACCACTAAGCTAGGAAAACTCTTTCACAATGGCAATGATAATACAATTAAATAACAAAAGAATCTCTCAAGAAAATTGGTATTGAGAAAGACATGGAAAATGACATTTTATCTCATTATATATATATATTTTTTTTGCATCAGCTAAACGTAAAATGCCGGCGAAACCAATAAAAAAACTAACCAAACTAGTGAAAAATAGATTAATCCCTAGCAAATTTTTACAAAATATTGAAAAAGTTTGAGAATACAATATCATGCTAATAATATGTTGGCACAGATTACTTAAAACAGTAATTAAAATCTTGAAATTGTTGAAGCTTTATGCGAATTAAATAGAGTTAATGAGAATGTGAAATATAGTCACTAAATACATTAATATAGAGCTTGACATTTAGATTCGCACCAGAATTCTCACTGCTAATGCTAGTTTTCTGACCAAAGTTGCCAGTATTGCTACTTTGTTAGACCTTATTTAATAATCAAATTTATAGTTTATAATTCTATACATTATAACTATATATCCCTAAGTTTTCCTTAGGTTGATTCTCCGATTTTTATAAATGTTTTACTTTTTAATATCCTACTAATTGAGTATGTCACCGCTTGAATCGCACATCAAAACAACAATTTCTTTTAGGTATTTTGACCTGTAAACAAATAAATTCCTTCGTGTATTCCGAAACCCATGATGCTTAATCGTCACAAGATCCGAGTCTAAGCCGCATGCTTAATCTACGCCCACACACCGATCCCTCTCCCGAAACCAAGCCAATGTCAGTGGCGTGTGAAAACAATAGAGCGTTTACTATTCCGTTCAAGTTAAATATCTCGTGATTCTTTTTAGACGGTTATTACTATTGTACTATATGTTTAATCTTTTTTTTTTTTTTGTAACGAGGCTTTTTCGTACTATTTAGTAAAGATGAACCTTGAAGGTTAAATATGAAAAAATTTGAGCCCAGTTAAATGTTATAAAATCTGTACTATTAGTATTAAATATCAAGCATTAATGTGAAAACTTGATGGGGTTGACTCTAGTGAGTAGTGACTATATTATATTGAGTTTGGTTTATCGTGGAATATATTCCTATACCAAACTCTAATTAAATTTTTATTATCTGTACGAGTATGTACAATTAATATATTTTAAAATATCTAGACCTAACTTATTATGAACACTATTTTTTTTCCGTGATCACAAAGAGGTCCATAAAGATGTGCTACACAATAATGCAACCAACACATAAACAATAAATAAAATGAGGTAATATCAAACCAAAAAACATACTCGAATGGAATTATATATATAAAAAAATAACCTAATCAAACAATAATACCCCCTACACATGAATGAACGATTGCAAGCATTTTCCAAAATGAAGAATGCAAGACAAAAAGAAAAGGGGCAAATAGCCAAATAGCCAAACTTCAAACTCTAATTAGCCAAATAGCCAATGTTTTAATTAATATTGTTAAATAGCCAATTAACCACGTTAATAAACCACGAAAGACCGGATTACCCTTGTATTAACGTGTATTAACATGGTTAATTTGTTTAAAAAAAATTATTTAAAAAAAAAATTATTTTTTTTTGAAAAAAAAAATTAAATTTTTTGTTAAAATCTTAACACGATTTTTTATTTTTAAACAAATTAACTCCGTTAATACAGGTTAATAAACGTATTAACGAAGTTAATTTGTTTAAAAATAAATTAATTTTTTTTTGAAAAAAAAAAATTACATTTTTTGTTAAAATTTTAATCACGATTTTTTATTTTTAAACAAATTAACTCCGTTAATACACGTTAATAAACGTATTAACGAAGTTAATTTGTTTAAAAAAAATTAATTTTTTTTGAAAAAAAATAAATTATTTAAAAAAAAAAATTAATTTTTTTGTTAAAATTTTAATCATGATTTTTTATTTTTAAACAAATTACCTCCGTTAATACACGTTAATAAACGTATTAACGGAGTTAATTTGTTTAAAAATAAAAAATCGTGATTAAAATTTTAACAAAAAATTTATTTTTTTTCAAAAAAAAATTAATTTATTTTTAAACAAATTAACCACGTTAATACACGTTAATATGTTAAAAGGGTATTATAGGTATAAAATATGTTATTAAATAACCATTGGGTTATTTTGCAAAGAAAAATGAAAGGTTGCTATTTGGCTAATCAAACATTTCAATTTGGCTATCCCATGCAATATCTCAAAAGAAAATAAACTTTCAGGGTAGAATAGAGTCCCAGAAATCCGAACTGAAATTCTAGTTTTGAATTTTAAAAAATATATATTTCATATTTGTTATTTTGATTTAAATTATAGCGTCTAATTATGATTTTTTTTCCGATTAAAAATCAGAATCGTTATTCCGGATATAACTACCAATCAAGCTGTATTATTAAATTAGGCTAACACTGACTACTGATTAATACTACGAGGTCAATTATCTACCTAATCATTTATTTAATCAATAAATCTCAAAATTAATCTCTCTATCTTTTGGCATTATAGCTTGAATAATTCGTAGAATGTGGATCTTTGTCCTCTTTCAGAATAGTCAAATCTCAAAAGATGACTTAAACATGTAATAAACCTTTAAAGAAATAAAATATAAAACGCAAGTAAATGTATCACTTTCCCTCTGGTATTTTCACAATATATAATAATAATAATAATAATAATAATAATAATAATATGTGTATATACTTATATATTTTCCTTGAATTTTTTGAGTGTTTCCACCATGATACTGTTACGAGCCCGTGAAACTGATCGTGTCACAGGACGATTTCCTCTACCCTCCAGATTCGCTGACTCCTTGCTGCCTCCCTTCTCCAGCCCAGCCTTCGTAGTCAATTTCTTAGAGCTAGCCTAGGGTTTTGTGCGACAACAGAGTGGAGAAAAGAGAATAATCTTCCTAATTCCAATCCCGTAATCAGGATTAAAATTAATTTGGAAGCTGATTTTTATTAAAAATAAATCACCTATATATAGGCTGGAAACAAATAATTAAATCACCCTAATTAATTAATTAAAATTCGACCCTAATGCCTGATAAAAATAACGACCTAAGCATAATTAAAAGCGACTAAATAAAAGCCTAATTAATTAAATAAATAAAAGCCTAATAAAAGCGTAATTAAATAAATCCCTTTGCCGTCATTAGACTCTAGCCACTTGTACTTGCGCTTCCCGGTAACTTCTTCCGATGATACGTGAGACGGAAACGCGGGTCCGTATCAGATACAAAATAATTATCAAACTAAAACACAACATGAAGATGTCAAAATGACTTCTATGTTTATAACTTGTACGTTAAATGTGATTTATACCCCGCAAGAAATAAATAAATAAATAAATTTCGACTACTTATATACATATATATATATATATATATACTTAGACATAACGAACTCTATGGAAATATGAGTAGTATAGAAAGTTGCATGTAACTATCATATACTAATTTTTAATACAAATGTCAATATCATTATCAAAGATAAATATATAGTGGTTTATAGTTATGTGTTGTAATTTATTGATGGCATTTTCATCTGAGTAAGTACAAGGGTATAGTTGGAACTTGGAAATAAGTTTGGAGCCATGAAAAAATGATTGCCACGTGTCTTTAAAGATCGTCAACGTCTCTACAGTTTACTTTACGCTCTACTTTGCAACCCCACGTGACATCATACAAGCGCCCACGTGACTTCCTACAAGCGCACGACTCTCGTTGCATTTAATTATAATTAATAATACACTTTTCATAAATATATTTATTTTCAATACTTTATTTCATAGCTCATAGGCTTTTCGAGAGCGCTTTGTAAACAAAATAATAAATACTATACATTTTGAAACGTCACATTATTCGGTTATGCGGAAAATAATGACAAATAAACATACGCGAAAATAAAGAGACACACGCGATGTTTGGTTAACGCAGTTCAATATCTATCTACTCTGCGGGGCCCTCACACAGATTAATCAACATGGATAATTACAAGATGAACGTTACATAATCAATTTGTTCACCGAACAACAAACTGGAAAATACACTCTAACCAGTGCGACCAGCGATGTAACCAGACTTGTAACCTGCTGATTAAGACGACGACACGGCGGCTCGGCAAGCGGGTAAGGCGACTTCCGGCGAGTGTCGATGAGTGCGTACAAGCACAACACAGTTGACGATCACTGAAGCGCTTCAGACTTCTTCAGGCTTCTTCTAAGGAAGAAAACGCCAACGGTGGATCCACGAAAAATATGAGAAAATGGTTTAGAAGCTCTCTGTAGCTCTCAACATTTCTCTCTCACTTTATGGCTAAAAGGATGAACGTTTTTGGGAGCCTATAACCAGTTTAAATAGAGTCCACAAAGCTCTCAACAAGATAACAACTTCTTCCTTGATTTTAGGCTTTTTACTTAGTCTTTCCTAGACTAAGTATTTCCTCTAAAATTCAAATTTTAAATGCTCATTCAGCTCCAATATTTGACCAGCAATAAAAGACAACGAATTCCTGAAATATCTCAACTGAAACGGACCAATTCTACTTTACGGATAGGGAGATCGCAGATGTAACCGTCAGTATAATCCAGGATACTGCCAGACATATGACCACAACAAAACTGTCAAATAACATGGATTTTTCACATTTATTTTTTGTTCCTCAGTTTTTACATTATAGTTTCTGTTCTTGCACATTTAGTTTTTGTCGTTGGGATTAGCTATAAATAAATTTTGCATAAGAGTAGCTTAAAAACTAAATAAAGAGCTGATAAACTTAATTGAAAAAGGAAGACAAAACGTAACAAACGCTTATACAAAAACTTTAGCACGCATATAGGAAGTGTTATAATTTATTAATATCAATTTAATGTGCTACCAAATATAGTAAGAAATTGATGCTACAATCCTAATAATAGTGCAATTTCCAATGTGATATTCATATAATTACAACATCCATCAAAGAAAATAATCGCATCTCAAAATAACATATGTGATATCTCTCATAATTTTTCATCGTACAAATGACAAAATATACGTTGTAAAGTTACCATCAAACTCATTAAGAAATGAATCAAGGTAATTTATTAAAAAAGAAATAAATAAATAAAAAAAAAACTAAAGAAACACAACTGCTTAAGAAAATGCTTTGGCGTAGATGAAAATGCTTTGGCGTAGATCAAACAACGGTCTTTGACATATGTTAACCTTTGTTCCGACAATCCGATGAAAACTTCATAGCTACACGCCGGAATATCGTTACGCTTACAATCTCAATCTCTAATATACCGCGCATTTAAATTAAAAGCTTGTTTCAATAAAAACCATTGAGCAAGAAAGAAAATTACATTTAGGTCGCAGACATTTGATCTTAATTTCATCTTTGTCCGTCCGTCCTCCAATTTGTCCGATTGGGTTCACTAATGAATCCTCCTACTTCATGCGTGTAAAATTTTCATTGTTTTATTTTAAAGAATTTTTAAGAACAAAATGAAAAGATGATGTATCATGTATCCAATATCCACGACGTTTAATACAAAACATATAATTGGTTATTAAATTATAAAACTTTGGTAAGAAATTGGTAAATCATATTATATAATTGAAAATAAGTGGGATAGTTAATGGCAGAAATACATAGATATAAAGAATGTTAATTTTATTTTTATTATTATTGTATTTGGATGCCATGAGTTTTCAATATTTTTTTAAAAATTGGTATTAGTTATTATTTTTCTCATAAACTCTCAATTATGAAGTTTCACCTGATAACGACGTATGATTTGTCCATGTTTTATTAAAGTTTATAATAGATATTTACGTTTACGGGTCTTTTTTGTTATTGCACTTGATATCTCTTGTAATTACAACTTTATATATTTTTTGTCCTTTAGTGTATTTGACACAACAGAGCAATATATATGTTGTATCTCACACAAGATAATAAAAAAAAAAGAGATATTCTTCTTCATCTCTTTCTTTTTTATTCTCTGGATTGTTCTTGTTCCTTTTTGGGGGTTTTCACTAAAATGGTATCAGAGCCATACAATTCATACTCTTCTTCGTAATGGCTCGTGCAAATAATCCACCTGCTAATCCTTCAACCCAAATGGAGAATCCAAGCAATCCATTTTTTCTCCATAGCGGCGACCACCCAGGTCTCGTTCTCGTTTCTCACCCTCTCTCAACCTCGAATTACAATACGTGGTCTAGAGCCATGATAATGGCTCTCACAGCCAAAACGAAATTGGGTTTCGTTAATGGCTCTGTTTCTCGACCGATTTCCACCGATTTGAGCTTCGGCAACTGGTCGCGCTGTAATAGTATGGTTTCTTCATGGCTGCTCAATGCCGTTACTAAGGAAATTGCCGATAGTCTTATTTATCATGAAAGTGCTGCTGCAATTTGGAATGATCTCCATGAAAGGTTTCATCGGAGTAATGGTCCTAGGGTTTTTCAGTTAAAACAACAGCTTGTCTCTCTTTCTCAAGGTTCATCTGATGTAAGCTCTTACTACACAAAAACTAAAATTTTGTGGGATGAACTCAAAGATTATATTCCCATTCCAACATGCCATTGTGGAGGCATGGAATCTTGGGTTTCGTTTCAACAAAATGAAAGTGTTATGCAATTTCTGATGGGACTTAATGAGTCATTCTCTCATATTAGAGCCCAAATCTTCATGATGGATCCTTTGCCGAGTTTAACTAAGGTGTTCAGCCTTATCGTCCAAGAGGAGCTACAACGAACAATCGGAGCCCCAATTCAGACTGACCCAATCCCTTTTGCAGCTGCGGGTTCAGCTCCTCACCGTGGTGGGACATCGAGATATGGCACAAATCGTCCTAAGTGCACTCACTGTGGTGTCTTGGGTCATACAATTGAGAAGTGCTATCGGATCCATGGCTTTCCTCCCGGATACAAGCAAAATCGATCGTCATCTCCTCGGGCAAATAGTACGGTCTTTGAGATGAATCGCGACTCAAGTGTTCATCCTACGCAACCTATCGCTCCTTCTTCGTTGACTGCTCCTCCACTGCAGTCTCTCTCCCATCAGCAGTGGCAACATTTACTACAACTTCTTGGTAGCTCTGCCCCGCCGCATAGTAACGCCGCATCTTCGGGTGTTGAGACTAATCCTGTGACTTCTCCTACTGTGTGCAATTTCATGGGTAATTCTCACTCTTCAAATTTTTTATGTTCTTCTTATTGGATATTAGATTCCGGAGCAACACATCATGCTTGTTCAAGTGCCTCTTTTTTCTCTCATTTCGAGTCTTCTCCTGACTCACATGTAACCTTGCCCACCGATCACTCTGCTCCAATTATATCCATTGGCACCATTCATCTTACTCCAGATTTGACTCTTACCCATGTCCTTTATGTGCCTAGTTTCCAATACAACCTCATATCTGTTAGCTCTTTAACAAGATCACAACGACTCTCATTTAACTTCACCACTGATTTCTGTGTCATTCAGGGCCACACTCAAAAAGGGATGATTGGGATTGCTAAACGTCAAGCCAACCTATACATTTTGAATCCTAGCGCTTTCTTGCATCGACTATCTTATCAAGTTGTTAATCATATTCAGTGTAATGATTCTGTATTATGGCATTTTCGCCTAGGACACCCTTCGAATGTTATGTTGAAAGTCCTATGTGATGAACTCAAATGCTCTTTTGCTAATTCAGAAAATCATAGTTGTGCAGTTTGCCTTCTTGCAAAACAGAAACGACTTCCATTTGAATCGCATAACCATGTTTCGAATAATGCTTTTGATCTTGTTCACATCGACATATGGGGGGCCTTTCATATTCCTACTTATGATGGATATCGCTTTTTCTTGACAATAGTTGATGATTGTACTCGTACCACGTGGATATACTTGCTCAAAAAGAAATCTGATGTCCTTACTATATTTCCAAATTTTTGCTCACTTGTACGCACCCAGTTTGTAAAAATAATTAAGGCCGTTAGAAGTGACAATGCCGGGGAATTATCATTCACATCTTATCTTGAGTCACGTGGAATTATGCATTATTTCTCTTGTGTTGACACGCCACAACAAAATTCCGTTGTCGAGCGAAAACATCAACATCTTCTGAATGTTGCACGTGCCTTACATTTTCAATCTCATATTCCCCTTTTCCATTGGGGTGATTGTGTCCTAACGGCCGCTTACCTTATAAACCGAATTCCATCTCCCCTTTTGAAAAACAAAACACCATTCGAGCTTTTGTACCATAAAAAACCATCATATTCTCACTTGAAGGCTTTTGGTTGCCTCTGTTATGCGTCTACCCTTGCGCGGGAACGTCACAAATTTTCACCTCGTGCTTCCGCTTGCATTTTTCTTGGTTATCCGTATGGTTACAAAGGATATAAATTGATGAATCTTGAAACTAATGCAGTTTTTATCTCTAGGAATGTCATTTTTCATGAAGAAAATTTTCCCTTTGCTAGTTCAGATTCTACTTTCTTAGATCTCAATTTTTTCTCAGATAGTGTCATTCCTCGAGCTGTCCCAGATACACCATCCCCTTTGACACAAATTGTTCCTTCTCAATCTTATCCCTCGACACAAAATTCCAAACGAGTCAGTCGTCCACCAACATATCTTCAAGATTATCATTGTTCCTTAGCCACTAACAACTATACACCCACTTCTTCGGCTCATCCACTTTCCTCAGTATTATCTTATTCCAATCTATCACCTTCTTTCCGTGCATACTCGTTGTCGATTTCGAGTCATTATAAACCACAAACATATTCACAAGCTGTCTCACATCATGAATGGCGCAATGCTATGCAAGCCGAGCTTGGAGCATTGGAAGATAATCACACTTGGACAATTGTGTCTCTACCAGAAGACAAACACACAATAGGATGTAAGTGGGTGTATAAGATTAAGCACAAATCAGATGGTACAGTTGAGCGCTACAAGGCTCGTCTTGTTGCAAAGGGGTTCACGCAACAGGAGGGAGTCGACTATTTTGACACGTTTTCTCCGGTCGCAAAGTTGGTAACTGTTAAAGTGCTCCTTTCTTTGGCATCTATTCATGGTTGGCATCTTACTCAGTTAGATGTCAACAATGCCTTCTTACATGGTGATTTGTCAGAAGAGGTTTTCATGACTCTCCCTCCAGGGTATTGTCGTGCAGGGGAGACATTGCCGAAAAATCCAGTTTGTCGTTTGCACAAATCTATATATGGACTTAAGCAAGCTTCAAGACAGTGGTTTGCCAAATTTTCTCAAGCTTTGACCCTTGAGGGTTTCAGTCACTCAGAATCGGATCATTCCCTTTTTATCCGACATGACGTTAACAGTTTTATTGCTTTATTGGTTTACGTCGATGACATTATTATAGCAAGTAATAACGTTGAAGCTGTTCACAAATGTTGATGTGCAAATTCGTTCCTTAAATAGGAGTTATGAGATCATTAATTAAATTAATGGTTCAAATTAATTAAAAACATAAGTCATGAATATAATTGAATATTTATGCAAAATGGGCTTATAAACCACGAAGCCCAGAAGCCCAAATGAGCATTTGACCATGTTCTGGCCCGAACAGAACCAAAGGCCCACAAGGCAAGAAGTTCACCACGAGCAGAAAATGCCTAAAAGGAATCCGAGCAGAGCCTTTCAAGGAAAGAAACCCCGAGCTGAGCTCGAAGATCCTACTTCAAGACAAAATCAACACTTGTCAAAATCCAAACATCAAACAAATTGACCGACCTGAAGAACCCAAAAGCTCATCCCGGGCAGAGATTGTCAACAAAGGGATCCGAGCAGAAGCATGCGAAACATCCGAACACGAGCAGACCAAGTCAAAGACTTCAATTCAAACCCTCAAGGCTCGACCAGGAAAATCGCCACGATTTAAATTCAAAACCCACGACGACGAGTCAAAGTCCACCACCTCGCAAATCTCTCAAAACGTGGCCTACGTGTCAGCTCGACAGCAAACCAAGCTCCGAACTCGAAGCCATCACCAACGTACACTCCCAACGGGCAGAAACCAGGAGCCTATAAAAGCAAGAAGACGACCCCATCATACGCACGCAAGCATTGATTCTGAGAGAATAGAGAGATTTGTATTTTCTAGAGCTTTTCATCTTTTACTTTAGATCTACCAGAAATTGGCTTGTGGTTTCGGTTGATCATCTTTCTAAAAGCAATAAACGTACAGAGGACGTAGTCAACTACCGCATTGGGACGAACCTCTCTAAAAAACCTCGGTGTTCTAATCTTTTTCTTTTCATTTTTATTTTTTGTCATCGTCTAAAGTATTGACGACGCGGAGGTCAGAATCCACAAAATTCACCAATATCAAATCGAAATCCCATTCACAATTCACATGACTGTTGGTGTGTGAAAACACGCCGTCAACAAACTCAAGACCTCTCTTCACAATCAGTTCAAGTTAAAAGATCTGGGAGAGCTCAAGTATTTTTTGGGTCTTGAAATTGCTCGTTCACAACAGGGAATATTGATTAGTCAACGACAATATGCTCTTCAAGTTCTTGCAGATTCTGGTTTCATTGGGTCAAAACCGGTTAGTACACCTATGGAACCAAACCTCAAACTCTCACAAAATGAAGGAGAACTCCTTGCTGATGCCTCTGTGTATCGGAGACTTATTGGCAAGCTTTTGTATCTCACCATCACTAGGCCCGATTTGTCTTACTCTGTGGGAAAATTGAGCCAGTTTTTGTCCCAACCAAGAAAGCCTCATCTTCAAGCAGCTCACCGAATATTGCAATTCATCAAAGGGACTCCTGGCCAAGGGATTTTTTTCCCGTCTTCATCTGAAATCTCAATCAAAGCCTTCGCAGACTCAGATTGGGCTGCTTGTCCAGACACGAGAAGATCAATTAGTGGTTTCTGCATTTTCATTGGTGATTGTTTGGTCTCTTGGAAGTCGAAGAAGCAACATACGGTATCTCGATCGTCTGCCGAAGCCGAGTACCGTGCAATGGCTAATGTAGCATGTGAGATAGTGTGGCTGAAAGCTCTCTTGACTGATCTAAAAGTTGAGCATCAGAAGGCTGCACTACTTTATTGTGACAATAAAGCCGCTCTTCACATTGCTGCGAATCCCGTTTACCACGAAAGAACAAAACACATAGAGATCGATTGTCATTTGATCAGAGAGAAGATTCTGCTTGGCATAATCAAAACACTTAGTATTTCCTCCAAGCATCAATTAGCAGATGTGTTTACTAAAGCTTTGTTTCCAAGTCAGTTTGCATACCTTCTTGGCAAGATGAAGTTGAAGAACATTTATGCTCCATCTTGAGGGGGAGTATTAAAGTTTATAATAGATATTTACGTTTACGGGTCTTTTTTGTTATTGCACTTGATATCTCTTGTAATTACAACTTTATATATTTTTTGTCCTTTAGTGTATTTGACACAACAGAGCAATATATATGTTGTATCTCACACAAGATAATAAAAAAAAAAAGAGATATTCTTCTTCATCTCTTTCTTTTTTATTCTCTGGATTGTTCTTGTTCCTTTTTGGGGTTTTTCACTAAAATGTTTTTGCCACATCTTTTGACCGTGTATGAAGTACAAAAACTTTAAGGAGTTGACAAACAAATAATAAGTTCTCAACACGTAGTAAAAATGAGCAAAAAAAATGGCCAAATTATACAGTGCCACGTGAAAATTCATAATATGGAGTTAACAAAAAATTAAGTACCTAATTAATTTTTTATATATTTTATTGAGAATTTATGCTACAAATAAAGATTAAGTTCAACTTTTTGTAATAAATAAGTATTTTTGCCACAAATATTACATATTAAATTTTTAATACCAAATTTTAAACAAGTATACCACTTTAAGAGAGTAGTGCATAGATAATCGAGCGAGAGCGCCAAGTTGACACGTTTAAAGCGCCGTCCAATGATTGGTCAACAATCTATGAATTCCCTTTTTCTTATTTTCTTTTTTCTTTTTGGGAGAAACTTTTTTTAGCAATTATTAAGCCATAAGTCATTAATATTTAATACTAAAAAATATTTTATTTTGCATGAAATCCCCTAAAACATGTATAGTAATAGTAGTATACTATAATAAAAAGAGTTATTGGCACATATGCTCCCTGTACCTTACTTTTGTGTACACTTTTCCCTATTGATTTCTATTTGTGACAGGGATACCCCCTAAAATTTGTTCATCGTACACATTGTCCAATAGAAATTTAAAAATTGCATAAAAATAGTAATTTGTGCTTAGTACCTAACTTCTTGAAGATATATTTATTAATTATAAGAAACAAAATTCCGACTCAAAGAATAATATTTATAAATCACTCAAAAAATTTGGGAACGATTTTAACATTTAAGTGCAATGTACTACGGACCCGGAGCCCGATTGTAGTACTAGTGAGCATGGACGAACCAACAAAATCTCTAGCATATTTCATTCACATTTTTTTTTTCATTAAGATCATTTTATAAAGTTATTATTCTTTATATTTTTCTCACAAAGTCGTGACTATTGCAAATTTTAATGGAAAAATTGAGTTTATGAAAAAAAAAACATTTAACCTTGACTAAAAAGGAAAATTAGCGGCATAAGTATCTAAAGTCTTGTTGACATTAAGTTTCTATTTTTTTACGGCAAAAGTTGCAAAACTCTTATTTTGTGTCTTCCGTCATGTTTCTGCCCCAAACCGTATCACATGTCAAGTTTTAAACCTATTAAATATACCATTTTTAATTAAAAATAATAATAATTTATCAATGATAAACAATGGTATATTTAATGGGTTTAAAAACATGACACGTGGCGCGATTCTGAAGAAAAAAAAATGACAGAATACACAAAATAAGAATTTAGCAATTTTCGCCACAAAAAGAAAAAGAATGAAAATTTAATGTCAACATTTTAAATACTTATGCCGTCATTTTCCCTAATAAAAATATGTCGCACTTTCCAGCTGCCAAACCATGGCCATGTCAAGATTCAAAGCCATACAGCCACGTCACCACCCCTACAATCTCCAGATCTGCTCATCCGAATAAATAAATATATAGTTAATAAATATTTAAATAATCTGTCTTCTCTCCGTTTCGTTATATTTGATTTCACTGTCTCCTCTTCTTCTCTCTCTCTCTCCTCTGTGTGTGTCTGAATCTTCGTCCTCGACCTCGAAGCTCCTCCAATGGGGAAAGGCGGGTCCCTGAGCGAGAGCGTGGTGAAGAAGATCCTCCTCTCCTACGCCTACGTAGCGGTCTGGATCTTCCTGAGCTTCACGGTCATCGTCTACAACAAGTACATCCTCGATCGCAAGATGTACAACTGGCCCTTCCCGATCTCGCTCACCATGATCCACATGTCCTTCTGCGCCTCGCTCGCCTTCCTCCTCGTGCGCGTGCTCAAAGTCGTCGAGCCGGTCTCCATGTCGCGCGAGCTCTACCTCTCCTCCGTCGTCCCCATCGGCGCTCTCTACGCCTTCTCGCTCTGGCTCTCCAACTCCGCCTACATCTACCTCTCCGTCTCCTTCATCCAGATGCTCAAGGCGCTCATGCCCGTCGCCGTCTACTCCATCGGAGTCCTCTTCAAGAAGGAGTCCTTCAAGAACGACACCATGGCCAATATGCTCTCCATCTCCCTCGGCGTCGCCGTCGCCGCCTACGGCGAGGCCAGATTCGACGTCTGGGGCGTCGCGCTCCAGCTCGGAGCCGTCGGCTTCGAAGCCACTCGGTAATTTCACTCTAGAAACCAGTCTCTTCCTAAATTGGCCACTGCATTGATAGAGCTCTGTGGTTTTCTTGATCTCATGGTGTTTGGTTTACACCACATTGATGATTTGAGGGTTTGTGGAATCAGGTTGGTTATGATCCAGATCCTGCTGACCTCGAAGGGGATTTCGCTCAACCCGATCACCTCGCTGTACTACGTGGCGCCGTGCTGCTTCGCCTTTCTCTCCGTGCCGTGGATCTTCGTGGAGTATCCCATCCTGAAAGAGTCGTCGTCGCTGCATTTCGACTTCGTCATCTTCGGGACGAACTCGCTCTGCGCGTTCCTGCTCAACCTGGCGGTGTTCCTGCTCGTGGGGAAGACCTCGGCGCTGACGATGAACGTCGCCGGGGTGGTGAAGGACTGGCTTCTGATCGCGTTCTCGTGGTCGGTGATCAAGGACACGGTCACGCCCATCAACCTCTTTGGCTACGGGCTCGCGTTCCTCGGCGTCGCGTACTACAACCACTCGAAATTGCAGGCGCTGAAGGCCAAGGAGGCGCAGAAGAAGACCGCTGCGCTCGAGGATGAGGAGGCCTCCGGGAGGTTGCTCGAGGAGAGGGAAAGCGACGGCAAGAGGAACGAGTCTCAGGACTAGGTCGCTCTCTCTTTCTTTCTATACTTTTCACTTCCTTTAACGGTAAAAAAAAAAAAAAAGTTAAAAACAAAGAGAATTCGGATTACGAATTTGATCCCGGGACGGTAATAAGAGCGTAGTTGAGCGATTTTCGGTTTTTGGAACCAAATGTTGGGTAAGGAAAGGTTGTAGTGAGAGAGGAAAGAAGAGGAAGAACAGGGTTGTGTTCAAATCTCGTAGTGCCTAATAGTTGTTAAACATTTGTTTACATTAAATTGAGTTTAGAATGTTGGGTTTTTTCTGGGTTCAATCTTATTAAAAGGGTACATTTTGTCCATTGTTTTAAGCTAGTCATCGACACTTTTACGAGACATACGATCAAGAATTACCAGTTTGTGTCTTCATTTCTTGTGATTATCAAAATGGAATCATTTGAAGTTTCAATGAAATGCATCAAGTTTCAAATTCGGGAAAAAAGTCTCACTATCAACGTGTTATTGCATTTTTCTAATGTTTGATATGGGGCCTCATGGACATGGACCATACATACTTATTGTAAAGAGCATGAGAATTTAGCCAAATCACACGTATCGCATTCATTGTGAAAAGTGCAGCCTTGAAGCAAATGTCAGTCATGAAGTTGATTTTCACCCAATAATTTTGTTTGAATATTGGTCATATTTTTCTTGTTGACCTAACTTTACTCGGCGCAGCCGCAGTTTGGCCATTACTGCAATTTGGTGACACATCGTTTTCTCCATTTTTGTCCCTTTCTTTCCAATACAAACAAAAACGCAACCATTTTTCCTCTTATTGGGTGTTACTTCACACCTCACAATATTTATGTCTCTGTGTGTGTGAGCTTCCAAGTTTGCAAGCTGGACTTTTGCCTTTATCAATGTAATATCTACTTCATTACTGGGATCCAATCCTTTTGTTATAAAGTTTTAAAATGGAAGAAACGTTCCAACACGACATAAGTCAGTTAGGGACTTATTGTTGTCGTGTCTTTCTAAAGAATGCGCCTCCTCGTTTCATTCATGGTGTCCATCACTTTTATCAAATCTTCCAACTAAAAGGCAAAAGCACCACCCTCTCTGTCCTCAAGGGTTAGGCACGTGCTTTCTTACACCTCATAATCTATATCAATATGGAGGTTAAAATATCTTAAAGTTAAGGGTTAGATAAACATAGAAAATCAAAGAAGTGCATGAATAATTGAATATTAGTGAATTCAGAAATTCGCTTCAAGATGTAACTAATGATTAACCAAGACTAATATGCAATGAATCAATTTCAAAGATGAAAAAAAGTTTGTCACCAGAAATCTTTACACGAGCAGAGACCGCCCTTGAAATGGTGGAACCGACTTCGATCCCGGACGATGATTTCTCGCCCGTAAATCTTCGATAAGAGCTTTGAGGCTGAATGACAGTCGCTGCAAACTCGCAGGTTCTTCGCGATCCGAATAACCGTCCCCGGTGGAGTGTTGAGCAAGGCAAACGCGATGGCAATCTTCTCGCTGTGCTGGTTCAGAGCGTCTTCCTTGTCTTCTTCGTCGATGTCTAACAATACTTCGGAAGTTTCCGAAACATACCCTGCTTTCTTCAACTCCCTCGCCATCTCCTCCAACATCTCGCGAATCTCCCTGTGCTGCTCGTGCGTTTTGTCTCCCGAGACAAACTCGTAAACCTCGTGATCGAGCTCGATCATGGTGCTTCCTGCAGTTTTCTTCACACCCTTCTTGCCCATCGCCTCTCTGATATTAGTTTTTTTCTCCCAATGGGACATTTTCGCGTAGATATTGGATAGAAGCACGTAATTAGATTCGTGCGAAGGGTCATTCGAGATTAGGGTTCTTCCTATGATCGCCCCGAGCTCGAGCTCTCCGTGGGCGCGACAAGCGCTCACCATTGTCCGGAGAATTACCGGGTTTGGCTCAACGGGCATTTTTCGGACAAAGTCTAGTGCTTCTTTGACGAGTCCTGCCCTGCATAACATGTCGACAATG
The DNA here is from genome assembly GCA_954871525.1 of Parietaria judaica. Lineage (NCBI taxonomy): Eukaryota > Viridiplantae > Streptophyta > Magnoliopsida > Rosales > Urticaceae > Parietaria > Parietaria judaica. The sequence continues at coordinate 2,956,095 of OX940861.1, forward strand.
CAACCGTAGTGTTCGATCTTCGGAGCTATTTTGTATTCTCTCGTCATTTGGCTGAAATACCGTTTCCCTTGGTCGACTAACCCGGAATGACTGCAAGCCGAGAGCAGTCCAATGAAGGCAACATTGTCGGGGCGAATCCCGCACTCTATCATTTCATCGAACAATGAAACGGCCTCCGCACCACGCCCGTGCATCGCCAGACCCACAATCACCGACGTCCAAGTAATTATGGTTTTATTCCTTCCCATGTTTCTGAACAGCTTCAAAGCCTTGTCCACGTCACCACACTTCGCAAACATGTCGATCAAGGCGTTACATAGCTCCTCACTTCTACGAATCTTTCCTTTCTCAATGTAAGACTCGACCCATTTCCCGAGCTCGAGCGCACCCAGATCCGCGCAAGCCGACAAAACCAACACCATGGTGATCTCGTCAGGCTCAACACCCGAAATCTGCATCACCCTAAACAGCCCAACAGCCTTGGCGGACAATCCAACACGCACATACCCTCCGATCATCGCGCTCCAAGAAACCACCTCCGACTTCGGCATTTCATCGAACACCTTCCGGGCACTCCCGATCCCACCTCCGCAACAACTGTACATGTGAATCACAGTGTTCCCGACATGAGCGTCGTCCCCGAACCCGTTCCTCAGCGCGGAGCCATGAACGGCCTGACCCAAGCTCAAGCTCCCGAGCCCGGCACAGGCCTTGAGAACGAAAGGGTACGTAAACTTATTCGGCGAGACTCCATCGCCGAGCATGGAGGCGTACGCGGACAAAGCCTTGCTGTACTCGCCGGACTGCGCGTAAGCCCTGACAACGACATTGTAGAGGAACGCGTCGTAGAGACTCCGGTCAGCGTCGGAGCTGAACACGAAGGACGACCCGTACCCGATCGAGCTCAGCTCCGACGAGACGGCGGCGAACTTGGTGAGAACCAGAGGGTTGTTTCGCAGACCCACCTTCACAATCCGAGCTTGGACCTGCGTGAACTCACAGAGGCTCTTGCACGATTCGAGAAGCGACAAGCAGCTTTGCTCAGCCACTCTGTGCGCGAGCTTGCCCATCGAGCGAGCCTCTGAGCTTCATCTTCAACTGTTAACGACCGTTTGTTCTCTAGCGGCTCGCTTTCCGCCACGTGGCAGCCTAGAACTTTGCCACGTTGCCTTGCCTGGCTTTGATCTCTTATACAGAGGAACCGTATCGATCGACGAGCTTTAACGATCACAATCTTCGTTGCGATCAGAAGAAGAATGGTGAGAAGAGCTTCTTCTTTGATCTCGGCGATGCTGGTTCTAGGGTTTGTCCGACGCTCAACCTCGCCGAGAATCTCTCGCTTCAATGCTCTTCGATGTTTCTCTGAGTCGCCACATCGAACGAAGCCTCCAGGTACGTCCGTCTCTCCATATGCGATGTATATGTATGTATGAGTGTGTATATAATATGTATATAGATTGGATTTTCCTTCTCGTTCAGGTCCGCTTTCGCAGTACGTGAATCTAGTGGAGCAAGGGAAGCTTCGGCACGATCCGAACCAGGAGAGAGTGGCTTCGGAGCTGGAAGAGTTGCTTGGGAGATTGGAGCACTACGAGAGAGAAATGGAGGATTATCATGTAAGAAAAAAGCTTTGCGTTGTTCTGCTCGTTCAAGTGTCGATGATTCTCTGTGAAAATTTCAGGAGAAGCTTGAGAAGTGGGAAGACGAGAGGGAGAGCCAGCGTCGGAGGCTGTTAATGGCGGAGGCTGTGCGGAAGCAGAAAGACGACAACGGCGTCAGTCCTCGTCGCTCGTCCAAACTCTTTCGAAGCTGGATGTCAATGTAAAATCACATCACATGATCATGCTCTTTTTCGTACATTGTATTGTATTCGAAGCTCGTTCCTTGCAGCGCGGGTTAAGAGATTCTCTGTTAGATGATAATGACATTATTAGCAGGCTGTATTCTTAAGAATAAGTTTGGTTTGACACAGGAGGGGACATGAAAATGTAGAACCGGGTGTCGGGAAATGGGTGTCGTATCTCAATCGAGAAAGAAAATTGGACTCGCTTGTAGGTTCTCGTCCGACCGCTCCTCCAGCTCCGAAGGGACTGTATATATGGGGCAATGTCGGGAGTGGTAATGTTCTTATCTTAATATTTCTCACTAATTTTCACAAGTTTTTGTAACGACTCGAGCCTCACCGCTACACCGTTTTCACTCATGTGATTGTGGCATTTCAGGGAAGACCATGCTTATGGATATGTTTTTTCATGGCACTCAAGGAATCGTTAAGCACGGAAGGAGGTTTCACTTTCACGAGGTGAGCTAGATTTTCAGGTTTCACGAGAATTATTTACAAGAGCTTCGTGCGAAAGAAACTGAGTAGCGGTTACAAAACGAGCATAATATTCTTACTTCGGGTTATTTGCAGGCTATGCTTAAGATTAATGAGCAAATGCATAAGATTTGGAAGAACGAAGTCGATGAACAGCCTTTGCAATCGAGTATTTCTAACTGGATTACGAATCTACCCTTCGAAACAAAAGTAAAGGAGTGGGTGGCTTCAGAAGAACGGTACAAAAAAGAGGTTCAGATGAAGAACATACTTCCGGCCGTAGCCGATAAACTTCTCATTGACTGGAATTCGGATAGAAGAGGAGCTAGTATCCTCTGCTTTGATGAGATCCAGGTGAGTTGTAGTGCACCTTCATTGTCAGAATTATTAGAAATAATAATTAGAAGCTCGTTTAATGACTTAAAGACTTGTATGTTTTTTACAGACTGTTGATGTATTTGCTATTGTCGCCTTATCTGGAATTTTAAGCAGATTGTTAAGCACGGGAACCATCCTCGTGGCCACTAGTAATCGAGCACCAGAAGAATTAAATCAGGTAGCGTTTACAGACCGCAGAATTCGTTTCTAATTTACCCGGTAATCTTACGTAAGAAAGGAATGAATGTATGACAATATATACCCTTTATGCAGGATGGTATGCAGAGAGAGATCTTCCAGAAATTTCTCGCGAAGTTAGACGAGCACTGTAAAATCGTATTCATCGGAAGTGATATCGATTACCGCCGTTTAATACCTAAACAAACTGTTGACCAGGTGAGGGTTGACTTCTCACATGTCTTAGATTATAAATTTTGTATCAGTATAGTTGAGTCTTCAAATAAATGGGTAGTTTTACATTTCAGGCTCATTACTTCTGGCCTTTGGATAGCATTGCTCTCGGAAATTATGAGAAAATGTGGCATGAGGCGACTCGCCAAGTTAATGGGGATATCGTCTCCGTTACTATTCCAGTAATGTGTGGGAGGTAATTTCTCCGGAAAATATGATCAAGTGTTAGTTATGTTCATCTCGTTTGCATACTAACTCTTAGTTTCTTGAAACAGAATGTTGGAGGTTCCAGAAAGCTGTCATGGATGTGCAAGGTTCACGTTCGAGTACTTGTGTGGTCGGCCGGTACTTGTTCTTCTATACTATTTATTGAATAGATATAGAGTTTTAATCAATTTTTTTCTGTTCCAATATGATCTCTTTTTTCCGGGGCGATTCGTTTTCTATAATTCTATTTCAGTAAGTCTACTAATTGACAATGATTTATTCGAACGAAATCTTCTTCGCGTCATTTGCACTGAACGTTAAATTATGTTGAAAATTACATTTAAACAAAAGGCTGTATATCAAGAAAATGACGAGCACTTCATTAGATATCGTCTAAAATAAGTCGAGGCTGAAATCTAAATATTACAAAATTAAATATGTTTGAAAATATTTTTTCTTGTAGGTGTTAAATCACCAATTTATTGGAAATGATCCTTCCATTAATTTGCTTTTGAATCCTTAAATTTAATACAGGTAGGTGCAGCAGACTATATCGCAGTCGCGGAGAACTATCACACGGTCTTCCTGTCGGATATTCCAATGATGAGCATGCGAATCCGTGACAAGGTACGCTTGCAAATTTCCGAGACGTATGAAGATAAGACTGCATTCTTATATTTTATGGCTAATTAAATATAATTTAACGTTTCTCCAGGCTCGGAGGTTCATCACGCTGATTGATGAGCTGTACAACCACCATTGTCGCCTATGTTGCTCTGCAGCTTCCGCCATCGATGAACTATTTCAAGGAACCGAAGAGGGTCGGCTTTTCGATATAGAAAGGTGACGTTTTAGTGCATCCATTGTCAGGTATTCAAATTTCAGTTTAGGTCTAAGATTTGTATACTTCATTTGCTTCCAGTTTCCAATTCGAAACCGAGATAGAAGGCGGGAAGCTGCGGCGAGATGTCTTAGCAGAAGGGACTGTGAGTACAGGTGGTACCGCAACGAGGATTATCTCAATGATGTCCGGTGAGGAAGAGATGTTTGCGTTCCGCCGCGCGGTAAGTATCGGGATCTTTCAGCTATTGGTCAAACGTGGACCACTTTTATCATTAAGATCTTTCTAAATCCTTTCAAATCGCAGGTCTCTCGGCTGATCGAGATGCAAACGCCTCTGTATTTGGATGGAGTTCGCACTCTTCATCCATATTTCCGTCGGCAAAGGCGAGAAGAGGCTTGATTCTGAGCACAAAATTGAAGAATTAACACTCATATGAGCTCATCATATATATATATATATATATATATATATATATATATATATATATATAATGGAGATTTTCTAGAGGGATAATTCATTCTTTTATTCTTTCTTTGTGGAATAACAAGGAACTCAAATTCAATATCTAAACCTAAATCCTTCCAAGTGATTACATGCCTAGTTGATAATAAATCTTCAGTGGACAATGGTAATGAAGCTATGATATATATGATTATTTATGTAGTTTTTTATTTTATTTTTAAAGATGATTACGTAAAAATTCCATTTGAGAAGAAAATCACGAAAAATGATCAATTCATTATGATCGAATAGTTTACAATTAAAATTATGAGTAAAATTCATAATCCTCAAATAAACAATTTCCCACAACGTTGAGGCTCGCCGAAAAAAAAAAAATCAGATAGTTTTCATATACCGTCAGATTTCGGACTAAAATTACAAAATAATTTCAAGATGAACCTTTGATTTGGTGTAAAATTTCAAAAGCCACTAGTGAAAAATATTATTAATAATAAACAAATCTTATTATTATTATTTTAAGTGAAGCTGTGACCACAAAATTAATCATATGGGTGAAATTGTAAATGGGGTTACTAGTGATTACTATGTCTCATTCCATATTATAAACAAGGTGAAATTGTGACCAAAAAAACTAATCACGTGGGTTATCTATTCCGCCTCTAAATGCGCACGATATCTCACTTTTATTAGTTCCATATAAATTATGATATTGTAATACGCAGAGATTATTAAGCGAATAAATAATTACTTTAATTATCTCATCTTTGAATCTGTTCTTTCATATGAAATCCGTAGTTATCTTTGACATATATTATAGGGCTTATTAGGGAAATACTCATCTTCGTACAAACTTTTTAAATAAACACTCATAGTTTCATTAAACTATATTTTACTCATTTTAATTTCTTTCTTCCTAAACTACCCTCACCATCTATTCTCTCTCTCTCTCTCTCTCTCGTCACCGTTGAATTCTTCACCGGTGAACGGAGCTCCGACATGGCGAACCGAGCTGAACTTGGTCGAAATCCCGAGCTGAACTCAATCAACAATGGAGATTTCTCCAAGTTCTTCAATTCTGGGATCTATCGCCTCGAAGAATCCAACTCCGTCTTCGTCGATCCCGTTCGCGTCATCAACCGCTCGTACACCAGCTCTAGGGTTTCTCCTCACTCTTACTATACGCGATTCTTCGAACCCAACCACACGGAGACTACCCAGAGAATGAGATGTTCGGGATCGGGGAAAAGAAAGCGAAGCATGGAGAATAGGAAACCTCGCGATCTCAACGAGAAGGAACGCATGGGAGATCTTCGTCATCAGGTTGAGTAATCCTTTGTTTTTTAGCTGCTTGGAGTGTTCTTTCGTTACTGCTCTGAACTCTCTGCTCTTTGGGTTTTGGTTTGGCAGGAAGCGAGGCCTTTGTTGCTGAAGGCTTGCGATCCTTTGCTTGGAGCCAAAAAGCTTTTGGGCGTTATGAGGGATTTGCGTGACGGATCGGGTTCTTCGGTTTTGAAAGCCGGAGAGTCGTCTTTGCTCGAGCTTGGAGGCGTTTGGCAATCTTCTTTGTGTGAAATTACTCTCGGATTTTGCCAGAGTGACGAGACTTCTGAAAATGGAGGTTGGTTCTTGCTTCTTCTTTTCTCGTATAATTGCAATACATTTGGCCTTGTTCGAAGAAGAGTTTAGGACTCCTGGATTTTTTATAGCATAGAATTTATGGATTTTTTTGTTCCAAAAACAAGAGGAACAACTCAAACAAATGGCACTGATACAACTGCGTGTACTCTTCCATTTACGTTCAGATTTCAAAAAGTGGTGTAAATTACCTTCCTATTATCTTGTCGGCTTTTAAAAGATGACCCGACACTGCAAAGGCGAGTCATCTGGATTGCTATTTGGATCGAAATTTCATGTGTTCTGATTGATTAAGGGAAGGCGAAAGTGAACATGAGCAAAAATGGTGAGACTGAAGTACCTTTTCTATATCGTGTTTTGTTCGTGCACAGTGGCGCTGCCGAAACAGTAATAGAAACGCAGAACAACAAAGATGCTCGAATGTGACAAATTAGGCACAAAGACACCCAAGCGAGTCGCTCGGTTCCGGTTCCGCTACAGCAGGCCGTGGTCAGGTTTCAGCCCATCGCTAAATCGAACTTCCAGCGGGTCACCTTACGATTGGTGGACATCATTTCCGCAATCCCACTGGGACTCCTCGTGGGAATACCGGAAGATTTTGAACGACGATAAAGGCCGCTTATTAATCTTCCCTTTTGCGAGTACCAACTACTTGATTTTTTGCCTAGAGAGTAAAAGCTTTGAACCTTATTATGTCATTTGTATTGTGTAGGTTAATGGTATACGAAGCATTAAGAATTGTGCTCTCAATAATTTTGTGAAAATAGCTTGATTTGGTTCACGATTTTTTTTTTTCGAATTAATATATCGTTCTTGAATTCAGCTTGTTATTTCTGCTTAGCAACCATGACTAAGAACTGTGTCGTCTGTTAATATTTACGTAACTATAATTATGAACAAGTGACTCAAATTAGGTATACGTAATTATAATTATGTAAATTTAATTGTAGTTACATTAGTGTAACTTTAGTACAAAAATGTAATCGTTGTTACATTAGTGTAACTTTACTTACCTTTCACCTTTTGAACTTAAAAAGTGAAATTGCTATATAAGAAGTAACATGAATATGATAGTGTTGCAATAATGAATAACAATTACGTTAACAAAAGTGTAACTTCGGTTACAAAAATTATTTTAATACGTTCAAATTAACTCCCAAAGCACTAAATTATTATTTGAACAAATATATTGAAATTGTAACTCCAGCTACATAAGTGTAACTTCAGTTACGATAATGTAATTTCAGTTACGATAATGTAACTTCGGTTACGATAATGTAACTTCGGTTACGAAATTTTAATTCCAATTAATTTAGTGTAACCACATTTACATTAGTGTAACTCTAATGATTGTGGTCATATTATTACATAATTGTGGTCATATTATTACATAACCATATATGACTAGAATTACGAAAGTGTAACTCCTATTACAAAAGTGTAACACCGGTTACGCTTATGTAACTTGAGTTACAAAAGTGTAACTTCAGTTACAAAAATTATTTTAATACTTCCAAATTAACTCCCAAAGCAATAAATTATTATTTGAACAAATATATTGAAATTGTAACTCCGGTTTTAAAAGTGTAACTACAGTTACATAAGTGTAACTTCAGTTACGATAATGTAACGTCTGTTACGATAATGTAACTTCGGTTACAAAAGTGTAACTTCGGTTACAAACATTTAATTCCAATTAAATTAGTGTAACCACATTTACATAAGTGTAAGTCTAATGATTGTTGTCATAGTATTACATAATTGTGGTCATACTATTACATAATTGTATGTCACTATTTTTTGACAATATTTCAATTTAAATTCTTTTTTGTAACTCAAATTATGTGAAATTATTGCTACACACCTTTAGATGGAGACTGGATTAATATAATTATGTAACATAAGTGTAACCATATATGACTAGAATTACGAAAGTGTAACTCCTGTTACAAAAGTGTAACACCGGTTACACTTATGTAACTTGAGTTACAAAAGTGTAACTTCAGTTACAAAAATTATTTTAATACTTCCAAATTAACTCCCAAAGCACTAAATTATTATTTGAACAAATATATTGAAATTGTAACTCCAGTTACATAAGTGTAACTTCAGTTACGATAATGTAACTTCAGTTACGATAATGTAACATCGGTTACGATAATGTAACTTCGGTTACAAAACTTTAATTCCAATTAAATTAGTGTAACCACATTTACATTAGTGTAACTCTAATTATTGTGGTCATATTATTACATAATTGTGGTCATATTATTACATAACCATATATGACTAGAATTACGAAAGTGTAACTCATATTACAAAAGTGTAACACCGGTTACGCTTATGTAACTTGAGTTACAAAAGTGTAACTTCAGTTACAAAAATTATTTTAATACTTCCAAATTAACTCCCAAAGCACTAAATTATTATTTGAACAAATATATTGAAATTGTAACTCCAGTTACATAAGTGTAACTTCAGTTACGATAATGTAACTTCAGTTACGATAATGTAACTTCGGTTACGATAATGTAACTTCGGTTACAAAACTTTAATTCCAATTAAATTAGTGTAACGACATTTACATTAGTGTAAGTCTAATGATTGTTGTCATAGTATTACATAATTGTGGTCATACTATTACATAACCATATATGACTAGAATTACGAAAGTGTAACTCCTATTACAAAAGTGTAACACCGGTTACGCTTATGTAACTTGAGTTACAAAAGTGTAACTTCAGTTACAAAAATTATTTTAATACTTCCAAATTAACTCCCAAAGCACTAAATTATTATTTGAACAAATATTTTGAAATTGTAACTCCGGTTACAAAAGTGTAACTACAGTTACATAAGTGTAACTTCAGTTACGATAATGTAACTTCTGTTACGATAATGTAACTTTGGTTACAAAAATTTAATTCCAATTAAATTAGTGTAACCACATTTACATAAGTGTAAGTCTAATGATTGTTGTCATAGTAATTTTGTTAATTCTAGTAACTTTAGTTACATAAGTGTAACCGTACTTACCCAAATGTAACTTTAGTTACAATAGTGTAACTCTTGTTACCCAAGTGTAACTGTAGTTAACCAAATGTAACTTTAGTTACAAAAGTGTAACTCTTGTTACCCAAGTGAAACTGTAGTTAACCAAATGTAACTTTAGTTACATTAGTGTAACTCTAGTTACCGAAGTGTAACTCTAATTGCCCAAATGTATTTTTAGTAACTTTAGTTACATAAATGTAACTGTACTTACCCAAATGTAACTTTAGTTACATAAGTGTAACTCTTGTTACCCAAGTGTAACAGCAGTTACCCAAGTGTAACAGCAGTTACCCAAATGTAATTGTAGTTACCCGAATGTAATTTTAGTAACTTTAGTTACATAAGTGTAACTCTTATTACCCAAGTGTAATTGTAGTTACCGAAATATAACTTTAGTTACATAAGTGTAACTCTAGCTACATAAGTGTAACTCTAATGGCATAAATTGAACTCTAGTTACGTTATGTAAAGCATAATGTTTTTTTTTGCGGGACCTTTGTAATCACATTTGTAGCTTTTGTTACAAAAGTGTAACGGTCGTTACAAAAGTGTAACTCCGGACTTGGTCCTATAATCCTTCTTTTGTAGGTCTTGGTCCTATACTCTTTTTTTTTAACCTTTACTTTTACTTTAAAATCTTTTTCAAAGATTAGTTTCTAACAAATTAATTGCACTTACATGTTTTGAATTTTGTACATAAAAAAATCATTACTTTTAATATGTAAAAAGAGAATTTTCTACATTGAAAAATAAAATAAAATAAAAAGCACGAGACACGCAGGTGCTCCAACAAACTAGCTCAAGAAAGTGGACGACATCGAAACCCCAGATCCATCCAACAATGGATCCCAAACCAGGCGCCCACACTCCGGCGACTGCGCACACCGTCGGCGAGAGCTCCTTCATGGATCCGGCGCTGCTCTTCCGCCGCGCGATCCCGTACCGGCTCCTCCGCCCTCCGGCTCTCGCCTGAAGCTCCCATCCCTCACCCTCCCCTCGCCCAGTGCGGTCTTCGCGAGCTTCTGCTCCTTCCAGAGCTGCCCCTTCGAGTCGAAGAACGCCTTCATCTGCGCCGCCGTCGCCCCGTACCGCGTCGGGAACCCGAACAGCACGCCGTCCGCCTCGGCGAGCTCCGCTGCCGAGATCTCCGGAACCTCGGGATCCTTCGCCGGAGCATTCATCTGCTCCAGCACGCTCGCCGGTAGAGTCTCTGCAACCCACGCCTTCGACGCCGTCCACGCCCTTCTTCATCCGGCGAGCCAAGCCGTCGATGTGTCCGTACATCGAGTAGAACACCACGAACACCTTCAGCTTCGTGAACACCGGAGCTTCGGCGCCGGAATTCGTACATGGAGGTCGAACGGCTTCGTTGAAGAAGAAGGGTGATTGAAGGCTTTGTCGAATGGTGATCGAGAGATAGGAGGAAGATGAGGTTATTTTTGTCCATAAAACATCACTTGAGTACTTCTTTAATTTTATCAAACCTTTGAGTAATCTTCTAAAAACTTTATGATTAAATGGGTATTTTGCTAATAAGCCCTATATTATAATGTTTGAAATATTGAATTAAGTTCGTCAACACATATTGATCGAGTGTGGAGGCTTTCAATATATCTTGATATAAATTTCGCCGCCAATTTTTGTGAAGAGATCACATCTCACCACTAATCGTTTCCTGTGATAAAACTAGAAATTACGTACCCACTACCCAGAGTTTCGATATAATTTTTTTTTGTTATAAAAAATCTAACTTAAAAAAGTTATATTTAAATTTTGATACAAGTTAAAAGAGGATTTAATAAAATTATATATATATATATATATGAGAAATTGCTCTAAATAGCCAAATAGAAACGTTTGATTAGCAAAATAGCAAACCTTTACTTTATCTTTGTAAAATAGCCAATATGTATGAGGTGGCATTTTAATATCAATTTTTATTCCTATTATACCCTTTTAATTATCTTTTCTTTATACGATTAAAATTCTAACGAATTAACGGTTAATATGCAAAAATATGCGATTAAAAAATTGTTCCCTGAATCATGGAATAATAAACAAGTATTACCAATTTATACATTAACAAACTTCATATATATATATATTCACTACAGTATGAATATATAAACGTATATAGATGGATTAACTGTTAATATTAACTGAATGACTAGATCAGAGTTTTGGAATCGCTTGTATTCTAAGGAGGGTTTGAATTTTTCTGAATTTGGTATTCCCTAATTTTAGGGGATTTTCAATTTCAAATATAATTTTCATTTAATATTAATATTAAAATTCGAATTTATTAGTAGAAAGGAATCTCGTTAATTATAATTGGATATTAAAATCAGAATGTATAAATGTGATAATTAAGGTTATATAAGTCATTTTATATTCATTAACATGGTTAATTGGCTATGGATGAATATAAACCAAAAATTTGTTATTTAGCAAATATCAACTTTCTATTTGACTATTATGCTATAATGCCATATATATATATATTTTACACTAATCCATTTCTTACCTCCGCCACTGCCAGTTCGTGTACATAATAATCCATTTCTTTTCTCAAAAGCTTTATAAATCAAAATCAAACTCTTCATAATTGTTCTTAGCAATCTATGTTTGAGCCCCAAAAACCCTATACAACAAGATGGTAAATGATTTTGAATTTAAATATAATTGAGTCTAATGATCTCAAATACCGTTTAATAATGAGTAATCACAACATGAACATAAATATTATTTAACTCAATCAGATACACAATAAAATATTAAGTTTATGTATTTAATTTATAATACTATGTTTTTAATACTAACTCATTATCAAATTTTATAGAATATATTAATATATAATATATCAATAACACATTTTCTAGAAGTGACCACATTAATCCACTGCACCCACAGTGCAACAATATCTTTTTGCTACAATTATATTTAGGGAAATTTGCGGCGAAAATCATCGAAGTCACTAAATTCTTGCAGATAAATCACTACCGTCTATTTTTTGCGGCAAAAATCACTAACGTCATCAATTGTTTGCATATAAGTCACTAACGTTTATTTTTTGCGGCGAAAATCATCAAAGTCACTAAATTCTTGCAGATAAATCACTAATGTCTATTTTTGCGCCAAAAGTCATTAACGTCAGTCTTTCCTTACAAATGTTATCTGACAACGTTAAATGACATATCACCAGCCTACATGGCATTCATCAATTGTCTCCAACAACAACAACACGCATTAGTGATAACATTATTTGAAATAGAGATTTTTACGACGATTGTACCATAAACTTTTAAAATTAATTTTATCGTGGCCAAAATTCTAAAAACACTAAATAATAATCCTACCATAACTTCCAATTTTTCCCAACAATTTTATCATGGCGGTGAACATACCCAACCTTTGACCATATTCTCCGATAGGTACCCAACCTCAATAAATATAGGCGAAAGTACCTAACGTCGCACTTTTGTTGACGACCAACTAACACCTTTAGACACCTGCCTACGTAGCCGTTAGGCTCTCTCATGTGGCGTTCCATGTAGCACAAGCCGCCATGTGGCCAAAGCGTGGGTATTTTTGCCGCAATTAACCCTAAAAGATATAAATTCATCCTATAAGAAAAACAAAAAATATTTTTTTATAAATGCATATTTTATAATATTATTTGATTATATTTGACATAGGTACAAAAGTTATTTGATTACTTAAAAAAATAAAAATATTCTTTTTATAAATACATATTTTATAAAATTATTTGATTATATTTGATATATGCAAAAAAAATAAAAAAATAAAACATGTGGGGCAGCGGAACGAAAAATATCTGAGAATATGGCCAAAGATTGGGTATTTTCGCTGCCACGATAAAATTGTTGGGAAAAACTGGAAGTTATGGTAGGATTATTTTTTGGTGTTTTTAGAATTTTGGCCACGATAAAAATAATTTTAAAAGTTTATGGTACAATTGCCGTAAAAATCTCTATTTGAAATAATGTGGTGTAGATCCGCTCTATAGGAAAAACGATAAACACGCATTGCAAGTATAATACTCAACTTTTTTCATTTCAATATCAACTTCCCCATACAATAGGTTTCGATCACAATTTATAGGAAATAATAACGCTACAAAACCCATCACGTTTCCTATGACAACTATAAGAAAATTATAAAGAAATAAAACAATAAAAGCATATCACAGATTTCCTATAATAACTCTAATAAAATAATAAAGATACTAAAACTATTAATATGTAATCAGCCAAATAAAAGCATTCATGAACCAATGAAGTAAATAAGGCATGTTACGTAATGCGCGTACTCCATCATTACTGGTGTAGATCCGCTCTATAGGAAAAACGATAAACACGCATTGCAAGTATAATACTCGACTTTTTTCATTTCAATATCAACTTCCCCCATACAATAGGTTTCGATCACAATTTATAGGAAATAATAACGCTACAAAACCCATCACGTTTCCTATGACAACTATAAGAAAATTATAAAGAAATAAAACAATAAAAGCATATCACAGTTTTCCTATAATAACTCTAATAAAATAATAAAGATACTAAAACTATTAATATGTAATCAGCCAAATAAAAGCATTCATGAACCAATGAAGTAAATAAGGCATGTTACGTAATGCGCGTACTCCATCATTCTCCCGATGAGGATAAAATTCGTCCTCGAATTTAGAGCGTCGGTCGGTATTGCAACTCCGCCGTTATCGTCACATTTGTGTCGGCGCCAACGTCGCCGCCGTAAAAACACATCTTTAGATTTGTACTTCGGGCACGATCGTGTGATGTCTCCAATAATTCTTCTATGTCCGCCTCGCTCGTGTTGTTTCTCCGGTTGTTGCCGCGTGTAGCCTCCGAGCTTGACTGTCGTTCCCGAACTCGCTCCACATATTCCGGCATGAACTGGCACCCGTAACTCGAAATTCAAATCACCTCCGCTATTTATTTTGTTTTTCGTGTTTAACACGTGTGCCACGGTCATCGCGACCATTTTGCCAACGGACTCGTTCGGTGCGGCCGCTTCGGTGACCTTGCTTGACACCAAAAAAATCTCATCGCGCGCGGCTTCATCGTCTGATTCATCGTACACGGCTTTGACGTACTCCGAATCATCATACACGGCTTCGTCGTACTCTGAATCATCGTACACGGGGTCGCCATACTCCGTATCACCGTCTGACTCATCGTACACGGCCTCCCCGTGCTCCGTATCGTCATACTCATCGTACACGGGCGCACCAAAGACGGTTTCGGCGTACTCCGCCTCCTCGTCGGCATACTCGTTGTACTTCGGGGTATCCACCTTAAATGCCGACTCCCACCGGTTTCCCGAGGCTGTTTCACGTGGATTATGCACGTGTCCATAGCCGACGAAATTCCTACTAAACGGAGTGTCACGGTCATCCTCGGTGTTGGATCCGACTCTGTGGTGTTGTTGAACCACCGAATTCTGCAGCAGAGCATCAATCTGGCGGGTGAGCAATTCCACTTGAGTGTGTAATCCCGCGTTGTCATCACGTCTATGCACGTCTTCTACGGAAGCATCTAGAACAACCCATTTTTTCGGCGCCATCTGCGCAAAAACGGTTGGCTCTGATACCAACTGGTGTAGATCCGCTCTATAGGAAAAACGATAAACACGCATTGCAAGTATAATACTCGACTTTTTTCATTTCAATATCAACTTCCCCCATACAATAGGTTTCGATCACAATTTATAGGAAATAATAACGCTACAAAACCCATCACGTTTCCTATGACAACTATAAGAAAATTATAAAGAAATAAAACAATAAAAGCATATCACAGATTTCCTATAATAACTCTAATAAAATAATAAAGATACTAAAACTATTAATATGTAATCAGCCAAATAAAAGCATTCATGAACCAATGAAGTAAATAAGGCATGTTACGTAATGCGCGTACTCCATCATAATGTTATCACTAAAGCGTGTTGTCGTTGTTGGAGACAATTGATGAATGCCATGTAGGCTAGTGATAGGTCATTTAACGTTGCCAGATAACATTTGTAAGGAAAGACTGACGTTAATGATTTTTGGTGCATAAATAGACGTTAGTGATTTATCTGCAAGAATTTAGTGACTTTGATGATTTTTGCCGCAAAAAATAAACGTTAGTGACTTATCTTCAAACAATTGACGACGTTAGTGATTTTTGCCGCAAAAAATAGACGGTGGTGATTTATCTGCAAGAATTTAGTGACTTCGATGATTTTCGCCGCAAATTTCCCTTATGTTTAATATAAACATGAATTTACGTATTAATGTTGAATATAATGCGACACAAGTGTGGACCGCCAACACCCCTCGGAACACTGTAGCTTCTCCCCACAGGATATATTTTTTTAATTTGTATTTTAAATTCACAGGATCGTATTCTCTTCTTTTATTAATTTCTTGATGCAAGAGGCAATATTGAAGCAAAATTAATCAATCGGGAACTCTGAATTTGCGATTATCACAGCTTTATGCTTTTAACATTCACCTCTACATGAGTTTAAAGACCGCTTGCACAATCATTTTGCCGAGTTTAAAACCAACTGATCATAATACATTTTGTTTGATCATACAATTCAAAAGCAAATATGTTAAAAATTACAATCATATATATATATATATAATATCTAGCGACTATATATATAGTTGGTCTTTCGTCACGTTAAACCCTCATAACCTGCATAGATAATTATCAACATAAACGTTAATATCCAAACACTACAAGTACATTATACATACACAAAACATTAAAATGTTTATATGTCAATTATCATATTATATATATATATATATATATATATATATATATATATGTGGATGGTGTGATCCTCAAACATGCCTATATATAGAGACTCACTGTGTGTATTCAATGTTGATGTTTCTGGCAGAGAGCCGAGCGATGGAGGAGAAGGCTTCGTGAGTCAACACCATGGCAGCCGGACACGGCGACTTCCGGCAGTAATCGACAATCTTTACTTCGACGCTTCCGCCTTTGCACGGTCGGTTGGGGCCGCTGATGCACCTGACCCTGTAGCGCCGCCCGCACGCTGCGCCGTTGTCCCACAGCCCATCGCCCGCCGCGGCGAAAAGGTTCCCATTCGGGAACAATCCTTGCCTATCTTCCCTACACTGCGTCGCTGCAAAAATGACGCGATACAAAGTTCGAATCACACGACATATATAGAATAATAGAAGTAAATGTTAATGAGACTCACGTATGTAAGGAGGGCCATAAGTAGCAGCAAGGCCGAGCTCACCGAGAACGCCCTTCGATTTCGCCGTTAAAATGAAAAGCGTTGCCGCAAAGTAGGTCAAGAATCCGATTCTGGTGTTCATCGTTGTAAACCCAAAGATGAATATTAATGTCTAAGGACTAAGATTAACCTCATGCAATAATTAATAATGCACTTATGTATTAGTGTAGTGTGTTTATATCATGTATATTAGAGGCCATATTTATAGTAGTCTCGGATGTGAGACTAGGGGTGAAAGTGGATAGGATAGGATAGGATATGGGCACGTTGACTAACCGTATCCACATATGTGGATATAAAATAATTGTATCCATTAACCATTTTTATTTTCGATTATCCAATTTAAATGCGGTTAGCGGTTAGCGGATCGAATTGGTTAATTTAAGGCGGATAGCGGATATTATCCAATTAATTTTGTTAGTGAAAAAACAAATACATCATACATAAAAATATAGTAAGAATAGTGAAACATAAAACATTCAAAAATATCATAAATAATATTTCATAAATAACCAAAGTACCAAACAATATTTGTATGACATAAAAGACCACAAAAACATATGGTCTAACACTAATATATTAGCTACATATTCTAGAGATACAAATATGAATACAAACGATTATTAAAAAGCCAAGATGAAATCTGAATTATAATAAGTACTATATTCAAAGTAATTAAAGCACAAAGACAACAATGGACAGAGTAGTAATATAACCTATCTAGGTTAATATAAGGGACAATCCAATCCACCGATAGCACTAATAAAATAAAATAAAAAATATTTATATATAATATATATATATTTAATTAATTATTTTTTATTTTTAAAATCTGGTTGCGGTTAAAGCGGATATCTAATTTAAATTAAAAAATATAACCATTAACCAATCAAATTCTGAAAAGCAGTTGCGGATATCCATAACCATATTAAGCGGTTGATTAAAAATGAATAAAAAAGCTGATATTTCGTAGCGGAGCGAATAGGATACGGTTGCGATCAGCGGATGGCGGATAAATATTTCACCCCTAATGTGAGACTGTGAGAAACATGATAAGGATGATCTCTGATATGATACACTAAATCTCCACTAGTAAGACTAGGTTCAGAGATATCATATTTAGTATCACTTTGAGGTATATTATTTTTAATTAAGGTAAACTATAATACTACTAACTATGGATCACAACCCACTTAGGTCAACGTTTAGTGAAGTCGGCTCATTATGATCCCATAATATAAATTATTATATATTGATATTGTTAGTTTCAGTCTTCAACTTTTGAGTGTACCACTCAAAGATACTTATACGTATAGTAATAATAACGCGATTTCATATATATATATATATATATATATATATATATATATATGTTATTTTGTATCACTCTTGCACGATCAAACAAAATAAGTGGAAATGGAATTGATCATGGTATTAGGAAATATAATTAATTAATTAAGAAGCAGCCCATGTGATAGTGGTTTTAATTTACTTGATCATAAAGTCGAGTCTAAGGCCCAGTTTGGTTATGCTGTCTTCAGAATTGCTTCTAAAATTTACTGTAAAAAAAGTATTGTGAGACAAAGTAATGCACTGTTTGGTTAATGAAAACAAAAAACAATTGATTTTTTCAAAAGTTCAAGTTTACTGTTTGGCAACCAATTTTACTTAATTAGCTTCTAAATGTAACAAAATACTAAAGTAGACATAAATAATGTTAATTAAATCTCAATATTAATATAAAAAGTTAAAAAATAATATAAATAATATAATTACTCAATAAATAAAATAAAAAACATTGCTTAGTTTGTTATGCCTTTTATGCTTTTAATTGACAATAATTATGGTGACAATATTAAATTTTTACATCCACGTTTCTTCCGGTCACGGTAAAAAATTAGTACTTTTACCAACTAAAAAGAACTAATGCTTTAACTGCAATAATTATATGTATTTGTTTTTTTATATACGTTTACCTTCCAAAAAGAATTGGTACATTAACTATAATGATTTAAGAATGTGAACGAAAAATGTACTTTTACCACTTAAAAAAATTGATACTTTAACCACAATGGTAAATACTTTTGGTACTTTTACCACCCAATAAGAATTGGTACTTCAACTGAAATAATTTTAAAAAAAATGGATGTAAAAAATTGGTATCTTTACTATCCAAAAAGAATTGGTACTTTAACCACAATAATTAAAAAATATGGACATAAAAAAATGATACTTTTACCACTAAAAAAGGATAAGACTCTTAACCGAAATAGTAAAATGTATTTTTGGTACTTTTACCACCAAAAAAAGTATTTTTGGGGATAGAGAATAAGAAAAGCAAAAGTAAATTCTAGCAAAAGCATCTAATATATGCTTTTAAATTTTGCCTATAGAAAAGCTAAACTTTTTACTGAAGTGTTTCTATTGTAACTTACCAAACACAAATATTGACTTAAAAGTCTATAAAAAGCAAAAACACCTAATAATAAGCAATGCCAAACTGGGCTTAAGTTGTTAGGATCCTTGATTGAGTATGATTAAGTATTTTGAAGTCTTAGAGTATTTAAAAAATAATTTTTTCATGAAAAATTAAATACAAACAAAGCGAAAACACGAACAAATTGAAGCGAGTATTATACATGTAATCCTATCCAAACAACGCGAACACGCGACTCCACAATTTACCTTGTCTTACGTCCCCTCTTAGCAACGTGTTTGATCTTGTCAGTTGACACGAACCCGATGATTAATAAAAGTTAATTAAGATAATTAAGTGAAGTCATGATAAATTGATAACTATATATATATATATATATATATATATATATATATAGGGAAACTTCAATAAGTATGCCCGGTGGAGTAAGTGTGAACGAAAAAGTACCTGACTTTACTAAATTACAAAACTATTCCCGAAACTCAATTTTGTTAAGGTCGGATTTGGTCAAATCCATCCTCAACACAACTCGTGTCGTTTTGTCTTGAAACGACATAAGGGAAGGCGAGGAAGTTCATCGCCCGAGGGGGCAAACAAGGCGTATCCCCGAGGAGGACTATCCTCGAGGAGGATTATCTCCGAGGAGGTTCGACCTCGAGGAGGTATGGCCACGCAAAAACAGACTGCGATGAAGTGTCCCATCACGCTCGACGAGGAATTTCGTCATGATGGTTTATGCAGAGCCGAATGACGGCTGACGGGATGTGCATTTAATGAAGCCGACCTACTCACTCGATGAGAAGCATCAGCGACGAGGCTTGCAGGACCGAATGACGGCTGACGGGATGCGCATTTAATGAAGCTCACGTACCCATAATGACAGTCTGCTCAGAAGTGACATAAAGCAGGGATTAACCATGCTTCCCTCAAATCACTCTGGGAAGCGAATGATTAAAGAGAGAAAAAAGGCGGGAAAGACGCGAGGGGGACATAATTTAAACTCTATAAAAGGCAAGATAAGCCTCATTTGTAAAGGTTCGGAAAAATAAAGAAGAAAGCCCAGGAAAAAGAGAGAATATCCTGTAATAGAAAGGCTAAAGAATTAGAGAAAGCCTTTGCTCATGATCCTTCTTCTGTCCAGCTATTCAACGAAAGAAAACCGAGCTTGTAGAGGGCGATTTTCACCGCCCTTTTCCAGTCACAGAAATAATCACAAACAACAAATTAATAGCTAGACAGATGAAGGATCATGAACCAAGTTTTTCTCTTTGCTTTAGCCTTTCTATTACAGGATATCTCTCTCTTTTTCCTGGGCTTTTTCTCTATTTTTTCGAACCTTTGCAAATGAGGCTTCTCTTGCCTTTTATAGAGTTTACATTATGTCTCCTTGCTTCTTTCCCGCCTTTTTCTCCCTTTAGTCATTCGCTTCTCAGATTGATTTGAGGGAAGCATGGTTAAATCATGCTTTATGTCACTTTCGAGCAGACTGTCATTATGGGTAGGTGAGCTTCATTAAATGCGCATCCCGTCAGCCGTCATTCGGCTCTGCAAGCCTCGTCGCCGATGCTTCTCATCGAGTGAGTAGGTCGGCTTCATTAAATGCACATCCCGTCAGCCGTCATTCGGCTCTGCAAGCCTCGTCGCCGATGCTTCTCATCGAGTGAGTAGGTCGGCTTCATTAAATGCACATCCCGTCAGCCGTCATTCGGCTTTGCATAAGCCATCATGACGAAATTCCTCGTCGAATGTGATGGGACACTTCATCGCAATCTGCTTTTGCGTGGCCACACCTCCTCGCGGTCGAACCTCCTCGGAGATAATCTTTCTCGAGGATAGTCCTCCTCGGGGATACGCCTTGTTTCCCCCCTCGGGCGATGGACTTCCTCGCCTTCCCTTATGTCGTTTATGGACAAAACGACACGAGTTGTGTTGAGGATGGATTTGACCAAATCCGACCTTAACAGAGCTCATATCGGAAAATATAATAAAACAGAGATATTCACTGATTATTGTTGTTAATTTGTTATTGGTGATTATTTTTGTGACTGGAAAAGGGCGGTGAAAATCGCCCTCTACAGTTTGGCGCCCACCGAGGGGCTTTGTTTTCTTTCTAACTTACAGCCAGGAATTTGAAGGAGCGAGATGTCGTCGAGTGACACCATCATCAGTATAGAAGGGGACGAAGTCCCAGCCATGGAGAGACTTCAGCGGCAGTTGGCCGAAGCCACGGAAAAGGCAATAGCAGCAACAAGGATGGCCGAGGAGGCGGCCAGGAAAGCGGAAGAACAGGAGGAGAGGAACGGGCAGCTCACCGCTCTCTTAGATCACGCGATTGCGAGCCAAATAAGGGAAGGTCCGGAGAGCACGATCGCGGGATCTTCGGCTCGAGGAGAAGGGGGAGCCACAGCCGGAATATAGCAAGGAAACTTGACGCCGCAGGCGCCACCAATCAACCAGGATCTTTTCAACGCCGTCGGCATGACACCGGTAACCACAACGAACCCGCAAGGGGGCTTGGCAACCACCATAGCGGAGACAGTCAAGGGGGAGGTCCGGAGAGCGATGAGGGAAATATCCTCGAGCATGGAGGCAAAAATGGGGCACGTGGCCTCACAGGTGCATAAGGCCACAAGCGCGGCACCCGAGATCGACAGGTTAGTCAGAGAGGCCAAAGTGACTCCTTTCTCGGCTCAGCTTCATCCCGTGCTGGTTCAGAATCTCGAAACACTCCTCCAAGTGCTCGATGTGCGCCGTCGCCTTCAAGGATTTAACGACCATATCGTCGATGTATACCTCCATGCTTTTCCCGATCAGCTTGTGGAACATCATCGTCACCAGCCTCTGGTAAGTTGCTCCGGCGTTCTTTAATCCGAAGGGCATGACTTTGTAGCAGTACGTGCCCCTCTCGTTGATGAAGATGGTCTTCTCTTCGTCTTTCGGGTGCATCCTTATTTGGTGGTACCCGGAGTAAGCGTCCATAAAGCTGAGAAGTTCGTAGCCGTGGGTGGCCTCGACGAGGTGATCTATATGCGGCATCGGGAAACTGTCTTTCGGGCAGGCTCTGTTGTGGTCAGTGAAGTCCACGCACACTCGCCATTTGCCGTTCTTCTTCTTTACGACAACTGTGTTAGCCAGCCACTCGGGATATTTTACCTCTCGAATGGTACCCATCGAGAGCAGCTTATCTACTTCGTCGTTGATGATCTTGTTTCTATCGGGGGCCATTTTTCTCCTTTTTTGCACGACGGGCTTGTGCCTCGGATCGGTGTTGAGGCGAAGAGCTGTCACCGAAGGGTCGATCCCCGGCATGTCTTCAAGATAAGCCTCATTTGTAAAGGTTCGGAAAAATAGAGAAGAAAGCCCAGGAAAAAGAGAGAATATCCTGTAATAGAAAGGCTAAAGAATTAGAGAAAGCCTTTGCTCATGATCCTTCTTCTGTTCAGCTATTCAACGAAAGAAAACTGAGCTCATATCGGAAAATATAATAAAACAGAGATATTCACTGATTATTGTTGTTAATTTGTTATTGGTGATTATTTTTGTGACAGGAAAAAGGGCGGTGAAAATCGCCCTCTACAACTTTTAACCCAATACATGAGTTAAATTAACCAACCCAAACTTTTCCCTTCCTTCCTCTCTCGCACGTTTCCTCCTCCCTCGCACGCCCTCGCACGTTTCCTCCCTCCCTCTCACGATCTTCCCTGCCTCTGTATCTGTCCCTCGTTTCATCCCCTGAAGCCTCGCCCTCCTCTCTCCCTCGCTTTCCATTACCCTCTGCTTGTGCTCGTGTGAACCTCCTCCGGTCGTCACAGCTCCCTGAGGAAGTCTTGTGCTCGCTTGAACCTCCTCCAACGTCTCCGACCCACGGAAGCCTCGGCTCAGATCCACGCCCAGCTTCCGACGAAATCCACGCCTTCAAAAACCTTCGACCCGCAGCTACACTCTGATACCCAGGTTTGAACGCTGTCAGATTTCCGGTTTAGGGTTCGAGAATGATTTCTGTTTCTGCCCATTTTAACGTCTTTATATTCCCGGATAATCGTTTTGGTTTGCATTTTGTACATAAATTTTTTGTAGGAAACTGTTTTTATAGGATTTTTTTTACAAAATTATGTATGTTTGAATGCACACAAACTGTTTGTGAATATGCCTCAATTAGAAACTGATTTCGCGTGTATTTTTTTATGTTAGGAATGAATGTTTATTTGCAATACGGCGGTGAATGGGTTCTAGACGGGTCCTCTTGGGTGTACCGTCGGGGAAAGGGCATTGTTTTCTCGCTATCAAGAACATAACTTACGAAGAGTTTTGCGAGTTGTTGTACAAGGAACTTGGGATTGATCCAACGTGTACAATTTGAAGTTTGAATTAGCACCCGAAATTGCCGGGGCTCCACCGGTCACATTGACTTCGAAGTGCACGATAATGAATACGGTCCACCTAAGCACCGATATATTGTATGTGAAACACGGTATTAAAAGCATTGATATCGTGCCATCTTCGTTTGGTGAAGTTGAAAAAGGATTGGAGAGTCTGCTTGTTGGTAGTTCCCGTGGGAGTGCAAATATCAAGATTCCGCAATACGCCGACCGCCTTGAGCGTTTACTAGAAGAAGAAAACCATGCCGTGGATTTACATGTGGATGATGTTAACCTCGAACTGCCCAGTCTAGTCCCGGAGGGCGTCAATGTCTCAAAGACGGTAAAGTACACACCGAGTCAAAGCCAGTCAAAAGAACGGGGTGGTCCATCCTGGATTGATCCTAGATTTTGTAGTGAAGATTCGAAGTTGTTTATTCCTTGTAAAACACCATCCCTTGAAGCCTACGATTTTGATAAGGGTAAGACCTTTCTTAGCTTGGAAGATTTGAAGTATAGAGTAAAGAAATATGCGATGGAACGTTCATTCGACTTTCGTGTACACAAATCCGCATCGTGGGTGTGGTACATGAAGTGCGTTGACCATAAATGTGGTTGGAAATTGAGAGGAAAAGTAATAACACATTCGGCGCCGTTATTCAAGATCGTTTCATCTACTCAAGAACACACATGTGGTCTCGATCGTAGTAAGCATAACCATAGGCAAGCAGCACCTTCAGTGGTTGGGCATCTTATGAAGGACCGGTTTTCTCAACAGAGTAATGCAATTTATCCTCCAAGGTAATCCTTATAAACACTTTTTGCCTATATATAAACAGTTTTGTTCTTCAGTTTATATGGTTTTTTTCGTAACAGTTTTGCTGAGCAGTTTTTTAGTTAGTAATCTATGTCTTTTTAACCTCAAGGAACTTGCAAGATGACACGAAGAAGCTTTACGGCGTGGAGATGTCTTATCAAAAGGCATGGAGATGCAAAGAAAAGGCAGTTGGTTACGCGATGGGCACCCCAGAAGAATCTTACTCGAAGTTACCAAAGTGATTGCACATGTTAAAGCAGAGGAATGAGGGAACTGTGACAGATTTTCAGACCGCCAAAGACGGACATTTCAAATATGCTTTCTTCGTCCTTGGATCTTGTCTACGTGGGTTCAAATCACCGCGCCAGGTAATTTGCGTCGATGCCACTTTCATAAAAAGCAAGTACGGGGGACAGTTGGTGGCTGCGGTAGGACTGGACTCTACCGAGTCATTGATCCCGCTAGCCTTCGGTTTAGTGGGTCAAGAAAACAAGAAATCGTGGGTTTATTTTATGAAGCAGTTAAAAGGGGCAATTGGCAAGATATTAGACCTTGTTTTTATCAGTGATAAGCATCCTACCCTTATATACGCAATCGAGACTGTTTTCCCGGAGGCATATCATGGTCATTGCTACGCACATGTCAAAAGAAACATAAAATTCCAGTTCAAAAGTAAGGACAGTACGAATCTTGTGTATTGTGCTGCTTACGCTTATACTCTTCGAGAGTATAACCATCACATGAGTATCCTTCAGATCTCGTTTCCTGATGTACACAAATACATGATAGAGATGGGTCCTGAGAGATGGAGTCGAGCCAATTTTGGTGGTACAAGGTAATTATGTGCTTAAGTAGTTTTTGTTATAAATACTTACACAATTTATGTAGCAATTTAGATTGTTTCATTTTTATTCGTGGCAGGTACGATTACATGACTAGCAACTATTCAGAAAGTTTGAATAATGTCTTAAAAGAGGCTAGGACCTATCACGTTACAAACATGCTTGAGTACATGCGGTATACAACCCAAAATAGGTTCTACGAGAAGCGGGGAAAAGCAGAAAAGACAAGGACGACCTTGGTAAAAACAAGGGAAAAAGTGTTGTCAGAAAACAAACATGCGGGTTCACGGTTACAAGTTAATCCCATTAGTACTATGGAATTCGAGGTTGTAGATAGCGAGGGAAGTTTCCTTGTTAATCTTAATTCTCGTTCATGCGAGTGCGGAAAATTCCAAGAGAATGTTATGCCTTGTGTTCATGGAGCCGCAGCATGGGAGTTTCGTAAATACGGAATTTACGACCACTGCTCGCCGCACTACTTTACGGAAGTGTACAAACGTACACACGAAGGCTTGATTTACCCTCCAGGTTAAATGCAATTACTTGACCAAAATTTGTCCAACCATAAAATCTTATATTTGATTTACCTTACAAGTGATGAGACTAACTGGGATCTTCCGGAAAAACTGAAGGACATTCAAGTGGGACTTCCCGAGGCAAAACCACAATCTGGACGTCCGAAGAAAGGGAAAGGTGGAAGACCGCAAAAGAAGCGTCGCCCTACACTAGGTGAAACTCTCATTGTACACCGAAAGTGCTCGAAATGCGGTACTCGGGGCCATAACCGTGCATCATGCACGGCGCGTACGTAGGAATAAACAATCGTCGTTATTATGAAGTTTGTTGACAATTTTAAACAATATAATGTATGAGTATTTTTGAAATATTATGTATGACAATGTTCAATTTATTACTAGTTTGACTATTTCGGGGAAAATTTTGAATTGTAAACATAAACATTTTTTGCTTAAGCATAAACAGTTTTGTTCTTCATTCCATAGTTTTTTTTTTAAACCGAAAATAAAATAAATCCACATAAACACTTTTTGCCTAAACTTAAACAGTTTTGTTCTTCATTCCATAGGTTTTTTTTTTTAAAACCAAATATAAAAGAAATCCACATAAACACTTTTTGCCTAAACATAAACAGTTTTGTTTTTCATTCCATAGGGTTTTTTTAAAACCGAAAATAAAAATAAATCCACATAAACATTTTTTGCCTAAACATAAACAGTTTTGTTATTCATTCCATGGGGTTTTTTGTAAACACCTTTTGCAGCAAAAAAATAAATCAAGTTAAACACTTTTTGCCTACATAAACAGTTTTGTTTCTTCAAACCATATGGTTTGAAATAAAAAACAAAAAAAAAACAAAAAGCAAAACAAATTTACACACTGTTTATCTACAAATCCTAACACAATTCAACACTTTACTTACACTTCCCTGACCATTACCCAAACTAGCCCCCGAAAATGGTAAATGGTCCCAAAAAGTTATCAATATTCACGGAGTTTTGGCGCTTTCAAAGATCCCTGACGCCAGCTCTTGTCGATACTTGAGCATATTTTCAGAAACTATACCGTCCATGAAGCATCCACGCATGGTTTGTTCTACATACTTTATGGCGAAAACTCCGCAATCGCCGCTACGAAAATATCAAAAATTAATGAACAGTAATTCAAAGAAATTGTCCAACCGTAAACAAAAGTAATTGGTATTGTACCTGTTTTTCGCCCGAGGAACCTCGACATATTCCCAAAGAAACGATAAATTTTGTGTGAATCGCTCGTGCAAAAAAGTCAAGCCGACTTGTTTGATGATAATCCAAATTGCTTCACTGAGATATCCCATTTCCGTCGCAAGTTTGTCACGGCCGATCACACAAGGATCGCAATCATAAACGTTAAACTTCCAGGCATCTAGGTCAACTACCACGGCATACCAATGTATACTGTTGTAATTCAGGACTATTGTGACTTCGCTTAGAACATCCCAGCAATTCATTTGTTTAGCTTCGTCGCCAAACACACCGTAAACCATATTGTCCAAGTAAAGCTCTACATTGTTTTCTCGGTGGTTCTTCACGGCATACATCACTTCCGTACTCTATTGGGCAGAAACATTGTTCACACTACCCCGAAAACCAGAATTGTCATTGTACCGCCGCTCCTTACGAAAATACGCAAGGGCTGCGTCAATGTGCTGTAGAATAACTAAGACAAAAAACCAAAAAAAAAAAATGCATATGAACACTTTTGGCCTATATTTAAACAGTTTTATTCGACAAACCATAGGGTTTTTTTTGCCGAAAAATAAACACAAAATCTACTCAAAAAAGCAAATCTCTTACCATTGTATCCAACCAGGAAAGAGGTGTAAGCAAATCTTGAAACCATTTCCGGTCACCTCGCACACTTGTAAGTAGCATCACTTCCGGCTTATTCTTCTTCACCTTGGCCTTCATCCATTTGTCAAAGTTTATCCAACGCGGATCCGTTTTGTCGATCTGAGGCACGTCATTATTCTTCACCTTTGCCTTCCCCTTCGCGACTTTCGGGTCTGCCACAGTGAGAGGCAACTTTGTGCGTTGTTTTAGCTCATCTGTATCGGGGTTTGTGTAACCCTCCAACATCTTACTCGACTTTCTTTCCCTATTACCCAGGAAAATGGAACCGAGACCAATGTCAAATCCCGGTATTTAAGTAGGCAATTCGTCATCAATCGCCGCAAACAATGGTTCCAGGCTTTTTGCAAGTGAAGAGCCCTTTTTTCCGGGATTGCAGATCTTCTTCGGGAACTTCCCTCTCACTGGAATCCCTCTTCCGGGTGACACCAATCGGGCTCCCCAAATTGATGCAACTTTGTTGTGGTCTTTCGGTCGTGACTTGGCCAGAAATCAACAATCGAACGGTCTCACGAACCTCTAGTAGAATGCTTTCCTGTACGTAAGAATATAAAATCTGTTTAAACACTTAATACAATTCTGTTTAAAAATGTTTGAAAACTGCTTATTTAAAAACTGTTTAAAATTGTTTAAAACTGTTCAAAAAAACTAAATAAAAACTGTTTAAAAGAGTTTCAAAACAGTTTAAAATTGTGTACAAAAAATGTTTAAAAAACGTACCACTGCCACGATTTTAAACACTTAATAAAACTGTGTTTAAAACTGTTTTAAAATTGTTGTAAAACTGCTTAAAACTGCTTAAAAGTGTTTCAAAACTATTTGAAATTGTTTAAAACTAGGGTAAACTGCGGCTAATGTACCCAATGTTTGATCTTCTGCGGATTATGTACTCAATGTTTATTTTCGGCGGCTAATGTACCTAATGTTTGATCCGTTAGATATTTTCATGTTTTCCGTCACTTAACCGTTAGAGAGTTATCCTCCTCTATATGCACACTTTTCTTATTTTTGACATAACTCACTCATTTTTTGTCCAAATTTTATGCACGACCTATGGTTGGAAAGATAAGAGATATATCTACAACTTTGGTGTTTTAAGTTTTGTAAAATTAGTTTTAGAAAAATACGAAATTTCCAATACAACGAAAAACTAGACATTAGTTTAATGCAAAATATTCGTTTCGAACAAATTTTAATATACTTAATGACTTTTTATGATGAAACGTAAAACTAAAAAGTTGTAGATAAACTTTTTATCTTTCCAACGGGTGTTTATTTATAAATTTTGGACAAAAAATGAGTGAGTTATGCCAAAAATATGAAAGATTATTTCACATCACATCTTTCATATTTTTAGCATAACTCACTCATTTTTGTCCAAAATTTATAAATAAATACCCGTTGGAAAGATAAAAAGTTTATCTACAACTTTTTAGTTTTACGTTTCATCATAAAAAGTCATTAAGTATATTAAAATTTGCTCGAAACAAATATTTTGCATTAAACTAATGTCCAGTTTTACGTTGTATTTAAAATTTCGTATTTTTCGAAAACTGATTTTACAAAACTTAAAACACCAAAGTTGTAGATCTATCTCTTATCTTTCCAACCATAGGTCGTGCATAAAATTTGGACAAAAAATGAGTGAGTTATGTCAAAAATACGAAAAGTATATATATAGAGGAGGATAACTCTCTAACGGTCAAGTAACGGAAAATACGAAAATATCTAACGGATCAAACATTGGGTACATTAGCCGTCGAAAATAAACATTGAGTACATAATTCGCAGAAGATCAAACATTGGGTACATTAGCCGCAGTTTACCCTTAAAACTATTCAAAAACTAAATAAAAACTGTTTAAAAGTGTTTCAAAACTGTTTAAAATTGTGTAAAAAAATGTTTAAAAAACATACCATTTCCACGATTTTCTTGGCTTGTTCATCGATCTTCTTTGCTTGCTCCTCAAGCTGGTCCTTCAAATTGGGAGCGGGAACTTCGGGGTTCTCGGGTTCTTTGGGATTCCCGGGTTCTTCACAGTTGTCTTTCTCAACTTCATTTACCTTAAACTCAAGTACGTGGATCTACAAACAATATAATGTATGAAAACAGTTAACAATTAAAACGTAACAAAAATAACAACCAAGAAAATGGGAACAAAATAACGTACATTTCGAGACTTGAAGAATGATTTCGCCGTCTTGAAATCGTTGATATCCGGAAAGATACTCAGCGCCCAAGTTATTAGTGGCCTGTGATATGCATGGAAAGTGTACTGCGGATATCCGGAGGTGCCCGATTTTATGAATTTTTTGACTCTAGCACTCCAGTCGAAGTTCCGAAAAAAACTCAGAAGTTGGTTCCACCCAAGGTTACCCTACGGTTTAGCCAAATAATCCTCTAAAAGACAAATGTACGCTGCGGGCGGGTAAGTTCGTTGGCCATCCACGCCAAGTAACACTCCCTCCATCAGTAGAAACATTCCGCACTGGAATCTATGAGGCGGGGGAAGATCGTTCGTCACGAAACCGTCATACAGTTGGTTCCACGTCATAATTTCAAGCTTCGAGACACCTTTAATTGATATCCTAGGTTCGGGTTTAAATTCGGGATCGAATCTAAGACCGGCTATGGAACAAAACTCCCGGGGCCCTAACTTTCTAACCACGCCGCCAAAGTTAAACCAAAGCTCGTCCGAGCCTCCACAACTCGGAACTCGGTGAAGGAGGATTTGATGGATCAAACTCATCGGGGCCGGGGGGTCAAACGTCTCAAACAAGTAACTGAATCGTGCTTCGACGTATTGGTCCATAGCATCGTGTGTCCCCAAGGTGTCCACAATTTGGACCACTCGTTTTGCGAACGGGCACCATACTTGGGCACATCTCCAATCATTTTCCTTTGCAATGTATGTACCTAAAAAAAAGAACAACTCTAATCAAGCCCTAATCAAAACAGCACTAAACAAGCCCTAATCAAGCACTAATCAACCCTAACAAAACAGCTCTAAAGAAGACCTAATCAAGCACTAATCAACCCTACAAAAACAGCTCTAAATCGTGCCCTAATCAAGCCATAATCAAACAGGAAGCCAAATAAAACCAAAATCAAAATCGTGCCCTAATCAAGCCCAAGCCCTAAGCGAAGTCAAAATCGTGCCCTAATCAAGCCCAAAGCCAAATCAAACGGAAACTTACTGAAGGTTTCGGTGAGGGGTTTCGGCGAAGCTCGCTGGGTTTCGGCAACGGAGAATGCCCGATCGGCAACACCGATTCCTCCTTCTCCTCGCGACTGAGGGCGACCGTGCGCTGGGTTCCGGCAACGCCGAATCCTCCTTCTCCTTGCGACTGAAGGCGACGCAGGGTTTCGGTGACTGGGGGCGAGAGAGAGGGTGGCCGGTTGACGGCGACGCAGAGAGGGCGAGCGAGCGAGCGAGAGGGTGGCCGAGGGTGAGACAGAGAGGGATAGCGAGAGAAATCGTGGTTGAGGGGGAGAGTGAGAGTCGAGCTCGTGAGGGAGGCAGAGAGAAAAAGAGGGAAACGTGCGAGGGATAGTGAGCGGGAGAGTCAAATCGTGGGTTTTTTCTCTTTTTTTTTTGCTGCACCAAGGGTGGGTTAAGTTAACTCAAGTATGGGGTTAAATATGATTTCGGGAATAGTTTTGTAATTTAGTAACGTCGGGTACTTTTTCGTTCACACTTACTCCACCGGGCATATATATATATATATGGAAACTTATATATATATATATATATCATACGTGCCAAAGATGCTCAACTCGTCACATAGTGCTTTTCAACCCAAAAGAAAACGACACTATATGATCTCCCTCTCGTGCTAAAGATAATAAGTCTTTCTTTTAAAATTATACTAGTGGATAGCACTGCGCTCGCGCGGTGGCGAAGAGATATCGTCGTAAATATTATTTAAGTGAGTATATTGAGCAAATTTATATACTCATAATTTTTTAAATGTACATAGTTTTTTTTTTAATCAAAAGACTCACATAAAATATAACGCATATTTTTTCCTTTTATATTTCGTTATTATATTATAAATTATAAAAAAAATAAATTATGCAGTATACAAAGGTTACATACATATCTTTCGTTTCGCAAATTAGGTTACATTTTATATTAAGTTGATGTACTCTACCAATAATATCGATGCATTATTACCTCAAAAATTGCACAACGGGGTATGTAAAAACATAAAATATAAATATACAAATGTTATTATCACTGTATAAATATTGAGTTATAGATCTCGATGTTATTTACATGAAAGAAAGATTTCAAGTGTCGTTATCACTTTATGGAAAGTAGGGGTGGCAATTCGGGTTGCGTGTCGTGTTCGTGCCGGGTCTTAATCGGTTTTTACTTATTTTATCTAGACCTAGACCCGCCCCATTTATTAATCGTGTTAGAAGACGAGACCCAGACCCGCCCCATTTAAATAACGTGTTTATCGTGTCTACCCGTTTAACCCAATTAATAGAGACATTTATTTATAAATGATAAATTAATTCAATTTATACTCATTTAACTTAATTTATTTAACTATATTGTTGAAGATTTTAAAATTTTACTAGCAAATTTTTATGTTCATCAATTGTAAGACGGAATTAATCAAATAAAAACATAGATTTCATATATAATAAGTATTAAAACACTTAATAACATATATAAAATGTAGAAAATGTAACTTTTTACTCTTTAATCGTGTCTAATTGGGTCCCATCGTGTTATCGTGTTCGTGTCGTGTTTACCCGTTATTTAATCGTGTTAATCGTGTTCGACACGGTTGGACCCAGATCCATTTATGGTAGACCCAGACCCGTTTAAATCGTGTCGTAACCGTTTCGTGTTTCGTGTCCGGCCCCAAATTGCCACCCCTAATGGAAAGGGTGAGCACTCGCCGATTGGAGTTCCGGAGAATAATAAATACGGTGTTTTTAAGTTTTTTATGAGAGAGAGATAGAGGGAGGATGGGTTTATTCGATTTGTGTGAGTAATCAAAATACCTATTTTCGCACCCAACTGTTAGATCTAGGATTCCCAGAAAATAAATACAGAAAAGAAATAGAAGTTTATATTGCTCGAAAATGAAAAACACGAGAGATACACTAATGTATTCCGAGTTTGCAGAGCTCCGAGCTTCAACAATGGCGAATCTACCTCCGACCGAATCTGAAAAATAAGAGAGAGCAAAGATGAGAAAGCCAAGGCGCGTTCGACGCTTTCCTTGAAGCAGATTCGGTCCCTCCCGGTGTTGGAATCAACAGGACCGTCTTCTTCCCAGGATACAGAGGCTATTCATCGGCTTCTATACACCGTTGAAGTCGACGACGAACTCCGATCTGTGAGTCTCCGGTACCCAACAAATATAAACCAATGGACGAACACGTTTGAAAGCTTTTCGAAATGTTTTTGATCTGTATTTTTCAGGTTTTGCTCACATCTATATAAATAGCTAGACCTGTGATATAACGAATATAATTTTCATTAATGCCAAAAAACGTTAAGAAATAATTTCTGATTAATGGCAAAATAATTGTTCGTCCGTTGGTTTGTAGTTCAAGAATGTTAAACGTCTTTAACATGTCATTAAACTGTATTAATTTCATTTATCAGAGATATTATTTCCAACACCAACTCAATAAATACAGATGCCTGTGTTTCATTTCTTGATAAATTTGTGATAGATATTTTATTTTTTCATGAAACTACTAATTGTCAATTTAAACATAATTTGTTTTCAGATTTAGTAACTTTTGTGTTATGAATTCTCACAATCCTAAGGCATAAGTTAATTTAAACATAATTTGTTTTCAGATTTACTAACTTTTGTGTTATGAATTCTCACATCCTAAAGCCTAAGTTAATGACCAAACTAAGGATTTGGTAAAAAAAATCGTAATTAATACAGAGGGATGCACAAACAACTATTTGGCCAAATAGGGTTACAAAATGGGGAGATGTGATATATATTTCATCTTAAACTACTAATTGCTAATTTAAAAAGAAGAAAAAAATGCATAATTTGTTTTCAGATTTCTTAATTTGTTGCGTTATAGACTAATTAGGGCATAAAGTGCATGTTAATGACACTATACAATGTCTGTGACAATCAAAGAAAAATTGGACATTGAGTTGTATATAGCATGAAAAATTTATTTCTTATATATGCTGATTGATAGAAAGAAATATGCTACATATTAATTGGTTATTTCTTAGCCTCAAAAATCTACGAAATGATGTGTATAAGATTGAATACGTGTGAACGTTAATGACTATATAGTAGGACAGTTTCTACGATCAATGGTAATTTTGATGGAGAAATGGAAATATTTTTTCAAAAATTTAGTGCATTACAATCTGTGTAATGTAAAGACCGAATCACAATTTCTCTCTAATATAAAAGACACCACCTCTATATTAATGGTTTATACTCTACAATTAAGGCAGCAATAGCAATTGTTTAGCGCGCTCCAAAACGTTTCTAAGAAACTCCCGTCTCGTAATAATGCAGAAAGTTGTCGAAAATAAATTGAACGCTATTTACGTACCATGACCAGTGACCACCAATGAATCAAACAGCTCCTCAAGATTCTGTGTACGTGAAATTCCAACAACCTAATTACCCAAATTTATAAACAATCCGCATCATGAAAAAGGTAAAATGTGGAATCAAACCACGAAAATTGAAAATAAGCAAACCAACCTCAATGAACATAGTTACACTTCATGCATTTAAAAATAATCATTTAAAGACTTAAGAACATCAAAACTTTAATATAGGAACGTATATATGATGATTGAAGCGAAAAATCAACATTTTTTTCCTCGGCTACTAAAAGAACATCACCACAGATGATTACCTTGCACACGATCATTTGCTCGCTCCATGTTTAACAATGTTGAGAAGTGTATCAACACTGGTTTCCGACGCTTGTGAGTCATGATTGACTGAAACATAAAAGATCGACGCTTGAATTGAACGGAACAACCTTTACCATTGAATGTCAAAGAAAGCCAAGTTAAAGGTTGAGCCGCGGCTTCAACGGAGGCGCGTGATGTTGCGTTCAAATGTCTCTTTAATTTGAAGATGAGGCGAAGAAGATGATAGACGGATATAGTTTGTCAAGGACATTTTAAACTAATATAGAGAGAGATGAGTTGATGAAGATGATCGATGGATTGTTGTCAGAGCGCTAATATGGTTGTCGATCTTGTCATTATCTGGTGCATGGATTTATAATACGTGCTATTGGTTTTTGAGAATTCAGCATGCATTTATCATATGACTTTTACTATTCCTATTGTTGCAATACCTATCGTTTTATTTCCAATAACAGTTTTTTATATAGAGCACAATAATGTCCTTTAAATTCATTGATTCTTTTAAACACAATAAAGCCACTTAAATGATATTAATGATAGTGCTTTGTCAATTCATGCGACTTCTTCTTATCAATATCATAAAAAATAAAAAACTAAAAATTCTAGAAAATAAGAATCCAAACTTCTCTTGAAATTTAGAGTGCCATGTCACACTTGAAAGATCTTCCTTTTATATATATATATAGATTTTAAATTCACAATACCATTTCCTAGGGCTGCAACCAGTCGGTTAACCTGTTTATTTTTCACTATTTGTTATCTTTAACCTAATTCCGGTTAGTCATGTTTTAATAACCTTAACCTGTTTTTAAAATCGGTTAACCGGAAACCGGTTAACCTAATTTCCGGTTATCAAAATTTGATTAACTTGTTTAATAACCTTAACCTTTTCTTTTTAATAAAGCATTCAACAGAGTTTATCGCAACGATAAAACACATCGGTCCAAAATAAATCGCAATAAAACAAGCGAGTCCAAAAAGAAATATACCGGTCCAAAACATAAATCCAAAAAGTACAACAATTATAAATAAAAAAATATCCAATTCAACAACTCGAAGAGGTTTTGACTGAAAGAGAGAAAATCCTACTTAATTGAATAATTAAATATTTAAATAAATATTAAAAATTGTTATAAAACCCGATTACAAAAATAACCTGTTTTGAAAAATAAATAACCTGTAACATTATCCTGTTTGAAACCGGATACGGTTAATATTAACCTGTTTGCAAAATAATTCGGTTACGGTTATTTTAAACCGGATAATTTTCGGTTACGGTTTTAAAATTCGGTTACCGGTTATTTTGCACACCCCTACCATTTTCTCTTCTTTAATTTCTCGCTGCACAGTGCAGCGTAATAATTAATTAAGTAATTGTGATTAACATATATAATTGAGCCGCGGAAAGTCTATACTTTTACCTGCTCATTTTAGTGCCGCGAAAGTGTCTTTTTGCGGCTCAGTGGTAAAATTAGCAGCTGAAAGTCAATTGATTTTTTTATCTGCGGCTAGATTAAAGAAATGAGCCGCTAAAAATTTATCAATTGTGCAATTGAAACGAGCCGCTGATGAGACTTTCAGTGGCCAATTTAAAAATTAGACGCTAAAAGTTCCGAAATTAATTATTTTAAATTATAAAGTTATAACAACCACGTATAAAGTCGCAGACTTATAACAAGTGTAAAGACTGCTTACACAATCATATATATTATTTTGCAAGTGCATGAAATAATTAAAATTATATATAGAGAAGAGAAGATCATTGACAATACAATATTAGTGTAAACCAACTCATAAGTCATAACACATTTTGTTTGATCACACAATTAAAAAGTTAATCTGTTAAAGATTACAATTCTATCCCAATCTTAATAATCATAATAATATTTGGCGCTCAATTTCGTGAGTATATGGTCCTTCGAATGTCTTGAAACCTCATAACCTGCGTATAACATAACATGATCATAGTATATTATATAAGAACATGTCACACACCATATATAACATGATCATAAATATTAAATTAAATCACATGTCATTAGCATATGAATATTGTGAATGATCCTATTTAATCTTTTTTTTAATATTTAGAGATCATGATATCCTCCAATGGATATATATATGTGTGTGTGAGAGAGAGACTCACTGCATGTACTCAACGTTGATTTCTCCGGCGGAGAGCCGAGCGATAGCGCTGAAGGCTTCGTTACTCAATACCATGGCAGCCGGACACGGGGACGTCTTACAGACATCGACGATCTTGATATCTACGCTACCGCCTTTGCAGGGCCGGTTGGGGCCGCTGAGGCACCTGACCCTGTAAAGCCGCCCACACGCTGCACCGTTATCCCACAATCCATCGCCTGCCGCCGCAAAAAGGTTCCCACTTGGGAACGCCCCTTGCCTATCGCTGCTACATTTCGTCGCTGCAAAAATCACACGACACATAATCAAACAAGACTAGCTCGGCATATATCGACTTTGAGATACAAAATTCGAACCACGCGAAATGAAATAATAAAAACAAATGTTACAATGAGAGTGACTCACGTATATAAGGAGGGCCGTAACTACGAGCAATGCCGAGCTCACCAAGAACTCCGGTTGATCTCGTCGTTAAAATGAAAAGTGTCGCCACAAAGTAGGTAAAGAATCCGATTATTCTTGAGTTCATCATTGTAAAACAAAAGAGAAAAAAATAATTATCAATATTAATGTCAGCCTCATGCACACTTTATTATATACGTATAGTGTATATATAGAGGGCATATTTATAGGCATATGACCATCTCTCTGGTATACGTGTTAGAGAGATGATAAGAATGGTCGCTGGTGCATAGTGCATTAACTAATATTAGGAGTTTGTTAATTTAATTAAGGGTAAACTGCGGCTAATGTACCCAATGTTTGATCTTCTGCGGATTATGTACTCAATGTTTATTTTCGACGGCTAATGTACCCAATGTTTGATCCGTTAGATATTTTCGTGTTTTCCGTTACTTGACCGTTAGAGAGTTATCCTCCTCTATATATATACTTTTCGTATTTTTGACATAACTCACTCATTTTTTGTCCAAATTTTATGCACAACCTATGGTTGGAAAGATAAGAGATAGATCTACAACTTTGGTGTTTTAAGTTTTGTAAAATCAGTTTTAGAAAAATACGAAATTTTAAATACAACGTAAAACTGGACATTAGTTTAATGCAAAATATTTGTTTCGAGCAAATTTTAATATACTTAATGACTTTTTATGATGAAACGTAAAACTAAAAAGTTGTAGATAAACTTTTTATCTTTCCAACGGGTATTTATTTATAAATTTTGAACAAAAAATGAGTGAGTTATGCCAAAAATATGAAAGATTATTTTGCATCACATCTTTCATATTTTTGGCATAACTCACTCATTTTTTGTCCAAAATTTATAAATAAACATCCGTTGGAAAGATAAAACATTTATCTACAACTTTTTATTTTTACGTTTCATCATAAAAAGTCATTAAAAAAATTTACAAATCCGACCCAAAGAAAAAAATTTGACATCATATCGGGTCGGTTTGGTTCGGGCATTAAAAAAATTTGGGTCAGATTGGGCTTTTTTTTTTGAACCCGAAGTGATCGGGTCGGGTCCGTAAAAAGCATCAGAGCGGCCCAACCCAACCCATGCTCACCCCTACACTACAGTATTGAAGCAAGAAGAAAGTTTGATCACTTCAATCTGGCCACTAAAAATACAATAATTTAATGATCACTTAGTAAGTGATATATTTGTATAATCTTTAAACGATTTTTAATAATTGATTTGTAACTATCCTATTCCTACACACATGCATTTGACCGGATTAAGTTACGAAAGTGGCTAATCTGTCATTGCCACTATTATATTTCTCTAATGAGTTAATAAAATATAAATGATAATGAATCAACCCCACAAAAAATATTCATAGTCTTATGTTTATCCATAATTTTTTCTTTTTCTTTTCTCAAAGCTAATATTTTCATCACTTTCGGTTTCCATTTATTTGTTGTTTGACCTCTTCTTTTGGTTCGTTGCCATTTTTGTCACTTTTCTGTTTATGGTTTCATAATTATCGCTTATTTAGTATGTAATTAATAATATTGGTCAACAATTGTGTTGTCGTTTTATGCGGGTGACATTCTCTTTTGAAGTTATTTCTCTTGATGTCGTTTTAGGAGATAGCTTTTGTCTAATGTCGCTTCACATGTCGTTTTAGTAGACATGTGTAATGAATAAAATTATGTTTTTTATTCTTCACGTCGTTTTCATTTGACGTGTTTCAATTTAGTGTTTTTTCTTTTCTTTTTCCTAAAGTTGTTTTTACATGTCTTGTTTTTTCAAGTGGTTGTGGATTTTGTTTTCACTAGTTTTATTTTTATTTTTGTTGATTTGTTCTCTACCTAAAAAATATTATTTTTTAAATTTTCTCTTGATTTTAAAATCTTTTTTGCTTTGGCAATTCTTATATCTTATATCGTGTTTTTTTGTTTTTCCAAAACTATCCATCCCAGTAACACATTTATTATTAATTTATTATAATTATTTTTATACATGGTACTTTTAATCATCCTTTACAAATTTGGCGTTTTATTACGCACACATATCGGGCAAAAGATACACTTATTAATGATGGAAGATAAATTTCTAAAAATATCATTTACATTTGAAATTAAAAGGCGAGTTTCTCTGCTCACTCGAAATTCCTAGCGGGGCATATCTTCTGAATTAAAAAAAAAAAATTGCTATTAAATACTCACTGATAAGTGATTTCTTTCTTTCTTTCCAAAATATATTCTCATATCTCAGTATCTGATTTGTCGATACTGCCTTCAATTTTTTTAATTAATCCAGTAAAATAAAAATTACGAACCTTTGTTTACCGAGCCTTGCCGCATCCGTGCCGTTGGGCATCACCGTGATGCAATTTCTCCTCGACATCCCGGCTCGCTATCGCTTCGACTCTCCTAACCGTTGTTGCGTCGTCTCTTTTCATTATTGTTTCCATTGTTACGGATAGTGATCCCCAAATTGCATTAACTTACCTTTAAGTTATGTTTGAGTTTATGCTTTAAGTTTATGTTTTGTTTCTTCTTATTATTATTAATGAATCCATAATATTTAAAGAACATTTAATGCATAATCGATAACGTATTTGGCTTAATAAAAATCATTATCACAAAACTCCTAGTATCCCGGTTCGATATTTTACCAAAATCAAAATCACTAACAAAACTCATTGAATTCTCTTCTAATACTTACAGTGACATAGTGAAAAATCCAGTGAAGTAAATATATCGAATCACGTAAAATTCTCGTGTATTCATTTTTATTTATTTGTCATTTTCACCTTCTCAAATATTCCTCTTACCTTCAAAACATTCAAAAAAAAATCATCCAAGAATATCTATTTATTTTCCCACGTATTTAAACCTCACTCACTAATAGAATCTAAAATCCAGTCTAGTAGAAAGTCAAGAGAAATATCCAATTGAAATTGAAAATAGGGTTAATAGAGGCAAAAGTCTCTAACCTCAGGTGAACTGGATAGCATGGTCCTAAATTTATTTAATAGCGATAAAAGTATTAAAAAAAGATGGGTTCTCACCATATTAAACTGACGATTGTTAGTCAAACGTTATACATGGCAGTCAAACGTCACGTAGCATTGTCATATCACTTAATGTCCACGTGGCATTTTGTTATATTTTAAACTAAAATTAAAACATCCATGTAGCACAAAAAAAAATATATTAAAATGCCATGTGGACATCACCTGATGTGGGAATGTCACATGGATGTTAGACTACCATGTGAGACGTTTGACTAACAACTGTCAGTTCAACATGGACGAAACTCATATTTTTAATACTTTTATCGCTATTATAAAAATTTAGGGTCATGCCGATCCAATTAGCCTAAAATTGAGGACTTATGTCGCAGTTAACCATTGAAAATAAAATAAATACAGTAGAACCTCTATAAATTAATACTCGATAAATTAATAGTCGCGATTAAATAATATTTTTGTCCGGTCCCGGCTCGGGCCTAACTAGCTAAATTTATAAGATAATAATTTTTTTAGAAAGTATATAGGTCCCAATGATATATAAATTAATAATTCAATATTAAAAAGTACACAAATAATTATAAAATCACTATAAATAAAATATAACATAAATAACTATGAAATCACATTAAATAAAAAGATAGCATTACATCGCTAATCATGTAGTCTTTTTAAAATATGATTCTATAGTAATTTGTTTCTTTTTGAAATTAATGTCTTCTTGAACTTCATCTTTAATATCGTTAGGCTCTTTAATATTTTTGACATTTGTA
Organism: Parietaria judaica; assembly: GCA_954871525.1. NCBI lineage: Eukaryota > Viridiplantae > Streptophyta > Magnoliopsida > Rosales > Urticaceae > Parietaria > Parietaria judaica. The sequence goes on from OX940861.1 coordinate 2,996,832, forward strand.
TTCTAATAAAATATTTTTAAATCATAATAGTCTTTCTTGATATTCTTAATATGGATACTTTAATATTCTTGATATAATAAATTGAAATAATTTTTTGTTAGCAAAGATGTTTATATAATTATAGCTGATTAATATTTTTTTCTTTATTAATTTATAAATTAATTAATAAATTATAGCTGATTTATATATATATTTTATATATAAATCCCAAAGGGAAATGCGAAAGAGGGCTTTTGGTTGACGCATATAGAGGCTTAGGTTTGTTTGGTAAAGGACGCTTTGCTTCTACTTGTACACAAACACGCACACTCGTCACTCCCAAACCTAACTCCACTCCACACACACACCAACAATCACACGTACATATATATACACAACACTGTTACACACCCAAACCAAACGTAGCGCAGACACAGAATCTCTCCCCACAGAGAAAGAGAATGGAATATAATATAGATATATATATAACTGATATTTCGTAAATATCATTCGACCTCACCAACCCCTCTCTCTCTCTCTCTGGGCTCGCCTCGGAGCTTCGCTTTCACCGCCGTCTCTGTCGCCTTACGCCATTTCTGGGTTTTGCTTTTTCCGTCAAGCGAACCTGACTGGGAATCTTTGGTAGCGTTGGAGAAGAAGAAGAATTTTGCCCCATTCTTCTGCGCAAGAGCTTCAAGCCCTAGGACGACCCAAATGGGCAAACTGCGAGGAATCCAATCCTTCAGCGAAGACCGCGAGGTCGTCTTCTCCAATTCCAGCTTCGCCTTGCCCCAGTGGAACTCCAAGGAAGCTTCGTTCTTCGCGAGCATTTCCCAGTTCGGCGTCGACGGAGGAGGGTCCAAGCTATCCTACGTGGACCAGTACAAGACCCACATCGAGAAAGCCTCGCTGTCTTCGAGCTGTAGCTTCTCGAGCGCCTTCGCGAGCGTGAGCCAGGTCGGGGTGGGCCCGGGGAACGACGGCGGGGGTGGCGGCTGGTTCAAGCTGCCGTGCGTCGAGCTCTACGAGAAGTACGTCGAGGGGATTCGGATGTTCGGGGCGAGGGAGAGGGAAGAGGAGGGGGCGGTTTCGCAATCGAAGAGCCGGAAGAAAGGCGGCGGGTTTCGGTTTCGGATAAAGGTGGCGAACGCGTCGCTGCGGCGGCTGATCAGCGGGGCGGCGGCCGGGGCGGTTTCGAGGACGGCGGTGGCGCCGCTGGAGACGATCCGGACGCACCTGATGGTCGGCAGCAGCGGGCACTCCACGGCGGAGGTGTTCGAGAACATCATGAAAAGCGACGGCTGGAAGGGCCTGTTTAGGGGCAATTTCGTCAATGTCATTAGGGTGGCGCCTAGCAAGGCCATTGAGGTAATTCATATTGTAGGGTTTGATTGATGATTTGTGAACAGACAAGTTTTTGGGTTTCTTATGAGTTTTTGATGTTTTTAGTGAGTAATGTTGGTTTGCTTGAGGATTTGATGTCGGAGTTTGTGACCCGAATCCGTGTCATTGGACCGGCCTGTTTCGTAAGCTTCATGGTGCAACATAATTTTATTGGATATACATCGAATTAGGGATTTCCGGAATCGGCTTTAAAGGGTTAATTGACCTAGCTGCATTCTTTTTGCACACATTCTTCTATCGTAATGAGTTTTTCGCTTTTGCCCGTGATTCTTGCAGCTCTTTGTTTACGACACAATCAACAAGAGATTGTCCGGAGAACAGTGGAAGCTCCAAGTGCCGGCCTCTTTAGTTGCTGGGGCATGTGCCGGTGTCAGCTCAACGCTGTTCACATACCCTCTCGAGCTACTCAAGACCCGACTCACCATTCAGGTACAAAGACCCAACGAGTCTCGCTCACTAAGGATAGCAATTACGTCGAATGAAATTATTTGCGCAACTTTTAATTCAACCTTATAAAATATCTCGAGATCGATTGCCTATACGGTCATTAAGCTGATATGAACCCGTCCTATGTTGTTTGTAACCGCTTAAACCCGGCTGTAGGGAAAGGGATGTCGAGGGTTTCTAAATCGTCAACTAACCCTATTCGTAGTTGTCGATGTGCGATCGTAATGTAAGTATCTCAGCCTCTTATCACTGTATAAACAAGCAGGGCGAAATGTACAATGGCCTTCTCGACGCGTTTGTGAAAATAGTCCGACAGGAGGGTCCCGCAGAGCTCTATAGAGGGCTCGCCCCGAGCCTGATCGGAGTGATCCCTTACGCGGCCGCCAACTACTACGCCTATGACACGCTACGGAAGGCCTACCGGAAGTTCTCCAAGAATGAAAAGATCGGAAACATTGAAACCCTGCTGATTGGGTCGTTCGCCGGGGCGTTCTCGAGCACCGCCACCTTCCCACTCGAGGTGGCCCGCAAGCACATGCAGGTGGGTGCCCTTAGCGGGAGGCTCGTCTACAAAAACGTGATTCACGCTCTCGCCAGTATAATGGCAAAAGAAGGTGTGCCGGGACTGTATAGGGGCCTCGGTCCGAGCTGCATGAAGCTGGTTCCGGCGGCCGGGATCTCGTTCATGTGCTACGAGGCCTTGAAGAAGATCTTGGTAGAGGTCGACAGCGACGAGGAGGAAGCGTAGGAAATTTTTGGGTGAGAGATTACAACTTTATGTGAGGGAAATTTTTGGATTTCTTTTCATGTTAATTTTATTTATAGTTTTTTTTTTCTTCTTTTATTTTCTTTCTTTCTTGATTTTGAGGTTGGAGGTGACGTTTCTAAGGGTTCATCAAGATGACCTGTTTTGGGTTTAAACACAGTTTTAGGGTTTCTACTTATATAATATACCTTCCCCAAATTGATATGTTCATCATTATATGGAAAAGACTGCTTTGTTCAAAGTTTAAACATGAAACTGATTAATGAATACAAGGAACGTTATTCTAATGGAGTTCTTTTTCTACTGAATTTTGATGTTTGATACTAACTCTAGTAAGACAGGCCAGATGCGTGGGGGATTTCCTCGTGCGCTTAAGAGTAATTCGGTTTTAATTAAACCGTTTGTTTATTCCGCCCTTTTATTGTATAGTTGTTGTCTGTTGAGCTATTTCAATGGTTTGGACAAAAATCGATTGAATAGCTGGCTTCGGTTATTGGTATTTTCCGGCTCCGTTACCACGTCTCCCTTCACGAGATCTCAATCCCGGACTTGGTACACAATATTTAGGGCAACATTTTTTATATATTACACACATTCAAATTGTCCATTGAAGCAAAAGATGTTGTATTCATGACTATTTTTGACACAAAAGTACATATAGGCTGACATTACATAGATAAATAAACAATTTTTGTCTCAAGACAAGGTAAAGATATAAATACTTCCTTTTAATGTTGGCAACTATATTGCACAACGATCACAAGACCGAAGCTCGTCGGAGGCGAGGAGTCACCTGATCCTTCGACAGCTCGTTATATACACACAAATAATGGCAAATGCCCGGCATGGTGTGTTTTTCTTTTTTTGGCCATTCACCAAACAAAAATGATCTCGGAGATGCACTAACAATTCACCCCGCACTGACCCGTCGCTGAAATTCTGTTCGGGTCGGTGGTGAACGGGTCGATCCGAACCCACAGCAACGAGAAGATGGACGCGAGAAGAATGGACCACACAATAACAATCGTGGGCGTGCGGTTCTGCCTTCCCAAAAGACCCTTGAGGAACGGGTACAGATGGGCGATCACCCAAATGGCGAAGAAGAGCTTCCCGAAGAGCGGGCCCCACGACTGGTAGCCGCTGTTGATTGCATGGGAGACGCCAGCAACGATGCCGACGAGGTTGATGAGGAGGACGGTGGTGGGCGGGATGAGGAGAGAAGTCCACTTGAAGACATAGAGCTCAGCGAAATCACCGTCTTCATCGGAGGCCTTTGACGTGACGGTGAAGTTGGTGTCGATCCCAGCAAGCACTTTCAGGAGACCTTGGAAGACGGCGAAGAGATGGGCGGAGGTCCCACCGATGACCCAGAACTGCTCGTTCCTCCACCAATCTTCGATGCTGACACCACTCCACCGGAGCTCGAGAATTCCAGTGGCGAAAATGGAGACGAAGAGCAGGATGAACCACATGCTAGCGTAGTTGCTGATCTGCAATGGAGAAGAAACGTGATTCAATATCGGTTTCCCAAAATCCAAACAAAAGACCTGGACCCTACTCCCAATAATAAGTTCTTTTACCCGTTTTAACCAAAGTTCGGCTTTCAGGGTCTCCTGCTTCAGTATCAGTTTAACCTCCCAATTGTTTCGAACTCTCTTTTTGTAACCGTTTTTTTTTATAGACCTAAAGTTTTAGTGAACGGAAGTTTACTTTTGATAAATAATTTGAAAATACCTCAGGAATGATGAATTTTCCGGTGAGAAGGCAGAAGGCAGGAAGAGCGCAATAGAGAAGGAGTGGAATGGAGGTGAGAGGGTAGACGATGGTGTTGATGTAAGCGAGTCGTTCCAAAAGTCTTAAACGCCCTTTGTAGCCGTACCATATGGGACAATGCCGGCTGAGCAAGATTTCGATCGATCCCAAGGCCCATCGGAGCACTTGATTCAGACGGTCGGAAAGATTGATGGGAGCAGATCCCTTAAATGCTGGGCGAGGAGGCATGCAATAGATCGAAATCCAACCACGAGCGTGCATTTTGAAACCGGTCAAAATATCTTCTGTCACAGAGCCATAGATCCATCCAATCTGATGAACAATGAAAATACGAGTGTGAGTAACAATTTACAAAAGTATATTTCTTCCTGCAAATTCAATCTTCTGTTTTTACCTCTTTGCCCCACTCAGTCTTGTCTTCGTATCCACAGCTAATGACGTGGATAGCTTCCTTCAAAAGCGTGGCGGAATTAGTAGTTGGTGGAATTCCTCCTTGTTCCATGAAAGTGGCGGCGATAAAAACCGGGGACTGTCCAAAGCGCTTCTCTAAGCTCTTCTGAGACATTAGAAGCGCCCTCTCATCATCGTAGCCTGCAGAAGATAAAATCCCAAAAAAATTATACGCATTTGGTGCTGTAATGAAGAAAGATGAGTAATGGTTGAGGCAATTTCTGTGATAACACGAAGGACGGATACGAATTTCATAATAAATACCTTCAACACCCTCCTCAATGTCTTCCATATGGAAAATCGGAATAGTAGACTCGGTTCTTTTAGCTGCTCTCTTCTTGTCAACGTATTTTTTGTTGATACCCTTATCCTTCTTTCTTGAACCACAACAACTCTTGATGATAATGTTTGGTTCCAAATCTTCCTCGGTTAAAACGGGATCATACCCATAAAGGGCTTGCCTATTGAAACAGCAACCAGTTCCCACATACACCGGACCCTGGATTCCGTCGAGCCCTTTCAAATTGATCTGAAATATGTATTAAAAATAAGATTAATACTTAACTGGCTTTAAGCATATCATTACGGGTGTCAGATTAGCTACATACATCAAAGAAGACAATATTGCGATTGGCATATCGATCGTGCAAGTCAATGCCATCAAACCGCTGGGGAAACTGCACATAACACGTCTTTTTTCCATAAGCAGGGTCCATCATGAAGCACATCGCTTCCTTGATAGCCTTGCTGTTGTTGAAGTAGTGATCACAATCGACATTCAACATATATGCACCGTTGGTCAAGACAGCCGAGACTCGAATCTGTATATCACACGATGGCTCGGTAAATATCAGAACAAAGATGAATAACAATCTAAAGATGAAAATGCAGTGTTGCTGCCACCCTTTTGACAAACAAGAACATGTCAAGACTCAAGAGTACCATAATAAGTAACCACTCAAAAACGTAAAAGAAATCTAACATGACCATTTCCAAAAATATTTGATTCTTAAGAACTAACCAGGGCATTCATAGCTCCGGCTTTCTTGTGATGCTGGAAACCAGGTCTCTTCTCACGAGAAACATAAACAAGCCGAGGTAGCTCATTTCCATCAGTATCTAACCCCCCACTATGGCCTAAGAACACCTGTTCAAGAACAATAACTTTATGTACGTAAACAGAAAAGTATCTCAAATATATACAATATATATATATATACATATATTATATACATGTAACTGATAATACCTGTATCATTCCTGGATGATCCCTAGAATTGTTTCCAGGCCATGGAGTGCCATCTTGCATTGTCCAACCTTCCTCGGGCATCTTCTGTGCCTTAGCAACAAGCGCATTGATTCGTACCTTAAATTCTTCATACTCTCTCTGCACGCAAACAAAATCTATATAATTATAATTGTCTTTGTAACCAATTAAGTAAATTGTATTTGAGGATAAATTCTCACTCACTTTCATTGAGCGACGCTCTTTTACAAAAGATGGCTGAATCTTGTCCTTCAAGTAATCTATCTTTTGGGCAAAATAAAACTCTGGGGCTCTAGGTTCAATATTGTGTTTCTTGCAAAAGGGCACCCATTTTCTAGCAAATTCCGCTGTTTCAGATAGAGATTCAAAGGTCAACATCGCCGAACCATCGTCTGATACGTAGCATGAGACTTTGTCCACCGGATAATCCACAGCAAGAATGGACAGAACAGTGTTTGCTGTCACAATTGGAGGCTCCTTCAGGGGATCCACAGTACTGACAAACACATCCACAGGAGCTAATTGTGAGGGCTCGCCCTCACGATCGTATCTGAAAATCAAATATGTTGTTAGCAAAAAAACTCACAGTTATAAAGTTAAAGATCATTGGAACAGTAAAAATAACACCGACCAACCTTAGTGCAAGCCTGTCCAGAAAGGTCTCACGGTTTTGAGGATACCACTTTGGAAACTGATCGAGAAGCCAAGACAGGGCAAACCAAATCTCACAGATGACCGAAATCAGCCATAAGGGGTATGCATCTTTGACAGGGTGGGTCACACGGTATTGCATGAAGAAACCCAATATAATAAGCCGAAGTACGATAACAACACGATAAGGTGTCAGATGGGATGAAGAAATCGGCACTATACGACTCAATGGCTGCCTAGCATCATCAGCCCTGGAATCGCAAAAACAAAACAAAAAGTCAACCTCGGAGAATATTAGGGTAAGAGTGTCACTTCTGTTTTTATTGTAAGAGATCTCCAGTGAATATTTTAGCGTCAAATATCAAATTATTGCATATTCGTAATCGTGGTTTGTAAGACTGATTATAAGTTGCTCTAAAACAAAGCATTTTGGGATCCCCAATAAGAGATTTACAAGGCAAGCAACAAATTTAAGAGATTATAGCTTTTTAGATCTAAAGCAAAAAACAAAACGAAAAAACCACAAAAAGACGAAGCGTCTAAAAACTGGCTCACATCTGGAGTTCTTCTCCATTCGAACCAGTCCCTTCCATATCCCCCTTCCCTTCAGGATATCTACTGGTCATTTGCATCATATTTTTATCCTGTTTGAGTTTCCAACCTTCAACCCTTTCTTTCCAATCAACATTCCCGAGCCCATAAGAATTCAAGTCCTTAGATGGATCCACAATTCTAACAGGAACTGCAAGAAATACACCTTGGTCAAACAGCTATTCAGAATCAGATCAATGTCATAAATAGTATATTTCAGAAGAATTCTAGTGAATCCTTCATACCTGGCATACGGGGATCAACATAAGGTAGATGCTTGTCCCCAGGACCCAGTGGGCCTGACGTGGTTCGGACCGATTGGTTATCAGGTGTTGGAATCTCACCAGATACCTGTCCATATTGATGTCAAATTCCAAATTATTATTGTACACAAGTAAACAATTTTACATTTAAAATTGAAAAAATACTACGTAATTATTAAAGAAAAGACAACATCAAAACCAAAATATGTGTTGAAACATTACCTGTTGCCCATTGGTGAGGCGGGGAATCGGCTGTCGAGATTCATGTCTAGAGGAAGAAGACAGCTCAGTTTCTCCTCTCCATTGACGTTTTGCATTGTTGTTTCCTTCAGTGTAGTTGAACTCGTTCTCCAAATCGTCAACATCGTCCTCATCATCGTCTCCATCCACTCGAGGACTCCCTGGTGGGAATGCAATTTATCACTCAGATACATTACTTCAAATACGGAAAGAGATAGAAACAAGAGAGCTAATGAAATCGTGATCATGGTTACCTATGTGCCTCTTGTACCTAGTCTTGCACTGTGGGCAAGACTGGTTCCCGTCTTTCCTCTCGTACTCGTAGCAAGGCCGGCAAACCGGAAAGGCACACTCATTGCAAGCAACGAATAAATCTCCAGCAGCCGTCAGCCCAACAGTATCCCCGCAGATCTGACAAATCTGGCACAAGTCCTTCACGGGTTTTTGCTGCATTACAAAACGCAAAGAGAACGTGCAAATTAGAACTCGAGAAACAACCAAAACCCGAGATCGATCTATTTCGAATTCGCCATTAGTCCACTGCTAAAAGCACAAATCAGAAATCAATCAACACGGATCACATCTTGATTCAGACAAACGTATACTCAATGATCAAACCCTAAACAAATCTATAAGTCGACTAAGCACATCCTTGCATAAACCTTTCCGTGTAATTGAAATGTTAAAGTAAAGTCAAAACTCTACTTCCCCTACTCACCACACGGATCCAAGCACTCACCACCATTCCACTAATAACAGATAACTGTAATTAGGAATTATATACATACACACACACATATATATATATATATATGAACACTCCAATTCAGTCTGGTACTACAATCTATGAAATTGTACACACTTCTTAAAGTCAGATCTAACACGAATCGCAGAAACAAAACCCAAAAACACCAAGAGAATAGGAAGAGGGAGAACACGAACCCCGCCATCGGAATCGTGGCGAATCCTCACGAGCTCGTTCCTCTTGTAAGAGCCGGCGACGAGGCCGGCATTAGCCTCCATGATTCACACAACGCACTCTCTCCACTCCACGGCTATGCCGAGATATAGAGAGAGAAAGTGGTCGAAATTCGTCTCTCTCTAGAGACGATCGGGTGAAGTGAGAGAGAATGTGGATTCTTCGCCCATTCAATACGCCATCGCTCTCTCTCTCTCTCCACTGAAGTTCGTTCCAGCTATCTCTGTGCTCGCTGTCTTTTTATCACTCCATTTTTTCCATTATTTTATTTTGGTTTTTACCGGTTCAGCCGGTTGCCTGTGTCGGCCAGCTCGGTTGTCGGCTCTCTGTCGTTTTCGTATCAGCATGCACACTTCCACCGGCTTCATGGCTTTCCTCTTTCTTTATTTATTTACGAGTACTTAACTCTTTAATTTGTCAACTATACCCTCTCAACTTTTCTTTTTTCTTCTTCTGGTGTAGATAGATATCAGAAAATACTTAAGGATTTTTAGTTTATTTTGACTAAATTCGAGGAAATCCTGAATCCTAAAATTCTCTTTCTGATTTTTTTTTTTTTTATGTTTTTACTTTTTCGTATCTAACGGTTTGCACAATCAACAAGAAAATATTACTATTAAATTGAAAATCATAATATCTTAGTTTTAAAAATTATATGGATCTAAATTTATATTAAAATACGAGAATCCAAAATCTCATATTTATGACATTAGGTGCAGGTTACATCAAACATGCAATATTAATCACGCCACGATCACTAAAGAAAATTACCAGATATTATTTAGAGTTTAGACAAGTGCTTCGCGACTCATGATATAGCAAAAGAATACAAAGTAAACAAAAATTATTATGTTTCGGTGATGGTGATGTGTTGTGTTGTGTACGTTAATATTTTCTATATATTTTTACATCTAAGAAAAAATAATAATATAATATTCTACGACGGAACTACGGCAAAGGCAACCACGGCCGCGACCCCTCTAAGATTTTTCGAGCTAGTTCAGTTCGATTTCGCAGCGGCTTCATCATGGTTCCAACCTAGCCCAGCAGCCCCTCATCTTCAACGTAACACACATCGACAATAAATCGATGTAAAACTTTCTTCTTTTTAGTATTTATATTTCATATCCTATGCGCACAATTTTAAAACCTGTTTTCTTTCTCTCTTTGAACCTATGTAAAACTTTCTTCTTTTTAGTATTTATATTTCATATCCTATGCGCACAATTTTAAAACCTGTTTTCTTTCTCTCTTTGAACCTACAATGAGAAACTATAGAGTCGCAATTTCTTGAAACTCAAAAGCCTTAATCGCGCTTCTAAGGTTTGAGATGGACATCGGCGACGGTGGGCGACGTTCATTGGAGACGAGAGAGTGGCATTTGACAGATGAGTCATTACGGTGAGACGAAAAAGATATTTTTGATACTTTTATCACGATAAAAAAAAAAGATTAAGAATATAGTATGAAATTTTATATTTTAAAGTACTTTTGCCTGAATTTACTCTTTAATTTAATACTAATTATTGTAATTGGCTTGAGTTGAGCTAAGCGGAGTCGAAACTTCAAAAAGAAAGCTTGCAATAATTAAGTGTCAATCACAATTCACAAACGACAGTCTTCTTCAGTGAGCGTTTGATGGCATGTCATTACCGAGCTTGTAAGGCGTAGATTGACTCTACTTGGGCTACAGCCAATCAAAACACACCACGTCATCTTTGGCTGAGTTGGTAAGTCTCTGTCAATACAAGTCTATTTGGCTCTCTGTCGGTGGGATCTATTTAACCCTTTTTTATTCGTCACTTTTGCAATACTAGTCCCACATTTATTTGGCTTTGGCTATTTAGCTCTTTTATTTTCTAGCTTTCATATCTTAATAATTTTTTATTCCTCAAGGACTTAAAAATGAAAAGTTTTTAATTCATCTAAAATTATAAATATACTATTAAAAATGAAAAAAAGTATTGACAACAATATTTAAAGTCAAGGTTTTAAATACCGCTTGCCGATTTCGTTTCGCATTTTTCGTTTTACGGAGATATCGCTTGCCGATGGGTATGCCGATGGAAAAATCGTAAAAAAAAGAAATACCGCATGCCGCATATACCGCACTTTTCGCATGGGCATACCGCATGCCGATGGGGTTTTCGACGGATATTCTGTAAAAAATATTTGAGTATTTAAGCAAGATATTTATATAAGTTCAAAACTACATATTTAATAAATACAAGATATTTGTAACTTAAATATGTAGGTGAAATGTATAATATTAAGTCACTTTATTAGTTGAAGTGTATAATATTAAGTCAAATTATTATGTGAAGTTAATATGTATGTTAATTAAGTGTGTAATATTAAGTGAATATGCATGTTAATTGTATATGTATGTTAACAAATTTAATATTAGTTGAAGTGTATAATATTAAATGAATATGTATATTAAGCGTATATGTATGTTAGATGAAGTTAATATGTATGCTAAGTGTATAATATTAAGTTAAAAGGTGAAGTGTATGTGTATGTTAAGTGTGAAGGTGTGATATTAGTTGAATGAATAATAAAAAGTCCCACATTGATAGATGACAAGAGTTTAGTGATGTTTATATACCAAATATTAGGGACAAGGGCTTGGGCCCTTTGGGTCATAGGATTTTGTGGATGGGGGAGGACTCACACAAATGTTACACCACCACACGCGCGCGCCGCCGCCGTCCGACCGGCCGGACGTGGCGGGGTGGGGTGGGGTGCTCTTGTGTTAGTATAATTATTTTTGCCGAAAGTTTAATTGGTATTTTTGCCGAAATCTACCAAAAATATCATTTTTATCGAATTTCGAGGGTAATTTCAAGATTTTTGTGCTGGAAATGGAAAAACGAAATGTTTTGGGGTATGCCCATGGGATTTCGCAAAATTTGGTAAAAAGAAAGAGAAACGAAAGGGTTTTCGAACCGCAAACCCTCGAAAAACGAAATTCGCTCGAATTTCGCACCGAATTTCCCGAAATTTAATACCTTGTTTAAAGTATTAAGATGTTGAATGAATCCTATTGGTTTCATTTAAGTATCTTTTTTATATACATTTTGAATTATTTGTCGCTTTTAGAAGATTAGCATGTAGCATTAGCAAAACATAGAAAAATGATAGTACATGTTGCTAAAATGTAAAAAGTAAGTTGAAACGGGCGATGACTGTTGAGGTCGGATTTGGTCAAATCCACCCTCAACACAAATCGTGTCGTTTGGCCCACAAACGACATGAAAAGCGGCGAAGAAGTTCATCACCCGAAGGGATTATCCTCGACGAGGAGTATCCCCGAGGAAGTTGATCACCCGAGGGGGATTATCCCCGACGAGGATTATCCCCGAGGAAGTTAAATTGCGAGGAAGCACAGCCACACAGAAGCAAGTTGCGATGAAGCGTCCCATCACGCTCGTCTCGAGGAATTTCGTCATGATGATAAGCGCAGGGCCCAATGACGGCTGAAGAGATGCGCATTTAATGAAGCTCACCTACCCATCCGATAAGAAGCGTCAGCGACGAGGCTTGCATGGCCGAATGTCGGCTGAGGAGATGTGCATTTAATGAGGCTCACCTACCAAAATGACAGTCTGCTCGGATGCGACATAAAGCAGAAATCTGCCATGCTTTCCCTCAAATCACTTTAGGAAACGAATGATGAAAGGGAAAAAGAGTGAGAAAGCCGAGAAGAGGACTTAATGTAAACTCTATAAAAGGCAAGAGAAGCCTCGTAGAGAAAAGGGAATCGAGACAGAGAAAAGAAGCTAGTTTTTAGAAAGAAACTCCAATCTTAAAGAGATTTTCTTTGTATTTCTTCGCACTAGTCTATTGTAATCCAAATATATTGAGACTAGAGAGCGCCGTCGTGTATTTGTTTATCATATTTTGGGTGTCCAGCTAATCAACGGGAGGAACCGAGTCCTTTTGGCAAATATAATAAATTAGGAATATTCGTGTTCATATCATTATTGTGTTCTTTCGATTATTCCTGTGACTGGAAAAGGGCGGTGAAAATCGCCCTCTACAATGACATGGCATCACCGGAACGTCACACGTGTTATTCAACGTTTGACTTGTGACGACGTAACTTTTAATAACTTAAGGACAATATATTTATAGAGCTATTTGCTCAAAATTAAATCACACGATATTGACATTAAAAAAATAAATAATAAAAAAACGACAAAGCTGATAGTTGTAACTTGTACACATATGGTGTAGTAAATCACATGTTTATTAATAACCTCATTTCACAAAATTGAAAAAGGATAAAATACGATAATACCCCCGGATCACTTACTTCTGGGTCATGTAGAGCTCGTTACTGTTAGGTTGAATTGGAAAAGTGTCGTTTTGTTGATCAGCCATGTGATATGGATGTTATATATTTATTTTTATTTGTGTATGCTATTATCTAAAATATTATATTATGATTAAGAGGAACGTGTTTGCGTCGGCAAGTACCGACTCTTAATTAAAAATAAGGGTGGTTTCATTGGAATGTCTCAGGAAAATACCAATCCTGAAATAAATAAATTGTCCAAAACTTTAGTTGAGATGTCTTAATTAGATCGTTAAGGCATATTATCTGATAATAATTAAAATTGTTACATCTTCTACACATATTAAAATTGCCACCCATTAAGCCATTTACTCTATCTACGACATGTCATACCAAACTTTTAGTTTGTTGGGAGATATTCCAACGCCCGGTTTCACTTGCAATAACAAGTAAATAAAAATTTTATAAAATAATTTTTTGACCCACCGAAGCGAATTTCCCCTTAATAAATATAAATTAACTTTCTATAATACATTTTGATATTATAATATAGTCGATATTAGATAGAAAGATTTAGTGCTTTGTAAAACACAATTAAATAGATGATCAAAAAATAAGAGAAAATATATTGTCACTCTCAAAAAATTCCGTTCATCTTATTAAGTTTCCTTACAAATTACGATCATTTTCCTACATGATAAGTTGTACTAACTAATACATACCATATAAACGTAAGTAATTCAAATCATGAACTTCGAAGATACAAGTTCATATAAACTAATACATAATATATGAAATGTAGGATTCAAATTATGAACTTCGAAGATACAAGCTCAACTAATACGTACTATCAGAGCCGGCTCAATATTTTCGGGGGCCTTGGGCGAAAAGTTAAAACGAGGTCTTTTTTAATTTCTTAATAATAATATACTTGCACAACGTACTATTCTTAAATACAATATTTATTGTTGCTCCACGAAATATTTATTTTTCTTGATTTTTCTAGTAAGTATTTTATTGTTCTTGATTTTTCAAGTTGTATCACTTACAACACAAACAAGGAGGCCTTTTTCATTTGAATTTATAAGCATTCTTCTAGATTATATAATATTGGGGGCTTTAAATATTGGGGGCCTTGGGCGGTCGCCCAACTCGCCCACCTATCGGGCCGGCTCTGCGTACTATATAACCATAGGATTCAAATCATGAACTTCGTAGATACAAGTTCATATACTCGTAAATAACCTAGAACTTATCAACTCAACAGTCGGCGCTCTGGAAAGCTTGCATGCTGCAGCTCATCTCGTCTTTCTCCGATTTTTTGGGTTTATCTGTATTATCAGACACTTGAGTTGAATTTAATGACTTGAATAAGCTTTTTTTTTTTTTTTAGAATAATACAAGTATAAATTAAGTAAACAAATGAATCCGGCGATATTGATTTTGAATGTATTTTCGGTTGACATGTCAAAATCCAAACTTTTTAGCTAATGGATGCAAACTATATATGTACTGAAAGTGAAAATGATCTGAATCAGTCCACTTTTTTTTTTGTTAAAATAAAATAAAATCGAATCAAAAGAAGATAACATGGATTTCAATTGAAATTGCTGACTTTTAGAAACTACTTCTTTATTGAAAAATAAATTAACTAGGACAAGTGAATTTATTCTTCTTTTTTTATTTCAGTTGATCTGTGGGGTCAATACTTTGTCTGAATTCATACCAAACAGAGATATTTTGGTTTAAGGAACTCCTCTACGACACTCAATTTTGATTATATATTGATATTGATTATGATATACATGCATACACATATAGATATATATTGCTTTAATTTCGAAAACAATATCGAATATCACAGCCACAGATTACAATTCAGTGATTCACAATAACCGGTATAATTTTTGTAGCCGTTACAGTGGTCACGTCAGTCTTCTGTTCTATAGTTTTTTTTCTTTTCACAAACACAAGTACTCTAAAATTAAAATTAAATAATTTACAACCAGTTATAATTCTGGAGCCTGATAATATATATATAAAAATATATATATGCGCTCTAGATATTTTTGTTAGGCCAAAAAAAGTCAGCAATAAACTTACATTAAGTTAAACAATATGAAGCACTAGATTCAAATTCTAATGGCAGCACATTTGGTGTGAAGATTGGATCTTCCAACTAAGAGAGAGCAAAATGGCTTCTATCTGTCTCCTCTCTCCAGCCGCCGCCAGCTGTCACCGACATGGACCGGAGGCGCTCCTTCGCCGGAGCTGTTTCTCAGCTCATACCATTTCGAGTATCTAAAACTCCAAAATATCTTATAAAGACATGGCTTCTCTATTGGTCTCCAATCGCGGGTCATTAAGGAGAAAAGGAACTCAGAAACACAATTTTCTTGTGCAGGGCCGATTATCTCATCCTCCTCCAATGTATTTTGTATCTATTTCTTCTTTTCAGGGCTCCTCTTTCGCGCTCACAAGCCCTCGCCGTTTGAGCTACCGGTGCCTCCTCTCCGACCCGCCGTCGTGTTCTTCAATATCTGCATAACATAAACGCGGTTGTGAATATGCAACAACGCTAATGTGTCACGTTATGGCACTGCAGAAGTTTGAAAGATTCAAGGAACTACAAGGATGGATAAATATTCATAAATCATTTGGCTAGAACACACAATGTGCAAATGGTACTTCTTTATGTTTGTTTGATCACCCTCACTGTTTTAAATTGCACAATGAAAACCCGCGATATTTCCCACCTCACGCAGTTTCAAAGAAAAACGCCTCATGGCGTGCACAATAGTGCAGAGGACTGAGGCTTACGCCTCACCCAGCTGAGGTCAAGGCTCGCCTCAAGGCGATGCTGAACTTGTGTAGGCTTTTAAGCCCATGTCGAAAGCCTATAGCCCCTAAATCTTAATTTTATTGCAGAATCATCTTCACATATGCAATGTTCTAGAGCAACTCATGTTTGAGAGTAAGAATTTAAGCTTTAAACTTTTAGCTATATATAGGTTTGAGATATTAGTATATGAGATTTTATGGTTTATGAGCTTTTGGCTACTTAATATAATTAGAATTTTACGAAAATAAGCGGACATTTTTTAGGCGGGTTTGTGTCAAATAGATTAACCCAACACCTTTAACTTTGACGCTTCACATGCTTATGTATTCGCCTATTTAAAGTGTAGAGTAGTTGAGCTCGGTACAATACGTGTGAGAGTGACAAATAAACCTATATTTTCCCGTTGAATATCAACTGTAAATACTAAATACAGCAATTCAATATCGAAAAGGCCCTTGAGAGTGCATGAAGATATCGAAGGAGAAGAAGGGCATACATGTCTAAGCATCTGGTTCTCGTTCTGCAGAGTGGAGAGCCTCTCTTCGAGCTCGGAGTTCTTCTTCTCGAAGTCCTTCACTCTCGTCTCCAAGTCGCCCAAGTACGCCTTCTTCCTCTCCCTCGCTTGCTGCGCCGATACTCTGTTCCGAAGCAACCTGCCCACCAATCGCCACCAAAATCACTGACCGTACGGGAATCATCTAACCAACCGGATTTCCACCTCAATCTTTACCTACCTCTTGAGCCTCTTGGTCTCTTTATCCGCGGGGCTCCGCCCTCTCTTCCTCTGCCCTTCCCCGGATCCCTGAACCCGCTCCGACCCAGCTGCCGACCCCGCTTCCCTGCCCGACCCGGGCGCTCCGCCGATCTCAGGGACTCTCCTGATCTCCTCGTCGCTCTCCATCGCTGCATTTCTCAGCCAAACACAAAATCCCTCTATTTCAATAATCCCCTTCAAAATTCAAGATCAACACACACATAATCGTTGAGAACTTGAGATCAACATACACACACACATATTTATATATAGACATGGACCTTGACTTCGATAAACACACACACACACATATGATATATATCTATACACATAGAGAGAGAGAGAGAGGATTGGACCTTCTTTGACTTCGATTTGAAGAGCGGAGCTCGAAGATCGCTCGCTGCTCGAAGGCAGCGAGCTCGCGGCGAGTGAGCTTGTGGCTTGTTCCTGCATTTTGGCTTCAACGAGAGCGAACCAGGTTATCACAATTCACAAAGACAGAGAGAGAAGCGGAATTTTCAGAAGGAAAGTGAAAAAAGAGCGGGATATCAGTGTCGAGAGACGACTTAAAGATCAGGGACACTCAGACTCATCTCAGCCGTTGCTTTTTCTCCAGATCGAACGGCTCTGGAGAGAGCGGCGTGGACGAACGTGAGCCATGAGAAGGGGGCTTAATCAAAGGCCTGAAGAAGAAGAGCGTGGAGGTTTGGGAACCGTTGGATTAGATTTCATCGGACGGTTGGGACGAGGGCTGTGGTTTTAAGTCCAATGAACTGGGACCACATTATTGGCTGGCTGAAAGTAATGGTATTTTCTCGATTATGGGAAATCATATGAATTTACGGTTGTGCCATTGGTGCCATTTAATATCGTATTTTTTATTATTTCTATATTCATTTAATAGCTTAGTATTATATAAAGATGTTACGAATTGTATTTAGATATTTTTGCAGAATCTTTTTTTTTTCATTGTTGCAATTTAGAAAGTAGAAACAGAATTAAATGCTTTTCGTTGTTTACACGCAAATAAAAACCCAAAGAAATGCTATGATTTCAGAGCACTATGTGGGTTTTTTTTTCTCTTTTTTTTTTTTTTTTTTTTTGTAGTTGGTCCACTAGGTGCATTGTTATTGATTATTTTGTTATGTAGAATTGACATTGAATTGACTGAAATTAAAGAGGATTGGAAAATGGGAAGTTAATTATTTTAATTAAAACATACATAAGGTAGTTAAGTGATGAAAAAGTTATACAATTTATTTTGCATATCATAGTAATTAGTACAGGATAATGCAATCATTAAAAAGGAATAAAAATGGTGCATTAAAAAATCATTAGAGGATGATGGTAACTAAAATAAACAATTTAATACTTTCTTAGTTCTTACAAAATAAAAAAAATAGAGAAACGTGTTTGAGTGTAACACTTACACGTATGGGATCTTGTCCTAATGATTGTAATTATAAAGGTGGATTGTGACAAATAAAGTAAAAGAAATATATAAGTGGTAATTGGACCGAGCTGGTTACGTTTTGGGTTTAGAAAGTGCAACTTCTTTTTTTAATTGGACCGTGGTCCCTAAAATCGTGACCCATGCACATTTGATACCCGATGAGTCTGTTTCATTCCCATCATTATGTACTAGGATTGAAGGAAGGATATTTACAGTTACATACAGCTCAGCCTCAACATATATCGGACGACATTCGTTTTGTCTCTTTCCATCACCTCACAATAAGGGCAATTAAGGGATTTTCTGCTCAATTTCATGGCTTTTCTAATTTTATTTTACAGTGGGAGTGTGGGACGGACACATTAATAAAAGATTTTATTATAGAAATGCATTTTTATTAAAAGAAATATAAAAATAGTTTTTTTTTTTTTTGCAGGATACATGACAATCACAAGACCAAGGTGTAAAATTTCGCGAAAATCGGTCGACATTTCGACCGATTTTCGTTTTTCGGAGGTATGCGAAACGAAAACCCTGTCGTTTCGCTGGATTTTTACCATTTTTCGCATTTTTCGCATGGGCAAGTGGATGGAATTTCGTTTTTCGCTTTTGTGTGTTAAATCTGCGAAAAATGGATGGAATTTCGTTAAAAATTAAACTTTTGGTAGATTTTGGCAAAAATACCAATTAAATTTTCGGCAAAAATAATTATACTTGCGCAATAACTAATATCACATATTCGCACTTAAAATACACTTCACCTAATAATTTAACTTAATATTATAGACTTCAAATAATATTATACATATTAACTTCACCTAACATACATATACACTTAATATATATATATATATATATATATATATATGTATTCATTCATGTAATATTATACACTTCAACTAATATTAAATTTGCTAACATACATGTACAATTAACATGCATATTCACTTAATATTACACACTTAACATACATATTCACTTCACATAATAATTTGACTTAATATTATACACTTCAACTAATAAAGTGACTTAACATTATACATTTCACCTACATATTTAAGTTACAAATGTATTTTGTTGTATACAATTATGTCTTGTATTTATTAAATATGTAGTTTTGAACCTATATAAATATCTTGCTTAAATACTCAAATATTTTTTACAAAATATCCATCGAAAACCCCATCGGCATGCGGTATGCCCATGCGGTATATGCGGTATATGCGGCATGCGGCATGCCCTTTTTTTACCATTTGCCCATCGACATACCCATCGGCAAGCGATATGTCCGTAAAACGGAAAATGCGAAACGACATCGGCAAGCGACATTTTAAACCTTGCACAAGACTATCACGTATCCACTTAGTGACAGATTTAAAATATAAATCTAGAGGGGAAATGGGATATTTAAGAAAAATATATAGATAGAAAAATTCTGATAGATATTGAACATTTAAAAAATATTTGAGATGATTATAACTTATTTGAGATTTTTAACAGATCCGCCATGCCAACACTGTTAGCGTAATTGGATGAAATTTTTTGCCAACTCTGTACATATAACATCAGGTATTTTAGCTAGGGGTGAACAAGCGGGTATTCGGTGCGGGTTTTGACAAATAATAGACCGAATACCGCATTTCGGTATTTTAGAAATGATAACCGAATACCCTATTTTTAAAGATGAAAACCGCATTTACCGTATAACGGTATTCGGTGTTCGTTGCGGTATTATCGGTTTTTTGCCCACATTTACCGCTTTTAAATTAATATACACATCTTCATAAACTGACTACTAATATTACACGTAAACATACTACTAAATGTTAATATTATAAATTATTACACATAAATGGATTACTAAATACTAATATTACACAATATTACACCGAGAGATAAGATAAGAAAATATTTTTGACGTGTTGATAGGTATGGTAAATAGAATATAATAAATATAATATTAGACTTAGTTAAAGCGGTAAAACCGGGTAAGCGGTTGCGGTTTTCACATTAAAACCGAAAATCCCGTTTTAACCTAATTCGGTATACGGTTTTTTTCTCGGTATATTCGGTTTTAACCGCTTTAATAGCGATTGCGGTTTAATCGGTATCGGTTTGATCGGTTTCCGGTTAAAAATTCGGTTTACGATTTCTTTTGTTCTCCCCTAATTTTAGCTATAATATACCGAGTACTTCTGCCACTATTCCCTTCTTATATTAGTAAAACCATCAACTAGAAAACTACAGTTAACTTTTATTTTAATAGTTCCATAACTACCGAATTAACAATTATAGAATATTCTGAGAAAGTGGTACTACATGTCGTTTACGACGTGCTGTTTCTCGTCGTTTTTTATGGACAGTCAGTAACAGTTTTGGATGACAAAACGACATGTCAGTGCATGTTATTTGGATTCGAAAGATTGTCGTTTGACCTCAATTATACCTCGAACGACATAGATTGAGTAAGCTATTTAGAATTTTAGATAATAATCATAAATAAGACTTGAAAATTTCTATGATACGAGCAGCAAAGACTGTAAACAAAACATGAAAACACTAAGCAAGCACAAGCTTTCTATATGATATAGTTCACTGCTCACTGTCCGGGTCGGGCCTCTGATACGGAACCCTCTGCTCGGGAACTCCGTCTTCGACGCGCCTGTCCTCGAACCACTTCACCACTCTCTTGCGCGGCAGCTTCGTTACGTCCACAACGCTCTGGATCATCGAATTCTACAGCGTTCATCACACACACAAACGTTAGGAGGGCACTGCAATACCTTTACACAAGAACACGGAGAATAACACTTACTGTCGGCCGCTTCGACCTTCTGTAAACATCTTCGAGGGTTTGAAGGTGCGCTTTCTTTATTCTCTTTTTAGACGCGAACTTCTGCTGCAACTCGTGGACGGGAAGCTTCGCACTGGGAGGAGGCGGTTTGGGCTTGGGCTCGGGCTCGGGGATTGTCTCCACCTCGGCTTCTACTGTCTTTGCTTCTGCTATGGTGATTACGGGAGAAGAGGGTTCGTCGTCGGGTAGAGAAGCACTCAGCATCAAAAGGCTCGGAGGTGGATTGCGAAGCAACTCGAGCACAACGGCCCGGTCGATACACAGCTCTGCTGCGAGACTCTTGATCTGCACAATTTCATCAATTACAGCTTAATTAATTTCCCAAGTAATCACCAATGGCCTCGAATTTCTTGCTCGTATTCGAAATTAGCATAACATACATTGGTTTTGCGGCGACCGGTTTTGAGCACCACGGCCAGTCTCCGAATCTGCCAATTCCGCAGCTGCAACGGCTCTTCCTCTTCCTCTTCATCCTCGTCCTCGTCAACTTCCACCAAAACATCGTCCTCTTCTACATCTTCGGGATCGTAATCCGCCATATCGAAGACGCCGGCGATCTCTTCGTCCATGGCGGCGAGCTCTTCGTCGAGCTTGGCGAGGTCCTCCTCGGATATTTCCTCGAGGCCTTCGAACAGAGACGGGTCGTCCTTCCTCAAATCCTCCTCCAACTGCGCAAACAGCGCCTCCAGAGCATCACCGTCAATGTCCTCCCCTTCTCCTTCCTCCTTCAGAGGTTCCTTTTTCCCCAATCTCTGCAACTATCACATAACAAATAGCGATTCAGCTTTGGATTTCGTAGTAAAAGTAATGGAGCTTCAGAGTTCAAACCTTGTTGTTTTTGTTCCTGGGAGAAGACGCGACTGCGTCGTTGCTGTTGCGGCGGCGAGCGAGGGTTAGTGGAGGCGTGGCGCGAGGAGAGAGGCGGAGCGGCGGGGTAAGAAAGGCCGGTCGGCGGTGGCCGGAGAGTGGGGCCCACCGGGCCCCCACGGCGGTCGGAGCACTCAGCGTCGAAGCGAAACCCATTTCTGGTAATCCGTCAGCGTTGGCTCACAGTATCGTTGAACTCTTGTTCTGTGAAAATGTGTAATCCGTCAGTGTTAGTAGTGATTTTTTTTTATGTCGTTTTATAGACATTATTTGGCTGTCGTTTTACCCCTTAAAATTTCTATCTTTTCAATTACATCCAATGAAAATGTCGTTTTTGGTTTCTTGTCGTTTGTTAACTTTTTCTATCGGTTTCATTTTAGTTGTCGTTTCATATTTAAGTTCCAGTGGTTCGAGGACCATGTACATCCCCTTTAAAGCTATGTTTTGTTTCACTGTTTTTTTTTTAATAGATATTTTCGATGTTTCGAACAGAGTAATAGCTATGTGTTCACTGGTGGTGGAGGTACATTAGCACGAGTAATTGCACGTGGCCCACCTCAATCTTAAATGAATGACTAAATGGCAATAGTTTTTTTTTTTTAAAGGAAAGATAGATATATTAGCAAGAAACAGGGATAAAATCCCTTCGCAAGTCGTTTACAAGCCATTCAGGACATTCACTCGACGATATGTCGGGAATTGACTCCGCAAGGCGTGATCTAGCGACTCTATTAGCCGCCTCATTACAAGACCTCGGTGCCCAACAGCACCCGTGGGCCGATCCAATTTCCCTAACAAGCCCATCAATCATCGCAAGGATTGGACCTTGAACACTATTAAGCTGCTTCCCCTTTACAAGTTGGATCGCTCTTTTACAATCGGATTCCACCTCCGCCACCCGACATCCGCGGTCCCGAACGAATTGAATCCCGAGAAGAATGGCATGACACTCCGCTGATACCACCGAGTCGACGTCCAAAAGAAGCCGAGCAACGACCCCGAGGAGCTTGCCCCGATGGTCCCTTACAATACCGCCAATCGCCGCCCGACCCGAGCTTTCCTCCCATGCTGCGTCCACGTTTAGCTTAAGGCATCCCTGCTCCAGAGCACTCCAAGCGGCGTCTCTAGCACGGCGAGCCTCGGTAGGTACCTCCAAAGAGCGGTTGCTAGATTTAAAGCTGTCGAACCAACAAACAACCTTCTCTACCCACGCCATCGCCCCGAGAGAACTTCGAGAGCCCTAAAGCATAGTTCACGAAATGGGACCGGTCCTGTCTTCTCAACCCATCTATGCAAGGACGATGCATCCCAAATCGCCCGAGCTCTTTCACAACTCCACACCGTGTGGAGCGCATCTTCCAACAGAGCTCCACAGAATTTACAAAAGGGGAGGCAAGGCACGCCTCGCCCCCGTAGAGCACCATAGGTCGGGAGAGTGTCAAACCATGCCCGCCACACCACGTGTTTGACTTTGGGCGGGATTTGGAGACCCTACAAGGTCTTCCACCAACGTGGCTCGATGCTTTGTGACTCTGACGAGCCCCCCGCCTTTGCCATCCTAGCTAGACGGTAACCCGATCGGATCGAATATGAACCATCCTCTTCGAAGTGCCACACCAAGCGGTCTTGGTGGTCTACAACACCAAGAGGGATTCGAAGGATCGCTTGAACATCGTAGGGGGACATCATGCCCGAAATAAGCTCACGATTCCAAGCACCCTCGGATATGAAGTCGGCAACTCGCCAAGGATACCCATCATCGGGTTCATCCTATAGAACGGCAAAACTCCCGGCTCGATGGAGCCACGGTTGCTTGAAAGCTCTAAAGTTACCCTCCCCCACTTGCCATCTAATGCCTTGACGCACCAAGTCTCGTCCCCAACAAAGGCTCTTGCAAAGGAAAGATGAGTGGGCCTTACAATCGAAATCGAGCACCGTCGAATCCGGGAAGTATTTCGCCTTGAGGACACGTGCCATCAAGCTCTCTGGATGTTGTATGATTCTCCAAGTAATCTTACCAACGAGCGCCCGGTTAAAATCCCCAAGGTCCTTAAACCCGAGACCCCCTTCCGCTTTAGGAGTAGCAATTGAGTCCCACCGTTTCCAATGAATCTTCCGCTTTTCCTCCGAACCTCCCCACCAAAACCGGCTAATAATTCTATGGAGCTCATTTATGATATTGGTAGGTATGCGAAAGAGGCACATCATATAGGTAGGGATCGCTTGGGCCACCGCCTTGACGAGGACCTCACGACCGCCCGCCGAGAACATTCTCGCCTTCCAATCCCGCGTGCGTTTAAGAACACGATCTGAAAGCGTTCTAAAGATCGACACCTTATTCCTCCCCACGCGAGTCGGAAGACCGAGGTATGATTCGAGCTCTTCAACAACCGGGATTTGGAGATGAGAGGATAGAAGAGCCGCTTCTTCTTCTGCTATGTTGGGGGAGCAGTACAATGCCGACTTGTCCATATTCACCGCTTAACCCGAGCCTTTCCCGTAGACCTCCAGGATGGATCGGATTGCGTTGCAGCTATCGATGGTAGCCTCACAAAAGATGAGACTATCGTCTGCGAAGAGGAGGTGAGTCACCGGAGGGGATGCTGGCCGGCAAACAAAGCCCCGGAGGAGACCCAACCTCTCTTGGCCTCGGATTAGGGCGGATAAGCCCTCCGCACAAACAAGGAAAAGGTAGGGTGACAAAGGACACCCTTGCCTAAGGCCTCGTCTCGGACGCATTGGGCTCCCTGTACGCCCGTTGAGAACCACCGAGAGGGACGTTGTAGAGATGCAATCCCGGACCACCTCAATTACCCTCTGCCCGAAGCCCATTCTCCTCATCATTGCTAGGACAAAACCCCATTCAGCACGATAGTATGCTTTGCTCATGTCAAGCTGTAGAGCCAAGACCCCTTTCTTTCGCTTTGTCTTCCTACGGAGGGAGTGGAGAAGCTCGAAAGCGATCGCGGCGTTGTCCGAGATTAGCCTCCCGGGGACAAAAGCACTTTGAGCATCTGAGATGACGGACGAGAGAGCCCCCTTGATGCGGTTTGCCACCACCTTTGTGGCGACCTTAAGAAGGACGTTGCAAAGGCTAATTGGCCGAAAATCTTTAACCCTCGTCGGGTTCTTGACCTTGGGGATGAGGACAATGTTTGTGTCATTCCACGCCTTAGCACTAGCTTTCCCATTCAACACCTCCAAGCATTCTCTCCTAACATCCGAACCCACCACGTCCCACGACTTTTGGAAAAAAAGGGCGTGGAACCCGTCGGGTCCCGGAGCCTTCTTAGAACTCATAGCAAAGAGGGCGGTGTCCACTTCCTCCTCGGTGAACTCCTCGTTCGTGAAAGATTGGTGAATATCTGAGAGCGTGAGGACGTCTTCGTTCGTAATCATACGAAACTCATTCTCGGAAGCACCATTCGTAGCGAATATATTTCCAAAATACCGTTCAAAAAGCCCCCTGACCTACGCTTCCGACGTAACCCAATCCCCCGCTTTCGACTAAATGGCAATAGTTAATCATGGTTTTTGTTGATGCTGTTTTTTAGATCAAACACTATAGTGGCCCAATTACTTGTGTTGGACCGGGCCCAATGTCGTTTTGTGGACTTTGGTGGGCTTTGGATAAGAATTCCTGGCACCTAGGGTCGAACAGATCATCCACTGTCCGCGGACCGGCGATCTGGGCCACCACGCTACCTGTTACCGCAGGGCATGGAATGGACAAGGCCCGAGATACAGGTCTGGGGCGCCACGCAGATCGGGTCTTCACGAATGAGAGATCACAGTTTTAACCTTTCAGTGGACCCTGGTATATTGGACCCTCGACCTGTGCTATTTATCCCAATCCGGGTCGTATGGTCTATCCGCAAAGTCAGTATATCTGATCTGAGATACAAGACTGAGGAAAAAAACAAGCACCGCACGGATCCGGGACCTTGACAAAGGGGTCGCAAATCGTGCCAGAATCTTCTCCAGGGCTCCCGCTCCAACTAGCTCCTCCGTATTCGGACCTGGGGAAAAGAACACCCAAGGTCAGGGAGAACCGGGGGGGGGGGGGGGGGGTACCCCCGTATTCACCTCCGACGCTCAACATTAGTGGAATATTTGAGGGGGAGGCAATTTTATAGGGGGTAGACAGAGTATAGAGCGAATTTGGTTGAGTTCCGATGCTTGCCGGTTTGAATGAACCGAGCTTCCTTTTATAAGGGAATCCGAGGACTAAAACACAATTATTTATTACTCCGAGAGGCCCGTGGAGAAAATAAATATAGTTTTTTGGGTCCTCGGAATGAGATCTTTCCAACGCCACAAAAATCAGCTCCATCTGCTGCTCCACGCGCCCACACGCGCGGGTTTTCCGTGGCCACGTGCTCTCCACGCGCGGAGAGAAAGCCCACGCGTCTGTTGACGTCATAGGACTGACGTCATCATTCCAGAAGGCGCGTGGGGGCACGTACGGGAAGCTGGAGGGCGCGTGGGACCCACCCGAGGTGCTTCCGGAGCTCTTTTAGGGTTCCGGGGGCGTCCTAAGGCCATTTTTACAAATTTTATATCGTTGTTTAGTATCTTGATATTTTTAGAAACATCTAGACACTTTATTTTACGAAAATGGGCCTCCAGAGAGTGTTTTTGGGCTAAAATTGACTTAATTAAATAAAAGAAAAATTAATTTAATAACTTTTCTTTTATTAATTTGTTTTAAAATCAATTCCGTGAATCACCCGTAACAGCTTTCTTCGTATAGTAACCGGTTATTCCACACATCTATTAAAATTGCACATTATATTAATTCCAAACACTTAAATTTAGGGTTAATTGCAGCAAAAAGATCCAACCTTTGGTCAAATGCTCTTCTGTTTATACAACCTCCGTAAATGGCGACAAAAGTACCCAAACTCGACATTTGGGAGTTGACCGAGAATATTTGTCCATGTGGCTATTAGCCTTTGCCACGTGGCATGCCACATGGCACTTGGCCACCACGTGGCATGCCACGTAATTATTATTTTATTAAATAATTTAAAAAATATTATTTAAAAAAAACTATTTTTTTTAAAAATAAATTATTTTTCAATAATAACCAATAATGAATATTTAAATTTAAATATTTATTATTGGTTTTTATTATTAAATATAATTATTCATTTTAGAAAAGTGGGTCAAACGAAATAAATAAAGAAAAAAATCATCGTTCACGGTTCACTCAAGCTCCGCCTTCGATCCGGTTCACGGGTGGAACGAAATCGCTTAATATGTTTAATAATGATAACCAATAATCATATGATTATTTAACGATAATTTTTAAAATAGAATAATATATAAATAAAAAAACATATTAAACAATTATTATTATTATAAAATGCAAACACAAAAAAAATATCATGCAAACAAATCAAAATAATTTTTCGTTAAATATAAATATGAATA
The DNA here is from genome assembly GCA_954871525.1 of Parietaria judaica. Lineage (NCBI taxonomy): Eukaryota > Viridiplantae > Streptophyta > Magnoliopsida > Rosales > Urticaceae > Parietaria > Parietaria judaica. The sequence goes on from OX940861.1 coordinate 3,024,148, forward strand.
CTATTTTTTATTTATTTTTTTGTATAAGTGGTGTGCATTTAATTATGTCTTGACTTTTTAAACAATATGTATGTGTTTATTGGTTATTATTATTAAACATATTAAACAATTTTATTCGACGCGTGAACCGGATCGGAAACGGAGTTCAAGTGAACCGTGAACGGTGATTTTTATTTCGTTCTACCCACTTTTTTAAAAATAAATAATTATAACCAATAATGAATATTTAAATTTAAATATTTATTATTTGTTATTATTGAAAAAATTATCAAAAATAAAAATAAATTTGTTTAAAAAATAAAAATTATTTACAAAAAATTATTTAAAAAGTAATAATTACGTGGCATGCCACGTGGCGGTCAAGTGCCATGTGGCATGCCACGTGGAAAAGGCTGATTGCCACATAGATAGATTTTCTCGGTCAACTCCCAAATATCGAGTTTGGGTCCTTTTGCCGCCATTTACGGAAGTTGTATACACAGCAGAGCATTTGACCAAAGGTTGAGTCTTTTCGCCGTAATTAACCCTTAAATTTATAGAAGCATTAAAACTAAAATTTATGACTATGAAGCAAGGTTCAAAATTTTGCGATAATCGAGCGATTTATCGCTGAAAACCACTTCTCGGTAACTTATCTCCTCTTATCGTTGTCGTTTTATACTTATCGCGATTTTTCGATTCGAAAAGCAAGTCACTTATCCATCAAAGTTTTCAAGTGCAATTTTTCGAAAAGTGAGTCACTTTTCGGTCAAAAACGATAAGTCAACCCCAACATAGTTTTTTCTTTTTCGCGGCAAAAGTTCCAATTTCTTTTAATTTTGGAATTTAAAGGTATTTTTAGGGTTTTTTTTAGTGGATCTTGAGTGTTTTGAAGTTTAAATGTTGTATATGTATGAATCATGTCAAATTTTCACAATTTTATTCTATATTTAATAGAGTTACATAGAAAGCTATTAGGTTGAATGAAAGTTCAAGTTTGAGTTTCATGATACTTTGATAGTACATTTTAGGTTTTGAATCAAATGTTATAGTTGAATTTGATTTTTTATGGTTTATTAAGGAATATGGATGAATTATAACAGTTTGTGTGATTTTTGTTATTTTTTTTGCAGATTTGGGGTGATTTTAGTGTTTGTTAGAATTGTTTATATAATTGCGGTAAAAGTATTTATATTTTTGGAAATTAATGAACTTGAGTTATATTTTTAATATTTTTGATGTAATTTCATTGTTTAACAATGTATATAATTAGGAAACTGTGAGTTTGACATAATTTTTTTTGCAATTTGATGTTTTTCCGAATTGTCCAATTATTGCGGCAAAAGTACATATGTTTCAGAAATTGGTTAATTGAGCTAGTTAATCGACTTTTTTGGTGTAATTTCATTTTACAATATTGTATATAATTCATAAATTGTGTGGTTGACATAATTTTTTTTTTTTGTAATTTGACGTTTTCCAACTATTGAGGCAAAAGTACATATTTTTAGGAAATTGGTTAAATTGAGCTAGTTCTTCAATTTTTTTTATACAACTTCAATTGGGCAGATTTTATATAATTAACAATTGGTGATTTTAAAATATTTTATTAGTAAAATATGACTTTGACTCTTTCCAAAATTTATCAAATAAGCATATTTTATCTAATAGTAAATAACTAAAAAGAGCATTTTGACTAACAAGTTACAACTTATAATTTGTAAATAATAATTGTTATTATAATTTATTTTTTTATAGGTTTTCCATCGATAAATCCATCGATAATTTCGATAAGTTTCGATAACGGCAAACGATAATTTTTATAGGTTTTCCATCGATAAATCCATCGGCAGAGCCGGCCCAATAGGTAGGCGAGTTGGGCGACCGCCCAAGGCCCCCAATATTTAAAGGCCCCGTATATTATATAACTTAACCATTAAAAAATTTAAATTAGAAGAACGTTTATAAGATAAGATGAAATAGGCCTCCTCGTTGGTGTTGTAAATGATGCAACTTGAAAAATAAAAACAACAACATACTTACTAGAAAAAAAATATAACTTGAAAAATAAAAACAACAACATACTTACTAGAAAAAAAATATAACATACTTACTAGAAAAATCAAGAAAAAATATATTTCGTACAACAACCATAAATATTATATTTTAAGCATGATATGTTTTATTAAATATATTATTATTTAGAAATTAAAAAAGGCCTCGTTTTAACTTTTCGCCCAAGACCCCCGAAAATGTTGGGCCGGCTCTGTCCATCGGTAAACGATTACTCCGTCGATAACGGCAAACGATTTTTCGGCAAAAACGGCATTTTGAACCTTGCTATGAAGCTTCACAACAATATCACGAATAAAATAAATATTAATATTTCTTAACATTATTTTATCATCTCCTCTGGTTTTTTTACAATAACCAATTATCGTACATGTAGATACTTGATTATTTACAATTGTTGTGATTTGTCTTGTTTCATTTTATTTTTTTAGATTATATGATTTGTGAGAATTCGAACATTTTGGAACTGAACACGAGTTTTTGGAATTTATATAAGATGAAAACGGCACAAAATAAATGGTAGCAAGTGGTTTGCGATTAGAATATTGTCTATTTTTCGAGAAAAAAAATATAATGTTTTAATTTTTTGCCAGTGCTTCACCTGAATCAAATTGTTGGCCCTGTCACTATATATGTTCTAGGAAGCCTACTTTTAAGAACTATGGATTGCGATATAAATACATAAGGTTAACAACAACAAAATTATCCATCCAAAAATAAAATAAAATTATAAGATTAAAAAATAAAGAAAAAGGTCCGCTAAGCGTCTCACATGTATATCATAATAGATCATGCAACATATATTGACATATTTGCAAAACCCATTTCAATAACTTAGACTTGGTCCGCTAACGTGCATCACTTTAGTTTTAAAATGCGATTTATATGGTATTACATAGCTCTTGCAATATACTACTGTATAGCTCGAGAATTTTGTGCAGAAGAGATGAAGAATGAGAACTGATTCACGAGCAACCGCAGGTCGCGCCAGAAGTCCGGCAGTATCCACTACTTTTTAAAGATCTGGTCGTGCGCGTCTTGAAACTCCTCGAAGTTGTTACTGAGCAAGATTTCGATGATGAAAGCAGCGTCGACGAAAACTATCCCCACGAGCTCGTCGCTCGTGAAATGCAGAGATTCCGCGTAGCACATGATGCAGAGATGTCGTAGTCCATCCTGACCCCATTGGCGAGCTTGTTTATCATCGCCATCGTTTTGCTGTTGTCGCGTAATCGATTCTCGATGATGCCACACTTCACTAGCAAATCACATCCCTCGCCGTATTGATGAGACGATCCATCATCACGGCGTAGTCATTCTTCTCAAACTCGCACCGCTCGAACGCGAACAAGTTTCGGAGCATGATTCAAACTCATTGCTTATCACCAGCTTCGAGATCTCCAAAACGTTGTTGGAGAATTCGATGTCGAACATGTTCTTGCTAGGCTACAACCTGAACTTGACTCCGACGCAGTGGAGCTCCGTCAAAGAGGGTGTGGCTAGAGCTTTGAGTTTCCCTTTCGCATTGGAACCGGGGGGAATGTACAAGCTTCGGAGAAAATCCACGATATGGTCAACCTCGGAGGATGATGTGATCTTACTACGATTATTCTCCGTTGCTTCCAAGGGCATCATCTCTTTAAAGAAATTGTGCAGAAGCTCGACGAGGGAGACATTTTTGGCGCCGGACAACAAAGGAATCCGTGTTGGAAAATATAGGGCTTCAATAACGAAGAACGGGAGTTGATTCTCCAACAAGCGCAAGTCGGGCTAAATATCTTGTAGTAGCCACAAATTTTTGAAGATGCGGTCGCGCGCATCCTGAAACTCCTCAAAGTAGCTCCTAAGAAAAACTTCAATGATGAACGCAGCATCTATTAAGAATATAGAGGAAATTAACACTGAGTCAACACTCATGTCAGGAATTTATCAAGCTCGCTCACTTCCTCAAACTCGTTGAGCTCGCTTTTCCTCACTGTTCCTCGATGTGGGAACTCTCTCAAACGTGCGAACCTCGAGTAGCTCCTCTCACTCCTTGAGCAGGTTCATCAAACCTCGAGCAACTCCTCATCAAACCTCGAGCAGCAGCTCCTCATCAATCCTCGAGCTGCTTCTCTCGAGCAGGCTTTCTCAGAGGCTAGCTTCTTCATTATCATCATCGAGAGACTTCCTTCGTCGACCAGTTTCTTCAGCTTCTCATTCATCGACCAGCTTCTCCTTCATCCTTCATTGAAGCTGATCTCCACCGTTTATTTTCTTTGTTGTACTTTGTACTTTCATTTACTTGTTATTGTACTGTCAACAGAGTGTTGCCTATGTAAAAGGACTCTCATTGTATTCATTTGTACTGATTCAGAATATTCGAGTTTCATCGAGATTCTTTCATCATCAATAATTTTTTCAGATGTTCATTTCTGAATTCTCTCTTTATTTTCATTATCGTTCTGTTCAAGAACTCAATATTGTATCAGAGCAAGGCTTCTGTCGTCTCTGAGCTTGAAGCTTCGATCTTCGATCTCTGGTTCTCTTCCTCTTAGTCTTCTGTTTCGATCATCCCTGATCCGGCCAATCTTGGATGGTTTGGAGAACGGGAGAGAAGAGGCATCTCAAGCGATCGGGAAAGAAAGCTTCAGCCTTTGGAGCGCTGGGTCTGAGCTTCATCATCTCTGTTTTCCGCCATTTGAGCTCTGCTTCAGCCTTCTTCATCTTCTTCCTTCCTGCCTGAATGATTTGCTGGTCTTTCCTTCGAATTCAAAGAAGGAAGCTCATCGGATCATGCCCAGGATATCAGGGAAGCGCCATATCGGGTTTGTTTTTCAAGCCTGATTCTTTCTTCTTCTTGTCTTCTGCAACTTTCTCCGATTTCGGTGATGAACATGGAATCGCAAGTTGTGAGCAAGAACGCAACGAATCGTGCGATTATTCAAGATCGCCGATCGTCTCTCACTCCGATCATCAAGGAGTTATTTATTGGTTTTCTGGTTTTCAACCGGAGACTCTCATTTTCTTCCTATTCATCTTCTGGGTTCATCATCCATAATCATTCTGACATGGATGAGCTGAAGGAGAGGGTCAGATTCCGCCATTAAAGCTCGTGTCAGAGCTCACCCTCAGTCATCGTTGATCATTATCCGAGCGATAGTTTTTCCGGCAACGTCATCTTTTTTGCCCATTATCAAAACAGGAATCTGAGAATCAAGTATGGTCCTTGTTTTCTCAGGTTCTTGCCGGCGTTAATTATTCTTCTTAATTTGGTCGAGGATTCATGAAGATCGTTAAACCGTCAAGAACAAGACTGAAATCCTTGACGGGTCTGCTCAATGGATCTGTTCAAAGATTGGGTTTCTTGACACATCCTTTCCCTTATTCGATCTACGAAGATCCACCTCTGGTCAGTTCTTGGATCTCGCCGTTGCTGCAAATTTTATGGCATCTATAAGCTGTTCGGTCAGGGGGTGCGAGGCTCTTCGATCAACATTAATCCCGTTCATGGTACTTTCTTGAGAAAGTCCAGGAGGATCTCAAGCTCGCACTTCTCCGAAGACGACGTCAAATTCTCGGCTTTTCCTCGCGTCATCTACCGAGCACCGAGGAACGTCTCACGGATGTCTATCTCTCGCCGAACCATAAACACTCTCTCGACACCGATGAAAACTTGATTCTCCTCGATCCTTTTCTCTCAAGGATCAGAATTGTTGACCATTTTTTGACATTTGACGAAGATTGTTCGTCGAACATCTTCGTCAACCTCGTCGATCTCATAGCTCGTCGACACTCCAGTTTCAAGGGGATCTCCTCTACGTCGTCAGAATCACAGAACTCACCGATATGGTTCACACCAAGTTATCTCGTCGTCACTTCAAAGAGCTTCTGGGTTCTTCGTTTTTCATCGTTTCTTCTTGCGTTCTATATGGCAGCGCTTCGCTTCTTCAATTTTGATAGCTCCGCAACGATTTTTTTAAGTTTTTGAGCTATTATTCAGGCTCTTACTGATCGTTGACTTTCACGAGTTTATCAAAAATGTTTTGACCACTGTTCCCCTGGATCAATGAAGAGCTGTGCATATAGCCTTTATCAAAAGGAACTTATGGAGAAGAGAATTATGACGAAATAGCCACTGGAATGGAGCATGATCGTCCATTCATCGAGAGGTTCCTCCAACTCTTCATCATCAGTACGAAGAAGTATTCTGCCTACATTCAGCATTTTTTTTCATGTCCAAGTTGTACCTCCTCAAACCTCTTTGATCGGTCCATCTTGAGGGGGTGTATTAAGAATATAGAGGAAATTAACACTGAGTAAACACTCATGTCAGGAATTCATCAAGCTCGCTCACTTCCTCAAACTCGTTGAGCTCGCTTTTCCTCACTGTTCCTCGATGTGGGAACTCTCTCAAACGTGCGAACCTCGAGCAGCTCCTCTCACTCATCGAGCAGGTTCATCAAACCTCGAGCAGCTCCTCATCAAACCTCGAGCATCAGCTCCTCATCAATCCTCGAGCAGCTTCTCTCGAGCAGGCTTTCTCAGAGGCTAGCTTCCTCATTATCATCATCGAGAGACTTCCTTCGTCGACCAGTTTCTTCATCTTCTCATTCATCGACCAACTTCTCCTTCATCCTTCATTGAAGCTGATCTCCACCGTTTAGTTCCTTTGTTGTACTTTGTACTTTCATTTACTTGTTATTGTACTGTCAACAGAGTGTTGCCTATATAAAAGGACTCTCATTGTATTCATTTGTATTGATTCGGAATCATCGAGTTTCATCGAGATTCTTTCATCATCAATAATTTTTTTCAGATGTTCATTCCTGAATTCTCTCTTTATTTTCATTATCGTTCTGTTCAAGAACTCAATAGCATCGAAGAGGTCGCTCGTGAAGTGTAGAGACTCCGCGTAGCAGCTTCAGACTTTCTGCTCGTTGTCTCGTACAATGTTGATGTAGCGTTCCAAGCTTGTGTTGGTGCGCTTGATGTAAGCCAATAAGAACCGCGTCTTGTGTTCTTCCATGGCGCACAAGCTCTCCTTTCCATGGTTGAGCGGGCCGATGGAGACCACTTGCGGTGTGTACGCCTTTTCGTTGACCTGCCGCAGCCGCTCGGAGACTCTGTAGATGCAGCACCTCAAAGACAAGGAAGAACCTTTCATACTCCGGTTTCATCGATTCTGTCAAAACAAATTTCATGTTTTTGATGTAGTTCGGAGGCTCGTGAAATGTAGAGATTCCACGTAGCAGCTTCGTACTTTCTGCTCGTTGTTTCAGACAATGCCGGTGTAATGTTCCAAAGATGAAAGATTTCAATGATGAAAGCAACATCGACGAGAACTACCTTAACGAGCTCGTCGCTCGTGAAATGCAGGGACTTGAAGTTTTTTAACAAACATATAACATGAAGAGTTACATCATCAAAAACAAAAGGGTAATTAGCGGCATAAATGGCCAAAGTTTTTGAATTCCCTTAGGCATGATGCCAATGTCAAAAAACGACGGCAAAAGTCCCCAATGTGCACTAATCACACTAATCGCAAAATTTCATCCAACTAATTGGATGGCTGTTAGTCAATTGATGATGTGGCAGTGTTGACCGCCACGCGGACAACTACATGGCATGCCACGTCATTTTTAATTTGTTTCCCACGTTTTTTTTTTTGCAATTCTTTCACGTGACTCACTTTTCTTCTCGCCTTCTCACACGTTGCCACGTGTCCATTCTCTCTTTCCCACACTATGCCATGTGTCATCCGAATAACTAGCCATTTTTTTTTTTGCATTTGTAAGGTTGAAACCCAGAGCCCAAAGAAACAAAACACTAAACCACCGAAGTTATTTGGTGACAAATTGTAATGAATGTAACAATTTAAATAGCAAACATATTAAGAGATTATCAAGATAAGTATAATTTAACTAAACCAATAGGAAATAATCTTGTATAATTCTCAACAATCAAAAGGGTTCATGTTAGTCGAGTCACATTATTCATTTTTTTTAATTTCTATAGATTTAAGATCACCATGTTTATTAACTAATCATAATAAGCTAGTTACAGTAGCTATGCTAAACTCATTATATTTATTTTATTAGTCGTGATATAGTTAATAAATAGATTTATTTCATATTTATTTTACTTTTTTAAATTATCATAAAATGTAAGTTATTTAAAACTTATAAGTAGGATAATATTTACAACTTTAGTAGTATTTTCAACCACTGCCCGAAAATAAAATTATAAGTAGGATAATATTTACAACTTTAGTAGTATTTTCAACCACTACCCGAAAAAATGACGGATAATATTCGAAAAAATATCTCACATATTAATTGATATGTTTGCTATTTAAATTGTTATATCCATTACATTTTGACACCAAATACCTTTGATGTAGTAATTTAGTGCTTGTTTATCTGGGTTTGGTCATGGGTTCCAAAATACAAATACAAAAAAATATTTTGGTGACTTATTTGGATGACACGTGGGACAGTGTGGGAGAGAGAAAGAAAATGTACACGTGGCAATGTGGGAGAGAGCGAGAAAATAAGTAGTCCCCGTAAAAAAAATTAAAAGAAAAAAAGAAGTGGCAATTTTTTTTTTAAAAAAAATTACATGGCGTGCCACGTAGATGTCCGCGTGTCAGTCAACACTGCCACATCATCTGTTGACTAACAATCATCCAATTAGTTGGATGGAATTTTGCGATTAGAGTTATTAGTGCACATTGGGGACTTTTGCCGTCGTTTTTGGGCATTGGCATCATGTCTAAGGGAATTCGAAAACCTTGGCCACTTATGCCGCTAATTACCCAAAACAAAATTAAAAATTCATTCGCACTAATTACTAAAACACATGAGGACTTGTATCATTATTTACTCCTCAATTATGACTACTTTGCATCTTACTTGACAACGATTATAGCAAGATGTGTTTTGGCTCGAATGCGGCAAAAGAATATTTGATTTTGGCGGTATTAGCTCTTCAATATTTTGACACCAAATATATTTCTAAATTCAATATATGATGTGGCACTGGCACGACACATTATTACGAAATCAAGTATGAAATGTCAGTATTATTGATTAGCATTAAAGAGTGTTCTGTTATATTTCGATGAAGTTAAGTACAACATTGAGTACTTTTGCCGGTGTTAACCCGTTGTTTAATAATGAAAACGGGATTAAATTGCAATTATAAACTAACGATCGATTATTTCAATCTTAATTGGCAACAAAGCTCATTGACTCCTCCTCCGGTGCGTCCACAAGCAGTGGATCCTCTCTGTCCGTACAATCTTCTTCCTCTCTCTGAACTGCGATAGCAATGGCGATTTCTTCTTCTCCTTCTCCTTCTCCTCCTGGTTCTTCTTCTCCTTCGTCTCCTCCTCCAAAAGGATGGCTCAGCCTCAGCAACATCCCGTCCATAGCTTCTCGCATCTACTTCTTCCTCATCATTCTTCAAATCCCTCTCTTCAGGTACTCGCTCGTTCGACTCGTCAACTTTGATGTTCGTTGCTTCGCTGAATTTTCCTCTTCGAATCTCGTCAATTACTTCCAAGATCTGTTGCCTGTTTCGCGATTTCTTTGCTTTTTGTAATCGATCTTTTTCCTCGTGATGAAACTATATCGAGTTAGATTCAAAGCTAAGCTATGCTGTATCGTTATGTATTTCCACTGTTATTCTTTTTGATTTGGTGACAAAAGCATCGTATCAAATGAAAACTGAATTCTAATGTACCAAATGAAAGCTAAGCTATGCTGTATCGTTATATATATATATGTATGCATATATTATAGCTATGTTGTGAATTGAATCAACTGCTTGTAAGCCGACTGAACTACCTGTATCAAGATCTAGAAGATTTGGCTTTTCTTTTGTTGCTCGATTCTTGTGTTCGACTGTAAAACTGTAGAAATCCTGGAACTAGTAAATTTGGAATATTGAGTCGAATTAGGTTCCGGAGTTACCTGAGAAATCTGAATTGGAGCTTCTGTTTGACAGGGTTCCCTGCCGATCTGGAATGTGTACAACGCCGTTGCATGTGACATCGTCCCAGTTGGTTGCAAGTGAGATTTTCCCGGCTGCGGTGGTGAAGACTCTCCTCTATCCCGGAGCCGCCGTGAACGGGATTGCCAAGGACATGACTCTTCCGCGGTGGGATAGCCTCTTCGAAATCTATAACTTGACCAGTGTGAAAGAAGCCTCTCCAGTGACTGATCTCCAACGTCTGGAGGTACTGTTCTTCACTCATTGACTATATCTTTTCATAATTCATGTAATAGAAGACTTGTTTCTTTTTCTTTTGCTAACTTTTTATACAAGCATATGTACTATACTTCGTTCTAATCCAGTTTCCGAGTTTCTCGATACCATAAACACCGGACTCGTTACCGATGATTGAAGTTTGATAGCATCTAGGATCTTAGTTTAGCCTTTCGAGATCTCTGATGAAAAACCGAGCACTAATCTATTCCCATGCCGTATTGTGAAATCAGAACCAAGCAGGGTCGCTTCAGAATTTAGTTTCCAGTTCCCTGCTAAAATCGTAGTTTAGGCTTTCAGGATTTTCTGAGAACAAAAAAACGAGCAATCGAGGCCAATGTACCAAATTGGTATTTTGACATTAGAACAATTAGGATCACTTCTGATCTGCAAACTTGTGCAATTTCCTCCATCTGTCTCAATTTGAATCCATTGGGTTCACATACTTTTGGCAGTGAACTTCTTTCACTGTTGTTATTTCGTACAACTCATTTTCCCGGATTTGCCAGGTTCTCGCCGGAAGCTACTTCTCAGTGGCTGGAGCGCTGGTGTGTCTGCTAAAACCGGGAAGGATGACCATGTTCGGAACGCTCCTCATAATATGGGGCCTCGTGAAGGAAGGCATCCTTGGAAAGCCTGCAACCACGGACCCCACAAAGGCGATCTACATGTATCCCACCATGGTGCTCGCTCTCATCTGCTCTTTCTCGTCTGTCAAGTACGATCTGAAGAAGGTAACCCGAGCAGCTCCCGCCAGACCCCTGGCCAAACCTCTCAGAGGCTCTTCAAAGTCCAAACTCAAATGAGGCTCAAGGATTGACCCGTATTCCGAGCCTGTGTTTCTTTACAACCGTCAAACACTGTTTTTCGCTAGAAAAATCATTTATTGTGTCTTAGAACGTTCCGAATCTGAGGTGAAGATTTTGCCGTGGAATTCTCACGTGTGATAATCGGAGTATATTAGTCTCCAACAACAAAGTAGAGTAAATTAGTTATGGGTATTGCTATAACTGAAACACGATAAACAACGAAAATATAAAGAGAGGGATTTATCACCGAAAGAAAATAAATAACAACTAGGTTAATTAGCTTTTATCGGTCCGATCTCTTCGCTTCGACAATAAACCTTAAAAAAATGTGTACAAAATCATAGGCGAAAATACAACATAAGATGCGTTTCATGAGTTGAAACTACCTCTTAATTTGAAATTTAGTACTACTCAAATTTTGAAGAAAAAAATAAAAATAAAACAGTAAATCTAATCCCCCACTGGCTCAAGTCACAAATCATACGTAATTAAGTTTAATACGAGAATACTGTGAAAGTCTCGTATACAACTTAATTACGTATGTAGTCCCAAATTATTCTACACTCAGTCACTTTTAAGTGTCACTTGCTGTATTTTAATTGCATATATTCTTCTAAAGACGTGCAAGCACGAGGGACAAAGTTCTCTTCAACGCATTGAATATTAAACAAATTTTGTGTTTATTACTTTACATTATACTAGCGGACGGCACCGCGCGAAGCGCGGTGGCGAGAAAATATCTCATATATTACAAATTTTAAGCATACAACGTAGAAAAAAATGATTGAGTCATTTTTGCTTATGAAACATAGAGACGAAATTCGCACATCTATCATAAAGAAAGAATCAACAACACTAATAGCGCTTTTACAAATTATAGTTCGAACAACTTACTTTTGAATTTTTCCTAATTTAGTTTATGATTCCATGTTCATCCTTGAACACAACTCTAATTCTCTAGAAAGAATGTCTCAGTCACATCATGTAAATCCTCCATTTAAAAAAAATATACAATTTGATCGAAATGTCACACGCGAAATGTAAATATACTGCATGATCCTTAATATTCGTGAACATCATCTCGAATTCAATAAAATTTACATTAATCAATTATGTAGCGCTTGAGAGTGATTCCATAATTTATACGTTTTAATATATATATGCATATATATATAATATGACCATACTACACTAAAAAGAGAAATAATTATGACTATAATTAATTTGTTAAACTATGATCTCTATGTATTTTTCTCGGACATGAGCAAACATCTTATTTCCTCTAAATATCATTGAATTTAAACAATCAAAAGAAGCAAAGAAATAGCTTTAGAAAATGCTTAACACTCGCATAATATTCTTTGGTTACAAATCTCCAGAATCCTCATGAATCAGAAAATGTATAAGTAAAGGATTAAATTTTCAACGATTGTTAATCAAAATGTTTGCTTATCGGTGCCTACCGTTGACTTATCCGTGATAACCGTTATCATTTTAAACTTTTCCATCGATTAACGCTAAGCTTTCCAAAAATGATTATCAGTAAAAAGAATGCGGAAAAAGTATTTTGGAACAACTATTGAAGGAAATAAAATAGGGTATAAATAACCTCATTTCGCGAGAAACCGTTGATTTCGGATGTTTCTCTTTCTTTTTCTCCCAAGAAACCGCAACTTTATATTTTCCAGTTAAAAAATCGAGCTGGTAAGCTACTGTATTTTCAATGGTTTTGAATCATTAGAGGAGATAATCGATTGAGTGGCATACATGTTTGTAAGTTGGTATTTTCTCATTTTTAAAGGGATTTTTCAAATTTCTTTTCTAGTTGAAGAGAGGTTATGGCTCGAATTGTTAAAAATATATGATTTGATATTTTTTTTCTTCGTAAATCTACTAATTTAAATTACTTTTATTGAATTTTAATAAGTTAGAGACTATAGAGTAAAGGTTTATAAAAGTTTAAGTTGAAAATTCAAAAAACATTATTACTTTACTTAAATTGAAAGATTTTTTTATTTGTTTTGTTGACATATTTATATGAATATATGTATAGATTTTTTATTTCTTGAATTATTTTTTCAGATCTACCTATTTTTCAAAAAAAAATTATGTACGTGCGACAAAAGTATCAAAAAATCAAATTTTGTGAATTTTGACGATTTTTTCTCACTTTTCACGATGATATATCTTTAAGATATTGTATGTACTTATAGATCTGCGTGTTTGACGTAATTTATTTTCAGCTTACCCGATTTCCGAATTATTGAGTTTATTGCATAAAAGTACCAAAAGTTTATTGACGTAATTCTTGATGTTATGTGTTTCAAATATTACATGCAATTACAGATCTATGTTTTTAGGTAATTTATTTTCAGATTTGAGCTTAATCCAAAATTTTCCTTTTATTATGGCAAAAGTAACAAAAGTTCATCTTATGTCATTTTTTAGGTAATTAATTCATTTTCTTGATGTTTAGGGTAATAAATATTATCAAGTAAATTTTTTGAGATAATTAAATGACCGTTTGTTTTTTAGTTCAATTTCCAACAAGAGTGCATTGAGTTGCATAAAATAAAAATAAAAAATGATAATTGTGATTGTGCAAGCGTACAAAACCTTACCAATTACACCATTGCCAAAGCCACCATAGTCGACGGCACTATTGAAAAAAGCAATCCAAAAAAATTGCTTAAGTACAAAAGTACAACGAAGAAATGGAAATGAGAAAGAAGCATAATATAAGTGAGTTGATAGTTATTAAAAATTAATATGGTCCTTTTTGTATTCTAATAACATTTCTTAATTAATTATAGCATACATCTATCATTAACTCTCCACGAAGGCACCATCACAATGAGAGAGGAATTCTCAAATGCCTTGATCTCATTATTGTGCCAAATACCTTATGCTCTTTGTAGTTCCTCATTTTCTCAAGGTAACCTTGATAATATTGTGCCACGTCATCTCGTAGTTCCTTCTTATATATATATATATATATTATTCAATTATCTTCTCTTTGACTTCCCATCTCTATTGCAAATGTAATTTTTGTTGCCATTTTTTTAAACCTGATTCTCCGTTGGTGTTCATTAAATAATGAGTGAATCTCGGAACATTCAATTAAATTTATGATAGTTCAAGGTGTTTATGCTGTTAATCTCTCTAAAATTAACAAGTTAACCATAAAAAAAGGGTAGCGACGGGAACAGCTCCTTTACAAAGCGTGAGAATGTCCAATCAAATTTATTATATTTTAGAGTATTTATGCCGCCAATTTCTCTAATAATTGTAATTAATTAAGCATAATATTTTGTCTTTACCGTGTCAGTGTAACTACAGATCCTGGAAGCTTAGATGGGACGTACTTCACACCTTCCCCTTCGTTGGAGACAAATCTGTTAAACGCGTAGTTGACTGACTTTGGACCCTACTTGTCAACTCCTTCATACATCAATATATATATATATATATATACATATATGCGAGTCTATTTGATCAAAGTAGTACAATAACATCGCAAAAGCTTCCCAATTTGCCTATCATCCTTCAAACTCACCACAGGCACAGGCTTCATCTACAAAAACAGGTAAAGCATTATTATTTCTTGTTTTTTGTTGTTCATGATTCCTTCTTGTTCATCGTCATTTTCTGAGCTTAATCTTCTATTTTGGGCCACGAGCTTTCATTGAATAAACTTATTCAAACAAACAAATAAATAAAATCCAATGGATAATTATTGAGAGAAAGTCAGTCATTTGTATGATCCAAAATTATTCACAATCATTGCAGTTTATACCATAAATGGAGTCTCAAGCCTCAGTCCAGATGAAAAAGGAAAACAATAATAATGAGCCTCCGATCGACATCGAAAACCCGAAATCCATTTTGGTGAAATCGATGAAATCGGAGTACGAAAGGTTGTCTTCTTTATCGTCGAGGTGCTGTATCTACAGAGTCTCCGAGCGGTTGCGTCAGGTCAGCGAAAAGGCGTACACGCCGCAGGTTGTCTCCATTGGCCCGCTCCACCACGGAAAGGAGAGCTTATGCGCAATGGAGGAGCACAAGACGCGGTTCCTGTGGGCTTACATTAACCGCACTAACACGAGCTTGGAACAATACATCGAAATTGTCCGAGACAACGAGCAAAAAGTCCGAAGCTGCTATGCAGAATCCCTGCATTTCACGAGCGATGAGCTCGTCAAGATAGTTCTCGTCGACGCCGCTTTCATCATCGAAATCTTGCTCAGGAACAATTTCGAGGAGTTTCAAGACAAGCACGACCGGATCTTCAAGAAGCCGTGGATGTTGCAGGACATCTGGCCCGACCTGCGCTTGCTCGAGAATCAACTCCCGTTTTTCATCATCGATGCCCTCTTTTTCCCTAAACGGATTCCGTTGCTTTCTGGGGAAGAAAACGTCTCGATTGTCAAGCTTCTGCACAGATTCTTCAAAGATTTGTTGCACTTGGAAGGGACAGAGATAAACCTCTGTAAGATCTCATCATCTTCTGAGGTAGATCATATCGTCGATTTCCTCAGAAGCTTGTACATTCCGCTCGATTCCGACGCGAAAGTGAAACTCAAAGCCCTAGCCACGCCTACCGTGACAGAGCTCCACTGCGCCGGAGTCAAGTTCAGGCCGGCGCCGAGCAAGAACATGTTCGACATCAAATTCTCCAACGGCGTTTTGGAGATCCCGAAGCTGGTTATAAGCGACGAGATCGAGCTCACGCTCCGAAACTTGCTCGCGTTCGAGCAGTGCCAGTTCGAGAAGAACAACTACCTGAACGACTACGCCGTGATGATGGACCGCCTCATCAACACAGCAAAGGATGTGGATTTGCTGGTGGAATACGGCGTCGTCGAGAATCGATTAGGCGACAGCAGCGAAGCGGCGACCCTGATAAACAAGCTCGCCGACGGGGTCACGATGGACTACGACAACTTCTACTTCGCCGCCACTTCTAAGCAGCTCGACGTGTACTGCAAAACCTCGTGGCACAAGTGGAAGGCGAACTTGAGGCAGCGCTACTTCAACACGCCGTGGGCGACCATCTCCGTGATCGCAGCCGTTCTCCTCCTCATTCTCACCGCCATTCAGGCCGTCTGCTCTGTTATCTCTGTTATTGACGACAAATCGCCATTACATTGAGAAGGGTTTGTGAAGAATTTCCAGGGTAGTAGCTCATATATATAAGTTGTACAAAGGAAACATAAATTCCTGTTGTTGTTTTGCTAGATAGTTGTGCATTAACTTTCTATCTTTTCTCAGTTAAACGGTAGAGTCCTTAATCTCGTTACGGGATTGATGATACACAAAGAACACAAAGGAAAGAAGAGCCGTAGAACTCAATGTCGTCACAATGTGAGAGAGATTGAGTTAATTAGGGTTTATATAATTTCATGAATGAGAATCAGACCGAATTATAGCATTAATGAAAACTTAATGACATGAATAAAATTTAAGCAGTAAATGCAATAGTGGTGCATAGGGGCTACACGACGAAGCTTTGGCCTAGGGCTCGGATTTGCCAGGTTCTCGCCGGAAGCTACTTCTCTGTGGCTGGAGCGCTTGTGCGTCTGCTAAAACCGGGAAGGATGACCATGTTTGGAACACTCCTCATAATATGGGGCCTTGACAAGGAAGGCATCCTCGGAAAACCTGCAACCACGGACCCCACGATCTTAGCAGGGAACTGGAAACTAAATTCAGAAGCGACCCTGCTTGTTTCTGATGTCAAAATACGGTATGGGATTCAGAGATAAACTAGATTGGTTTGGTATCTTGTCTCGAGTGCTCATTTTTTCATCAGAGATCCCGTAAAGACTAAACTAAGATCCTAGATATTATCAAACTTCAATCACCAGTAACGAGTCCGGTGTTTCTGGTATCGAGAAACCCGGTAACTGGATTAGAACAAAGTATAGTACATATGCTTGTATAAAAAGTTACCAAAAGAAAAAGAAACAAGTCTTCTATTATACGAATTATGAAAAAGATACTGTCGATGAGTGAAGAACAGTACCTCCAAATGTTGGAGATCAGTTACCCAAGAGGCTTCTTTTACACTGGTCAAGTTATAGATTTCGAAGAGATCGCTCCACCGCCGGGGTAGAGGAGAGCCTTCACCAATGCAGCGGGGAAAATCTCACTTGCAAGTTGCAACCAACTGGGACGATGTCACGTGCAATGGCATTGTCGAAATTCCGGATCAGCACGGAACCCTGTCATCAGAAGTTTCAATACAGATTTCGCAGTTAAATCACGGAACCTAATTTAACTTAATATCCAATTCATCAGTTCAAGGATTCCTAAAATTTAACAGTCAAGACTAGAATCGAGCAACAAAAGAAAAACCACATCTTCTAGATCTCGACACAGCTAGTTCAGTCGGCTTACAAGCAGTTGATTCAATTCACAGCATAGCTCTAATGTATGTATATTTATATATACATATGAAACAAATTGATACAAAATAAGTGAATTTGGTTAATTAGGGCTTCAGTTTTCATTTGAAAAGATGCCTTTGTTACCAAATCAAAACGAATAACATTGGAATTACATAACGATACAGCATAGCTTAGCATTGAATCAAAGTAGAGATAGCTTCATCATTAAGATCGAAAATAATTAATCATTGTCTATAATTACAGTTTAATCCCATTTTCATTTAGAACAATGGGTTAACAGTGGCAAAAATACTTAATTTTTTACTGACATTATACTTAAATACTTACATTAAAAAATTAACGATTAACATACTTCATCAAAATGTACAAAACATTGCAACATGCTGACGTTTCATATTAATGTATGTGTCATGCCACATCATATAACTGACATTTCATATCAGCTGATACATATATATAACTTGTACAAAAGAAACAAAAATATCAGTCTGTTTTGCTAGATAATTATGAACTTACTTTCTATTTTCTCTTGGTTAATACGGCCCGCGACCTTAATCTCGTTTACGGTATTTATGATACACAAAGAACACAACGGGCGCAAAGAGGCCTACTTATATTTCAGAATTCATGTCAGTTTTCAAATGGTATTCAAAACTCTTAAGTCTATCCAGTTTACCACTTTATTAAATATAAGGAAATGTGTTTCTCTGTACCCTCTTTTTCCCTTGATGCAAAAGTAACCCTCTGTTTTTATTCAAACTGCCATGATATAACCTATAAGTATAATTTGACAATACTACCCTCTTATATTTCTAATTTTTTTATTATTTTCTCAAGAAATTTTAAATCCCGAAAATTGAAGATTGATAATAATTTAGCATTTTGGAAGATTAAAATGCTTAACTAGGAACCAATTTTGGGTTTTTGAAAACGGTGGGAGCGTATAAATATGAAACCAAAATACCCTTTAAGTTATTATATTAAGCTGTTTTCAAAATAAGGGTACATTTATAAAAGCGGAATCGCGTTAAATATATATTAACAAACTAAACTTACTTGAATGAATTACATGCCAAGTATATCATCTTTGCAAGCTTTGTCAAATGCTGATTCCATGCAAATAGAACCGTTTTCCTTTGTATGTAATCACTTTGAATTCAGCTCCAACACACCATAGATGACCCTGCAAGTCCAACACTTCCTTCATTCCCGCCGTTTCCCACACGAAACCGTGAAGCGCAAGTGCTCGGTACAGTTGCTTTACTCCACTCGACACCATTGGTTCATCATCTGAGCTCAAAACCCTTCCCATACACAAGCAGAAGCTCTTCTGACCCTCGTTCGCATAGATCCCGCCGCATAAATCAACCCCAACATCCCTAACACTTCCGAACAGGTAATATAACAAGAGTGTGAACAAGCACTGCGACGAGAAACCCAGAAACTTGCTTAGCTTCTTCTGCACTAAGCTCGCTTGATGCTGAACTTCCTTGTACCCGATGCTCTTATCCATCAACACGTCCTTGATCTGGGACAACCCGTCTTTCATGGTCTCCAGCTTCACCACGTGATCGACGAGCACGTCTTCAGTTTTCAAGCACTCAATGAGGTCGTTGAACATCTCGAGGACGTCTTCCCATTTCGGAGAAGCGGAAGATCGAGTGCCTTTCACCGGTGCGAGACGCATCCACGAAATGGAATCAACGTCGCTTGAAATGACGGTTTCGTTCAACAAACTCAGACAATTACCAACGATCTGATGGCCCATGTGAGTCCCTTTGCTCGGGAATTTATAGTTCGCGTATTCCAGCTCGGGTTTCAACCCGTTGAGGATTTCCTTCAGAGCTCCCGTCAATATGCGCTGTTGCGTCACTTGAGGGCAAATCGTGGCACGGATCACCTTCCTCTGTTGAGCAGAGATGTTAAGGAAATTGGCCACATTGGTGAGTGAACTAACCGTCATCGATTCTCTCTCGCTCGGTTCGCTAAAAGAAACCATTGATCTCGACATGTTAGCTTTCATTGCCAGCTGGACAGAAGGAGACCCAATCAAGACTCTAGAAAGCGACTTGAAACTACGCATCTTTTGCCCAGCCCGGTCATTAATAAGGATCGAGCCATCCCGAACGTCAACGAGCCTTCCATCTACCGAATCAACGTTTTTCAACAGCCGAGCCAGTTTGGTTACCTTCAGAAACGCCTTCTCTCTCCACTCCGGCGAGGCTAAGAGCTCTTCGTCAGGCAAATCCTTTGAGCAATGGTACAACATTGCATTTGAATTCAAGCGCAAAGCCTCACTGTGCTTGTTCCTCACACATTTTCCACCAACGTATAGGAACTTCTCTAAGTGTTTCACAACCATTTCCAAAACAAAATAAAACCTTAATACACTTTATCTTGGTTCAGGCAATTCATCAAACAGCTGGAGATCAAGACTGCACAAACATACACAGAAACACAACCACTCAAACTCAATTGTCTATAAAAATATTATATATATAACTATAATCTATACTTACGATATATATCGGGAAATACAGAAACTTCGCCGGAGTTTAATCACCGGCGAGTCTTCGCTCTACCACTTAAGCACCGTCGGCTGATTATGAAAATGTTTTATGTGACGTGGCATTTTCTTATTGGCTGCGTTTAATCGGGTCGAATCTTGTAACCGGATATTGAGCCGGGTCTTCGATTATTGGTCCATTTGATACTTCATCTTCATGGGCATGCATGATATATTGATATTCAGAATATAGCATTTTCTGGTTGTTCTCATTTTTGAATAATTATTTTCAAGAGATAGATTATAAAATTGTTTTTTGATTTGTTTTCAAAATAATGTTTGGTTGATACTATTTTTTAAAAAGAAAAAAAAAATCATCTTTGGTGAAAGGTTTGTTTTGCAAGAAATATTTTAATGTGTGAAATAAAATGTTATTATTAAGTTATATTGTGACGAAAGTGGAAACCCTCCAAAATTTAATAAAAAATATTATATTACAAAATATTTAAAATATGTGAATGTGTAATTAAATAGATTTATAAGTTATTGTTATTTATAATTAATACCTCTAAAATATAATAGGGTTAGTAACGACATAAGTACAAAAATAAAAGTTAATTTTAATGCTAATAAAAATAAAAATATTAGGCACTTGTGCCGTTATTATAAAATATTAAGTACTTATGCCACTATTATAATAATATTGAGGATGAATTTTTGGTGAAATTGTCACCAGAGAACTTGAAAACACCATTTTTATTGTTTTCAATTGCAAGTTTAATTTTAATTAAATGAAAATGTCATTTTCTAGAACATTTTAATAGTAATGTTGCACCAAATATGTTTTTGATTTTCCAATCACTGTATAACGGTAAAAAATCAAAGAAAATGATTTCTACTAAACAAGCTATTGGAGTTTGGAATTTGTGTATGTAGTTTCTTTTTTACAAATAGGCTGTGATAAGGAAATTGAGAAAATTAAAAACTTTGGTGAACTAACAACATGCTTGCGTGGAAATTAAAAGGGGAATTTAGCTTTTAAAAGCTAATGCCATTTAATTGAATTGGATAATAAAAGTAAGCTTGTTTTTGCTATCATTGACCATTCTTAACTTACGAATCCAGTGAGTTAATTTGTCTCCCACTATCTTCTGTCTTTTTATTTTTTTTAACTGGACTATCGTATGTTTCATATGTCCAATTGGCATTAAATGTTATATATATAGATATATAGCTAAAATGCTAAAAGGGAATTGTGAGTGAGAATTGAACTTGATTCATTATCGATGTTACATAATCAATTTGGTAACGCTTGACAACAATTTCTAGTGACTTACCAAAATTCCTTTGTAACCCTAAAATGCGTTTGGTAACTATGATCGGCGTCTAGATTTTGTTTGTTTTGCACTTGAGAGCTCATTAACGGGGTTCCGGAAGTTTCGTTGATCGTCAGATTTCCAGTTGTAACTTAGGTATATGTCATACATAGTCGTCCAAACGGTCTTAAGCGTCGTAGAAAATTAGACAAATCAAACTTTGAAGAGAGTTTCCTTTACATCATGCGGAATGCGGAAAATTTTCAAGAGTTAGGCCACATCATATCAAAACGACATGACTCAACAAGAGCAAAGAACCAAAGTTACATGCATTATTTAAATTTGTTTCCTTCGTTTTATTTTTCTCCCACTAGTTTCACAATGTAAAACATCTTTAGAATACCCATTACAGTTTAGATTTCATGCGTAATATTGACGAGGCCGAACATACGATATCGATAGAGAAGAATGACGTCGACGTAAGACCTAGCTTTGGGAGACCGTAACTTTTAATTTGAATGTCTGTTTTGGGCGTTTTATACCGAATAGAAGCTCGAGATTATCCAATCCCTATTTGGCTTTCTAGCTAGGTCCTAAAAACGTTGTTCTCGCGCGGGTCAAGTATTCTAGTTCATGTGCATGTGTCATATCAGTTTTTGTAATTTGTTCCAACGTCTCGAATGCTCTTGTGAGGACCCAAAATTGGTACCGAAACTCTTTAATTGTTGAAAGAGCTCTAACTGTCATTCGTGCACGAATCAACAACCGATCGAGCTTTGTCGATGCATCGACGGTTTGGTCAGTTGTAGCAATGGGAAGGTGTTTGAATTTAAATGAACTAGTCAACTAGTATAAGTAGATGATGCTCAATAGATATTCACTTTGCAAACAATATCAAAATAAAGCTTACACTGAAGTTACATAAAGCTCTCCTTAAAGAGAAGCCTTAGAGAATCTTACTAAAAGCTAATCAATGGAGTGTAGTAGTAGCATACACGTACCAACAATTATTAGCATTTCACTTTGCGTATACTTTTTGACCAAATTGTTTTTATTTTTTTGTTACAATTCATATCCATTATAATGTTTGCATTAATATTCTACGAGGTCAATGAGGGAACCAACGAAAGGTTAGTGCTAAAAAGTTTGGAATCCAATGTGATATATCACTCACTGCACTTTAATACTTTATCAACCTAGCTATTATTATTATTATTATTATTATTATTATTATTATTATTATTATTATTATTATTATTATTATTATTATTATTATTATTATTATTGCGGCATAAGTTTTTCATAAAGTAAAGTATTCTAAAGCTACATAAATCCTAACACTTAGGTAATTAATTTATGATAAACAAACATTGAGATATTTTATAGGTACTTATACAGCAAATATTTCTATATAATAATTTGGAAACGTGAGGTACCTAATAAATCTCCATTTTCTGTCTAATTAGACTTATCCATGCACGCCTATAATTGTACGAACTATGAAGTATGAACTAGTGATTAGTGATTACTTTTACAATGATTAAGAAGATATACTATTAAATGGAACAAAGGCACGTGCAATGCCTCTAGCTAGAGGTGAAACTGACGACTTCGCGACCTGTCGCGACGGAATCGCCGGAAATCGCCAACCCTCCCGTCGCGATGCGTCGTGGTGCCGAGTGTTGCGATCGTCGCGACGTTGAGCGAGAGAGAGAGCGAGCGAGTGTGTGTGACTGTGAGAGAGAGAGAGAGGGAGAGAGAGATCGCGACGAAGGACCCCATCGCGAATCATCGCGATTTTCACCTCCCCGTCGCGAGCCGTCGCGAAGTCCTCCTCCCCGTCACGAGCGTCGCGATGGCTCCATTTTGGTCGTGAGCTGCAGCTCTACCTCTAGCTAATTAATAGTCTTATTCACTTACTAATATTGATGAAACAATAGTTGCTAAAAACTACGCAATCTGACTTGATTCTCTAAATAATTAACTATTAATAATCATATTTTGAATATGAATGGTACATTTACATATATATACATATGTATATATGATGGTCCCAGCATGTCCAGCTTTATTAGCTCATAGTTTTAATCCAATTTATTAATGGACACCCTTTTGCTTATTTTGAAATATGCCATGAAGTTGAAAAGATCTCGACGTGGTCCACGGCACATTGCTAGTTTTTGTTTTTGTTTTTTTGTTTTTGTAATTTATTCTCTTTTTATTTTAAACAAAACGATAGATATATGCTTTATTTGAAAGTTTGAATGTTGCTTTGCAGATTTTTAGCAATGGCATACCTTCTCGATTCTCATGTACAAGGAATTCGAGTACCGCACATATACACACATACATATAGATCATCAAACTCATGAAATATAATAGATATATAAAATTAATAGCGCAAAAACCATACATATATTTAGCCTAGCTAGTACAGGAAAATATAGCTAGAAAGCTAACAAAATAGAAATGGTGTGACTTCCAACACGATAAATAAGTCTTAATCATGAAATCAAATATTAAAATAAGATAAAAGAAAATGGATATTAATCAAGGACAACATGAGATTGAGGCCAAAAAGAGTAGCAACAGAACGCGTGACATGATATGATCTTCCAACCATTTCCGCAGATAAACACTAGTACCACCTGATCAAAAGTAAAAAATAAAAAATAAAATAAAAAATCCTTATTTTGTGTAAAAAAAATATTATTGAACAATTATATATCGGAGCCCGTTTTCCTTATTTTGATATATGCTTTATTTTGGCAATTAGGTGCCGTCGTGCTGACCTAGTTGAGAGTTAAGTTCAATTTGCAAGATTTTTAATCTTCAATTATCTTCTACTAAAAAGCATTATATGCGTATATATATATATATTCATAGGTATTGCATTGCATCTTTTCATGAGAGAGAGAGAGGTCCTTACTAATACCCAACAACAAAAAGGTCGAGATGTGTAGGAGGATCAATAGGGAGACTTGGGGCCATTAGAGTCTCTTGGAGCACTGCATCTGAAGCATTCCATTCTACTCGCAAAGTTATGCTCATTGCAACCCAATCTATAATACACAAACATAAACATATATATATAGTATATATGCAATATTAATTACCTCATTTTACATTTGAAACAAATTACCATCATATTCATATGTCATACGTAAAAACACATAGTACATACACATGCAGTCATGCACACACGTCTACTTATAATATGCGTGGCCTCTGAACTACACCTGAAGAATAGTAATTCTAGTACTTAATATTGATGTTATATATATATATATACACACACACACACACACACATATATATATATATGTGGGTATTGGAACAAACTAAGAAATACCTGGTGCAAATCCAGTCACCAGACTTCCACCCCGACCGACTGGAGCCCCCGGCACCGCCTCCACTGAAGCCATAGCCGCCTCTCATGCCACGAGCCGCGTGATCAGCCTCAAACCCGGCCGCCGGCATCGATGTATCCTCCTTCATGGATCCGCATTTGAAGCAGTTGGAGCGGCTCGCAAAGTTGTGGGCGTTGCAGCCTGCGAGGCTACAATACCAGTCCCCAGGCCTGACATCCGGTCCCGTCGTGAAGCCGAACGAGCCACCGCTTCCCGACCGTCCACCGAAGCCTCCGAAGTCGCCGCCTCTCTCACCAGGCTTACCCTCGCCGCAGCGCTGGCACGAGTCCCTCCTCTGGAAGTTCAGGTGGCTGCAAGACCTGCAGTTCCAGTCTCCCGGTCTACTCATACTTATTATCTTGACCAAACCCTGGCTTCAACTATTTCTCTGAAGAAAAAAATAAGGCCATGATGTTGAATAACTAAGTAATGAATTATATATATAATGAAAAGTGTAAGTGGAGAGATCGTTTTTAACCTAGCTAGGGCAAGAAGTTGGATCAGTTTGAGTTGATTTTTTGGTGATGGGTTTTAAGGGCTTTGGGTGGGATTTTATACTTGCTTTAGGGCATCGAAAACCGGGATTTTGGATTGAAGTTGAACTGATATATACATATATGGGTGCATCATGATTATATATATATATACGTGTTTTCTTTTTGGTGCTTTTTGATATTTTGGGCTTATGTTATGCATGATTGCTTTAAGTTGTAGTACTGAGCTTCGTTGAACGAGGGGAATCACAAAAATGACGTTGAAAAGAGAGAACAAACTATGTAATAAGTATCAGTGGATAATTTGAATTCTGGGTCCTTGGGTGAATAATATGAAAGCAAAAGTATTATTCCATAAAGCTTTTTGTTGCAGTTGTTTTCTTTTTAGCTAGGGTTTCCTGGGGTGGCCAAAGCCAAATCCATAATTATCAAATTTCCTAATTAATATCCACAACTAATGTATTTATGTGTCTCAGTGTCTATATATACATGCATGCAATGCAGTTATTGTTTATATCTCATAGACATACTTTGAGTTTGTGGATATAAATATATAATATATATTTCATCTTGAATTAAATTCACTCTATTTTTTATTTTTATTTTTTTGTGTCTATGTCCCCACATCAAGTTAAAGTAGTTGATTGAGACCTCTTGAAACAACAAAGGCCTAAAACAAACATGTCTTTATATTACCATAATCCCGTGAACCACATAAGCTACTTTTGACCATGATAATATTGAGATATAATAAATAATAATTATTAAAAATAATTAAGCGAGAACTTTCCAATATATAAAACCGCAAGCTCCTTTTGGATTTCCGAGTCATAAGGATTGGATTGGAAGTAATAAAAGAATGACTATTGCCCTAAATATTATTGTCAAGGACCCATTGCTTAATTATGCTTGTCTGGTTCATGTAATTTTGAGAACCCCACATCATAAGGTTCACTATATACTAGGAAAATGGTTATTCCTTTTCAACTTAATTATTTGAATATTCTTTCTTTGTACTTAATACATATAATGACCAAAATATGTTTTACCTTTATAAGCCAATCTTATATATATATATATATATATATATATATATATACATACACATATATGTATGGTTAAATTAAATCTACACCAACAGAAACACTTAATTAAGACGAAGAATTCAATAAGTACTGAACTTGCAATTATAATTAGTCCTATTCCTTTTTATTTTTTACTTATGTCATGCCATTAAGATAGTTTTGGTATACTTAAGAGAAGCTGAAGTTCAATATTTATGTTTTTCATGGGCATATATTTGTAAGGTGTTTTAGGGTTTTTTCAAAATCAATGAAAGGGAAACGGTAGAGTTTCGATAAAGATAATTGAGCTTATCATGATGAAAGAGGAGTCCTCGAGGTTCAATGTTTTGACCATCTTTATTTTTTCTCTTTTATGATATTTATGGCTTTTTCAGTTATCATACATGCATATACATAAATGAATCCTATATATATATATATATATATACACTTCGTCTTCATATATCCCCTAGCTAGGGTTTATATATGCAAGTGCAACTTCGGAATCTGATTATGTACTATCTCTCTTTTAATTAAAGATGGTGAATTGAAAGAAGGAAAACATAAAAGTGATTGCACTAATGGGAATTATGAACTTTGAAGAAAACCCACCAATTTGTCTTGGAGAAGGGTAAAGAAGACTGTAGCAAACTGTGAAAAAGCAAAAGAAAGGAAGAGACTGATTCGATTCTCGTTGGGAAATGCTTCCATGCAATGACCATGACCAACCCAATAAACTTAACGTATACATTTAACATGCCTTTCACTTTTTTCCCTTTTTCACCGCACCTTATAATTTATCAAACAATCTTTACCTCATTGATATTTATATATTGGAATGAATATTATTAAGTATAAAGGGCCCTACCAACTAATTGACAATAAAATAAAATACTTATGAAATTATAAATCTTATTCCATCCCCGTCAATTTTCATATGTGATTTCAAAATATGCATGCTTTCTCAAGATGGTGATTCTTTTGGCTCACTCATCTTGAGCCGGATGCCATTGTTTTTGGATCGGTGTGATAATTTTAACTTTATATTGATGAAGGGTAAACTGCGGCTAATGTACCCAATGTTTGATCTTCTGCGGATTATGTACCCAATGTTTATTTTCGGCGGCTAATGTACCCAATGTTTGATCCGTTAGATATTTTCGTGTTTTCCGTCACTTGACCGTTTCCTCCTCTATATGCACAATTTTTGTATTTTTGACATAACTCACTCATTTTTTATCCAAATTTTATGCACGACCTATGGTTGGAAAGATAATATATAGATCTACAACTTTGGTGTTTTAAGTTTCGTAAAATAAGTTTTAGAAAAATACGAAATTTCAAATACAACGTAAAACTGGACATTAGTTTAATGAAAAATATTTGTTTCGAGCAAATTTTAATATACTTAATGACTTTTTATGATGAAACGTAAAACTAAAAAGTTGTAGATAAACTTTTTATCTTTCCAACGGGTATTTATTTATAAATTTTGGACAAAAAATGAGTGAGTTATTCCAAAAATATGAAATATTATTTTGCATCACATCTTTCATATTTTTGGCATAACTCACTCATTTTTTGTCCAAAATTTATAAATAAACACCCGTTAGAAAGATAAAATATTTATCTACAACTTTTTAGTTTTACGTTTCATCATAAAAAGTCATTAAGTATATTAAAATTTGCTCGAAACAAATATTTTGCATTAAACTAATGTCCAGTTTTATGTTGTATTTGAAATTTCGTATTTTTTAAAACTGATTTTACAAAACTTAAAACATTAAAGTTGTAGATCTATCTCTTATCTTTCCAACCATAGGTCGTGCATAAAATTTGGACAAAAAATGAGTGAGTTATGTCAAAAATACGAAAAGTGTGCATATAGAGGAGGATAACTCTCTAACGGTCAAGTGACGGAAAACACGAAAATATCTAACGGATCAAACATTGGGTACATTAGCCGCCGAAAATAAACATTGGGTACATAATCCGCCGAAGATCAAACATTGGGTACATTAGCCGCAGTTTACCCTATTGATGAATTCTAATCAAGGTTCAAAATGCCGTTTTTGCCGAAAAATCGTTTGCCGTTATCGACGGAGTAATCGTTTACCGATCGATTTATCGATGGAAAACCTATAAAAATTATCGTTTGCCATTATCGAAACTTATCAAACTTATCGATGGATTAATCGGTTATCGATGAAAAACCTATAAAAAATTAAATTATAATAACAATTATTATTTACAAATTATAAGTTGTAACTTGTTAGTCAAAATGCTCTCTTTAGTTATTTACTATTAGATAAAATATGCTTATTTGATAAATTTTGGAAAGAGTCAAAGTCATATTTTACTAAAATAAAATATTTTAAAATCACCAATTGTTAATTATATAAAATCCGCCCACTTGAAGTTGTATAAAAAAAATTGAAGAACTAGCTCAATTTAACCAATTTCCTAAAAATATGTACTTTTGCCTCAATAGTTAGAAAACGTCAAATTACAAAACAAATTATGTCAACCACACAATTTATGAATTATATACAATATTGTAAAATGAAATTACACCAAAAAAGTCGATTAACTAGCTCAATTAACCAAGTTCTGAAACATATGTACTTTTGCCACAATAATTGGACAATTCGGGAAAACATCAAATTGCAAAAAAAATTATGTCAAACTCACAGTTTCCTAATTATATATATTGTTAAACAATGAAATTACATCAAAAATATTAAAAATATAGATCAAGTTCATTAATTTCCAAAAAATAAATACTTTTACCGCAATTATATAAACAATTCTAACAAACACTAAAATCACCCCAAATCTTTAAAAAAAAAAACAAAAATCACACAAACTATTATAATTCATCCATATTCCTTAATAAACCTAAAAAAAATCAAATTCAACTATAACATTTGATTCAAAACCTAAAATGTACAATCAAAGTATCATGAAACTCAAACTTGAACTTTCATTCAACCTAATAGCTTTCTATGTAACTCTATTAAATATAGAATAAAATTGTGAAAATTTGACATGATTCATACGTATACAACATTTAAACTTCAAAACACTCAAGATCCACTAAAAAACCCTAAAAATACCTTTAAATTCCAAAATTAAAAGAAATTGGAACTTTTGCCGCGAAAAAGAAAAAACTAAACTGGGGTTGACTTATCGTTTTTTACCGAAAAGTAACAAGCTTTTCGAAAAAATACACTTGAAAACTTAGCTCGAAAAGTGACTTGCTTTTCGAATCGAAAAATCGCGATAAGTATAAAACGACAACGATAAGAGGAGATAAGTTACCGAGATGCCCAATTTCAGCGATAATCGCTCGATAATCGTTCGAAAATCGCGATTTTCGATTCCTTGATTCTAATATCATTTTAGTTATCAAGACGTTTCATTTTAAAAACATATAGCAATAAAGAGAGTAATTATAAACCAATATGTAAACTCCTTTATGAGATTCTTGAGTATACTATATCATAGGCATTTTTACAAATGTGAAATTGTTTAAGTAAGCATATTAATAAATTTGCCGTATATTCAAGAACCTCCTCCGAATGATGTGACGGAAAACCCGGTCAAATTAGGTCTCCTATGTCTTTAGAATCTCGTATTTATATATTTTTTGAATTTTGATATTGAACAAATTTGTGGGTCACATAATCATGATTTTTATACGTGTTATGATACAAGATATATTTTACACCGTACCCTTCTACAGTAATTATCTTCTATGTTTGAGTCTTAATTAAATTCGATTTTCGATGTATTGAGTTTAAACCTATTATACAAAAATAAAACATATATTTATTTTAAGTATAGAGTTAATAATTTATGTACTAGTTGTAGTCTTAGACGATCATAGGCGGAAGCATGCCTATTACTAAGGGGACTGTAGCCCTCCCCTAATTTTTAATTTTTGCATTTTTTAACTTTTAAAATTTTTATTTTTGTATTTTTTTAGTGCTAAATTTTTAAAAACTACAAATTAGCCCCTCCTTTACAAAAAAAATTTAAACCAGCCCCCAATGATTAAATCCTAGTTCCGCCACCGTAGACGATAACACTAGAAAATAAGACAAACTGACAAACAAAGAAAAAGGTTTTCTATTTGAAAATAAGAAATATATATATATATATATATATATATATTTATATGTATGATTCACTATGCAGTATAAAGGAAAGAAGCAATAATTAGTTTCTACGTAATGCGGGTATACATGATTGCATGCACGTGAGGTATATCATAAGGTGGTATATGATATGGAATAGAATGAATATATATACATATATATAGTATATCAAGCTATTACATACGTCATCGCAATCACAATGATAGAACTCAGAAGCAGTTCTCCTTTATTCTACTTTTTAGTCACCCAATATATTTTCTGCTTATGCTCTCTGAGTTAGTGTGTGAGACTTAATTTATGAATGATCATTAGAATTTAGAACACTATGACGAACTGTGACATGTATAATTATATCTTATCTGCTGAAATATTCTAAGGCCATAATAAAATTAACATTTTTCAAAATTTAAAGAAGCAATTCATCTTGGCATGATATATATATATATATATATATATATATATGTCACGATAAAACTTAGGTCAATTATCACATTCTAAATTAGCTAGCAATTAAAAAAGATTCAATTCAGCAAATGAATGTCATAAATTAGTCATATGCTAATGTTTTATATTTATTACTTTAAAGTTTAAACTATTGAATATATATATATATATTAAATTAATTATATAAACATACATATGCAGGATATATATATATATATGTCACGATAAAACTCAGGTCAATTATCACATTCTAAATTAGCTAGCAATTAAAAAAGATTCAATTCAGCAAATGAATGTCATAAATTAGTCATATGCTAATGTTTTATATTTATTACTTTAAAGTTTAAACTATTGAATATATATATATATATATATATTAAATTAATTATATAAACATACATATGCAGGACATCTAATTAGTCCGGAGTCATAGTGATCATTGTTAGGTGAGTCACATTATAAGTGTTTGGCAGATTCGTATAAAAACAGCAACGGGAAGTTGTGACGGTTTCAAGTATATATAAACATGTTAAGTTCCACGTCAAAAAGACATAGAGACTTAAACACGGTTTTAAAAGTCATGAGTTACTTCGTTCATTGCCTATTGATTTTAAAGTAGAGCACCATGATACTTCGTACATTGTATCGGAGCCCATTAAAGCTCAAGCGAACACCGGTCCACCCAAGATGAGTGAGCTCAAAAGAGCCACCATCCATTTTGAGGGGCATGTTAAGTTTCACATAGAAAAGACATTGAGACTTAACACGGATTCAAAAAGGCCATGTTTTACTCCCCTCATTACCAATTAATTTTAAAGTGGAACCCCATGAATCATGTCACTTCGCAAAATAGGATTGGATCCATAGACCGTAGCTATTGGCGGAGTAGACCGTGCCCAGTGGCGGAGCTACATGTGCACCACTGTGTGCATGTGCATACATTCACTTCAAACAAAAAAGTATTATTCATGATTTGATTAGACTCTTTTTCATTCCCTCTCTCTTCTTGACTCTATAAATCTGTTTTATTATCCTTCAGAAAGTAATATTATCTATATATATGTCTAATAGTCGCTTTAAAATAGTTGTTTATGATTTTTTATTGTTTACGTATCTGGAAAAAAAAAATCGATTGAAATATACTGTCTGCTTCGCCTGAAATGAAATATTGGCTACACCTCTCTCATCATATTTCTTGTCGTTTTCCGTTTGTGAATGTTGACCTTGTCTTCTTACATTATTGTTGTCATTTTGTACTTCTCGTCGTTTTTCTTAACTATTGTCGTTTCCATTGTGGATGTTGACCTTGCTTGAACGATAAAAATTAAAAAGGAAGTCAAACGACGAAATCATATAGGGTACATTTTACAAACGACATCCAGACCACATATTGTAACTTTAAACTTAAAAAAAAGGCAATAAAATAAATAATGTGATATACAATAACAATAGTGATGAAAACAAGAGAATATAAATAATAAGTAAATTGCCAACACAAACTAAATACGACAAGAAATTTTACAAAAAGGAAGACATGGCAATTGAACTTTAAAGGTAAAAATACATAATTTATAAATGATACAAATTATAAAACAAATTAAAGAACGCATAAGTAGAAGTAAGAAACAATTTGAGTTATTGGTCTGACGGTCAATCTTCAAGGCATAGATTCTTGATTTAATATCAGTCTTATAAAATCAATCTGTTTATGTCTCTCGAAGCTCATATATTCTTGATATAACAAGTTAGGGTAGTTAAGAACATATAAACTTATGCGATGTGCAACAAATGTGAAAAAAAAAATTAAAAAGAAGAATAAATTCACTACCAAGTAAATGTAAGGAACGATAACTAATTATCAAACGACAGGAGAATTTCCCACCGGCGTTTGCATTATAAAAACATGTGATACATAAAACGACATCTGTAACACATAAAGACAAACACAAGATACATGAAAACGACAGGAAAACGTTCAACCACATTTGTATCATAAAACGACAAGTTAGACATGAAAACGACAGCTGTAACAATAAAAAAACGACATACATGACTAGAAACTGCAGTAACTGAGAGCGAAAGCGAGGTATGTGGGCCTGAGATTCATATTTGGGCAGAGGCCCAATTGAGCAAGGGTAGAATCGTCTTCCCGCTGCATTTTCAAATGCCCGCCTTTTGCCCCCATCACTTGACATTTCATTTTTTCCTCACAAAGAAAAAGAGAAAATATAAGACAGCAACAAAAACAATTTCCATTTCCTTTTTTATTTTTATTTTTATTCTCGCTCGGTCAATCTCAATCTGTACACGCGAGAGAACAATGCGGAGAGAGGCTTATGCCAGAGCTCGGACTAGGGTTTCTGGCCATGGATTCTCCTGAGCCTTGCAAGAAACTCTCCACTGCTTCGGATTCTCCACCAGTTCAAGTATGTTCTCTCTCCTTTTTTTCTTCTTCCAATTTGTCTAGATATTTTTATGTTTTGCTGTCGGAATCTGCAAATTATGGAGGGTACGATGGAAATCTAGCGATGAAACAGTCCATCTATGGCTGATTTCCTTCAATTTGATTGTAATTTCGTCTTGGGATGGTCTAACCTGTTTGGATTGTTGGAGGATTGCTTTCAGATGACTATGTAGAGCTTTGATTCTTTAGCTTTGTGTAGAAGAAGCTTTGATGCTGCAATGTACCAAGTCAATCGTCACTATGACTGATAGTTGACTTTATTTTTTGAGTTCTTACATTGAAACTGTTTGATCTTTGCCCGAGCTTGGTTTTCGTCGGTAGATTTTTTTATTTTTTTTTTAACGCGACGATTCACCATTGCAACTACTCCCGGAAATTGCTCTTAATACTATGTTATTTCGTAAATGCTGTTTCACATTAGTTCTGAGAAGTGAAGATGGTTCGCTCACAATTTTTTCTTTTTTTAATATTGCATTTCAGGACTCTCCCTTTTTCAATTACATTAGCAACCTATCGCCCATAACAACGTGTTCGAGGAGTATCCACGTGACGCGTGAGTTATCTCGGCTCAATTCTCCTCCGATCGTGTTCAGATCGCCACGCAAAAAGCTGCACAGTGAAACAAATATCTTGAAAAGGTTGGATTTTGAGCATCCATGAAATTTGGCTCTTCTGATTTTTTTGTTTGTTTGTTGTTGTTATTGTTGTGTTGATTTTAATATTCATTCTGATTTCCCGAATCAATCAGGTCCCATTCCCTTCAGTTATTATCTAGTCCTCAAGCATCTCGAAGTGTAAAGAGAGGCGACGGATGTGTTGATGGTTCAATTGATACAGACCTAATTATTAATCGCAATGATTTGATCACTGAGACCGAGAGAGGTTGTGATCATGTAGCCGGATCTTCGGAAACCCTTCCGTCCAGCTCATCGGGATGTGTTAATGAGTTTTTAGCTGACGCTGATCCCGGAGAGGCGGAGTGGGCGAACGAAGAGAGTAACTTGGAGGAGCATTTGATCCCATTTGAAGATGCTGAAGATGGCATTCACGGAGGGTCAAAATCTGGGGTAATACCAAATGACGTGGGGGAGGAGCAAAGGGATACGGAATGGCCATCATATAGATTTACAGACATCAAGACCAGTGCTCAGGCTCGGGTAAGTAGAGTCGATAATTGATAGACTTCAAACGAGAAAAATTGGGGGGATAAACTATTTTAGTTTTTTTAATTAAAAATTTAGAGAATGTTAACCGTATTTCTAATAGTAATTAGAAGTTAAATTTCAGGGTGCGGAACAGGAGCATCATTACGATCTTGAGCATGCATCTGAACTGTCACCTGAACGTTTTCTCGTCGAGACAAACAAGGATCACTCCGAGGATGTGGGTCAGGTGTCCAATAGACTGGTTGGGAATACGATCCATCACAGGCAAGAGGTAAATTGTACCTACAAATTCATGTTTTCCTTTGCATTTTATAACTTCAGAAACTATTTACTTAACAAATGTATAGCTAAGTTGTCGATTAAATTTATGCAGGAACTAAATTCACTCGTAAATATTATTATTGTCTTTGTTTTAGGTTGCCATGATATATATCTATTAACATGAGAGAGTTAATGCAAATTACAGCTTAAGATCACGAGTTCGAATAGTGTTTTGAAATGTTCGAACAAAAAACGGCTCAGGAATGATCTCTCTTTACATTATCTCTAGGAAGTGCTTCTGCTCATGTAGATAGAAGAGATACGTTCTATTTACTCATCCGACTTATAGTAACTGATCTGTGAGCTTGTTATATACAGTGAAGTATAAACATATACTTCCCATTTTGAAGTGAAGACTTGTTTACTACTTTGGTGGACTTTCTTTAAGTGTCCTACTCCAAAGTTCTTCACTCATGCCTTATAAGATTACATCAAAAGTTGCTTCATGCAAGAGAACTTGAGTTTTGGTCATCAAATCTCTCTAGGAGTTTTTTATGTTATTTTTTATAGTATAATAACTGCAAGAGTTCGTGTAGGCCAGTGAAAACCTACATGGGGCCCGCAAACGTTGTCTTCAGTTCGGAGAGAATCATGGTTCTTCAAATCGTGCCAACATGATAAAAACTTCAAGACCAACTACCACGGTAGCAGATTCGGAGACCTTCAATTCAACCCAATCCGCTTCTACCTTATCACGTGCTCGATCTTCTGAAAATATTTCAGTGGTCTCTAAACCATTAGGCATTGGCTTGCATCTAAATAGCATTGTAAATGCATCTCTGGGCTGCACTGTCACTTCAGGCAGAAAGTCCACGGAAAGTCAAAAGATTGGAGAACTGGTAGAAAACACAAAGAGTTGCTCAAGTTCAAGTGCGACGACCACTTACGAAGAAAGACTCTGTTCATCTAAAGCAATCGTGCTTGCAAGTTCTGTTGCCAATGAAGACGAGAATGAAAGTTCCAACCTATATGAGGATAATGACCAATCAAGCCCTAGAGCAAAAAGGTTGACCAGTGTTGTCCTAAAGTGTTAAGAGTTATTATTCTGAAAATAATTTTCGTTTTCTGTGGGATGCTTGTTTTTTATGTGCATCAGGAAGAAAGCAAGTAGTGGTGCCGTTGGTGATGGCTGCAAACGCTGCAACTGTAAGAAAACCAAATGTCTGAAACTGTATGTAGATCTTTACCTTTTTAATTTCATTCTTGTACTTCTCATAGTGATTTAGTCGTTTCTGTTGTCCGAACGGATTTCTTCGACTGAGTGTCTTTAAATCCTTTGACAGTTACTGCGATTGCTTTGCTGCTGGAGTCTACTGCTCTGGTTCTTGTTCTTGCCAAGGATGTTTCAACAAACCTGAGTTCAAAGATAAAGTTCTTGAGACCAGAGAGCTGATTGTATCCCGCAATCCACTTGCATTTGCTCCAAAGATAGTGAAGCACGGCTCCGTGCTTCCCTCAAATACTGCGGTATTTGAGCCTTTTCTCAATTTACCGTTAATATTCTCAATTGGCACTCTGTATTTTCATATGTTATTCACAGGAGGATGGAAATCGTGCTACACCAGCCTCGGCGAGACATAAACGGGGATGTAACTGCAAAAAGTCAATGTGCCTGAAGAAATATTGTGAATGCTATCAGGTTTGAATACCGTTGTGTTATTCTTAACCTCATTACCTCTCCTTTATATTTAATAATTATAATCGTCTGAATCAGTCGAACGTCGGGTGTTCAAGTGGATGTCGTTGCGAAGGCTGTAAAAATGTTTATGGCAAAAAAGAAGGTACACATTCTCAAAGTACATATTCTTAAAGTGCTTATATATGCAAGATCTTGAGTGTTATTCGTTTTCTTTAGAGTACATTGCCGTGGAACGCGTAGCACCTAGAGATATAATGAGCGACATATCATGCAACGAACAATTGGAAAGCACGTTCGACGAGGATTCAGAGAGGGCAGAATTCAATGGAGATCTGTTATGCACCGAGCTAACCAATCCAAACAACCTCACACCACTCACGCCATCATTTCAGCACTCTGAGTAAGTAATTTTTCTTCATAATAACCCTTGTATTGGGGAAACTCCGATTGGAAATTCGTC
Organism: Parietaria judaica; assembly: GCA_954871525.1. Classification (NCBI taxonomy): domain Eukaryota; kingdom Viridiplantae; phylum Streptophyta; class Magnoliopsida; order Rosales; family Urticaceae; genus Parietaria; species Parietaria judaica. The sequence goes on from OX940861.1 coordinate 3,061,113, forward strand.
GATTTTTCCTCGCGGTCCTGGTTTTTTGGAAATTTGTGAAACAAACTCCTCCCTCTCCCAGGACCGGTAGAAATTAGAGAATTTAAATGGCTTAATATTAGTTTAAATGGAAATACATCGACTTATAAAAACATATGTATTAGTATACTAAAAAATTACATTCTAAAAAAATTAAAGACCAGGACCAGGAGTTTTCCGTTTCAATTTGTCAAAACCGGATTAGGAATTCCTGGTTCCTGGTTTCTTTAAAAATAAATCCCAATATTTAAACTGGTAATAATATTCCCCCCGTACTGACCATCATGTGAATGATTGACGGGTCCTTTACTATTTATCTAGCCAAGGAAAACTTGCGCCAAATTCCCGGTTTCTCTCTCAACGATGTTTTCCCTCGCCGGATTCTGAACTCGCCATCAGATCATCCAATGAAAAGCCATCAGAATCCATAGAAAACAGAAGCAGTCACGACTGGCGAGTGGAAAACAACATGAAGAAATCAGAACCTCCAACGATGAGAAGAGAGCGCCTCTTATCACGTTCCGTTGCGAGACACTGTTCGCCATTGACTCCGACAATCGGCGTGAGCCAAGCCAACCCCAGCCAAGTGAAGGACTCTGGGTGCGAGCTCGTTGAGATGGTGATGGCGGAGAGTGACGAAACGCCCTTGAAAGTGAGATCTCCGAACAAGAAGAGGGTTTCTCCGCCACGTGTCGGCATTTGCAAGCTCGGGTCAGGCTCTTCCGGCGCGCTGAGAAGTGGTCGGAAGTTCATTCTTAAGTCCGTGCCTTCCTTTCCTCCTCTCACTCCTTGCCTCGATAAAGGAAGCAGCATTCTCACTCGAAACACAAAAGAGATTCAAGATAATCGCAGCCTGGAAAAATAATTGTCAAATCTGGAGTTTCGGGGTAAGTCGGTCCTTAATACAACTTCCATTCAACACTGTTCTAAGTTTGTATTATACGTTTTGCTAATTTCTTTCAATTTTTTCCAGTTTCAGTATCGTTCCGACACTGCTGGACCGACTCTTACCGGGGATCTGATGATATCCCATTGGCTATACAATGCCAACATTAGGAGGCAGAAATAGGCTCTGGTGAAAGACTTTTTACAGTGCTGTTACTTTCGGGAAGATGGAACGTAACTTATGAAAAAGTCGAAAAATTTACCAAGAAAAATACTATACCCAAGTATCTAAAATTTATGTTCGGCCTTCTGTTGTATCTTTGACCATTAATTCTATGATCAGCAAGAACTAGCAAAATTTGCTGGACTTTAACAATTTCATGTGACTTGGCTCATTCCTTTTTCTTGTCAATTCAGTAGATTTGTTAGCTCTGGTGCGTTGGAGTTAATGATAAATGTGTTTTATCAGTTTGATTCACGATATAGTCGGCCGTGTTTTCGAAGGATTGTTGACCGAATAAAGTTTTCGATTAACATCGTCTTCAAATTACTGATTGGCTTACGTGTTCTACGTAACATTTTGGTGTCGGGTCCTATTTGAGTCTTATCTTTCGCTTCGCGGACACCCAAGTTAAACCTCAATTAGATACAAAATTGGGAAAGACTAGGTTTGTAAACTTAATTAACTTTATTCCAACATATTATATAGTCCGAACAAAATTTCGTGACAGAATAAATGCTAAAAACATTGAAAGAAAAGAAAGAATAATAGAAAGGCATAAATATTTTGGTCTAGTAAGCTCGAGAGCCTTGAAGCCCCAAAGTTGCAGTGAGCCACTCGCAGACTTCGTTGGTCTCTGCAGGCATTGTGTAGTGACCCATCCTGCATTTTTTTACACTTGCACTGTTATTTTACGACAAGAAAACGCAGCCATCGAATGTCCGTTTTCGAGTAATTACCCGTTGAAGCTTCTGAATACGAGATTCTGAAATCCTGCAGAGCTCAATGCTTGAGCCGATTTGTGACCGTGTTCATACTTAACCACATCATCACCTGAAATCATCAACACTGTGAGCAAAAATAAATTCAATGATAAACTCAACCCAAGCAAGTTTGTTTCTCTACATACTTGAGCCATGGCACATCAAAATCGGTATAGACGCTGCACGTCTTGCAGCCTCCGACGAGCCTTCAATCTGGTTCCGCAACGTTCTACAAACGCGATACGAAAATAGTAAGGATGTTATTTTTCTTCGATCCAATGAGTAATTTTTTCATGGATTCGTGAATTTGTGCTCAAAGGAGAGAACTTCGAACCTGGAGCATGGAAGCCAACCACTGAGAGCAACAATGGCGCTCAAGTTGAGTGGATACACGTTGCCGTTTCCGTACTTCCCCAAAACACGGCACGTGGCGGAGTAGAGCGCGGTGGCGGCTCCCATGCTGAACCCCCCGATTCCGATTTTGACTGTCCACAACGCCAAACAAACTCGAATAGACTTATAATTGTTGTAGTTCTTAGATTAGAGTTATTCAAAGACGGTTTTGCCTTATCGGGTGAATTATTCAGAGTTTCCTTGAATGAAGGTAAACCAAGCAGAGCCAAGTCATAGAGTAACAACATGTTTTACAGTATTCACAGCTCGGGTCTAGCAGGGACAAAGAACCGTAACTCTTTAATCCAAGGCGAAAACATCGCTACGGATCAATTTAAATCGTGCTTATGGAAAAATCCGTTTGCAGGCCTCTCATCGATAATCCATGATTGAAAGGCATTCTAAAGTTTCTTTTGCATATTCTTAAATTTGTACTTGTATGTTGAAATTAACATTGTAGATAACAGATAAAATGAGAGTTCTGAAAGCTAGGAATATCGACAAACTCACTGCCTGCAGGCTCCGTCGACAAAAGATTTGCGATATGCGCAGCCGAGGCATCCAATCCCTCCAAATCATCCGGGCCCTCTTCCGATAAATCTCCCACGTCGAACCCTGTCATGGAATCATTTTTTTAATCATATTTATGTAACTAAATTTGAAACAAAATCATCAAAGTAATTTTTGAGGTTCAAAAGTGAAGAAAATAAATCTTACAAGCAGTGCAAGGAAATCCACCAAATAAAGCCACTGGCCTAGTAGGAGCAGTGGGACATATCCATTTGATCTGCACCATGAATTTCATTAAGAAAACAAGGCCAATAATTACACAAACAATATACTTATTGTATGCTTATATTTTTTTGTTAATAATGAATATATTGTTAGTATTTTCATGAGAATTTAGTGTCATCTAAATTTTGAGACATTAAAATATTGGCCTTACATTTGAGAGAGGAAGGGCTTCCAAGATTTGTGACCAACTGCAAATAAAAACAAAAGCTTATGAGCATTTAGCTATCAAACCAAAATCACATACTGTATTGCTGAAGAAAAGATTGAAAACATTAAAATTACCATTGTATTTTTTTTTTGCCTTATATGGTATATTTTGCACTGTAGGAGTGATATATTTTTACAGTACATGGGCATTATTCTTTTTTCTAGAGGATGTCTGATGCCGAGCCAAGATATAACCAGGATCACGACCAATATTCATGGGATTTTCCGTCTTTAATGTGTGATTTTCAACTTTTTAATTTTGATTATTGTCTCTTTATTTCATATTACTGCGTTTCCATTTCTAATTTAATTGGTTACATGATTTGAGGCATTTGTTGCCTTATACCGTTTAGTTTCCTATATTGTTTTGTTTGAACCTTCTATATAGTGGGTTTCATAAGGTTTGTAATGAGTGAAAAAGTCGAGTTTTGCTTGTAAATAGCGTGTTCATCGTTTTTCGTATAAAGTGGATTTACATCAATGTCACAATAAATATGATGTGGCATAACCACCAGACCAAGCTAAATACTACAAAATTACATGTATTTGTTGAAGAAAACACTAACACTTAAAAGAAGAGTTTTTCTTTCTTCCAAAAAAAAAAAAAAAATCTTATTTTTGGGACCACAAACCCAAAGTTGAAATTTGACTTGGGATATAATATAAAATGAACATTCCATTCTTATTATTAGAAGAAAAGAATGCAATTTTTTAACTTCAACTTACCACCTTATGTATCTATAATGAATAGTACATTTCCAACTTTGTCTATGATACATCTAAAGGACTATATAAGAAGCAAAATTGTGGTCCCCTATTTTAGCCTTTTTACATGCATATACATATTGCATGTATATTGGATTCTAGGCATAACTAATAATGGGTCTCATCAATTTTTTGTTCATTAACATGAAAATGTTCATTCCAACCAAAACAGTGAGAATCTTCTAGAAAGAGTCAAAGAGATGCATATAGTTCTATAATACTCCACATCAAAACACCAATGTTTTTTCTAAACACACACACAAATTCCAAATCCATAAACAAATTCCAAATCCATAAAAAAAAAAAAAAAAAAAAAAATTTGTTCATAATGGGATTACCTCGAGCCCTTGTCACCAAGCCCATGAAGCCAAACTATGCTTGCTTGGTGTCTCCCTTTAGGCCTCACCACATAAGTTCTTCCATACTCAATTCTACCACTTCTACTCCCTGTTCATATTTTTAACAAGTATGAAATAAAAAACCATATCAAAATTAGGTTACATATAATTATGATAAATAAATAAAAAGGAGATAACAAGCACAAACCAGAGCCATCAGTGAAGTTGCTGTTGTAGCTCATATCTTAAAATAACTTTGGTCACTGCAATGCAATGAAGAGAGATTTATTTTTTCGATCTCTATATATATACTAGCAATGGAGGGTGAAAATGGAAAATACACAAAAAATAAAATAAAATTAAAATAAACCTGAATCTTGGGCTATAATATCACATCAGTTAGTGTTACCATCATTCATTCCGTACCTAAAGAATAATGAAAGGCATCCAAAAAAAAGGAAAAGGGTTTGTAAGCAAAAGCTGAGAGTCTTTTTCATGAGAAAAAAAAAATAGAATTAAACATTAAAAATCAACCAACGGAGAAGAATGAATGAGCTCTATTTGCTGAGTCTCATATAATAAATTAATTAATATATATATATATATATAGGGTAAACTGCGGCTAATGTACCCAATGTTTAATTTTCTGCGGATTATGTACCCAATGTTTATTTTTGGCGGCTAATGTACCCAATGTTTGATCCGTTAGATATTTTTGGGTTTTCCGTCAGTTGACCGTTAGAGAGTTATATGTACACTTTTCGTATTTTTGACATAACTCACTCATTTTTTGTCCAAATTTTATGCACGACCTATGGTTGGAAAGATAAGAGATAGATCTACAACTTTAATGTTTTAAGTTTTGTAAAATCAGTTTTAAAAAAATACGAAATTTCAAGTACAACGTAAAACTGGACATTAGTTTAATGCAAAATATTTGTTTCGAGTAAATTTTAATATACTTAATGACTTTTTATGATGAAATATAAAAGCAAAAAGTTGTAGATAAATGTTTTATCTTTCCAACGAGTGTTTATTTATAAATTTTGGAAAAAAAAAACGAGTGAGTTATGCCAAAAATATGAAATATTATTTCACATCACATCTTTTATATTTTTAGCATAACTCACTCAGTTTTTGTCCAAAATTTATAAATAAACAACCGTTGGAAAGATAAAAAGTTTATCTACAACTTTTTTGTTTTACGTTTCATCATAAAAAGTCATTAAGTATATTAAAATTTGCTCGAAACAAATATTTTGCATTAAACTAATGTCCAGTTTTACTTTGTACTTGAAATTTCGTATTTTTTTAAAACTGATTTTACAAAACTTAAAACATTAAAGTTGTAGATCTATCTCTTATCTTTCCAACCATAGGTCGTGCATAAAATTTGGACAAAAAATGAGTGAGTTATGTCAAAAATACGAAAAGTGTACATATAACTCTCTAACGGTCAACTGACGGAAAACCCAAAAATATCTAACGGATCAAACATTGGGTACATTAGCCGCCAAAAATAAACATTGGGTATATAATCCGCAGAAAATCAAACATTGGGTACATTAGCCGCAGTTTACCCATATATATATTATGCACACACATTGAGAAAGAAGAGAATCTATGCTTGTGGACACTGAACAAAGCAAAAGCACTTCAACTATAGCAGCCAAAGAATATGATGATATAATATACTATACAGTATACATTATTACAAAAACAACTATTTATTTACAATAATTTAAATAAATAAATAAAATGGTTGCTATTTCTTTTTTGTCGATTATAATATCGACGATTCTCTGTGTGCTTACGCTGACACTATATAAATATTGATTTTGACAGCTTTCCACCACCTAAAGAACCAGAAACTGAAACGTTTATAATATTGGGCAACGAGGCAAAATATATTATGATATATAATATAATATAGAAATGGGAGTGACAGAGAGGTAAAGAGAAGTGTAAATTAATGCGAACAGAATAAATAGTAAGTATAGTTTTATTTCTCTATCCACATTGTTTTAATTTGCATTTTGAATATAAATTTGTAAAGACGAATTATTCGATTCATTCGTCAATCGATCTTGAAAGCAAGTTTCATGGTTTTTAAAAAACGAATTAATAACGTTCATATGGTAATAGGTTTAAAAATAATTTGATCCAATCAAATGACTAAACAAATAAAATTGATAAGGTCGTGGATTTTTTAACTCTCTGACAATTAAATTTGAGATGGAACTTTATAATAATTATATTGAAAATACAAGTTGGGGGCAAATATGATATATTTACGGCGCATATATAAACGTGTATATATATTGAACTTGCATTTTGGGAATATTTTTTTTTTCAAGTTTGGGATTTTTTTTTTTCTTTCAAGTTTTCATATATATAGGGTTAATGACGGCAAAAATACTCAAAGTTTGGTCAAAGAACCATTCATGTATCCAAAGTTTAAAAGTGATGACAAAAATACCCAAAGTCACATTTGGGGAGTTGACCACTCCATTTTTGTAACGCAGTTAACTTACCCGTCAACTCTGGCCACTAGGGGTGAACAAAAGAAACCGTAAACCAATTTTTTTACCGAAAGCCGATCAAACCGATACCGATTAAACCGCAACCGCTATTAAAATGGTTAAAACCGAATATACCGAGAAAAAACCGAATACCCGAATTAAGATAAAATAGGGTTTTTGGTTTTAATGTGAAAACCGCAACCGCTTACCTAGTTTTACCGCTACTCTCTCGGTGCATTGTGTAATATTAGTAGTGTGCTTACGTGTAATATTAGTAATTAGTAGTTTATTATATGTGTAATATTATTTATTATTAATAGTAGTTAGTTCATGTAGATGTGAATATGAAAAGCGGTAAATGCGGGTTAAAAAACCGATATTACCGTAACTGATACCGATTATACGGTAAATGTGGTTTTCATGTTTAAAAATAGAGTATTCGGTTATTATTTTTAAAATACCGAAATGCGGTATTCGGTCTATTATTTATCAAAAACCGCACCGAATACCCGTTTGTTCACCCCTACTGGCCACCTGGACAAATCTGTTTTGTTAAGTGTAATCATTAGGGGTTTAATTAGTTGAATTAAATAGTATTAATTAGGGGTTTAATTCGCTATTTTGTCATAAACGAGGCTGGTGTGGGCTCATCCACGTGGAAAAAATTGTTATGTCAGCAACCCACGTTTGTCCACGTGGCCAAAGTTAACGGGTAAGTTAATGACATTACAAGAATGGAGTGGTCAACTCTCCAAATGTGACTTTGGGTATTTTTGCTACTACTTTTAAACTTTGGGTACACAAAAGATTCTTTGACCAAACTTTAAGTATTTTTACCGTCATTAACCCTATATATATGGAATACAGTTTTCATTCGTGAAAACATGTTAATTCAAAGATATCGCCACTTGGCAGACTATACCGAAGGATGAACACAATTTAAGCCTTTATTCTTCGTTGTAAAAAGAAAAGGAAAAAAAAAGTATTATTACCGTTCAGAAAAAAGTATCAAAGTTAATACCTAATATGTAATTTTTGAGGATTTAAAGTATGCTATACGGTATAACCAATACATTCTTGTGTTTAAAAAATGTATTTTTAGTGACGTAAATTAGGGCGAGTGTTTAACGATTTGAAGCTACGAATAAAACATTGTTAAGTAAGATACAAAGAAATTGAGTAATAATTCATAATGAAATATGCCTTAAAGTCAAGGATCAAAATGCCGTTTTGGCCGATAAATCGTTTGCCGTTATCGATGGATTAATCGTTTGCCGATGCCGTTATCGACGGAAAACCTATAAAAATTATCGTTTGCCGTTATCGAAACTTATCGAACTTATCGATGGATTAATCGTTTGCCGATGGATTTATCGATGGAAAACCTATAAAAAAAAATTCAAACATATTTTACACTAAAAACATAACATAAAATACTAATGTCACAAAATATAAACATAAAAGTCTCATACAAAATATAAGATATAAGCCACAAACCAAGTCTCATACTAATGTAGCCAAACATAAACTAAGTCTCATACAAAATTACAAATACTTTACAAAATATGTAAAATAAATTATTATTTACTTACCAAAATAAATATTTACAAGTCACCAATTATTCTTATATAAAATATGCACTGCACAATTGATTTCATTTAAAACAAGATTGAACAACTAGCTCAATTTAACAAATTAGCTAAAATTTGTACTTTTGCCGCAATATTTTAGAAAACTTCAAATTAAAAAAAAATATTATGCCAACCGATTATTTTTTAAATTATATACAATTTTATAAAACAAAATTACACCAAAATATTCGAGTAACTAGCTCAAATCAACAATTTCCGAAACATATGTACTTTTGCCACAATGATATCACAATTCAGAAAAACTTCAAATTAAAAAAAAAAATTATGCAAACCGATTAGTTTTAAAATTATATACAATTTTATAAAACGAAATTACATCAAAATATTCGAGTATCTAACTCAAATCAATAATTTCCGAAACATGTGTACTTTTGCCGCAATTATACAACAATTCGGAAAAAACCTAATGACTTTTCGTTATTTAGCGATAAGTCCTCCAGTTTTCGAAATTTAACACTTGAAAACCTAAAACGAAAAGTTGTTCACTTTCCCCCTCGAAAAATCGCGAAAACTATAAAACGAAAACGATTAAGGGAGATAACTTACCGAGAAGCCTATTTTCAGCGATAATCGAACGATTTTCGAACGAAAATCGCGATTTTCGGAACCTTGCTTAAAGTGTTGCCTTTTTATAAATTTGTCCTTGTCAATTGTCAACTCTTGATGTTGCCCAAACTCCAAAGAAATTAAAGAGAATAATCATGACGTTTAAACTTAAACCAATAAAACTAGGAAAAAATAGTCATATTCTAAATTCTAATTATATAAAACATTCAGAATACTTAAAGGTCGGAAATTGTGTGCCATTCGAGTACTTTTTTAACATATTATATAAAGGAATATTTGTGACAAAACTACCAAAACTTTGAAAACAATAATTAAAAGAAAGTGTTACCAGAAAACTTGTGATGGTTTATGCGTTGTGTCTAAATCATCTTTAATATTTGTTTCTTTGCAAGTTTGATCCAAAACTCTCAAGTATGCATTCAAAAGAGGTTTAGTCTTTATTATACGTGCCTCAAAACATTTTTTTTTTCTAAATTTTTTAACTGAATTTAATGATTTCTAATTTTCTATATCAACAATAATTACTAGCTAGGAACTGTATTCTTTACTTGAATTCATCGAAATAGCCTATATATATATATATATATATATATATATATATATATATATATATATATATATATATATATATAGGCTATTTCGATGAATTCAACTAAAGAATACAGTTCTAGCTAGTAATTATTGTTGACATATATGAACACCACCACATGCATGCTAAAAGGTTTTCACACGGTATCAATTCGTAGGATCATCATCACATACGACTCCAAACACTCAAAACTCGATTCCCAACAACGGGCTCGGGGCCTCGAAGTCGGCTTCCACGATCTTCCCCATCAGCATAGTGACGCTCTCGCGCGCTCTGCCCGACCCACTCACGGAGAGATCAGCCAGCGCGGCAGCAAATCCGGGCACCTTCAAGGCGTCCCTCACACACGCCTCGCTCTCCTCGAACAACCTCACCAGAATCTCTGCCGCACCCTCTTTCCCGAGCACACACTGTCCTCCGAGCACCCCCGCCAGCCGCTCCACCACCCCCTCGGTGCCCCTCACCGCCCTGAGCCCCTCGTCAAACCGAGCAAGGAGGCTCAGCACGGCTAAAGCGGTACCTGAGATTCCATCATCGTGCCACCTCATCACTCGCATGAGAACCGGGACGGCTCCAGAGCGCACAGCCAAGGTACAGTTCCCGTGGAAGTGGACGAGCTCAGCGAGAGAGCTGAGGAGGTGATGTGAGGCTAGGGTTTGAGGCTCGGAGACGGCAGCAACGAGAAGCGGGACCGTCCCAGCAGCGCCAAACTGAGCCTTGTTCTTGTCAAGCATGGCCAGGCTGCAGATTAGGGAGGCGGCGAGGCGGGCAGACTCCGGGGAAGACGTGGCGGAGGCGATGACAGAGTTGAGGGCGGAGATGATCTTTGCATTGGCGAGTGAGTGTTTGAGCTCGGGATTAAGGGAAACATTGAAGAGGACGGAGAGGGCAAGTTTTTGGATCACCGGGGAGGGGGATTTTGAGAGGGCGAGGAGGATTGCGATCGCGCCTTCGGATTGGGCGAGGACTGTTCGGTTTCGAGGGTTGACCTTAGTAAGAGAAGTCAATGTGCGGAGGGCGGTTTCCCGGTCTTCAGCGGCTTCGGAGTGAAGCTTGGTGAGGCACGGAGTGATTCTCTCTGGTTGAGATGAAGACATTGTTGGATGTTTCAAGTTCACTACTATAATTACTTGAGAGGAAATACGAGACTATATTATAGATATTTCCAATGTTATATTCTTGGACCCACCGTTCCCTCAATACCTTAGTCTCCAGCTAATGAGGACAATTGTTTTTTCCAATGCCCATAAATTAATTTATGCCTTCGTATTACCGCACATACTAAACCCGAAGCTAAATCAGAAGATTATAATCCCTTGTTCATTGATAAATTTTATGAAAGAGATAAAAAAATCTGCATAAAGTGAAATGTTTTAAGCAAATAACCATGTAATGCGAAGATGCGAGCGGTACATTGAACAAAAATGATCTTCGCGGTGTTCTCGTCGAAAAAATGGTTTCAGCCTACATAGCATGCGTATAACGCAGACTGGTTTTATTGGTCAATGAATCAAAAATATTATTTCAGAGAGATGACCTCACGACCAAGATTAATGGTGATCATGATCACCGTGACCGTCAGGAGGACCGCCGAAACCAACCACCTCGAGCTGCAAAACACCCGTTAGAGGATCAGCCTCTTCTTCAAGTATAGTAAAGCGAGCTAGATTTATTATCTAGTAAAGATCAGAGGAGCATAAATTACCATGAAGTATTGAGAACAGACTGGGCATTCATGGGGCTTGCCTTTCTCTAGCCAAAACCACACGACGTCATGCTCGTCCTCTGTGGTTAATAAGGGTCGTTACTCTCGATACAAATTTGGGAGCGAATTTGCAACAAAACCTAGTACTATGCTTACATTCAGGAAAAGAAACTACGAATCATTTACCTCTCTCGCCACCAGCACAGCCAACTATTCTCTTATCATACACGGACCGAACGATGGCCGGCGCTTCCTACAAGCAAGAAGTTGAACCAACAATTGTCGGTTATGGCTCACCGAACAAACAATTTAATGAATTTCGTTTTCTCTACTTCTAAGACAATGCAGCGATCTTACATAACGCGACAATCGACCGAAAGACTTGCTAATTCACTAAAGAAAAGGGCTTGTTTAATTGTATACTATCATCTAAAAACCGATTCTTCTCATCGTAAAAAAAGCTTAAACGCGGTTTAAGCATTCAAACCTTGGTGCCAAAGGGACCAGAGGGAGAATCCATCTCAAGGAGATCCCTTCCCTGCACATAACAAACATGTAAACATTCATTTCAAGTTCCTTTTGCTTTGTACACAAAAAAGAATAAAGCAATCCGAAATTTCATGAACTACCTGGAGCTCGAACTCGATTTCCTCGCGCTCGTGGCCGGTCGCGATGGGCATCACGTCTTCAACACGCGTCTTCGGCACTCCATCTGTCACGTTCAATCAAGCAGAACGGTTAAACAGCCACGAAAACACGGTCAATTCAGCACAATACTTTGTGTTCAGAGGCTCCAATCCCAAAGCCGATCGGCAGTACGGACTGGAACGAAAATCGACGGAAAGAATTCGTCGATTTCTTGAACTAACGATTTATTCAGAGTACAAGATGATCCAAACCTGAAAGCGTGGCGGCGTGCGGCTGAAACGGCGTGGCGGAGGAGGAGGAAGGCTTGGCCTCCGGCGACGAAGTGGTGAGCGATCGTCGAGAGAGACTGAGAGCAGAGCATCGAACCGGCGACGGCGACGGCGGAGCTAGGTTTCGGAGATTCGTCAGCGACGACGACACGACCCGTCTCCACATTTTTGCTCGTCGTTTCGTTTTTTGAGATTTTTTCTTTTAGCTTTAAATACTTTTTAAGAGTTTCTTTTGGTAATTAGTGGTGTGATTAGTAAATGTTCGAGAGGATTAGTTAATCCAATCCCACATTCCCTAAACGAAGAGGTCCAAATTCTAGAAATTTTATTTTCTTACACATACATAAGTTTTAAAGCCCATCATATTCTTAATAATCTTTTTTCAGCGTGCAAAAATAATAATTTACTGTCTATATATATATACTTAACTTTTACGATGCCGTGTAGAAAGTATAGGCCGGCCGGTAACGATTATTTTAAAAATAACCGAAAGCGGGCGCACTCCATCGCAGCAAGATTAATAAAAATTAGAGATCAAACTCGACATAATAATTTTCTAATATTTTTTAAAATCTTGAGAAAAAACTTCTTCTTAGATTTGTTTAAATTATTAAAAAGATTTTTAAAAGAAGATAATGAAATGAGATTAAAAACAAAACAAAAACAAAAACTAGCTTTCATAATCCAAGACCTCTAGTTTCACAATGAGTAATGATTAAAAAAAATTAGTTCTCATAGTAACAAGGTTACCTCTATAATCCATAAATTCTCCACGTCCCAATTATCTATCAATCTCCAAACTCACTCATCAAAGAAGCCACCACCAAATTCAGTAATTACCTACACTACTACACCTCAGAGCTAATAACTGATTTCCTGCTATCAAGAGCTAACTACGGACTTCCGTCTCCGTAAGAAACCAGGCCTCTCTTCCCGTGGAGGCTCCCGGAGGAGGAGGATGACCGAGACCGAGAACGGGATGGGCTTTTTCCGTTCTGCCTGCGCGGTGGGGAATCCATGGGCAACCTCGATGCCGACGGGCTTCTGCTCCGCGAAGGGGACCTGCGCCTTTCCGGCCGTGGAGAGCTGCTCGATCGGGGGGTCTCCACTGGGGACCTCGCTCTCACAGGGCTGCGGCTGTAGCGACGGTTGCGGAAACGCGGGCTCCGTGAAACAGAGGGAGTTCTGCTTCTTCTGCTTCGGTATCTGCAATATGACAAGGCTCAATTTTCATATCACGAATAGTGTATATCAAACAAATGTCCAGTAGTTCACTTCTAATACCAAAATTGAAGAGAAATAGATAAGGAAAATAATTAATAAATTAACATATCACCGACCTCAAGGGTGTTCTTCCCCTCGGTGGGCTCCTGTACCGCCTCGGTGAATACCTACGACTCGGGTATCTGCTTAACATTAGCAATGGTCAGATACTCGGTTGTTTAATTAGCTAGTAGACACTTGCAAAACAGATGGCAGCTAGTAATGAGCAACAAGCCGAAACAAAATGCATACGTCCGTTTTTCTTTTGCCCGTCAAAAGGTAAAACGAGCAACCCATGTCTGTTTTAAATGTTCGATATATATATTTTCTTTCTAGTTATAAGAAAATGGGTTCTGTCAAGAAACTACACCGTCACTGTTTTACCTGTCACGTTCATTTCGGCTGCTGTAGCGGTAAGACCGAACAGGCGAACGAGAAGGAGTCCGGTATCTTCGAGCGTAAGAGTATTGCTGGCTGAAGCCCCGCCCCCTTCTAACGCGCTTGGGCGACCCATAAGGAGAGGCGCTTCTCGATAAACTCCTTCGCCGGCCGGGCGACCTCACCCTATGCACCGGGCTACGGCTTCGTGAATAGCTCCGATGACTGGTCCGGCCCAATTCCCGTTTTGGGCTTGCGCTAACGCTCCTCCAGGAAAATGTAACGGGGCTTCTACTTTGACTCCGCACAGATCGCACACGCTCTCTGCTTGTTGATTTTGGCAACTGTTTTATGGGACTCCTGCTTGGGCTTCGTATTGGGCTTCTACTAATGCTTCGTATTGGGCTTCTGCTGAGGCTTCTTCTAGGGCTTTGCATTGGGCTTCTACTGAGGCTTCTTCTCGGGCTTCTCATTGGGTTTTTACTGAGGCTTCTTCTCGGGCTTCTAATTGGGCTAGGTGAGTATCTTTCACTTCTCCAGCTTGAGCTTTTATGGGCCCGTGGTATAATTGGGCTTCCACTGACGCGTCTGCCCCTCCAACTCCTATCTGGGCTTCTGTTGTTGTTGGCTCTAACGGGACTTCTACTGATGCTCCTTGCATTTTGGGGCGGGCAAGGACTTCTGCTTAGACTCCGTTTTGGGCTCTTGCTTAGGTTTCTCTGGGGACTGATGCTCATGCTCTTGCTCACAGACCTCTTAGGAGTCAAACTTCGGCTACGGCTCCTGGTCAATGAATTTAAAGATAAGATAGCGGGTTCTTGAGCAAGAATCAGTATTAATATGAGGTTTGACAAGAACTCAGAAGGAACCTGGATTTTCCAGGGTGGTCATCAACTATGTCAGGCTGTCTATCGGCACTTTTATTATACTTAGGCTCCGCTCGAGTGCCATTGCTATGGTTCTCTCCGTTCTCCTGAGGGAATTCTACTCGACCATGTATTTCTTCTTCATTTGTCCTTTTACAATGAACAGAAGCATCGTTTTCCTCCACTTTGGTAGATGATTGCTCAGCAACTAGGAAATTTACATATATTAAGTGATTGAAATGTAAATGGATGTAAGCGTGCAACAAAATGTACTTGTAATTTATGTGGGGAATAAATCACCAAGGGCCACAATGTATAGATCGAAATATATCTTACCAGCTCCGATCGAAGTCATCTTATCCTTTTGTTCTCTCCCTTTGACATCAAGATCATCATGTTTCGAAGCGCCTTCTTTCTCATTGTCGGAGTCCGCAGAACTCTCTGTGTCCCTGAAGAAACAAAAATAGCAAAAAAAATTATATATTGTGTGAAGACATGCAGAGCAAAAGATAGATAAAAAAAATCTAAATGAATTATTGAAAGAAAAGTTTTTTTATTTTTTGTGCATACAACTTCCGGGCTTTGCGCTTAGATCTTTTATCACGCCGCCTACGCTTCCTATCGCGTCGCTTGTCCCTCCTCTTTCCACGTCTGAGCTTCTCTTTTCTGGACAGCTTCTTTCTTCTCTTACGCTTGTCATCGCTCGACGAACCAACATCAGAAGATGATGACGATAGAGATGAATCAGAATCACTGTCAGTGTCTGATGATTCAGACTCGGTATCTGACGAGCTCTCGGAATCAGATGAGTAGTGCCTTCGTCTTTTCCTCTTTCTATATCTAGAGGACTTCTTGTGTTTTTCCTTTTGCTTTGCGTCATGACTAAGTTTCCTTTTTTCTGCTTGAGTTTATGAATGAGTCAAAAAAATCATCAACAAACAAAACACGCCAGAACTTGGTAGTAAGAACAATTTCATAAGTGTAAACTCTTACCCTCATATTCACCACAGTAGATAATTTTTACTGTTACAGTAGGATTCCCATCTTTGTCACCAGCATTTTCAATCTTCTTCAAAACTTCATGTCCGTCGATAAGCTTCCCAAATACCACATGCTTTCTGTTATGTAAAACAATTGATGAAATGTTAGGTGAGTTTTAAATATTTAATCTGTAGAAGTTAAAACCTTATTAAAAAAAAATAGACCTGTCAAGACCATGATTGGCAGAAAACGTAATGGAGAAATGAGATCCTAAAGAGTCGCGGTCAGCAATAGGCATAGATAGAAGACCAGGTCCATCGTGCTTTAGCTTCGGCATTTCATCTGAAACATATCATAATTTGTATAAACATCTATTACAAGATATATATAAATAAAAAAATCGAACAAAAAAGAGGCAATGCTCATCACATATGGCTATCCAAAGATAACTATGCGGAAAAGACCAACAAGCACATCTCAGGAATGCAAAAAGGTGTAAGAGAGTTGTCTTATTTTATTTTTTTCTTTAAAAAAAAAAAAAAAACAGGTATTCCTCATATAGAAGAGAGAACTTGAGACCTGACTAAAAACAGACAAAATACAGAATACAAAACAATCACATTCCTTTGTCAAGAACAAGTACTTTGCAGAAGACTATGGCTCAGACACATGAAGGCTTTCAGAGGTATAAGCATGCAACAGTCTTACAGTCATATTTAATTTAAAAACAAACGAAAAAAATCGCAACTCCTAAACAAATTCTGAGAATTTAATAACAGCCTTACAATTCAATAAGCTTCCGTCTGAAATCAAAGTTATAACAAATGATTAGAAACAACTGACAAAACTATATTTAATATCTGCCAGTGAAACTGAAAAGCTATTAAAAGAAGGATTTTGAGAGACCCATAAACAAAAAGAGGAAATAAAATTGCTCTAACAAAATCACAATAGTTACACACCTGATCCATCTACCTCGAAAGAAAGATCCCTAAAATCCACGAAAAGAAAAACACAAAGCAGAGAGAGCGAGAACAAGTAAGTGAATCGGAGGAGAGACAGAGAGGGCAGGAGGGAGAGGGAGATAATGATAAAAGAATCCTAACCTGGAAATTTCCCATCATAAATGCTTTCACCGCCGGTTCCTTTAAAAAAATGTAAAATATATCAATATATATATAGTCCGCAAACTACGCAACATGATTACAGCAAGAAACATAATAAAGAATCGATCAGAAAAATGATAAGAGGTTCTTACGATCCTACATCAATTAAGAAAAAGATAAGTTGATTGTTTTTCAAGGGTGAGTTGTCTCAACTCTCAAGGCTTGTATCCCTTGGTGCGGATCCAGTATGGGATGGGTTCATGATACCATCAAGATTTAAAAACTCAAAACTATTGGAGTTGATAAGAAGCATTTCAGATTGTTACAAAATCCAAATAGAAACACATATTATCTCCAAATATATACCAACTATGCTGACAGAACAACGAATAATGTCAATGAATAAGGCAATAATTACCATTTCGATTGACAAAATCACCACCCTGCAACAACAAAAATCTATCAGCACATTGACTTAATAAGAAAAGAGTACATATAATATTTGGTGTCGTAACGATCAGCCTTGTATCCTACATATAAATGAGGATAGCATACCAAACGAGGGGCATCTATTATGAAATTTTGGACTCGAAAACTAAGCATACATGAAAGTGAGATTAATCTACAAAATATTGGAGAATTTATAACAAGATAAGAATATAACAAACCTGTGCCAGATATCCTTCTGCAATGCGATGGAAAAAGGACCCTTTGTAATGCAACGGCTTCCCACTTCGAGGACCAATTCCTTTTTCACCTGGATAAACAGTTAAACTGCCGTGTTACGGGAGTATACAACAACTAACAAAGAATGAAAATCAACCTACTCCAACATTGAAACAAAGTCCCCAGTGTATAATAATAACGTAGTTGGAGAGGTTCTGATAGCAGAATTAAGAGCCAAATAGGTTATTGAAAACAGCAATTGGACATAAGAAAGAACTTCAATACGTCATGAAGAATGCAATCTCTTTCTGAAGATAAATTCAGAATATTAGCACGAACCATATAAAAAATTGCAAAACATAATATAAATTTACTGACTGGATAAGACCCCATCATGTTACCTGTACATAGAGCTCGAAAATTTTCTGCTGTCTTGGGAGCAACATCGTAGAAAAGCTGTTGGAAAGAATCATAATCAATCAGGAAGAGAAGATTCTAACAAATGAACTACATATACAGTCAACATACACTGATGTATCAACTAAAGGAAAAGGAAATATACAAATTGCAAAGAACGTAGCGTACATAAAACATAGTTTAAATTCACTTTTACCTCAAAAACAAGCTTTTCGACGGGATCACCATCTATACAAACGTCCAGAAAAACCAGTGGGTTCTTCCTCTTAGCCATATCTCAGTTTTCCAGTACAACCAATCAACCAAGCATAAGTACCGTCCTGTTAGAACAACAGAATTGGATATGTTAACTTCTATAACTCGCCTTATCCATCAAAGTAACAGCCAGGGAATTTCGATTAAACTTCAATTGACACGCCAATACCATATTTGATACAATTCAACAAAAACATAATTGTTACATAAAAAATAACAGCTCAAATCTGAAAACTGTTCAAATGTGCACGAACTCAATGATCCTTTAGGTACGTGGCTAAAACAAAACCAATAAGCTCAGTATCAATTATGAAATACGAAATACCCAGCGAGGACTCCAAGAACGACAGACTCATTCATGGAAGGTGATTACATTGACTCTTACGCGAGCAGATTATGAGCAAAAGCACTTAAACCCTAGCTCGAAACTCCACAAAGCTGAAGATCATATTAAACAAGACATTCAGCATTGTATTGAATCGGAATTTCTTCATCGAAGTCGAATGCTATAATTGAAACGCATATTCCAAATCGATAGCTAATTCCTACAAAAATACGTAAAATCGAACAATAGAGACCATCCACAGGACATAGATCGGCATTAGATGTGAACGAAAACGCATGAAAATGTCGAATCCTATTAAGATGTTCATCGGGAAAGCCATGGAAAGCTCGAGCTCACCTGGAAATGGCGGAACCACCCAAACAAACGGACGAGGAGATGAGACTTGAGGAGACTGGACTGTGAGAACCTGAGAAATGAAACCTAGCTTTTATATGGCAAAACACTGATGACTTCTCTGCTTCTCCGGAAATTACAGTACTGTCCTCAATGGTTTGTTTGGTCAAGATATATGATAATAACCTTAAGGTTAATGACGGCAAAATTATCCAAAGTTTGGTCAAAGAACCCTTCGTCTACTTAAAATTTTAAAAATAGTGGCAAAAGTACCTAAAATTATATTTAGGACGTTAACCACTCCATTCTCGTAACGCAGTTAACTTACCTGTTAACTTTGGTTACGTGGGCAAACGCGGGTTGCTGACATATCAATTTTTTGTCATATGGATGAGCCCACATCAGTCTCGTTTACGACAAAACAATGAATTAAACCCCTAATTAGGCTCGTCCATGTCGCAAAAAATTGTCATGTCAGCAACCCATGTTTGTCCACGTGACCAAAGTTGACGGGTAAGTTAACTGCGTTACGAGAATGGAGTGGTCAACTCTCCAAATGCGACTTTGAGTATTTTTGCCACCATTTTTAAACTTTAGATACACGATGGGTTCTTTGACCAAACTTTGGATATTTTTACCGTCATTAACCCTACCCCTTAAACAATAAATTTCCTCATTACTATTTTTTCTAATAAAAGAAAGTTAGAAATTTAGGGATATTTACCGTTATAAGTATTTAATTTTGTACGAAACGAGTCATTTTTAGCGGCAGGAGTACTGAAATATCATTAAACAGTATCGAAATTCAATTTGATCTATATCCCGTCAAAATAATATGTATGTGGCTATGTGCTTATAATTAACCTCTAACAAAATTAATTATTTAATATTTCTATTAAATTATAAAAGACATGCCCTTGGTACACGAGAGTATGTCTTTAAATAAACCTTTAGTATAATTTTATCTTATGACATTCAAGTATTATTACTACAATATAATATTATAATATATATATATATATTAACATATTTGGCCCAAAATTGAGTATTTATTTGCTCGACAAGTTCATAATATTTGCTTCAATTTTTATTTTTTATTTTTTAGTATTTGCATTTGTCAATTTCGTGACTAAGGCTGTGTTTGTTTGGTCTTTTTAAACCTCTGATTGAAACAGATCTAGTTACATTCAGACTGTTTGTTTTTTTTTTTTTTCTACCTCTGATTGGGTCTGACCAGCCTCTTACCGCATCAGACCCTACCTCATCTCTGAATGAAATATTTTTCCCTTTCTTATTTCCTTTTCTTCCTCTATTTCTCTCTGTCGACATCCGATACATGTTCTCGCCTTCACGACACCGGCGAAATCTGCGGCCGTTCACCTCTCCTCCTTCGTCGACTCCGGCAAAATCGGCGGCCGGACGAGGAGAATCCGGCCGCCGATTTTGCCGGAGTCGACGAAGGAGGTGAGCGTAAAGAAAGAGAGCTGGTCGCAATGTGGGATATGCTCGAAGCAGCTAAGTGCGGCGGTGACAGCACGTCTTTCACCGGGATTGCATCGATCCGTGGGTGTCTCGAGAACAAAGCCTAATGGCGTACCTGCCGATGCCCATACGACTTTATTTATACATCCGACCATTAGATGAATTACATTTTTTTATATGGCTTGATTAATTTTAGTACTCAGGTTGCTAGTTATTTATTTACTTTTAAAATTTAAACTTTGAATATGATATTTTTTTTTGTAAACGAATACGATGATTTTTTTTAATGCGTTGAACCTTCTTTCTTCTTACTACCAGCTAGTTATGATGTTTATTTTTATTTATTGTTTAAAAAAAGTTATGATTTAATTAAAAAAAAAAAAGAGGATAATATTATATGATTCCAGCATTTGTTTTTCTTTATGATCATATGCTTAGAAACGTTTCTAAACATGACATCACCTAAATTTTTTGTTTTAAAACAATGCACATGGGTTTGTGTTTTTTTATTATTTTAAGGTAAATGATATTAGTTGGTACAGTAATTGATAAAAGTAGTGAGAATCTGAGAATAATATTTTAGAAAAAAGTGAGTCAGATAAAAACAGAAGTCAACAAGTTCCATATAAAATAGCTGGAAAAAAAAATCACAAACTAGTGAATAACATGTTAGTAATAGCCAATTTGAAATGTTTATTTTGCATTATAGCCTTCATTTGCATTCTCTTTGTTAAATAGCCATTTTTAATGACATGACATTTTGAACACACATTTTATTCCAATATTGCTCTTCTAATTTATTAATTGAATAATCTATATTTTTCATATAAAATTCGTGTAATTTATTGTTGAAATTAAGGTAATCAGCCATGGTCAAAAGTATTAAACTGTTTGCTATTAATATGGAAAATTTTAACTATTAAATGAAAAATATTTTCTCTCTCTCTCCAGATCCATCAATGAGCTATGTCACGCCCTGCACACGGCGGTGGTCCACCCGAAAAAGATGTCGGCGACGACGGAGAGCGGCCGAAGCTCGCGGACGACATAGGTGAATGCGGGACGAATCATGGCGGAGGCGCGGATAAGGTGGATGACGAGAAGGTAAGGGAGGGAGTCCGGAAGAAGACCTCCATTGAGGCTCCAGAACGAAATCTCACGGATTCTGACGGAGGATGATGTGGGCGAGAGCGAGGGAGGGGATGATGTGGCCTTGCCCCATGAATGCGAAAATCACCACGTGCTTGTTGGCGATGGGTTGATCTAGTTCTGCCATTGTTGAAGAGCTTGAGAGCGAATGAGAAAGGCTTCCTCCAAATTCCTCGTATGCTCGAAGATGTTCAACTCCTTAGGTAATCGATTCGATTTTTCATTTTCAATCTGACGTTGCGTTCGATCGATTTCAGAGAGTTTGGTTTTGAAAATAGACAGAGAGAATGTTTTGACATCTTCATGCAAACCTTCATAATCCCCGGAACCGTATCAAAGTCGCTTCTCGCCGTTTGATTTTTCAGCGACATCAAGGGCGCGGCGCTCGGATCTTCAACTCCATCACTATGATTGTTGGCGAATGGAGCCACGGCGATAGTTACAGCGGTTCACCAGAACCAGAGCACGTGAAAGCTCAAATCTCCACCAAATGTTGTTTGTTAATTCATTTTGATTCGTGTTATATCTTGTTAATACAATATAAATTTACGTTAATTGTTTGTTAATTCATGTTGATTTGTGCTAATGTTTTGTTAATTCGTGTTAATTCAACGTAAATTTACGTTAATTGTTTGCTAATTCGTGTTAGTCTTCAATTTAATTCACTGTATATTTATGTTAATTCGTCTTACTTCGTGTTAATGTTCGATTTAATACACTTTAGATTCGTGTTAATTTGTGTTTATAGTCGAAGGATGCGGAGATGAAGCTCCGGCGAGGAGCAACTATTCTCGGTAGCTAGAGACGAAGAGGAAGGCTCGTGAGAGAGCCATGGCTGCTCGTAGAGAAAGAAGATTAAGTTTATTGTTTTTGAAATTTTGTGATCTATTTTGTAGTCTAATTATTTTGAATTGTTATTGTGATTAATTAAAATAAATAATCTGTGTTAATGTTTTGTTAATATGATTTTATTCTAGTATATTTTACTCAACAATGTATATTTTTGCTTCAGTAAAAAAACTCGTCTATATTAACATATATTTCATGTTGACAAATATTGACCATGTTTATTAACACATAATAACATATGTTAACCACCCATATTAACATCTATTAACATAAGTGCTAACGGAATTTTTTACTCTTAAAATAAACAAAAAAGATGGAATATGATCAATATTATAATAAAAATATAATTTTATCAATTAAGGAGTTCACAAGTCTCACTAATTTTCCTTTTAATTTTTTAATTTTTTTCAAAATACTTTAATTTAAACGTGTATTTCTGATATTAATTTTAGCAATTAATTTTCAAAATTTAACCCTGAAAACGTGGATTTGATAGTTTCCATGATAATAGCAATATGTTATTATTAATTGTAAAAGATGAGTGTTTTTAAAAAAATTTGAACTGCATGTTTTTAGGTTAATATTATGGTAATTAATGACCAAATAAAAATAGATATCAACCATTAAATTCGCAGCTAACCTTGAAATTAACTCGAATTTTCGAAACTAATAATTAATTAATTAAATTATAAGGGTAACGAGGGCTTTTGTGGTTAATAAATGTGTTTAATTGGCTATTTCTTAAATATTAAGATAAAGTTGGCTATTTGGCAAAATGGTTTTGGCTTTTTTGCTATAGAGCCCTATATTATAAATAATTTTTAATTGGTGTGCGTTCATAATAGTACCAAGTGACGTCTTAAGAAGTGCTCGTCGTGTTTCACATCATTTGGATTTTTTTTTTCATGGGTGTAATAGTACTTCTTATACTATACACAACCGTTGGATACTATAACTTTTTAATATATATAGCAATCTCTACTAGATAAATATACAAAATAAAATAGAAAATTATAAAGTATAGACTATAGTATATCACGTTGTAATAAGCAGAATCATGTTCGTGGTTCGTCATTTTTAAAAATTGGTATAATTGCAAGTATTAGACAAATCATGTTTTCAAATTTAAATTCAATGAAAACAAATCCATATATGTAATAATAAATATAATACAATATAGGCTTTTTATCATTTTCTTCATTATTTGTTACACATACATTCTCATAAAATCATCTCAGTGGATATAGAGTGGATTGCTCCCATGTTCGGTTTACCATTGAAGGCATACACACCTTAGTCATGGCCTTCGCGCACTTGGACTTTGCTCGGTCAATCGAGAGAGCCATTTGCAATGGTGACTCACTTCGCCGAGGAGATGGCTTTAAAAGCCGCCAACGACATTAGTGTGTATCGCTTAGTGCGAAGCTTTATGGAGGTGAACGTGGAGAGCTTATGGAGGAGAACGTGGAGAAAGACGTTGAGTTGTGTCGAGCGATATGTTTGGAGCAACTCCCGACAACAGTGAAATTGTCGTGCTCGCACATTTGTCATTAGGGTTACATAGTCGATTGGCTGTAGGGTAAAGACTCATGTCCAATCTGTCGATGCAACATTGTTACTTATTTAATCCGATTTGTCCAAAAACTTAGGACGACTCTGAGACAAGCAGAGATCGGGCTCGCTTTACAACATTTATTATATTGTATCCAATAATTTGTCATTCTCCTCTCTTAGATTGTCCTTCTCCTCTCCTCCCTCAGATTGTCCCCCTCTGTTAGCGCAAGTTTGCCCCTCTCTTTTACATGCAATTTTCCACAGCTTATCCAGATGTCCCCCAATTTGAGAAATATTTGGCCTGCTATAGCCCTCTTTATTCATTTCCAATTGGATTACAGATAGTTTTGCAGGTGCTATAAAGTCTTCAAGTCGCATGATGCCAAGAAGCGGAAGGAAAAATTTCACTTTGACATCGAGAGGTTCGGGAGAGTGCGGGAAGAAGGCACCAAATCTCCTCGGATTGTTTGGACAAAAAAGCGAAATTAGATATTTAACAATGTCGTCGTGCGACTTTGAGACTTTATAGCACCTGAAAAACTATTTGTAACTTGGTTTCTCTCTTTGGTAAACCCTAATGTTGTCTCTTTGTTCTTCCTTTCTTTACTCTTCGCTCGTTCCCTCGTTCCTCTCTTAAATCCATTTGTTTCTAGGTTAACTTAATTGAATTTTTTTAGCTTTATTTTAGGATATATTTGCTTAAATTTTTGCAACCGAGAGTAAATTTGGATGTTAAATTTTGGCATCTAATAGGAAATTCGGATGTTATTCTTCCGATTCATTTTCGTATTCCCATTTGTTTTTAGGTTTAGCTTGTTGAAATCTTCTAGCTTTATTCTATGTTTCTTTTGCTTAAATTTTTGTATTACACTTACTATATGCAAGAAAATGACGGACCTTTCTGCACTGGTTGCGAGTGAGCCCGATGAAGACTCGGGGCAATCACAGAACGTAAAAACGAGAAATGGGGAAGATAGATATATCACTCTGCAAGTCAATATACCCGCCAACACTTATCTAGACAAAGATCCTGAGAAATGTCATGAATTGACTAAGCAAATATTGAGAGAGTGCCACGTGAAAGAGTACAACGAAGAATTTGAGGCGGAATTGGCCATGATTGAACTTGAGGTTAAGTTTTCGTTAGTAAGTTTCATTTATTTTTTTTACTGTCAATTATGTATTGTTAATAAAATTTTCTTCTTGCAGCGTCTAGTGGCGGCAAAGACTACCATCAACGCCATACGAGCTGAGGTACTTAATGTGGAGCAATTGATTGATAAAGTTACGAGGGAGAAGGAGCAATATGAAGATACCCTGAAGGACCTGATAAAGCAATTGGATTCTCTCTAACAAACGAAAGCTGAGATCGATGAAGAATTGAGAAAATGCGAGCTTTGTTCAAGCTAGTCATTGTTCGAATAAACTAAATGAGCTTATTTCGGCCCTAAAAACAATGTCAAACACACTGGGCTCAGCAATGATTGGATGGGGGAAAGAGTTTAAGAATTTTGCTGCCGCAATGGAGCCTAAAAAAGTAATCGTGGGTTTGTCAGAAGTCAGTGATGTTTGGTAAGACGGATCACTATTGTGGGGGTGACTTTTTTTTGTGTGTGTGTGGATAGTAGGTTTTTTTTTTTGCATGACATGATATGAAAGACTTAAATACTTATTTTATTTTGACGTACTAAAAGAGTTTGGTTATGCTACTATTACTAATATTTATTGAATATCTTGTGTTATACATTCTATAATCAGTTTTAGTAGTTCTCTATGGCTGATGTTAAAAATATATGTAGTTAGAAGTTAGAGATGTATTTAGAATACTGAGAAATTATTGACGAATCCAGATTTTGTGTAATATATCTAACATTTTCAATTGATCGAAACGACAAACAAACAATTTATTTATGACATTTTAGCATATTATTTCACCCTCTTTCCCCGAATTTTCTAGTAGTCCAAGTTGTGTTAATAATATTGTGTACGCGCGCTAAAAGTAAAAATAGCTGGAATTGTATTTAGAATTGAGAAATTATTGATAATGGATTGTAATGGTAATTGTGATATAACTTATAATAAGTACATCGTTATCTATATATAAAATAAAGTAAGAAATATGCTACATGTTTGTAGCCGTGAACTAGTCCTTCAAATGTCTAGAGGAACCCTAAACCGGATTTTTTTTTTTTATAGAAAGAAAACATAATTTATTCCAAAAAATTAAAATAAAAAATCCGGACCCGGACATGTTCGGGTCCGTGTTTTAAAAAAAATAAAAAATATCTAGATACAGATCTAGATATTCATATACTGTCCGTGTCCGTGTTTTAAAAAAAATAAAAAATATCTAGATACAGATCTAGATATTCATATACATTTGAAGGACTACCGGGAACCATTAACAATTTAAAAAAATAGTGTATAATGTTGGTAATTATTGTACAACGCATGATCTATTTTAATGATATTATTGTGAAATAATAAACCAGTATAATTGTATACGGTGTACGTGATGTCATTGTATACGGGCAACCTGCTCGATCTGCATCTGGAGCTCAACTCTGTCCCGTCAGTAAATTTTCATATCGCCATTGAGATCGATTATCCTTTGCTCCAACACCATTGTTTGCTTCGAAGACCCGTGATCTTCATGATTCGCTCCAGCGCCTTTTGTTCTTCATCGTCTTCGCCGGGTTTCAAGTGTTTTGGTGGGTTTTCTATCTCTTTGTTCTTCCGCGCCATCATTTCTTCGAGACCTTGAACGGCTAGAATCAGCTCTGTGTTCGCTTCCTGGGTTTTCTTCGAGATCTCATATTGGAATTCAAATCCTTCTATTTTTATGCTTATATGCTTGCTTAGTAACGTTACTTGGCATGATATCACCTTAAATTTTTGTTTAGAAACTATGAATCTTGAATATATATATTTTTTTTTAGGTAGATGATATTAGTTGATAAACCAAATTAATAAGTTCAACTGACTCCATATAAAATAAATTGAGAATGTCCAGATTATTAATTATTAAATATTTTTTATTAAATTATAAATGCATGGATGCCTCTAGATTCACGAAGACGTTAATTGAGCGACATCAACAAAATTAGACTTTACACTGTTGTGCGTCTCTGGGTGTGCTTAGGGCGGTCAGCGAGGAACTCCTATAATAAAAAGAAGGTAAACTGCAACTAATGTACTCAATGTTTGATCGGCTGTGGATTATGTACCCAATGTTTATTTTCGATGGCTAATGTACCCAAACTTAATTCCGTTAGATTTTTTCGTATTTTCTGTCACTTGACCGTCAGCGAGTGATTCCTCCTCTATATGTATACTTTTTGTATTTTTGGCATAACTCACTCATTTTTTGTCCAAATTTAATGAATGAACTACCATTGGAAAGCTAAGAGATAGATCTACAACTTTGGTGTTTTAAGTTTTGTAAAAAAAAGTTTTAACAAATACGAAAGTTCAATTACAACGTAAAATTGGACATTAGTTTAATGCAAAATATTTATTTCGAGCAAATTTTAATATACTTAATGACTTTTTATGATGAAACGTAAAAGTATAAAGTTGTAGATACGAAATTTTAATATACTTAATGACTTTTTAATATACGAAAGATTTCATTTTTTGTCCAAAATTTATAAATAAACTACCGTTGGAAATATAGAAGATTTATCTACAACATTTTAGTTTTACGTTTTATCATAAAAAATCATTAAGTATATTAAAGTTTGCTCGAAACAAATATTATGCACTACACTAATGTCCAGTTTTACGTTGTAATTGAAATTTTGTAATTTTTTTTAAAAACTTTTTTTACAAAACTTAAAACACCAAAGTTGTAGATATATCTCTTAGATTTCCAACAATAGTTTATTAATGAAATATGGAGAAAAAATGAGTGAGTTATGCCAAAAATACGAAAATTGTACATATAGAGGAGGAATCACTTGTTGACGGTCAAGTGACGGAAAACACGAAAAAATCTAACGGAATCAAGTTTGGGTACATTAGCCGTCGAAAATAAACATTGGATACATAATCCGCAGAAGATCAAACATTGGGTACATTAGCCGCAATTTACCCTAAAAAGAATAATAAGTATATTTTGTAGGAATGAAAATCTATTTACTGCGTTACTTGAAGAATTAAGGCATATTAATAATAAATTATCATTTATATTATATTATGTTTCATATTTATTCCAAACTTAGGATTTTGAATTTTAAGAATGTACTATTTCTTCTAGAAACTGATAAACAAATGACACATAAAAACATAAACAGAATCACAAATAATATAAACAGAAATTAGTGCTATAAATATCATATCACATTACGGATACGGTTGAGGTGTCATGTACGAAAAATTTATGGTTCTGCTTGGTGAAATATAGCTTATATTAATGAATGCATTTATTTATTTATTTAAAATAAGAAACAATATATTTTATTTGATATGTGATTTTTATGGGATATTTTTGCACTGATAAATACTAATCGGTAAGAAATATCAAGAAAATACTACTAGGTAGAAATTACGAGGTAGAAATTAAGAATATATAAATATTTATTGCGCCGCTTAAATTATATACAATAGAATCTTGTTAAATTAATACTCAATAAATTAATAACTTCAATAAAATAATATTTTTGTACGGTCCCGACTCTAACTAACATGGCTAAATTTTACCTTGATAAATTAATAACCTCGATAAATACAGTAGAATCTTGATAAATTTTACCTTGATAAAATCTTCCGGTCCCAACAGTTTTAATTTATAGAGGTTTTAGTGCATAATTTTTTGAAAACAAGAGTTAAGAAAAATATGTTCTTCATTACCTAGAAGAGAACAAACACTAAAAGAAATTATTTTTGTTGAAAAATGTAAAATCTTATGGGATACAATTCTGATTGTGATTTGTGCATTTTGATCGATTGGATCGTTTCTTTGTATACTCGGGTGTCAAGCTTTTTGTAAGAGCCCTTCCGGGTATACAAAAAAATCTATAACATCAAATTTATACTTTTTATAGAAATAAAATAACAAAGAAATAGAGATTATCTTTCTCACTTTTTTCGGAATCTTTGAAACGTTCTCACAGATTATTCCATGGCGTCCTTTTCTTTAGATTCAGACAGGGCCTTATGAAATCGCCCTCAAAATCGGCTTTGTGTATTATTGTCACTAAAACACTTGTAAAAATTGGTTACTTATCCCTCAAATATATATTTTTAAAAGATAACATTATTTTATTATTATTATTATTATTACAAATGAATAGTATTTTTCGTATCTATATATTCTCTAAGATATTACAATGTAATAAAATAAAAAAATAAAAATCCACAAAACAAGATATCGCACGATAATCTTTAAGTAATTGATTATTATTACTTACTAGAGTCATGGGCGAGTTATTACTTATAAATTTCAGGCTAAAATACTCTATGTTTAGAAAAAATTGATCGAAATGTCTTAACTTTTTTTTTTTGCTGGCTAAAGTAATCAATGATCATTTTGCTAAAATTGACTAACGGAATTGCCGTTTAAATTTGGGTATTTATGCCGTAAAAACTAAGTTTGATCGTGATCGTAGCTCTTTATTTAGATAGCTGATCATGTGACCAAAACAATGATCATATAAGTTTAAGAGAGATCAAGTAAAAGTAGGACTATATATTTATATATATATAACTATTATATCGATGAGCATGAATTCAGCATCACAAATGCAATATACCATTCCCTTTTATTACAACACCCAGAAGTCAAAACACAGAAATTAGTCAACCCTTCGTTTTTTTTTGTTTGGGTATTTTCTTTTCTAAAATTCGAGTCTCAATAGATTGCAAACAGGCGTAAAAATTGCCTCACGAGGAGTCACTCCGGTGATCATCATGCCATCTCGACGTGGCCGAGGCTGTTGTACTTGGCGGAGCTCTCCTTCTCGCCCTGGCCCCAGATGGCGTAGGCCTCTTCCCCGTGCGCTGCTTCGTCGCCAATTTCCAAGTCCTCGTCGGACATCCTAAGCGGCACCACCGCCCCGATGGCGAGGCAGATGATGCTCGTGACGACGACGTTGAGGACCACCACAAAGAGTACTCCGTAAAGCTGGATTCCCAGCTGTCGGAATCCGCTTCTCACCTGGTAATTAAATACTTTATTTTGTGTTCTAAGTGTTATGTTAATTAACTAGATAATCACCAATTATAGTTAGAATTATAGATAAGAAGTCCTTAATAAATTCAATTTAAGTACTAAAAGACGCAATTTTATTATGATCTACGCAATTTTAAATCCAAGTGTTATGTTAATTACCTAGATAATCACCAATTTTATTATAATATTCACATACAGTATTATGATCTACGCAATTTAAAAAAATTAATAAATACTAAAAGACGCAAAATCTTATGATCAATCTTCACGAACAAATCGGTTCTTTTATCGCTTCCTCATTTGTATCTAAACATGTTAATTAGTAACACGTAGATCTCGATATTAATTTTGTATATATCGGACCGGATCCCCGATTTTTTTTAAACAAATTTGAACCCGGACTGATTAAGGTCGGTATATTTTTTAAACTAAAAATCTAAATAACTATTTTAAAACAATTTTTTAAAAAAATATATATGAACCCGGACTGATCCGGATCCGAAAAAAGGACCCGGACCAGGTCCGGGTTAAAAAAAATCTGCATGTGGACGTCCGTTTCCCCAGATATTTACAAGCTTACTCGATATTATTTTATCGTATATACCTGTCCGGATTGGAGCCCGTAGAAGAGACCCCTGTAGTCGGCATAGTAGCCGTAGAAGAGAAGGCACAGTTTGGGCTCGGCGAAGAGCCCGGCCATGACGCCTCCGAGGATCCCCGCCACGGCATGCGTGTGGAGCACGGCCATCGTGTCGTCGACCTTCTGGAGAAGCGGCGACCGCTTGTGGAGGACCATCATCGTGACCCACGGGATCGAGCCCGAGCACACGCCCATTATCACCGCCGCCCAGCCCTGGACAACCCCTGCATGTTCCGCCAATATTCTACGTTGAGTTTTGTCCTTAGGCAGTATTGGATTAGGGTTTGCTAATTAATTTCACTTTATGTACTATTTGCTTAATTATTAATTTATGTATGTAACACAAAGAGTTGTTTATTTCCCGACTCACACTAGTTTATAATTTTCATAACTTCATATTATAATTTTATTATACTTTCTTCTAGCTTCAAATATTCAATTGAACAAGTTTAATATTACCTTAAGGAATTATTCTTTGGAGTGATTTTTTAATTAATTAAAATATTACTTCTAAAAGCTAACTGGTGCCTGGTGGTTAAATGTTAATTGATTGTCAATCAACTCCATGTACTGCATTTTATTGTAATCATCTTAATTATTAAATAAATAGTCACTATTATTATTAAGTACATATGATATGATCATATATATATTAATATAATTGGCGTAAAATATTTTGACATGTTTATGAAAATATTTTTATTTGGCTTCACCTGCGGCGGGGGTGATGCAAACGAGGCCGGTGATCATGCCCTGGACGGCGCCGATGACGGAGGGCTTGCCGAAGAAGGCAATGTCGAGGAAGAGCCACGTGAGCAGGCTGGCGGCGGTGCAGACGTGTGTGTTCAACACGGCCAACGAAGCGTCCATGCTCACGACATAGGGATCGCCTCCGTTGAAACCGGTCCACCCCATCCACAGTAGCCCCGCACCCGCCAACATCAGCAACAAGTTGTTCGGCGGGAACCTCTCCCGGTCCTTGGTCAACCGCGGCCCGACCTTCGAAAACATTGCACAAGTCAAAATTCAAGTAAGCGCTTTACGTCGTGATACAATTTCAAATACCCAACTTATAAGTCAAGTAGGGTTTCATGTTGGGTTCATACCCAATATGCGGCGGTGAAACCGGCGACCCCGGAGGAAAGGTGGATGACGTAGCCCCCCGAGTAGTCGATCAATCCCTTGAGCGAGAAGTACCCGTGTGGCGACCAGATGCTGAACGCCACGAATGTGTACGAGAACGTCAACCACAGCGGCACGAACAGCATCCACGCGTAGAAGTTCATCCGTCCCAGCAGCGCCCCCGCGATCAAGATCAGCGTGATCGCCGCAAATGCGAACTGGAAGTATATCATCGTCACAATCGGGAACTTCCCGAGAAACGCCTGCTTGAAGTAAAACGTCTGGTCCAGCGCCACGTTGGCCTTCCCCCAGAACGGGAAGAGCTCTGCGCCGAACGACATCTGGTAGGCCCACCCGACCCAGCAGATGAGCACGCACGCAAACGCGTACAGCACCATGAACGCCGAGTTCACGGCCCACTTCTTCTTCACCGCCCCTCCGTAGAGGATCATCATGCCCGGGATGCTCTGGATCCCTACCAGCGTCGCCGCTGTCAGCTGCCATGCGTTGTCCGCCTTGTTCAGCCACTCGGGGCTAGCATCATCCCACAGTAAATTTGACGGGAACGGAACTGTCGCATTCACGTTCGCCATCCTCGGTTATAGTTAGGGCGAGTGTTTTTCAATTTTTGTACGACGATTGAGAGCTCGGAATCTGCATTATTTAAACCTGGGAAAGTTTTTCGCTTCTAACGACAAGCTGTCACTGAGTGGTCTATTTCCATGGCCGGCCATGGATCCTTGAACAACATTAAGCCATTATTTTGTCTGATCTTTGTTTTTAATTTATTAAAATAAGCTCTTGCTTTGGGAGGAATATCTAGTTGTTTTACGTGATCTGGTGGTAATTACAATGGTATCTAATTTCTTGGCGTGATGTATGATATGACTATGTGTGTTTTTATCATTAATTAATAATATTGTGTTTTTATTTATTTATTTATTTAAGAGGAATATCAACTGTGACTAACGTTATTAACGATGTTTAAGCTCTGATATCTAGCTGTTCTAAGACTAATATGATACAAAATGTTACATTGTTAAAATATGATACAACATACAAGTGAACAATACAGCTTGCGTAGTCCTTAAAAAAAAAAAAAAAACAGCTTGTGGATTTTGTAACTACGTTGCAATGGTGGAAAAGTAAAGTAAAATAATGAGAAAACAGTATTCCATTTCTAAATATTTTACTTTATTTTTCCACCATTGGATACTATTTTTTCATTATTTTACTTTACTTTTCCATCCACCATTGCAATATTGGGATACTATTTTTTTTTTCATTATTTTACTTTACTTTTCCACCATTGCAACATAGTTACAAAATCCACATGCTTAGATATAATATAGCTGTAATAGAGTGTAAATTTGTACCATGAAAATAGATTATAGTGGTAAAATGAACTAGAGTATTAGAAAATGCCATAGATAGCTTATTTAAGCTTGTTTTTTTTTTTTAAGATAAACTAAACTACTTTCATGTATTTGACTGTTTTTACAAAAAATACAAAAATGATTTTAGAATTTTGTACATGAGTTGTAAAAGCTAAGATTCGTAGCTTTTGTTTTTTTTTTTTTCTAAAAACAAAAATATATTTTTAGTCTATTTTACTTTTTTTATCATAAATATATTTATTTTACCAAATGTCAAATCAATTTTGTTACCAACAACAACTGTTTTATAAATAATTTACCAAAAACCTGTCAATTTTTTTATAAACAATTTTATTTTTTCAAAAACTGAAACTAAAAGCAATATTTTTAAAAACAAAGCTATGCCAAACAGTGCCATAATTTAATTAATCTCAATATAAAGTTTTCAATTAGTATTCTAGTTCACAGTATCACGTAAAACTTGAACCAATAGGCCGTACTAAATTTACTAGTTACTAACTTATTGGCACCATTCACATTCTGATTCGATAAAAATTCACGTAACATTAGGAAAAACAAAAAAGAGAAGATAAACGACATATATATTCTGTCGTTTTACATTCACGAAAAAAACAAAGAAATACTTGTGTCGTTTATCAATTGGATAAAACGACATAGAAAACGTTGTCGTTTATAGACGTAGCAAAACGACCACGACCTTTTCGTCACATTCCAGAGGCAAGCTTAAGCGGTCCACCGGCGGCGGCGACGATGAGCGAGGCGACCGAGCCATGGAGGGTTCTCGAGTTCTACAGTGGAGTCGGTGGTCTGGTCAGTTTCTGTATCTATCTGTCTATGTATGTATATATGATTTTGTATCCATGGAAGCTGTAATCTCTGCGATTTTGCTGCGCAGAGGTACTCGCTGAGCAGAGCCATGGTGAATGCGAAAGTCGTAGAAGCCTTCGACATCAACGACATGGCTAACGATGTCTATCAGCACAACTTTGGCCATCGTCCTTACCAGGTTTCTTCCCTGTTCTCTCAAAACCCTTGGAAATTGATTGTATTGAAGCCAAGAGAACTATGCTGATTCATCTTTCTGTATTTTCATTGAATTCGTCTGCTTCACTGAATCACATAGAGCTTAGTGTGATCTTTGTTTTCAATGATTCTGATATAACAACCAGAAGGTATTTCGAAGCTTTTGGGGTCAGGATATCGAATTTGTATTCTTGAAGTGCTAGGTTCGAGTCCAACGGCGTAAAAGAAATATTGAAAAACGCTTACCCTGTACGAGAAGAAATTTCCGGTGACATGATTTTGTTGAACTGTTGGGTCGGATAGGGTAATATTCAGAGCCTGACCGCGAAAGATCTCGACAGCTACGGTGCACAAGCATGGCTGCTTTCTCCTCCTTGCCAACCCTACACTCGACAAGGCAACGGATTTCTTCTTTTTTTGTTCGTGTAGAATTTGAATGTAATTGTTAAGAAGTGAGAGAATTCATTGAGCTACACCTTCACGTCAGGTCTCCAAAAGCAATCCAACGATCCTCGGGCTTTCTCGTTTCTCAACATCCTTGCTTTGATACAAGAGCTTTCGCAGCCACCTCTTATGCTGTTTGTGGAAAATGTTGTGGGATTTGAGGTCTGCTTTCGCTAAATTCTTAGATTGAATCAGGTGGTACTTGATGTGTTATCTTATGTCGGCTTTATTATCTGTTTGCAGACGTCTGATACACATGAGAGAATGATAGAGATATTGGTAAATGCCGGTTTTGTAACACAAGAGTTTATATTGACGCCATTACAGTTCGGCGTGCCTTATTCCAGGCCACGCTATTTTTGTCTGGTAGATTCTCTCTCTGAGGTTTCTTTACATATATAAAAAATATAGGATCTCTTTCCTCTTAATTTCTAGCAACTTTAATCCTGTTTATTCAATTGGAATCATTTTCTTATAGGCAAAACGGAAACCTTTGTCCTTTGAGAATCAACTTTTTGACAATCAGCTTATTCGTTCGCCAAGGCCGTTAGTTAGGTTTGCTGATAAAGTAGCGGTTTATGAATATGATCAAACGCAAGAAGGCTTGGATAATTTGCTCAAGTCTTGTGAATCAATTGAAAAGTTTCTCGAGTTTGAGACTTCTACGAACGTGAATTGTTCTTCAATAAACCGTATAGAAGATTATATTGTTCCATTAAACTTGATAGAGAGATGGGGAAATGCTATGGGTATCCTTTTTTTTATTGAAATTATATGTACTGTGATTTGGGGTTAAATATTAATCATCCTCTTTCACTAATTCTACTTGAAAACTTGTGAATTGAGATCTCCTTGAGTGTATTTAGATATCGTCTATTCCGATTCAAAGCGATGTTGCTGTTTTACAAAAAGTTACTACCGATATGTGAAGGGCACGGGCTCCGTTTTGGCAACCATCATGGTATGATTTCCACTCTTAATTTTATATTATGGGAAATCTTAATTCAACATATCTGTAGAAAATACAGAATTGCTTCCTTGCATTTTGCGATATGCTTGAACAAATGTTTTTCGCCAATTTCGATTGTGATGTCACGATGGTCTGTAGTTGATTTTTCAGAGTGAATTTTTTGCTTATGTTCTTGTATATAAATTGACACAGCCTGAGAGAAAGGGGAAAGCTTCATCGTTACCGGAGCAAGGTCTTAGATTCTTTACACCCAGAGAGGTACTTTGGTTCTCCTCATATCTAGCAACTGTTGTATTTCCGTTCTCTTCCAAATTTAGATGAAGCTTTTGAAATTAAACCGTTTTTTTCCTGTGGGAAATCAGGTTGCTAACTTGCATTCTCTCCCTGGAGATTTTGACTTTCCAGAACACATAAGCCTTAGGCAACGGTAAGACGAAATTCTTCCTCACAGTCACGGTTTGACATATATCGAGATATGCAGCTTTTTCTCGTTAAAACTACATTCACTAAAGAAATTCTGTATGTAAATTGAACACTTTGAAACTTCTTGTCTAATTTGCAGTTATGCATTGCTGGGAAACAGCTTAAGCATCGCTGTTGTCGCGCCTTTGTTGCAATATTTGTTCCTTGAACCGCAGTGACTCTGCGGAATCCGTTTTTCTTGGTCAGGCCCGTGTCAAATTTTGTGATCGGGCTGATAGGCGAGGGCTTGCCCCCATGGAACAGAACCTTTCGAATTAGGGTTTTTATGTATTAAATAAAATTTAGCCATAATTTATTTTTGTACTATGAATATGACTCTCGCCCGTCCTCTATTATAACACTTTACGATCATAGCGAATTTCTTCTCTTCTCGGTTTCTATTATAGTGAATTTCTTTTCTTCGTTACTTATTTTTATTTAATTTATAACATTTACAATGTGAAGGGATTTGGTTGTTACAAATTCAAATTTTTGCCATGACATTTCATCTTGTAAAGAGGCATTATATTATCTAGATTTAATTTAGAAAACAAGAAATTTAAATTTATCAACTAGATTACTCGAATCAATGTTCTAAATATCGAAGCCAATGAAAAATCAAGAGCTTCGTCTTATGCGTTCACCGATGATTAACGGATTTACCTATGACTACTTCAGAAAAAGAAAAGATTATCAACATGTAAAGTTAACGACTAGATTTTACGGATAAACACGGTTTTTTAGTGTCGAATTACTCTAATAGTTTTGGCATGTTCAAAACGCAAATTTTAACAAACAAGTATTAGTTGTTAACTTGTTAATTATTTTCTTTGATTAATCTCCAAGTAAAAGATCTTTAAGGGTCGAAGATAATGTAACGGTTGAGAATTGATAGGATTCTTTGGAATAACTAATTTAAAATTTGTTAAATAATATAACTAAAAGTTTTTAATATTTTCTTTATTTAAAATATGTATAATAAAAAAGATTCGGGTAGATTGTGATACGTTGAAAGTTGGTTCATTAATTTGGCATGACAACACTTTTCTATAACAAACTCAATTCATATTATCGGTTAGTTAAAAATAAAATCAATAAAAGTTAAAAATAAAATCAATTTTATCTTTAATAATTCGATTAGAAATAATAAAAACTAAAATATTCTAAAGTAAAATATTAAGGGACTTGAATCGCAAGCATTTAAAAAGATAAATATAAATATAAATATAAATCCCTCAAATAGTTCTTCGCTCTCGTACATTCCTATTCTCTCAAGCCCTAGGTCTCAATCCGAGCATTGCTTTTCTCCTGAATTCACAGCCGAAGCACGAAATTCCTCTCTCAAGAACACTCATAGAGAGATTCAGAGCAAGTTTTAGGTTGAAATTTTCGAGTTTGATCTCTAAGGTTAGTCAAATCTGTTCCTATTTCAATTTTGGGGCTTTTCGAATTTGAGCTCGGAATGCTATAATTTTTAGTTTGTTTTGCGATTTGTTGTTCTCGTGATCGGAATATGGGTGCGATTCTGTTGATCATTTGGATAAATCATTATTTCTGTACTATGAATGTAGTTTTAGGGCTTTTCGATTTCGTGCTGTTAGTGCCTTTTTTGTTGATTTGATTTGCGATTGATTGCTTCTACGTCGGAAAAGTATAGCGATTTCGTCATTCGTTTGGATTTTTCCTTCTCCACGTACCTTAAAATTTGAAATCTATTAGGGCTTTTGATATGGTGATCCCAACAATCTTTTCGCTTAGTTTACGATTAGTTCGAGTTCTTAGATTTTCTTTGAAGGCCTAAAGGTCAACCTATTGTTTGAATCACACACCAGCACATGTATATATATATATAGATATTTATGTGTATATCTTCTTCTTCTTCTTGTGATCCCAACAATCTTTTCGCTTAGTTTACGATTAGTTCGAGTTCTTAGATTTTCTTTGAAGGCCTAAAGGTCAACCTATTGTTTGAATCACACACCAGCACATGTATATATATATATAGATATTTATGTGTATATCTTCTTCTTCTTCTTCTTCTTCTTGTGATCCCAACAATCTTTTCGCTTAGTTTACGATTAGTTCGAGTTCTTAGATTTTCTTTGAAGGCCTAAAGGTCAACCTATTGTTTGAATCACACACCAGCACATGTATATATATATATAGATATTTATGTGTATATCTTCTTCTTCTTCTTCTTCTTCTTCTTCTTGTGATCCCAACAATCTTTTCGCTTAGTTTACGATTAGTTCGAGTTCTTAGATTTTCTTTGAAGGCCTAAAGGTCAACCTATTGTTTGAATCACACACCAGCACATGTATATATATATATAGATATTTATGTGTATATCTTCTTCTTCTTCTTCTTGTGATCCCTACAATCTTTTCGCTTAGTTTACGATTAGTTCGAGTTCTTAGATTTTCTTTGAAGGCCTAAAGGTCAACCTATTGTTTGAATCACACACCAGCACATGTATATATATATATAGATATTTATGTGTATATCTTCTTCTTCTTCTTCTTCTTCTTCTTCTTCTTCTTCTTGTGATCCCAACAATCTTTTCGCTTAGTTTACGATTAGTTCGAGTTCTTAGATTTTCTTTGAAGGCCTAAAGGTCAACCTATTGTTTGAATCACACACCAGCACATGTATATATATATATAGATATTTATGTGTATATCTTCTTCTTCTTCTTCTTCTTCTTCTTGTGATCCCAACAATCTTTTCGCTTAGTTTACGATTAGTTCGAGTTCTTAGATTTTCTTTGAAGGCCTAAAGGTCAACCTATTGTTTGAATCACACACCAGCACATGTATATATATATATAGATATTTATGTGTATATCTTCTTCTTCTTCTTCTTCTTCTTCTTCTTCTTCTTCTTCTTCTTCTTGTGATCCCAACAATCTTTTCGCTTAGTTTACGATTAGTTCGAGTTCTTAGATTTTCTTTGAAGGCCTAAAGGTCAACCTATTGTTTGAATCACACACCAGCACATGTATATATATATATAGATATTTATGTGTATATCTTCTTCTTCTTCTTCTTCTTCTTCTTGTGATCCCAACAATCTTTTCGCTTAGTTTACGATTAGTTCGAGTTCTTAGATTTTCTTTGAAGGCCTAAAGGTCAACCTATTGTTTGAATCACACACCAGCACATGTATATATATATATAGATATTTATGTGTATATCTTCTGCTTCTGCTTCTGCTTCTGCTTCTGCTTCTCCTCCTCCTCCTCCTCCTCCTCCTTCTCCTTCTCCTTCTCCTTCTTCTTCTTTCTAAGTCGTTACTGAAATGTCTATTCTGTTTGTGAACACAGGAAGCGAATTGTTTGAATCTCAACATAGATCTGATGAGGTTCTCTAAAGGAAGTCAAGTTGAGGTTCTCTGCAAAAAAGATGTTGCCCTCGGGGCATGGCGTTGTGCTGAGATCATCAGGGATGATGGAGATACTTACAAGGTTAAGTATGAAACCGGTTCCTCTAACGGGAAAGTTGTTGAGATCCCTAGTAGTAACATTAGGCCTTGCCCCCCTCGTGCAAGCAACAAGATGAACTGGGCACCTGGCGATATCATGGAGGTTCTGGACGATGGAACTTGGAAAACAGCGACAACATTGTATGTCATGGAGGGCGATTGTTACTTGATCAGGGTACTCGGATCTTTTCAGGAGTTCAAGGTTCACAAGTCCAAGACTAGGATGCGTCAAACTTGGAAAGACGATAAGTGGTTCGTACTAGGAAAGGTAAATTTCAGTCTTTGTCCTCACTTCTCAGAGTATATTAATTATTTCCTTGTTTGCAATTTGTGTGCGATTCTTACGCTTTGTTTTTTACACAATTGTTCTCAACAGGATTACAAGAGTGATGAATTTGCAAAGTCTAGCAACATACTAGACCTGATTTGCTGCGAGGTTCCACGAGGTGAGGCAACGATAAAGTTCTCGGACGGGAGAGAGACCAATCATCTCCAAGATTCTTATGTTGTTTCAGCCAGGTCGTTGAAAAGAGCTTCTCCGTTTTGTTCTTCATACGTGGAAGCACATCCCAGTAAAGTGAGAGTGGTTGAGAACCAGAAGACACAATGGCAAGCAGTTTCCCCGCTAAAAGAGGTAGTGGATGTTGTTTCTTCAGTAGTAAATAATCTTGGAGATAACGACACGCACGCTTCTTTCAGTAACCAATCATTAGAAGAAGGCGCAAGTTCAAGTTCTTTAGGGAGAAGTACGGAAACAAGTGATTCTGATGACACTAACGATACAGAAATGTGCTCTGTTGTTGCTAGTTGTAGTGTCAATAGAAACAATGATGTCTTGGCAGGGCCTGTTGAGGAAGCCGATACGGATTGTTGCAGTGATGCAGAATCCTTTTGTGGGCCTCAAGAGGATGAAGGCCGAGAAGAAGATAAGTGTGCTTTTCCTCTTTCGAATGAGAAGGCTCTAAAAATTCACAGGTTAGAGGTGGAAGCTTATCGCAGCACGATGATGGCGATTCATGCTTCTGGGCCCTTAAGTTGGGAAAATGAAGCGCTTTTAACGGATCTCCGTATCGCGCTCCATATATCAAATGATGAACATTTGATAGAAGTAAGGAATTTAATTTCTCGCAGGAATTCTCATCTTTGTTAGCTTATAATCGTTACGCTGTCCATTGTAATTGATAGGAAATCCAATCATTGCATCATATCCCTTTACTTTTTTGCGATTTGTATTCGTCCAAATTTCTGGTGTAGGATAAACTTGATATACGTACAGAATATTTTGTGAAGAATATATTTTTAGTTAAACTTGTATCTTCTATTTTACATTTTAGCCAACTCTACTTTTATTTATTTACTACTTGTTTCTGGTGAAATGTGTCATCTTTTGAGATGTAATTTTATATTATGCTTGGTCTCTCTACTTTCATTCATCTGTTGAATTACGGTAATGTATTGCTGATCTTTGTGTGATTTAAGCAAATTCTCCATTCTGGTTTGAAGTAGCTTGACATGCTCTTACCATGTGACAGCCAGCTTATGAGACGATTTCGGAAATGTTATTGATGACTCCCGTGTGTTTCAGGGCCAAAGCTGGAGGCCTTTTTGCCTTGCTTACAAAGGTCTATAAAGGTGATGCTCTGGGGTTTGCATTGCTCTCCCGGTATTTGCATTCAAATTGTTAACGATGCAACGCTATTTCTCTGATATTAGATTATATTTGTCTGCTGAAAAATATATATTTTGCGAATATATATATATATATATATATTTCTCTAAAGAAGCAGAATATTCATGGAAAGCAGCAGGATAATGCTTTGATGTAGAAGGAGGGTGTGTGTACAAACACATATCTTCTTGCTTCATAACATGAGAGGCAATTGATCTCAGATGAGAGGTTAAGCCTGCACTGTAAGTAATTACATGCATTGTTTTGATCCGGTTCAGTCTCGGATTAGTTCGTTCTACGAACAACGCGGCAGAAATAATCTCTTCCTTCTATGCTTTAAGGATGCTTATAGAGCTTGTATCGCTGTATATCTATATTGATAATCCAGTTTTTATGTGTGAATCATATTTTTCTTCTTAAATGATCTCTTGCTTTTTAGGATGCTTATTATAAAATTTGTACA
This sequence comes from Parietaria judaica, assembly GCA_954871525.1. Taxonomy (NCBI): domain Eukaryota; kingdom Viridiplantae; phylum Streptophyta; class Magnoliopsida; order Rosales; family Urticaceae; genus Parietaria; species Parietaria judaica. Next base: position 3,102,937 of record OX940861.1, read on the forward strand.
CCCTTTACATGGCTTTATTTGGATTTTCTATTTATGGTACTAAAGAATATATTGTATGTATGGTTATCATGTGTTCGAGGCCATGGTAGTTTATTCCTCCTGATTTGGTGGAGGATGTTGATGCCTTGAGGGACAAGCAAAGCAAGTGGCTTGGGAATAAGGTCGCTGATGCGCTCGTTGTCGTGCTCGATAGCAGAGACGTTGCCTATCTTAGACATGTTTCAGATGAGATTTTGTGTTGATTAGTTTTGAGTTTTTTTTTTTTTACTAAGTGCTTGTTTTGATTTTTTGGTGTTTTGACTTAATTACTGTAAAACTCATAGCTCGTTTGTTATCACGGTTTTCCTCTGCCATAAGTGAGAGATATATTAAAAAATTTAAGACGGAATAACAAATGCATAGCTCGTTTGTTATCACGGTTTTCCTCTGCCATAAGTGAGAGATATATTAAAAAATTTAAGACGGAATCACAAATGCACGATGCACATGATATCCGGCAATTGCTATATATATAAAAAAAAAAAAAAAAAAAAAAAAAACAAGAAGTCTAGTGTTTGATTCTATTCTGGCGAGAAAGGAATGATTCTTTTGCTGGAGATCCTTCACTTCAACTTTCGGTTGTTTTACAGATTCTTTTAAAAAGTTTACTTTTTCAGTTGTCGTTTTACTGAATTGTATATTTCTCAAATGTACCAAAAGTTTATTAGTTATATTCAATTATGCTTTTTATGATACATGTACACTTGCAAGTTAAAAATGGGTCAAAATATTATGTACTTGTATTTGGTATATTCTAAAAAAAATAATATAAGCGGCATTAGTGTCCAAATGGTATGAACTCGTGTCAAAGTTTAATTTCGTTTGCATCTTGTGAATGTCTATTATAGGTTTTCTTTCAAATACTAAAATTATTAATAAAAAATTATATTTATTAAATTAGGGATGTATGTCAAATACTATATTATGACAATTATCTCCTAAAAAATGAAAAGAAATTTGGATGTATGTCTAACGTCGCAAATCTCTTTTATATATTTATATTTTATATATATTATGGGAAGAAGAAAGATGCCTAAGCTATTTGTAACTTGTTTGTCAAGATTAATGAAAGACACGTTCAAGTTTTGAATAACTATGTGGAAGTATGACGATCCTTCACATAAGACATCACGGCATTACCTTACATATATTGCTCATTCTTTTTCCGAAAATATATTTAAAGTATACATATATATAGCTCATTCTTTTTCCCGAATAAATATTTATACAATATACATATATATAGTTTGTATACACACATGTATAGATCTACTTGATATACACACTCAATAGTGCACTATTTATGACATATTCTTAAACTAATCTGAAAATAATTTTATCCAATAAAATGTATCCTAAATTTTAGACAAATCTTTTCTAGAAAAAGTCATTTATAGAATTATAAAATTGTACAGAAATGGCTCTTAATAGTCAAATTGGAACGTTTGATTAGCCAAATAGCCAACCTTTTCTTTTTCTTTGCAAAATAGTCAAATTGATGAGGTGGCTATTTAATAACATATTTTATACTTATAATACCCTTTTAACATACTAATGTGTATTAACAAAGTTAATTTTTCTTAAAAATAAGAACATTTACTTGTGTTTACAGAAAATCTATATTAACGTGTATTAACTGAGTTAATTTGTTTAAAAATATTTTTTTATTATTTTTAAACAAATTAACTCAGTTAATACACGTTAATATAGTGTTAATACAAGGGTAATACGGTCTTTCGTGATTTATTAATGTGGTTGATTGGCTATTTGGCAATATTAATCAAAAGGTTGACTATTTTGCAAAATAGTTTTTCTAGTTTGGTTATATGGCTATAGAACCCTATAAAATTTGGTGGATTATTGTTAAGAATAAGTGGTGTTTTGTAGATAACTTCTCTATACAAATTTAATATTTAGAATATATAAAAATAACAACATTGCATACCCAATTTTCAACTTTTTCTAACATCTTTTACTTATATAATTCCATTTCCAAAGCATTAAGAAATTCAAGTATGGCTTGTGAAAGACTAATCCACAACCGGTGATAAATTTACTACTAAGAATAATCAGTGTTTTGTAGGTCATTGTGTAAAATTTGCCAAATACAAATTTACTATTTGCAAACTCGTCTCAATTGAGAAACGACATGTCATGTTAATTAAATTTACGGTCCAAATTAATAAGACTAAAGTTGGATGAATTAATAAATACTCATCCAGAAATATATATACATATATATAATTGGGCTTGGATATTGAAATGAGGCTCATTGAGAAAATGGCAAAGGCAAAGCCCACGAACAAGAAGTACAACCAAAGCCCATAAATTGCCCCGAGCTCAAAACGACCAAGAAACCCTAATGACAAAATAGTCTGAAATCCTGCTAGGGTAAGGTCAAGTCCCCGACCAGAAAAGAATGACACGACCAAATTCAAACGACTGCCTTCAGTCAACAAACTCAGCTCCGCGCAAGAATCGAAGTCGACGTGTCAGCTTGGCAACAAGTCAAGCACGTAATTCGGCGCCACGATCACCACTTCCACAAGGATTCTAGGAAGCTCCAGCGGGCAAAAAATGGTCTATTAATAGGAAGGAAGCAGCTCCAAGATAGGCACGCAAGCTTTTTCATTCCAAGTGTTTGTGAGAAGAGAGTCTTTCCTTTGTTTTCGAGCATAAATTGTGCCTGTGTTGCTTTCTGTTCGTTTTTCATTCAATAAACTTATAGAGGATGATAACGTAGTAGTCAACTACCGTCTTAGGACGAGCCTCACTAAAAAATTGTCTATCTTGTATCACATATATTTATATATTTACGTATCTAGTGTTTGAGAGTATTGGCGACGTGAAGATCAAGATCCACCGAATCGAACACATAAGAAAATCCAAATCAAGAAGTCTTGCGCTCTTCGTGACGGTTGAGGTGGGAAATCAAGTCAAACACTATTTAAGATATATATAAAAATAACAACATTACATAACCACGTATTTCAACTTTTTCTAAAATCTCTTTCAATTACATCTCCAAAACATTAAGAAAATCCTTTATGGCGAGTCCACGACAACTATTGATAGTCATCCCGCGATCTATTAATTGTTGATATCGTCTGTTTTTAATAAAAAAATTGCTAACTATCGTTAATTTATCATTGATCAGTAATAAAAATAAAAAAATTACTTTGATTTTTAAAAAATACATCAATAAGCATCTATAAGTAACAATGATTTGGTTATAAAATATCAATCGCTAAACCTGATACCATCCATGAAACCGGTAATATCAAACCGTCTACAACTACGTTGTCTTATTGGTTCATAATAACATCAAAATTAAAATAAAATAAAAAAAGCATTGCTACAATTGCATCAAGATTGTACAAGACTAATATTTAATAGCCAATCATCAAAATCGAGTGAGTCATCAAATACCATATACGCGCAAGTGCAAACGAATATATTGCTTAGTTATCAAAATTAAAAACTTTCGCAAACTCAAACTAAGACGTTCGAAATTAATAAAATCACAAAATAGACAAACTACTTTCATCATTTTCTTAACTACATTAAAAATTCAGCACACTTAGGTTGGAACTCGGCAGAGTTCAACCAATTTACTCGAAAGCATCGTCATCCTCGTCCGGGAGCGGCTGGGCGATCGCTTGCTGCAACTCAGCTTCTTGCCTGAGACGTGTCACCAAGTTTATTATTCCCGTTGATTAAATAATTCAAATAACAACATAACTGCAAGTACAGGATGCAAAGAAGAGCTCGGTCGATGACTTACTGTGCTTGAGCAGCCAAGTCGATTTGCACCTCAGGAGGAGCCAGTGCCGGGGCTGCCACAAAATGCAGCTCAACGTTTCTGTAAACACCAACCCGTCAGTGAAAAATAAAAAAAACAAGCACAAGAAGTTAAACGAGAAAACGTCTCGGTCTCTCGGACATTACCCTGCAAGCTTCCTAGCAAGGTACAAGAACGGCTTCTCGAAGTTGTAGTTGCTCTTGGCAGAGATTTCGTAGTACTGAAGGTTCTTCTTCCTGTGAAAAGTAACCTGCTTCGCTTTAACCTGCCTGTTCTTCACATCCACCTTGTTACCACACAAGACAATGGGAATGTTTTCACAAACCCTAGAGAAGATGGAAACAACAAACCAATTAGTTGTGTAAAATTAGGTAGCCGAGATAAAAAAAAATATATACACACCGGCAAAGATCCCGATGCCAAGTGGGCACGTTCTTGTACGTCAGCCGTGCAGTAACATCAAACATGATGATAGCACACTGTCCATGAATGCTGAAATGGGCAAAAGCAAAAGCAAGCCTTTAATAATTACAGAAATGAAGGTTAGCGACTTAGTGCCTTGTCCTATGACACAACTAGCATAGGGTCCCGATCCCTAAAGAGCTTCACATGTGATTAAAAGATGTTTTGAGTTTTAACATTAGTAAAATTAAACCATGAAACTCAAAGGAAAGTCGTGGATCGTGAATTCTACGTCTTGGATCACCGACTTAGAGAAATACACATCCTGACTCGAATTCGGTGACACTAACTTCCCAACCAGACATATAATCCAATCATATAAGCAGATGCATTGATGTCAAAATCTTGATGCGACCATATAATGCTATTCTTAAGGAAATTACATTCAACAACATAAAAATGAGACTCAAATTTCAAAAGAGATTTGAACATACTAGTATCCATCTCTGAGACCACCAAACTTCTCCTGACCAGCTGTGTCCCAGCAGTAGAATCTGATCATCCCACAGTTGGTGTGGAAGTCCAGTGGATGAACTTCAACCCCAATTGTCGCTGAAATTCAACATCATTCGCCATTAGATTAACGTACTAATTCTCAAAAGAATTAACAAGAAACGGTGATCGAAACCGAATTCTCACGTTCGTATTTCTTCTCAAATTCTCCCGACAAATGCCTCTTCACGAACGTCGTCTTTCCTGCACCAAAGAAACAAACCGATCGAGCAACGATGGAGATAACGTTTCTAGAAATCTGTAAAATTCTCAGATCTAAACGATCGAACAATCTCAGACGGAAATCAAGAAAGATAAAGAAATGTATACCAGTTCCACCATCTCCGACGATGACGAGCTTGAAGCTGGGGTACTCCACGGTTTGCTGATTCGGAAGAGCCTAAATTAGAAGAACAAGACACTATTTCAGAAACAAAACCCTAGAAACACAGAATTGGTCGAAAATGGAGATGGACGGAAGCTTGGTTACCATTGCAGAGTCACGGAAACTCTCCGATCACAGTTCTGCAGGAAGAACACGACGATGATCGCACTCCGAGGAAGCGAGCGACAATGGCGAACAGAGAGAGAGAGAGAGAATTTGTGGAGACGGAATGCGATCGAAGGAGCGCACAGTGGGGTTTTATATAGGGGTTTCCAGCTTTGTTTTGAAGTTCGACTTTTGTTCAACGCGACTTTACTGGCCGTCCGATCCACTCCCGCTTTAATTCGCCGCTTGAATTTCGGCCGTCCACGTGGCGACACAGATTCGAATTCATACTTTTGTTTGGCGGCACCTCTCTCCTCGTCTTGGGCTTCGTGCCATCGTCAAAGCCCAATAATATATATATATATTTTAATATCGGTCGCATTATCGTACAATGCACTGTCGCATTATTAAATAAGGTTAATGACGGTAAAAGTATCAAAAGTTTGGTCAAAGAACCTTTCATGTATTCAAAATTTAAAAGTGATGATAAAAATACCCAAAGTCACATTTGGAGAGTTGACCACTCCATTCTCGTAACGCTGTTAACTTACTTGTTAATTCTGGCCACGTGGACAATTTTTACCGGTATATGAATAGGTGACAAGATCTTATTTAATTAAGGATCTAATAATTTTATTTAAAATAAATTGGAAGAACTCTTGAAAAATTACACCTCGACCCAAGAGCAAAACTAATAAGACGAACACATGAAGAAAAATGATGGTTTATTGAGAGAAGATAAATGAGAGTGACCTAATTTTCATTCTATAAATGACCCGTAACGATACATAATCAATTGATCATACGTTTTTGTTTTAGTTTAAGCACTAAATATACTATAAAGGATTAATAGTGATAAATATATCTAGATTGTACTCAGATTAAAATAGCACCAGCCGAATCTTTTTCTTCAATAGCAAATATATTACGTTTTATTTTATTGAAAATTTGAAAAGTTTCATTGAATATATTCAGACAGTAAAGCAGAACTTTAGTAAAGTTTGAGTACATTCACTATTGAAGAAAAAAAAAAAGAATTTATATTATCATAAGAAGAAGAAACATTATTGGGTGTATAGCTTAATCACGATAAATGCAAAGAAAATACTCTTGGAAAATCAAACTATCAAATATAAGAAATGAACTCTACACATGATACAGAATAACTTAATTTATTTTCAGCTTATGCTCAAAAAACCCAAAAAAAAAAAACACGCACTAATCATCATTAATCAAAATCCCATCTGGGTTCTCTTGCGAAAACACACCAATCCTACCGCACCGAGCTTCACCACGTCCTTTACTCATCTTACATTCCGTACATAGATATATATATATATATATATATATATATCTCGTAAGACAATTAATATAACATGTATATTATACGTATATATATATATATATTATATAATATATATATATATATATACGTATAATAGGAAAGTATTTTCCTCAACCGCGTATCACAAAAGATACGAGTTCAAATACTCAACTTAAGCAAGCTTGGGGTTGCGCACGCTCACGAGCACGACGTTGTCGACGACAGGGCCGCAGAGCGAGGAGAAGTCGTCGCTGCGGGTGTGGTAGAAGGTGGATAGGAACATGATCCTCGTACGGTTGTCGGCTGCCACGAACTTGAGCAAGCCCCGCTTCGACCCCCCGTTGCCCTTGGACTCGTACGGCACTTTCACGGTGTCGCGGTCGGCGAAGGCCTCGACGACCATGGAGCCGTCGCACGAGTTGCTGGCGTCGCCAATGAGGAAGGTCAGCACGTAGGTCTTTCCGGGGATGGTGCGCACCACCTGCGCGATGGCGCTCTCCTTCCCGCCCACGAGCTCCACTGCGCGCGCCCCGTGCGGCACCGAGAAGTGGTCCGAGTCAATGTACTTCACCGCCTTCAGCGACTCCACCATCCAGTACGGCAGCGGCGAGTGGTCGTCCTCGATGTTCGGAGGGATCAGGACGCCCGTCGTCGTGTTGAACGTGTACGGCCCGGATTCGAAGCTTGGGTTCCTGATCAGATTCTCTGCTCAAACCGCAAAATAAAGAAAAAATTTAGCGTTAAATCATATATAAAATAAATAGACATTGATGGGCTAGTCCCATGGTATTAATTGGTGAAGAAAGATTAGATTTTGCTGTCTATGGGGACGCCAAAAGATAGCCAATTTGCAAGTTAGGTTCGTCAAGTGTGTATTACCCAAAGAATGACAACTTAAATGGAAAAACAAAACAAATAGTATAAGAAACAAATTATTTTAGGAGCGGAAATCCACGACCAATGCTTCGAGACCAAGTCAAAACCGAAAACTATTGAAACCATTAGTTAAAAAAATTATACTAAGTTGGTTCGACTTTTCCACGAAGATAATCTTCGATTATCCGTCTTGCCGGTAGTTATCGGCAAGACGGTCATAGTAGTACTTTTCCATGATTTTTGTCAAAAATCGGCGAACATGCATCTTGAAAAATAATAAAAATATGGTACTTTTCAAGAAATTTTACGTTTTTCGATGATTTTATTCGAGTATTTACATATGTGAGAGTGAGACTATATTTTATTTACCTATGTTGAGTATGAAATGATTTTATTTTTGGCATTTTAATGTTTTATCAACATTATAAACTTAGTAAATATATTCTTAAAAATATTTTAGTGATTTTTCATCGATAATCCTCGATAAGTGTTGGTAACGATAAACTACAGTGTTTATTAGTTTTCCGTCGATTAATCGGCAAGCAAACGATAAATCCGTCGAAAACGGCAAGTGATTTATCGGCAAATTCGGCAAGTTGAACCTTAACATCGTAAGTTTTTTTTTTCTTTCTTTTTTCCACAATCTGATCCCGGCAAAATAATTGACAAGTTAACATGGAAAAAAATAATAATATTATAAGTAACAAAAAAATTTAGGGGTGAAAATCCGGGATCTATGCTTCGACACCGACTCAAAACTGAAAACTATATAATGTTAAACCATTAGTTAAAAAAATAATACTTAAACCGAAAGTTTTTTTTTTGTCTCAATACATTTCGGATCCCGTTTATAAAACGGGGCCCGAAATTTTCACCACTAGCATTTTCCCATTTCGCATGCTGACGGTCAAGGAGTTTGGTGATTGGGTTGATCAAAGAATAAGATAAACAATCAGTCAAACTATATAAACCTTTACAGTCTAAATTCACATTGGCGAGCCGATAATAATATAGTTGGATTGGACCAAAGCTGAAACGAAGGAGAGAGATCAAACGATGTCGTTTTCAGCGATCTACATCTCCAATTTTACCAAGGAAGGGAAGACAGAGACCTGGACCAGTGATCCCAGACAGCCTTGGATAGGGTCATTCAATACTAAATTCCAGAGAGCACACAACGTGCGTGGTCCATCTTCACCGTAAGAAGCCCGGTACCCGAACATACCGTTTTTTATTCCGATATCACAGAATCGGATTCCGGGGATTAATTATGTTAATTGTAAGAAACCCGGTATCGCAAAAAATCAGGCTTTTTTCAATCCGAGATCAGAGGATCCGATTCCGAAACCGAAACCAGAACTTCAGATTATATATATATATATATATATATATATGTATTATATATATATATATATATATATTGTTTTGTTTATTTAAAATTTGAGGATTGGTTAATGTGAACCGTTAGATCTTGATCTCTCAAACTAATTTCTATGGATAATCCTGATTCTACATTAGTATAACAAATCCACATGTTAACAAGCCAAGCAAAACGACAGAGCATATTGTTTAGAGAGTGGACTTACTGCCGGTGGGCCTAGGCGTTCGGAGCTCCTTGATGGCGATGGAGTCGATGAGGGGCCCGCAGGCAGGGTCCTCCTCGATTCCGGGGTTGTGGATGATGACGTCGATCAAGGCAGACGGGGCGAGGAAGGCCCAGGAGTAGCAGTCCCACCCGTTGCTGCCGTAGAGCGTCTGGATGGGCAGGAGCCCGGAGTCGGGCGGCACGGAGACGTTGAGGCGCTCCTCCTGCGCGCACGTGCGGGCAGCGCAGAAGGTGAGCGAGTAGTACATGCCCTTCGTCACGTTCACCTTCTGCTTGATGGACGCCTCGTTGCCGAGGCGCACGGCGCACGCGCCCTCGGGCACCACGAGCAGCATGTCGCCCTGCTTCTGCCCCGCCTTGATGTACTCCACGAACCCCGAGATCTCCCACTTCGGGATCGCGTGCTTCCCCTTCACCTCCGTCCCGTTCATCGACGACTTCGCCGGGGCCTTCTCGAAGTCCCCGTTCTCCAGCAGCCCTGCCCCACATCACCATTTTTAGTAATGATCATAATATAGAAGCTCGAGTATTCGAGCAATATATACGAACAACATTCATGATTAGCTCAATGTTTAAGATTTAACCATGTTATTGTACAATTGGAAGCAGTGAGCCACGTGAGAGAGAGCTCAATAACTTCGGGAAAAACACTAGTCATTGTCATTTATCACCACTGGTCGTGGTCGGGTAAAAACTTTTCATTTTCTCCAATGGTCCAAGCGTATATGTATATGACCATAAATAATGTATTATATGTATTATCTATTATGGCAAAAAAATATACATGATGAAGTAAATACATTAATGCGTATTATATCTTCTGTTTATTGCAGCCAAGTCTATCCAATGATATGAAACCAAGTGTCTCACATGAGTGTGAAATGACACTTGTACCCCCGAGATCGAGGCGAACGCTACTCTACCAACTTAAAGTTTCAACTTTTTAAAAAATTAACTCTAAATTGTAATATATATATATATATATATTTACGTTCACTATCCTGATTCCAGTGAAGAATTTCACAGGTTATTATGAACCGGTCAACGCTTTGACCGACCGTACAGGGAGAGCCAAAGCTGCTTTTTGGTGCTTCACTCATACATACAACTATATCTATAAATGTAACATAATACATATAATAAATAGTGGGTTGAACTTGATACGTACCATCGGTGAAAGACGAGGCATGGTGGAGAGTGGCGCACAATAGCACCGACAAGAAGACGAAGCGTAACATAGCGAAGAAGAACAGTCTCTTGCTTCGAGTAGTTACAGATTGAAACTACGGAGTGGATTTGAAATTATTGCTCTGAGCAGAGGCGGACTTATATGCATGCCCGCTTACCAGACAGCCCCCCGAATCTGCCGTAATTACGTAATCTGCCACTCTGCTGATTTCTTATTCAATTATCTCGCGCTAAATGACGAAATGGCCCCCAACAAGGGCAACCGACTCCCGGAATGTGATTTGTCCTGTCCTGTGCTGGGGTTGCTGACAAATGCTGTTGGACGTCACGTGCTACTCAGCTGACTTGGGCTTCGCTCCTAGCATAATGACACGCCTGTTTTGCTCTGCTTTTTCCAAACCTAATCGAAGGGTATTTTTGTCATACATTTTATTTTATTTACTTATATTATCGATTATTTTACCAATACACCTTAAATATAATACTATGCAATAATCCGTCTAACATAACTTTTTATTTTTATTTTTAAATGGTATGTTTTTTTTTTAAAATGGTACGAAATATTATTTTATGTCAATTTAAAAAAAAAACTACTTAATTATGAGAGTAAAAAATACACACAAGGAATAATTTTTAAAAAAGTTTTACACAAAATGGGCATTTCATTCATTAATCCGGGATTTAAATAAAAAAATATTTTGTCAAAAATTTAACTTAAGGAAGTTATATTTAAAAGTAAAATAGTATTATAAAAATAATAAACCAATAAAAATGTTTGGTCAAACTTACATTAAAAAATAGCTCGTAGCTAATTGTTGATGTGTAAATTCGTCCCGTATTTGGAACGATAAAGTCGCATTAATTAAATTTACGGTCCAAGTAATTTAGACTAAAGTTGTGAATATAATTGATTATTCACGCACAGATGGCCTTTGAGATGTATAAATAAAATTCCAATAAGGAAATAAACAAGGCCCAGGCCCAACCAGACCCCTCGGCCCAAGATTCAAGGCTCGTCCCGGGCAGAAATTGCCAGAAAGGGACTCGAGCAGAAATGTAGCACCAGCAAAAATACCCGAGCAGAATGAGTCAAAGCTCCATTCAAACTCTCCGAAGCCCGACAAGGAAAATCGCCACGACCAGAATTCAAACTCCTGCGACACCAAGTCAAAGTCCACTACTGCGCAATTCTCTCAAGAAGTGAGTCAAGCGCCAAACTCGGAGCCACTACCAACGTTCACAAAGTCTCCAACGGGCAGAAATCAGAAGTCTACAAAAGCAAGAGGGCAGCTCCATTGCACGCACGCAAGCATTCACCTGAGAAAAAAGAGTCAATGAGATTTGTATTTTCAGAGTGTTTTTATCTTTCAGTCAACTTGGAATCGGCTTGTGGTTCTGGTTGATCCTCTCTTTCAAATCAATAAACTTACAGAGGACGTAGTCAACTACCGCATTGGGACGAACCTCTCTAAAAAACCCTTGTGTTTTTGCTGTTCTTATTTTCTATTTTTTCACCATCACAATATTGACGACGCGGAGGTCAAGATCCACAATCGTTTAGCAAATTCAAATCGAAATCTCATGCACGAATTTTCATGACTGTTGGTGTGCGAAAATACGTCAACGCTAATCACTTGAATCCTACTTTTGAAGTATAATTATAAGAAATATCAGAGATGAAAAAAGAAATACTAATTTTAGAAAGAAATAAAAAAAATGGAAGTGTTAAAAGTTTATAATATTAGTGACATCTACCCATTTATTTATTTACTAAAATGAGTTGGTTAATGAAATGTACTCAAAGCGACCAAAATCTGCAGAGAGGGAGGATGTGACAGCTAATTCAACGAATTTGAAGCTTGTCACTCAATACTTTTGACTCTTTACAGTAATGGGGGTTGAATTAATGTATACGATCTCGCATTTATAATATACAAATTAAATTTTGATATTTGGAAGTTTAAGGAGCAAATTAAAAGCCGTCTTAACTTATTGCAATGACCAAAGAGACCTTGACAACGCTTTTTATGATGCCAATGCACCCAAGCGTGGAATACGGTCTACTAAAAAGTTCTGAACCGTGCAAACCTCGCTCACTGAAAGCATATAAATATATATATATATACAGTATATATATGTTAATTAAATATATAATATATATATATATTTAATTAACAGGCATACGAATAAAAAGCTTACTGATTGGACGTAAAAAAGTGGACCCGTCGAGTTCAATCATTTTCAAGATTATGCTAATCAAACCATGTGCGCTAATAGGCAATTACGCTGTATTATTATTATATTAGGTCCAATTCAATTATCCAAGTATGATTTGCATTGTTTTCGGAATTCCAAGTATTATTATGATTAATATAATAATAATAATTATAATGTTGGCTTAGCATAATACATTCAGCATGAGAGAGATAGAGACGATATGAGGTAGATTCGTCAATCTCAAAATCATTCTCTTGATTAGACATCTGGCTGATTGGCTCACTAATTTATAATATATTTTAGGATTATTTGAGGCTTATAATACGTGGATGACTATGACTGGGAATTAAGTATTAAAGTAATTTACGTGTAATCTCTTAAAGTGACACTAATATATTGGCCTGTCGATTATTGTTTGTTTATCACGTTATTTATTATTGAAAGTCGGAGAAACATTCTCCACGGAAAATAATTATATAATTACCAGGCAAATCGGTACATACACAGGGGCGGATCTATGAAGGCCCGAGCGGGGACGACCGCTCCCACTTGATTCAAACGTGTTATTTTTAATAAAAAAACAATATAATTTTATCAATATATATATATATATAATGTATTATAAATAGACATAGTTGTTGATATTGTGATGGAGTGGATACTTAAGTTAAGTTCAATTTTATCTCTCTCCTCATGGGAGACTAAGGTTCAATTCTCATCAACCTCATTTTTTGTTTTATATATTTATGACCAGTCTATATTGGTACTAGTAATCAGGGTTCGCATTTTCGACGATAATCGTCGATAATCGCCGATTTCCGATCTTTTTGATAGTTACTGGTAAGTTGTAGGCTCTAATACTTATCGTTTTATATACTTTTCGACGATTATCGAGCTTTTCGATAAAACCTTTTCCAACCGATTATCGGAAATTGCAGTGTAAAAATGAGGGTCTTTTCGGTGCAAGTAAAAAAAATTATCGCGGCAAAAATTCCAATTAAACTTTCGGCAAAAATAATTATACTCACACAAGAGCCCCTCCCCTCCCCACCCCACCTCGCCACGTCCGGCCGGACAGTGGCGGCGGCGCGCGCGTGGTGGTGTAACATTTGTGTGAGTCCTCCCCCATCCACAAAATCCTATGACCCAAAGGGCCCAAGCCCTTGTCCCTAATATTTGGTATATAAACATCACCAAACTCTTGTCATCTATCAATGTGGGACTTTTTATTATTCAACTAATATCACACATTCACACTTAACATACACATACACATACACATACACTTCACCTAATAATTTAACTTAATATTACACACTTCAAATAATATTATACACTTAAAATACATATTAACTTCACCTAACATACATATACACTTAATATGTATATTCATTTAATATTATACACTTCAACTAATATTAAATTTGTTAACATACATATACAATTAACATGCATATTCACTTCACATAATAATTTGACTTAATATTATACACTTAAACTAATAAAGTGGCTTAATATTATACATTTCACCTATATATTTAAGTTACAAATGTGTTTTGTTGTATACAATTATGTCTTGTATTTATTAAATATGTAGTTTTGAACCTATATAAATATCTTGCTTAAATACTCAAATATTATACACTTTCTATTATGTGTTTGAGTTTGAGATATTACTATATTAGACTATGTATTTGATAGTTGAGACTTGTTAGACTATGTTATTAGTGTTTTAGATTTGAGCTTTTTGATGGAATTGTATGTGTGTGTATGACTTTACGTATCTACATATGTTTTTAATTTGAGGTATGATATTATAAAAATATTTTATAAGTTTTCCGTCGAAAAGTATCGATAATCCGTCGATAATTATCGAAAAGTATCGGTAAGCGGTAAGCTACAGTATTATAGGTTTTCCGTCGGTTAATCGGTAAGCTATCGATTAATCCGTCGAAAACGGTAACCGATTTATCGACAAGTTCGGTAAGTTGAACCTTGCTACTAATCTCTTTCTATAAAAAAATATTTTATTATATATTATTTATCACTAGATATTTTATCGATTTATAAATATTAATAATAAGAAATAATTTTAATATCATATTCTAAAAATAAAAAATAATTTTAATATCATATTCTAAAAACTCTACAAATCTTGGCTCCACCCCCGTACATACATGCATGTGAAATTAATTTCGCAATGATTATTAACACGTAAACACGTTGACGTTGCCGTTGCCGTTGCCATGCAATATATAAAAGAGTACGTAACAATATTTATCTAGAAATTAGAATCACAAACTATAATGTGACAATATAGCCATTCTGTATGGCTTTTTCATTTGTTTGCATCTGTGGATTAAATTCATTTGCATTTCCTCTTTTTATCAGCCAAAAATTTAAAGTAGGGCATGATGTCTACGCCACATGAACTATCCAAAATTCCTATAAATATCTTCATCCCATTTTATTATGTGATTTTTTTTTTTAAAATGGAAATATCTTCAGTATAAATATATATATATATATATATATATATATATTACCAATCTTCGTCAATATTAGTTAGATGATCATTATAATAAAACTTTTATTTATTACCTAGACCATACTATATATATTAATATATATATATAATTAGTATAATAGTATTTTTATTACTTTTTTTTTTTTAAGGCAGCTTTGCTGCGGTGGGGATCGAACCCACGACTTCCACTTTAGAGGTAGTGTGGAATTACCACTAGGCTATCCTAGCAACCACATAGTATTTTTATTACTTAAAAAGGCATGATCAGTCGGAGTACTAATAAAAGTCGTATACAAACTTAATGATTTAAGATACCAAGTTGTAAAAAAATAAATAAATAAAGGACATTATCTGGGATACTCTTAAGTCTTAAAGTACTTCTCATGTTTAAAATGAATCACGAATTTTTATGAGTTTTTACTCGTGGTATTAATTTAAATCATTTGGAATTTATTCATAATAAACAGCGATATTGTTCCTCGTCGTAAATGCACATCTAATCCTAAAATTGATTAAAATTTATGAGAAGTAGACCTCGGATTTTATCCCTTCTTCGAATTTATTTGATGAATTTATGATACAAATTTAAGATCTCCCAAAACATGGTATACATAGAAACACACCACGAGGGTTGGGGGTATGGCCCACAAGAGAGGGTCCCCAAAGAGATACTGAAAATCCCCGGAACAGACCTATTTACATTTTTAAATTCATACAAAATATAAGAAAATGTAATAAAAAAAAGGGTTAATGACGGCAAAAATACCCAAAGTTTGATCAAAGAACCCCTCGTGTACTCAAAGTTTAAAAGTGGTGGTAAAAATATCCAAAGTCGCATTTGGGGAGTTGACCACTCCATTCTCGTAACGCCTTTAACTTACCCGTTAACTCTGGCCACGCGGACAAACCTGGGTTGCTGACATAACAATTTTTGCAACATGGATGAGCCCAAATCAGCCTCGTTTACGACAACGACAAACAACGAATTAAACCCCTAATAAATAATATTTAATACAACTAATTGAACCCCTAATGATTACACTTAACAAAAAAAATGTGTCCATGTGGCCAGGGTTAACGAGTAAGTTAACGGCATTACGAGAATTAAGTGGTCAACTCCTCAAATATGACTTTGGGTATTTTTGCCATCACTTTTAAACTTTGGGTACACGAGGGGTTGTTTGACAAAACTTTGGGTATTTTTGCCGTCATTAACCCTAAAAAAAATTAATTAGATATCTTAAATGGCAATAATGATATTAAGTCTTGTATTTTTAAGAAAACCTTTCTATTCAAAAATTACGAAGATATACCCTAGTTTCAATTTTATAACCTCCCATGGCTATCAAATAAAATTGAAACCTCCCATCGCTATCAAATATTTTCAAAACTAAAATTATCTTGTATCTATAATTTTATTTCTATATAATACTTTTTTTTTGTTCCCTTGTAATTTTTTTCAAATTAAAATATTATTAACCGTTAATTTTAATTTTTTAAGATATTTATTAATATTATATAAAAATTAAAGGGTTACTTTGAATTACAATGTCGAGGTATACTTTAGTTCTAAAATTAGTTAAAAAAATCCTAACACAAATTAAAAATAGTAATAACTAATAGGGTTAATCACGGTAAAAATATCCAAACTTTGGTCAAAGCGCCCTTCGTGTACCCGACCTCAAAATGTGGTGGCAAAAGTACCCAAAATATATTTTGGGACGCCACGTAATTCAAAATTTGGGTATTTATGCCGTGATAAACCAAAGTTTGGGTATTTAAGCCGTAATAAACCGTTCTTTTATTTTTTCGGTTGATGTCGTCATCTAATAAATAAATGTTAAATTATTATGGCTTCGATAGGACTCGAAACCCATCAACCTAGTTTGGTCAAAGCGCCCTTCGTGTACCCAACCTCAAAATATGGTGGCAAAATTACCTAAACTATATTTTGGGGCGACACGTGGTGATTAACCGCCACGTAATCCAAAGTTTGGGTATTTAAGCCTTGATAAACCAAAGTTTGTGTATTTAAGCCGTGATAAACCGTTCTTTTATATTTTTTTCGGTTGCTGATGTCATCTAAATAAAGGTTAACTCAACTCAACCCTCGAGTCGACCCCATATCCAAAAACTCAAATCAACCCCGTTCCTAAAATGTCAACCTAAACCCGTACGAAAAAAGTCAGTCTGAATCCGGTACGAAAAATACAACCCGACCTCGGTACGAAAAAGTCAACCCGACCACACTCCGTAGAAGTTAACCCGCCCCGGTCCAAAAAAGTCAACCCGACCCCGTTCCAAAAAAGTCAACTCAACCAGTGGCGAAGCCAGTCTTTTGTTTCAGATGAAGCACCGTATAACCAATAATTTAAAAAAATAATACAAAATAGTTAAAAAAAATTAGTGAAACAACAAAACATTTCAATTATAAAAGTAAAAAATAAGAAAGTTTAATTAAAGTTAATGTTAAGTTTCTGTGACGCGTTCGGCGATGTCGGAAACGCATCCGATGATCTCGACTGTGTCGGTGTCGGCGCCGCACTTGGCTGCGAGTATAAATCGTTTGACAACGTCGAAAGCACCGAGTATATCGTCAACACCGTCGAGTACGTCACCGAAAACATCAAAAACGCCGAGTGCGTCGCTGAGCGTCGAGCACGTCACAGAAACCATCAAGAATATTTGTCGAATGTGTTGCCGACATCGAGAGTACATGATGCTATCGTCTAGAACGTTGAGTGCGTCGTCGATACCAACAAATAAGTCACTGTTACCGTCAAGAATGAGAGCACCGAGTGCATCGCCAATATTGCAGGTATGTCTCATAAACTAAACGTTTACTTTAGTTTGGTGAAGGTACTTAAATTTATATAGAAAATAAAACATTAGATTTCTATGCCGATAAAAAAAACAATGAGAATATATCTCTAACAAAATGTAAACATAAAGTCTTTATGTGTAAATATATAAAAATAAATAATTAATTATCAAATGTTGTATCGATTAGGGGTACAACCGGGTAGGGTACCCGATTTTTTTGACGTACCCAGTACCCGGATCCGGAACCCGGGTATCAGAAAATTGATACCCGAATCAAGTACCCGAAATCCGGGTAACCGGAAATTCCCGAGTACCCGAAATCCAGGTATCTGTTTTTTAATACCCGGTCCTCGGTTTTGGAAACCGGATCCGGGTATCCGGATTTTTACCCGGATCCAGTTTTTAAAATATATATATATTAACTAAAAAAAACATACATTCATCTTTAAAAAAATGCATAAAAAAATAATCCCGCGCATCAAGCATAAAAAAAATAGTCATGCGCATCAAGCATAAATAAAACATAGTCCCGCGCAAAAAATAAAAGAAAAAAAAAACATAGTCTCCGGCATAAAAAAAAAAAAAAAGTCTCCGATGAGAGAAAATGAAAATGGGTTACACAAACCCTAATCAAACCCTAAGAAATTACCATAAAAAATAAAAATAAAAATAAACTAAAATAAACAGGGTAATTAAATCGGGTACCGGGTACCTAGTTTTTTTACTTTTAATACCTGGTACCCGTATCTGGTTTTGAATCCGGATACGGGTACCCGGATTCAGAATCCGGATTCGGACTTGGATACGGATTCGGATTCGAATAATTACTCGGTTTCCGGGTATTATTTGCACCCCTAGTATCGATTATATACATGTAAAGACTTGATATAAATAAAATATAATAAGCATACCAAAACGGCAAAACCTATGTAAAAGTACATCAGATATTATACTTAGTTGTAAAAACATTTAAGAACTCAGCCTATGCACCTGCATGCAGTCATGCATTCATACCAAGGATCAAAATGCCGTTTTGGCCGATAAATCGTTTGCCGTTATCGATGGATTAATCGTTTGCTGATGGATTTATCGACGGAAAACCTATAAAAATTATCGTTTGCCGTTATCGAAACTTATCGAACTTATCGATGGATTAATCGTTTATCGATGGATTTATCGATGGAAAACCTATAAAAAAATTTCACACATATTTTACACTAAAAACATAACATAAAATACTAATGTCACAAAATATAAACATAAAAGTCTCATACAAAATATAATATATAAGCCACAAACCAAGTCTCATACTAATGTAACTAGCTCAAATCAACAATTTCCAAAACATATGTACTTTTGCCACAATGATATCACAATTCAGAAAAACTTCAAATTAAAAAAAAAAATTATGCAAACCGATTAGTTTTAAAATTATATACAATTTATAAAACGAAATTACACCAAAATATTCGAGTAACTAGCTCAAATCAACAATTTCTGAAACATATGTACTTTTGCCACAATGATATCACAATTCAGAAAAACTTCAAATTAAAAAAAAAATTATGCAAACCGATTAGTTTTAAAATTATATACAATTTTATAAAACGAAATTACACCAAAATATTCGAGTAACTAACTCAAATCAACAATTTCCGAAACATATGTACTTTTGCCACAATGATATCAAAATTTTCGAACTTACCCAAATTTGGACGAAAAGTCCTCCGATTATCGTTATTTTTCTCTTGAAAAGTTGCAGCGATAAGTACCAAAGTTTTCGATTCGAAAAATTTCGAAAAGTATAAAACGGCAGCGATTACTAGAGATAAGTTACCGAGAACACCATTTCTTCGATTAATCGAACGATAATCGCTCGATTTTCGCGATTTTCGGAACCTTGATTCATACCCATGGTTTTAAATATCGGGATATGTCGTCGATATATCGACGACGTGCCCAAAAAATAAGAAATGCGATACGATATTCCAGGAATTTCGCTGTCGTTTTTTGTTATATCGAGATATGTTGTTGGTATGCCCTTCATCTTTCGTTCGTGTCGTTTAGCACAAAAACGACGATATAGGGGTCGAATTTCGCAAAAAATAAAAATAAAAATATCACCACTGAAAAGCCCACACTTCGAACCCTAACTCGTTTTTCCCCTAAACTTTAAAGAACGAAAAGGGGTAAAAGAGGCTCGATTTTCGCTTGGATCCAAGTTCCTCCATTTTTGCACAGCTTGGCCAAAAATATAATGAAGAAGATGATGAACCCGAGGAAAGAAAAATAATAAAATTAGAATAAAGTTGTGGGTCCCACGATTTTGTTGTTTCAATTTCTAAATTCTAATAAGTATAAAACCTTCATTGTGGGACCCACATCCAATCCTAATCAAATCAATATAACAAAACCCTTAAACGTATCCCATACATTTTAAATTAATATTTAAGTTAACAATTTTATTTTTCAACTCAGTCTTTTACATTAGTTTGATCAAAGATAACATTAAGTTTTTAACCACAAAAACTACCCCAAAATATATTTATACATATATTAATATTAGAAGTTTATAATTTTATAATAATAAAATTATTAAATAAATATAATTAAAACTTTTAAATTACAAAATAGATCATTTTGAACTAGTATAATTACGAGATGCACGTACAAACGTACCTGGCTAACGACGCTTCCGCGACCTTGTGGTATCAATACTGTACCATGTTCGTCCAGCTTCTTCTGATTATTATTTGTTACGGTTTCAGACTATTATATTCGTATTTGCAGTTCGTACTTTATGTTTGTAGTTATGTTCGTAAGTACGACTTTATTATGATGCCTACTTTATTATTCTATGTTATGTTGACACTTGACATTATGTTATATTCTATGTTTGTGTAACATTATGTGTTTTCATAATACTATGATTTATGAATGTGTAATATTTATCAAATAGGTAATTTAGAAACTATATAGATATAGAAATATGATTGAAATACTAAAAATATTTTCCGAAATATCCGTTGATATTTCGATCGGCAAGCGATATATCCGTGAAATGATGCGATATTCTCGGCAAGCGATATATATTTTTCTTCGGATTTATCCATCGGCAAGCGATATATCCGTAAAATGAAGAGTGCAAAACGATATCGATATCGATATTTAAAACCATGTTCATACCTCCGCCAGTGAACTCAACCCTGGTCCAAAATAGTCAACCCAACCCCGTTCTGAATAAGTCAACCCAAACTCGGTGCGAAATAGACACATGTTTCCATTACTATGTCACTTGTTAATAAGTTTCTATTTGTATTCTTATTTTTGTCAAGATATAATGCAAAGTGAATGTGGTTTAGTGGTTATGTTGGCCTTGTATGTCTGGGAAGTGATGGGTTCAAGTCTTACCAAAGCCATAATATTTTAACCTTTGCTTAGATGACGTGAAAAAAATAAAAAAAAAGGTTTATCACGGCTTAAATACCCAAATTTTGGAAGACGTGCGATCAATGACCATATGGCACGCCACATGGAAAGAGGCTAACGCCCACATGGACGGCACCGTTAGTGGATAGACGGAAAAAACTGATCAACGCCCCATAATTAAATTTAGGTATTTTTATCACTACTTTTTGAGATTGGATACACGAAGGACACTTTGACTATTTTTTTTTGTATTTTGATCGTAATTAACCCTAACTAATAATATCAATACGACTAAGAAAAAATAGAGGAAGTAAAAGAAAGTGGGACCCAGATGAATAGTATCGTGGCTTTTATGTGGGCTGTCAGGTATAGAAAGGAACATGTGGGCCAAAAATGAACACATGAAAGTGGGCTGTCTTTAATCTCAGCCTCATCATCTCAGCTCGATCCTCAGCATGTGGACGCCTCACCTCACCCCGGATTTCTAGGGACACCTCTACTTTTCCCACCTCTTCCACTTTTCCATTTTGCACTTTTTGCCCCCATTTTACTTTTCTTCTCAAATTACCCCCGCCAACAACTTTTGTTTCCCTTGCCAAGAAGAAGAGGAGGAAAAATTGGAGGGTGTTTAGGAAATTTAAGAAAATACCGAGAGAGTCATGATTGGAAATAATATAATCTTGAAGTTTATGAATTTGGGCTAAAAGTGTCATTTTAAAATTTATTTATGTAGTATAGAAAATAGAGTATAGTTTGCGGTGGTGGATAAGACAGATTATTGGGAGTGCCAAACTAAGTTTCAACTGAGATATTGACAAGAAACCCTGGTCTTTATCCGAAAACAACTGACTTATGTAATCCTATCCTATGTTTTTTTTTTTTTTATTATATAAACTCATATTCACGGCAGGCATAAGATATTAAGTGTGTCGGTTTATTTTTAGTTTATTTTTATAACAATAATAAGATATTAAGTGTGTCGGTCTAACCTTGTCAAACACGATTACCACAATTAAATAACGGGTAAACACGGATTGAAAACGATAACACGATGGAACCCAATTAGACACCATTAAGGAACAAAAAGTTACATTTTAAATATGTCATTAAGTATTTTAATACTTATGATATATGAAATTTATGCTTTTACTTATTTATTACGTCGTACAACTGATGAAGATAAAGAAATATTAGTAAATTTTAAAATTTTAAACAAGATAATTAAATAAATTAAGTTAAATGAGTATAAATTGAATTAATTTAACATTTTTAAAATACATGAATATGTTAAATGGGTTAAACGAGTAGACACAATAAACGCGTTATTTAAATGGGGTCTGAGTCTCATCTTCTAACACGATTAATAAATGGGACGGGTCTAGGTCTACACAAAATAAGTAAAAAACGATTAAGACTCGGCACGAACACGACATGAAACCCGAATTACCACCCTAATTACTTCACTAACACATTGTGAAAATTCTTCTTACACAGAGTTTACCTTAACCCAAAGGAAAATATTTGTTTATCATTTCCATGGTGTTTTGATTCAATTTTCTCTGTCATTGAATGGAATTATTATAGGTGACGTCACTGATAAGTGATAACGATATATTATATACACAACACAAATACAGAGCATCTAAATACTAAAAAAAAAAAAAAAAAAACTAAATTTAAGCAAAGGACAAATCTGAGTTCTCCGTAAACGACATCCATGATTTCTGGGAAGAAAACGTCACAATTTTATGTCCTCTTCTTCCTTATTAATCCAACTCCTTTCCTCGTTTGGCCCATCTCAAATGAATACTACAAATTTCCAATGGATATCTATACAGTGTATGTTTTTACATATAATAATAATAATAATAATAATAATAATAATAATAATAATAATATATAAAAAATCGCCTGTATTTACGAATGTCATATCCTTGGGTATTATTGGAAAGTTTATTTACGACCAAAAAGGTTTTTTTTTTTTTTTTTTTTTTAAGTATAATTAAGTATAAAACTCAATCATGGTATAATAAATCTATAAATTATAAAACCGACTCCAATCGTTCTTTTGGAAGTCAAAGAAGAGGAAGGAAGATAAAATCTACTTGATATGGAAAGAAAAAACAAGTTAGTTCAGCACATGCTGCATGGATAGAGACAAGCCAACTGAATGATCCAACGGTGGATCGACGGTCCACGTCACTCGCTTGCATTTATTGAACAATAGGGTCGTGATTAGACCATTTCACACTCAACTGGATGTTTGGCAACTGAGATATACTTTTATCGCTTCCATTCTTGATCGAGTTATGTTATTTTAAAAAAAGCACGAGCAACAATATTCGAAACAATATTCGAAGATCTCAACACAAACCAAAAATACATTTAGAATATATAGTGTTTTGGCAACTCCAATTACTCGAACTTAAGACACGAACACTTGATGCACCGTGGACAAACGGCAAATTATCAACGAGTATTTGAGAATCGTACTCAAACGAATTATAATCTAATTATTAATTTCTTAAGATTTAAGATAGAGTTATTTTTTTTTTATATATAATTATTAATTATGGAGAACGTGCGAGCAATGATGTTGGTATAATTATACGATCACATCATTGAGGTGATATGTTCAGCTCTGAGTCATTAATGGCACAAAACTCTTTGGGTGACAAGCTTAGCTGTGACGTGAGGTTGAGAGGAGTTAATCAATGGGGTACTCTTACGAGCTTTCGCAACATGTCTTTTTGAGCATGAATGGATGGACTGTTTGAAAATTCGAACGAAGATAAATCTCAAGATCTATATCATAGTCTTAGACATGACTAGTTTTGATTTGTCGATTTTATCCTAAGAGGCAAATTCACGAAGTTTTTTACGCACTATTCGTTTCTTGAAAAAAATAAGATATCGGAGAATCACAAATTTCTCAAAGCCCGTCAGTGTGATCACTTCCCAAAAATATACAGGATGACTGGATTTCGTAGCACTTCGATATTCGCCAGATTTTAATTTTTAACAAATTAACTTAATTATTAAAAAAAAAACAAGACTCAAAACCAAGAAAACAAAGAAGGAAATTTAAATTTTAAATGTGGCGAACACTAGGGGTGAGCATGGGTTGGGTTGGGCCGCCCCGATCTTTTTTATGGACCCGACCCAATCACTTTGGGTTCCCAAAAAAGTGCCCGATCCGACCCAAATTTTTTTAATGCCCGAACCAAACCGACCCGATAAAAAATCGGGTTGGGTTGGTTTGGGTCACCATGGCCCGATTAATTAAAATTTAATCTTATATAACAAAAAATAATATGAAAAAAATGCATCAATGTAACTCAAAATTCAAGTAAAAATACCCCAAACAAATTTAATCAAACAAACATACACTAAATAATGTAAAACATGAAAATTAGAGATTGAAGGGTCTTTAAATGTAAATAAAATTGAGGATGAGAAATTTTAAAAGACTATAGATTGCACTACTTGAATAAAAAATCAATATGAAATATATATTAATTATATTGGTCGGGTCGGAGACCCCGACCCGACCCAAGGTTTTAGACCCGACCCCGAATATTTTAGATTGGGGTCGGGTCTATAACGGATTGGGTTAGGCCATCGGGTTGGGTCTAAAATGCTCACCCCTAGCGAACACAACAGAAGCGTAAAATTCACTCGAAATATAAGAATCTTCACACGATAGCAGAAAATAAGGTGTCCAAAAATGTCGAGCTCACTGCCAATTTATAATAATCACAATTTACTGAAGACAATTAAACTAATGAACAAATTATTCAGAAACGTTTCACAACGAGTATTTTTCATTTAAGTGTTTATTTTCATATTTCATAATTTTCATAATTTTAAAAAATAAATTTGTATATCCTGTAGTTGGAATAGTGTTTGATGATTGAAAGAGAGGAATTATAATAAATTATAAGTGGTTTCTATAGTGTTGAAAAACAGAGGAATATGGGAGATGTTAGTGAGAGTAACCCAACTGAGACAAAGAGGAAGATAGGTTTATTATTATTGCAATGAAGCCATGAACATGGTGTGTCCAAACACTTGATTCAATCCCCCTTTAACCTAATTTAATTTAATTCCTCCGAAAATAAAAATAAAAAACCCCTCCTCTCATAAACACGATGAAATTGACAGTCATTACAGTTATCTTGTAAAATTTTGCCATCGTGATCGATCTTTTGAACCTTGTTACTACGAAGACGTTTTTTTTTTTTTAATCTTAATAGTAAAATAGTATAAACCCTAAAAAAATACAACACATTGATCAATTTGGAAACTCTTTGAGATATAAAATCTCACTTTTATGAATCTCACCCACAGGTTTTTTCTTCCCTTGGTTTTCACCGAATTGAATATTTTACATTTGAACCATGATATTGGAACCACATCAAGCGTCGGCAAGTGACATTGACATTAGTGATGGAGACATACTCATGTGTTTGTATATATATATATATATCAAATATGTTAATATCAAAATAATTGTAAAGAGAAATTTGTGGACTTTAATTTGGTTCGGGAGATGTGAATTATGAACTACACAAGAAGACAGAGAAAGACTTTGAGCTACCATATCTTAAAGTGGGCTCACATTGTCTCCTATGACATACCAAACTAAGGCTAAAAAATGTTACAAATAATTGTGGTGTATGTAAAAAAATAAAATTACACTGAACAAGTTTTTTTTTTAATTGTCATTTTGGGGTTGAAGATCGATAGTGTTTTCTATTGCTTTGTTCATTAGTTCCTTTAGCTTCTACCATATAACCAAAACATGGAAATCATATACCCGAACGAAATTATATTTTCGAGACTGATGAACCGTTACCAGACAATGAATATTATAATACAAAATGAGTAAAATACGTAACGAAATTAATGTGTGCATGCATGCACGTGAGCGTGTGTATATTGTTTCCTTTAGACGTTGACACTTGATATGGCCTTAACCAGCCTCTCAACTCTCAACACGTGTAATTTCTTTCAAGTTTGAGAATGAAAATAGCCTTATTGACCCTGAAGAGTGAAGACTGGCCGTCAATTCTAGCAAGTATTATATGTCCCATCTATCTCAAATTTTATTTTCCAATTTCCCTCGCTGGTCCAGATCCGGATTAAATTTGGGTCTTAAAAATCGAAACCCCGAATTCTGAATTCAAATGAAGTTGTAATTCCTCAAAAACCTGCAATCCGGATGTGTATTCTGGGTTTCGAAAAGAAACGGAAAACAGGATTTCACATGAAAATTTAATACATTTTTCTATGGAAATGAACAAGCTAAACATTAATAAAAAGTAAAAACTACCATCCTTTGATTCTTTTCTATGCCTTGTGGCATTGCTGCTGTGTACAAAGAGCGACTGAAGTAATTTGGTCTTAAAACTAGATAACGAAAGCTTTTTTATGATAACAAGTGATGTATCTCGAAACAATGAATTCGAAAAAACGCAGCAATAAATCGGTCGACGGGAATCCACAAAGTGTGTAGTCCCGTTTGTATTTACTGAATAAGAATCAACAGCAAAAACATGTCTGAACCTTTGAGAACACGGACGATGCTCTCCCATGAGTCTTCACTGCAAACTAGCAAAATCAAAACTGAACCTTCCTAAGCATAATAGGCAGCCATCTATAGGTCAGATTTTGACTAACATGCTTTATTTATGGGCTTAATAATTAAAAGGCCTAGCAATTATTTAAGGCTTAAAGGCTTTTATTCCCGATTGCTTAAATAAATAAATAAATAAAAGTAAAGGCATCACCAAAGTTCGCAGGAGAACTTTGCATACTTACAATATATTACATCTCCAACGGTGTAAATAAGAACGATAAGTCAATCAAAGTGATGACATAAATTACTTTCCGAAATGGATCCATTAGTATTTACGCATCCGAAAAAATAGAGCGACAAATTAGCCTCTGTTTCCGCCCCATGCTCGTCGCAATGACAAGATACTCGTAACATAATTTGACGTTAAAATTTCACATTTGCACCTATATTTACTATATATCAAGCTCGTTCTCTGCTCAATCTCAAACCATCTACGATAAAGTTTTTTTTTTTTTTTTTTTTTGTGTAATTCAAGACAACACAATCTAGAAACTTGATATAAACATGAAGAACCAATTCTCTCAAGGCCCTTTTCTCCATCGGGCCTCGCAAAGCTCCGGGCCCCGATGGTTTTCACGCCTTATTCTTCCAAAGGTATTGGAAAGTGCTAGGGGAGATGGTTCGGAAGGAATACTTGGACACTACTATATATTTGCGCTGATAAAATATTTCTTAGTTTGGAATTAATTATTATCACTACTAAATAATATTTATTTTCCAACACTTGATAGTTTGACGCATATAATAGTTTGAAATATTGTTAGGAAAATAATATTTATTTTCAATTTGAAGAGTTTGTCCAAATATTAATAGGAGAATTGTT
Source organism: Parietaria judaica (assembly GCA_954871525.1). NCBI lineage: Eukaryota > Viridiplantae > Streptophyta > Magnoliopsida > Rosales > Urticaceae > Parietaria > Parietaria judaica. The sequence goes on from OX940861.1 coordinate 3,130,676, forward strand.
GAGCGGCCCTCCATCAGTATTATTAATTGTTCTTTTGGACGTTATTAAGCTTTTTTTGTTAAAGCCAACATATATATTCTTTAATTTCAAGGAAAAACTTAATCTATATTTATATATAACTAATAGTCACATGGCAAAGGAAATTATAAAATATTAAGAATTTAGAATTCTTTTAAACCTTGAAAATGATAGTATTGATTTTTTTTTAATTTAGTGAAGCGCGGTCAATGGTCAATGGCGGAAGAATAGCACTAATTTTTGTGATGAATATACTAAAAAGAATATTTTATTCAAATTGTGTGTTGCGATCGAATTACTTACATTAAATACAATGCATATTTTTTCCTCTTATTTCATTGTAATAATTGAAAACGCACAACCCGAAGCACATCCCTAAAATCAATATCAATGTAATAAAATATGAAGAAAAAGAATACTCGAAGCTTCACAGGAACTTCGATAATTGGAACTCAAAAAACTTGACTATATAAAAAATTCGACAATAAATTAGCGAGACACCAAATACTTCTTAGTATAATTTCCATAACCAGAGCAATAAAACTAGATAAAGCACACATAAATTAAGAACGCATACGATCGAATTGATCATGCATTAACAAATCTATAAAATTTTAAGAGGAGTCTAATAGTGATAACAAATACCCCTCATATTTAGAAATAGTTTATTCTTATGACTTACAATCACATAATAGGCTAAAGAAAACAAAAGGTGAACATCATCTAGGCTCAAAGTAATTTATTCCGTACTGAAATAATTTTTTAAAATCGAAAAATGTGATAAGATTACCATTAAAAAAAGGTTATATAAGAAATAAACCTCACAAAACATCTTTATTACAAAATAATATTAGGCTAAAGGAAGAAGACTCTAACTATAGACTTAAAAAAAATTCAAGACTAAAACCAACTAATTATGTACAAATAATTTCTCATAAAACGTGATAAATTTCTATAAGTTTAAAACATATAACATCATAACACAATACTTACTACAATCACAAAATACTTTAAAGAAAACATATACATGAATACCAATATCTTCAAGACCAAATAAAAACTTTATTATTGTAACTTGATAAAGTTATAATCGTAGATTCGTATCACGTTTCACTATAAAATCAATAAGAATAACACATAGGCCTCTTAAAAAAAAAAAAAAAAAAAAGCTCATTTAACTATTTTATATAAGGTCACTATTGTAATCTCACCTAGTACCGGAATATGTCGACAATTGAAGTCTGAAAAAAAACAGTACCTCAGTTTCAAAAGCAAGCAAATAGAAAATTCATTGGTTTATTTAATTAAAATAATAGAAAACATTTTAAAAACAAAATAAGTGTTCCACCAATAATAAATTAAAAATGTTATTTATTAGACATTTATAATTTAAGTTTACGATAATGGTTTGCAATCCATAATTATCTATAATAAACAATGACATAGTTTATAAACGTGGCATTTTACTTTTAAAATAAAAAGTTGTGAATTTCTTTTTATACTATACAGTAATGAACAAAAAAAAAAAAATTTCAACACACTTTGCTATTATAATCTTCCTATCAAACTATACACTTTAAAATGATTAACAACAATGAAAAAATTCCCATCACATGCTCCGATATTTATTCTCTCTGAAATATAAATTTATTCAGAAAATCAAAAAATCACAAAACTAAATTAGGAGAAATCTTGCATAATTTAGAAAAATATCCCATAGATGTAGACACAACATTCTCCTAAATAATCTTTGTTGTGATATCTTACTATTAAACAAACAACAAATGAATTAAAATGATTAGTGAGAAAAAGCGTAGGTGAAAATTGCATGGCCTCTTAAGAATATGTACTCAGTTCTTGGAATCAAACCACTAAAATATGTCTCTAGCTATATTTATCATGAAGAAAATATTACGTTGAGCTATTATCCATATTGTATTGCATTATTAAATCTCGGCAATTGAAAAAAAACAGATATTGCTATATTACGTCTTTATTATTAAAAATGTGTATCTTTTATGTGGAAATGATTTTTGAATGAAAAAAAAAAACCCTAAAGAAGCACCATTAAACATGTAAATTTGTATAATCATCTGTAAAATTGTCCGTTCATTTATCATGCTTCGGATGAATTAGTCCATAGATGACGAATTCAAAAAGTTGAGAAGAATGAAAATAATATGATATCAAAATATTTTATTAAATATAAAATAATATTGTGAAGAAAATAAATATTTACTTTAAAGAAACCAATATATAGATGATTGATGAGGAAAAAGAGATGTGAAGAAAATAAATATTTACTTTAATGTTACTAATTGTTGAACGACTCTTTGTCTTATAAAATTTAAGTAAATTCTTTTGTTTTAATTCTTTAAGAAAATATGAACGGCAGATTGTTCTATCAAAGTAAGACTTTTGGGTTTTCCTTTTATAATTAATAATATATTTACCTATGTGAAATTGTGAACGTTTTGTAGAATGTGAAATGATTTATATACATCATGATGCACATTCACTTATGGTTATTAATTTTTCTATCTACTAATGTCATACATGTTATATATTTAAGTGTCATCAAGAGGTGAAGTTCCTTTCGTATTGATTTTTAACTTAAAAAAATAGAAAATTATGAAAAATTAGGAAATGAGAATTGCTTAGATTGTATTGTGCCATATCATCTTGGTGATATCTTCCTTTTATATATATATAGATACTAGCCGAGTTATAGGGAAAAAAAAAATACATACAAGGTATTTAAATAAAAAGTTATTACTCAAAATTACGATATCAAATGGAAAAATATATCGACCTACTTGTAAGCCAGAAAATAATTAAAAATAACGTTAAAGTTCAAAATTATAAAATAAACATAATAGAGTTTCAAAAAATGTAAAGCAAGGTTTAAAATGTCGTTTGACGATGCCGTTTCGCATTCTTCATTTTAAGGGTATATCGTTTGCCGATGGATATGCCGATGAGCAAGTCGTAAAAAAAAAAAGGGCATGCTGCATGCCGAATATACTTCACTTTTTTCATGGGCATACCGCATAACGATTGAGTTTTCGACGGATATTCTGGAAAAAATATTTGAGTATTTAAGCAAGATATTTATATAAGTTCAAAACTACATATTTAATATATATAATACATAATTGTATACAACAATACACATTTGTAACATAAATATATAGGTGAAATGTATAATATTAAGTCACTTTATTAATTGAAGTGTATAATATTAAGTCAAATTATTAAGTGAAGTGAATATGTATGTTAAGTGTGTAATCTTTAAGTGTATATGTATGTGAAGTGAATAATATTAGTTAAAGTGTATAATATTAAGTGCATACATATATGTATGTTAGGTGAAGTGAATATGTATGTTAAGTGTATAATATTAGTTGAAGTGTATAATATAAAGTCAAATTATTAGGTGAAGTGAATATGTATGGTTACTGTGATATTAGTTTAATACCAAAGAGTCCCACATTGCTAGATTATAAGAGTTTGGAATGGTTTATATATCATAGAATAGGGATAAGGGCTTGAGCTCTTTGGGTCATAGTATTTTGTGGATAGGAGAGGACTCACACAAATGCACCACCACACGTGTGCGCGCTGCCGCCGTCCTGCCAGAAGGGCGAGGCGGGGTGGGGTGCCGAAAGCTTGATTGGTATTTTTGCCGAAATCCACCAAAAATATGATTTTAGCGAAATTCCAATAATTTTTCGCAATTTTTATGCACAAAAACGACATTCGAAATTCCAACCACTTGTCGCATGAAATTCCAACCACATGACGAGGTTTTTGTTTCGCATACCTCCGGAAAATGAAAATCGGTCGAAATTTCCATGGAAAATCGCGACATATAACACCTTAATGTAAAGTATCAATGCGAGTATTGAAATCATAAGAACTCGGTAATAAAAACATTAAAAAAAAAAAAATGTTCTCGGGACGAAACCCGAGTTTATATAATTATCACGTTATTAGTTATAGCCCGACGTTAGGAATTAGGAATTGAGGTGTTTTAGCATTGCATCAACACAGGTCCAGATCTATAATTATATGAATGTCAAATTACTTGATATGTATTTTTGAATTAAATTTAATATAGTAAATTGATCAAAAACATCAATATGATATTATCAATCACAATTAACAAATAAACAGAAAGAGCATCGGTGATCAGCCGTGGATTGCGTTATATCGTCATGCTTGCGTCACAGCAGAGACCGTAAAAAAGAAGAAGACTTTGAAATCATGTGCTTGGGTGTTACCTTGAGGTCTCCCTGAAAGGATCAAAGGACCGCTGCGTAATAAGAGAGAAATAATTAACTAGAGGAAGAAGAATAAGAAGAGGATATTGTTTCATCATTATATTTGATTGATTAAGACTCTCCTCTTATGAATACTCACATGATTTATACTGGCGCAATCTCCATGAGAGACTAGAGCTTCCTGAGAATGTTTTATTGTGAATATCTTGGCTCTTCATTATTTGCCTTTCAACACGACTCTTGTGCTCGTGTATCTCTATTCAATGTGTATCATAGATGTTTGTGTACATATAAATATCCATATCTTCACATTGTCTCCTACGAGATACCGAACCAAGGCTAAAATCAAAACCCAGATTTCCAAATCTAAATGAAGTTGTAGTTTTCGAAAACGTGCAATCCGGATACATATTCTGGGTTTCGAATAGAAACGAAACCGGATTTCCTAGCATCTCTTCTCCTAGCTGGGATAGCATTGCTCATTGGAGATGGTATCGTTTTTTTTGTAAACACACCATCGTAATTTGCATTAAAAAAAAAAACTGAAGAATTGGAGCAAGCTTTCGAACGTAAGAATTCCTAAGAAAACTGATGATTATGAACTGATTTAATGAATCAGGGGAAATAGTAGAAACTGAAAGTTGTGTCCTCCATTATTATCGTTGCAAACAAATAGCTACCAGAATCCAGCAACCAGCCAAATAAACTCATTTAGACACGGTAAAAACAGAAGTAATCGGGAAACAAGATTTCGAAGAGGAATCAGTCTCCGCTTCTATGTTCGAACATCAACGATGAAGGCAAGTGCAACTATGTTTAGAGATATTGATTTTTACTTCGCAATAGCTACAAACATGCGACGAGATCCGCTCAGAGAAGAGAACGTTGGTACAGCGGCAAAGCTCCCAATGCCTCTCGTTCCGCACTCTCCTTCTTTACCTGCAAACCAGAGCCAGAAAGTTCTTTGTATCAAACGCAGAATAAATACATTTTTCGATAGAAATGAACAAGCGAGACACTAATAATAAAAACATGCTTTGAGTATTTTCTATGCCTTATCGAATCGATGTATTAATCTGGATGTGACTAAAGTAATTTGGTCTTACAACTACCTTAATTTTTCATACAAAGAAGCATTTTTGCGAAAACAAACATTATAGCAACCATCTCCAATATTTTTTGGATGGCCATTAAGAAACATAGAGAGAAGTGCGAAAATTTCAAGTACTAAACAAACATGCAGAAAATATTATAACCAAACTGATAGCTCCTGAATGGTGTTTGCAATGCATACATACTCTGAAAACAAGTTTAACCAAACTGACATCTGACATTAAAAATGGAGCGATAATTGGAACATTTTAACGACAGTGAACAATTCGCATTAAAGAACCAGTATTTTCATATGAGTCTGGTTCACTGAATGATGTCAAACGAATTTAAAAAACAAGTTTTCTAATTATTTCCAAGGATAAACAACCAACGGCGTAAATAAGAACGATATATAAGTTGATCAAAGTGTTGACAGAGATAACTTTGAGAAGTGGAACCGTTAGTATTTACGCATTCGAAAAAAATAGAGTGATGAATTAGACTCCGTGTTTGTCGCAATGACATGATACTCGCAACATAATTTGAAGATAAAATTGCACATTTGCTTGCCCCAATATTTCCTATCAAGCTCGTTCTCTGATCAATATCTCAAAATATCTACGATGAACTTTTTTGTGTGATTAAAAACAACACAATCTAGTACTTGATATGAACATGAATAAACGATTCTTTAAGTAGTAGTTGGGATAATACAGACTCAAAATTAAAAGACGGACAACTTGACATTTTCATTCTAACCAGACAACATTGAAAGGAAATATTCACATATACAAACTAAACACCGAGACGTTTGGCTTCATCTTCTTCTCCTTCTTCTTCTTCTTCTTCTTCTTCTTCTTCTTCTTCTTCTTCTTCATTTCCATCCTGAATCATCATCATCATCATGTGCAGATAAGACGCAGTGAATAGTATGACCAAATAGCAGATTGAAATGATTATGAGTGTGTAGGTGAGAGATGGTGATACAGTAGCAACTGCAATTGTATAGAGCATGGAAGTAAGCAGTAAGAGAGTCAAAACAGGCTTCCGCAGGATCGGCATTAATGTCTTGGTCATTACAGAAACAAGGAGCATCGTTGAGAAAAAGGATAGAGTGTTGAAAGTGACAAAAACGTGGTAAAGAAAGGGCGAGTTCGTGCCGGTGATGGACTTGCCGGCACTTGGGCCAGCCAGCCACACGCCGCCGGGGGGATGAGCTCCGGCCTTGAAAAGTGTCGCCGCCAGGAAGAGGACGCTAAGCAGAAGCAGAACGTAAGACGAAGGCATCTCTAGCTCTGGATTTCAATGGGAGAAAGTGAAGGTTTACTTTTTATAGGGGCATCATGAATTGTGTATCTCTCACCGCACCAGATTATTCATCATGTTTGTGAGAGAGATACACTAAAAAGCTGATTTTTTTCACAGGTGTATAATTATATGTGTACATAAGTACATTGTATTATTTTATTTAGCCATATATATGTATGTATATGTATATGTATATGTATATGTATATGTATATGTATATAAACCCGTATTCCACGTTTAGGTACCCTTAACAAAAATATGTATTTATTTTTTATACACTAATAAAAATTAAACACACGGTAAGCTATTTTTATTATAATTATTAGGGTTAATGACGGAAAATATACCCAAAGTTTGGTCAAAGAACCCCTCGTGTACCCAAAGTTTAAAAGTGGTGGCAAAAATACTCAAAGTCTCATTTAGGGAGTTGACCACTCCATTCTCGTAACGCCGCTAACTTACCGGTTAACTCTGGCCACGTGGACAAATTTGTTTTGTTAAGTGTAATCATTAGGGGTTCAATTAGTTGTATTAAATTGTGTTTATTAGGGGTTTAATTCGTTGTTTTGTCGTAAACGAGGTTGATTTGGGCTCATCTATGTGGCAAAAATTGTTATGTCAGCAACCCACGTTTGTCCGGGTGGCCATGGTTAACGGGTAAGTTAACGGCGTTACGAGAATGGACTGGTCAACTCCCTAAATGCGACTTTGTGTATTTTTACCATCACTTTTAAACTTTGGGTACACGAGGGGTTCTTTGACCAAACTTTGGGTATTTTTGCCGTCATTAACCCTAATTATTATCATCTTTTGGATATCTTTAACATATATATATGTCATAGCATGGTTTTAAATATCCGGATATGTCCTCGATATATCCACGACGTGCCCAGAAAATGAGAAGTGCGATACGATATTCGTAGAAAATCGATATATCCATTTATTCTTATTTATCCGTCGGCAAGCGTCGATATATCCGTATAATAGAGTGTGAAACGACATCGATATCAGCATTTAAAATTGTGCTTCATATTTATGTTTGTACTCTATGACTTTATTATAATGTCTAACTTATTTTATGCTATGCCGACATTATGTTACGAGGTATGACTTTTAGGTTATATGTTTGTGTTATGAATGTTTTCTAGGCTATAACTACGTGTCATATTTATTAAATTGGTAATTTAGAAACTATATAAAAATATGATTGAAATAATAAAAATATTTTCGGAAATATCCGCCGATATTTTGATCGGCATGCGATATATCCGCGAAATTATGCGATATTCTCGACAAGCGATATATCTTTTTCTTCGGATTTATCCATCGGCATACCCGTTAGCCAATATGTTTTTATTTTTTTACGTATATCAAACATGATCAAATAATTTTATAAAATATGTACTTATAAAAAAATACGTTATTTTTTAAAATAATCAAATAATTACTTAAAATTATTAATTTTAATTTATTTAAAAAGAAAATCTTTCAAGTGGCACATATTTTTATTTTTATTTTTTTACATGTGTTAAATATAGTCAAATAATTTTATAAAATATGTTTTTATAAAAAAATATTTTTTTCTTACAGGAATAATTTATAATTTTTGAATAGATTATATTAAAATTTTGAAACTAAAACATTATTGTATATAATATCATGGGCATTTTAATGTTAAAATTATGGCATGATATGATTTTTGAAGACATATAACATATATGAAACAAAGACATGATTAAAACAAATAATTGTATCAAATACGCTTCAAACTGAATTTAAACCGAAAATTTGGTGATTGGTAAAAATTATATTTAACCTTATTATTTTTTGTTTTAAAGTGAAAAAAGAAAAACTAAAATATGCGTTAAGGTTAATCTGTAGCAACCGCATATAACCAACCGCCATATAACCAACCGCATGTTTTTATCACTATCTATTAAATATTGGGTTAATTGCGGCAAAAAAGAAAAACTAAAATATGTTATTTTTCTTTTTTCACTTTAAAACAAAAAATAATAAGGTTAAATATAATTTTTACCAATCACCAAACTTTCGGGAAAGAAAAAATTAATTTTTTTAATGCCTCGTGGCGGCAAAAGTACCTAACCTTTGGCCACGTAGCGGCAAAAGTACCAAATCTTTGACCACGTGGCATTCCACATGAGACACCCTAACGGTCACGTAGACAGTGTCTAACAGCGTTAGTTGGTCGGCGACAAAAGTGTGACGTTGGGTACTTTTGCCTACGTTTATTGAGGTTGGGTACCTATCGGAGAATATTTACAAAGGTTGGGTATTTTTGCCGCAATTAACCCAATAATTAATGATAATTAATTTAATGGATTTTAAAACGTGCAAATTGTCATCTCAGAGGGGATCTACTAATGAAACGTGTGTTGGTTAACGGTTGTCGACGGAAACATGATAGAAGACACAAAACAAGAATTTGAGAACTTCGCCCTCCAAAAAAATAATAAAAATTTTGTTTCAACTTTTAAAAGATTTTGATTACTTATGTTACCATTTTTCATATATATATATATATTTGCGCTGATAAAATATTTGTTAGTTTGGAATGACTTATTATCACTACTTTATAATATTTGTTAGTTTGGAATTACTTATTATCACTACTTAATAATAGTATAATACAGAATACAGAATACAGATATTGAGACTGGAGTGTACTTAGTTAGTTATATTATATGTTTTGAGGAAATTTGAGTTATTAAGCTGTGATGAAGTTGTACTTTTACCCAAAAACTGAAGGAAAAAAAGACATATTTTTATTTATTTTATTAAACTTATTATTAAATTAGATGTACTACTCTAATAATTAGCACTGAACCTGGGCATACGGGGGGCGGGCCCACTACGGGCCTGCCACCCGACCCACCACATTCAGGCCCGCGGGCCTGCCCGCCCCGAGGCCCCTATACAAGTCCTAAGTCAAACCCTAGTACCCTATACTATTATCTATTATTTATCATGTATAGAGCTGCAACTCGCGATGGGTTTGGGTCAATCGCGATGGGTCGCGACGGGTTTGGCAAAATCGCGATGGGTCGCGATTTCTGGTGAAAATCCACGCCAAACTCTCTCGCCCAATCTCACCTCACCACGTCATCAATCCGACGCATCGCGATTTGGCACAGTCGCGACGCATCGCGACGGCCATTTTCACGATTTTGGCGATTCGAGTCACGATGCATCGCGAGATCGCGAGTTGCAGCTCTAATCATGTATGATATTTTGCTTAACGCTACATAGCTCTCTAGAACAACTCTCATTTTAACTAAAATGAACTTATGAAGCGCAATATTAATTGGCTGCTTTTGTTTAAAAAATAATCCTTATTTTAATAGACTTGCTAATTTTTGTTTAGAAAAAAAATAAAAAAATTATACATGGATATATAAATAAAGATTTGCTGTCAAAATCGACGAGACCGTAATGCCTTACATTTACATCCTTGTGTTTGCTTGCAGTTGCATGAAAGAAGACTGTAGACTGTTATGATGTGAAGCTTAATTCAATTGGGAAAGTCATGATTAGCTTAGGGGTAATATTGGTATTTCCTCTTGCATTGCTTTTAGACTTTCATGATGGTAAAGTTGTCTTCTTGGACAAGCTTTGACCAAGGCTAAGAAGAGAGCTTGGTGGGTTTCTTCCTCCATTAGAGAAAGAGTGAGAAATACTTGTAAACAAAAGGGAAGAGTGAGTGAGCTCGAGGGTGTATTCGAACAAATCCGTTGGAGATTCTAGTGGATCATATTTTCAAGCGGCAAGTGGACGTACCTCCCGGTGTCATTTTATTTCGCTTTCTCGCCATTATTTCGTCTTCGGTTCAAAGGGGATTCGGTGCTTATTCCTTAACAACTGGTATCAGAGCAACCGGGTTGTGTTGCGATCTAGAAGACGATGGGTGGAAATGATGGGTTAGGGCAAAGCTTGAAGTTTGATGGTTCGGACTACGCATTTTGGAGAATGCAAGTCGAAGACTACCTTTACGGTAGAGAGCTTCATCTTCCTTTGGGTTCGAAACCAGAGGATATGGATGAGGCGGAATGGGCTCTGCTCGACAGAAAAGTGCTCAGGGTTGTGCGGTTGACGTTGTCGAGGAATGTCGCGCACAACGTGGCGAAGGAGAAGACCACGGCGAACATGATGAAAGCTCTCTCCGATATGCACGAGAAACCCTCGGCGAACAACAAGGTATTTCTCATGAAGAAACTTTTCTATTTGAGAATGGAAGAAAGTGGGTCTGTAGCTACTCACTTGAACGAGTTCAACACCATAGTCAATCAATTGTCGTCCGTTGAAATAGATTTTGATGATGAAGTTCGTGCCCTAATTTTGTTGGCGTCTTTACCACAGAGTTGAGAATCGATGAGGGCAGCGGTTAGTAACTCCGTGGGTACTGCCAAGTTAAAGTTCAACGATGTCAGAGATCGTATTCTTGCAGAGGAAGTTCGGAGAATCGATTCAGGGGAAGCATCGTCGAGTTCTGCGTTGCACGTAGAACACAGAGGCAGAGGAACCGAGAAGAGCCACAACCAGAACAAAGGCAGATCAAAGTCAAGAAATGGCAGAGGTCAGTCAAGATTCGGATGAAAAATGGAGTGTTGGAATTGTGGTAAAACGGGCCACATGAGGAAATATTGTAGAGCTCCGAAGAAGAAACAAGACAACAGAGAAGATGCCATAAATGCGGCTACCGAAGAAGTCGGTGATGCGTTATTCTTGTCGGCCGACAACCCGGTCAGTGGAGATATTGAGGATAAGGGTGATGCGCTATTGTTGTCTGTTGATAGCCCGATTGATAGTTGGGTGCTTGATTCGGGAGCGTCTTTCCACACCACTCCGAACAAAGAGAAAATGGAGAACTACGTTGAGGGGAACCTCGGGAAAGTTTATTTGGCCGACGGCATACCACTAGATATTGTTGGTACCCGGGACATCACCTTGAAGATGCCAAACGGACGCACGTGGAAGATTAAGAAGGTTCGACATGTGCCGAAATTGAAGCGCAACTTAATTTCGGTGGGCCAACTCGACGGAGAAAGCCACACGATAACCTTTGGCGGTGGAGCGTGGAAAGTAGCAAAAGGTGCTTTGGTCGTTGCCCGCGGCCATAAGACCGGCACCCTTTACATGACGACAAGTTGTTCCGACTCGGCCGCGCTCGTGGACAATGCCAACAAGTCCGAGTTGTGGCACAATCGACTCGGACACATGAGCGACAAAGGTATGAAGATTCTCCTGAAAGACGGAATGATTTCCGAGCTCAAGTCGGTGGACCACCATTTGTGCGAGAGTTGTGTGCTTGGGAAACAACGGCGAGTTAGTTTCTCAAATGGAGGGAGAGAGTTGAAGACCGAGAAGTTAGAATTGGTTCACACGGATGTGTGGGGACCGGCCCCGGTTGCTTCCCTTGGAAGGTCACACTACTATGTAACGTTCATCGACGACTCAACAAGAAAGCTTTGGATCTACTTCATGAAGCACAAGTCCGATGTGTTCACCGTTTTCAAGAAGTGGAAAGCTTTGGTTGAGAATAAGACAAGCTTGAAGTTGAAGAGTTTGAGATCCGATAACGGCGGAGAGTACATTGACGGAAACTTCAAGAGATATTGTGCCGAACATGGGATTAAGATGGTGAAGACCATCCCCGGAACGCCTCAACAAAACGGGGTAGCGGAGAGGATGAACCGGACCATAAATGAGTGTGCAAGAAGCATGAGGTTACATTCCGGGCTACCGAAGACGTTTTGGGCCGATGCGGTCAACACCGCGGCGTACTTGATCAACCGAGGACCATCCGTTCCATTAAATTTCCGAATTCCGGAAGAGGCTTGGAGAGGGAAGAAGGTAAACCTTTCTCATTTGAAAGTGTTTGGTTGTTTGTCTTATGTTCATATTGATGCCACTTCTAGAAGTAAGCTTGATGCAAAGTCTAAGAAGTGTTATTTTATTGGCTATGGTGACTCCGAGCTTGGTTATCGTTTCTGGGATGACCAAAACCGGAAGATCATCCGAAGCAGGGACATCATCTTCAATTAACAAGTGTTGTACAAAGACAAGCTTCGAGAAGTCCCGGAAAGCCGCGTAACGGAGAATGAAAAATCAGCGGTGGTTGATTTGAATGAGTTTCCGGCACACGAGTCGCAAAGGGCTGCCCCGGAAGTGGGAGAACAAGCAGCCGAAGAAGAAGAACATCGGCATGAAAGTGATGGAGAAGGCGATGAAGAAGTTGAACCCCCGTCAAGTCAACAAACGCCGATCACCGAGCTACGCCGATCTTCTCGGGTGAGAAGGCCAACGCAAAGGTTCCCACCGTCGCTCAACCATATTTTGCTCACCGACAAGGGTGAACCCGAGAGCTATGATGAAGCTAAGGAAGTCGATGAATCGAGCAAGTGGGAGTTGGCGATGAAGGGCGAGATGGACTCGTTGTTGTGTAATAAAACGTGGGAATTAGCCGAGCTACCGGCGAAAAAGAAGGCGTTACACAACAAGTGGGTCTACCGGATAAAGGAAGAACACGACGGGAGTAAGCGCTACAAAGCGCGGTTGGTCGTGAAAGGCTTACAACAAAAGGAAGGCATTGACTACACCGAGATTTTCTCTCCGGTAGTCAAGTTGGTAACTATCCGAACCGTTCTTGGATTGGTGGCGAAAGAAGATCTACACCTTCAACAAATGGATGTGAAGACGGCGTTTCTTCACGGGGATTTGAAGGAAGAGATCTACATGAGACAACCGGAAGGCTTCGAGGTCAAAGGCAAAGAGAAGATGGTGTGCAAGCTCCAAAAGAGTTTGTACGGCTTGAAACAAGCTCCGAGACAATGGTATAAGAAGCTCGACTCTTTCATGAAGAAAGCCGAGTTCGTGAGGTGCGAGGCGGATCATTGTTGCTACTTCAAGAGATTTGAAGACTCTTACATGATTTTGCTCCTCTACGTCGATGACATGCTCATAGTGGGAGCAAATCTTCATGAAATCGAGAAGTTGAAGAAAAGATTGTCAAGGGAATTTGCGATGAAGGATCTCGGTGCCGCAAAGCAAATCCTCGGGATGAGGATTATACGAAGCAAGGATGGGTTGAAACTTTCACAAGAAGAATATGTGAAAAAGATCATCAAGAAGTTCAACATGGATGATGCCAAGCCGGTTGGAACTCCTTTGGGTAGCCATTTTCGGTTATCTAAAGATGACTCTCCAAAGACCGAGGAAGAGAGGGCACACATGGACAAGGTTCCGTATGCTTCGGCTATCGGAGCCTTATGTACGCGATGGTATGTACGAGGCCCGACATTGCACATGCAGTGAGAGTTGTTAGCCGATTTATGAGCGATCCGGGCAAACAACATTGGGAAGCTGTGAAGTGGATTTTCAGGTACCTCAAAGGAAGCTCAAGTTTAGCGTTGTGCTTTGGAAGTCAAGCTCGGGGCTTGACGGGTTCGTCGATGCGGACAATGGCGGGGACGTCGATAGTAGAAAGAGCACCTCCGGTTATGTTTACACATTCGGAGGTACGGCAATCAGTTGGCTTTCAAGGTTGCAAAAGATCGTTGCTCTTTCTAGTTGTAAAGCCGAGTATGTGGCTATAACGGAGGCTACGAAGGAGATGATTTGGCTTCAGTCTTATCTACAAGAGTTGAACCATAATCAAGAGAGTTACGTGCTCTATAAAGATAGCCAGAGCGCCATTCATTTGGCGAAGAACCCGGCTTATCATGCCCGGACAAAGCACATACAACTTCGGTACCACTTCATCAGATCGGCCTTGGAGGACGAGGTGCTAGTTCTCGAGAAGATCGCAGGAAGTGAGAATCCCGCGGACATGTTGACGAAGGCCGTGCCATACGAGAAACTGAAGTTGTGTGCAACTTCAGTTGAGCTCCTCGAGTGATAATCGGAGCCGCCGCTTGCAAGCTTGAAGACGGGTGATTGCAATTAGTCTTCAAGTGGGAGATTGTTATGATGTGAAGCCTAATTCAATTGGGAAAATCATGATTAGCTTAGGGGTAATATTGGTATTTCCTCTTGCATTGCTTTTAGACTTTCATGATGGTAAAGTTGTCTTCTTGGACAAGCTTTGACCAAGGCTAAGAAGAGAGCTTGGTGGGTTTCTTCCTCCATTAGAGAGAGAGTGGGAAATACTTGTAAACACAAGGGAAGAGTGAGTGAGCTCGAGGGTGTATTCGAACAACTCCGTTGGAGATTCTAGTGGATCATATTTGCAAGCGGCAAGTGGACATACCTCCCGCATTGGGGGCGAACCACTATAATCTCCGGTGTCATTTTATTTCGCTTTCTCGCCATTATTTCGTCTTCGGTTCAAAGGGGATTCGGTGCTATATATATATATATATAATTAGTTATTACTATCATTAATTGATTTAATTCACTATTATTACACTTTTATATTACCTGTGACTGATTGAGCGACGAAGGATATATAGTTTTTCCATCTGTTTTGAATTTTGATAATAATTCAATTTGAATTCACTAATATAACTAGCAGCCGAGTTATAGGGGTAAAGAATACATACAAGGTATTTAAATAAAAAGTTATTACTCAAAATTACATTACGATATTAAATGGAAAAATATATCGACCTACTTGTAACTCAGAATATAATAAAAAATAACATTAAAATTCAAAATTACAAAAAAAAAAAACGTAATAGAGTTTCGGAAATTGTAAAGTATCAATTTGAGTATTAAAATAATAAGAGCTCGGTAATAAAAACATTAAAATAATATAAAAAACATGTTCTCGGGTCAAAACCTGAATTTTGTATAATTATTACGTTATAAGTTATACTACGACGTAAGAAATTTGACGTGTTTTAGCATTGCATCAAACACGTCCAGATCTATAATTATATGGCTGTCAAATTACTTGATATGTATTTTTTCAATTAAATTTAATATAATAAATTGATCAAAACATCAATTATGATATTATCAATCACAAATAAACAGAAGGGCAAATGAACGAAATGCCTAATTTGTGTCAAACCTTTTAAAAAAATGTCCATTGTGTGTATTTTTTACTCTCACAAATGGGCATTTCTTAAAATGTTTGACACAAAATTGAGCATTTCATACAATTTCCTTAAACAGAATGAGCATCTAAATTCTAAAAGGACCGTGATCTCTATGATTTCCTTGTTTTGATGCTCATTCACAGCCGTTGGATTGCGTGATATCGTCATGCTTTCGTCACACCGTAAAGGAGGAGAAGACCTCGTATGATATCATGCGCTTGGGTATAGCGAAGCACACGCTCACGCTAGTAAGGCTAAAAAATGTTACAAACAAGGTTCGACTTTTTCACGATTATCTTCGATTATCCGTCTTGCCGGTAGTTATCGGCAAGACGGCCATGCCAATACTTTTCCATGATTTTTGCCGAAAATCGGCAAACATCTTGAAAAATAACAAAAATATGGTACTTTTCAAGAAATTTTGCACTATTAGATGATTTTATTCGAGTATTTACATATGTGAGAGTGAGACTATATTTTATTTACCTATGTTTGAGTATGAAATGATTTTATTTTTGATATTTTTAATGTTTTATTAACATTATAAACTTAGTATATATATTCTTAAAAATATTTTAGTGATTTTTCATCGATAATCTTCGATAAGTGTCGATAATCCGTCGATAATCATCGAAAAGTATCTGTAATCGGTAAGCTACAGTATTATTAGTTTTCCGTCGATAATCCGGTAAGTTATCGATTAATGTCGTTATCGATAACGGCAAGCGATTTATCGGCAAGTTCGGTAAGTTGAACCTTGGTTACAAATAATTGTTGTTTCTAAAAATTAAAAAAAAAAATTGCACCGAACAATAATCTTTTATATTTTAATTTCCATTTAGGGCTTGAATATCAAATCGTGTTTTTCTATTGCTTTGTTAATTGTTCTCTCCCAAGGACATGAACTGTGTATGCTTATTCGTTCATTTTGCTTCTACCTTAAGGCAAAACAGAAACAGTGCTAAAACATGGAAATGATATACTCGAAAGAAATTATATATTGATAAATTTTGACTCAGCAGTCAGCACTGAGGCGAGACTGTGTAGATGAAATGTTACGAGACAGTAATATAAAATTAGAAAAATACGTAAAGTCATTAAGACCAAGACCAACTCCACTCATACTCAATTCCATTATTCGGAGTTGGGTATAGCTCCATTCGAGCTCCAATTTACACACCATTATGGTGTGAATACAAATTTTTGAACAGCGTCACGCTCAAAATAGCGTGGCACTATTCGTACTGCATTTACTTTTTTTTTTTTTACATTTTAGTCCTCTAGGTTCAATAGTTTACACATAATGTGATCTTTTTTGAAAATCTTTACTAGTTTATCCTTTGAATTCTATAATCCATTATTTAAGTTTTATTTATATCAATTACTAAATGATTAAAAAGACTGCAACATTTTAAAGTACAATGATAATATTTGTAATTTGCGAAGAAACAAAACATTAATAACACTAAACGCAATAACATTACAACAATAATACTAAAACACAATGACATTACAACAACACCGAAATAAAAAAAATACAAAAAAGACATCAAGTAATAAAAAAAAACACAATACAATTTGGAAATAAAATAACATTAGATAAGCTAATACTCGGGAAAATTGGACTGGGATCCTCCAAGACCGGTGAAATACTGGGAATATGAATCGGGATTAGGCGCCGACAAGATTTTGGAGAAAAGAAGACCTAAAAGATATTATGACTGCATGCATAATTATGCATAACATGATAATCGAGGATGAGCGGGATCTCAGCGTGCCTATTGAACCTGAGAGGGAAACGACGCCAGTGGAGGTTGAAACGGTGGAGAATGATGATACACAATTTCAAGACTTCGTAACTCGCTACAAGCAAATAAGAGACAAAGATGCACACATCGCACTTCGAAATGCATTGATCGATCATTTATGGGAAGAGTATGCTAATTCCGATGCATAATTAACGTTTATTTTATAATTCGTGTTATTTTATTTGTGTTGTGTTATAATTGGTCTCATTAAATAATTATTTATTTTGATGTATGTGTATTCAAGGTTTAAAATACCGCTTGCCGTTTTCGTTTCGCATTTTCCGTTTTACGGATATATCGCTTGCCGATGGGTATGTCGATGGACAAATCGGAAAAAAAGGGCATGCCGCATACCGCATTTACCGCACTTTTCGCATGGACATACCGCATTTACCGCACTTTTCGCACGGATATTTTGTAAAAAATATTTGAGTATTTAAGCAAGATATTTATATAGGTTAAAAACTACATATTTAATAAATACAAGACATAATTGTATACAACAAAACACATTTGTAACCTAAATATGTAGGTGAAATGTATAATATTAAGTCAAATTATTATGTGAAGTGAATATGTATGTTAATTAAGTGTGTAATATTAAGTGAATATGCATGTTAATTGTATATGTATGTTAACAAATTTAATATTAGTTGAAGTGTATAATATTAAATGAATATGTATATTAAGTGTATATGTATGTTAGGTGAAGTTAATATGTATGTTAAGTGTATAATATTATTTGAAGTGTGTAATATTAAGTTAAATTATTAGGTGAAGTGTGTAATATTAAGTTAAATTATTAGGTGAAGTGTATGTGTATGTTAAGTGTGAATGTGTGATATTAGTTGAATAACAAAAAGTCCCACATTGATAGATGACAAGAGTTTGGTGATGTTTATATACCAAATATTAGGGACAAGGGCTTGGGCCCTTTGGGTCATAGGATTTTGTGGATGGGGGAGGACTCACACAAATGTTACAACTTACACCACACGCGCGCGCCGCCGCCGGACGTGGCGGGGTGGGGTGGGGTGCTCTTGCGAAAAAAGGGAAAACGACAACGAAACGAGAAGGCTTTCGTTTCGGTAGCCTCCGAAAAACGAAAGTCGAGCGATTTTCCCGAAATTTTGCACCTTGTGTGTATTTATATTTTAAATTAGTCTACGGAGTAATTTAGTATTATAAAATAATGAATTAGTGGTATAGATGAGAAATAGTAAATTAATATAAGGGTATGAAGATAAATAAGAGAAACATGAATATTAAAAGAATAGTTTATTTGGTGTTAAAAATGGAGTTCGGATGTAGATAAGGTAATGGTTGATGTGACATTTACTGCAAAATGGAGTATGAAATAGAGAGTTCGGATGGAGTTGGTCTTATGCTCATGCATGCATGAATGTGAGCGTGTGTATATTGCTTCTAGGGGTGGAAATCCGGTCGAGACCCATCTAAACCGAAAACTATACACTTAAACCGTTAGTTAATAAAAAAAATTATACTAAAATCGAAAGTTTTTTTTTTTTTTTTGGGACTCAATCCGAGCCTGACATAATAATTGACTTATAATGGAAAAACTACAACAACAAAAAATAAGAAAAAAACTTAGGAGTGGAAATCCGGGACCAGTGCTTTGAGACCGAGTCAAAAGAAAAAATATATATATATATCTTAAACCATTAGTTAAAAAAAATTGTACTAAAATCGAAAGTTTTTCTTTTCTTTTTTGCGTCAATCCGATCCCGGATCCCGGTTTATAATAAACCGGGCCCATTATTTCAACCCTAGTTGTTTCCTCTAGACGTTAACATTTGATATGGCCTTAACTAGGGGTGAAACCGGTACCGATAATCGGTAAATTAGTATTTTTTGGTATTGGTATTGAATAATCGAGATTTTTTTTTTTGGTATTGGTATTGGTATCGGTTCTAAAATTTATTGGTTTTTTATCAAACCGATACCGAGACCGAGACCGAGAAAAAATAAACGAAAACCGATAAATAAACCGAGACATAAACCGAGACATAAACGAAAACCGATAAATAAACCGAGACATAAACGAAAACCGATAAATAAACCGAGACATAAATAACCCGGGGAAAAATCCAAAAATAATACAAAATACCATGTCCGAAATATAAAAATACATGTCTAATACATAAAAACATCAAACATAATTAAAACATGTCATTTATTTTTCTTTGATTTTGGTTTCGCCTTCTCTTTTTTCTTTGATTTCGCCTCGTTTTTTTTCTTGGCCATGTTACTAATACCACCGGTAAGAGCGGAGGGGACGGAAGTTGAAACGGGAACTTCAAAGTTTTCTTCTACAATAAACAATTAAAAGAAACTTTCATTTAACAAATATAAAAGCATAATTATTACATATATATTATATTCAATGTTACAAACCTATTTGCATTGTAATATAAAATCTGTTATATTATAAAAAAAACGACATGTAGTATAATAAAACACGACATGTAGTTCAAAACCGAAACCGATACCGATATTCGAGAAATTTGGTATCAGTATCGTTTCTCGGTATCGGTATCGGTTTCCGATACCGATAAGTATCGGTTCTCGGTTTTAAACTAAATTTATCGGTTTTTTTTTTAAACCGATCCGAGATCGATACCGATACCGAGACGATACCGATAAACGGTGACAAAATTTTCACCCCTAGCCTTAACCAACCTCTCAAGTCAGTCTCAACAAATATAATTTCTTTAAAGCTTGAGAATGAAAATAGCCTTGACCTTGAAGACTGGTCTTTCCTTTCAATTAAACTATCTCAGTTTTCTTTTTCTCTGCTATGTAACAAACACTAGTTGAGATCCGGTATTTAGGTTCGGGTTATGAAAATCAAAACCCATATTTCCAAATCTAAATGAAGTTGTAGTTTTGTAAACCGTGCAATCCGGATACGTATTCTGGGTTTCAACTAGAAACGAAACCGGATTTCCTAGCATCTCTTCTCCTAGCTCGGATAGCATTGCTCATTGGAGATGGTCGTTTTTTTTGTAAACACACCATCGTAATTTACATTAAAAAAAAAAACTGAAGAATTGGAGCAAGCTTTCGAAAGTAAGAATTCCTAAGAAAACTGATGATTATGAAGTGATTTAATGAATCAGAGGAAATAGTAGAAACTGAAAGTTGTGTTCTCCATTATTATTGTTGCAAAATAGCAACCAGAATCCAGCAACCAGGCAAATAAACTCATTTAGACACGGTAAAAACAGAAGTAATCGGGAAACAAGATTTCGAAGAGGAATCAGTCTCCGCTTCTATGTTGGAACATCAACGATGAAGGCAAGTGCAACTATGTTTAGAGATTGATTTTTACTTCGCAATAGCTACAAACATGCGACGAGATCCGCTCAGGGAAGAGAACGTTGGTACAGCGGCAAAGCTCCCAATGCCTCTCGTTCTGCACTCTCCTTCTTTACCTGCAAAACAGAGCCAGAAAGTTCTTTGTATCAAACGCAGAATAAATACATTTTTTGATAGAAATGAATAAGCGAAACACTAATAAAAACATCCTTTGATTATTTTCTATGCCTCATGACATTGCTGCTGAATACAAAGAGCTCATATCTTCCAGGATTTGCACACTGAATCGATGTATTTATTTATTTGGATTTGATTAAAGTAATTTGGTCTTACAACTACCTTAATTTTTCATACAAAGAAAGCATTTTTACGAACAAAAATATTATAGCAACCACCTCCAATATTTTTCGGATGGCCAATAAGAAACATAGAGAAATGTGCAAAAATTTCAAGTACTGTACAAACATGCAGAAAATAAAATATTATAACCATAGCATAAAACTGATAGACTTACCAAAGCTAGCATTTCTTGAAGGTAGCTCCTGAATGGTGTTTGCATACTCTGAAAAAGAGTAACGAAACAGTATTTTTAATAAATATTTCCCGAGCAGAGCAACAGACATTGAAAAATAGAGCGATAATTGGAACATATTAACGACAGATATAAGTTTCAGGTATTGGAGTATTAGTTTTCAAGCATCCGAACTTATAAAGGAGAAAAAGAAGAGTAAAGAAAACAATAAACTCGACTCTGATGACATGATATTGATAACATAAACTGAAGATGACATAGAACATATGTTCCATATCAGTTTTAACCACTGAATATTGTCAAAATGAGTTAAGAACAGGCTCTTTTTTAATCATTTCTAATGATAAACAACCAACGGTGAAAGTGGATCGTAGTAATGACAGAGATTACTTTCAGAAACGGAACCATTAGTATTCACGCATTCGAAAGATAGCGATAAATCTGCCCTGTGTTCATCAAAATGGCATGATAACAATAAACCCAAACTGAAAATAGAATTGCACCTAAGTTTCCTATCAAGCTCGTTCCCTGAATAATGTCAAAACATCTACAATGAAGTTTTCAATATAATTCACACAACACAACACAATCTAGTACTTGGTAGAAACAATTCTCTCATGTAATCGGGAATATGTCAATTACAGAATCAAAACTTGAAGATTAATTTTTGAACCTCCATGATAAAAATCCCTTCTTCGCAATATGCAACTATCATCTAATGAAAGGAAAAAAAAAAAAATCAACGAAAGCTGGAATCAAGAGAAAACAAAGAGATAAGAACCTGAAGATCCTCAGGGAGGTACTGGTGCTTCATGGAAAGGTCCATGGCGCGCTTGAGGCGCTGGTGGCGCGCGTCGACGACCTCCCTCGGGAGCCGATTCAGCGCCTCCTTCACGTCCAGATCGTAGTAGGGGTCGTACAGATCGTCGTATCGAAGCCCTGATTTCGCAGCCACAGAGATCATCAGAACCTCGTCAGATTCAAATTAGGGTTATTGGAAGGGGCGAGATACAGAGGGAAGAGACGGACCGTATCGGCGGAGACGAGTGGTGAGGGCTTTCATGTGCTGAGCGGCGAGCCAATTCTTCTTGGGATCGATCAGAGCCTGCAGAATCGACGCCATTTTTGAATCTCAAGCTCGAAGCTCCTCTTCTTCTTCTTCTTCTTCTTCTTCTTCGGGACGGCTCTGATTATCGCAAACCCTTGTTCTGGAACATTTCACCACTCCATGATTTGTGTAATATTATTATTTTTTAATATTATCACACAGTCCCTAAATAATTAATTTGATCCCTTTAAGTATACAAAACTTGCATTCTTTCAGTGGCTTCCCTCCCATTATTCCAATTTCCAACTTTGTGTTACAATTTTAGGTATTTAATTTTTAACCTTATGTTTTCATACTCCTAGTCTTTTTTCTTTTTTTTTTAGGGAATACTCCAAGTCTGTGAAGTGAATAAATTAGTAAAAAAGAGCCTTGTGCGACCCCTAGTTAGGAGTCGTAAGACACGGTTTATGTTTTAGGGGTCGTAACAACCCCTAAAACCATGTTTTTATCTTTAGGCCCTAATTAGGCGTCGTAACAACCCCTAAAAGCATGTTTTCGGAATAGATTCAGCGTCAGTATTCCCGGGTCGGGTTTAACTTTACTTTTCGGGCTCGTCCCATTGACTTTATAAGTCAGGTTTGAGTTGACTTTTTCGGAGAAGACCTGGATGGTCTTAATGGGCCTTTGGCATTCGAGCCTTTTTAAATACGTTTATTGGGCTGGACCTTAACATTTTGAGGCTCCGAAAAATACCCATAACAACTGCCGTAACAAGCGATTCAAGGACACAAAATGACCACGTTATAAGCTCCCTGATCATTCTAGTTACTTCATCCCCGAATTCTATATAATATATATTATCGACCGGATGAATCTCTAAAAAAATCATTGTTTTATATATTATATTGTAAGAACTCATTATTTACTAGAAATTAGGATTGTACTAATATTTAACCTCAATATTAACGTCGTAATATATGTGAAATTCCACCATAAAACAAAACAATGTCTAACGCACCTTAATTATTTTTTTATCTCTTAAAAATTTCGACCGAATAATGTTGTGTTATATATATATATATAGGGTTAATGACGGCAAAAATACCCAAAGTTTGGTCGAAGAACCCCTCGTGTACCCAAAGTTTAAAAATGGTAGTAAAAATACCCAAAGTCATATTTGGGGAGTTGACCACTTCATTCTCGTAACGCCGTTAACTTTCTCGTTAACTATGGCCACGCGGACAAACGTGGGTTGCTGACAGAATAATTTTTGTCACGTGGACGAGCCCATATCAGCCTCGTTTACGACAAAACAGTGAATTAAACCCCTAATTAATACTATTTAATACAACTAATTGAACCCCTAATGATTACACTTAACAAACAGATTATTCCACATGGCCAGAGTTAATGGGTAAGTTAACGGCGTTACGAGAATAGACTGGTCAACTCCTCAAATGTGACTTTAGGTATTTTTGCCACCATTTTTAAATTTTAAGTACACGAGGGGTTATTTGACCAAACTTTGAGTATTTTGCTGTCATTTGCAATTTGCAAGTTCCCAAGAATATCCTTATATCGTTGTAGCTTAAAAGTTGGGGTTTCAATAATTAAATATAAAAAGAGTTACGTATCGGTATGATAATAATCAATTTAATGCATACGTGACACTGAAATGACTCTATAAACCACATTTGGACCTTCCATTTAATTAAGTGTTATTAACGGCACAAATACCCAAGTTGTTTGGAAATGGGTGGCATAAAGTTGACTTAATTTTTGTTGACTAAAGTATTCAAGTTTTCTTTTTTGCGGATCGATAAATCTCATTCCTTTTTTTTACTATTTCCGTCAGTGATAGCGTCAACAACGAAAATCGTGATGCTATTGAGGAGATGAACTTGAAATTCGAGAGAGAAAGTGAGAAGCAAAATAAGAATTTTTATTATTGATATTTCAATTTCTGATACTATGTTTACATCCAAATTTATTTTGATGTTTGTGGGAGTGTCATTTGTTTTTATTCGTTTGATTTGCATTGACGTCATTATTGACGAAAATAATAATAAAAACTATCGGAAAAGTGAATGAGTTCTACCGATCCGCCAAAAATTGTAAGCTTTAATATTTTTTATCATAATTTTTTTAGTTAACTCTATGTCGTCCTATTGTTGGTTGTCTCGGCATCGATTCGATGCCGATCCTTAGGGTTAAGTCATAAAAACTTTTCTGCGGAATAATCAATATTTGTCTAATTAGGTAAACGCGTAGAATAAACCTTGTTCATTATGGGATAAACATGAAATCGTGTCCCATACCACGATACCCATTATTCTATCCGGTTTTGAAAAATTCAAAAATTAATTAACTGGTCCTGAATGATAATGAATGATATCAAATTTTATTAAATCTTTATCCAAAAAGATTTAAATCTAAAGATAAGATAACAAATCTTCTGGAATCAAATCTTCCAAGATTCATATCTCCTTATTTTCGAATATATATATATATAATATACATTAAATTTAATTCAAAGATAATGATAATTCGAATCCTAATAGAATTCGAATTAGGGTTATTTTAAATGTAATATAAATATATTTAATTATAATTAATTATCAATAATAAATATAAATAATTAAATCCAATAATTAAAATTATATTATCTATTAAATATTCCAGGAAATAAATCCCATACTTAATTCTGTTTCAAGTTCGCAGCTCTATAGAGACCCTAATCCGGCTTTTACTCGGATTACTATTTTGAGCATAACTCTCGCTCCGTTTATCACAATGATGTGATTCAAATTGCTAACTTTCTAGAATTTGATTTCCCACAATACTGTGATTGTCCAGGGGTCAAATTCCAATTATCAATTTTTCACTTTCCCAAACTGTACCAAAACTTTGATACTTTTGCCACTTAAGGTAAATAGACATTTCGTGACTTGGTATCGAATCTAATCTAATTGGATTCATCCCATATTCAACAAATGAATATTTAATGCGGTGTCACTCTTGGAGGTACAAAGGAGACTAATGGACATATTACTCAAGCTCAGGTGAAATGAAAAAATTTCACCAACTTCGATTACATTCCACTATAGCTTGAAGTTGAACACACTCTTGAGTAATAGTAATATAATCCTGACACAAGAGTCCATTGATACAATCGTATTCTGGTAATCATGGTTTTCGTATTTATTATGATTCTCATCAAATGGTACTAGTTGTCGTACTGCCCTTTGATGACACTCTCTTTATTCTATGAATCTTACAAACTACTCACTCATTGGGTTATTAAATCAATGAGCTGTACATGAGTACTTATTTGTTTCTCAAGAGTCATAATAAAGAAATCATAAACTTGTTATCCATATCTGCATCCATGCAACTTGTCCCGGTCAACCTTCTGATCCCAAAATGAAAGTGATTAGGAATACCAATGTATTCTGTAACAATCAAATCAAAGATCATGTGAGTTGAACCGTACGAGTCCATGACGCTCAAGACTTCAACCGATTCCATCTATTCATCTTTGTGATTTAATCTTACTTTCATCAGTTGCGGTCTTACTTGATGATTTCAGGTGTTAAGTCTGTCCGTTCGGTATGGAGACACTCCAATACCTAGGGTTCTCAAAATGCGGGACCAACACCAGATCCGGTAATAGATCATCACCTATGGTGTTTTTGAGTTCATTAATGTTTTTTACCAATTGGAAGCTCCCACTTTCTAATCTAACCATGAACATTACTTTAAGTTCTTAACTTATGTTCATCAAACCTTCTCACACATAGACTTTGTGTGATGACGTAGTATAATTGTAAATTGTATATAGAACTTTGGGACGAAACATTTAATTTTATAATATCTAAGATATAACTATATAAGATTATCATTAATAAGTTATATTATCTTTAAAAAGAAAGACAATCATAATCTCAGTGAAGCGGGATTAGCATATGAATAGAGAGCATATTATAAAACATGTCCAACACCTATTTCTAATCAATTTTATTTCTAACCAATTTTGGTACCTTTAATAACCCTTGAATTAACGCTTGGAGCATTTAGCTGAGGGACTAGCGAGCTTTAAGCATATCCACAAACTAGTAATCATCTCCGATTAGAGTTTTCCTAAAAACTTTAAAGATCATTAACTAATTGTACCGAATAAGTTTTTGAAATAGCTTTTGAAAATATTAATTGTTTGTAGATAAATTTAATAAAAATTTAATATTTATTAATATAAATTTAAAAATAAAATAATACGTATTTCCTCTAAAATTTTGAATTTAATAATTTTTCATTCATTTTTTTTTAACGTTCCTCTTCGTTACATCGATGGATCTTCTCAATTGAATGAACCCGTATAAATAGTAATAAACATTGTTTTTTTTCAATTGTTCTGCTTTGAAGCAAAGATTATCACAGACTAATTTGTTGTATTAAGATATTTACAATCGCCTGATTTTTTTTGGTAAGGAAATGACCATAGAGGATATAGGTTGAAACTTGAAAATAGATATTGAAAGTCATAATATAATATTAATATATGCAAACATAGAATTAAATGAAATGTACTTTCTAGAATTGAATTTTGGTCTTTGGAATTACATGGCCTATCTCTTTCTCTTTCTCTAGACCACGGAGCAGCTGAGCCAGCCAACCACAAACTATACAATAAATGTGGTAATCTAGATCTATTCAAGTTTATTATCAAGAAATATATACAATTTTAATTTTTTTTAGTAAAAAGTTCTATTTTTCATACACAATAAAATAGAACATACTCGAGCATAATCGATAAAAGGCGAAGCATTGTGCGGTGATGGTGAGGCGAAGAGAAACAATGACGAGAATCAACGACGAGAGTCAGAAGACAAGCAACAACAATGGACGTAAAGTAAAATGAAACTATTTGAGTTGAACTTTGGGTTTAATTCTCATTTTTTATTTCACTAAATACTATTTTAAAAAAACTAAAATGCAGGGTATGATTGACAATTCAACCATTAATAATTAATAGTATAGTTTAACATAAAATAGGAATTATTCACAATTAATATTTAATAGCAGGGACCTTAAATTTAATAGTATTTAATCTGCCTTGTCTTCTTTTTAGGCCTCTTTTCTCCTTAGCAATTAAGTTTTAATTTTTTTTTTAATATCTTGCTATTGTGTTTTTGTTGTATTTACTATTTACAATAACTTTTGAAAACTCACCGACTTGTCTCTTGTTGCAAGTTTCGACAGCCGGTATTGGGCAGTTCTCCAAAGTTTTTTTAACTGTCGGTACGCGGTACTGGTACACTGAGGTTTTTTATTTTTATTTTCCGAACAAAATTTAAAATTCATAAACTTGTTAATAAATATAAAAAATTGTTACTTTTTTCTATATATATATAAAAAGAATATATCTTGATTTCAATTATTTTTATTTAGAATATTCAGAAGTATACTCGTGAAATCTAGCCCTTCGATATAGACATATCGGTATTGGGTGGGTAACGTTGCATTATTGTCGTGCACACTCCTTAATTAATTAAGGAAACATTTTAAGTTGACACGGACTACTCATCATTGTATCGTTATTAAGGGTCAACTAATTTGACACTGACTATACAATAATAATAAGCCAATGCATTGCGTTTGTAATCGTCCAACAGAAACTTGTACACTTTCGATTTGGGATTTCATAACTCAAACTCGTAATAAATTGTTGATTTAAACCGAACTCGTAATAAACTGTTGAAAAACTGATAATCATTGAATATATTCAGGATTCACTTACTGAGTCCTATGCTTTCTTCTTCAATATATCATTGGATAAGGACTGAGAGACTTTCACACAAGAATATTTTGATTTTTACGTTTTTCTATTCACGATGATTTACGAATGAATTATTTATTTTTGTGGAGACCATATCCTAAAAACTAAGAATAAAATTGTAGCAAAACTATTCAAATTTATTTACGTTATCCATTTGTTTTTTGTTTTGTTGTTGCCGTACATAATTTAATAAGTTTGAGTATCAATGCCGCAATTATCCGTAAAGATATAGTCCAGAGTTAGGGCCGGCCTCGAGGACAGATGAGGTATGCGTGGGCCTATAACAATTTTTTGTTTACTGAAACGAGGGGCCCCTGAATTATAATATAGAAATTATCATATCGGGGCCCTAAAATCATTCTTCATCTAGGGTCCTGATAAACAGTTCTGTCCAGAGTCCTTATATATACTAATATTGACGTAAAATAAAAATATAGGTGTTGACGTGGTTTCCCACCTCAAACAGTCAAGTGTGACTTGTGAGTGTATGATATTTATTGAACGAACAATTTGGTGGAATTCGATCTCTCACGTTGCAAGCTCTCGATTCACTATATATATATATATATATATATATATATATATATATAAGCGATATATATAAGACGAGGGTTTTTTTTATAGAGGTTCGTCCCAAGGCGGTAGTTGACTACGTCCTCTGTAAGTTTATTGCGACAAATAACATGAACGGATAGCTACAAGCAGCAAATCACGTCTAGAACAAGAGAAAGAAAAAGAGAGAGTGAAAAGAATACAACAAAATCTTCAAGTAAGCAGTAATGACGGGTAGAAAACTCTTGATATATTCTCTCAGGGGTGTGTGTGGCGATCTGAGGTTGAGCTTGGTATTTATAGGCTTCAATTCTTCCCGTTGGACTTCCAGGAATCTTGGAGTCTCCTTTCCGATCTAACCGGGTTGAATGACTCATCTTGTGGCACGTGTTCCATGATTGCGTTCTCTTCGTTGAGTTTGAATTATGCCCGTTGAAGAGTAAACTTCGTGCTCCTGGTCTTTCGCTTCGGTTTGAATTGGGATGACGGGTAGGATATGTGACAATTCTACCCTTCTTCTCCTGGGCTAGCGACGGACTGTTTTCGGGCTTTTGGGCCGAGTAGCTTCCTACTCGTTGGGCTTCATTCTCCTGAGAACTCTAATGGGCTTCTTGAATGGGCTTTTATGAATTAGTGATTTAATTCTTTTAAGGCCTTTTATTATCATTTGTAAATTTAATTAATTCACAACTTAGCACTTTATGTCGTATTAAATGACGACGAATTTGAACATCAACAATATGTATACAACCTTTTCTTCCCTATAAATAAAGTCAGATGAAAAATGAAATAACTTCATTCCATATAATGATTTCGCTTCAAGATTATTTTACTTCATGCACATATATTTTGTCCAAATTAGGGTTAATTAAGTTATCGGTGTACATATATTTTTGGATGGTATTTAATTTTTACTACAGTTTTTTTTTCTTTCTTTCTTGATATGGTTAATTAAATAGGAAAATAATGGAAGTATCTGTCACATATCTAGTTGGATCTATTTGAGTAGTTGGGTATCGCTAAGCTAAATTCAATTCGGCTCAACTGCATGATCTTAATGGCTTTTGTCCTCTCTTTCGCGTGATCAGATCACTCCTTCGCATTGATTACAATCTCTCTATATATGTATATAGGATTAGGTGTTATATAATATATATATATATATATATGTATTAATATGTATCTGGGAAAAGAGCAAAAGGAAGACACACTGAGAAAAAGCGAAGAAATAATGGAAGTGAAGATGATGAACAGTACAGCGAACCCTAGCACTATCAAAGTCAGTGTCATAGACCAAAGCGAGAGATTAATGGTGGAAACGAAGGAGGAGAAAGATGAAGGTCCAAGAAATGATGTGGATATCAATGGCGACAAATTACTGTGTTCTGAATTATGCTCCATGGATGAGACTGAGAAAGGCAGAGTCGATCAGATGAGGGATCTTCTCAAGACTCAATCCTCTGATATTTCTGATCATCTCGAGGTAATTATTACTCCTTAATTATCAATATATATAGGTTTAGTCAAATTGTGAAAATATGAAGTCGTGGTTAAAACTTAAAAACATAATTATGGGTTGGTTGAGTGAGAATATACATAATATAGGAAGTGGATGACTTTGCGCTGAGGAGGTTTCTCCGGGCGCGAGACCAAGATGTCGATAAGGCGTTGAAGATGCTACTGAAACAGCAAAAGTGGCGGCGGAGTTTCGTGCCAAACGGGTCGATATCGGAGACGGAAATCAGCAACGAGATTGGTCAAAACAAGTTCTTCATGCAAGGCCATGACAAGAAAGGTCGTCCCGTTGCAGTCCTCTTGGCCGCCAGGCACAAGCAAGCCCACCTCGACGAGTTCAAGCGTAATAATAATCCCCTCTCTTTCATAAATATATATATTTTTTATATATATTAATTCATGCGTTTTTTCAATTTTGTAATGTCATGAAGACTTGAACTTTGTTCAACCACGTAATTATTGTGAAGCGTTATTAAAAAAAATAATGTACAGCTCTTAGCTAGTGCAAAGGTATATATATATATATATATAAATTATATAATATAATGTACAGTTCTTAGTGCAAGGTGCTATATAATATTAAAGAGTATAATGTGAGGAATTTCTTTTATTGCATTAATAGAAAGGAGATAAAAAAAATATATCATGGATTGCACTCTCAATATCTCACATTAAATATGATCTATCTACCGATCGTGCGTAAATTGAATGCCTGATTTTATTTTATATTATTTGGCATTTAATAACTCTCTTTTCATATATTACCGTAGAACATAAAAATTGTATGTTTGTGAGTTATCAATAAAACCATACACACGCCGATATATATATATATATATATATATATATATATATATATATATATATCGACTTCACACACTTGTACCATGCAAGGTTATAAAAACTTCTGACATTGGAACCAAAAACTTCTGACATACCCACAGTATATTTGCGATAAACCTCTTTTTTACGAGTGCGATTTTTTATTATTATTTAAGTATCATTATTTTTTCTAAATGTATTTTGACCTTTAAATTCGATTTTTTAAATACAAGAATTATATATTTATTTCAATTTTGTCATATCATCCCTACATAATCCGTCCAAAATTTTATCATGGGAAAGAAAGTGATATATTTTAAATGTATGATATTATTTTTAATTTTGATTAATATTACTCTTTTTTTTTTTTTTGCAAAAAATCCATTGGTATACTTCGTCGGTTTTGCGGTCTATCCATCAATTGCGGTTTTTAAAAAATTTACACAAATTTCATCGATATATAATTCGTTATGCCCACAATACTCGTAAATTGAATATGCAGTCGGTTTACGGAGCCGTTTGCGGTTTGCCCTCCTTTGAACATTGATAATTTGATACTATGAGAACATAGTACTAGCAATTTTCTTCTAAAAAAATATTCATAAGCACTATCGACTGTTCTTGATTATTTGATTGTGATAATAGATTTTACTGTTTTCTTGTCCTAATATATCTTTGTAATATATTAAATAATTAAATATTTGTACGTTGACAGGGTACGTAGTCTATTGCCTTGACAAAGTATGTGCCAGGTAATTTCTCTAATACATTTATTTCCCTTTAAAAGTACATGACGTGGTTAGAAATTAATTACAATTTTAAATGATATATATATGTAGCACATGCAAATGAACATATTCACCCACTAGGATATTTTGAGGCTTACGAAAATTATTTGATAGTGACTAGTATTTATAATAGAAATAAATTTTCAAATCCGATCATAATTTTGATTTGAAAAATATCGGTAATTTTGGATTTTGAATTTTTTCTATTAAAAAATCTTAGTTATTAGTTAATAAAAATATAAAAATTGGCGATCTTGATCAATTGTAAGATCTTCGATTAAAAAAAAAAAATCTTAAAAAAATATATAGCCGGGAATTCCGTATTTCAAAGAAAAAATAGAAACGGAATTTCAGTTCGATCCATATTTACGAGCAACTTTGACTAGCATAAGTAGTATATTAGATTTTCTTCCTTTAAAGTTGACTTCATCTTATAGAGACGACTTAATGGCATGCCAAATCTGCGTCCTGTTTATTTATTACAAAATAAATATTTACAGAGTAACAGAAAATATATATCAATATATATAAATTCAAATTGTACTTATCTGAGAAATCAATTTTCTTTTTTCCATCATATTACATATACCGACATTATATTATTGTTAGGCAAGTTTATGAACACAAAAGTCAAATGAATAATTAATGTGTCGGAAGCTGAAAACTTATATAAAATTATTTATCTCGTGTTATGACTCACTGTTGGTTCAACTAGTGTTCAAAGCCGGCCCTGAGTTGGTAATGACGAAGTATAACTTTTAATCTCTCCGCTTTATTTATACTGAAATTTAATATAACCCTGTTAAGTCAAATTTTCGAGAGAAAAAATAAAATTATATCTAATCTTTCAAATACGTAACTTCTGGTTATGTCACTGAAACTGATGCCATATATATCAGATAAATAAAGCCATATTTCTGATCTTAAGTTTAAGTGAGAATCTTTAAAACCTGTGTTTCTATGATGGTTTCAATAGAATTATAAAAGTTAATAGTGTATTAGAGAAATATGAGGCGGTTTTAGTTTAATTGTGAGAAATTCTTGGAATTAAGTTTTTTGTACATTTATTTTTTTGAGCCTCTTATAATATTAATTCAGAGGCCTCAAATGTACGTAACATATTTTTTCTCTCATAAATATGTGGCCCTAGGCCTGTGCCTAATCAGCCTTGCCAAATTATGGCCGGCATTGACCGTGTTTAGACGTCAATAATCATTTTTAACGATTTTGCTGGTATTATGATCTATTAGAATGCCAGACGGACACGAAAAGTTCGTAGCAATCGGAGATCTTCGAGGCTGGGGATATGCCAACAGTGACATTCGTGGATACCTTGCAGCCTTATCACTTTTGCAGGTCTATTTATTAAATAATTAAGCCCTAATTAATTTGTTGTTTATTAAAATAAATAAATGTGTTAATATATATATATATATATATATATATATATATATATGAACAGGATTGTTACCCGGAGAGAGTAGAGAAGGTGTTTATTATCCATGCACCTTATATATTCATGGCTGTCTGGAGGATTGTCTACCCATTGATAGACGACAAAACCAGGAAAAAAGTAACTTATTTACATTCCTCAATTATTTATACTATTACGTTGGATTACTATTTTGATTTTTTATAGTGACATAGGATAAAATTCTTAATGTAGTCTGTATTGGATGATGGTAACATAATATTTTTGTTAAATAGAGGACATTGAGAATAAATTTATGTTACTTCATAAATCAAAACATCAAGTACTAATGTCGCTATTACTTTATATTGACATAGAAAGTGTAACTTGTGAATACTGATAGGCTAGTTTTGTTGAGAGTGATTGGAACTTTAATTTAAGTATTTGATTCTTTATCTCCATTATTTGACTCGTTAATCCTCTCTTTTAGGGTTATTAGCGGCAAAAGTATCCAAATGGTTTGAAAATGTAACAACTTAGAGTATTTAAAAATATTGTGACAAAAGTATCTAAGTTTTACTTTTTAGAAATTTCTTAGAATTCCATCCATACTTACGTTAACCGGTTAACTTGCAAGTTGCATGTCACATGTTAGTTTTTAACATTTATATACGTTTAGGGTTATTAGCGGCAAAAATACCAAATAGTTTGAAAACAGGTGGAATAGAACCAAGTTAAAAAACGTGGCAAAAGTATCCAAGTTCTAATTTTTATTTATTAAGAATGTTAATATTCCATCTATTTTTTCGTCGACCTCCAGTATTAACGTCATTTGTGACGTCTCTCTCTGTTAACCTATAGCCATATTGTTTACTTGTTTTGCAGTACATATTTGTGGAGAATGAAAATCTGAAGTCCACTTTGCTTAGTGAAATTGATGAGAGCCAGCTTCCAGTTGAGTACGGAGGAAAACTTCCGTTGGTTCCTATTTCAGTGTGTTCACTTTCTTATATCTAATCAAATTGTAATGATATTTATATATAAATCAACAATAACTACCTCGAGATATTTGGCATTGTATTATATAATTATTACTTGCCATTCTAATTTGAGCTTGATTTGGTTTGGTTTTACTTGGTCTAATTTAATACTACCTTAAATAGTCCGTCCACCACGTACACCAAAAAAACAGCTATAATATAGACAATATTATTAGGTAATTAGTAAATAATATTCCAACAGTTTCTTTAAGTTGTATTCGACATATTTATCATTCTGTTCATCGCGAACTCGCGGACCAATCGGATCCCACCATGTCAGCTCCGATCTTCTCAATGGGTTCTCTAATTTTCTCATGCTCCTCTGTCTGATGAAAAGACCTCGCAGTTTCAATGAATCCGTTCGTTTAACGACCCTCGCCGGAACTGAGACCATCTCAAGGTTAGATATGCGTCCCATAATATAAATCAATATATGAAATAGTAAAATTGTTCATTATATTTATTATTTGCATGCATGTGCTTTTTCATTTCATCTCTAAATATAATTTGTTTAGGGTAATGGGCCGTCAATATCCCGTGAACTTGGAAATACTTGAAGCTAAACATATTTGTAATAATTAGGGGAGATTGATGCTAATTACTCGTTGGTTTAATTCTCATTCATTTCAAACGCATTTTTTTTTTGTTACAGTAGAAAACCTAGAAAATTGTGTCAGTAGCCCCCACTTGGCTGACCCAATCTCTATTAAAAAAAAATTGCTCCCACTTAATTCTTAATCGTAAGTGTCAAAAAAATAATTCTAACCCTACGTAAAAAAAAAAAAAAAAGAATAAGTCTTGTATTGAATCATATCTTCCTATTTTCTCTCCCGATATTCACCCGACTTTTGACGAAACCCACAACATTCTTCTTCTTCTCTTGTTATTCGTTTTGTATCCCTGTGCAGGGGCGGAGCGGGGGCGGCCGCCCCCACTTGGTTCGAGCAAGTTATTTTTATTTTTTATTTATTCATATAATTATAAGTTTATATATAAATAATAAACATAACATTTATAGACTAAATATCACTATAGTCTAGTGGAGTTTTGTTAGTCCTAAAGTTCTCCTCCAAGTTATAGACCATGATTCAATTCCCAAGCCCACCAATTTTTTTATTTTTTTATTTTAGCAACACTTTTTATGATTATAATTTTTTTTCATGGTATTTTGTACTTTACTTAATTATAAGTATACTAAAACGATTACAACTTACAAAACTAGATAGTAAAAACCACCAATCAATTTAAGACGTGCAAAGTTTTAAATATTGAAAAAAAAAATATTAATATTTTGAGAACGTAACATGTAGATTTCTAATATATAGAGATCCTAATGAATTATTTTCATAAATCGAAAGTTCATAAAGAATAGTTATAATGCAATCTATAACAGTTGTTTCAATGTCTCGTTTTATTATGAAATATATAACCAATTAATTTTCGCTCCCTCTTAGTCCGAGCTCTAGCTCTGCCCCTGTCCCTGTGTAGTTACGGTCGTGCAGCCACTCGGGTCATATTTCTTCTCCGCGTGGCACGAGCCGGCGACCTTTTTTTTCTTTCTTTTTGGAATCCCGATTCTTTCCGTGAATTCGTCCCGCCAGTCGCCGTCAGCTCCGCGAGTCCATCTTGTTGTCGTCGCCTTCACGAATCTGACTCTGTCATCGCCGTCCACCGTTGTCGAACTTCCGTGATCGCCGGGCGCTCAAGCAAGTCTCTGACTTTTTTTATTCTGTATTAAAAAAAAGTTTTTTTACATCCATTGATTTAAATTATAAAGCCACCGCGCTCTGCACTTAATTTTCATTCTATGAGTTTAAGAGTTCCAGTAGCACGAGTTAGGCTTTATAACTCATTCGATTATTATATTAAAAAATAATATAATACTGCATATATTATATATTATACACCACCAGAGTCCAGAGGTGTTGAATTTTTTTAACAATGTATGTCGTAGTTTAGTAGTTTATATAATTTCAGTTTCCGACAAAGCATGTTGGATCCCAATTCACGGGTCTGCAAAGAACACGAATAACACCAAAAGAAATCGAACCAAAAATAAAGGACACAAACTTTTGGGAGAAGAATTTCTCTTGATTAATAATCGAAGGCAATACAAGAAGATAAACTCAAAATTCTAATGGACTCTACAATACAAAGTGTACATGCTAGGTATATTTATAGCCTCACATAGGCGAAACCCTAGCTACCCAAATCGCACAAAATCAGGAAACTACCCTAAATAATCTCGCCGAATCTTTGACTTGATTTGCTTGCTCCTCAAGCTACGCGTCTTCCTTTCTGGGTAGAGTTTCCTTTTCCTGCCCGGACAGTCTCTCTGTCCCCGAGCTGACCTGCTCGTATGCTCCGGGCTGAGCTTGCCTTCTATCCGGACACTCTGCTCGTGTTCACCCGAGCTGGGCTGAACGGCTGTCCGTCTTCTGTTCTGGTCGGTACCCGGGCTGACTCCTCGCAAGTGTTTCTGCCCGTCCTGGGTTCTGGTCGTCACCCAGACTAAGTCAAGCTTAAGCTCACATTCTCCCCCGTAAGCTTGACTTGCTTCCACTCTCTTCACTCCGAGCAGCTCTCTCATCTCTTCGAACTTGACTCTCCCTAGAGCCTTAGTAAGAATGTCTGCCCGTTGCTCCCTCGTGTTGACGAACTCCACGATGATCTCTCGCTTCTCCACACACTCACGAATGTAGTGAAACTTCGTGTCAATGTGTTTGCTCCGTCCATGGAACACTGGATTCTTCATCAACGCAATTGCAGACTTGTTGTCCACGTAGAGAGTAGCTGGTCTCTGCTCGGATCCGGTCACTTCACTAAGTAGCCCCTTCAACCACATAGCTTGACATGCTGCTGCGGTTGCCGCCATGAACTCCGCTTCACACGAGGATAGAGCTACTGTCTGCTGCTTTTGAGACTGCCAGGTGATCAGGTTTCCGTTGAGGTAGAACGCCATCCCTCCGGTACTCTTCCTGTCATCGATATCACCGGCCAGATCACTGTCCGTAAAGCCGACTAGTACTTCTGCTCCACTTCCTCGGTTGTACTGGATCCCGTAGTCTGTCGTGCCCTTCACGTATCGCAAGATGTGCTTCACCGCCTGCTGGTGTGCACTTGTGGGCTTCTCCATGTATCGACTGACTATCCCGACTGCGTGTGAGATGTCTGGTCGGGTGTGGGTGAGATACCTTAGGCACCCGATCACGCGTCTGTACTCCGTGGGATCCACTCTTGTCCCTTCAGCATCCTTCCCGAGCTGCAGCTTCGCCTCCATAGGGTACTTGCTCGAGTTACAGTCCGCCATCTCGAACTGTTTAAGGATCTTCTTCGCGTAGGCCGACTGCTTCAGCGTAATGCAGTCCTTCTTCTGTTCCACCTCGAGACCAAGGTAGTACGAAAGTAATCCGAGGTCACTCATCTCGAATTCGGCCATCATCTGCTGCTTGAATCCATCTACGCCTCCTGCGCTGGATCCTGTGACGATCAGGTCGTCCACATACACTCCCACGATCAGAGTTTCCTGCCCGGTACTCTTGGTGTAGACTGCCTGCTCGCTCAAGCACTTTGTGAATCCAAGGTTCTTCAAGCTCTTGTCAAGGCGGATGTTCCACGCTCTTGGTGCTTGTTTTAACCCGTATAAGGCCTTGGATAGCTTGTACACCTTCTGCTCCTTGCCCATGACGCCGAACCCCTCTGGTTGCTTGACGTACACTTCTTCTTTGAGGTCACCGTTTAGGAATGCCGATTTGACATCCAGATGGTGAATTTCCCAACCTCGATGAGCTGCTAGGGCTAGGATGAGTCTGATCGTGTCCAGTGTAGCTACTGGAGCAAAGACTTCCTCAAAGTCTATGCCTTTCCTCTGCACGTAGCCTTTAGCTACCAGCCTTGCCTTGTGCTTAAGGACATTCCCCTCAGTGTCCTTCTTCAGCTTATACACCCACTTCAGGCCGATGGGATTATGACCTTTGGGCAGGTCGGTAAGCTCCCATGTCCTGTTCTTCTCAATGGACTCCATCTCCTTCTTCATTGCTTCCTGCCACTCCTGCTCGGCTGCTGCCTCCTGGAAGCTGGCTGGTTCTTCTGCACACAACAAAGAAAGTTCCTCCAGGCTCATCTCCACTTCTTGAGTCTGATCGTAGACGTCTGCTAGAGGTCGGAATCCTCTTGGGCCGTCTTTTATGGAGGAATCTCCCGAGCTGGACGGGCTGGTCCTGCTCGGACTTGGTGTCCTGGGTGTATCCGGGCTATTCTCTCCCGGGCTGGGTTCTCTCGTCTCTGGCAAGACTGTTCCCGAGCTGGGTGTTCCGGGCTGCTCCTGCTCGGCAACATCCTGGTCGTCTTCGACAATGAACTCCACTGAGTTCTGCTCGGGTTCTCCATTCTCGTCGCGCCAATCCCACTTCATCTCCTCTTCGAACACAACATCTCTGCTCACTTGGAGTCTGCCGCGTCGTGGATCATAGAGTCTGTGTGCCTTGCTTCCTTCTTCAACGCCAAGGTACACCATCTTCTGACTCCTGTCATCCAACTTCTTGAGATGTGGCCCCGCAATCTTCACGTGTGCGGTGCACCCGAACACTTTCAAATGTTCTAAGTGGGGTTTCTTCCCTTTCCACGCCTGGTAGGGAGTACGCTCTCCTAGCGCTTTGGTCGGCAAACGATTAAGCAGGTAGACCGCATGTCTTACTGCTTCTGCCCAAAACCGGGCTGGAACTTGCATGCTCTTGAGCAAGCTCCTCGTTGTGTTCATCACAGTTCGGTTTCGTCTTTCCACCACGCCATTCTGTTGGGGTGTGTGGGGTGCGGACAGGTGATGCTGAATTCATTCCTTGTCGCAGAACTCTCCGAACTGCTGGGAAGTGAATTCTCCTCCTCGGTCTGTACGCAAGACCTTTAACCTGTGTACCGAGCCATTCTCCACGATCTTCTTGAACTTCTTGAAGACCTCAAAGGCTCCACTTTTCTCCTTAAGCATATAGACCCACATCCAGCGACTATAATCATCAACAAGTAAAAGAAAGTACTTGTTACCTGCCAAAGTTGCTGGGGTGACTGGTCCACATAG
Organism: Parietaria judaica; assembly: GCA_954871525.1. NCBI lineage: Eukaryota > Viridiplantae > Streptophyta > Magnoliopsida > Rosales > Urticaceae > Parietaria > Parietaria judaica. Next base: position 3,170,201 of record OX940861.1, read on the forward strand.
GTCTGCATGCACCAACTGTAGGGGTCTCTCTGCTCGGAATTTGGCCTTGATCGGAAACGGTATCCTCGCCTGCTTCGCGATCATGCAGCACTCACATAGCTGGTCGGGGTGTTCTATCTTGGGAACCCCGAAGGCCATCTTCTTCTCGCCCATCATCTTGAGTGCATGAAAATTCACGTGTCCGAGCCGTGCGTGCCATAGCCAAGCCGGGTCTGCCATCGATGCCATAAGACAGACGGGCTGGCATGTCTTCAGGAGAATCTTGTAGAGTCTGTTGGGTGTTCGCTCCACCTTCATCAACAGCTCTCCTTCCTTGGTCCACATCTTCAGGTAGGACCCTTGCAGCAACACCGTGTTCCCGATCTCAGTCATCTGTCCTAGACTGATGATGTTGCTTTTCAACTTCGGGATGAAATACACCTGGGTCATCAGACGCTGGTCGCCATTCTTGCACTCGAACAGGATAGACCATCTGCCTCTGATCTCTACGACTGATCCGTCGCCGAATGTCACGCTGCCCGTGATCTTCTCATCGAGCTCTTCAAACTTAGCTCGGTCCCCAGTCATGTGGTTGCTAGCTCCGTTGTTTAAGTACCATATGTCGGTACTGACCTTCTTCTCTCTGTCTACGAGGAGGTTTGCAATAACCTTATCCTCGATGAGGAAAACCTTCTCGCTGGTCTCCTCCGGACAGGTCTGCTCGGCCTCTGGGCTGATCGGCACACTGATCACTTCTGCCCGGGCCTTGGCGTCACACTCGCCATTCTGTTCGTCCAGGTGCGTTTCCTGCTCGGCAAACAACAATGCCGGCTGGTCGTCTGGGAATCTCGCTAGATTCGCCTCTTCGCCCTGGTTCCTGCTTCGGCACTCAGATGCAAAGTGCCCAAGCTTCTGACAATTGTAGCACTTCACTGTGCTCTTGTCTCTCCTGGTCGTGCCTTCCTGACGGGTAGATCCACTGCCGCGACCTCGCATGTCCCGACCTCGACCTCGTCCACGACCCTGTCCGCGTCCTCGGACTTCTCCACCAAAGCTGTTCCGACCTGAGGGTCTTGAAGAAAACTCGGCTCCCCCGGTTTTCCGCTGTCTGGCCGTCCACTCTTCATGCGTGAGCAGGAGGTTCTTCTCCTCGTCTTTGTCACCGTAACCCCGAAGTCTCTCTTCGTGGGCCTTGAGACGACCAACAACCTCCTCGACCGACATGGTCTTGAGATCGCCGAACTGCTCGATCGACGTCACGATCTGCATGTACCTGTGAGGCACTGCTCGGAGAAATTTCTTGACGATGGTGGTCTCCTCCACCTTGTCTCCCAGCGAGCGTATGCCGGTCACAATGGACGTGAGCCGCATAGCGAAATCATCAATTGATTCGCTCTCCCTCATCCTCATGACCTCGAACTCACTCTTCAAGGTCTGGACCTTTGCCTCCTTGACGCGATCTGCGCCCATGTGCATGGTCTGAAGAGTTTTCCATGCTTCCTTCGCGGAATCCTTCTCGGCGAGCATGAGAAGAACTTCTTCCGGAACTGCTTGGTAGATAGCGGCTAGAGCCATTCTTTCCTTGCGTCCTTCGACACCGCCGTTCTCTACGGCCTCCCATACTCCCTGCGCCTACAGATTCACCCTCATCTTCAACGCCCACACGGCGTAATTGCTCTTCGTGAGCATGGGGTAATGGAGTGTAACTGTGCCTTCTCTGGAGTCTGGTTTCGGCGCGACCAAAGCTCTTTCCATCGGTGACTCTGATGATGAAGACATGTTCTTCGATTGAAGCTCTGATACCACTTGTTGGATCCCAATTCACGGATCTGCAAAGAACACGAATAACACCAAAAGAAATCGAACCAAAAATAAAGGACACAAACTTTTGGGAGAAGAATTTCTCTTGATTAATAATCGAAGGCAATACAAGAAGATAAACTCAAAATTCTAATGGACTCTACAATACAAAGTGTACATGCTAGGTATATTTATAGCCTCACATAGGCGAAACCCTAGCTACCCAAATCGCACAAAATCAGGAAACTACCCTAAATAATCTCGCCGAATCTTTGACTTGATTTGCTTGCTCCTCAAGCTACGCGTCTTCCTTTCTGGGTAGAGTTTCCTTTTCCTGCCCGGACAGTCTCTCTGTCCCCGAGCTGACCTGCTCGTATGCTCCGGGCTGAGCTTGCCTTCTATCCGGACACTCTGCTCGTGTTCACCCGAGCTGGGCTGAACGGCTGTCCGTCTTCTGTTCTGGTCGGTACCCGGGCTGACTCCTCGCAAGTGTTTCTGCCCGTCCTGGGTTCTGGTCGTCACCCGGACTAAGTCAAGCTTAAGCTCACAAAGCAACACAAGAAGTTCTGAATATCCGAGGTCCAAGTATATAATCTCTGCACTGCCCGCTCTACCGGTTAGTCGAATTGAAGATTGTGATATTGTTAGATTTCATGGGTATTTTGTGATGATTGAACTTTTTGATAATTTATTATAGGGAATCTAAAATAATTATGCATCGATATGAAATTGATGACGAGTCCATTATGAATCATTTTCAAAACATGAAAACTCGTAGAGGACAATTATTATTTTTTAGTTAAAGATGGAGGCTCGAAATCTTGCTGAGTGAATTTGAATAGGAGAGAGAGAGGACAATTATTATACAATGTATGTTCCGCATTTTAATATTATTTTATTTTCAAAATTTAGTATGCTAATTTTCGCTCCCCCTTCTTGCAATTCCTGACTTCGCCCCTAGTTATATGGCTGGATTTTCTTTTAAAAATCCAGATAATGTTTACTTAAAAGATATAAATATGTCTTCCAAAATATATATTTTATTACATTTTTTTATTGGGACTAAAATAACATTCCAAGAGTTTGTTTAAGTTATATTCGACATATTTATCCATTATCATAATATAAACATCAAGTTAATTAGTTAACTCCCAATAATTACTTTTTAGTATAAGAAATTATATATATATATATATATGTATTAAATGATAGTAAATCAATGGTTAAAACTTAAAGAAAAAAAGATCACTAGCAGAGAGAGAGGGAACAAAATGATGGGGTATATATTAAAGGTGAAGTAGATTTATCTTTATCAATTTCGTAAAACTTTTAAGTGATCTTAAGTTTACTTGGTAATCAATCACTATAATAGATTCTGTTAATTAATCTTAACGATATATAAAGAGAATGATAGTACCTATATGTGGAATCATGATTAGTCAAAATGTCTTACAAAGCATTTTTTTTTTAAATTATATATACAAAAAAGAGAATTCTACCATATGGAAAAAAAAACCCTTACTAATATCGGAAAAGTTCAAATACTATATATATTTGCATTTGAAAAGCTCAAATTCCTAATATATATATATATATATATATATATATATATATATATGTATATGAATGATTATATTTTGTTTACGCGCAATGTAAACAAATGACACTAAATAATTATCAGTATATATGTACATGATATATCTACTCACCAATTTGTTATATATATAAAAATATATATACTGTTGGAATTTATTAATAATAAATGACCAATAAATGTTCTAATAAATGGGTAGTATAATGTGTTGAGTGGAGAGTAAATGTGGGAATGTGAAAAGTCCCACATTGATTAATTACAAAGAGTTTGTGCAATATACAAGGAAAACAATAGTGATGTGAGCTCAACATGTGGCATAGTGATAAGTATGCCACATGAGTTCCGTATGGAGGCGACGTGGCGAGACCATGCCACCTCACGCTTTCGCAACGCCGCCCTCGCCGGTGTCGCCACCGGCGACACCAGCTCCGGCTCCGGCTCGGGGTCGGGTGTGTGGGCGTAGAGGCGCTAGTGGCGTCTTGTAGGCGCACTTGAGGCACGTGGCATCGAGCGAGCGGCGTAGGCTCGGGTCTCGGGCTTTCTCGCAGCGATTCTCGCCTCGCCACGTGTCGGTCGACAGTTACTAGCCGTTGGGGGCGGTTTCTGACCGTTTTTCCATTTTCAGATCAATAACTGCCACTTGTGAAGGGTCGCTACCTTCACAACGTGTAACTGTTTTGGGTCTTTTTATTTTCGTTTTCTGAAATAGAAAATTCTGCTCTCTGTGTTCATTTCGTACTCACAAACACTCTCCAGAAACGTGTTCTTGCTTACTGCTCGAATTTCACTTCGTCTTGTGATTTTCGTTCATTAAGGCTCGTCTTATCCTGGGTATTCTTGCAAGCAGACTCGAAGACGATTCCGGGTGCTCGAAATACTATTAGGAAAGCGCATCATATGCGTGATTCAAGTCCCGACGTTTTCAACTTCGAAGAGGTTTCCAACAGTCTAATAGTTAGTTCGATCATGGCCACCGACGCTTCCGTTTCAAGCATCAAGGTGATGAACCAAGACCTCGTGAAGTTGGACCGTTTCAACGGGACGAACTTCACTCGCTGGCAAGACAAGATCATCTTCCTCCTGACGGCCCTGAAGATCTTCTATGTTCTCGACCCGGAGTTGGAGCCCATTCCCGAGCCGAAGGATGACGAGATCAAGGCGGAGCACAAAAAGCGCAAGGAGGATGAACTGCTCTGCCGCGGTCACATTCTGAACACGCTCTCCGACCGTCTCTATGATCTCTACACGGACAACACTTCGGCGGTCGAAATCTGGAAGGCGCACGAGTTCAAATTTCGGGCAGAGGAGGAAGGTACGAAAAAGTTTCTCATTTCTGAGTACTTTGATTTCAAAATGTCCGATGCAAAGCCGATCCTCGCCCAAGTGCACGAACTGCAAGTGCTCGTCAACAAACTGAAGGCCGTGAAGATTGAGATTCCGGAACCTTTTCAAGTCGGCGCAATTATTGCGAAATTGCCGTCGTCTTGGAAGAGTTACCGGAAGAAATTGCTTCACAATTCCGAGGATTTCTCACTGGAGAAGATCCAGAAACACCGTTGAATCGAAGAGGAATCGAAGGAAAGAGAGAAATCCGATGGTGTCGGAAATTCGAAGGCCAACGCGGTGAGCGGGAAAGGCAAAAAGCACAACGGGAAGAAGAACGTTTACGGTCCTAAAAAGGATCAAAAGTTCAAGACTTCCGGTGCTTCGAAGGGGCCCAAAACCGGCTGTTTTGTGTGTGGCAAACCCGGTCACTACGCGAGAGATTGTCGCGTCCGGAAGACCCAAAACAACGAGGCTAACGCCACGAAGACCGATGACAACATTGTCGCTACTGTGAGCGAAATTATGGCGGTCAAAGGCAAGGTTCAAGGATGGTGGTACGACACTTGTGCCACAGTTCATGTCTCCTACGACAAAGCGGCTTTCAAGATCTATTCTAAAGTCAACGATGGACAACAAGTTCAGATGGGAAATGAGGGACGCTCGAAGATCGTCGGCACCGGCACCGTGGAGCTTAACTTTACTTCCGGGAAGAAAGTGACGCTGGTCAACGTGCTTCACGTGCCGGACATGTCTAGGAACCTTGTTAGTGTGATTTGTTGGGTAAACCGGGTATTAAGTCTGTTTATGAGTCGGGCAAGTTGATCTTGACCCGCAATGGTGTATTTGTCGGTAAAGGGTATTCCGCGGACGGAATGGTTAAGCTTTGTATCGTTTACAATGTTATCAATAAAGTTTCTACTTCTGCGGATTTCAATTGTTCAATTACTTTATGGCATAGTAGATTAGCTCATATTGGTGTTAGCACAATGAAAAGGTTAATTAAATCCGGTTTGATTTCATGCAACGTTGATGATTTTGAAAAATGTGAAATTTGCGTTAAATCGAAAATGATTAAGAAACCTTTACATAGTGTTGAACGTAACACAAATCTGTTAGATCTTGTGTATTCTGATTTGTGTGAATTTAACGGAATGAAAACCCGAGGGGGAAATCGGTATTTTATTTCATTTATTGACGATTGTTCGAGATTCACTTACGTTTTTCTTTTAAAGCATAAAGACGAAACTTTCAATGCTTTTAAAGTTTATAAAGCGGAAGTGGAAAATCAATTGGGAATCAAAATTAAAGTCCTTAGGAGTGATAGGGGCGGAGAATATTTCCCAAATGATTTTAATGCATTTTGTGAAGAAAACGGCATTATACACGAGTGTTCTGCACCACATACACCACAACAGAACGGGTTAGCTGAACGAAAAAATAGAACGTATCAAGAGATGATAAATTCTATGTTAATGCATTCTGAATTGCCATTTAGTTTGTGGAGTGAAGCTTTGTTATGTGCATGTCATATATTGAACATGATTCCTTTAATGAAGACCGGTATTTCACCGTACGAACTTTGGAAAGGTCGTGCACCGAACATCGGTTACTTTAGAGTGTGGGGCTGCGTTGCTTACTACAAGAACATGGATCCGAAAAGGACCAAGTTGGGTCCTCGCGGGATTAAATGTGCTTTTGTAGGATGCGCGGCCAATAGTAAGGCATATAGACTTCTTGACTTGGAGTCTAATGTGATAATTGAATCACGAGATGTGGAATTCTTTGAGAATCTTATCACGAAGGATAAAGATTCTGAGATACCCATAAATGAAGAACCTCGCGAGGAGAGTTCTTCACGGGTTATTGAAAAACAACCCGAGCTTCGGATTAGCAAGAGAGTTTGAAAGGCTAAGGATCTAGGACCGAACGAAATAGACTCTCAACTCATTTCCTTTTACTTAGTAGAAGGAGATAGGGAGAATTTTGTTCGTAAGATTCCTATCATTCTTCTAGTGGAAGATGATCCGAAAACCTTTAAAGAAGCTGTAGCTTCACGGGACTCTACTTTTTGAAAAGATGTTATCCAAGACGAGATGGATTCAATTATGTCTAACCATACTTGGGAGCTTGTCGACTTACCCAAAGGGTCGAGACCCATTGGATGTAAGTGGGTGTTTAGAAAAAAGTATCATAGTGATGGTACTTTAAACACCTACAAGGCTAGATTAGTAGCTAAAGGATTTCGACAAAAGGAAGGGATCGATTACTTCGATACTTATGCACCGGTAGCGAGAACGACAACAGTTAGGATATTGTTTGCGTTAGCTTCATTGCATAACCTCTTTGTTCATCAAATGGATGTGAAAACAACATTCTTAAATGGAGATCTCGATGAGGAGATTTACATGGAGCAACCGGAGGGTTACGTACTTCCGGGGAATGAAGAAAAGGTTTGCAAGCTTGTCAAATCATTATATGGTTTGAAACAAGCTCCTAAACAGTGGCATCAGAAGTTTGACTCGGTCATTCTTGCAAATGGATTCGTTCACAACGTTTGTGACAAGTGTTTGTACACAAAGGTGCGTGGAAACACTGTGATATTCCTTTGTCTTTACGTTGATGATATGTTGATCATTAGCAACGAGATGAACGGAATTTTAGAAACGAAGAGGTTTCTATCTTCTACATTCAAGATGAAAGATCTTGGACAAGTTGACACGATTCTAGGAATCAAGGTTAAGTGAACCAGTGGGGGTTATGAACTTAGTCAATCGCACTATGTTGAGAAAGTGCTTGATAAGTTCAAACATTTGAAGTTCAAAGAAGTGAACACCCCATTTGATCCTAGTGTTAAACTTGAGAAGAATAATGGGAGAGCTGTGGCTCAGTTGGAGTACGCAAGTGCTATCGGTTGTCTTATGTATTTGATGCAATGCACTAGACCCGATATAGCATTTGCTGTTAGTAAAATGAGCAGATTTACTAGCAAACCCAACGGTGAGCATTGGAAGGCTATCAGGAGGATTTTTGGCTATCTTATGAAAACCAAAAATCTCGGCCTCCAATATGGTAGGTTTCCTGCCATACTCGAAGGATATACCGACGCTAGTTGGATATCGAGTGTCGGAGATAACAAATCAACGACGGGATGGGTTTTCACACTTGCCGGAGGTGCAATCTCTTGGAAGAGCAAGAAACAAACGTGTATTACTCATTCGACCATGGAGTCAGAGTTTGTAGCTCTTGCTTCCGCTGGTCAAGAGGCTGAGTGGTTGAGGGACCTTCTTTTAGAAGCTCCGTTGGCTAAGGACAATATATCGAAAGTGTCGATACATTGTGATAGTCAAGCTACTTTAGCTAGAGCATACAACGAAGTGTATAACGGGAAGTCTAGACATATTAGTCTAAGACATGACTACGTAAGGAAATTGATCAAGGATGGGACCATTTCACTTTCGTTTGTGCGTACCAGCTATAAATTAGCTGATCCTTTTACTAAACCATTGGCCAGAGATTTAGTAAAGTCTACCTCGAGAGGTATGGGACTGAAACTCCTTGAGTAAGAGTTCCAACAACGGTGGCAACCCAATCTAACGTTAGGAAATCCTTAACTTTAGATTCAATGGGTAACAAGAAATCGTTGATTTGGATGTGTGTAACATTGTACCACAATGTTAGCTGTTGTATTTGGAGGGTTGAGTCATTTATAACTCTTAATGAAGTTCAGTGATGAGGACATGTATCTGTAAAACAACAGAGATACTGTAAGTACTTCACCTATGTGAATTTAGAGACGGTGTCGTCTTAAAGTGAGAGTTGGAGTTTCTCTCATGAAAAATTCACGAGACAGGAAGAGCACATGGCCATTAACGGTGCTAAGCGAGAGATGTAGGCGAAGAACTACTAAAGGTGTGTGTAAGGCTTCACCGATCTTATCACAAGGAATAGCAGGTTCAAAGCCTAGCTACCTGACATTCCGATAAGATCTTGTGTTATCTTTACTAAGGCCAGGTTCAAATCGAAAGATACCTAACTGTATTAGCACTCTTTGCTACTTTTCTGGAAATTATACTTATATTATTAGAACAGTGGGGGATTGTTGGAATTTATTAATAATAAATGACCAATAAATGTTCTAATAAATGAGCTAGTATAATGTGTTGAGTGGAGAGTAAATGTGGGAATGTGAAAAGTCCCACATTGATTAATTACAAAGAGTTTGTGCAATATATAAGGAAAACAATAGTGATGTGAGCTCAACATGTGGCATAGTGATAAGTATGTCACATGAGTGCCGTGTGGAGGCGAGGTGGCGAGACCATGCCACCTCACGCTTTCGCAACGCCGCCCTCGCCGGTGTCGCCACCGGCTCGGGCTCGGGATCGGGGTCGGGGTCGGGTGCGTGGGCGTAGAGGCGCTAGTGGCGTCTTGTAGGCGCACTTGAGGCACTTGAGCACGTGGCATCGAGCGAGCGGCATAGGCTCGGGTCTCGGGCTTTCTCGCGGCGATTCTCGCCTCGCCACGTGTCGGTCGGCAGTTACTAGCCGTTGGGGGCGGTTTCTGACCGTTTTTCCGTTTTCAGACCAATAACTGCCACTTGTGAAGGGTCGCTACCTTCACAACGTGTAACTGTTTTGGGTCTTTTTATTTTCGTTTTCTGAAACAGAAAATTCTGCTCTCTGTGTTCATTTCGTACTCACGAACACTCTCCAGAAACGTGTTCTTGCTTACTGTTCGAATTTCACTTCGTCTTGTGATTTTCGTTCATTAAGGCTTGTCTTACCCTGGGTATTCTTGCAAGCAGACTCGAAGACGATTCCGGGTACTCGAAATACTATTAGGAAAGCGCATCATATGCGTGATTCAAGTCCCGACGTTTTCAACTTCGAAGAGGTTTCCAATATATACACCGATAGCTAACTTTTGTTGGGAGTATAAATGATATATATCTATATTCTTTCAAAAATAAAATATAAAAAGATGATATATATATATATATATTTAAAGAGTTGTTAAACAAAACCTGAAATTAATTTGATTTGAATAAGGAAAACCCTTGTCTCACATGTTTTTTAAATATACGATATAGATTTCAATAGAGCATGGATTTTTTTTTCTTTATTATTTGAGTGATAGCTTTTTCTTTATATAGTATTTTTTTAATTGCAAAAATTAAAGTTAACACTCAAGGATCAATAGATTAAAAAAAATTTAACAATAACTAGAAATACGTTAATGGAAAAATTAGAACCCTTGCATGTGAATATAGCGGAGTCAAATAGTAAGAATAAAATCCAATAACCTTATTTATGAGAAATATTATTCTGTGTATAAAAAAAAATGCTCATGTGGCGATACGTGTCTCATGTAACTGTTTTTCATGAGATATATTTATTCTCCATATATTACGGGCATGATACAGCTTTTTGAGCCAATAAAAGAGAATCCAAACTGATCTTTGTGAGATTAGCCAATTTTGCACCAAGAAAAGTACGTGTACGCGAAAAGAAAGAGAGAGAAACCGACGCCAATGAAGCCACTCCGAGGAGGCACACGCCGGATCACAATCGCAGACCACATGCCACGCCCGAAAACCGATACCCACTCGACCCCGTTCGCCGGAACAACGAAGAATACGTCCCGTAATTCGTCGTAGCGCCGCAATGCAGTCGATGAGGGAGAACAACGCGAAACGCCCCGACGGAGACGAGGCGTATCCGAGGGACGAGGGAAGCCAGTACAGCCTCACCGGGATCCTCCCGCCCCTTGGCGCCACCGCCCGCCAGAACCGCCGAGCCACCAAGCTCTCCCGCTACGTCGTCTCTCCCTTCAACCACCGCTATAGGTAACTATAGATGGCTTGATTTTTTCATTCTCGAAATCAATCGGCAATGTAAGAGTGTAATGTGTGATCTTTATCAACAATTCACTGCCGATCTCGTTCCTTTACTAAAGGTAATTGCGGCATAAATACCCGACCTATAGTCAAAGTTGGTTGCATGTACCCAATCTCAAAAAACGGCGACAATAGTACCCAAAGAACATTTTGAGGGGTTGACCGGCACTTCGCATTATGTATCATCTGATTACTGCATTATTTTAAAATTTTCATTTTTTGCATCTTCAATTATTATTATTACCTATTATAATTAAAATCCAAGATTAAAACCCATTATTAAAATCCATTATTTATAATTAAAAAATCATATTTTATACAAAACATTTTTATATCATTTGTATTTTAGTTCTCAACCCAAAAACATAGGGTTTCTTTTGCTGTGAAGTGACGAAAAAGGAGGAGACAACGATACTAATCATCTCTTTAAAACATTCGCTGAGTACTATTGCCGTTACTTTTTGAGGTTGGGTATATGCCACACTAACTTTGACTATAAATTGAATATTTATGCCGCAATTAACCCCTTTTGTAATGGTGGTCGTTTGAAGTTATATAATATATATATACACTATATTAAACATCGTAAGGTTTTGTTTTAAAATTAATTGATGAATAAAAGAGTAAAGATCATATAAAACTTGTTACTTGTGAGATCCTTAAATTGCCTTTATACAGAACAGATGGTGTTTTATTTTTTTACACCAGTGTTTATTTAACATGTGTACTATGATATTATGTTAATTATAGCAAGATTCTATTTCAAAAATTAATCGATAATAATAAAACGATAATCTTATGAAGATTTTATAAGTCTCATCATACGTTAATGTAGGGTTTGGGAGAAGTTGCTGGTGGTGCTGGTGTACTACACGGTGTGGGTGTCGCCGTTCGAATTCGGGTTCCTAGAGCAGCCGAGGGGGGCTTTGGCGGTGATCGACAACGTGGTCAACGCGTTCTTCGCGGTGGACATTGTGGTGACGTTCATGGTCGCGTACTTGGACAACACGACGCACTTGCTGGTGGACGACCCGAGGCTGATCGCGAAGAGGTACGCCAAGACCTGGCTCCTGCTCGACATCGTCTCCACTATCCCTTACGAGGTCGCGCATGCCATCCTCCCGCCGAAGCTCAAGATGTACGGCTACTTCAGCATGCTCCGCCTCTGGCGCCTCCGGCGTGTCAGCGCGATGTTCGCTAGGTAGGTATCGCTTAAGATCGCCCCTTCTTGAACATTTTAAGTATTCGTTTCTTGAGTCGCAAGTTTCTTTGTGTGTTTCAGATTGGAAAAGGACATAAAATATAGCTACGTTTGGGTCAGATGTTCAAAGCTTATTTCGGTGAGTCACGAGGAAACTTAACTTCCTTCTTACAGTGACAATGGCCTCATTATGTTATAATGTAGGTGACTCTGTTCACCGTCCACATGGCAGGCTGCATCTTCTACTTCCTGGCGGCCCACCACCGCGACCCGGTTCGCACCTGGATCGGCCAGTCCACCGAGAATTTCCGTGACCTGAGCCTGAGGGAGCGTTACATCATGGCCATGTACTGGTCCATCGTTACTCTCACCAGCATCGGCTACGGCGATCTGCATGCCGTGAACCCGACGGAGATGCTGTTCTGCATCTTCTACATGCTCTTCATCCTCGGCCTCCAAGCCTACCTCATCGGGAACATGACCAACTTGGTCGTCCACGTGACTGCACGCACACGGCAATTTGTGAGCAAAAAGACAATCCTTTTTATCGCACCAGTAATTCTCGGCTCTACTCTGACTCGTCTCTTGCGGATCTGCAGAGAGACAAGATTCAAATGGCGACGGACTTCGGGCGAAGGAACCAGCTGCCGCAGCGACTGCAGGATCAGATGCTGGCTCATCTCTGCCTCAAGTTCCGCACAGACTCAGAGGGGCTGCAACAACAGGAGACGCTCGACGCCCTTCCCAAGACCATCCGGTCGAGCATCACTCACTTCCTCTTCTACCCCCTCCTCGACAACGTCTACTTGTTCCGAGGCGTCTCCAGCGACTTGCTTATCCAGCTGGTAATAAACTGAAAACTACCCTACTTTCGCTCTGAGTATTTCAGTGTCTGCTGTTTCTGACGATTCAATGGCCCTTTGGAAGGTCACTGAGATGAGCGCAGAGTATATTCCGCCGGGAGAAGAGGTCATTTTGCAAAATCAGGCACCCACGGAGTTGTACATATTGGTTACCGGAGTCGTGGTGAGACGGAGCTTCAAAAACTTATCTCTCTTCCTCTTAGTCTTCTCTTTCTAAATCATTGCTCTCACAGGAACTGATCAAAAAGGCGAACGGAATCGAGCAGGCAAGTCCAGATATTTCTTATCTATTTAATATTTAAGTGTGAAATTAGCTTTTAATATGATATGATTTTCGCCGAAAGAATACTTTCTGTAAGGCTCTTGTTTAATGTTGAGTTTGAAAATGGCAGATAGTTGGCGAGGCGAAGAGCGGGGACATAGTGGGCGAGATCGGCGTGGTGTGCTACAAGCCACAGCCCTTCACCGTTCGGACGAAGCGACTGACCGAGCTCCTGCGGCTGAACCGCACTGCGTTTCTAAGCATCGTCCAGGCCAGCGTCGGAGATGGGACCATAATGATCAACAACCTCCTTCAGGCACAGCCATAATTCTTGCGTTCTCTTTTACTCTTTTCGAACACGAATGACATTGTCGTTTCTAAGACGCGATCGGCCTGGCAGCATCTGAAGGAAGGGAAGGACTCTCTGATGGAAGAAATCCTGAAGGACACGGAGAACATGCTGGCGCGCGGCCGGATGGATCTGCCGCTGAGTCTGTGCTTCGCAGCGACGAGGGGAGACGTGTCGCTGCTCAATCGGCTGCTCAGTCAAGGCTCCGACCCCAACGAGGCCGATGCCACTGGCCGGACCGCCATGGTGGGCGCAAATTTCCCGTCTTGTTCTTTCACCGATCAAATAGAAACGTCGTAATTATTTTTCCTCGTAATTAATCGCTTTGTTTTCCTTATTGAACAGCATATTGCAGCAGGTAATGGGAACAAGAACTGTGTTGCTCTGCTTCTTGAATATGGAGCGAATCCGAACGCCAAAGGTACGGTATCGACGTTTATAAACGACACGATATGCTAAAGAAACGTACTTGAAAACTCGAAAATCTATATGCAGATTCAGCAGGAAACAACCCCCTAGAGGAAGCAATCCTCGGGAAGCACGAAGCAGTGATCAAGCTCCTCCTCGACGACGGCGCGGAGATCTCCACCGCGGACACCGGCCAAATAGCCTGTGCGCTGGCCGAGCAGAACAGCCTGGCGCTGCTCGAGGACATGGTGCGCCGCGGCTACGACGTGACCCTCCCCAAAAGCGACGGCAGCACGGCGCTCCACGCCGCGGTATGCGAAGGTAACGTTGAGATGGCGCGGTTTCTGGTGGAGCAAGGCGCAGACATCGACAGACCCGACGTCCGTGGCTGGACGCCGAGGGACCTGGCTGACCAGCAAGGCCACGACGAGATCAAAGCGCTGTTCCTCGAAAAGCCGCTAGCCGAGGCGTCCCCGTCCCGTGAGGACCGAAGGTTGTCCCCGTCGCCCTCGCCGTCTCCGGCGCTCGCCACGCTCACGAGCGACCCCGCCATGGCATCATACTCGCTGGACGAGTCCGTCGGGAGGAATTCCACGAGGCGGAGACGGCCGTCCAACTTCAGCAACTCGCTCTTCGGCATGATGTCCGTCGCAAGTATCGGTCAGCATTTCTCATTCACAAGTTGCTTACAATCTACGATCATGGCAATCACAAATTCTTCAGAGTTTGACCTTCGCTGACAATGGGTTTGTGGTGTTTGAGAAAATGCAGCAGAGAGAGAGCTAATGGGCGGGTCGAGCAATTTCTCGAGCCACCGGACGGCGAGCGCTTACCCGGCGAGGGTGGTGGTGAGCTTCCCGGAGAGAGCGGAGATCGGCGCGAAGCTGGTTCCGCTGCCGGAATCGATCCAGGAGCTGCTAGAGATCGGGGCGAGGAGGTTCGGGTTCAGCGCGGCGAGAGTGTTGACCAAGGACGGGGCTGAGATCGAGGACATCGACCTCGTCAGAGACGGCGACCATCTTCTTCTCCTCGGCGACGATGCGGCAGCCATGGCTAGAGACCATGAAAATGAGTAACAAGCTTTCGAAGACGATCAAACTCAAACTAGAATGTCACATTTTTTGTTATTTATTTATGAATTGTATTATTAAAATGCTTATTAAATGAAGGGATTGCCCAAAAAAATAAGTATATAGATGAAATGAAATAAATGCCCGGCGTGCCTATGCCCGTTTGCGGCATGCCCATAAAATAGAAGGAGCGAAACAGCGTCGAAAACGACATTTAAAACCTTGATGAAATAGTGCGGAACTTCTTCGGTTCATCGAGACAAGAAACGAAACAATAAAAATAATTATTTACATGAAGAAAAAGACATATATATTTATATATGTGTTTGTCGTTTCTATTGCCAAAAATATTAATATGTACCTGCATTTGTAGGGTGATTATAAAGCTGAAGAGGGATGAATATTTACAAACATTAAGGCTTGTATGTATTAAATTGTACTATTGAATTTAATGCAATCTTTCACTTTTTGCAAGTCAATTTTTGTCTCGAGTTGGATTTTAGTGTTGTTTTGATCAATTTCTGTTCATGTTAGAGTTTAGGGTTTTTTTTTTTTGTCGATCCTTTTCATGAATTTGTGCTCTTGCTTTGCTTATTACAGATGATCGAAAAGAAGTTCAACGAAATGAACTCACAGTAGCTCTCCAGTCATGTTGTTTTGTATTAACAAATTGCCACTCACAGTAACTCAATTAAACGACATGTCTTTTTTGTAACAAAATGCCATGAGCCGACTTACAGTTCTCGACGGCATGTCGTTTCCTTATAACAAAATGCCATAAACACAGTAGCTCTTCCATAACGACATGTCGTTTTTTAAGATCTGAGTCGCAGTTTCTCTTCCACATAAAACTTTCCCGGAATTATATATACATGTGGCAACTTACACAATTGATCAAACTTATGCAAAACTAAAAAATCAAAACACATACACACACATATATATATAGGTTAGAAAAGAATGTTGATAAAATACATCTATAATTCCTAAACCCCCTAATGTTTCTTTCCAGTCTCACCTCATGCTTTAGGTGGCTGGAGAAATAATAATGAACTATGAAGCTTTTGCTTTGTTATCAAAAGTCTTAAGGCTTTAGCCTTGTAAATAACAAATCACATTGCACATTCAGTCCTCTCTCTTCTTTATATCGCCGTTTGTGTTCGTATCGTATCGACCCCGGTGCAAAATTTTGAGGGCAATCACTACTCTCATCCCAGTTGTTTGTAACATGCTCAATCAGTCTCCTTGCGCTTATTGCTGCCTCGTTATTTTTCGTCGTCGTCGTCGGGATAGACCTGAACGAGTTTATTCGTAATAACCCGACTCAAATTTAGCACTCATTGAATCTTGTAAACAATCTTGAAGGAACTAGTGGATGATTTTCTCGTTACCTGCAAAAACCTGTCATCGCTGATGCTTACGGTTCTTAGCTTGAACTCGCCTCTGTTTGTCGTGATCTCGTCAAGTATCTCCGCATCATGGAAACCATGTGTGGTACTCTCGTCGCTCTCAGAATCCGCCGGCGCTTCTCTTCTCTTCTTGCACCAAAAGTAGTGCATATTAGTCGAAAGTTAAACCGAGATATGGTGTGAAAATCCATTAAAGAATGAAGAACAAGCTTACCGTTAAAGAGATACTCCGGACACGTTGCGGGGCCCCGGAAACCTCTTCATATTCCGAAGCGTCGAGTTCTTGAAGGTGATAAGGATGGAACAGCTTTGGCAAAAGGTGTTCCCTGAGGACTATGAGGAGGAAGAACGGTAACGGGAACAAGATTCCGGCTATCGGAATCCACGTCACACCGAAGCAGATCAGGAAGTATATGAACTGGAAGATCGTGAATAGCGCGATGGACTTCGACGGCACTGACTCCACAAACGACGCGTGAGATCCTTCCAACACTCTGCTCGTTGGAGAAGAATGCGTTGAGAGCGTAAAATATAACACGTTTTCGGAAATAGAAAATGTAAATGGTTAGCTTCTCGTACTTGTAACGGCGCCGGGGAGTGATGAACAGAAGCAAAATCCGTTCCCAGAACTGGTTGCCGGGTAGACTATCGATGGCCATGTAGGCGAAGTATCCCCAAAGAACCGAGGTCGGAATAAGTTTGATCACGGAGATTGCGCATATCGATAATCCGACGAGAACGGATTGCAGTAGGTTGCTCATCCTTTGCTCGTTAACCCGGACGGGCAAATAGGCGTCGATGTGTTTCTCCGGGTCGAATTTTCCCTTCACATCACCACCTTCATCAACTTGCATTACAGCTTCCTTTATATCCTCCAATTCTTGAACCTGAAAAAAACATAGTAACAAAAAGAAAGATGATTACAATGTCATGCTCAACGAAGAAAAATCGAGTGTAATTGGCGTAATTCCCCTCTGAATTTTGTTTAATGGTGCAATTTGTCCTCTGAATTTTATTTTGTAGCGAAAAAGCTTAGCGGGTAAAGTGCACAGAAAATAAAAGTCGAAGGAGCACTTTGCATCGAAACAAAAGTCGGGGAGAAACGACGAGGAAAGCTTACGGTTGGAGATGTGTCCATTTCAATGAAAACAGCTTGCATTTTGCCGTATATTTCCGTGTTGCTTGCTTTCTGCTTGATGCATTCTTTGGCACTTTTAACCATCTTTCTCCGGATCAACTGAATACAGCAAATATTACATAAGAGACCAAAAATTTCGAGTCCAAATAGCAATCACTTGCTGGATATTTCCAATGGTACCGTAGTTTTTTACCTGCCTTCGAAGAACAGCGAGGCTCTTAGTGTGCATTGGCGACTGCGGGAGGACCCCGTTTGACGGAGGAAGACCGAGCAACCCACAAACAAGTGTCTGATACAAACAGAAATTAGTAAACGGAGTTTAAAAAAGTGAAAGGAAGGAGATTAAAAAGTGTTTTCAAAAGGCATAAATTTTCACTCACCATTACACCTAGTATTAGTATATCGTAATGAAACGAGGACGGTTTTTGTAGATTAAACTCCTTCTGTTGCGCCAACTGCGAAGCGACACTGTGGTCGAAAAAGTAGAGTCCGGCGATCATCACGGCCGGTATGAACGCTGCAAAGATGTATAACACCGGAACCTTCCCCATATCCTGCAGTTTACGAATTTGATAAATACACACACACACATATATATATATACAATTTTAATGTTTGTTTTTTTCATTGTGAAACATCTATATACCTTGATCACTGTCCAGTGGTACAAGGATGCAGATTCCCAGGGAAGGGGACAGAACAGTCTTCTCGGAACTGCTTCCGGAACGTTCTTTGGTACGCTGTATGAAAAAGCCGTCCACAGCACTACCATAAGAGGAACTCCATAGTCGGCGATGAAGCCTCGAAGCCATCCTGGCCGATGTTCAAGCAGAAGAAATGTATAAGAGATTATATGGAAGGAAAAAAAAACGGTTATTTCAACAGAGAAAGCACGAAAAATAGTTCATATATACCGGTGCCATAACGCCATGATCTCGCTCTCCGGCTCTTAAGCGCAGTGAGAAGAACACCGAAGGAGAAAATAACCGAAAGCAAGCCGTTGACGAAGAGCCACTGATACTGGTTCTCTTCCAGCTTTGGATCTTCAGATTTCGGAACACGGAACTCACTGATCACTCCCTACACATAGTTTGAATCTCCATTATTAACGCCTCTAAGAAAAAAGCGCAAGGCTCGGTTTTCCGATGTTAAAGTTCAGAGTATACATACCTTAGTAGCTTCTTGAAGGAAGAGAACGGCGATGAGCATACCGAAAAGCTCCCCTGCCACGCGCGTGAATCTGCTGATAATCGCGCACGCGTTGAAGATCGCGAGAAGAAACAGCATGAGCGCTGTCCAAACGCATACCCTAGCGCAACAGAGCGAGTCAGAGCCCCGGAATTCAGTTACAAAGCAACGAGAGAGAGTAACGACTTCTTACCAAGCGGCCCATGCTAGGTAAAGCTCGCTCCCGAGCTCGGGTCTTCCCTTGCTGAAGTTGTAGAGGTAAGTGTACATAATCACCGTGGGCTCCGCAACTCCCAAGATAAGCAATGGCTGACCACCAAAAATCGAGTGGATGATCCCGCAAATGGCAGTCGAGGCTAGTGTCTCCACCGTGCTCAAGCTTCCTCCTGGCACGGCACATCGACGGGCTTAGACTTTGTACTAACTCATTCACCACAAAGCAATCAATGGTGCTACTGATTCCAAGATACCTGTCTCTCGGTTCAGCTGCTCCCCGAAGGCGATGACCGGAAGAGCGGAGGCGAAGAATATATAGGCCGTCGGAGCTAGAATCCTGAAAGGAAGTGATAGTTGAATTACTTAAACATACATACACAAACTCAATAGTTTTCGAAAATTTTCGCGCTGTTTATCGCAGCTAGACGGGAATTTACCCGACACCGGAGCAGAGAGCGCCGGTCCAGTCGTGCTTGTAGCACGCTGCTCGTCCTTTGAAGTCTTTGACAATCCCGTGGAACGGTTTTCGGACCTTCCCCATTTTCGACGCAACACTAGCTAGAATATGGCTCAACAATGCAGAAGCTGCAAAAATGATTTATGGAGTAATGATTATGCAAATTGAATAATGAACACCCACGTTGTTCGAGATTCTTAAAATAAAGCAAAATGTTTGTAAGTTTTGACAGTTCTCTCGAATAAATTATGAGAACAAGTACAGATCAGAGAGTGAGCTTCATGTTGTTGATGAAGATTGTATTCAATATTCAATATATTACTCCAGATATTCCAATAATCTCTTACCACTATATACACACACACACACATATATATATATATATATACATATGTCAGTCTAAAAAGCTGACTAAAGAAATTGAAAATCAAAATGTCAGAGCTCACACCAGAAAACAAAACTATAATATAAAGTAAAAAAGGAAGTAAAAACGCATACGTATATATGCTGTAAACACTATCTGGATTTGTACAATAAATTATTTTATTAAGAAAAAAATAAGAAGAAAAGTTCCAGCCCGTACCAGTTAGAAGCTAAAGATTAGAATGAACATATCAAAAGAAAATCCAGCCATATATCATATATAATACCAAAAAGTCTGCTTCAGAAATTTCCAGGTTTTGCATAGCAAAAAAATAAAATAAAATAAAATAAAATACTTGCCTTCTGCAATTACAGAATCATATAAAGAACTCTCTGGATGTACTATGTATATTAAACGATGAAATGAATAAAAAGGCAGGCACATGCATGCAAATAATATAAGTATATTACTATATTATATTATGGGACGCATATATCTAACCTTGAGGAGCCGAAGCAAGTCACGGAGAACGTCGCCGTCGCCGTCGCCGGAGGTCTGAGTTCCGGCGAGGGACGTCAAAGAAAGGAATGGGAGGTTTGAGAAGAGGCGTTGTGGTGCAGTGTCCTATATTTGGCATGCATTAATTAGCTCTGGTTTCCAAAATTTCGTGAGCCAGAGGAGCATGGAGAAGAGAAACCAATGTTTGGTTTCTCAAGGTTGGTCCCGGAAGATCGGAGATGACGTGGCCACACCCCATTGGTCGCCTAGTTCGGCGGGTTCGCGAGGAACCGCGTATATGTTATGTGTGTCTTTCGTTTGGCTGTTTGCCCATTTTCTTTTCTTTTCTTTTCGGTGCCTACGTCATATATTTATTACATTTATTACTCGTGCATTTATATATATATAATTATAATATAAGAGCAGGCATATTTAATGTTGGAATATTTATGGTATAAGTATCCTTCTTCTTTTTTTTTTTTACCAAGGTTAGCATATTTAAATTTTTTTGGCGACAATATTACCAAAATATCATAAATATAAGGGTTAATGACGGCAAAAATACCCAAAGTTTGGTCAAAGAATCCCTCGTGTACCCAAAGTTTAAAAGTGGTGGCAAAAATACCCAAAGTCGCATTTGGGGAGTTGACCACTCCATTCTCGTAACGCCGTTAACTTACCCGTTAACTCTGGCCACGTGGACAAACGTGGGTTGGTGACATAATAATTTTTGCCACGTGAACGAGCCCACATCAACCTCGTTTACGACAAAACAAGGAATTAAACCCCTAGTTAATACTATTTAACACAACTAATTGAACCCCTAATGATTACACTTAACAAAACAAATTTATCCACGTGGCCAGAATTAACAAGTAAGTTAACGGCGTTACGAGAATGGAGTGGTCAACTCCCCAAATGTGACTTTGGGTATTTTTGCCACTACTTTTAAACTTTTGGTACACGAGGGGTTCTTTGACCAAACTTTATGTATTTTTGCCCTCATTAGCCCTAAATATAATGATGAAGTCCAATTTCATTTATGTCTCTCATTAAGGCGCTAAAGACACCATTAAGGTTGTGTTTGTTTTTATTATGATTAAGATGTCTGAATGCAAATTTGAATAATCAGACGTGACATCTAAATGAGAGATAATTAAGTCTGTTTGTTTTTTAACATCTGAATGTGATTTTAATTTTGAATTTTTTGTATATTAATATAGAGTAAAAAAATAATCATACTTATTATAAATTTAGATAATACTTATCATAAAATAAACATGTAAGATTTTACTAAATATTATAAAATATAAAATGTTTCTCATGGTATTTATTTGTAATATAATCAAAATATTACCATATTATTCATGACATTAGATAATATTATATATAAATTTTAATTTTATTAAATTTAATTAGTATAAATTATTTAATTATAAAAAAAAATCACTACTCTGATTAATTATTTATAAGAGTTTTCGTAAAAAAAAAGTTACAATTAATTAATTTAATGATTTAGTTAATTATATAATTCATAAATAAATTATTATTTTTAATTTATTTTTTAAAGCAAAAATTCGAATTTTATAAATTTTTTTAAAATCATAAAAACTATATCTTCCCACTTGTCGTTGGATTCCTCTCGTCGTAAGCTTTCCAATGATATATTATATGAGTCAATTCGATGCTCGAAAAAAAAAATACGGAATTTTGAAGTTTTGAAGAGGAGAGAGAAAATATAATAAAAAGAAATTGTAAATCAACCACAGACTAAGCGAGAAGTGGTGAAAACAAAGATGACATGTCAATAATTAAGGTGAAGAGAGAGAAATAATAGGTCTTCATGCTATTCAGACTTGATTTTACCAAGGTTTTAAATACCGCTTGCCTATGTCATTTCGCGCTTTCCATTTTACGGATATCGCTTGTCGATGGGCATGCCGATGGGCAAATCGAAAAAAAAAAAAGGCATGCCGCATGCCGAAAATACCGCATATTTTTCATGGGCATACCGCACGCCGATGGGGTTTTCGACGGATATTCTGGAAAATATTTTTGAGTATTTAGACAAGATATTTATATTGGTTCAAAACTACATATTTAATAAATACAAGAAATAATTGTATACAAAAAACACGTTTGTAAGTTAAATATGTACGTGAAATGTATTTTATTTTTGCCGGAAGTTTAATTGGTATTTTTACCACAAAATTATAATTTTTTAAGGAAATTCGCACCATCTTCTACGTTTCCCTTCACAAAAACGACATTGGGCGGGAAAATGGGCATGCCGGAGGAATTTCGGGAAATTCTGGAAAACGACAGAGACAACCGCAGGTTTTCGTTTCGCATATCCTCGAAAAAATATTTTCGATGGGCATGTCGATGGATATTCGGGAAATTTAATACCTTGGATTTTACATCTTATCGAATAAGAGATCATTCAGACCAATTAAGAGCTTTTAAAATTAAAAAAAATGTAGTTAATGTACCCAGATCTTATCCATTAAGATTAAGAGGGTAATTAAGTGCAAACAAACACAGCCTAAGTCTCTAGTTTAATAAAAAAAAATGGGTAAACTGCGGCTAATGTACCCAATGTTTGATTTTCTACGGATTATATACCTAATGTTTATTTTTAGCGGCTAATGTACCCAATGTTTGATCCGTTAGATATTTTTGGGTTTTCCGTCAGTTGACCGTTAGAGAGTTATCCTCCTCTATATGTACACTTTTTGTATTTTTGACATAACTCACTCATTTGTTGTCCAAATTTTATGCACAACCTATGGTTGGAAAGATAAGAGATAGATCTACAACTTTGATGTTTTAAGTTTTGTAAAATAAGTTGTAAACAAATACGAAATTTCAAATATAACGTAAAATTGGACATTAGTTTAATGCAAAATATTTGTTTCGAGCAAATTTTAATATACTTAATGAATTTTTATGATGAAACGTAAAAGAAAAAAGTTGTAGATAAATGTTTTATCTTTCCAACGGGTGTTTATTTATAAATTTTTGACAAAAAATGAGTGAGTTATGCCAAAAATATAAAAGATGTGATGTGAAATAATATTTCATATTTTTGGCATAACTCACTCGTTTTTTATCCAAAATTTATAAATAAACACCCGTTGGAAAGATAAAACATTTATCTACAACTTTTTACTTTTACGTTTCATCATAAAAAGTCATTAAGTATATTAAAATTTGCTCGAAACAAATATTTTGCATTAAACTAATGTCCAGTTTTACGTTGTACTTGAAATTTCGTATTTTTTTAAAACTAATTTTACAAAACTTAAAACATTAAAGTTGTAGATCTATCTCTTATCTTTCCAACCATAGGTCGTGCATAAAATTTGGACAAAAATGAGTGAGTTATGTCAAAAATACGAAAAGTGTACATATAACTCTCTAACGGTCAACTGACGGAAAACCCAAAAAATCTAACGGATCAAACATTGAGTACATTAGCCGTCGAAAAAAAACATTGAGTACATAATCCGCAGAAAATCAAACATTGGGTACATTAGCCGCAGTTTACCCAAAAAAAATATAGCATAATTTAATTCTTTTTCAGTTTAATCATAGACATGATATGCATGTTTTTTGTTGAATAAATTTTAACGGAACATAAAAATTGGACTTTGATACTTATCGGTCTTTGAGTACTATTACTGAAAATATATATATAAAAATATAGTGGTGCATTTAGTTCAAAACTAAGTACTTATGTCATAAATGTCTCTTTAATATACGTGCGTTGTAATGATAATCAGAAGAGTGGCTAGTTGGGAAGTGTCTGTACTTGTCATCTTAGGTTCGGTTCTTTTAAGCAAAAGATGTTTGGTCCAAATTCATGCAAAGTTGTCCCCTATTTCTATAATTAAGTTAGGACTTCATAAATACCAAACAATCTCTAATAAAAAAAAAGGGACTGGAAATAATATTAAGTAAAACAATAGCATAAGCTGCATAACTAAGAAAGTTTAGGTAAAATCTTGAGAAATTATTACGATTTATTAACCTTTTGAGGCTGTGCTTGTGTATGATGTCTATAAATAAAATCGAGAGGTTCATTAATATATGCGTAAAAAAAATAAAAGTTGAAGGACTTGTCTGCACATATATTGGGCACAGATGCCAATAAAAAGTTGCCTAAATTTATTGTGATTGAGAGGAAATGTGAACGAAGTACGTCTCTTTTCTTAATCGTGAAACTCGCAAAGGATTCCTCTACTCCTCTAGTCCTATAACTTTGTTGTTTCATAGAAATAAATGTACATACTTTTATGATGATATATAATTTATGATGATATTTGCGGTAAAAATATAAGGGTAAACTCTGGCTAAAGTACCCAATGTTTGATAAATTTTTATTTATGTACCCAATGTTTTTTTTTACTGGCTAATATACCCAAAGTTAGTTCTGTTAGAAATTTCAGTGTGCTCCGTCTATTTTCGTATTTCACCGTCCACATTCACCACGTGTGGTGCCACACGAGCTGCCATGTCACCCCAACTACCCACGCTGAAAACAGTTTTGCGTCTTCTTCTTCCTCCCTGCGTCCTGTCATTCTTCCACTCTTATTCTTCTCTCTGCATCTCCTTCCTTCAAATGAGGCGAGGCAGCTAATTTTTCTATTACGATAACAACATTTGCATAGTGAAGCGCCAAAGTTGCAAAACCTAGGGTTTCGGACGGCGCAGTGGATAATTTGCACTTAGAAATAGAGCTTGATGGATTAAGATGCATAAAGTTTCCGAGCTTTAGACAGTTCATATTGGCATCAATGGCATTGTTGAACATTCTTGAATGGACATCAGTTGAGCTCCGAAAACAATTTGTGATGGCGGAGCCATTTCCTGGGATTATGCAACTTTAAAAGGTGAAACTTGGGTCAAACCATTTGATTTCGTTTGAGATTTCTTTTCTGATTGCCATGTGAGTGATGATCATGGTTTGACCACATTTTTTTTGCCGTATCCCACCCCATATCAAGTTCCCGATATACTCATCATCGTCAGACACGAGCTTCTTAATACCGGCAGAGTTTGCAATCTCTTTTCTCAGCCTACTAATCTGCTTCTCAGTTAACGAGTGCCACAAGTGGATCAGCTTGGACATCAAACTCGCAACCTCGAAGATCAAAACTCTGATGAAAGCCTTTTCATACGCAGGCTCATTCTTCTTGGGAGTCTTCCAACGGTTGCAGAGAAAGGAAGAAGAAGACGCAGAGAGAAAGAAGGAGAAGATGCAGAGAGGAAAATTTTTAGAGTTTGATTTTGTGTTATTAAATCTGAACCACTCATTTAAAAACTTAATTCAGCCTCTGCCATTGATTGAAATGTTTTATTTACTCTTTATTTTTAACAAATTTTCAGCGTGAGTAGTTTTTGAGGTGACATGGCAGCTTGCGTGGCACCACACGTGGCGAATGTGGACGGTGAAATACAAAAATAGACGGAGCACACGAAAATTTCTAACAGAATTAACTTTGGGTATATTAGCCAGCAAAAAAAAAAAACATTGGGTACATAAATCAAAATTTATCAAACATTGGGTATTTTAGCCAGAGTTTACCCAAAATATAACAAAAAATATAACAGGATATTTGCGGTAATAGCGGTAAAGATTATTATTTATGATGATATTTGCGGTAAAAATATAACAAAAAATCGATTTCTCAATCTATTTTGTTAGTGTAAAAAATTCTCAATTATATAAAAAATTTAGTAAAAATAATTAATACTTTGTTAAAGCGACGACGTACGATTTGTTCATGTTTTTTCCTCTTTTGATCGCTTATGAACTACAAGAGTTTTTAAAAATTGTTTTTAAAATTTGACAACGAACACTAATTTTTCGCACATTAACTAAAACGTATTCAGCAATGCAAAAGCTAAAACATTGTCAATCAATTTTATCCGTAATCACAAAAGGAAAAAAAAATCATAGAAAGAAGCAAAAATGTAGATAGATTATACATTGTCACACGAGACTTTATATTAAGAGGTTTATGAACAAAATTAATTATTTTTTTATCAAAACTTTTACTTATATTGATATTTATGCGGTAAATGTATTTTATTTATGAAATTAAGCTTGTTTGGCCTAATAGTAAATCATCTACAAGACTCATCGAGAGATTATAAGTTCAATCCATTGAGACGCAAGCCAGCAAATAATATTATATTATAAACAATGTTGCTTTAGAAAACAGCGTTGAAGTCAACTCCGTCGTCACTCTCGCCGCTGACTCGTATATATAATATTTAATTAATATAAATATGATGCCAGCAAATTAAAACCTTTGTTTAATTTATTTGAAGATAGATTTGGAGTCTTCCACACTAAATTAACATTTCCACCGTACATCACGTTTGGCCTCTCACAATTAAATAAAATAAAATGTATAGCTTAACACTTCAAGGATTTCAAAATATGATATGCAATCACTTAAAAAATCCATTTTAAATCATTTGAAATTGAATATGGTACAGAAACATTGATTTGGCCATTTGATGAGAGATATTCCTAAATAGTTTAGGTATATTAACATTAATATACAGCCGATGCAACGCAGTATATGGTATAATAACTCATGATGCGTATACATGTATTACATTACATATACAAAAATGTAAAAGGAGAAGATCCAGCGCATTAGGATCAGACTTGCTAGCACATTAAGAGAAGGGCTTCTCGGGTCCGGCCCAGCAGGCTTAAGGCCGTGGCGGCGATGTGATGTCCGGTCAACCCAGCAATAGTCAACTGTTCGGTCGGAGTCCCATGTTCGATGTAGTTGTCCGGCAGAACAATTGGTCTCCACTGCAAAATCGATCAAACAAATGGACTTTAAGTAGAGAATTACCATTTTTCACTGTGACGGTTTTCCACTTATTTTTTCACTTTCAAACTGGAGCGTTGATTTCACCAGCCGGAAAGCTTACCTTGGTTCTCCCATCGAGCCGACCATCGAGCGCAATGAACTGCGCCACGTGGGATCCGAAGCCCCCGATAGAGCCTTCCTCGACCGTTATTACAAAGGCGTGGTTTTCGCAGAGCTCTCGGAGAAGCTTGATGTCTAAGGGCTTGCAGAACCGGGCATCGGCAACGGTGACCTCGATGCCGAGCTCCGCGAGAAGGGATCGAGCCTTGAGGCAGTTTTGAACCATCGAGCCATAACCGAGCAAGGCAATGTCTTTACCCTCTACCAGAATCCTCCCTTTTCCGATCTGTCATAGAAAATTGTTAAAGAATATTCTAGAATTATTTAGAGTATTATATATCTAGAACAATCTAGGTTAGATTCAATTAGAATCACTTAGAATTAGAATTATCTAGAATGCATTTATTACTCTTAGAATAACATAGAAGTAGAATAATCTAGAACTCTTGTACATGTATAAATAGCCTTGTAACCTCAATGAAATATACAACATTTTCCTCTCCAGTTTCTTTGTTAACAAAAATAACCCAGTTAACCTAGTCTCTTTTCCAAAATCCCACACACGGTCATAAGGTTTTGAGAAGATACCGCAATGGGGGCGCCACTCCATATACAATAGTCCGTCCCAATAACCGTGCCCCGAGGATAACGGAAGCAGATTGGACGGTCGTCAACACATGCTGCAGTTGCCACCATGTCAGCGAGCTCATTTTCGTCGGACGGAGCCATGACGATCATATTCGGTAGACACGACATGAACGTTATATCAAATGGTCCACAATGGGTTGCCCCATCGGACCCCACTAATCCTGCACCTGTGATGACAAACCGCACCGGAATTTTCAGGCGATCGACATCATGGACCACCTACGCGGACCCCACGGATTAGACGTTCACGAAATAACTAATTTTACTTCAAATCTCCGCGTTTATATTGCGGGAAAGAAACATTAGAGAAGAACCTGATCGTACGCTCTCTGGAGAAAAGCCGAAGGAATGATGCAAAAAGGCTTCAATCCTCCGCGTGATAAACCGGCAGAAAATGTTACGGCGTGCTGCTCAGCCATGCCCACATCAAAGAATCTATCCGGGAATCTTTCTTGGAATAACTGAAGTGCCGGTTCCATATGCATTCCAGCGTGAACAGCGACGATATCTTTGTCCTTCTCCGCCTCCGTAATCAAAGCTTCAACAAAGCAATCACTATATGTTCGAGACCGAATTTCGGGTACGTTTGAGCCTGTCAAACCCGAGAAGAGAGTTATTAGAACGATTACTGATTAAATGAATGCAACAAAATAAATATGTAAATATCAGAGAGTACTTAAAGAATATCAAGAGTACCATCTGGTTGTCTGCTCGCTTCTTCATTCTTTAATTGCTTATCATCAGATTCGTGATTTTCCTCTGTCATTATGTGAATCAACACGGGACCCGTTGAATCTAGAGATGCCACTTCTTGTAGAACACAAATCAGGTCTAGGACCTTATTTCCGTTTACAGGACCAATATAATACAACCCAAGTTCTTCAAAAAGAGTTGATCCTGGCGGACCAATCATGCCTCGGATATACTCATCCACTTTTGCCGCCCACTGATGAGTACCCGGACCAAACTTTTTAGTCATGCCCTGAAAAACGAAAAGAAAAAAAGAAAAGAAAAAAGAGGTCACTTTTCTCACAATACACTGCATCCGAAGAGCTTATCTATCATCCAAACACGCCGATTTACAGAGTGACCCGAGAGTCAACACAAGAGAATCGATAGATCTCCAATCCCAATTTTGACAAATTGCAAGTAGTAATAAGGAACATCTTATGGCCCCTGATCTTGACCTCGTAGCGGGGCTGTTTCGCTTATGAGCCCCACTCTATCAAGCCTAATCCTCTATCCTAAATGACAATAATTAACATAGTATATATAAATGACAATAATTAACTAAATACCCCAATCATATATACCTTAACAGCTTCTCTAAACTGCCGAAACGATTTGCTTGACTGGAGCTTACTTAGAGTACTCGACAAGGCACTGATAGACATTGTGGGACCCTCACTGCTTTTTGGATGTAAAGAGTGACGAGTGTCGTTCAGAATAACTATCATATTCGAGTCCAAATAACCGGCATTACTCATTGCCTCGTAGGCCTGGCCAGCAGTAGTAGTCCCATTGCTAATAACTGCAACCACGCGTTCCTTCTTTCCTTTCAAATCGCGTGCGATCGCCATACCTGAGATCATATCATCAAGCTCCGATGAAGTTGACTACTCTATGGGTACCAAGAATGACGAGATAAAGACAATATAGAAATCATACCAAGCCCGGCAGAAATACTATTGCACCCATGCCCTGCACCAAAGGGATCGTACTCGCTCTCAGAATGCGAAGTATAACCCGAAAAACCATCGTTTTGGAGAATCGTGTCAACGAGTGGCCGCCTGCCCGTGAGAATTTTATGTGCATATGTCTAGCACAGAAAAGAAACAAAATCAATTGTAGAGATCCCTGACATTGTCTTTCTGTCCCTTAAAAACCCCATACTTTGTAAAACGACTATATCACCCATCCAACTTTGTACATTGTCTTTATTTGGCGCTCCATTTCGTAATTTTTTGTCCGTATTTGCCCTAAGGTACGTGACAAACTAACTGTATCCTGACTTCTACTTATAGGGACAAAAATATAAAGTTATACGATTGATATAGTCATTTTATAAAATGAAGGGTCAAACAAGAAAAATTTAAAGAAAAACGGAATTCATACTTGTTTCCCGACGTCCCACAATATCTTGTCGACGGGAGCGTTGAAAACATGGTGAATTGCGACGGTCAGCTCCACGACGGCCAAACTGGCCTTAAACGATTTCTGCATCTTAGAACCGAAATATTGCAACTCGCAACGGATTTCATTAGCCAGTTGTTCTAGTTCCTGCATATACCAACCTGTAGTGAGTCCGGAAAATGTGAGCTTTGAAGTGCAAAAGCATTCCCAGAGAGATAATCAAACACCTTTGACACTTTACCTTAGCAGACAAATTCTTCATGCTGGTAGGGTTCTCCATCAAATCAAGCATCGGCGTCGCGGTTTTATCCGAGAAAAACCCGTCGTCGTCCGATGTTGAACGAATTCGACTAACCAGTCCCTGCAACAACAGAGATCAGCAATGAAGAACTTCAATTGAACTAAAATATGCAAATGTAACAATCTTATTGCTCTGGTAATCTGCCAAGAACAAACTAGCATAACTATAATTGAAGATAATTACCTTGGACGAGGAGCAAAATCCGATTCTAGAAATTTCTAGATGGATTGGAAAATTGGGACCTGAAATTCCCATTTTCCGTTGCGAAATCCCGAATTTCCAATGCGAATATGCAACGGTGTCCATTACAAACGAAAACGATGATGAACAAAACAAAAACGATCGATTAACTGGAAGGCGAAGGGATCCAATTTTTGCGGTTGTGGAAGAAAATCGATGAAGCTGAAAGGGGACTTCGAAGAAGACGAAAATTCTAGATTGTGGAGTATGAATCTATCAGTGAAAGAGAAAAGGAATCAACAAGAACGAGCATCAAACCGAAACGACACCTTATCTCTGTCGTTTTATAGTGTAAACGTTAGGGCGCTTGGAAGCATTTTCTAAAATAATTTTGTGTTTTAATAAAAGATTCTAGAGGAATATTCCCCTTAAAAACGTGGTTGGTTAATATTTTGAGAAAATATTTTACTAGGCATGTTTTTCATTTTGCTTTTTTAACACTACAAAATAAAAGCGCTATTTTGGTGTTTTCTAATTGATTACTCTCTCTCTGACTCTCGCCTTCTTCCTCGCCCACTCTTTCTTCTTCATAAATTTCTCCATCCTCCATTGTCGGTGCTCACCTCCGACGTTGCTTCACCGGAGTCTGGTCCTTCCTACCGTCGTCTTCACCGGCGCTCAGCTCTGATTTTGTCCTATTATCGCTCGGCGTCGCCTTGTAGTCGTCTTCGCTGGCGTTCAACTCCGTTTCCTTACATTGATGCTCGACTTCAGATCTCCAGTTGAGGTTTGTTTGTTTTTTTGTTTTGTTTTTTCTTTCTAGATCACCAACGCCCTTCGTATTGCAATACATTTGTTCTTTAATTTTTAGAGCTGTTTAATTATTGTACCACTTCTTACCCATGTTTAGAGCTGATAAATTTCTTATCCATTGTTTTTATGCTATTCTGTTTCTTCTTTTGATGTAATATGTGAAATTAGTATTAGATTTACATGTTATTGGAATGTTAATGAACAACTGGGTCTCTAAGAACGAGGCTTTTCTGATTCTTTATTTATTTATTTACTATTTTTTATGTTAAGAATGATGTTCAGTGTGGTAAAAATACTATTTTGTAATGTGTGTTTGAACCAAAGACAAAATTAATTTGATGTAATTTATTCATGGTCTATTTTTTCTTATTTATTTGCATAAATTAATTAGTTTCAATTAATTACTTTTAGTTTTTTTTTATTATTATTAAATCAGTTTTAACAAAAAATTAACCAAACATTGTTTTTAAAAGCAATGAAATTGAGAAACTAGAACATAGGACACATACCGAAGAAGAGAGGATGAAGAGCTACTTTTATTATTATTATTGTTCAATAAAAAGAGATGATATATATACAAAACTTAGAGCGTAGGGTTTTGTTGATGTGCAAATTCGTTCCTTAATCGGAATTTAAGGTCATTAATTAAATTCACGGTTCAATTTATTAATTAAAGCCTTAAGCCATAAATAAAATCGAATATTTATGCAAATGGGTTTGTGAAAAACAAAGCCCAGGAGCTTAAGCATTTAATTGTGTTCAAGCCCAAAAAGAACCAAAAAGCCCACGAGGCAAGAGACCCACCACGAGCAGAAAATGCCCAAAAGAGGTCCGAACAGAGCTTTCCAAGGGAAGAAATCCTGAACAAAGCTCAAAGATCCTACCTCAAGACAAAAACCAACACTTGGTCGAAATCCAAGCATCACACAGATCAAACGATCTGAAGAACCCGAAGCACGTCCCGGGCAGAGATTGTCGCAAAGGGATCCGAGCAGAAGCATACGAAACATCCGAGCACGAGCAGACCAAGTCAACCATCTCAATTCAAACTTCTGAAGCCCGACCAGGAAGATCGCCACGATCCAAATTCAAATCCCACGACGACAAGTCAAAGTCCACCACTACGCAAATCTCTCAGAACGTGGCCCACGTGTCAACTCGATAGCAAGCCGAGCTCCGAACTCGAAGCCACCACCAACGTACACTTCCAAACGGGCAGAAACCAGAAGCCTATAAAAGCAAGGAGACAGCCCCATCATACGCACGCAAGCATTCATCCTGAGAGAAAAGAGTCTGTGAGATTTGTATTTTCAGAGTGTTTTCATCTTTTACTTTCGATCTACCAGAAATTGGCTTGTGGTTTCGGTTGATCATCTTTTCAAAGTAATAAACGTACAGAGGACGTAGTCAACTACCGCATTGGGACGAACCTCTCTAAAAAACCTCGGTGTTCTACTCTTCTTATTTCTTTTGATTTTATTTCTATTGTCACCGTCTAAAGTATTGACGACGCGGAGGTCAGAATCCACAAAAATTCATCAATATCAAATCGAAATCCCATTCACAATTCACATGATTGTTGGTGTGCGAAAACACTTCATCAGGTTTCCTAAACAATAGGGAAAAATCAACTATTCTTATCTCCTAATATATTCTATATGAATATTTACAAAATCAATAGAATAAATAATAGAATAAGAAAATAGATACTATAATAATTATAATATACGCTAACAATTTTCTTTTTTCTTTTCAAAAAACAGTGTAACAAAATAGTAATCAATCACATTTTCAAAACATTTTTATAAAGTTGTTTTGGAAAATTAAAAATGCAAACACAAAACGAAAATACAAAACGCTTCCAAACGTTGATGATGCAGGATTTCATCCTCCCCGAAAAACGACATCGAGGGACAAAACTACACCCATAGACGTAAACGACGTAGGGTCTAAAGAAAGTTGGGCCTCACAACGAACCAGTAGGCCCAATAAGCAACCCAGCACGGTCAGTCTGTCAAGAGTCCACTTCGAAGCCAAGTCAACAAGAGCCAAGTCTTCCCGAAGACCAAGCCCACGAAGACCAAGCCCACGAGGACCAAGCAGCCTTTCCGAAGACTAAGCAGCCCATGATAGCAGGCGTTTTCTCCCTTTATTGACCAAACCCAGAGTCATCCACGTGGAAAGAGATCAAGCATCACGTCGTCGAGACTTTACACGTGGTGGCCTAGGAAGAGGAAAAGGAAAACCAGCTTAATCTACTAGCCGTTACTAAATTCTAGGAAGTAGACGTTGTAATACAGGCTATAAATAAAGCCTGCGAAGTAACTTAAGGCACAATCATCTTGTTCTACGCTTTACACTAGCTTTTCACTCTGTAATCGCTTTGCTATCAATCAAATATACAAGTTCCTTACTATTGTTCAACCTTTTACAAAATTGTCATCTCGCATCTTAATTCACCAAAGTGGATTTTATCTCGGATAGTCAAAATCCATCATCATATTCATCTTAAACAGAGTGTTATCACTTTGTGACAGTTGGTCGTGATTATTCACATCAACAGTTTGGCGCTGTCTGTGGGAAATCTTTATAGATTCCTACCCAACCAAATTCCCAACAAACAAGTAGGCAAATGGCAAGCGGAGGATCCAGCGGAAACCCCTCGGAGCCCGCGGCGGACTATGCCGTAAAAGCCATGTTGAAGACAATCCTCAAACAACTCGAAGAAAGCGCTGAGTCAAGAAAGGATTTCCAAACCAAATTGGAAAACCTCACCCAGAAGCAGTCCCAAATTGAGGGAACATTGACCGAAGCGGTCAGCTCGATGAAAGCCCAATCTTCGACAACACCATGGAAAGATCTCGGACGAGGAAGGACTCTAGATTTTTCCGGAATCCAGGTCACTCCAGGAACGACCGAGGTGGAAAACACCCTGGGCATAACAGATGGGTAAAATCCCACCACGGGCCCACAAGGGCCTGCAGATCGCGGGGTCGCAATCGGCCACATCTCGACCAGACACCCTGACACCGGATTGGGAGCAATCCAATCCAACTATGATGCACCGGGCCAACCCGATGATCTCAGATTCCGAACCCCTACAAGAATGAATCGGAATGCCGAAATGCAAGCCCCCCAGGCGCCAGTACGCCCGGGCTCTGCGCGGATCGGGAACGAAATGACCAATCCTATCCGCATCCGGGATGAGACACCCCTTGTGGCCTGACATGATGCCACTCGCAACGACAAGGACAATCCTTTCGCTTACAATCCCGATTTGCTATTCTCGGCATGGCTCAGAGGACTTGAATCCACGGTGGAAAAGGTGCAGTCCGAGGTGAAAGCAGTGAGCTCAAAAGTTCATCACGCCACCTCGGCGGCTCCAGAAATAGATCACCTGGTTCAAGAATCCACGAGCACACCATTCACCTCGCTGATCACCAACGAGAAAATCAGGGACGTGGGAAGGGTCAACGTCCCGCGTTACGACGGAAAGACCGATCCGAGAGCATATATCCGGGCGTTCTACATCGCGATGGGGAGAGCCGATCTCCAGCCTCACCAACGAGATGCGGGATACTGCCAGATATTCGCCGAGCACCTCATGCAAAATGCACTCGATTGGTTCTCGAGGCTGCAACCAGCCACAATCAGCTCGTTTGATCAGCTGACAACACTTTTCCTGAAGCATTTCTCCATGTTCATCGAGACGGAGACCACGGTGGCGCAGCTATACGCGCTGCAACAAACAAAAGATGAGCCACTGCGGAACTTCATAGCCAGAGTCAAGGACGTGCTATCACATCTTAACGGAGTAAGCG
Source organism: Parietaria judaica (assembly GCA_954871525.1). NCBI lineage: Eukaryota > Viridiplantae > Streptophyta > Magnoliopsida > Rosales > Urticaceae > Parietaria > Parietaria judaica. The sequence goes on from OX940861.1 coordinate 3,205,074, forward strand.
ACGAAACAGCAATTGCGGCCCTGACCGCAGGACTGTGGTATAAATCAAAATTCAGGCAGGATATCTGCGTGAACTGTTATACCTCGATCGAGGACGTAATGCACCGCGGGGGTAATTGGATTCGAGTCGAGGAGGAGCGAGCAGCTCTCGCCGCGAAATTCGACCAAACTCCGGCAACGCCTAAGTTCAACAATCCCCCGAGGCCGCCACGGGACTCCGGCCACAACAGAGGATCCGGGCCTCACCGAGGTAATGCACCCCAACCTAAGCGAAGCAACCTGCCCCCGGGTTACGTAATGAACTCGGAGAAGGGCGAGGTCAACATGGCCCAAGGCGGCGGCACGACAACACAGGCAAATCCGTGGCCAAAAGACCCGAAAGCCTACTGTAAATTCCACAAGGTGTTCGGACACGCAACAGCCCAATACCGCAAGCTACAGATGGCGCTGGCGGAAAAGTTGGAGCGAGGCGAAATGAGCGACCTCGACATCGAGGCCTTGAACCCAAAGTTGCAGGGAAGCGTAAGCCCGGATGGCGACCCGGCAACCTCGAAGAAGAGGAAGCACAAGAAGAACCGAGCTCCCCAATCTGGGGAAGTCCCCGACACCCCATTCGAAAAGAAGGGGAAGCAGGTCAACGAGGTCGAAGACGACGGCCAAGAGAAAACGTCCCAGGTCATCAACGTGAGAATGGGAGGATCTCAGTATTGCAAGCCCTCGGTTAACTCGATCAAAGCCCACCAGCGGAAGCTCCAATCAGACGCACCCCGCCAAATTTTCCAGGGGCCCGAAGCCCTCATCACGTTTAAGGAGAGCGAAGCTCGGGAGCTCCCAGGACCACACGACGATGCGTTAGTCATAACTCTCAACATCGCAAACTGGGAAACCAAAAGGATTCTCATCGATAACGGAAGTTCCGCAGACGTAGTTTTCCTATCAACCCTGAGCCAGATGAAAATAAGGCCCGAGGACATTAACAGGGAAACAGTGCCTCTCACCGGGTTTAGCGGCCACTCCGTCAACACCGTCGGAGAGATCAAACTCCCCGTAATGGCAGGAGGCGTGAACGTTACAACCAAGTTCCTAATCATAGACTGCCCATCGCCCTACAATGCGATCCTAGGAAGACCATGGCTGCACGCCATGAGAGCAGTACCCTCGACGTATCACCAAAGTTTACAATTCCCGAGCGACGAAGGGATCAAAGAGATCCGAGGTGATCAGGCCATGTCGCGGAGTTGCTACATGAACAGCTTTTTGCTTGCCAAGCAAAGCACAGTAAATCAAGCATAGCAATTACAGCATCCCCATATAAACGAGGTGAAAAACACCTCGGAAGAAGAAAACGAGTCCCCAACAGTCGAGATGGTGCGACAAGTCCCCATTGACGACAAAAACCCCGAAAACACCGTTGATATCGGGAGCGAATTGAAGGGCGAAACATTCAAACGACTCATCAAGTTCTTGAAAAAGAACAAAGAATGCTTCGCCTGGTCCCACGAAGACATGCCAGGGATCAGTCTGGAAATCATCTCGCATCAACTCAACGTTGACCCAAGTTTCAAACCGATCAAGCAAAAGAGAAGAAAGCTAGCCCCAGACCGCTCCAAAGCAGTGAATGAGGAGGTCGAAAGGCTACTCAAGACGGGATCGATCCGCGAGGTAAGATACCCAGACTGGCTGGCAAATACAGTCGTGGTCAAGAAAAAGAACGGAAAATGGAGAGTATGCATCGATTTTACCGACCTAAACAAGGCATGCCCTAAGGACAGCTTCCCACTCCCGCACATCGACAGACTTGTCGAGGCAACATGCGGGCACGAGCTGCTTTCTTTCATGGACGCCTTCTCTGGTTATAATCAGATTCTGATGCATCCAGACGACCAAGAAAAAAACTTCGTTCATATCTGAACGGGGAATCTATTGCTACAAAGTAATGCCCTTCGGGCTGAAAAACGCAGGGGCTACCTACCAAAGACTTGTGAACAAAATGTTCTCGAATTTTCTCGGCAAAACCATGGAAGTATACATAGACGACATGTTGGTCAAATCAAAACGCTCGGAAGATCACATCGCCCACCTCGAACAATGCTTCGAGATGCTGAAAAAGTATCAAATGAAGCTGAACCCCTCTAAATGTTCATTCGGGGTGTCGTCAGGAAAGTTCTTAGGATACCTCGTCACACAACGTGGCATAGAGGAAAATCCAGACCAGATTAACGCACTGTTGAAGATGCCATCACCTCGCTGCGTGAAAGAGGTTCAAAGGCTCACGGGGCGGATCGCGGCACTAAACCGATTCATCTCGCGATCGACCGACAAATGCCTTCCCTTCTACAAAATGCTGAAGGGAAATAAAAAATTTGAGTGGACGAACGAATGCGAACAAGCTTTCAAAGAATTAAAAAAGTATTTGTCTACCCCACCAATACTGGTAAGCCCGATCATCAGCGAACCACTCTTAGTCTACCTCGCAATAACAGCCTACGCGGTAAGCAGCGTACTTGTCAGAGAAGACCGAGGTGATCAGAAGCCCATCTTCTACACCAGTAAGTCACTAGAGGACGCAGAAACCCGATATCCTACCATGGAAAAGGTGGCACTCGCCCTCATCACGGCGGCAAGAAAGTTGAGACCGTATTTTCAAGCACACACCATCGTGGTAATGACGCTACAGCCACTACGATCGGTGCTACACAGTCCAAACCAATCCGGGAGGTTGACCAAATGGGCAATAGAACTCAGTGAGTTCGACATCGAATACAAAATAAGGACGTGCGCTAAATCGCAAGTCCTAGCTGATATCGCTGTAGAACTTAACACCGAGAAACCCGAAGGCGAGTCAGCCGACGAAGCATGGACAGTGAAAGTAGACGGATCGTCAAACCAAAACAGATCAGGCGTAGGAATCCACCTCGTAACTCCAAATGGCGAGGTGATAGAACAGTCCTTCCGCCTCAATTTCAAGGCGTCAAACAACGAAGCCGAATACGAAGCCTTAATCGCCGGCCTCAAGCTGGCACGGGCGGTGGGAGCACGAAACGTCAAAGTTTACTCCGATTCGAAGTTGGTCACAAGCCAGATAGCGGGGGAATACGAGGCAAAAGACCAAAGAATGAGTGCCTACCTAACCGTGGTAAACCAACTGATCAAAATGTTCGAAAAGGTCGAGATAGACCAGATCCCGAGAAGCGAGAACGCACAGGCCGACGCACTGGCAGGTTTGGCATCCACCTCGGACCCCGAAGTGAAACGCATCATCCCGGTAGAAACAATAGATGCACCAAGCATCGACTTAACAGTGCACAACATCAAACTCAGCCCGGAAGACTGGAGGACTCCAGTAATCAAATTCCTACGAAGTGACGAAACACCTCGGGATCGGCAAGAGGCCAGAAAATTGAGGGCCAAAAGCTCAAGATTCTGCCTAATAAACGACACGCTTTACAAATGAAGCTTCAGCGGACCATACCTCAAATGCTTGGGGGAAGATGAAGCGAAGAATGTCATCCACGAAGTGCACGAAGGAAGCTGCGGAAACCATTCCGGAGGAAGATCCTTGGCTAACAAAATCAAAAGACAAGGGTTCTTCTGGCCCACAATACTGAAGGATAGCGAATTACACGTACGAAAATGCGATGCATGTCAAAGGCACGCGCCTACAATTAGGCAACCCGCACTAAAATTGTCTTCCGTCACGGTGCCATACCCATTCATAAAATGGTCGATGGATATCGTCGGACCAATGCCGGCAACAAAAAGGATTAATAAGGTTCTTACTAATAGCAACCGACTACTTCACAAAATGGGTAGAGGCCAAGGCCTATGCACACATAAAGTATGTAAACGCGGAAAATTTCGTGTGGAAAAACATAATCTGCAGATACGGGCTCCCGAAGGAGATCATTGCAGATAACGGGCCGCAATTCATCTCAAGCAGGTTTAAAAATTTCTACGCCACACAAGGAATCTCTCTCAACACCTCGACCCCGAGATACCCACAAGGAAACGGACACTCCGAGGTAGCAAACCGGACGATAATCGACGGGATCAAAATGAGGTTAGATAGCAAGAAAGGGACATGGCCCGAAGAATTAAACGGGGTACTCTGAGCATACCGAACCACACTTCGCCGAGCCACTGGGGAAACACCCTTCGCGTTGGTATACGGATCCGAGGCAATGGTACCAGCCGAAGCAGAATCCTTAAGCCTAAGACGAGAATTTTGTCCAGATCAACCGGACGAAAACGAAAAAATGTTAAAAGACCAACTCGATTACATCGAAGAACGAAGAGAAAGAGCTTTGAGTAGGATCGTCAACTACCAAAGGGTGATTGAAAGATACTACAACTCGAAAGTTCGACCTCGTTCGTTCAAAGTAGGAGACTTGGTACTTCGCAAGGTGTTTCAAAACACCTCTGAATTAAACGCTGGAAAGCTGGGGATAAACTGGGAAGGACCATACATCGTGTCGGAAATAGTGAAACCCGGTGTGTACAGACTCATTAATTCGGACGGACTAAAAGTCCTCCGAAGTTGGAACACCCAACACCTAAAAAGGTATTATTCTTAGTAGAATAAATATCACCTCGAACTACGTAGTGGCTTGATCCTGGTAAACTTGGGTACGTAGGCAGCCTCCCGCAGGCACAACCCAATTTCTCCTAACTTCAATAAATCACTTTGATCAATCCTACTCTTCTTTGCTAGTAATCCCCCCGGGGTGGGAGCATGGGAACGACCCAGCTCTCGCCACTTGAGAGCAACATCGAAGCTCGCAAGGACGAGGAAAAGTGCTCACAAACATATAAAAGCACCTCGAGTCATACGAACACATCGAGAAAACACCTCTTCCTAGCCTATATATCTCGGCCGCACAAACACCCAAAAATCTCCTTGGATTCGATTTCGAAATAAGGCTCACTTTCACACCCCGACGTGAAAGCAACCCGAAAAGAAAACATCCACGGGATCGATTAACCGGGTTGCGCGGGAATATACGCAGACCAAATACCGGGACACGCAAAGCAAGCAAAGAAGCAAGTAAAGGATGACGAAACAAAAATTTATTGAAAGGGAAACATAGAGTTCCAACAGCAAAAGTCACCTCGACAAAACGAAGTGACAACATCCAGGTCGGACTCCCGACCAAAAAAGATGCGTAAATCCCAAAAGGAAACCTAAAGTACCCAAGTTGGACTCCCAACCATAAAAGGTGCGGATTGTCATAAACATGGCAGAAATTGAAACAGAAAGACAAAAACGAAAAAGGGGAAACCCCCCGAGCTGATTAATTCTCCTCGTCGATGTCGGCCTTACGATCCCCGGTCTCCTCCTCCTCCAAGTCGTCGCCCATAACCTCGTCCTCGCCTAGCCCGACGCCTAAAGTATCCTCCGCGCCAACGGTAGCTTCGGGAGCCTCTTCTTGATTCTCTTCGACGGTGAGAGCGGGGTCGCGGCGCGCGTCCGAGATGGCGCCAGGGCGAGACGAAGTGGGGCTTGAAGCCGGAGAGGGCCCGAAACCGACGGCACGAGGCGGAACACCACCTGGGAAATGAAACCCATCATAAGCACTCTAGCAAAGACTCCTACACATGTAGCGGCTCTGAAAACACCACGAAGGAGATTCGGGCATTTACCTTGAGATCCTTCAGCCGAGGTGAACTTGGCGAGCTGGAGCCCAAGCTTAGCAATGGTATCGTTGCGACGTTCGATCTTTTTGTTGAGCTTCTCGGAGGTCTTCTGCACGACAAGGCGAGTCGCCGAGACCACCTCACTCTTCGCTTCTTGAAGCTCCTCTGTTGCTTTCAGCAATCCCTCCCGAGCCGTCTTCAAGCTCCGTTCTAGAGCTTCTACCCTGGCCACTTCGGCCCGAAGCGACGATACTTCATCCTGGAGGGCACGACACTTGCCGCGTTCTTCGGAAACCTGAGCCTGCAACTTCTCAGCCGTCTCCTTCTGAAAGTCGGCATCTAACCTCAAAGAATACAGACACTCCTCGACCTTTCGAAGCTTCCCCTGGGCGTCCCGTACCTCCTTCTCCCGAATAGCAAGCTAGGTCTCGGTCTCCTTTAGGCGCCCATCAGACCCCGCTTCGTTGAGTTCGAGCTTCAAGGCCGCAACGTCCTTCTCATAGACGAGAACCAACTCGTTCATCGCAGTAAGAAACTGCAACCAAGAAATACGAGGTGATAAATACCTCGGAAAATTTATATCCCTGTAAAAATAACCACCGGGATTACCTTCACCCCGTTATGTGCCGCCTTCTCGTATTCCCTACCACGCGCCAGTGAAAGCACATCGAGAGGATTACCTCGGCGGACCGAACTCGCAACAAAGCGTGAAGAGGCCCGAGGAGAATCGACAAGAGAATGGGAACTCGCGAAATCAATTGAGATGGTCTGGACCCCCTGACGATCCCCGGATCCAGAACGGCTACTGCTTCCTTCGCGAACCGCCGGGGCCTTCAGCTTCTCATCCTGCCGACGCAGGGGCGGAGCATACCCCTGGGGGTTTGACCGCGTGCGAGGCGCTTGACGTTCCGGAATCACCTTGCCCCTCTTGGATGGAGCAACATTCACCTCGGCGCGATCGGGGGAATGATCACGCTTGTCCGACCGAGGCACAACGTCACTCGACGACCTCGTGGAAATGACTTTCCCTTCAATGCCCGCTTCAGAACGTGCCTTGGCATCAGGCACCACCTCACTCTCCACCTTGACCCGCCGAGACGACTGAGCCTCTTGCGCTTTCGCCACCAACGACTCTAACGCCATATCTTCGGGAGTCTCATCGGTCCCAGAAGAAACGTGGAGAACGAGCGGGGTGGGGTCCTTACGATGATTGGGAGATGAGTGTTGGCTGCTCGATGGACTCCTCGGGCGCTGCGAAACAAAGAAAACGAGGTGAAAAACGCACCTCGATCACATCGGTGAAAAACCTTGCGAGGTGAAAAAGAACCTACCAAAGGCGGATAGAGGAGGAACTGAGAACACTTGACCTACGTCGGTCCGGAATTTCCAGTACCCAGAGGCCCGAATCCTGCTGACTGGAAAATCGTTCCAATCCACCCCGTTTTTTGGGGCCAGAATCTTCTTGAGCCCTCTGAACCTCTGATCAGCCTCCGGTACCACAATCTTGGTCACTGAAAGGCAAAAATGATTCGACAGTCAGAGAGGAAAAAGACAAAAATGACAAGAATTAAAGGCACCAAGGTAAGCCTTCAAAGCCCACCAGGGCCAGAACTCCATCTCGGAGGCTTCAGCGCCTCAGGTCGAACATCTCTGAGGAAGAAAAACCTCTCCGTCCACCCTCCTCGCACGTCGGGAGTCCCTTTGAGGATTCTTCCCATCCTCCCATTCAAGAAGAACCTCCCCGAAGACTTCCCAGCGCTCTTGGGGTAATAAAAACGAACAAGGTCCTCAACAGTGAGGACCGCCCTGTTCTCCCGTGACATGACCCCTAGAGCCACGAGATTCCGGTAGGCGTTTGGGACCAACTGCCCAGGAGCCAAGCCGATGTGCTGGAGAAACTCGACGATCAAGTCGGGAAGGGGAAACTCAACCCCGGCTTCAAAGAAAGCCTCGTAAACGCACGACCACCCTGGTCTCTCGTCAAAAGCTCGATCTAACGGGCCCGGAGCCTCCGTCTCAACGAAATCAGGAACATTGTATAGGCTCCGGAGTTCGCGAAGATAGGTCGGAGTAATCACCGAGAGAGAGCCATCAGCCTGGAAGGAGTCGCTCTTCGAACCAGAGGCAGACATTTCTTCGTGGTGTAGAGAGAAAAAGAAGAGGAAAAATGCGAAGGAAATAAAGAAGAAAAGAGTTTATAAACTCACCTCTGCTAAACCGCCTCTTGAAAACCACTCTCCACGATCTTCAAAAACTGCCACAATCATGGCATCGAAGCCGAAGGGGCTAAATAGGCCCCATCACCTCCGAAATAGGTGTGTCAGCCTCAAACCCTGATAATCAAGACCATTGTCAAATCAAAGTCTTGATTGGCTCAAGGCTCGGCGCAAGAAACCGAAAGGGAAAAAAGGCATACGCTAGGCCAATCCAAGCATGCCACATACACAGCCCATGCAAAACCCTAAAAACACCTCCCACGAATTGATTCAGTCCGTAACTGCACAATTTAAATTTTCATACTTGAAAGAGCAAGGATCGCGCCAAAAGGAAGTTAACATTTGCTTCGGAAAAAAAAAATTCGATGGCAAAAATACCTCAAGTCTCCACATCCTTTGCGTTTAGATGAAAATAATCCCCCATCAACGACACAATAGTTCACCAAGTGACAATCACTTAATGAACTGGGGGGGCTCACTGATGATGCAGGATTTCATCCTCCCCGAAAAACGACATCGAGGGACAAAACTACACCCATAGACGTAAACGACGTAGGGTATAAAGAAAGTTGGGCCTCACAACGAACCAGTAGGCCCAATAAGCAACCCAGCACGGTCAGTCTGTCAAGAGTCCACTTCGAAGCCAAGTCAACAAGAGCCAAGTCTTCCCGAAGACCAAGCCCACGAGGACTAGGCAGCCTTTCCGAAGACTAAGCAGCCCAGGATATCAGGCGTTTTCTCCCTTTATTGACCAAACCCAGAGTCCTCCACGTGGAAAGAGATCAAGCATCACGTCGTCGAGACTTTACACGTGGTGGCCTAGGAAGAGGAAAAGGAGAACCAGCTTAATCTACTAGCCGTTACTAAATTCTAGGAAGTAGACGTTGTAATACAGGCTATAAATAAAGTCTGCGAAGTAACTTAAGGCACAATCATCTTGTTCTACGCTTTACACTAGCTTTTCACTCTGTAATCGCTTTGCTATCAATCAAATATACAAGTTCCTTACTATTGTTCAACCTTTTACAAAATTGTCATCTCGCATCTTAATTCACCAAAGTGGATTTTATCTCGGATAGTCAAAATCCATCATCATATTCATCTTAAACAGAGTGTTATCACTTTGTGACAGTTGGTCGTGATTATTCACATCAACAAACGCTACCTTTTTATCTTGTCGTTCGTTTTCTATCTCGTGAGCTCATTGCGATAATTAATTTACTTTTAGGCTATTTTGCGATAATCAATTTCATTACCGATTTCGAAGTGCTACAAATTTTATGGTCTTCATTTTTAAGTACGGGATGTTGTCTTCAACCGATCTCGAAGTTGAAAAACGAGAACAATGTTTATAATTAAATTAAAATAGAAGTTAGAAATGCAACAAACGACATTGAAATGTAATTGATTGAACACGAGGCATTGCAAGATTATGTTCAACAAGATTTCAGAAACCGCTACAGAAATGAACCACAACAAATATTCCTAGAAACGACAGAAATTAAAAAAAAAATACGACAGTATAATTCGGAACAACAATGTATTTATTACTCAAGATTCAACAAAAACGACATTGAAAAAACGAGCATTCACTGTTTGTTGCGTACTTTTATGGAAATTAAAACGTGCGGAAAACACATAAGGGTATTTTCGGCATAAAAACCATATCCAACCAACCATATCCAGTTGGGACCGATAATAAAGTACATATTTTTAAAGTAAAAGTCTAGTGGCTTCTTAGTAATATAACGCAAATCAGAAGGGTATTTTCGGCACGAGCCTGGAAATAAATAACCCCATCGATCTCTCTCTCTCCTCTCGACCCCTCGAAATCCCAAACCGCCATTGAAACGCCTCCTTCGCTTTCCTTCAGCGACCGCTCGATCGAGCCTCTGAATCTCCGGCGACAATGTCCGGGAAAGGTGCCAAGGGCTTAACCACGGGGAAGAGCCCGGCCGGGAGCAAGGACAAGGACAAGGACAAGAAGAAGCCAATCTCTCGCTCCTCTCGCGCTGGCCTTCAGGTCTCTCTCTCTCTCTCTCTCTCCTTCTCCTCCGTCCACTATCTTGTTCGTATCGCCTCGTGTCTGGTTTCGCCTGATTTGATTCACTCTCATGGTTAGGGTTTCGTTCTCGTTTTCATCGAATGAGTTGAAATTCGTTTGATCTGCTTTTCGTTCTCGTTTTTCCCGCGTATTTTCGCGCTGAATTAGAATTTAAGTAGTTTCTGCTCTGATCTGTTGTTGCTTGCTTGCATACTCTTGTTTGATCGATCATCGAAGAACAGTTTGGGAATTTAGATTGGAAGAGATTAAGATAGAATTATTTGTTGTTGGATTGTTAATGTTTGATTATATGAACTTGGAGTATATTTCTGGGCTCTTAATTTATGATTTCTGGGGATCGAGATTCTGAGAGCTTATGGTATTGTCTACAGTGAATCCTAGTAGAATGGCGCAAATAATAATAAGGAAGAAAAACTTGGGGAATTTGAGCTCAAGCGTTTGAATTCCGAAACTGTAATGATCGGAATTCAAATTATTGTTTGGACCAATGTTGTGAATAACGTATTTAAGCCTCGAGGCGTTTTCTCGCCTTGCCTCAAGGCGTATAGCCTTGAGGCGTTCCAGGCGTAAGCCTTGATAAATACTTTATAATTATTTAAAAATAAGATAGATAAATTTTTTTTTTTTGAATAAAGCATAATCCAAACACTTACTTAAAAATTCAAAAACTTAAAGACTCAAAACCTTAATGACTTAAAGACTTAAAAACTCAGAACTCAGAGGAATGAGGAGAGAGGCAAAGCAGAGGACGGTCACGATTTGTTTTTAATATGATATTTATATAGTAGAGATTTGTTTTTAATTTGATATGATACGTATTACATAGCATTAAAATAGGTAACCATATCCTGAATATTAGGTTATTAAATAAAAAAAATATGAAATAGTATAAAACGTATTTTGAAGATATGAAAAAGATCTGAAAAAAAAAATCACAAAATATAATTTTAAGCCTCGAGGCGTAGCCTCAAGGCGTAAAAATCACGACTGAGGCGTAAGCCGAGGCGTACGCCTCGGTCTTTCCTTTCAAGGCGTAAGCCTCGTTGCGAAACCACCCTCTGCCTCACTGAGGCGCGCCTCAATATCGTTTTTCTCAACACTGGTTTGGACACAAGGGAAATTATAGAAGTTTGTTTAGTTGGAAAAACTCTTGAGACTGCGTAAATTGATAGCATCATAGAGGAATTTCATTTGGTTCATCCGAATATCCCGGATGGACTTTGTACCTTCCCGGGATGATGAGAATCTCTTTACAATTTTGGAAGTGAGAGATGTTCAACGATGATAAACTTAGCATTTGCATAAAATAGGTATTCTAGTGAGTAGGTGTATAATGAGTGGATTTTTCCCGAGTCCGAGTAGTGTTTTTAGTCTCGATACATACGGCTAGCGATAGCTTTTGACTTAATTTGTCTTTTGTATAGCTTTTGACAACAACAAAAAAAAATGATGTGTTTTTAGTCTCGAACTAGCTCTATATTTGGTTGTTGAGTTATTTCAAGAGTAATTTCTGAATAGTAATGCACGAACGACTCTCGGTCTGTAATTATATTTTATTTCCGAATCGTCATTGCAGTTTCCTGTTGGAAGAATCCACCGCCTCTTGAAATCTCGGGCGACAGCGAACGGGAGAGTGGGTGCAACGGCTGCAGTGTACTCTGCTGCTATACTGGAGTATCTGACTGCCGAAGTGTTGGAGCTGGCCGGTAACGCGAGCAAGGATCTGAAGGTGAAGCGTATCACTCCGAGGCATCTGCAGCTGGCGATCAGAGGAGACGAGGAGCTCGACACCCTCATCAAGGGCACGATAGCCGGTGGCGGTGTCATTCCGCACATCCACAAGTCGCTGATTAACAAATCCTCGAAAGAGTGATTAAATATATAAATATTAATTCTGGTCTGGTAAGTATGAGAGAGAGTGTGTACATTTTGGCTGATATCCTATTGATTGTTGACTTGGTTGGACTGCGATCACTGAAGGCTTCTCTCTTGCTATGTTTTGACTGATTTGTTAGTGCTCTTAATTATTGTCTCTTTTTCCATCTTTTCTTAACATCTTTAACTACTTCTTGATAAAACCCAACTTAAATTTGTCCTCACAATTAGTTTAAATGCGGCATATGTTCTAAGTTATTATTATTGGTGCACTTGTGAAGATCTTAAATTACTTATTGAGAACGGCTAATCAATTTGGATTGGTAGATCGAGATCCGATGATCTAGAGTTATTTAAAATTTTGAAATGCGATGGTCGGAGTTCTAATTTCGGAGAAAACCCAAATCAGTTTCGGGTTATTTTTTTCCCTCTAAAATTTGAAGCTTAGAAAACGGGATTGTAGTATACGAGTCAAGACTCGAGTGTGAATAAAGTTTGGACAAGAAAACTAATCAATGCCCCTGGATTGTTTACAAAACCATAAGAAAAAAACCAGTTCACCAACACCCGATATTGCTGTTGGTTTCTCCGGTCAGATTCGTAGAACGGAGACCTTTGGAACGTCGACAGGAAAGTTGTCGATCTCATCCATCCACGGACCCTTTTCCTCGGCGGGATCGATGGTCCTCAGCGCCTTCCAGACAGCGCTGTTGCACTTGAACCCTGACCCGAATGCGATCTGCCACATCCTCTCGCCCTTCCCGATCCGTCCCTTCGCCTCCGCGTACGCCAGCTCGTACCACAGCGAGCTGCTCGACGTGTTGCCAAAGCGGTGCAGCGTCATCCGCGACGGCTCCATGTGCCACTCTGAGAGCTGCAGATTCTTCTCCAGCTCGTCCAGCACGGCCCTTCCGCCCGCATGGATGCAGAAATGCTCAAACGCGAGTTTGAAATCGGGGATGTACGGCTTCAGCTTCATCTTCAGGAGCCGCCGCCCGACCAGCGTGGCGAAGAACAGAAGCTGCTCGGACATTGGCAGCACGAGCGGGCCCAGCGTCGTGATGTTCGTCTTCAGCGCATCACCAGCCACCGCCATTAGCTCTTTCGATAACGACACGCCGATCTTCCCGTCCCCGTCCTCTCTCTGCGTGACGCACGAGAAGCACTTGTCATCCGACCCCTTGTGGGTCCGCACTGTGTGAACAAGCTGGTACTTGGACCGCCTTCTGTCGGCTCTCCGGTTCGACAGCAAAATGGCGGCGCCGCCCATTCGGAACAGGCAATTCGACACCAGCATCGAGCGGTCGTTCCCGACGTACCAGTTCAGCGTGATGTTCTCCGTGCTCACGACGAGCGCGTACGAATTCGGGTGCACTTGGAGAAGATCCTTCGCTAGATCGATCGAGATCAAGCCCGCGCTGCAGCCCATTCCGCCGAGATTATAACTCAAAATGTTCCCCCTGAGCTTGTAGTGATTGACGATCATGGCAGAGAGCGACGGAGTCGGGTTAAAGAGGCTGCAATTCACGACCAAAACTCCGACATCTTTTGCCCTCACGCGCGTCTTAGCTAAGAGCTCGTCGAGCGCGCCGAACATGACGGCCTCGGCCTCTCTCCGTGCCTCAGCCATGCAGGGGTTGGGCGGGATGCTCAGGACAGGCTCGGGCAGGTGCGTGCACTCCCCGAGGCCTGAGCGCTCGAGGATCTTGCGCTGGAACTCGAGATTCTGCTCGGTGAATGTCCCAGTGAGGACAGACCGGTCCATGAAGATCTGGCGCGTGCACTGGCGCACCGCCTTGGGCTTGTAGCAGGCGAAGTCGACGAGGAAGACGGCGCGCGGGCGGGTGAGGAAGTAGAGGCTGCAGAGGAACACGAGAAGCGCGGAGCAGAAGAGCACGGACACGAGGTTGAACCGCAGGTGGTCCCACATGTCGTTAACGTCTTCGAGGGACAGCGTTGACAGCTGGGCGGCGGCGGCAGCCGCGAGAGGGACGAGGAGAAGGTACATTGCGTGGCTGATGAGGTGGTGGTAGCCCAGCTTCACGTACTTGAGCTTCACCGATTGCTTGAAGTCAGGAGCTTGCGTCAATGGTGAAGTGGCTGGGATTGAGTCCGACATGTTCGAAGGAAGAATCGGTGAAGTGGGGTTTGGTCGGAAAGGTCAGATTGATGAGAGAAAGAGATAAGTTTTTCCTGCAAAAAAAAAGAAAAAAAAAAAGTCATTTCTTTATCTATATTATAGGATTGGTGTGGTAGATGGGATCTGATTTAAAGCTTTTATTCTTCAATATTTATTAACAAAACAATGGTGGATAAAGCCAACATTTTATGAATGAGAGTGAGAACATGCATTGCAGAGAGACCTTAGCTGATATGAACTCGTCATGATGATGATCATGATGATTCACATAGGAGTGTTGGTGTGTCACTTGGCTGATAATCAAAAGTAATAAAAAAGACAAAACATCACCTCGCTCGCATTGAAAAGCTAAGGTGACGAGTCAATTTCCATCCCAAAACCAGATATTCTTTTTTTCTTTTTAGGGCGTTGGGAGTATAAATTTAATAATAAGTAATAACCAGTAGTAAGTATATAATAAATAATAATATACTTTTTATTTTATATATAACAATAAATACCGTATTTGGAAAAAGTATCGAGCCATATAATAAAATGTAATGTTTATAATTTCTCAAAAAAATTATTGGATAGTTAGCATTCGTTGAGTGTTGTATTTTTATTTTGTGTTATCATTTTTAATTTTCTTAAATCATTTTACATATATGTTTTAAAAATGTGTTTCGTTAGATTTTATGTCTTATGACTTATTTTTTTAAAATGGAGAGAGAAAGAGAAGAAGAAAGACTTAAATAAATCTATATATATATATAAAAGGAAAAAGCCAAGAATCTATATATCCTTAAAAGGAAAATCTATCCACAATAAATTAGTGGTCTAAAAAGCCAAGAATTTGAGAATCCTCAAATTCTAAATTTTTCATTTTTTTAATGCAATTTTTACACTACAATCACTTCATGAGGTGCATGAATTAAATATAAAAAATGTCATTTATATTAAACGTTTTGAGTTTTTACACTACACCATAATCACTTCATAAGGCGCATGAATGAAATATAAATGCCATTTATATTAAACGTTTTGTTATAATTATTCATGATGAGCCATTGCATGATAATTATACACGTTTTTTTTAAAGTGCATACGAAGAGACTCTATTAGACCTGCACATTGAGTGATTTTGGTCTCTCTCTATATATAATTTTTTTTGCTATCAATCGACCGGTTCCAACTTCCAAATCAATCATCATTTACTCTCTTTAAACCATTCAGCAACGGTGGCTCTCCCTGGCACTCGCACAGATACTTTCTACACCATCTTCGAGTTCTGTTTGATCGTGAATTTGAGCACCATGATCATGTAAAGATTGTCCTCTGTGGTAAAAATCCATGTGTTCTGTATTTTTGTTTTTAAAAATTTTATTCGTATCTATTTTCTTAACATTTGTATAGAGAGATTTCATTCGACTTGCTGCCACGTTCTTCAAGAATGGTGAGTTTATCATCTATTTCGGCTTGAAGTTAATTAATTGTTTTCATGGTCGATAATTTTCGTTTTACTTCGTGTTCAACTTCAAAAAAAAAAAAAAAAACAGATTTTTAGTGACTCATTATGTGTTTATTTTTTCCCTATTGTAATTCAGGAAAATGTTCGGATGTGCTGAATGGCGGGTAAGCTTTATGTTTCATAAGGGTTTAAGATAATATTCGGTGCATTGTCTTCTTCTTCTTTTTTTTAAAGCAAGTTTCTAGATACAATTTTATTTTTGACAAATCGAGTGATATAAACTCTTTTTTTTTTTTTTTTCATATGTCATTTAAAATCTTTCTTGCAAGCATACGAAGCTTGGTCGTTAACATAGATTTTCTATTTTTTTCAAATTAAAACTTAGTGACTCATTCAATGGCAATGCATACACACGTTAAATGGCTAATTATTCATAACTGATATTTACTTCCTTGAACTTTTTATTATGAGAGTTATATGAAGTTATCAACTTCAATTATTGGTATAGGAAGATATTAATCATAATGGTCAACAGATAACAATAAATAGTTTTATCTCTGGGTATTTATTTTAAAAGAATCTTCAGCGTGAATGGTATGAGATATTGAAAGGAATATGTATATATATATATATATATATATATATATATATTGTAAGTGGTAAGAGATCTTGAACCGGTTAAGAGATCTTGAAAGGCCTCTGTAAATTTATTTATATGCATTTATTTGTCCAGTATAAACGTTACAGTTCCCTTCATATGTTTTATCTATATAATAATAATAATAATAATAATAATAACAACAACAACAACGTACATACCATGCATTTGTAATAATATTTTCCTTTTTCTAAATCTTCACAGTTTTATATATATATATATGCAATATCAATATAGATTTTGTTTCATACGAACGTTTATATAATCTTCCTTTTATATGTCTTACATCGATGACATACGTATATTTACATGTACATGCATATGCATTACAATTGCTTTTTTCTCTTTACAATTTCAATATCTCTACCAAAGCTTTCAGTTCAATCTTCTGCTTCTCCGGCCTTTATTTCTTCGCTGGACTTGGTAAGTATCTATTGGATGAAAATATTCCATATCTATTGGATGAAAATATTACAGAAGGTACTAATTTTTTCAAACCTTCGGATAATTTTTAGTTTAATTACAACATTCTTTAGAAATTTTCGACCAATGTAGTTGATGACAGTAAACTTAACAAATTTTGCGTTTTTTTTTTCTTAACAGTTAACATGTTAATAATGGCGCGCACAAGGTACTGTTTTTTTATAATTTTTTTTTATTTATGTAGATATTCGGATGGTTTTTAATTTAATTACTATATTCTTTGAGAAACTTTCAACCAAAATAGATGATGACAATTAATTTAACAAATTTTACTTTTTTGGTTTATTATTTTTCGCTTAATAGTTGCGATTTACAAGGTTTCTCTATATATTTTCAGTGTAGCACCACCTACGTTGACGTCATCATTCACGTGGTTATCTTCTCTCTCTATTTTTTTCTCTCTTCATGTACCTCACAAAGTTTTTTATTTTTACGATTTTCTGTCTTTTTTATTATTCTTTAAATATGAATATCAATATATTTATATAAAATATTACCATGAATATTATCAAATGACTCTTACCTTCAAGACTTTGAAGCCTCTTCCTCCCACACAGCTGGGGAGATATGTGTGAGAGGGCCTAATATGATGCAAGGGAAGTCCTCAAAAAAATTCATTGTAAGGCCAAGATGCCGATGCTGAGAAGACCAAGGCCGTTGATGTTAAGAGCACGGCGCAAATGTACATGGTGGCGGATACAAAACAGTCTCTGAAGTTTTGCTAAAACTTTTTTTTTTTTTGGTTATTAATTAGTAGTTTTGAATGGTTTTTTGCATGACTCAATATATGTTGTGTTATTACTTACTTTTTTTTATGTGTATTATGACTCGGTAATCTGTCGGAAACAAGATGAAGACTTAATTAACGATGCTTGACAATATGTTGGAAATTTCTTCGAGGTTGAAAACGTCACGGCTTGAATCGTGCATATGATCACTTTCCTAATAGTGTTTCGAGCACTCAAAAACGTCTTCGAGTCTGCTTGCAAGAACACCCAGGATAAGACAAGCCTTTTGCCGGGAAATCGCAAGACGAAGCGAAGTTCCGACCGTAAGCAAGAACGCGTTTCTGGAAGTGTTTTCTATGAGAGTAGGAAAATTATTCTGAGTGCAGTATTACCAATATTTCATTTCTGTTTCAGAAACGAAAATAAAAAGGCCCAAAAAACAGTTACACGTTGTGAAGGTAGCGACCCTTCACAAGTGGCAGTTATTGGTCTGAAACCGGAAAACGAGAAAAAACGGTTAGAAACCGCCCCCAACGGCTAGTAACTGCCGACCGACACTTGGCGAGGCGAGAATCGCCGCGAGAAAGCCCGAGACCCGAGCCTACGCCGCTCGCCCGATGCCACGTGCTTAAGTGCCTCAAGTGCGCCTACAAGACGCCACTAGCGCCTTTACGCCCACGCACCCGACCCCGAGCCCGAGCCGGAGCCGGAGCCGGTGTCGCCGGTGGCGACACCGGCGAGGGTGGCATTGCGAAAGCGTGAGGCGGCATGGTCTCGCCACCTCGCCTCTACATGGCACTCATGTGGCATACTGCCGACCGACACTTGGCGAGGCGAGAATCGCCGCGAGAAAGCCCGAGACCCGAGCCTACGCCGCTCGCCCGATGCTAAGTGCCTCAAGTGCCTCAAGTGCGCCTACAAGACGCCACTAGCGCCTCTACGCCCACGCACCCGACCCCGAGCCGGAGCCGGAGCCGGTGGCGACACCGGCGAGGGTGGCGTTGCGAAAGCGTGAGGCGGCATGGTCTCGCCACCTCGCCTCTACATGGCACTCATGTGGCATACTCATCACTATGCCACATGTTGAGCTCACTTCACTATTGTTTTCCTTATATATTGCACAAACTCTTTATAGTTAATCAATGTGGGACTTTTCACATTCCCACATTTACTCTCCACTCAACACATTATACTAGCTCATTTATTAGAACATTTATTGGTCATTTATTACTAATAAATTCCAACACAATATTCTTATCTCTACTGAAGCTAAAAGCTTCACTGATTTTTACTGCACAATTAAAAAAATAATTTTTTCTATGATTCTCAATGGCACTATAGGTATTTAACTTCTCGAGCTATGCAAGATATTTTTGCAATTTCAAAATTGCTTGCTCAATATTTGGACGTAAATGAGCATTTATGTTTCTACTCATATGTTAAGATTTTGTAATTTACATTAAATACTTTAAATTATATATATATATATATATATATATATATATATATATTATTACATGCTGAGAGGTTCTTCCATTGCGGAGGGGAATTTGGATAAGTTTGTAGATGTTATTATTTCAATTTTGATTGTTTCGCTTTGTATATGTTTTATTTTTATTTTGCTTTAATTTTATTCTCAATAAGAGAAACTGAAATAATTTCTTAAATTTTCATGTGAGTGGTTACTGAACCATTTTGTTCATTTCAATCTTCATCAATCGTAAGTTGATTGACTAATTTATGATAATTTATTAAGAAAGTAGAGAATGATAATTTTAGGTATTATTATTTTTTTGCTCGGAGATTATTTCTCAAGTTAAGACGAACTGTTCTATCTTACATCTCTACTTATTTTGGAGATAAAATTTCTCTTATCGATCGATCATTTTTTTTTTCTTCTTCTTTCTTTCAAATATAATTTATTTATAAATATACATGTATATACACAAGCTCATTTTTTTTAAACATAAAAACGAGCATAAAATTACCAAAAAGTTACATCTAACTGTAAAAATATCATTTCTTTCGGCACCGCGCGAAGCGCGGTGCCGTCCACTAGTATGCATGAGAGAGAGAGAGATAGTGGATCCCACTTTATAAAAAAAAAAAAAAAAAAGTTGAAAACATGGCGTTTGGAAGCATTTTCCAAAACAATTTTGTGTTTTGATAAAAGATTCTAGGGAATTATTCCCTTAAAAACGTGGTTGGTTAATATTTTGAGAAAATATTTTACTAAACATGTTTTTCATTTTGCTTTTTTAACACTACAAAATAAAAACGTCTTTTTTGTGTTTTCTAATTGATTACTCTCTCTCTGACTCTCGCCCTCTTCCTCGCCCACTCTTTCTTCTTCATAAATTTCTCCATCCTCCATTGTCGGTGCTCACCTTCGACGTTGCTTCACTGGAGTCTGGTCCTTCCTACCGTCGTCTTCACCGGCGCTCAGCTCTGATTTTGTCCTATTATCGCTCGGCGTCGCCTTGTAGTCGTCTTCGCTGGCGTTCAACTCCGATTCCCCACATTGTTCCTCGACTTCAGATCTCCAGTTGAGGTTTTTTTTTTTTTTTTTAGATCACCAACGCCCTTCGTATTGCAATACATTTGTTCTTTAATTTTTAGAGCTGTTTAATTATTGTACCACTTCTTACCCATATTTAGATCTGATAAATTTCTTATCCATTGTTTTTATGCTATTCTGTTTCTTCTTTTGATGTAATATGTGAAATTAGTATTAGATTTACATGTTATTGGAATGTTAATGAACAACTGGGTCTCTAAGAACGAGGCTTTTCTGATTCTTTATTTATTTATTTACTATTTTTTATGTTAAGAATGATGTTCAGTGTGGTAAAAATACTATTTTGTAATGTGTGTTTGAACCAAAGACAAAATTAATTTGATGTAATTTATTCATGGTCTATTTTTTCTTATTTATTTGCATAAATTAATTAGTTTCAATTAATTACTTTTAGTTTTTTTTTATTATATCAGTTTTAATAAAAAATTAACCAAACACTGTTTTTAAAAGCAGTGAAATTGAGAAACTAGAACAGAGGACACGCACCGAAGAAGAGAGGATGAAGAGCTACTTTTTTTTTTTTATTATTATTATTATTATTATTATTATTCAATAAAAAGAGAGGATATATATACAAAACCTAGAGCGTAGGATTTCCTAAACAATAGGGAAAAGTCAACTACTCTTATCTCCTAATATATTATATACGAATATTTACAAAATCAATAGAATAAATAATAGAATAAGAGAATAGATACTATAATAATTATAATATACGCTAACAGTTTTCTTTTTTCTTTTCAAAAAACAGTGTCACAAAATAATAATCAATCACATTTTCAAAACATTTTTATAAAGTTGTTTTGGAAAATTAAAAATGCAAACACAAAACGAAAATATAAAACGCTTCCAAACGCTAGTCTCCTTTGTAAAAGTGTAAAAATGAAAAACGTGATTATGAAAATATTTTATAAAAATGACTAAACAAACACATTTATATATTTCTAATTTTTAGAAATGAAAACAGAAAATCCTTTTTGAAAACGTAAACGAATGCTACCGCAGTTATCATTTCGCGGTTAATTTGATAAAGTAACGGTAAACTCAATATGCACACCGTATACCTCGGAATTTTAAACCTTGATCTTTCATACATCAATTTATATGATTTTTATTTGGCCGATACATCAATTTTATATTTATGTTGCTTGTAGCTTTGAAAGATGGCCATTCTAAATTTCCAATGATTCTGATTTCTGACGAAGTGTCTTCTTCATTTTTCAGCCTCACGTGGTGAGTCTCACCCATCTGATTGATTCTGATTAAACTCGTGCTTATCCTTAATCACTAAATTAGTAACATCACCAAAACATTGACAGTCTGTCATTCCATCCTCATATTGTGTCAATTCATTAAAACACATCCCAAGGTGCGTACCGCTAAATGGAAAACATTAAACACACAAAGTAATTAAAAAAAATTAAAGTAATACATTATTGATTTTCTTTAAAAAGTTAATGGATTAATAAATTATTATAAATTAGTTAGACTGTATTCTTTATTCAACCCGACATCTTATGAAGATGCATCATCAAGCACGTACCCTGAAAACAAGAAAATGACAAAAATGGTTTGAGAGACAATTAGAGCTATACCTTCTTGATCCCGTCAAATATCGATAGTGTAACCTTAATAAATTGTAAAGGGAAACTTCATAAAATAACCTTCAAAACACCACAAATTTTTTTATTACACCTCAAGTTTTCATAATTCTAAAATCAACTTTTTTAAATTTTATATACCAAAATATCCTTCCAAAATATACATATTGTGTCCTGAAAAATGAACATATTGCCTCCTGAAAAATGGACAAGTCGCGTCCGGAAAAATGGACACAACTAAGGGTATTTTGGTACATAAAATTTAAAAAGGTTGATTTTAGAATTATGAAAACTTGAGGTGTAATAAAAAAATTTGTGGTGTTTTGAAAGTCATTTTATGAAGTTTCCGATTGTAAATCAATCATTAATCAATGCCATAAATACCCCACCAACTATTTAGTTACAAGATAGAAAGGGTGAAAGTTTTTAACTTGATTTGAATCTGGTCCGGACCAGCCTTGATCCGTAAGCCGAACCTTTTCTCAATCAAGAAACGGAAGTGGTCAAGGATTTCAAAAATCAAGCCAGTCGGTTTTAGTATTATTTATGAATTAATTTTTTTAATCATTTTAGCTTTTAAAGTTATTAATAGGCTTGAATCTTCTACAATTTGAAGTTTATAAACTGTTTATTATTTGATTTCACGGTATTTTTTTACGTTACAATAAATCATTTTATAAAATATTTTGCTAAGTCAACCCACTTTGTTCCGGTTTTTTATTTTATTTTAAATACAGCTTTTCCAAAACCACGACGCTGTAAATCATATAAAACTAATCAAAAGAACCAAAGAAAATAACAAAGAAAGCAGGCAAGGGATATACTTAATTGCAATAGAGAATGAAATTAGTGAATTTTTTTCCTCATCAAATACGTACGTTAAGAAGAGAACCGTTTTAGATTAACAATAAACAAATGATTTCATAAAAATATAACTGACCTAGCTTTGATCTAAGAAGACTTAGATTCCGTGCAACGGAACTGCAGGTTTTGCGAGCATCTGCGGAACTTCAAACAATGCTGCTGCAGAACATTTGAACTATGATTTCATCTTGTTTTTCGCAAACGTTAATTCGGTAACCAGGGCGATATGATCACTACCCCACTTCTGCCAAAAGAAAAAAGAGAGCGTCAAGAAGATTTAATTACTGAAATGAACTAATTCAGAGTTGACGTAATAAAAGATTAGCTATATTCTCATAATAATAAGCTTAAGGCTATACGATTAAAACAAAATCTCGCCTTACGTAACACAGAAAGATAATGTCCAAGTAACTTTCTCAATATTCTGTGTACCTTTACATTCTCTAGTCTTACCTTTGTCGGGAATCCAGAAAATCTATGCATGAAAGATTTTGGTATTGGAGCAAGAACCCCGAGAGTTTGTAAACCTTCGGATCGCCTGCGTAAAAATAAAAAAATAAAAACTGTTCATTCGATGGTTTCCTTTACAGTATATTTAGTTTAAGAATCCAGATCTCATAGCTATGAATTCAAATAAAGAAAAGCCAAAATATAGATCAGGAAGTATTTACCAAATATAATCCACCGTCCCCATGAACCGTTTATGATAGCTCGTCACAAGGGGCTCCCCGTTTGGGCCTCTAATTCCCAAAGTATCCTGCGAAAAAGAAAAATCACAATCAACTTTAGGCGAACTTAAATAAACGCGTTAGTATCAAGTGAAGCGTACCTTGGCTTCAGTATAGGTGCTTCTGAGCTTCAAAGGATGTTCTAAGGAAGTACAGTTCGCATTGCCTGTTGCGGTTTCTATCTCCCATGGAGCCCATGACGGAACACTGCAAGCTGGTGAGCTCGTATCGCTAACATTATCCTCAGTACTCTGCTCCGTTTTTTCTTCTGCTTCATTTAGTCTCACTTCATCCTCTTTGGGTTGTTCCTTGGGGCTTGATATATCGTATGCATTAACGGACTCGGACTCGGGCTCGGAGAAGTTCGTCAGGGGAACATTATCCTGATTGCTGCTATCTGAGTTATTTAGCTTCTGTGCATCCAAGGATGGGACATTTTCACCTGATCTAGAGCTGCATGTGTTGGCAATTAAAGATGCTTCATGTCATTTAAAAACCATAATGCAGTGTAGTGTTGGAAAGGTAGTGGTAATTGGCATTTTTTAGACTTTTACTACCGGAACTGGGTTTCCGGTTTTTTTTTTTTTTTTAAATGAAAAAGGACATTTTTATTTCTTATCATAAACCGGTTTTTAACGTAACCGATTCTCAAACCAGTACTGGTAAAAAGCCAGTAAATATGAAGAAGAAAAAAACTCAAATCAACAACATATTTCAAATCAGTGAGAAAAAACCGATATTTCTGGTAACCACTTTTAGTTATCGAAGTTACACCCCTTGTAGCACAATTTTAAACTCAATATTGACTAATTGCATTACGAAAGCCCACCTAGCACGAGTAAAATGAGTCCTCGGTGTACGAATTTCGGCAGAAGCTTGGCCTGAAACATTATATCTACTAACTCCAGACAAATCTAACTGTAGAGGAACGGTTATCATCAGACACTTTTTCGACAGACAGCTTGATCATCAAATGTGATAGTTTTAATGAGTTTTTACCCGCTGTTCTGAAATATAATTGTAAAGCGGACTCTGGCACAGAGAAAACATTTACTGTCAGCACGGGAAATGGAATAAGGCTATATAACCAGAACAGAACATTAGTAAACCTCTGGGACGCAATTAAAATCCCCGCAAATAACGAGTGGAGCGCCGTCCCAGCTTTCTGAGACTGCGTGAGCCCTATGAAGGAGTCTCCTGACCTGTTTTTGAAGAATGATAGGCAAATATCAATATATAGAAATACGTGAAAGATGCAGAAATTTTCAGGCAGGTCATGTATGATCAGATGTGTTGCATTCTCCAATCACTTTCTTAATCGCAGAATGAAAAAGAAAATTACGAGCTATTAAACCTAATTACAGTATATGCATTGATCAGTCAAACAGGACAAACAGAGAACAGATATACAAGTCAAGATAAATATTTCAGGGGAAAAACTAATGACATATTGTGACATTATTTTCACAGGCCATAAGAGCATATGCGATGAACAAAAAACG
The DNA here is from genome assembly GCA_954871525.1 of Parietaria judaica. Lineage (NCBI taxonomy): Eukaryota > Viridiplantae > Streptophyta > Magnoliopsida > Rosales > Urticaceae > Parietaria > Parietaria judaica. The sequence continues at coordinate 3,229,592 of OX940861.1, forward strand.
TATTCATTTACCTGAGCAAGCTTAATGTCTCCTCTTTTGGGGTTGTAAAGCACGTGAACGTTACAAATAACTACTTTCTTAGAGCCTGTTGAGCTGCAAAATAAAGTAGATTACCTTTCCATATCTGCTGTTCCATTAATTGTCACCTTATTAAATTCTAAATACAATAAACTTCTGGAAGACACAAAGCAGACAACAACTCAGTGCTCGGAAATGCATATGTAAACTATGAAACATTAAGTCAAACTCGAGATGCATAAACAATATGACCAGTTATGAAAACTAATATGTACAAAACAAGTTGTTCGAAGTAGACAATACCCTGTATGTGGAGATGCAGCGTAGCTATTCTGATTATGATTTTTCAACTGTCATAAAGCAAGAATGTTCTACTATTATCATACAGCCTTGACATGACATGTATAAAGCTAGCAACAACAAAATTTAATGTCTTAGATAAAAGAACACGATGAACGACAAACCTCAAATACACAAATCTGAGCAACATTATCCCGAAGTCCAAACTCATTGAACTCAATTGATTCTTCATGGATCAGCTTGAATCTGACACGACGATGATTCTAAACTCATATTGTTTCACGAGAGAATATTTAAGCTTATTTGATAATTTACCTAGATGCACGCCAAAATATTGCACAGCCATCAATAGGTATGCCAGTACGCCTCTATAAGGTAGCAAACAAAAAATTAATCGGAGAATTAGAATGCGTTGGTCAATATCGAATTCCTAAATTCAAAAACGAAGAACTTAAGAGTGTAAAAAAAATATTGTCACGATTGCAACATTTTCCTGCGCATGCTGATAAACATGTCATAATGGAAATATAAAGATGTTCTTGATCTTCAAATGCTGATATAACTTTACAGTGTACCTTCCAAATACCATTGTATCCCCGACAACATAAACCCTCCTCAATGTCTTGAAACCTGTCAACCTCCTAAAAATGAAATGTAGTCTTAAAGAACGGGACAGAAGACGAACTAAAACACGAGTATTATAATGCAGTCATTTTGACAGCTCAATTGCTTGCTCCATAGACAACAAGGAGTAATTTGTGCAATCACACTTCGGTTGGATTCTAAGTGTAAGTTCTTAATCATACAACGCATTTCAGGGTAAATCTCAATATCAAAACCATGTAAAATTAGGACTAAAGCAGACCAAAAATATAAAGCATAAAAGATAGAAGTTCCAAACACTGGTTTCTTTACAAAATACCTTACCACTATAATGATTTTTTTCTCATTCAAAGTTACAAATTTCCATGTCTCTCCTCAAAACTCTAAAAAAGACGAATGCTAAATGTCGTTGGAAAGTTTGAGAATAGAGGAATGATTGGCCGGTAATCCAGACAACGAGACGACGAACACAATGACTAAGACACACAAAATACGAAGACTACGCACGTGCCAAAAAATCCAATGAGTGATAACATAACCTTTTCCTAAATGTTCTTTTCAGGAGTCATTTGAAGCTTAAATCAAAGCAGGGAAGAACAACAACCTGAAGGCACACAATGTCAGCGGACCATAATCCGAACTCGAAGAACAATTTCATCTTTCTGCACTGCCAATCCAACCAATCAGGAGGAATGCGATCGTAAAGCGATTCTTGATGATCCATAGCCAGATAATCAGCCAGTATGTTGTAAGAAAGCACTTTGAACCGCTCCGCTACACGAAGATGGCACAAGAACACAATCAAACACAGGAAAACTCGTAATCAAACAAAGCAATCACAACACGGAAGAGCAATCATCGATCACCATCAGAAGAAAATGGCGCTTCTTTGGCAGACTCCCAAGTCCGAAAATCAGGTGGCTTATAGTTTTGGTTTGCGTGATTATACTGCCGATTTGGTCGGAATTCCTGATTCTGATGGAAAAACTCTTTCACCTGCGTCGAAGGGCGGTGAGTTGCGGAGTTGCTCGCAAAGCTTGCGCTATTCGCAAGGCGGTGATCTAGGTTCGGTTCGCTGACCGGTCGGAAGTGGGAACCGTCGCCACCACAGGATTTCTCCCGCCATTCTGTAGAGAATTCTCGCCGTGGACGGTGGTCTCCGCCACTGTACTACAAGAGTATTTCCGATCATTTAAGAAACTGAGAAAAATGGAGTGGGAGAGAGAGAAGCTGTGTACCGGAGGACGGTGAGCCATGGCGGCGGAGGCGTCGGTGAGGAATCGGAGACGGCGACGGTGAAAGTGGAGAGACCGATTCATGGAAGAAGACGACGCGCTTGCAGAATTAGTAGCAGACGGCTATAACCGGAGCGGGTATCCGGTTTTTTTGAACTATCCGTATCCGGATCCGGTTTTCAGGGTATCCGAAAATCACTGTTCGTAGCCGTATCTGTACCCGAAAACCCGGATACCTATTTTCAAAACCCTGTTTAATTATCCGTATCCGGTTTTGAAATCCGGAATTTTTAACAAATGAAAATGAAACCCTAGAAAGGAGAGTAACCCTAGAAAATGAATAAGAGTAAGAGTAACCGACAGACGAGGGTTTGAGGCGGCTGAATAAGAGTAACCCTAGAAAATGAAAATGAAATGTCGACTGTCGAAGAAAGGAGAGTGAGTAATGTTGACGTGGTTTCGCACACCAACAGTCACGTGAATAGTGAATGAGATTTCGATTTGAAGATGCTAAGAACTTTGTGGATCCTGACCTCCGCGTCGTCAATACTTTTGACAATAAACAAAAAGACTAAAAATAAGACAAAACACAAAAGGTTTTTTAGAGAGGTTCGTCCCAATGCGGTAGTTGACTACGTCCTCTGTAAGTTTCTTGCTTTGAAAAGAAAACCAACCAGAACCACAAGCCAATTCCAAGTTGATCGAAAATGAAAGAAATCACTCTGAAGTTACAATTCTCACAGACTCTTTTCTCTCGAAGTAAATGCTTGCGTGCGTGTGATAGGACTGTCTTCTTGCTTTTATAGGCTTCTGATTTATGCCCGTTGGAAGTGTACGTTGATGATGGCTTCGAGTTCGGAGCTTGACTTGCTGTCGAGCTGACACGTGGGCCACGTTCTGAGAGAATTGTGCAGTAGTGGACTTTGACTTGACGTCGTGGGGATTTGAATTTTAATCGTGGCGATCTTCCTGGTCGGGCTTCGGAAGTTTGAATGAGGTTGTTGACTTAGTCTGCTTGTGCTTGGATCTTTCGACTGCTTCTGCTCGGATCCCTCTGTGGCAATCTCTGCCCGGGATGAGCTTTAGGTCCTTCAGGTCGTTCGACCTGTTGGGTACTATGGATTTTATCTAAGTGTTGGTTTTCGTCTTGTGCTAGCGTGGTTTTTGAGTTCTGCTCGGGATTTTTTCCTTTGGAAGCCTTCTGCTCGTGTCTCCTTTAAGCAATCTCTGCTCGGGGTAGACTTTTGTTCCTTGGGCTTTTGGTTCTGTTCGGGCTTCAACACAATTAAGTGTTTATTGGGCATTTGGGCTATGTATCTCACAAGCCCAATTTGTATGAGTTCTCAATTATATTCATAACTTTGGTCTTAATTTATATTAACCGTGAATTTAATTAATAACCTCATTATTCCTATTAAGGAACGAATTTGCACATCAGCAAGTAACCCTAGAAAATGAATTAAAAAATTAAAAATTAAAATAAACCGGGTTTTAAACCGGATACGGATATCCAAATTTTTAAATAACAAAACCCGTATCCGTATCCGGTTTTAAATCCGGATCTGGATTCCGGATTCGGATTCGGATTTTAAAATCGGATACGGATGCGGATTTAAAACCGGGTTCCGGGTTTTAATTAGAGCCCTAAGAATTACAGAGATGAGAGAGAGTGAGGGAAGACGAGGTCTGATCTTCATTCCTGTCGTTTTCCTTGAACAGAAAAGGCCACGAAATATTAGAGCCATGTTTTATGTCGTTTTTTTCTCTATATATCATGGATGCTTTTCCTACTTTAAGAAGATATACGACATTAAAAATCAAAGTATAAAACTTCGTGCAAGTAAATGGTCTATTGGACGTAAAATGTACAAAGGTTTGGCGGAGAATAAAAAGTTCTGCTGTTGTTTTTCAAATAAACTAAAATGCCTATTTGGTGTATGGCAAAAACTATATTTATATATAATAAAAATAATAATAAAAGAAACCTTAACAAACGATTGTAGATTTTGTACAAAAGTTGGAAAAGGTTGGACTTATAGCTTTTGGTTTATTCTAAAACAAAAACAAGTTCTTTATTTTACCAAACGCTATATCAACTTTTGTAACCAATAATAATTGTTTTATAACCAGTTTACTAAACACATGTTAATTTTTTTATTATATTTTTTTTTTGTTCTTTAAAAAAAGAATCTAAAAGTACTTCAATAATAATAATTAAAAAAAAAAACAAACTTTGTCAAACAGTGCCAAAAAAATAATAAAAAAATCGGTACTATAAATTTCATGTCGTTTATTGTTAAAAAACATAAAATGGCATGAATAGTTGTGTCGTTTCCGGTAAAACGACATAAAACTATCTCTTGGTCAATTAAAAAACGCCAATTTAACCGTGAAATCAGGAAACAAAAAAGGTGCAAATACTATCAAGTGATTTTCTCCATGCTGACTTGTATTATTTGACTAAAATCTAAACCAATTAACTAGACGATCACGAAACAAAAACATATAAATTCAGATAATATCATCTAAAAAATAATCATAAATTATTAAATATCTCTTAAATATCCCCAATGTGCGACTGTATATAGAAACAGAACGCTCTTAGTAGATAGAATCACTCTATAATTCCTCTCTCCGTCGATCATGGAGACCGCCAACGGCGAGGCCATGAAGATCAACCTCTCTGCCAGCCACTCCGTGACACCGTGCGCGGCGTGCCAACACCGGAAAGTACTTTGCAGACCGAACTGCGCGTTTCAGCCCTTCTTCCCCAGCAACGGGGAGGGCAAAAACGACTTCGGCAGGTTGTGCCTCGTGCACGGCTATGCTTACATCGTCCGCCTCATCCCCTCGATACCGCACCCACTTCGCCACGATGTCATCGAGCCCCTACTTAACAGCGCCTGGCGATACTTCGACAACCACCGCGTCAAGTACGATCTCCCCGAGCAGGAACATGATCCTTGGGATATTTCCCGGCCATGCGCAGTGTGCGCATTCCTCCGCAAAGAATGCGAAGACGAATGTGTGTTCTTAGGTTTCTTCCCCAACAACCGGCAAGGCAAGGCGGAGTACGCTGAGTGCCGACGACGCCTTGGCTCCGACTTTACCCGACGTATTCTTCATGCGCCGCGTGCGAGGCAGGAGGATGCCTTGAGCCTCTTGAGGGATTGTATCAGGCCATTGGGAAACGGCACATGCTACGCGGACGACAAGTCGGCTATGGCCCGCATGTATTCCGTGTACCCGTGGCTCCGATACTATACCGGGGATCCGGGACCTATTTTATCTTTTTTCTTTATGATTCGCTCTCTCGTTACAATCAATTTCGATTGAAGATCCTAGTTTAAATTTTCAAGTGTTATTTTATCTTCTTTTTTTCACAATTATTTTGTTACTTATTAGTGATTTAGTTGACCACACGTTTGTCGTTTTCTGTGTGTGTTAATAACGAAATAAGTATTTAATATGTTAATATTTGTGACGCAATAAACTTTTTTTTTTCCACAGATTTTTTTTTTTTTTTAATTCTGTTTATAAGATAACAACTATATGAATGTGCCCATTGATTATGTTCATCGCTTCTATAAATGAATGTGCCGATTGATTATGTTATAAATTCCACTACAGGACGGATATATTTAATTTAGGGTAAATGAGTCAAATGCCCATTTGTGATTCAAGATTTAGAAAAAATACTCATTTATATTTATGGTAATCAAACCACCAACTGTTGACGTGGTTTCGCACACCAACAGTCACGTGATTTGTGAATGGGATTTCGATTCGAGGATGCTAAGAACTTTGTGGATCTTGACCTCTGCGTCATCAATACTCTCGATGATGACAAAAAATGAAAAATGAAACGAACAAAACACCAGAGGTTTTTTAGAGAGGTTCGTCCCAATGCGGTAGTTGACTACGTCCTCTGTAAGTTTATTGATTTAAAAGGGATCAACCAGAACCACAAGCCGATTCCGAGATGATCAAAAGAAATGATGAAAACACTCTGAAACATACAAATCTCACAGACTCTTTTTTCCCAGGGCGAATGCTTGCGTCCGTGTGATAGGGCTGTCTGTTGACGTGGTTTCCCACTTCAAACAGTCAAGTGTGACTTGTGAGTGTATGATATTCTTGAGATTAATAACTTGGTGGAATTCGATATCTCACGTTGCGAGCCCTCGATACACTCTTGATATATATATATAGATATAAGCGATATAAATGAGACGAGAGGTTTTTTATAGAGGTTCGTCCCAAGGCGGTAGTTGACTACGTCCTCTGTTAGTTTACTGCCACAAATAACATAGACGGATAGCTACATGCAGCAAATTACGTCTAGAATAAAAGAAAAGAATGAAAACGGGAACAAAGAATACAACAAAATCTCTAAGTGAGCAAGAATGCCGAGTAGGAGCTTTCGATGTATTCTCTCAGGATGGTGCGTGCGTATATCTCTTGATCTGGGCTTGAGCTTGATATTTATAGACTTCAATTCTTTCCGTTGGACTTCCAGGAATCGTGGGGTCGTCTCTCCGAGCTGAACGGGTTGAATGGCTTGTCTTGCTACACGTGTCCCACGACTGCGTTCTCTTCGTCGTATTTGAATTATGCCCGTTGAAGACTTGACTTCGTACTCCTGGTCTTCCGCTTGGATTTGAAGTGAGATGCCGGGTAGAGAGTATGACGATTATACCCTCGTCTTTCTGGGTTGATGACGGATAGATATTGGGCCTTTGGGCCCTTTGGGCCGAGTGGCTTTGTATCCGTTGGGCCTTGTCTGATTGAGAGCTTTAGTGGGCTTCTCAATTGGGCTTTTGTAGATATCGATTTATTCCTTTTAAAGCCTTCAATCTTTGTTTGTGGATTTAATTAATTCACAACTTTAGTACTTTATGTCATATTAAATAATGACGAATTTGTACATCAACACTGTCTTCTTGCTTTTATAGGCCTTTAGTTTCTGCCCGTTGGTAGTGGCTTCGAGTTCGGAACTTGACTTGCTGTCGAGCTGACACGTGGGCCACTTTCCGAGAGAATTGCGCAGCAGTGGACTTTGACTTCGACGTCGTGGGAATTTGAATTTTGGTCCTGGCGATCTTCCTGGTCGGGCTTTGGAGGTTTGAATTGAGGCTGTTGACTTGGTTCACACGAGCTTTGATGCTTCGTGTGCTTCTGCTCAGATCCCTTTATGGCAGTTTCTGCCCAGGACGAGCTTTAGGCTTTTTAGGCCGATAGGCCTGATCGGGCTTGGGTTTTAGCCAAGTATTGGCTTTTGCCTTAGGCTGATGCGATTTTTGTGTTCTGCTCGGGTTCTTCGTCTTCTAGTGATTCTCTGCTCGCATCTCTTTCGAACATTTTCTGCACGGGATGAGCCTTTGCCTTTTAGGCTTTTTGATTCTGATCGGGCCTCTACACTGTTAAGTGTTTTTTGGGCCTTTGCGTCATGTATCTCACAGGCCCATTCGTGTGAATACTCAATTATATTCACAACTTTGGTTTTAATCTATATAAACCGTAAATTTAATTAACGACCTTATTATTTCGATTACGGAACGAATTTGCACATCAACACCAACTAATTGAAATATGGACCAATATGCCCTTCAAATTTTTAACGTGTGAAATTAATTCGAAAATTAGTTTAAATGTAAATAATTATTCAATTTTTTTAATAAATCAAAAACAATTTTTCCTTAAATTTAGCAATATTAATAACTGATTACTCTTTATTTTAAATATTTTCGTTATTTAATTTTTTAATATTTTCCTTAAAAATAATTAATTCAAAAATTATGTTTAAATGTAAAAAATTAATTCATAAATTACGTTTAAATGTAAATAATTTTTCTTAAAAATAGCTAAATACATAACTGGTCTATTATCTCTTTAATTGAGTTAGAATTAATATTTTCCTTATTTATAAGGATTATAACATTTTTTTATTTGTTAATCAAATTTTCAAAAATCAATTAAAAATCAATCCTATTATTTCAGCCTTTTTTTTTACGTAACTATATTTACGAATCTGTAATTATATTTACCTAACTATATTTAAGATTCTGTATTTTTACGAACTATATTTACGATTCCGTATTTTTATGTAACTATATTTACGATTCTGTATTTTTAGGTAACTATATTTATTATTTTTACTTAACTATATTTACGATTTAGTAATTTTATTTACAGCTTCGTTGTTTTAGGTTTCTCATCTATTCATAATTACCTAAAAATACATAATCAATCCTAACTATATTTACGATTTAGTAATTTTATTTATAGCTTCGTAATTACATAAGGGAAACTTGCAAAAATGGCTAAAAAAAACATCATAATTCAACTTTTAAACTCATATTAAAAAAATACATAATTCTAAACTTTGTCCAATTTAAGACATTTTTACCCCTGATTAACATTGGGGAGGTTGTGTGATTAACATTCTTGGGACAGTTTCTAATGATCCTTGAGGACAGTAATTTGAATTTAGGGGACAGTTTTTGGTAATTTAGGGACAGTTTTCTGGGAAGTTTTGTGGGAGGTTGTATGAGTAACATTCTTGGGACAGTTTCTTCAGATTTTGGGGACAGTAATTTGGATATTGGGGACAGTTTTTGATAATTTAGGGACAGTTTAGGAATTAATTAATCAAGGGTAAAAATGTCTTAAATTGGACAAAGTTTAGAATTATGTATTTTTTTAATATGACTTTAAAAGTTTAATTATGGTGTTTTTTTTAGCCATTTTTGCAAGTTTCCCTTACATAATTACGAAAAATATAAATATATTTACGAAATATTTACGAATCTTGTGTTATATATAAACCAATTTCAAACTGTAAATTAAATTACAAAAAAATCTGTAAATTTAATTACGAATATTGAAGACCCGAATATGTAATTCCATTTACGTATTCAACACGTAATACAAACGAAATTCAAATTCAAATTTCTTAACATTAAACCTGCCGACGGGCGTCCATCGCCGTCGCCGGCGACCTCGCTACCGGCAATGATTCCTAAATCGCAGATCTGCGATTTGAGAAGGAGGGTCTTTCGGTGTATCTGAGTCGCGACTCTTTTCCCTCGAAGATTTCCTTCACGCGGAGGTTGTTATCGTCCAACCTCTCCGTCAACACGCGTGCAGTCACCGCTCTCGCGGACAGTCAACCGCCGCCCGTGCCAGGTCTCCAAGAAACGCAGCCGGACTCATTACGAGCTCGCGGGCCTCTCCGAGCGATATCCCTGGCGAAGAAGACCCTTCGATGTCGCGAGACTCACACCACCCCAGATCGGCAACCAAAGCACCGTCACTCGGAACCATTGGCGTTGCCGGCCCCCCTCGTGCCGCATCGCACGCCCCGCAGCCGCTCGCCTCCTCGCCATCGCGGATCGCGCCTCCCGCATAAGAGGAAGCTCCCCGGTCGAAGTAACTTGCTCAGACTCGCCATCGTCCACCGTCGACGACAGAAAGTCCATCGAAAGGGCATGCCATAGCTCGCCGGAGGAATTGTATAGCGAAGGCAGATCTGAGGGAGGAAGAAAGATGAAGCTTCCTTCGAGCTTCAGAAAAAAGAGAAAATAAAAAAAGAAAAAAGAAACAAATAATTATTAAATGAAATTGTAATTAATAGGATGACTAGTTTGAAATTAATTTTGAAATTAAAATATATAATAAATAATTATATACGAAAATTAAAAAATATAATTAATATTAAGGTTAAAATGGTCCAAAAAAATTTATTAGTGGGTTAAAATAATTGTTTGAAACTATGGGCAATTCCCTTAAACCTTAGGTGGTTTTTGAGCATTTGATGGGTTTTTCTTTTAATTTAATTGTGTACTATAATTAAAAGACGTAAATTTATTGTGTAATATCAATTTAATTATGTACTTTAACATTTTTGTTGTCGATTCCCTTGTACAGAAAATGACAGGAAATATTAGGACGATGTTTAAGTCGTTTTACCTCTATTCATGGATGACTTTTTACCACTAGTATATTTACTTTGAATGGTAAAATTGAAGAATAGCCTTATTTGGATTTTCATAAAGATTCATATCATTTTTGAATTTTTAATGCAAAATAGATTTTTTAGCAAATTCTTTCTTACTTTGAGAAAGACTCTTTAAATTATGTACAAAGTTCCTATCGTTTTTCTAATACAACAACCTTTTTTGTACAAACAAACTATCAGATTATGTGTTTTACCCACAAACGACATGAAAAAAAGTTGATGCTAAGTACAAGGTCAATTAGATGTAAATAAAATAAAATAAGTATTTTTTATTCAAACGACAGTGACTATTTGTGTCGTCTTGTCGAAACGGCATAAAAATACCAAATCAGATTTTTATAAGAGGGAGGGTTGTCTTGTTGCACACTACTTTGTTGCCGATGATCATGTTGTGATGTTTCGGGGTCGGATACCTGCAGATTACGGATAGTATACTAGCATATATGTATATATAGTCTCCGTGGCTCAAATCCCAGACAGTCAATCAACGAAAATATAAAAGATGGAGACAGGAGAATTTACCCAGGTTCGGACCAAATCAAATGTTCTACTTCCTGCATGGAGAGCGGTTTCACTAATCAAATCAATCCGATATTACAAAGATTACAAGCACTCAGGACTTTCTCTGATTTTCTCTCAAGAAGTTCTCACATACTATTCTCACTCTCTCACACTCTTCGTAAAACTAAAGTGTTAAGACTTTATAAGCACCCACAAATGAGACCCACTTATTTAAAGCCAGATCACGCACAGCGAAGCCTATCATCTGGACCGTTAAGATATTGGTATTCAAATCGGACGGTTAGAAACGCAACCATTCAACCTGATCCTCAAAACTCTTTGACTTCTCTCTGTCTCTATTCTCGTCAGACCATCATCACTTCTCCGAATAAGCAGAGAAGAAGTGGCGTTTCGGGGAAGACGATGTCGTTTTGCTCCTCTCTCTCATCGCCATCTCAGTCCCTCTCTCTCTCACCCTCCAAAACCAGACCTCTCGCTGCTCGGTTCAGAGCCTCCGCCGAAATCCCCGACTTCCTCTCCGAAGACTGGTACGCTTTTTTCTCAATTTCTCAACCGGTTATTGTTTATCAATTTGATTTTGATTTTGATTTTGATTTTTTTTTTTAAATTCTTGCAGGCTTGAATCTCGAAAGAAACGACCGTTTGGGCCGAGACTGAGTGTAATTCATCTTGTCGATGCAACGCGTGTCGTTTTTGTCTTCGTTGATGTCGTTTTCGTTTGGGTGTAGTTTGGCGCAGAGGAAGCTGTGCGGTATCAGCTCGATGCTTTGAAGTTCAACGACCAGCCTCGTCAAGATTATGGCATTGAAGTCATGTACAGGGTATTTCTTCACTCTTCATACATATATATATATATATACATATACATATATATATATATATATAATACTAAAAGTTTGGTTTGTTTTTGTGACGATAGTTTGCTGGGTTTGATCCTTTTGAAAGATCGACTTATTTCGGGCCATTCTTTGATCTGGGACAGGTCATGATCTTCCCATTTCTCCTTGGTATAGATAGTTTGTGTTTCTTCTCACTATCATAGTTGATGTAGTTTGAGCGGTTTAGGAGGATCTTTCACCATTCGACATACAGAGTGTTGCTTGGCCACAAGGAGAGAGAGATCTTGAGCAGTTTAGTTGTTGAGGAGGTAAAGTACTAGATAGAGAATTATACGAATGAAGAATATTTGTTTGAATATCAAGTGGGGTTTTGTTGGTGTTGGAATGGAGCAGAATCGATACAAGCAGAGAGTATGGGTACGAGGAAGCCGACCAGAGGAAGAAGAGATCTTCCAGTTCACAATGCTTCAGGTTTGTTTGACCATGTTGTGAACTTTGATGATGAAAACCGATGTTTCAAAGACCGCTGCTATTTCCGTGCATGCCGATGAAACAATAGTATATTTAGAATTCAACACAACACAAAACCGGAACGAGCCCGAAACAAAAGATTAGTTTTAGGGTTCGATTTTGGTTATTTGAAGTTTGTGTTACTGCAAAAGTTCGGAGCTTTGTATGTATTATTCACGCGAACCTAAGGCTTGTCTATGTGTTTTCACTGATAGAGGGTCGGCGGTTCATGGGACGGGTATTGGCTGACGGAGAGTCTGCTTCACGACGGTGACGACGCCTTTGCTGGTGGCTTAGCCTATTGAAGACACCAGCATCGGGACGACCGGAAGTCGTGTCGGTGCATTACATTAGAATTCACAAGCTATAGATGGATGTTGTATAATATACAGAGAACGATTATATCTTTGTGTATCTAAACTTTGTACATTTTAGAAACCTGTATATTCTTATTATCATACGTATTACGTATATATAGTGCAATGGTTGTATAAATTAATTACAATAAGTGTATTTTGTTAGCGATAATCATATATGATCTTCCTGTTAATAAGAACTAATATAAAGTATCACAATTTGTATTTCTATACTAAATTTGTTCAACACATAATATGTATACCAAAAACACACCAATAGTAGCTTAACCAAGAAAATTAAAACAACAAATCTAAAATAAATCAGAGACTCCATAATACAATTCGAGTTTCGGAAAAAGATAATCTGATGAGCAAAAAGTCAGATGAACTATTTGATAATTCAACCTAGCAAACGACGGAATTGGTAAGTCGAAAAACCTCAAAATTTTGCCCCTAAAAACTCAAGATATCCGAAGGTGTATGAAGTTAATAAGATACTGCGACATCTCGGAATAAATTTATTTCTTGGATTGGGCGATCGTTTTGGTAAGGACGTAACAGTCCGGCGGGGTGATTTTCATATAATAGTTTTGAATAGTTTCTGTGATCTCGAAACCGAATTTCTTATAGAAGTTTATGGCGTCCTCGTTATTTGTCTGCACGTGCAAGTAAACATCAGAAATATTTTGCTTGGAGGCGAGATCGAGAACGTGGTTCAACAGCTTGGTACCTGCAGAAATTGCAAAAATTGCAGAGAACTCTTCAAATTACGAACAACGTTCTTATCATTTTTGCTAGAACAACATTTTTTTTTTTTACAAATGAACTATCAGATTAAGTATTTTACCCACAAAAGACATGAAAACGTTGATGCAATGAAAACGCTAATACTTGTTCATACTTTAACAAGATATACGACAATAAAAATCAAGGTAGCAAGCTTCGTGTCAACTGTCAAGTACAAGGGCTTTTAGACGCAAATAAAACAAAATAAGTATTTTTAAACGACATATAATAATGTGCCGTTCCATCGAAACGACATGAAAATATCAAATCAGATTTTTCTAAGAGGGAGGGTTGACTTGTTGTACTTACTGTCTGATGATCACGCACAGCTAGTTATCATCTGGACCGTTAAGATATTTGTATTCGAATCGGACGGTTAGCAACGCAACCATTGAACCTGATCCTCAAAACTCTTTGACCTCTCTCTGTCTCTATTCTCGTCAGACCCTCCGAATAAGCAGAGAAGCAGGGAAGACGATGTCGTTTTGCTTCTCTCTCTCGTCGCCAGCTCAGTCCCTCTCTCTCTCACCCTCCAGAGCCAGACCTCTCGCTGCTCGGTTCAGAGCCTCCGCCGAAATCCCCGACTTCCTCTCCGAAGACTGGTTCGCTTTTTCTCTCAATTTCGCAACCCATCATCCGGTGATTGTTTATCAATTTCATTTTGATTTTGATTTTTTTTTTTTAATTCTTGCAGGCTGGAATCTCGAAAGAAGCGACCGTTTGGGCCGAGACTGAGTGTACTGTCTGTAATTCATCTTTTCGATGCAACGCGTGTCGTTTTTGTCTCTGTTGATGTCGTTTTCGATTGGGTGTAGTTTGGCGCAGAGGAAGCTGTGCGGTATCAGCTCGATCGATGCTTTGAAGTTCAACGACCAGCCTCGTCAAGATTATGGCATTGAAGTCATGTACAGGGTATTTCTTCACTCTTCATACATACATATATATATGCATATACATATATACACTAAAAGAGTTTGGTTTGTTTTCGTGATGATAGTTTGCTGGGTTCGATCCTTTTGAAAGATCGACTTATTTCGGGCCATTCTTTGATCTGGGACAGGTCATGATCTTCCCATTTCTCCCATTCTTTGATGATAGTTTGTGTTTCTCACTATCATTCATAATGGATGTAGTTTGAGCGGTTTAGGAGGATCTTTCACCATTCCACGTACAGTGTTGCTTGGTCACAAGGAGCGAGAGATCTTGAGCAGTTTAGTTGTTGAGGAGGTAAAGTGATAAAGAGAATATTGTATGAATGAATGAAGAATATTTGTTCGAATATCAAGTGGGGTTTTGTTGGTGTTGGAATGGAGCAGAATCGGTACAAGCAGAGAGTTTGGGTACGAGGAAGCCGACCAGAGGAAGAAGAGATCTTCCAGTTCACAATGCTTCAGGTTTGTTTGACCATGTTGTGAACAAAGACCCGCTATTTCCGTGTACACCGATGGAGTTTTCGTAAAACGATAGTTTATTTAGAATTCAAACGCCATATTGTTTGACTTTGGTTATTTGAAGTTTGTGATACGGCAAAAGTTCGGAGCTTTGTATTATTCACGCGAACCTAAGACTTGTCTATGTGTTTTCACTGACAGAGGGTTGGCGGTTCATGGGACGGGTATTGGCTGACGGAGAGTCTGCTTCACGACGGTGACGACGCGTTTGCTGGTGGCTTAGCGTATTGAAGACACCAGCAACGGGGTGACCGGAAGTTGTATAACATATATAGAGAATAATTATATCTTTGTGTATCTTAACTTTGTACATTTTAGAAACCTGTATATTCTTATTATCATACGTATTTATAGTGCAATGGTTGTATAAATTAATTACAATAAGTATATTTTGTAATCATATATGATCTTCCAGTTAATAAGAACTAATATTAAGTATCACAATTTGTGTTTCTATACTAAATTTGTTCAACACATATTATGCATACCAAAAAGGCAAAAACGCACCAATAGTAGTTTAACCAAGAAAATTAAAACAACAAATCTAAAATAAATCAGACACTCCATAATATAATTCGAATTTCGGAAAAAGATAATCTGATGAACAAAAAGTCGGATGAACTATTTGATAATTCAACCTAGCAAATGCCGGAATTGGCAAGTCGAAAAACCTCAAAATTTGCCCCTAAAAACTCAAGAATATCCGAAGTCGTATGAAGTTAATAAGATAACGCGACATCTGGGAATAAATTTATTTCTTGGATTGGGCGATCGTTTTGGTAAGGACGTGACAGTCCGGCGGGGTGATTTTCATGTAATAGTCCCGAATAGTTTCTGTGATCTCGAAACCGAATTTCTTATAGAAGTTTATGGCGTCCTCGTTATTTGTCTGCACGTGCAAGTAAACATCAGAAATATTTTGCTTGGAGGCGAGATCGAGAACGTGCTTCAACAGTTTGGTACCTGCAGAAATCGCAAATATTGCAGAGAAGCTTCAGTACTCGATAACAATAGTGATCGATTATTTGAAGCAATAATTCTAATTCTATGGCTAAACGAATCGCAGATCCTACAAAGCAAGCAAGCTCAAAACGGCTCATGCATTTTGACGATTCGGCTCATACTCGAATTCATAAGCGAAACAAGGAACAAAATAATCGAAAAAAGAGAGAGACAAATCGTTTTTTTTTTTTTTTTTCTTTCTTCTTACCAATGCCAAGATTGCGATATGGAGCTAGAACACCCAATGTCATAACGTACACACGAAAAGGGCCGCCTTCCTTCTTCTCAAGCCGGCACGCAATGGAACCGACGCATATATCACTGTAGTACGCTGCAAAAACAAACCCGAGATTTATTCGTACCGGAAAATGGACCAGTCGATCAAATATGATCCAACAGAAAGAGCAACATTTCTCTCTCATCATCTAAGCAAGCAGTGAAACATAGCTATCACAATGAAGACTCTAGAGCCAGATTCGACAGATTTTGCTCGAATTCGAAGCCTAAGATTCAGAGAAGGAAAAAATCTCGCTCGCTAGATTCATTCCGAGCACAAGAAGGGCAAAAATCTTGCACAATTCAGACATCTCAATCTCCATTCTCTACCATGATCGTAAATCAGACAGATTTCAGACACGAAGCATCGATCAAGCGAACAAAAACAAAAGGTTGGATTGGAGAAGAAGAGAGAGACCGAGCTTGGTGAAATCGTTGGAGGCGAGAGCATCGGCGTAGTAGTTGTCGTTGTAGCGGACGGGGAAGAGAGCGGTGTTGAGCTTCTTGAGCTGCATGAGGTTCTTGTCCCTCACTTCTTCCAGCGTTATCTGCGCTTCTCGCCGCAACCCCATGCCTCACTGCGACGCCGAGCTCCCAAGCTTCCAGGGTTTGGGTTTTCCCTTCTGCAAACACAGAGAGAGAGAGAGAGAGAGAGAGAGAGAGAGATCATACGACGTGGATTTCGCTCCGTTTTGATCCGAACCCGAAGCTCCAGCCTCTTTCTTATACGACACCCATTTGCTTCGTTTTGATCGGAATGTCATTGAATTCGTGTCGTTTTGTTTTTGGGCTTTCGAGTAATGACTTTGGGCCCATATCCTATAACTCTTTCTTCTTTTCTTTTTTCGCTCGAACTTGAAAAAAAAAAAAAAAAAAACTGTCATCTCTAGTAAAATAAATTATTAATTTATAAAATTGATATAGTGATATTTATCTTCTTTTTTTTTTTTACAAAAATACATTTTGTTTCTTTCTCTGCTTCTTTTCAATAAAATTGCATTATAGAATTTGAGGTGGGAAAAATTATTGTCTTCTAAACCCGCCTTTTGACACGTCCTTAAAATGACCATGTCGTTTGCCGAGGGTAGATTAATGCGTAAAAGGAGATTTATAACGTTTTTCTTTCGGGAAAAATGTTCAACGCTCTTAAATTCCGAGCCACTTATTACATGTCTTTGATTTTAGTCTATAAGAAGAGACTACACGTGTCAAAAATGACAAAATCAGATAGGCAAAAACCCAGCCTAGTCAAGTAGATTTGCATTTATTGCATTTTACTATATATATATATATATATATATATATATATATATATATATATATATATATATATATATATTGTCTGTAACCCGTCACCGTAGATTTGCATTTATTGCATTTTACTATATATATATATATTGTCTGTAACCCGTCGGTGACGAGCAAGTGTGAGTCACAGTCACTTAACCTTTTCCTCAGCCAGTCAGAGTTTGACCTTCAGTCAACGCTCGGTGACTTAATCAACGCGGGCTTATTAATGAAACTCTATAAATACTCTGCTCGAGTACCAGAGAAAAACATCACATTCACTAAGAGCAAACACAAGAAATCTTCATAGAGAAACCAGAGAGAGAGAAGCCTTCTTGAGAGACAGAGAGCTCCGACGATTCCAACAGTGGAGACGACGGCGTACGACGGCGGGCGGTGACGAGGACAACTCGGTAACGACGGAGAGAAGCGGAGCGCATTCTCGGGAATCCGATCGGAGTCTCGGCACAGTGTCGATTGGGCTCTGATCTCCGGGAGGTTGGTAGTCGGCATTGTCTGGTTGATCGGAGTGGCTCAGGCTTACCGGTGTGGAAGTCTACACGGCGGAGGAGAATCCGTGGATCCGGGTAGCTCATAGGAGGGTGCCGCGAGCAGGGGTGTTTGGCTAGGTTAGTCGGGAAGATTGTATCTAGGGTTGTATACGAATCTTTGTAACCGATTACATTGTGAAGATCAATAAAGTCGCGTTGGTCGGGTTCATTAATCGTGTCGATTATTCTGCATTTGTGTTCATTTCGTTAATCTTGTGCTCGGGGTTGTTGGGTGAAATCCTCAACAAGTGGTATCTGAGCTTGGTTCATCGGAGAATCAAGAACCAAGTCCAAGAAGCGAGCAAGAAAGTCAAGAAATCTCAAGAATTAGAATCTTGACATCTGCGACGCGAGGAAGATGGCATCCAGAAAGTATGAGATCGAGAAGTTCACGGGCAACAACGATTTCAACATCTGGAAGATCAAGATGGAGGCGCAGCTATCTCAGCTGGGCCTCGAGGACGCGCTGGAGGGGGAGAAGGCTCCCCCCGAGGACATGAAGGAGAAATAGAAGGATGCTTTCTTGCGAAAGGCGAGAAGCACCATCATCTTCAATCTCTCGGACAACATCATCAAGGATGTTCAGAAGGAAACGACCACGGCGGGCATCTCGAAGAAGCTTGAGCAAATGTATACGACCAGGACGCTCGCTAACGAGCTGTTCCTCAAGCAGAAGTTGTTCAACTTATCCATGACGCCGGGAACGCCGCTCAAGGATCACTTCAGCGATTTCAACAAGATCATCACGGATCATGAGAACATCAGAGTGTCAGTCGAGCAGAAGGATCAGGCTCTCCTTCTCCTCAGATCCTTGTCGGGAACCTACGAGAGGATTCAGAACATTCTACTGTGCAGTGGTCGGGAAACCCTCATGGTGGAAGACGTCAATACCGCGGCTCTCTCGAAGGAGATGCAGTGAAAGAACGACGGAAAGACAGACCAGCGAAGAGGTGGAGCAGAGAGTCTCTACGTAAGCCGAGGAAAATCGGCAAGGCGAGAGAAGTTCCGGAAGGGCTCCTCGGCAAAGTCTGCACCAAAGCCGACAGGGTTGAAGTGCTTCAACTGTCCAAAGGAAGGATACTTCAAGAGAGACTGTCCCTAGCAGAGGACAGGGAAACCCGTCGTGAAGAACGATCAGAACAGAGCCGCACACGCCTCTCAGGTGTCCGGAGGCTACGACAGTGCGGAGGTTTTGAATGTGACGCCGACCAGCATACAAACAACATGGATACTGGATTCGGGCTGCTCGTATCACATGTTTCACAAGCATGATTGGTTCAAGAATTTGAAGAAAATCGACAACGTTGCACCAGTTTCGACCGACACCGAGGAGATGTGCGCGGTGAAAGGAATGGGCACGGTACCCTTGAAGCTCAAGGATGGTTCGTCGAGGATCTTGGACCACGTAAGGTATGTCCCCGGGCTCAAACGTAACCTAATTTCATTGGGTGTACTCGAGGAGCAGGGATATAAGTGGAAGTCGGTCAAAGGTGGCATAAGGGTCACTATGGGATCGATGCTCTACTTGTCGGCCTATCGCTACAACGGGATTTACATCCTGGAAGGCCATACGGCCGTCGGAGAAGCAACCAACACGTCAGCAACAGAGCCGAGCAAGACCACTCTGCGGCACGAGCGCCACGAGCACGTCAGCGAGAAAGGGCTGCAGATCCTCAAGAAAGCAGGATGCTTTAGGAAGGACAAAGTTGAGAAGCTGGGATTCTGCGAGCACTGTGTGTTCGGGAAACAACATCGAGTGAAGTTCGGCGAGGGGACCCACACGAGCAAGTCGGTTTTGGATTATGTTCACTTAGACTTGTGGGGCCCAGCTCGAGTAGATTCGTACAGAGGTAATTGGTATTTTATCTATTTCATCGATGACTACACGAGGAAGTTATAGGTGTACATGATAAAGTCCAAGGACAAGGCCTTCGAGGCCTTCAAAAACTGGCGAGCGCTGGTAGAGAATCAGTGCGATAAGAAACTCAAGAACTTAAGGACGGACAATGGTCTGGAGAACCTGTCCGAGGAGTTTAATGAGTACTGTCGGAAAGTTGGCATTCGGCGGTCCAGGACGGTGAGGCAGACGCCTCAACAGAACAAGCTCGCTGAAAGGATGAACAGAAGTATCATGGAGCGAGTAAGGTGTATGCTCTCAAGGGAAAATATATATCCCAAGTTTTGGGGGGAAGCCGTCCATACTGCATCATATTTAATCAACCAATTGCCCTCCTCAGCAATCGAGCTTGATACACCTCAGCAGCGATGGACTGGTAGCTTGAAAGACACTGACTACTCGAGGCTCAAGGTCTTCGGGTGCACAACTTACTACCATGTAAATGAAGGTAAGCTTGTCCCGAGGGCCAAGAAAGAGCTCTTTATGGGGTACCCCGATGGAGTGAAGCGGTACCAGATATGGTGTTAAGAATCGAGGAAGTGCATCATCAGCCGTGATGTCACGTTCCACAAAAGCAGCTTCATCGAAGGGAAGGGAACTCCGACGAGCACGGAAGATCTCCATGATGGAGATGGACTTCAGCTCGAGGTGGAGCGACCCGAGCAGCCAGGGCGACGATAGTCTTCCCGAGCAGATGTTGCTCGGTGGACTCTGGTCGGGGACTCATCCAGTAACAAGGGCCGAGGAACTTCACGCGAGGAGCGTGCTCGAGGGAAAATGCCCGAGGAGTGTACGCGAGGAAGTTTGCTCAAGGAGCAAGCGCGAGGAAAATTTTCCGAGGAGCAAGCTCGAGGAAGTATTCCCGAGGAGCGTACACGAGGAGGCATGGCCGAGCAGCGAGGAGCTCAACAAACTACCTTCGCGAAAAGATCGGCGAGTGGCAGTAAAGGAGGCTCGATCGGAAGAGACCGAGCAGAGTGTAGCAGAAGATCGTCAGGCGAGCAGGACTCCTCGTGTAGCGAGGAAGAGTCCGAGGAGGGTAGAGACGAGGAAGAAGCTCGACCAGAACAAGAAGATCCTTTGAAAGGATATCAGCTTTCTCGGGATCGAGCTAGGTGCGCTACCAGGAAAAAGCCGACGAGGTACGCACATGCAGAGATGGTAGCATATGCCTTTAACACGGCAGGCGTGGAAATCAACAATGAACCACGGACCTATGTGAAGGCTATCAAGTCTCATGATGCGGGAAACTGGCGAGCAGCCATGGACGATGAGATGAACTCTCTCGAGAAGAACAACACTTGGGTGGTTGTGCCGAAGCCCAAGAACTGTAAGGTGGTGGGTTGTCGATGACTATACAAGGTAAAACCAAGCGCACCAGGAGGCGAGCCGGCGAGGTATAAGGCCAGACTGGTGGCAAAGGGCTTCACACAGCGAGAGGCTATAAACTTTAATGAAGTCTTCTCGCCCGTGGTGAAGCATACTTCGATCAGGGTATTGCTCTCGATGGTTGCCGAGTTCAACTTGGAACTGGAGCAGATGGACGTGAAGACGACCTTCTTACATGGAGAGCTCGAGGAAAAGATCCTTATGCATCAGCCAGAAGGCTTTGTGCTCGTTGAAGAAGTCCCTCTACGGACTTAAGCAATCCCCTCGACAATGGTACAAGAGATTTGACACGTTCATGCAAGAGAACCACTACCGGAGGAGCAGACACGACAACTGCGTGTATTTCCGGACCACAGAAAGTGGGGCAAGAGTCTACCTACTCTTGTACGTGGATGACATGCTCATTGTCTCAAGCAGCCGGGCGGAAATTAAGAAGCTCAAAGACTCGTTGAAGTCTGAGTTCGAGATGAAGGATCTGGGGGAAGCGAGGAAGATTCTCGGGATGGACATCCGTCGAGATAGAAAGAAGGGAACGTTGAGCATCTCTCAGACGGACTACTTCAAGAAGGTCATCGAGAAGTTTCAGATGGACAAGGCCAAGCCTTGTAAGCAGCCCCTCGCCCAGCACTTCAAACTCAGCGATGAGCTTTGCCCGAGGACCGAAGAAGAGACGGAGAGAATGGAGCATGTGCCATACACGAGCGCCGTCGGGAGCCTCATGTATGGGATGATTTGCACACGGTCGGACTTTGCCTATGCAGTCAGTCTCGTGAGTCGATATATGTCCAACCCCGGGGAGGTGCACTGGCAGGCTGTCAAATGGATACTCCAATATCTGACAGGGAGCTCGAGCACAGGGTTGAACTATTCGAGCGAGGAGTCCAAGCGAGTAGATTTCGAAGGATTTGTTGACTCAGACTATGCGTGTGACTTGGACAAGAGAAGATCCCTGACGGGATATACGTTCAAGGTATTTGGGAACTTGGTTAGCTGGAAAGCATCACTGCAGCACATCGTCGCCTTGTCAACGACGGAAGCTGAGTATGTAGCGATCACAGAGGCAGCGAAGGAAAGACTCTGGCTGAAGGGCCTCCTCACGGAGCTTGGAATGGAACAAAAGTCATTTGAACTCCATTGCAATAGCCAATCAGCAATACAC
The DNA here is from genome assembly GCA_954871525.1 of Parietaria judaica. Taxonomy (NCBI): domain Eukaryota; kingdom Viridiplantae; phylum Streptophyta; class Magnoliopsida; order Rosales; family Urticaceae; genus Parietaria; species Parietaria judaica. Next base: position 3,251,793 of record OX940861.1, read on the forward strand.
CTGTGTAAAAACCAGATGTATCACGAGCGGACCAAGCATATTGACATAAGGTTGGACTTTGTCAAGGATATCGTGGAGCTGAACACGATGAAAGTCCTCAAGATCAGGACCAGTGGACATGATAACGAAGGTTATACCAGTCTTCAAATTCGAGGAGAGCTTGGAGTTGCTCGGGGTCGGGAAGACAAGCCCCGAGCAGGATGACAAAGGAGACCCGAACCGGTGAGCTCGGGCGGAGAAGGGCTGCGAGGAGGAAAGTGAAGCGACAATGACTAAAGGTGGAGATTGTCAGTCACCCGTCGATGACGAGCAAGTGTGAGTCACAGTCACTTAACTGTTTCCTCGGCCAGTCAGAGCTTGACCTTCAGTCAACGCTCGGTGACTTAATCAACGCGGCCTTATTGATGAGACTCTATAAATACTCTGCTCGAGTACCAGAGAAAAACATCACATTCACAAAGAGCAAACACAAGAAATCTTCAAAGAGAAACCATAGAGAGAGAGAAGCTTTCTTGAGAGACAGAGAGCTCCGGCGATTCCAACGGTGGAGACGACGGCGTACGACGGCGGGCGGTGACGAGGACAACTCGGTAACGACGGAGAGAAGCGGAGCGCATTCTCGGGAATCCGATCGGAGTCTCGGCACAGTATCGATTGGGCTCTGATCTCCGGGAGGTTGGTAGTCGGCATTGTCTGGTTGATCGGAGTGGCTCAGGCTTACCGGTGTGGAAGTCTACACGGCGGAGGAGAATCCGTGGATCCGGGTAGCTCATAGGAGGGTGCCGCGAGCAGGGGTGTTTGGCTAGGTTAGTCGGGAAGATTGTATCTAGGGTTGTATACGAATCTTTGTAACCGATTACATTGTGAAGATCAATAAAGTCGCGTTGGTCGGGTTCATTAATCGTGTCAATTATTCCGCATTTGTGTTCGTTTCGTTAATCTTGTGCTCGGGGTTGTTGGGTGAAATCCTCAACGTATATATATTGTACTGTAGATTTGCATATATTGCATTTTACAAGGGTTCATGCATAATGCATTCACACAAATAGAAGCGCATCAACTTCGCAGACCAATGACGATAGTGGTGCTGAAGATTGAATCTCTTTGGCTCACTGGCTTTATCTGTGATTGGTAGAATCAAAAGATCGGAACTGTTTTTTGCACTCCATGTGTTTGTTGTTGTGCTTCATAGATATCTTGAGGCAAGACACTCTGAGGCCCGGGAACTTGGCAAGGACGACTACTTCTGTCACTCAGTTTGATAAGTAGAAGTCATTACAAGCGATGGATTGCTGGGATTGCTAGGTCCGTACCGTCATCTGGTGTTGTGTGAACCCTTGGGGTTTCTTCCTTGTGTGCTACCCTGGTTTTTTTCCGGTGGTAGGTGTCCTATTTTGAGCTCCCCGGTTTAGAGGGTGTGGCTCTTCCTTAGCAATGACAAACTCTCTGTGTGTTGCGGACAAGATATTGGCGGCACGCCTGAGGCGGGTCGAACGGAAGCAATAAAAATCATCAGTTGGAACGTCCGGGGATTGGGTAATCGTCGGGCGGTGAGCCAGTTGCGGAGATTGATCCGAGAACGCAAGCCGGACATCCTCTTCTTAGCAGAAACGAAACTAAGAGGAGGTCTGGTAGAAGGTTTAAAATGCCGTTTGGGCTTCCCTAACGGGATCGGTGTCGGTGCGATCGGTCAAAGTGGTGGTTTGCTCCTCCTATGGAACGATTCTGTCGAAGTTACGATCCGAAGCTTTAATCAAGGCCACATTGACACGGTAGTGGTAGACGAGCTTGGCTCGACGTCTAGATTCACCGGTTTTTATGGGGCCCCGAACGAAGCTTCACGTCAAGTGTCTTGGGAGCTTTTGAGACGTCTTCACAACGGGAATGCGAGCCCTTGGCTTTGTGCGGGAGATTTCAATGAATTCCTCTTCGAATTCGAACACACTAGCCGGACGAGGCGCCGTCCGAGAGCAATGGCCGAGTTCGCGGAAGTGCTTGAGGCGTGTGGTCTCATCGATCTAGGCTTCTAAGGAGAGCTTTGCACGTGGAGTAATATGAAAAGCGGGGCAAGGAACGTCCAATGTCGTCTTGACCGTGCGTGTGCAAACCCGGAGTGGAAGAGGTTATACCCGTCAAATGTGGTGGAAACGTTAGATTTTTGGGGCTCGGACCATCGTGTCCTTCAAATAGATACGGTGGGAAGTCCCCCGATGTTGTCAAGGATTGGGACTTCTAGGCGAAGGTGGGCTTTTGAACCCGGATGGCTCACCCACGAACAATGCCCGTCGATTATCCGGGAGGCATGGCTCTAATGGGGGATACTCGTCGAGACTAGCCGATTGCAAGAATGCCCTTCAATCTTGGGCCTGCTCTTCTTTTGGTCACCGTGAGAAGCGAATTAAAGACTTATCCTCGAAGCTTGAGATAATTAATAGGGAGGTTTTTTCCCCGGGGAACCGTGAGGAAGCTAAGCGTATCGGGAACGAGCTTGAATCCATTTCTTTGATCGAGGATCATTATTGGAAACAAAGAGCTAGGGCGGATTGGCTCAAAGGGGGAGATAAAAACTCGGCCTATTTCCATTCTCGAGCCAAGCGAAGGAAGGCCCACAATTCTATCCGGGGCATCTTCAACGAGGATGGAGTTTGGTTTACTTCGGAGAGGGAGGTCCGGGATGTCTTCGATAGGTACTTTGCAAATATTTTTGCTTCGAATGGTGCCGCCGAGGACGAGTTTCGTATGATTACGGGTGAGAAGATATTATTCCATAACAGTTTAAATATAATCTCAATTTAAAAACTTGACACAATTACAATTTTGAGATATATTCATATAATTTTTTATCAAATGATATTTTTTTTTTATCAAGGGTTTATTAGAACATATTATTTCAAAACAATTAAAATATAATCTCATTATAAAAATACCCCATAACCCCGCTCCTGTTTTAAAAAAAAAATATTGTGGGGTATTTTTAAAATGAGATTATATTTAAATTATTTTAAAATAATATCTTCTAATAAACTCTTAATAAAAAAATATCTTTTGATAAGAAAAATTATACGAATATATTTCAAAATTGTAATTGTGTAAATATTTTTTTGTTAATAAAATAAAAATATGTTTTTTAGAAAATCATATAAAATAATAGTCCTTTTTTTCAAGTTATGTAAACATACACAAAAATAATTTTTATAAAAGCTAGCAACTACGATGTGATTTCCTCTTTATTTATTATTAATTTTACTTTAAGTCATTACCAAATAGCGTTAGTTTGGTGGTTTGACCACTCTCATCCCATGCTGAAATACGACGGTGTGAGACGGTGAGGTGACACATCGACCCGATAGACTATGACACAAGAAGGCGACACAAGAGTCGCGGCGTGAAGACGCTTGTGGAAGCACGGTGGCGAGGACATGGGAGGCTGTGCGGTAAGGCAAGAGGGCGGCTTCTAATTTATGAGAAAGAAGAAAGCGACAAGAAATCATCTTGAAAAATATAATATATTTTATTTTTTTACTAAGGTTGGAGAAAGTTAGAGAATAATAATATAATGTCAATTTCAATGTAGATATACTTTAACTGTTTTTAAAACTTGAATATATGTTTTTATAAAAATTGATAATCGAAGCTAGCAAAAATAAACAATTTTTCCAATCCACTATTACAAGCTAGTATATTAAGAGATGACTATGCAAATAAGTATATATATATATATATATATAATATATCAAATTATATGCTTAATATATATATTATATAAATATTGAAAAGAATGGGTTTGAAGATTGGCAGTGTCTCCAAATGCAACATATTTAGCCGCGTGATTCGATCTAGAAATCGAATCGATATCATTAATATGAAGTATGAACACACCCTAAATATATAGTATATAGTATATACTATATGTAGGGATGAAATAATATTTTATTTATATATATATATATATATAACTCTTATTTTAATATCAGATTTTTTTTCGTACAGTGATAGTTATTTTTCCTTCTTCTCTAACTTATAACTATATCTATATATATATAATAATTGATTGTATGTACTATTCTTGAGTGTGTGATTGTATTATATTATGGCCATGCAAACGTGGTTGGAGTTTCTTAGTATATTAATATTGGGTAAACTGCGGCTAAAATACCCAATGTTTCAGTTTTTTTTTTAATTATGTACCCAAAGTTTTTTTTGGTGGCTATTATACCCAAAGTTTATTTCGTTAACGCCAAACGTACCCACCGTTAAATCTCCGTTAATCCTCCTTACGTGGCACACATGTCGCTGACACGTCATTCTATCCTGCCACGTCATCCTTGCGGCTAAAGTACCCAATGTTTCAAACATTTGCGGCTAAAGTACCCAATGTTTTTTAAAAAATTAAACTGCTTGAGTGACTTTTTTAGATCGATTTTTGGGTTGACTTTTTTACACCGGACTCGAGTTGGCTTTTCGGGCCGAGCTCTGTATATACAATATATATAAACTGTATATATATACTATATATTAATTTATATATTTAGTATAGTATATTAAGTTTATATATAATATAAAGTATAAATATAAAGTATATTTCAAGGGTATAAATTAGTATAATATAATACAAAGTATCAATATAATAAAGTATAATACAGTTTCTATATAATATAAAGTATCAATATAAAGTATAAATATATACAGTTTCTATATAATATAAAGTATCAATATAAACAGCTTTTATATGTATTGTTTATATATAATCTAAATTATAAATATATATAATATAAAGTATAAATATATACAGTTTTTTTATATTTATTTATATATTTATACTTTATACATACTAATTTATATTGAAATATACTTTATATTATACTAATTTATACCCTTGAAATATACTTTATATTATATTATACTAATTTATACCCTTGAAATATACTTTATATTATATATAAAATTAATATACTATACTAAATATATAAATTAATGTATAGTATATATATATACAGTTTATATATATTGTAATATAGAGAGCTCGGCCTGAAAAGCCAACCCGAGTCCGGTGTAAAATAGTCAACCCAAAAATCGATCTAAATAAGTCACTTGAGAAGTTCAATTTTTTTAAAACATTGGGTACTTTAGCCGCAAATGTTTGAAACATTGGGTACTTTAGCCGCAAGGATGACGTGGCAGCGACATGCCACGTATGGAGGATTAACGGATATTTAACGGTGGGTATGTTTGGCGTTAACGGAATAAACTTTGAGTATAATAGCCACCAAAAAAAATTTTTGGGTACATAATTAAAAAAAACTGAAACATTAGGCATTTTAGCCACAGTTTACCCATTAATATTACATGTAGATTTGCATTTTGCTTTAAATATAATCATGTGAACCTCTTTAGTTGTGCCTATTTTTATATGATTGAGCTTACCAAATAGATCTTTAGGGTTTATATATTATATTTATTTATTCAGTGAAGCTTTTTTTGCAGACCTCGAAACAATATATATTGCGATATTTATATATCTGTATTCTGTGACGTATAGTTAAAATCAGATCACATATTTTACGTAGATATGTACAGTCTGGACTCTAGAAGGTACGTACGGAATATAATTATATCGATATTCATCATGTATAAGTATTTATTTTGGATGATATTTTATTAGTTATATACTAGGGTTTGTTGTTATATGCATCAATGCATGGCTTCCCACACCTTGTTGTGAGAAACGACATAAAGTTGGTTGAATGAATTTAAGTCATGTATAACGCACTTTTAAGATGCAATTTTTATCTCATTAAATTTATGTTGACTAAAATTTTATGTTCTTCAAACTACTTATTTGCTTCCTCGAAGTTGCGGGGTTAATGGTCAAAATATATACTTTTTTTTTTTAGCTTATCATATTTAGACATTGTTTTACAAGAGAGAATAGCCGATCGAGTTCTTGATATTTTGTGTTGAGACTTTGAGTTATCATTGATGGTCTTCGTATTCGGAGTTCACTTCGTCTTCAATTAATGATAATACTGTAGATTATGCTCGAACTGGAAAATTGTATCCACCGGGCATAACCGACATAACGGGCCCACTCAAGCCCGAGTATTGATTATGATTTAAATAGTTAATTAGATTAACTAATTAAAGGCAATTGGGCTTTTTTAAAAGGAGTTGGGCCCTTTGGGTCATAGGATTTTGTGGATGGGGGAGGACTCACACAAATGTTACACCACCACACGCGCGTGCCGCCGCCGCCGGCGGCCAGGGTGGGGTGGGGTGCTCTTGTGTGAGTATAATTATCTTTGCCGAAAGTTTAATTCAATTTTTTTTATTTGACCGAAAAGTCCCTATATTTTACACACATTTTGTCGAAAATCGGTTGGAAAAAGTTTTATCGAAAAGCTCGATAATCGTCGAAAAGTATATAAAAACGATAAATATTACAGCCGGCAACTTACCGGTAACTATCGAAAAGACCGAAAATCGGCGATTATCGACGATTATCGTCGAAAATGCGATCCTTGGTTGGTATTATATATATACTCTGCGTACTGACTATATATATATATGTATATATGTTTGATGGACGATTCTATAAAGTATAAACAAGTGAATATATGTTGACGTATGTTATTATTTCGTGAAAGTTGGTAAGTTAGTATACGAAGTACGTATAAGATATTATTAAATATAATCAGTATAATTAACACGTTTAGATATAAACAAAGGAAGTGATAAATAGATCAAAGAATTTACAGTTGAATTTTGAGGCCTAATTAACTCACCGGTATAAAGATATAATTCAAAAGAATCAAGTTGATTAACCTGAAACTTTGATGGATTACAATGAAAGACGATTTAAAAACTTGAAATATATAAGATTTATTATTATCATTATTAAAGACGTAACCTGGATTTATTTTAAGTATCCTTATTGTTTTGAAGTCGTGCCTCGCGATATTTTTTTTTGTATTGAAAATTTAGACTTCGGGGTTACGCAATCTTAGATTTGTTGTCTTGCCAAGTTGAGTTTTGAAGTAAATTTCTTATTTCATTTTGTTTACATATTTTTTGCTCATTTGAAGCTCATTCGTTACAAAATTCATAGTAAGTACAAATATATGATTTGAAAATCAAATACCCTTTAGAAAGTTGAGTCTAAGTTAAGCTGTTTCATAAAAGGAAAACACATATGCCCACAAAAATTATAAAGAGACCGTTCTTCTTTTAGTAAAAAAGAATAAATTAAAACAGGCACACACAATTATAAAATATTGCTACACTTTAATGGAAAGCAAAGTTTGAATTTTGAAAGGTAATTATTAAATACTATAGAAGGTCATTCTCAACATTTTATGGTTGCCCTGAGTTCATATTGATAGTGGTACTTTGGACCCCCCAAGCCCCAACAAATTTGGTCCATTAATATCATTGTGGGCCTCTTTTATAAAAAATAAATAAAAAAATTGCCTTCCACTACATGGGACAAAAATTATACAACCCATTAGGGCATTCAAAATTTTCAAACCCTAATATGCCTCTTAGGGGTGAAATCGGGTCGAGTACCCGGTTTTTTTAAGTACCCGGTACCCGGACCCGGTTTCCGGGTAGTTGAAATTTACTACCCGGTACCCGAAATCCGGGTACCCGCATTTCCGGGTAGTTGAAAATTGGTTCCCGGTTTTAGTACCCTGTACCCAGTTTGGAAACCAAGTTCGGATTTTCAACCGGATCCGGGTTTTTACCCGGATCCGTTTTATTTTTTTAATAGAAAAACTAAATTATCTCAAAATAAACATTACACATGTCTCGTACATAAAAAAAAACATACCCATTGTCTAAAATTTAAAATGCATTAAAAAAGCATATGATAAAGCACTTCGAGTTCTTCCGGCTTTCCATCATCATTTCACCGTCCACGCATCAAAAAATTTAAAAAATATTTTAATCAAACCCTAAAATGAGAAATGAAAATGAGAGATAAGAGATAAGTGTCAAGCCCTAACCCTAAAATATTTTAAAAAAAATTAAAAATTAAACAAATCGGGTATTAAACCGGGTACCGGGTACCCGGTTTTTGTGATTTCATACCCGGTACCCGAACCCGGTTTTAAACCGGGTACCGGGTACCCGGATCCAAATTCCGGATTCGGATTCGGGTTTTTACCCGATTTTCGGGTTTTATTTGCACCTGCCTCTATAGGCTATAATAATACCTTGAGGAAATATCGATCCATATAATTGGAATAAAAATACTTAAATTATAGACAATTGCATCAACTAATGCCAAAATTGTTTTTGTAGCAGATGAAGTACTAAATTTTAACAAAATAATAGCTTCGTCCAATTTTTATTAATAATACTCTATTTGAACGATCCAATCGAGACATTAGGTAGTCTCTTACCCTATTCCGTAATATTAGTTTAATTTTAATATATTTATTATTTATTCTAATTATTTGGAGCTGCGTATATATAAATATTTTTTTAAAATAGAAATGTTATTTTATTGAGCTTGAGTATTTTTTCACCTTGAAAAAATAAATAAAACATTAAATCAAATACTCCAACAAACTCGCGTCACTTCTTTTTCTTCTTCTTCTCTTCTCTTCTTCTTCTTCTTCTTCTTCAACTTCAAGGAAAGCGAAAATGGCGCGGAAAGCTACCTTCGTCCTCAATGGGCCCCGGCTCCGAGACCGCGTTCCGTCGAACTTCGACGCGGCGGCGGCTGTCACCGGAGCTGAGCTCCTCCGCCGCGCCGACTGCTTCGTTTCGGACTATCTCTGGACTTCGCCGGTGCCTTCCGCCCTGAGATCGACTGCACTGAAGCGCATGGGCGTTGAAGACGAGGTCATCTTCCTATGCTCCGATCTCGAGCCTGACGACGCTTCCCAGACGCTGGACATGTATCTCACGGCGATAGCTGATTCTTTGAACGGTAAGCCTCTTGATGATCTTGTTAGGTTTTGAGCTTAGAACCCTGCATCTGAGACTGAGTGTACGCATATTTTCGTTAGTAGTAGTTGATTCTGGATTCTTGTAGGAATCTGGTGTGTGATTGGCTTAGTATGCATCTGAGTGTGTGATTCTGGATTATTGTAGGAACTCTGTGATTCTGTGATTCTGTAGGAACTCTGTGATTCTGGATTATTGTAGTATATTCTTGAAGCTCTGAGAAATATTCTTTAGAGAGAGAGAATTTGTGGAAGATGACAAATGATACCTCAATGAATATTATTACTCAGACTTGTTGGCTTATATACCAAAACAAATCTGTTGGAGTTGTTACATAAAAACAACTTACTAAATTGTAATTTACCTAAACCTATTACAACTCGATTAATAAACCTATACATAAAATACTCTAACTTAATCTAATACATGATAATACACCCCCGCAAGCTTAACTCGGTACAAGTTTAAGCTTGTTACACAAAAAGTTAAATCTAGGAAAAGTCAGAGGCTTGGTAAACAAGTCAGCTGGTTGCTCCTCCGTTGGAATGTACCGGATCTCAACTTGTCGTTGTGCAACCTGCTCTCTAATATAGTGAACGTCCAACTCTATATGTTTCGTTCTTGAGTGGATCCTTAACAAAACAACAATCAGGAAGAAATTCAACAAGAGCATGATTATCTTTTGTGAGCCTAGAAACACTAACTAAGTTCTTTTCAATTTCAGGAACGTGTAAAATATTTTGAAGAGATAAACTGGAATCATTTGTATGAATAAACGAATCACCGAAAGATTTAATTTTAAGTTGAGAACCATTACCAACTAAGAGCTTTTGCTTGCCTTTGTAATCTTGATGATTGGCAATGACAGCTTCTGTGTGTGTGATGTGGTTATTTGCACCACTATCCATGAACCAAGAATCATCACGAACAGATTCTGGGTTGGCAATGTATGCATGCGCATTGCCTTGTGGATTGAATCTGGTGTGTGATTGGCTTAGTATGCATCTGAGTGTGTGATTTGCAGATGATCCTATCGATGTTGTGGCGTTTGACGGGAAACCGATCATGACCCTTTTGGAGGACGAGAATCTTCTTCCGGCAGCGGAGAGCCTCTTCAACAACTTGGATATCAACAATCAGGGAATGATCGCCAAGAGCGAAATCAGCTATGCTCTTGCTATATGGGGGGATGAGATGGGTGTCCCTCTACCTACGGGTTCGTTTTTAATTTCTTCGTTGATCAATCTTTCGATTTATTTGACGAGACCGCTGATATTTCGTACCTCAGATTTTCCGCAGCTTGAGTCAATCTTGACGAGAAATCTAGCGTACCAACAGGAGGAGTTGGACTCAGCAACATTTACGGTTTTTCTGCGAACAGTTCTACAAGAACTCGCTGATGCCTTGGCGAACAATCCCATTGTTCTTTTGCAGAACGTGATGGTTAGCTCTAAGCTAAGCAAGGTAAATTTTCTTAAGTTATACTCAATATGAATAATAGTTATGAATAATGCTGCTAAAGTTTGGGACATTGCCATTTTTTTAAATGTGGCTACTGTTGATCACATTCCAGGAATCGGAGCTGATTGACAGGGGCGAAAGATTCCCTGCAGTTTTAATCTTTGGAGCTCTACTCATCTTTGTGCTCGGAATGAAGAAATTTGGGTACTTTTAGGCGCTCGGAGAGTGATTTCAAGAAACTTGCGTTTCGAAGAGAATCAAAAATCGAGATTGTATTGAAGAAGTAAACCTACCTGCCAATATCGTTTTGCGATAAATGTTCGGTACTTGCAACCAACCAGAAGCCCTTGTTTTCGATAAGTAAACGCAATCGCCGACTGAAAATTTCAATTTGGTTCCAAATTGATCATTTAAAATTCTAAGAAACTTACACTAGAAATTCTATCTGCAAAGATGAGAGCTCATGAACCATCTGTTTATATCTTTTCCTTATTTTGTTTTTAGGAGTATTTTCGGAATTTACTTTGAAGAAAGGCGGGATGATTCTGATGGGATCGTATTTTCTGCAATTAAGTTATTAATATTAGGATTAGTTTTTATGCGTTTTATTTATTTAGTTTAGTTTGGATTTATTTAATTAATTAGTAGTGGTGGGCTTAGGAGTTGTCGTTTGATAATGGGCCTAACCTAGATTGTCTAGGGTATTAAGTAGAGAGGAGATCGACAGTGGTGAGGTGTGCAGAAAATAGTCGTTTGTGACAGTCTCCACCGTCGGGAGAGTTGGCCGTGCTCTCGAACTCACGTGCCCGGTTCTCTTTGACGTGTTTATTCAATAAAATTCTGTTTATAAATCCGGGATCCATCAGATTCATCGTTGACTTTCATAATAAAGAGAAAATGGGATTACAAGATTACTGAACTCTGTTTTTTGATCTTATTACAATCCATAGTGAAGCATTAAAAATAAAACCTGAAAAAAAATATTTTACTTTAATTTTGCTGTATAAATTTGCGCCCGGAAAAACTTCATCAATTTCGTCATTTTAGCAACTAAGCCTATCCATACCCAGAGGAAGTCGAAAAACCGATTTCTACATAATTGAGAATCGAATGAAATTGAAGGTACCTTATCTTCATAAAGTTGCATAACCTTGTTTCTGTGCAGAGTTTCCTCGGAGATCATTCGCTCGCGAAAATAAGCAATCACCTGAAATACCGAGAATAACGGGGGAAACTAATCAACGACATGGGCAAGTTGACGTTCTTTAATTTTTAGAATAACTCGAGAACTCCATTTCATGGACAGTTCTTGACTTTACAGTAAATGCTTCAAGTTATGCATCTTTCAGTAAACAATTCATTAAGTTTCAAAATGCCTCAATTAACCTTCAATGACAAGCAAGAACAAAAAATCGGTACCAAATCGTAAAAACGAAGAGTAATCGGAGCAATGCCCTTTAAACTATGCATGTTGGTGCATTTTTTCCAATGCGTAAAAAAACGACGGATAGTGTTACGTTTTAGCGCACGGATTTACTCAAACTTTTTATTTTTTCTTCAATTAATTACCGAGCGGATCAATATACTAGATTTATAGAACTATAGGGAAACAATCTAAAAGTTTAGTACTTTCATAAACTGTTAAAGACGAATGTCTTGTAAAATTGAAAAAAAAGGAACTTTTTTTTACAAAAAAAAAAAAAAAACTTGCAAACAAGTTATGTCACACAAGTTAACACGATTTCCGTCATTTTTAAATTGCTATTTTCTGAATGTATATGGGGAATTTATGTCAACTTCTCAAATTAGAACAATAAAAACAAATACCTTATCACAAGCAAAGAATTTCCATCACTTTGTAATATGCTATAAAGGGGCAAAAATGTCAACTACTCAAATAGGAATGATAAAGTAATACAATAGATAACATTACTATAGGAATGATATGGTCCCGATTTTGGATAACACTACTAAACAAAAACTCGATAATATTAATAAAATTCTTTGGTCCCTATAATATTAATTTATAGAGGTTTTACTGTATTGCAAATACCTCATCACCGAGCGGTACCAAGCACAGACTCTCCTCTGTCAACGGCCCATCAGACTTCAGTTTCTTCTTAGCTCTGTTACTAACTCCCTTCTCTTTTGCATACACCTAAATCGCTAACTATTAATTCTCTGAAGTCTCTTCGAGCTCATAAAAAAACCCGAACAATGGCGTTACTTTTACCTGATCAGCCCAGCCGCAATCGGAGCGAAAGCACCACCTCATAGCGAGCTCCCTAAACAACATTGTCGAAATTCAAACCAATCATGGGAAGTATCTCGTCACATTGAAAAAGTTTCAGTCTTTTCAGCGCTTGACGGTTTAGGGTTTAGTGTCCGCCATTGCACTGTTATAAGAAAAATAGTAATGACACTGATCCGTTACGGACTTTGTCCGTTTGTGCACTTTGCCGTCATACCCCCGTAGTCTTTCAAAAAGTGGCACATTGTCCTTATTATGCATTAAAAGAATGGAAAATGTTCTGTTCCTGAAGAACTGTTAGATAAAAATCTCACTTGGGAAAAATGATGAAATAATTAAGACACTCTTAGATAGAGGTGAAACCGGTCCGGTGATCCGGATTATTTGTGATGTCCATAACCCGGGACCGGAATCCGGTTTTTTATTTTCAAAAACAGGTTTTTAATACCCGAATCCGGTTCACTAAAATTTTAAATTGAACGAGTATAAAAATTAATAAAAAAGCAATCCTAATATCCCGGTGAAGGAAATAGTGAAAATAAATATAAATTTAATGATTTTAATCCGGTTGTTCAAAAAGCAAAACCAAGAATTTGCATCCGGTTTTTAATATGGATACGGGTTTTTATTCCTTATGCTATGAAAGAACACGTGACATAACAGCAAAAAAAAAAAAAAACACTAAAGCTAAGGGACCAAAGTACACTGTACACAACGAGCAAAGTTAAAGGGTATTGGTTCCAATTAAAGCACAAAGAGAAAGTAAGAAACTAACGAACACCATCTGAAAATGGTACCTTGGGACACAAGAGATTATAGAAGCAACCGGGCACGCAAGAATCGCCATAGAGGATCCCGACAAGCCCGGCTTTTTGCTTCAGAACGCTCACTTGTGGTGTATCAGCATTAACACTACTGTTCAAGGACGAAGCTTTGTCTGAACCTGGACGAAACGTGTCTGTATTCTCTGTTGGTTTTTAACGGTTGGAGATTTTCACTTCGCTTGTCGTTTTATAGTGGTTTTATCGTTTGATGAGTGTTGTTTTGGTGCTGCAGTTGTCATTTTACTAGCTTTTTGTCTTTAATGAGTGTCGTTTCGGTGCTGCAGTTGTCGTTTTATAGTAGTTTTGTCGTTTGCGAGGGTCGTTTTGGTGCTGCAGCTGTCGTTTTACTAGCTTTTTGTCTTTGATGATTGACGTCTTGGCGTTGCATTTGTCGTTATACGAGTGCCGTTTCAGTGTTGAATTTGTCGTTTGTCGAATGTGTGTCGTTTAATGAGTGCCATTTTTTGGTGTTGTATTTGTCCTTTTATTAGTTGTTAGTCGTTTTCGTGCTGTGTATGTCGTTTCATTAGTTGTTTGTCGTTGTCTTTGGTGAAGAGTTTGTAATTAAATTAATGATATTTATAATTAATACATCTAAAAATTATTCAGGTTAGTAACAGTATTTAGTAGGAAAATTAAATATTATTTTTATGCTAATAAGGATAAAAATATCGGGCACATATGCCGCTTTTATAAAATATTGAACACTTATGTCACTATTATCGGGGATTGATTTGTAGAAAGATTGTCAGTAGTAGTAGAGAACCTTAGAAACAATATGTTTTTGTTTGTTTGTTTTCCAATCTTTACTTCCACTAAATGAAAATGTCATTGTTAGAAGATAATTACGGTGAAAATATCAATAGTCTTTTTATAGTTGTCAATAACTTCTCATTCTTTGTTGGGAGTCACGGCCGTTCTCTACGAAGATGTCGACTCGGCTTTGACGGCGGAGTGCAAAGCCATTCATCACGGGGTACTCTTTGCCAATGACCGGCGATGGGTAGTGTCGGAGGTGGAGTCCGATTGTCTTAGGGCGGTCAAGCTTGTCGGTGGACGTCATGTCCAAAGCCTTCAAGGTCCGATTATTGCTAGCATATGTAACCTCATTAGTAAGGGGGTGTTGTCCGGAGAGTGTCGGTGGACACCGAGACGTTGTAATGAGTCGGCCAATTGTATCGCCAAGAACCGTCTTTCGGACTCGATCTTGGAATTGTCGGTACTATTTTGCCCGGATTGGCTTAACTCATGTGTTAATCGGGATTTAATCCCTCTGGAATGAAACCCTTTCGCTCATCCTAAAAAAAGAGTAAAAATTCAAAATTCAAACGTTAAAATGTTCTTGTCGTTCAGCTAAGCTGCAAAACAATGATCACTAATAGTCTCCCGACAATCGCCACGTGGCAGCATGAGAAGCAGGTTGCATAATAGGTAACTGTGCTCTTTGTTGTAGAGGATTCCTCGCCATGTTCTTCGTTTCGTTCATCATATCGCTCAGACACAGAAGTACTCTACTTCGTTATTAAAAAAAGAAAAAAAGAAAAAAGAACTCTTCTTTGTTCTGAATCTCATTGCTTCGCAACTATTTCGGAACTCTCTCAAAATCGAACTCTTCTTCTCTGCAAATCTCCATTTCTCTCTATCACCGATCGATCATCGATTCGTCTATCTGAGAATCGCGTTTGATTGAGCCGATTCTTTCCAGATCCGGAGTATTAACTCTCGATCGCGACTCATTGACTGAGGTAAGTGCACTTTCCGAGCTAGGGTTTCCAGATTCGGAACGCAAACTTGGTGATTATTGCCTGATCCAGCATTTAAAGCTCGCTCACGAGATTGAAATTGAAAATGGAATTCGTGATTGAATGCTAATACTAACTGGCATTTTGCTTGTTTGGGTTCTGGTTAATTGCGAATTCGTGGAATTTAGAGTGTTTTTTCTGGATTTTGGTTTCGATTTTTGTTTTCTGATCTTAGTGAACTTTAGAGTAATTGGCGTTGTCACCCCTTTACGTTTGACATCGGTTGCACTTTGCGCTGTTACATTTGTTTGCTGTGTTTTATACCCTTTACTATACCACTTTTCTATATTAATATGTCATGACATTCATTAGATGCTATGATGGCAAAATCGTCAATAATAATTTCAAACTCGACTATTGGAAGGAAGAAAAAAAAGTGCATTTCCCCTTATGATTGACAATTTTGTATACATATAATAATTATGTGTATTGATAATAGAGGTTAATCGACATTCAACAATATTAGAGAATATGAATTAACGTGAGAGAGGAATAGGAAAATGAAAAACAAAAAAAGATTTGGCATAAGATTTTTGATGGACTTTAAATTCCAATACACTTATTAATACAAAATCAATTATCCTCAAGCGAGGCATTTTTCTTATAAATGGAATGTGAACGATCGATGATCAAAATAGAGAGCAAGTTGAGGATTTTGTATGAAAATCAGATAGTGGTGTCATTTGCGGGTGGGGCTAGGTCCGGTCCTACTAATAGGGTCGGGCTGGGCTCAACTTTTACAGGCCCAGGCCCAAACAATAGCCAAGCCCGGCCCAACCCGTAGACCCGATCAAGCTCGATCATATAAATATATACTTTGAAGTATTTAAACTCTCTTTGAATAAAAATAATATTTATTTTTCATTTATTTGTAATATCTCATGAAAATGTAGAACAGAGTCACAATTTATGCCATTTTTCTATACTATAGAGGCCCATAGACTTTAGCTTTAGGCTTACAAAGACCGTAAACTCATTCAATTCCAGCGCAACCAGAGCCCACAAAAGCCCGAACTTCCGCATGGCCCTTACAAACCCAATTTTAGCCATGAACAAAATTTGGAAATAGAAAATCGGGAACTATGTATGAAGCTTACTAAATTTTGGAAGATATATTCTCAAACTTTATTTGAAGGGTTGAATACCTAATTTTTTTTATAATTTAGGGAGCCCATATTCTCAACTTTTTTTTTTTAAAGGATTAAATACTCAATCTTTTCAAATTTAAAGAAGCACATTCCGAATCTTGCCTAAACCGGAGTAGATCCGGTTTCAACTTACCATAAAATTTTAAGTTTAAAAGTTCCGGGGTAAACTGCGGCTAATGTACCCAATGTTTGATTTTCTGCGGATTATGTACTCAATGTTTATTTTCGACGGCTAATGTACTCAATGTTTGATCCGTTAGATTTTTTGGGTTTTCCGTCAGTTGACCGTTAGAGAGTTATATGTACACTTTTCGTATTTTTGACATAACTCACTCATTTTTTGTCCAAATTTTATGTACGACCTATGGTTGGAAAGATAAGAGATAGATCTACAACTTTAATGTTTTAAGTTTTGTAAAATCAGTTTTAAAAAAATACGAAATTTCAAGTACAACGTAAAATTGGACATTAGTTTAATGCAAAATATTTGTTTCGAGCAAATTTTAATATACTTAATGACTTTTTATGATGAAACGTAAAAGCAAAAAGTTGTAGATAAATGTTTTATCTTTCCAACGGGTGTTTATTTATAAATTTTGGATAAAAAACGAGTGAGTTATGCCAAAAATATGAAATATTATTTCACATCACATCTTTTATATTTTTGGCATAACTCACTCATTTTTTGTCAAAAATTTATAAATAAACACCCGTTGGAAAGATAAAACATTTATCTACAACTTTTTTCTTTTACGTTTCATCATAAAAA
This sequence comes from Parietaria judaica, assembly GCA_954871525.1. Lineage (NCBI taxonomy): Eukaryota > Viridiplantae > Streptophyta > Magnoliopsida > Rosales > Urticaceae > Parietaria > Parietaria judaica. Next base: position 3,269,000 of record OX940861.1, read on the forward strand.
GTCATTAAGTATGTTAAAATTTGCTCGAAACAAATATTTTGCATTAAACTAATGTCCAATTTTACGTTATATTTGAAATTTCGTATTTTTTACAACTTATTTTACAAAACTTAAAACATCAAAGTTGTAGATCTATCTCTTATCTTTCCAACCATAGGTCGTGCATAAAATTTGGACAAAAAATGAGTGAGTTATGTCAAAAATACGAAAAGTGTACATATAGAGGAGCATAACTCTCTAACGGTCAACTGACGGAAAACCCAAAAATATCTAACGGATCAAACATTGAGTACATTAGCCGTCGAAAATAAACATTGAGTACATAATCCGCAGAAAATCAAACATTGGGTACATTAGCCGCAGTTACCCAAAGTTCCGTGACATTCTTTTGGTCTCTCTATATATATATATATATATTATATTCTGTTACACAAAAGGTAATTGTTATCTTGCAGTCCGATATATATATATATATGTATTATATTCTGTTACACAAATGGTAATTGTTATCTTGCAGTAGAAATTTAAAACTACATATTCAACTCTACCCATATGCGGGTTATTTTATTAAAACTGAAGACCACTAGCAAAAATGATACTTGGGTATTAAACTAGGAATAATCAAATTAATTAGCTCAAACAACCAGCAATGGCTGTGTCCTTTGCTCTAGGAAGGAAGGAACTATCAGATTCTAAGCTCAACTAACAAGTGTCAAGTACTACTACACCTATTTATCACTCTCAAATTACCTTAAAGAAAAACTTTCTAAATTTAACGATCAAAATTTATAAACGATACCATAAAGATACCAAACCCCAAAAAAAAAACCCGTCTACATGACTACATCATAATGCGCAACATGCAAAATCCGACAAAAGATACAAAAGTATTGTCTACCAAAAAATGTATTTGCTTTTTTATTTTTATCATAATCTCGGTGCAAAGAAACTAGTATGTGGTTTTAGTATCGGTTGAGAAAATTATTTTCAATTGGTGCAATGTTTGTCAAAATTTCCCTAGCTACAAAAGCCTAAAGCCTCCTAAAATCTTTAAAGATTCGATCAAACATAACTAATTAATCATAAGTCGGTTTTACTAGAATTTCGACAAATGAGTGTGTTATAGCCAAAATACTAAAATTGTGCATATGTATATATATATATATCGAGGTTACTATTGCCAACATAGATCACTGGTAAACACAATTTTTTATATTTTTGTCACCCGATTAGAAAATTAGAGAAGGATATACAACTTTATAGATTTATAGTTTAGCCACACAATTTATAGTTTTAATTTACTTATTTTTAGGGTAATTTGTGTTCAGTTTTGTATGTATCTTAGTGGTGTTTAATTAGGGTTTGGTTATCCCCTAGTCAAGGATCGAATCTCTATCAGCGCCGTTATATTTGCTTTTCTATTTTTTTTTGTTATTATTTTGTGCTCGACCTCATCGATTTTATGCTTTTTATCGTTTAGGGCTTCACCTGAAGGTATGATTTAGCTACGTTATGATTATAATATAAGGTCAATTTTATATATCTAAAATATAATTAATTCTGTAGTTTTGTATAAAAAACGAACTCATAGACCAAAAAAAAAAAAAAAAAACTTTTCAGGCCTTTTAAGATTTAATGACTAGCCTAAATCCTTGGCCCGTAGAAGAAAAGGTTTAAAACTTTTTAGAGCTATTATAATTTGGGTTAATAGCAGCATATATTGCCAAGTTCTTCTAAACCGATGCGGTATATTCCCAAGCAAAAAAGTGTATATGCAATATTCTCAAATTTGACAAAAGTGTTCTGGGTGTTTGATTGAGTGGGTTTAACTTGTTTTGATTTACGGTTATTATTTGAGGTTTTGATTATAAAAAAAAAAAAAAAAACGGTTTTTATATGTTTATTAAATCTAAAATGTTTAAATTCGTCTCAAATCACCAATTTCAAACACTTGACCCATATAATAAATGATACCTTATCAAAATGTATTTTTTAGGCCCAATAAGATTTAAATAACCAGAAGAAACGACATGAATAACGCTGAACTAAATTAAAGCCTTTGACTAAGTAAGTCAAAGGCTTTAACACGTGGGAATCACTCTCCCTATAAAGTCGAACCCTCTTCGGCACTCGCTTGCATAGGGTTTCATTCCTTCCTTGTTTTCTCCTTTTCTAGGGTTTCAGGGATGGGGTCGTACGCGAGCAAGCAGAATAACTGCGCCGATAATGGAGTCGAAGCGCTCTTGATTTCCGATCATCCTCTCGTAAGTCACACGCTAGAGTTTGGATATTATTACTACATACGATGATTTTTTTTATGTCTAGAAAATAATATAACTGAAACTTTTTTATTTTACATCCCCAAGTTTCTAAGTTTTAAACCTATATTTTTGCACTTTTTACTTAATTTTTTCAACGAACACGAAAGCCGGCCCTGAGGCAAGGCGAGCGAGGCGGCGCCCTAGGCCCCCAAATCGAGCCGATGGCTTCGCTGCCGTATAAAAAATAAAAAAATCTTATCGCCACTAGAGACTTAAGAGTTGTTCTGCAACTTTCAAAAATTGAAGGGTCCAAACTCCAATCCCACAACACAAAAGTCGAAAGAAAAAGGGCCCATGAACCTCCACGGTCGTCCTTGAAAGAGCTGCTCCGGCGAACGGCGGCGCCGGATCCAGGAGAGGAGTGGTTGGGAGGGAGCTTGGACTTGAACGACGACGTTTGGAAGTTGATCGGGCGTTGATCCAGTCTGACGCCGCCACGGCTGCTCTGAGAGGCGCCGTTCCGGTGAGCGCCTGATGCCATGGCTGCGGCGGTGGGGAGCTCGGAGGATCAGCGGCAGAAGCAGAGCACGGAGAGAGAGCAGAGCACTGTAGTGGAGGCTTGCTTCTGGTCTGGGTCTGCAATGGTCTCGAAGTGGTGAAGAGAAGAGTGAGGTGTGGACCAAGTGTTCGATAAAATGCCGGACTTAAAGTTCGTAATCCGAATTTGTCTTTCGGCTTGCTTCTGCGCCCAAATCAGATTGTTAGGGTTTTAAGTCCCGCAGTATTGCTTCATTGGTGCTCATGAAGCTCCAAGTGAGAATGATTAACTTTACTGAGACCTTGCTCCAACTTGATCTCTACCGGTTCATCGGTGTGAATCCTTGTGATTCTTTGTCTTTGTGCTACTCTGGAATCTTTTCTAGTGGTAGGGTTGGTTTTTTGGGCTTATGCCCAGTGATGTCAGCGGCACGCCAAGGGCGGGCCGGCCGGGAGCAATGAAGATCCTTTGTTGGAACGTCCGGGGATTATGCAATCCCGGGGCGAGGACCCGCCTACGAAGACTTATTTGTGAGCGGAAGCCGGACATTGTTTTTCTTTCGGAGACGAAGTTGAGCGGTGCACGGGTGGAGAGATTGAAGCGTCAAAGTAATATGGCCAACGGGTTCGGGGTTCATGCCGAGGGCCGTAGTGGTGGAATTCACATTCTTTGGAATGACGCGGTGGAGGTCGTTATCCGTAGCTCCGGCGAACGGTATATCGATGTGGGAGTTAAAGACGAGCTCGGGGTCACATCAAGGTTCACGGGTTTCTATGGGGACCCGATTGAAGCTTCTCGGCATCTCTCGTGGGAGCTTCTACGACGGCTTCATAACGGCGACGAAAGCCCGTGGGTGTGCGCGGGAGATTTCAACGAGGTGCTTTTCGAGTTTGAGCACGTGAGCCGGGTGCGGAGGAAAACGGCTTGCATGGATCGCTTCGCCAACGCGCTCGAGGTATGTGATCTTCTCGACTTGGGCTTTGTAGGTGAACCGTGCACTTGGAGCAATATGCAAGTGGGCGAACGGAACGTCCAAAGTCGTCTCGATCGAGCGTGTGCAAACCTGGCATGGAAGTCGGTGTACCCGTCGGGGAATGTGAAGGTGTTGGGCTTTTGGGGCTCGGATCATAGAGCAATTCTTATCAATACGGGCTCGGGCTCGCTGGTGCACAATCCCAACTCGTTCATGGGGAGGAGATGGGCATTTGAGCCAAGTTGGCTTTTAAACGGCGGTTGCGCCGATGTGGTTCGTGATGTGTGGGGCTCGGGTGGGACCGACCGGGTCTCTAGAGGGTGTGCGGCAAGCCTCGGGAAGTGTCAAAAGGCCCTTCGCGTATGGGCGAGCACAACCTTTGGCAATCGGGAAAAGAGAATCAAAGCGCTCTCGGAGCGGATTGAGCGTCTTCACAAAGCGGATTTTACTCCGGAAATTAGAGCCGATTTGAGGTCCTTGAACGAAGAACGAGATTCGCTCCTCGTGGTGGAAGAGTATCGTTGGAAGCAACGGGCGAGGGCCGATTGGTTACGCGGCGGGGATAGGAACACGGCCTACTTCCACGCTCGTGCCACGCGTCGGAGGACGCAAAACCAAATCCGAGGTATCTTGAACGAGTCCGGGGATTGGGTGACTTCGGAGAAGGATGTTCGAGAAGTGCTTGACAAATACTTCTCGAACATTTACTCTTCGAACGGTGCCTCGGAAAGAGATTTTGGCTTGATCACGACAGAAGACGTTGCTTCTATCTCGGCGGGGCAACGGGAGGTCACCGAGGAGAGGTTCACCGCGGACGAGATCAATGTCGCCCTCTCCTCGATGGGCCCTCGGAAGGCGCCGGGCCCAGATGGTTTCCACGCCGTTTTCTTCCAAAAACTTTGGGGGACCGTGGGGCCGTTGATTCGGGAAGAGTGTCTCGATGTTCTTAACGGGCGGAAGAGTGTGAGAGCATGGAATGCAACCAACATCGTGCTCTTGCCTAAGGTGAAGAACCCAAGGAGAGTACAAGACTTCCGACCGATTAGTTTGTGCAACGTGCTTCTCAAACTCGTCTCCAAAGTAGTCGCTAATCGGATAAAGGGCGCCCTCGCCTCCGTCATCTCGGAAGCTCAAAGCGCCTTTGTTCCTGGACGCTTGATTACGGACAACGCTGCCATTGCCTACGAACTGCTTCATTCTATCCGGCAAATGCGTCATCAAAAGAAAGGGGCGATGGCCTTAAAGCTCGATATGAGCAAAGCTTACGACCGGGTAGAATGGGGGTTCGTGGAAGCGATGCTGCATCGGATGGGGTTCGGGCCGCGAATCCTAGCCGTTGTACGGGATTGTATTTCGACACCGGTCTTCTCCATCGTCCTAAACGGAAGAACCGGAAACTACTTCTCGCCGACTCGCGGACTCCGGCAAGGTTGCCCTTTGTCGCCGTACCTCTTCCTAGTTTGTGCGGAAGGCCTTTCGGCGCTTATCCGGGGGCAAGAGAGACTTGGACTCTTACGCGGTTTTGCGTGCCGGCGGGAAGCCCCGTCGGTGACACATCTTCTCTTCGCGGATGATTGCATCATCTTCGGGGAAGCGAGTGTGGGGTGTGGCCAAGCGATTAGCGGGGTTCTCAAAGTCTATGAGAAGGGGACGGGTCAAACTGTAAACGCAGAGAAGTCCATGGTGAGCTTTTCTCGTAATGTGGCCGTGGCACATGGTTGTTCCATCTCACGGGTGCTTGGTATGCGGGCCGTTCCGGACCTCGAGTCTTATCTCGGGCTTCCGGTACACGTCGGCCAAAACAAGTGTGCAGTGTTTAGCAAGATTACAAGCCGGGTCAAGAAGCATCTTGGGACGTGGAAAGCGAAGCTCTTCTCGGCCGGGGGAAGGGAAGTCTTGATCAAATCAGTGGTGCAAGCCATCCCTACCTATCTCATGAGTCTTTTCCGGCTCCCCGTCCGCACCATCAAAGATCTTCACGCTACTACTGCTCGGTTTTGGTGGGGCGGATCGGAGGAGTCGAGAAAGATCCATTGGCGACGATGGGACATTCTCGTAAAGCCGAAAGGGGAAGGTGGCATGGGCTTCAAGGACATGGGTGATTTCAACCGGGCCCTTGTAGCACGGCTTTCGTGGAGGATCATCCAAAATCCCGGTTGTCTCTTAGCGCGGATCATAAAAGCTAAGTACTACCCCGACTCCTCGATCCTCGACTTCAATTGCAGGGGACGCCCCTCGTTCCTTTGCAAGAGTCTGTGTTGGGGACGTGACTTGCTTAGACGCGGTACGAGATGGCAAATCGGGGACGGCAACGTACGGGTTCACGGCCAACCTTGGATCCCACGGCCTGGGGCTTTCTTTGCCACTTCGGAGGCTCCAGACGACGGGTATCCGTGGCGGGTAGCCGATCTAGTCTCCCACGATCATTGGGACCTCTCTCGGGTTGAGGCCCTTTTAACCCCCTACGATGCAGAGGCTGTCTTGAGGATCCCGGTGGGGAAGGGTTCAGATCGGCTTGTCTGGCACCACGAAGACAACGGGGTCTACTCGGTGCGGTCCGGTTACCGACTAGCTAGGTCGGAAGCACGGAGCGGACCTTCGGGCTCGGGAAAAGGGGAGCCAAATTGGTGGAAAGCTTTGTGGGGCACGACGATCCCCGCGAAAGTGAAGCACATAGTGTGGCGCGCGTGGTCGGAAGCTCTTCCGACCAACGGGGCACTTCGGATCCGAGGGGTAGACGTTCTACCATTTTGCAATTTTTGCGGGGCGCTCCCAGAGGACGCCTTACATGCCGTTTGGGGGTGTGAGAGGGCCAAGGCGATTTGGGCATCATCTACGATCCACCGGTGGGTGGAAAAGACGGGGGAGATCCCATTTCAAGAATTGTGCTACCGGGCGCTCGAGAGTCTTTCCACACCGAACTTCGAGTTATTTTGCGGGCTTATTTGGGCGGCGTGGTCCGACCGCAACCTTCGCCTATTCGAGCACCGTGTACGGGCCTCAGAGACTTGGGTGGAAGAAGTCGACGGATGGTTCACAAGTTACAAGCGATGCGCACACACGACGGAGAACCACCGCTCACCGAGGGAGGAGGTACCGAGGGCATGGTCCGAGCCGGCTGCGGGGAGCCTCAAGCTCAACGTAGATGCGGCATGGGACAGGGAGACGGGACGGGCAGCAGTGGGCGCGGTTGTGTGAGACCACCACGGTCGGGTTATGGGAGTCTTGGCTTCCTTGGTAGACCATGTCGATTCGGCACTTACCGGAGAGTGCATTGCGATGCGACGGGGGCTTCTTTTTGCCCGCGAACGGGGGTGGAAGATCGAGTATGCCGAGACGGATTGCTTGCGGGCCTCCCACCTCACCAAGGCACGAGACTCGTTGGGCTTGCAAGGCCCGATTATTGCGGAGGTGCGAGAGCTCGGCCGCGAACTAGGCGGGACCGGAGAGTGGACATGGGTTCCACGGGAATGTAACGAGGTGGCCAATGCTTTGGCTAAGAGACGTCTCTCTTCTTTTGTACCGGACCTCATGTGTCCTTATTGCCCGGAGTGGCTTGTAGCAACGGTGTTGAGGGATTTTTCTCCCCAACTTGTTTGATTGAATGAAATCAAATTACTTAAAAAAAAAAAAGTTGTTCTGCAACTTTCCAACGAAGAAGATAAAGGAAAAAAGAAAAAATACATTAAATATTACCGTTTGGCTCACATTACTATTAAAATATTATTTTACTATTTAGTGGGGCCTATTTTGATATTTATTGCTTTTTAAAGTATTTTTTTGCCTTATATATTTACCACAATCAATTGACACGTAAATAAATAGAGTATCTTTTACAATTTGCAGCTATGTAAAGTTTTATCTTATATTAAAAATTTTACAGTTGATGATATGATATCATTAACACTACTTTAACATTTTTGCATTTTTATTCTTTGATATTAGAAAAATAATGTAACTTGCGCTATTTTTTATTATTTTACATCCTAAAATTTGAATTGTAACTTTGAATAAATATTAATATGATTTATTAACAATGATAACTATTAAAAGAATAACTAAATTTTTTTGTTTTAGTAAATTTTTGGGGGCCGCAAAAAATATTTTGCCTAGGGCCCCCGTGAAGTCAGGACCGGCCATATTGGTAATGATCACCGATTTGATAGATGTAGTTTGGTATTGATAAAGTTAAAACGGGTATTTATTGTAATTCCAATCTCACTCAGCTTTCTTCAACTATCCTGCTTAGGTTTTGAATATTTGAAGTAATATTACAAAATATATCTACATTGTGGTTGAAATTTACTACAAAAATATTTCTTCGCTCATATCTTTGTTTGTTTAGTTTTTTTTTCTTCTTAAAATATTATATGTCGTATTCCTCGTAAACCCTAACAAGCTTCACTGTCTTTTTTTCTGTCTATTAAAATACAAATATAGATTGAGCAATCGACGGAGACTCGAAGACTTATAGACAACATCGCCGACGATATGTTGTGGGAGATCCTCATACGCCTCCCCGACAGCCGGCAGGCAGTGCGATGCGCCGCCGTGTGCAAGCGGTGGTCCTCTCTCATCTCCGCATCCCAATTCGCTCAGTCGTTCTCCGCCCTCCGTCGGGGCCTCGACGACGCTGACTTCTCCTCCACGATTGTACCACTCTTAGTCATGAGGCCCGATCCCGATTTCTATAGACTTCCGCTCGCCCGCAACAAACACTATCGCGTTCTTGGGGCACGTCGAGTCGTTGGAGTTGGAGACTACTTGAGTTTCTTGCCGTGGGAACATGTGATCGTAAGGGCGTACTGCGGCGATTTGTTGCTCGTCTCTTGGCTCAATGACGGAAGACTCTCCTTCTGCGTCTGCAATCCGACAACGAAGAAGTATTGGTGCGGCATTCCCGAGCCTCCCGAATTCATCCCGTGGAACTTCAAATGTGCGTTCACGTGTCACCGAGGAAACCAAAATTATCATGTGACACTATTCTTGAAATCAAATTATCCCGTCGACATGCTAAAGACGATCGATTTCTCATCCGAGATCGGAGAGTGGAGTTCCCCAACCATGGTTCATATGCCAATAAAGATTACCGAGGCATTTTGGGATAGACTCCTAGATGAACCTGTTACTTGCGGAGACGGGTTATTCTATTGGTTGGAAGGCGAATTTCCTAAATGGGAATATGTCGTCGAATTCAATCAGTTAGCCGCGCCTTCCTCGGACGGCCACAGACACACCCGGGTTATTCACCGGCCACCAGTTGAGGCCGCTGAAAGAACCACCGTAAATCATGTGCGCCTGGGGACGTATAGAGGGAGGCTCCGGGTAGCTTATACAACATATTATTCAGTGTTGAAAGTCTGGGAGCTGAGTCGTGCTTCTTCTTGTTGGTCACTTGTGCACTACTCGGATCCTTTATGGGATACTAATGCTTACCCACTGGCGTTGCATTCGGGGGACCGCAACGTCATTTTCTTGACAACTCCCTATGGATGGATTTTTCGCTACGACATGTCGAGTCGAACGAAAAAGTGTGTGGACAAGCTTTGGCAGGACCGGCATGCTGTTTGTTTGTACCCTTTGTGTTCGACTTGGCCGACACCGCTTCTTTCGCTTCAACCGAAACGATCTTTAATCGAGTCTTATATGGTTTACAATCTTATCTTTCTTAGTTTCATATTAATATGTCGTTGTCGATAGAAAACTGATGGCCCGGTTTTACCGGTGGTCAGCGGGTCTGTCGACGGTCTCGGAGAAGCCCCTCTTCCCGCTGCTCTTAACAGCCTCCAAGATTCTGTGGAGACGGAGCTCCGTCGCTTCCAAGTGAATCAGCTCTGCAGTTCCACCCATTTTCCGGTCGTTGCTTTGCTCTGAGTTCTTCTTTTTTGTACATGAGAAGGCTTGGTGCGACCTTATCAGAGTTGGCGGGTTATGAGGTTGTGACGGTGGAGATGAGGCGACGTGGATAGCGATGTTTGTTGGATGATCTTCGCGGTCTGTCGGGGGAGTGGCGTCATGGGTGACGTCACTATCGATATGATTGAGGGCTCCACTGAATGCTTCGTAAAGTTAGTGAGTCGTGGAACTTCCTACTTTACGAGCCTAATTCGGTATTGGGAAATATAATTAATAAATTAGTTTGGCGACGGTATTGTATTCGGTATTTTATTAGATATTTTGTTATTGTTTTATGGTTTATTAGGATAAAGGCACAAGTTTTCGGGATAAATTGCGATAAAATCGTTATTCATGGGATTGTGACAAAAAAATCCCCACTAATCGTTATCGTTTTATAAAAAATTGCGATAATATCGTTTTTATCTCATACGAAAATGTCGTTTTCGCAAGTCAACCCAAGGCAAAATATTTCAACATATCGACGATTCAAGAACAATTCTTGCTCTTAATTTATTCTTTGTTGTTTAAGGTTGGTTTTATCTCTGGTTCTCAAATTATATGTCGTTTCCAAGATATTCATGTCGTTCTCTTACTACATAGTTTTGGGCTTTTGCGTGTCGTTTTCTTCTAAACCATATTCACTAAACAAAGCTGAAAAATGCAATTATTGACTAGAAAGTTCGAGTTTTCATCTCAAACAGACTCGAGTTTAGGATTTGGAACGAGATTGAGGATATCCCTCAGCATTTAGAATAGCATTCTTCAAAGCACTTGCTCCCATATATCTCAGAACCTATATATATATATATATATACAGAGAGAGAGAAATAAGCCAATGAGCTTATGGACATGCTATATTATGTCCAGCAATAAACCGATCAGTAAGCTCTGATTAATCCCGAAAGTGAATAGAAAACGTACCTCATTAGCATCTTTGAAACAACCGTCTCCGTCTTTCTTTGGCCAAATAACTTTCCGACACCTGAAAGCCGCGAAGATTGTTATATCTTTGTACACCAGAAAAAGGATAAAGCAAGAAAATTATTCATACTGACATTTTTTATACGAACCGATATAGAAAATAATTCAAAACTAAACCCATAAGCTAACAGTAATAACTAACGTGATGATTACTAGATACTTTATTGCACAAAAATAATAACTAAATGACCGACTTGCCCTTCCTTCGGCTATAGTTCAAAACCACAAGTCTTATCAATTTAGCGAAATAATACAAAAAAATCTACACTTTAATAGAGTTCTAAGCCATAGATTAATCTTTGATCACATGATGTTAACCTCTCTTTTCCGAGACGGCGTGCGAGTTCTTCTGCCAAGCCTTGCCCCGGTGCGTCTCCGTCAGTAGCAAGGATTATTCTAGAAGCCTAGCATTAAGAAAATATATATATAATTTAATATATGAAAAATTATATATTGGGAAATCAAGATAATAATGAACTCACCTTGTCCAAATATTGTTTGCAATTCCACAGGTACTGAAACGCAGTGTCCCGACTTCACCGCAAAAACGTATTTAAAGAAGATAAAGTATAAGTTGATAAAATGACTACCGGAAACCAGCGGTTGCTCGGAAAATTCAGGTGGGAATTCGGACTGACCAAGATGATTTTTTTTTTTTTTTTTCGAAATTAGGAGTGTCCTAAAATATCTATTAAAATATCTACAGTTGAAGAGAAACTTCAAACATATCTAGAGAAAAGGAAGCAAAATGATATTTAAACCAAATTCTATTCAATCCTAACAAAATAAAAATATTTACAATAAATCGAAAACTCGACTATAAACAAATTAAAAAAAACTGCTAATGTGAAATATGCTTAATAATCTTGTTATGAGCAGAATATAATCACATATAAGTAGATAAATGGTCTATTTTTTTTTTCTTCACAAAATCGCTTGGCTTTTGTGCTAACCGTTTCAGGTGACGGTAATGTTTCCGAAATCTTTCCCGGAGCGCCACCGGGAACACTAACGTACAGTTGCGAAATCCAGCTTCCTCCACCGAGAGCTTATCAAGTTCCCCTTCAACCTGATCAATTGTGGCAGTGAAATTAGTTCAGTCCAAAAGATAAATAATGTGCAATAAATAAATAAATTAAAGAATCAAACTTCGCAATTCTTACAATTATGACTTCATTGGCGTCAACAATGTCGTCGAGACCGTAAAGTACTTTTTCCGTATCCGTCTCCTGCAAAACGATATAAGCGGTTGAACAAAGATCTGAATCCGTAAAAATCATTAAGTTCGGAAAACCGGTGATAGAATTAACACTACTGTTCAAGGACGAAGCTTTGTCTGAACCTGGATGAAACGTGTTTGTATTCTCTGTTGGTTTTTAACGGTTGGAGATTTTCACTTCGCTTGTCGTTTTATAGTGGTTTTATCGTTTGATGAGTGTTGTTTTGGTGCTGCAGTTGTCATTTTACTAGCTTTTTGTCTTTAATGAGTGTCGTTTCGGTGCTGCAGTTGTCGTTTTATAGTAGTTTTGTCGTTTGTGACGGTCGTTTTGGTGCTTCAGCTGTCGTTTTACTAGCTTTTTGTCTCTGATGAGTGACGTCTTGGCGTTGCATTTGTCGTTATACGAGTGCCGTTTCAGTGTTGAATTTGTCGTTTGTCGAATGTGTGTCGTTTAATGAGTGCCATTTTTGGTGTTGTATTTGTCCTTTTATTAGTTGTTAGTCGTTTTTGTGCTGTGTATGTCGTTTCATTAGTTGTTTGTCGTTGTCTTTGGTGAAGAGTTTGTAATTAAATTAATGATATTTATAATTATACATCTAAAAATTATTCAGGTTAGTAACAGTATTTAGTAGGAAAATTAAATATTATTTTTATGCTAATAAGGATAAAAATATCGGGCACATGTGCCGCTTTTATAAAATATTGAACACTTATGCCACTATTATCGGGGATTGATTTGTAGAAAGATTGTCAGTAGTAGTAGAGAACCATAGAAACAACATGTTTTTGTTTGTTTGTTTTCCAATCTTTACTTCCACTAAATGAAAATGTCATTGTTAGAAGATAATTACGGTGAAAATATCAATAGTCTTTTTATAGTTGTCAATAACTTCTCATTCTTTGTTGGGAGTCACGGCCGTTCTCTACGAAGATGTCGACTCGGCTTTGACGGCGGAGTGCAAAGCCATTCATCACGGGGTACTCTTTGCCAATGACCGGCGATGGGTAGTGTCGGAGGTGGAGTCCGATTGTCTTAGGGCGGTCAAGCTTGTCGGTGGACGTCATGTCCAAAGCCTTCAAGGTCCGATTATTGCTAGCATATGTAACCTCATTAGTAAGGGGGTGTTGTCCGGAGAGTGTCGGTGGACACCGAGACGTTGTAATGAGTCGGCCAATTGTATCGCCAAGAACCGTCTTTCGGACTCGATCTTGGAATTGTCGGTACTATTTTGCCCGAATTGGCTTAACTCATGTGTTAATCGGGATTTAATCCCTCTGGAATGAAACCCTTTCGTTTATCCTTAAAAAAAAAGTAAAAATTCAAAATTCAAGCGTTAAAATGTTCTTGTCGTTCAGCTAAGCTGCAAAACAATGATCACTAATAGTCTCCCGACAATCGCCACGTGGCAGCATGAGAAACAGGTTGCATAATAGGTAACTGTGCTCTTTGTTGTAGAGGATTCCTCGCCATGTTCTTCGTTTCGTTCATCATATCGCTCAGACACAGAAGTACTCTACTTCGTTATTAAAAAGGAAAAAAAGAAAAAAGAACTCTTTTTTGTTCCGAATCTCATTGCTTCGCAACTATTTCGGAACTCTCTTAAAATCGAACTTTTCTTCTCTGCAAATCTCCATTTCTCTCTATCACCGATCGATCATCGATTCGTCTCTCTGAGAATCGCGTTTGATTGAGCCGATTCTTTCCAGATCCGAGTATTAACTCTCGATCGCGACTCACTGACTGAGGTAAGTGCACTTTCCGAGCTAGGGTTTCCAGATTCGGAACGCAAACTTGGTGATTAATGCCTGATCCAGCATTTAAAGCTCGCTCACGAGATTGAAATTGAAAATGGAATTCGTGATTGAATGCTAATACTAACTGGCATTTTGCTTGTTTGGGTTCTGGTTAATTGCGAATTCGTGGAATTTAGAATGCTTTTTCTGGATTTTGGTTTCGATTTTTGTTTTCTGATCTTAGTGAACTTTAGAGTAATTGGCGTTGTCACCCCTTTACGTTTGGCATCGGTTGCACTTTGCGCCGTTACATTTGTTTGCTGTGTTTTATACCCTTTACTATACCACTTTTCTATTAAGATGTCATGACATTCATTAGATGCTATGATGGCAAAATCGTCAATAATAATTTCAAACTCGACTATTGGAAGGAAGAAAAAAAAGTGCATTTCCCCTTATGATTGACAATTTTGTATACATATAATAATTATGTGTATTGATAATAGAGGTTAATCGACATTCAACAATATTAGAGAATATGAATTAATCGACATTCAACAATATTGCTTCAGAACGCTCACATGTGGTGTATAAGCATTAACACTACTGTTCAAGGACGAAGCTTTGTCTGAACCTGGACGAAAAGTGTCTGTATTCTCTGTTGGTTTTTAACGGTTGGATATTTTCACTTCGCTAGTCGTTTTATAGTGGTTTTATCGTTTGATGAGTGTTGTTTTGGTGCTGCAGTTGTCATTTTACTAGCTTTTTGTCTTTAATGAGTGTCGTTTCGGTGCTGCAGTTGTCGTTTTATAGTAGTTTTGTCGTTTGTGACGGTCGTTTTGGTGCCGCAGCTGTCGTTTTACTAGCTTTTTGTCTCTGATGAGTGACGTCTTGGCCTTGCATTTGTCGTTATACGAGTGCCGTTTCCGTGTTGAATTTGTCGTTTTTCGAATGTGTGTCGTTTAATGAGTGCCATTTTTGGTGTTTTATTTGTCCTTTTATTAGTTGTTAGTCGTTTCTGTGTTGTGTATGTCGTTTCATTAGTTGTTTGTCGTTGTCTTTGGTGAAGAGTTTGTAATTAAATTAATGATATTTATAATTAATACATCGAAAAATTAATGTCCTCCAGCGTTATCTGCGCTTCTCGCCGCAACCCCATGCATCACTGCGACGCCGAGCTCCCAAGCTTCCCCTCTCAGGGTTTTGGTTTCTGCAGAGAGAGAGAGAGAGAGATCGTACGACGTGATTTCGCTCCGTTTTGATCCGAACCCGAAGCTCCAGCCTCTTTCTTATACGACGCCCATTTGCTTCGTTTTGATCCAAATCTCGAAATTTCATTGAATTCGTGTCGTTTTCGCATTGGGCTTTCGAGTAATGACTTCGGGCCCTTCTTAGCCCGTATTTTTTTTTATTTTTTTTTTCGCTTTTACTTGAAAAAAATAAAAATAAACTGTGATATCTAGACTCTAGTAGAAGGGATAAGAGCATGGTTTTAATATTCGGATATGTTCTTGATATATCACGACGTGCCCAAAAAAGGAGAAATGCGATACGATATTCGTAGAAAATCGATATATCCGTTTATTCCCATTTATCCGTCGGCAAGAGTCGATATATCCGTAAAATAGAGAGTGCAAAACGATATCGATATCCGCATTTAAAATCGTGCTTCATATTTATGTTTGTACTCTATGACTTTATTATAATGCCTAGCTTATTTTATGTTATGTTGGCTACGAGGTATGACTTTTATCTTATATGTTTGTGTTATATTATGATTTATGAGTGTTTTCTAGACTATAAATATGTGTCATATATATTAAATAGGTAATTTAGAAATTATATATAAATATGATACAAATACTAAAAATATTTTCGGAAATATCCTTCGATATTTTGATCGGCATGCGATATATCCGCGAAATTATGCGATATTCTCGGCAAGTAAGGGTGGCAATTTGGGGCCGGACACGAAACACGAAACGGTTACGACACGATTTGAATGGGTCTGGGTCTACCATAAATGGATCTGGGTCCAACCGTGTCGAACACGATTAACACGATTAAATAATGGGTAAAAACGGCACGAACACAATAACACGATGCGACACAATTAGACACGATTAAGTAGCAAAAAGTTACATTTTCTACATTTTATATATGTTATTAAGTGTTTTAATATTTATTATATATAATTTTTTTTTATTTTATTAATTACGTCTTACAATTGATGAACATAAAAATTTGCTAGTAAAATTTTAAAATCTTCGATAATATCCTTAAATAAATTAAGTTAAATGAGTATAAATTGAATTAATTTATCATGTATAAATAAATGTATCTTTTAATTGGGTTAAACGGGTAGACACGATAAACACGTTATTTAAATGGGGCGGGTCTAGGTTTCGTCTTCTAGCACGATTAATAAATTGGGCGGGTCTGGGTCTAGATAAAATAAGTAAAAAAACAATTAAGACCCGGCACGAACACGACACACAACCCGAATTGCTACCCCTATCGGCAAGCGATATATCTTTTTCTTCGGATTTATCCATCGACATGCCTGTCGGCAACCGATATATTCGTAAATTGGAGAGTGCAAAATGATATCGATATTTAGAACCTTGGATAAGAGTATTAATTCATAAAAGTATTCATGTAGTATTATTTATCATTATTTTTTACAAAAATACCCTTAGTTCCCTTCTCTGCTTCTTTTCAATAAAATTGCACTACAGAATCTGAGGGTGGGAAAAATTATTGTCTCCTAAACTCGCCTTTTGAAACTTCTTTTAGTTTAGTCATGTCGTTTGCCAAGGGTAGATTAATGCCTAACGGCTTTTCTTTCGTGGAAAATGTCAACCCACTTATTACATGTCTTTGATTTTAGTCTATGAAAAATTTAATGCAAATCTTGGGAAAAAAAAAACAAAAAACAAATCAGAGCTTGTAATGTATTGTGAAATTGAGCTATATTTTTATTCAGATGAAATACAATTGGAAGGCCCAGGTTTCAAATGGATAAGAAGTTCACGAATCAATGAAATAGTAAGTGACTAAGAAATATGTATAAGAGAGAATACTACACATGTGTCAAAAATGACAAAATCAGACAGGCAAAAACCCAGCCTTTTATGTCTGCGGCTTTTTTATTATTATTATTTTTTATGTCTGCGGCTTTGTTGTATTGTGACAAAAGTTCCAAAAAAACCATACGATAAAAATAAATTTTTATGATAGGACATGATAGGCAAAAACATGAATTTTTATTTTTATTTTGAATTTTTGTCATAATAAAAATAAAAATTTGAACTTATGATAGGACCTTGTTGGTCTTTTCATACCGGATAGTCCAAAAAAATTTGGATATCGGCTCCGGTTGCACCCCTAATATTATTATATTGTTGTGTAGATTTGCATATTTTGCATATTACAAGGGTTCATGCATAAAGCATTCTTACAAATAGAAGCTCATCAACTTCGTAAACCCAGAAAGAAGCACTTTTCAAGATCATGACAAATCGGACGTCACCATCTTCGCACGCCTAAACTGACACAACAATAACACTTTGCCCCTCCAACTTTTAATACTTGACAAAAATGTTCCCTCAAATTTCGTCCTTGGTTCATATAAATCATTCAAAAATAGCAAGCTGTAATCTTCTACATATGCTTTCAAAATTAATCGGTTATTGTTATTGTTTTTCTTGTTTTCATGTGATTTTAATCTTAATAATTCTTAAACATTTAACTTCTGAGGGCTTCTCGTAACCTAATATATCTTGTTCAGTAACTAATTAACAGCGATACCGTCGATTTGCAAAAAAAATATTAATTAACGGTGTTTTGCGCGTTACCTTTAGCTGCAAAAAAACAAAATTTAGAGGAAAAATTGCACAATGGAGAAAAGGTTAAAGGGCATTCGTGCAATTACACTAAGATACAGTTTCATTTCTTATATAAATAGTAACAACAGCTCCACGAAAACCATGCAGACAGAAACAATGTCGGAAGAAGTGACGTTCAAATGCAAGAGAACCGCGGTGAGCACGAAGCCGGTCCCTCCGGGAAAGTTCTACCCCTTGTCGGTCCTCTCGCGGCTGATGGAGAAGAATCACGTGAGGATGGTGCTGTACTACCCCGAGTTCCCCGGCGGAGACGTCACTGCCAAGTTGAAAGAGTCGCTGTCGGAGATGCTGACATGTTACCCGGCAGTGACGGGGCGGCTGACCAGGGACGACGAGGGACGGTGGACGGTGAAGTGCAACGACGCCGGGGTGAGGCTGGTGGAGGCGAGGGCCGGAGGGAGTGTGCAGGAGTGGCTGGCTTCGGTGAATAGGGAGAAGGAGCTTAGGCTTGCTCATTGGGAAGAAGTGTATCATAAACCCTACTTTTGGTCCACATTTTATCTTCAGGTAAATTAATACATGTTAAAGATTTTTTTTTTCTTTCTTTAAGTAACACGGAGCCCGGATTTCGTATAGGAAACTAAAATCTCACCTAGATTGACATCCAAGAAAAACAAAGAAAGAAACGGGTACAAAATAATACGAATGAAAAATATGAGACTACTTAGTATTCTAAACGAGAAGAAGAGAGAACTATATATAAACTTACGTTCCCTGTCAAATATACATATGTCGTTTACGAAAAATGAACAAAATTCAAAGAAGCGAAAACTACTAACGATGACACGAATTCTGACAAATATGAGATATTCTAAAACTAATATAGCCGCTTGTAACGTTCAAGTTCAAGGAGGCAAAATCGATTTCTTCTAAAAAAAATTATGAACATATTGGAAGTCGCACCCTAAGTCAGTAATTGGACTAAGTTGACAATATGCTGCTAATACATTACTATTAATTAAAGTAAGATTAACCTAGTTGAAAATTATAGTGATCTCCATAACATGAAAATCTCAGATTGAATAACATGGAATCCCTTTTGATTCTTTTGAAGATTACTGAGTTCGAATGCGGTGGCTTTGCAATTGGACTAAGTTGCAGCCACCTGCTCGCCGACCCAGTCTGCGCCATAACGTTCCTCAATGCTTGGGCTCACAAAACCTTAAACGGCACGATGGTCGCCTCTCATTTCGACCCATTACCGCACAAAGCCTGCACGAGTGTCGGTGATCACCGCACTTCCTTGATCAGCCACTACAAGTCCGCGATCGAGAAATCTCAGTCCACTCCCGTAGTAAACACAACGCACACAACAGTTTTTTTTGCCTTCTCGGACCAAATGGTCCGAGCCTGCATTGCAAAGGCCGATATTAAGACCGGCGACACAGACGATTCCGCGTTTAAAGCACTAGCGGGGCTCTTCTGGGTGTGTGTTAGCAGAGCGAAGGGACTTGCAGGAGGGCTCGTTGACCTGTCGGTCTGTAAGGACGCAAGAGGTGCCCTTGGCCTGGACGAGCGGTTCTTTGGGAGCTGTATGGTCTACAATAGTGTTGTATCAGAGGGTTTTGTTGAGAACTGTGTGTCGAAAGCTGCAAAAGCGGTGGGGCGAGCAATGGAGGAGATGGATGAGGAAGGCGTGTCGGGCTTGGTCTCGTGGCTTGAGAGAAACGACGATGGTTCGGTGCCGCTGATGAACGGGTGTGGAGTTGTATGCGCGAGCTTGGGACACGTAAAGCCTTACTTGGCTGCATTTGGCGACGGGGTTAAGCCGATCCGAGTGTCGTGTTATGTGGAATCAGCGCTGGGGCTAGGGCAGGTGTTGATCCTGCCGGGGATGCCCGGGCAGGGCCCACTGAGCAGGGTGGTCATGGTCACTCTTCCGCGCCCTGAGCTTGTGGAGCTTTGTGATGATGAGCTTCTTTGCTCTTTCTCTCCGACTCTCTTGATGGGGTTGAACAAATTAATATTAGGGTCCTCTTTTATATAGAGACTAAATTCATGTACTTGAACTATATGCTATGCATACGTGAGAGCTGAGATATAAAATAAAAGCTATACAATGTAAAACCCTATCTTGCCACAAACAATTCGAGGACTACTAATATAATTAGATATATCGCTTGTTATATTTTTTGAATATTTGATGCATATATATATATATATATATATATATAACTATATAAGTAATGTTACTTACGTTAAATATATATGATTACGTTCTTGATGTATGATCCGCGACTTTAATTAGTTTGAAAAATAATATTTAGTATAGTAATTAGTTAGTACTTAGTAGTAATGTAGTAGCTAGTCACGTGTTGCCGAAAATCGTGAGGCATGTGATCATCACGTGCTAAACAACGTGACCAAGTCCCTTGGAACTGAAGTCTTCATGATAATAGCTCCAAGAATACTTGAGCCGACGATCGCTATATAAATGGGAGCGGCTGTGTAATCAGACAGTGAAAGAGAGCGATGAGTACTGACCAGAGTGAGAAGGGGAGCCAGCCACGGCATTGGTAGTAGGAGGAAGCGTAGCCGGGTTATCGTGCGCACACGCGCTCATCTTAGCAGGCTGGCACGTGACCGTGCTCGAGAAGTCGCCCGGCCCTCCCGCCGGCAGCCTCAGCGGAGCTGGCCTCGGCCTCGACCCTCTTTCCCTCCGCCTCATCCGGGCATGGACCAAACGACCTGACCTCCTCGAAACGGCCACTCTGCCCCTCGACGTTGACCAGGTAAATAAACACTTCTCAAGTGCTTCTCCTATAAGGAAAAAAATTGACAAGATAGCAGCACTCAATTTGCCATTAATTGATAAAATAACATTCATTTTTTTTATATAAATATAGCGCATTTTTAATTTTCTTAACAAAAAATATCCTTAATAAATACATTCCGACTCAAAGAATAAAGATAGCTGGTTTTTTGGTTATTTGGACCATGATGACCGAAAAATTCGATCATTTTCGTCTAACTATAAGATGAACGAAGAATTCGATCATCTTCGTTCAAAAAATTCGGTCATTTTGGAGTAAGATAGCCACAAAAATCAGTTATCTTTAGACTCAGAATGTTATCATTAAAAGTTTTTTGTCTAAAAAATTGAAATTATTTTATTAAATATGAAAACTTTGAGTGTTATTTTAAGGGTTAATGACGGCAAAAGTACTCAAAGTTTGGTCAAAGAACCCCTCGTATACTCAAAGTTTAAAGTAGTGACAAAAATACTTAAACTTTGTCCAAAGTCGCATTTGGGGAGTTGACCACTCCATTAATTCTCGTTACGCCGTTAACTTACCTGTTAACTTTGTCCACGTGGCCAAAGTTAACGTTGTTACGAGAATGGAGTGGTCAACTCCCCAAATGCGACTTTGGATATTTTTGCCAGTGTTTTTAAACTTTGGGTATACGAGTTCTTTGATCAAACTTTAGATATTTTTGCTGTCATTAACCCTAATTTTAATGATTAATGAGAAATAGAGTGCTATTTTATTAAGTTTCTCTTCCATAATCAAATTTCTGAGTATCTTAATCAAATGCCTGATAATAAGCAGCGAGTGGCAAGAGACGGCGGCTCCGGTTTCCGCGCAGCCTATTGGTCGGACCTTCATGGCCTCCTATGCAGCTCGCTTCCGTCGGATATTTTTCTTTGGGGCCACTTGTTCGTGTCTCTCTGCGTTTCTGACGACAAAAAATCGGTCAAAGTCAAAACCAAAGTGCTCTCAACTGGCGACACTGTCGAAATCGCTGGGGATTTGCTCGTGGCGGCTGATGGGTCTCTCTCTTCGATCCGTCGCCTCTTCCTTCCCGGCCTTAAACTCAAGTTAGTACCATTTGTTTTAATATTTCATCCAACATCAGAAGTTCTGATCCAATCCAAGAGGTCACAAAAGTTTCGACTAAAACTATATAATATTAATATGCGACAACTGACAAAGAAAGGTGACAAATGACGCTTCATAATCATGTTAGTATATTAAATCGTATACCATCTTTATGGGCGAGCCTCGAGAATCAGATTAATTATTATGACAGGTAGGTGTGCAAAAAAGGTCAACCCAGTGCTCTAACTCAACGTTAACTCTACTCAATTAATTCAATAATTATTAATTAGTTCAACTCGAATAAATTGTCAAGTTGGGTCGGTCCAATGGACAAAACCAAGTTACTTTTTAATAATTAATTAAATTTATAACATTTGCTGTATTTTAACTTTTAAGTAAAAATACATAAAAGTAAAAAATAAAATAACCTTAGAGTCTCGTCTTTATGTTTAATTATTATTTAGTGCTTACTATTATATTTATAGTTTATGTTTACGACTACGTTTCTAGTTTCTAGTTTTGTTTACGACTATGTACTGTGCTTTCGTTTTTGAGGATAGATATGCAGGATATTGTGCGTGGAGAGGAGTTCTTGATTACTCAGAATCAGAGCACTCGGGCACAGTAAAGGCCATTAGAGAAGCATACTCCGATCTCGGAACGTGCTTGTACATTGAATCGGCTAAGGACACGCACATGATCCTGTACGAGCTCCTCCATAACAAGCTCAACTGGCTTTGGTACGTTACTCAGCCGGAGCCACACCGAGAGGTACCTGGAAACGGGTCATGTACTTTCGCGGTTTCGCCCTTGTGCTAACCGGTGATAACTTTGCAGGGAAACTCAGTGACCGTGAAGCCAAGCAACGACGCGATCAAAGAGATGCGGGGTGAGGCCGAGCAGACGTGGCCCCCGGGTCTGGCGAGTTTGATCAACGTGACTGCGGAGCCCTTCTTGAACGTGATTTACGATTGTGACCCTCTGGAGCGGCTTGTGTGGGACAACGTGGTGCTGGTGGGGGATGCGGCACACCCCGTGACACCACATGGTCAGAGGAGCACCAACATGTCGCTGCTCGACGCGGCAGTTTTGGGGGCGTGCCTCGCCAAGTGGCGGAGCGGAGGGCTCGGATTGGCGCTGAGGGAATATGAGTCGGTTCGCTTGCCCGTCGTTTCGGCGCAGGTTTTGCGTTCGAGGCAGATGGGGCGGGAGAAGCAGGGTTTGGCCGATTCCGAGGGCTGTGAGGAGCTGAAGCAGAGGGGCATGCCTTACTTCGGCGTTATGCCATCAGTGGTTGAGGAGAGTTATGAAGTTTGACTGAGTTAAATTGTGTAACTCTAGCATTGTTATTGGTATGGGATTAATAATATCGTCACTTTGATTTTCGATTTCGCTAGGTCTCTGCTCTTTTTATGTTTTTAGTTCCGAAACAGCGGCTCTCGTGTCTTGTCGCAGCGCCCCGACTCTCCGTCTTGCCATGATTTGTTGCAACAGTGCCTCGCGTTGTACCTGAAGCGACTCGACACGGGGTAGAGAATCGTGGAGTTTTGTGAGATTGAGAGATTGTATTCGAATTTTTCTCCCGATTTGATAATAATAATAATAATAAAAAAAACTTACAAGCGGCAAGTGTACATATTAACGATAATTATGTGATGGGATTTGAGGTAAAGATTACTATAGCTTCGCTGAAAATGGAAAGAGGAAGTTAACGACATTTTTTGAAAATAATTTCCAGTATCTAGATAATTTGACCCGATTACATGTAATAGCATAATCACACGTGGCCATACCAGTTCACGCTGTGGATGTGTAGAACACACGTGCGTGATCAATCTATCTTTCCAATCCCAAGTCCCTTGGACCCAAAAGTCTCGACTGAAAAAAAAAAAAAGCGAGAGGGAGATGAGCGATGAGAGGGAGAGCAAGCCAAGGGCAGTGATAGTAGGAGGAAGCATAGCCGGGCTATCGTGCGCACACGCGCTCATCTTAGCAGGATGCCACGTTACAGTTATCGAGAAATCGCCCGGTCCGCCCGCTGGCAGCCCCACCGGAGCTGGACTCGGACTCGACCCGCTCTCCCTCCGCCTAATCCAGACCTGGACCAAACGACCCGACATCCTCCAGATGACCACTCTGCCCCTCACTATCGACCAGGTAAGTAACCAAACAAAAAGCAAACCTCTCGGGTGCTTTTCTGTAATCCAGAACTAATCCGATTGCTTCTTTGAGCCTCAGAATCAGATCACGGAGAATAAGCGGAGCCGGCGAGTGACGAGAGACGAGGCCTTCGGTTTCAGAGCGGCCTATTGGCCACACCTCCATGGCCTCCTGTGCAGCTCTCTTCCACCAGATGTTTTCCTCTGGGGCCACGTGTTCGTGTCCCTCTGCGTTTCCGACGACAGAAGATCGGTTAAAGTCAAAGCCAAAGTGCTCGGAACTGACGACACTGTCGAAGTCGCTGGGGATTTGCTCGTTGCGGCTGACGGCTCTCTCTCTTCGATTCGTCGCAATTTCCTTCCTCACCATAAACTCAGGTAAATTAGTCCAACTTTTGACACTAACGTGTGACACAAGATTCATGTTATATATATATATATATATATATATATATATATATATATATGTATGCACATATATGGGGGTTAGATATGCAGGGTATTGTGCATGGCGAGGGATTCTTGATTTCTCAGAAACAGAGAATTCAGACACAATGAAGGCGATCAGAGAAGCATATCCGGATCTCGGAAACTGCTTGTACTTTGAATTGGCCAAGGGCACGCACATCGTCCTGTACGAGCTGCTCGGAAACAAGCTCAACTGGATTTGGTACATTAACCAACCAGAGCCACAACTAGAGGTGAATCGTGCGCCTCGGAACGAGCCACACTTTATACTTTCGCCCTGAGTGCTAACTAACCGGTGGTAACTTGGCAGGGAAAGTCGGTGACCACGAAGCCTGGTGACGACGCGATCAAAGAGATGCAACACGGGGCAGAGGGGACGTGGGGCCCAGCTCTAGCCAGGGCGATTAGTGAGACAAAGGAGCCGTTCGTGAATGTGATTTACGATTCCGACCCTCTAGAGCGGCTGGTGTGGGAGAACGTGGTGTTGGTAGGGGACGCTGCGCACCCATCGACGCCTCACGGGCTGAGGAGCACCAACATGTCGCTGCTCGATGCAGCAGTTTTGGGGGCTTGCCTCACCAAGTGGCGAAGCGGTGGGCTCGGATTGGCGCTGAAGGAATATGAGGCGGTTCGCTTGCCCGTAGTCTCGGCACAGGTTTTACATTCGAGGCAGTTGGGGCGGGTGAAGCAGGGTTTGGCGAATTCCGAGGGCTGTGAGGAGCTGAAGCAGAGGAGCATGCCTTACTTCGGCGATGTGCCGAAGGTGGTTGACGAAACTTATGGATAGTAAAGTTTGACCGACTTATTGTGTAACATGACATAATTATGGGATTAAGAATATTGCGTATTTTGCAATATACTTTTGCAGCGAAAACAGTTTATTGATATGCATAAAAGAACTTGGTAGTACTAATAGGAATGTTGGAACTTGAACATTTCTGTGAAGTTATAGATAATAAAGTGCCAAATATGCATATACTTGTATAGTTCTTCAAGAAATCGACTAATGTAGGCAGACTCGACAATCGCAGAAAGAAAGCGAAATCTTATTAAATAAATTAAATTCACATGTGAGGAAGGAGACTCGGGAAAGACCAACGGCGTTTCATTACACAGAAAACTGTACGGTAACGAAACCATTATTTTAAGTCATCACTCACTCTTAGGTCTTAACAATAACACAATTCTCCAGAAATTCCATCCCCACAAAAAATATTACAACCTCAACATCGAAGCACCTCTTATGCTAGGACTTTCACTCCTAGAGATATCAGACATAGAAGTAGAGATACAGAGTGCAATTGGGTATACATTATAAGTACTGTATACCAAGCAGAAACAATAAATCGAATACCATGTAAAAGATAAGATCACGCTGCCTTTGCCGGCCATGTTGCTTGTGCTGACATGATGATTCCGACAATCACTCCAAACAGCCCAAGTGCGCTTCCGAAAATCTCGATCACAAGAATCTTGACGAAGAGTGAAGAGTTTTGAGCATCAGACAAAGCGCAGCTGCTCCCAATGATTCCCACGCACAATCTGTTTCCGAAAGAGGAATCAAGCAAGATGTTTAAATAAACATGTTAATGAATGCAAACATATGCGGAAATTAAATTAAGAGGGTGACAAACGAACCCGCAAACAAGGTTGGCAAAGCCAACTATAATTCCTGAGGCAAAGATAGCATATCCTGCTCTAAGAGACTCGGGGTGATATAATTGTGATGCTGGGACGCTCTCTAGTTTCGTTTGCAAGATGATTGCTACAATAACACCGTAGATAGCAACGGCTTCACAGAAAATAACGCTGCACGAGCAAACAATCAGATAATCAATCAAATTTGGTGCAAGTGAATTCCACTGCGAACAAGTTTCAATCCAGAATTGTGGAGAATAATATTCTTAATATGTATTGTGCCTTGAGAGTATTGGAAAAGAAACATTATACGCGTCTTATCATAAACCAGAAGGTAGAAATAGAGATGACTAAATTGACAGACATTCTGAATACCCAACTATATTTAGCAGGATAACGACTCTGAATAAATTAACTTGTTAGTCCTATCGAGCTTCTAAATTCTCAGATTCACATGAAATTCACATTATCTTAACAAGTTAAACAGAAATTGAAAGAACACGATCCGGAAAAGTTCATCGTTTCAGGTCAAATCTACTATCCAGAGTTTAAAGCAACGATAAATCCGACTCCGCCATAGACAAGTCAAGAATCCACATTCGCAATGAACACCAGTCTAGTTATAATTTCCCATTCCAGTGATCTAATTTTGAACATACTTGTGCACCCCCAAATTCAAACTGTAGACCCTACGAAAACCATCACAAGATCAACGCCTTCGCCAGAAATTAGGGCTAAATCGATTACCTAATCAGATTCTTCGACGTGATACGAGGAGCTTTGATCGCAGCGCCGATCAAGCTGCTTCCAGTAATGTAAATACCCCTAAACAGAGAGAGACGGACAAATTCTCAATAATTGAGGAACAAATCCGAAGCAGAAGGTCAAGAGAAATCGAATTCGATATGTCAATAATCAAAGAGGTTACCAGGCGGCGCCGAGGACGGAGACGCCGATGGAGAGGGCGATTCCGATGGAGGCATAGGTGTAGGGCGAGATCCTGACGAGAGCGCCGGCCCAGGAGCTGGAATAAGCCACCGCAGCTGCGCCAGACATGGTGGTCGGAGAGCTAGGGTTTTGGAGCGAGGTCTGTATCTATAGTTGGCTTCGATCTGGTTGGTTATGCCGGATTGATCTGAAAATACGAGCAATGGATGAGAGAGAGAGAGAGTGTTTGTTTGTACTTTGTAGCACCAGAGAGAGAGACACGTTTTGCACTCTAAAAAAAAAAAAAAAAAAGCCCCAATTAACGACGATGGTAAATCTATCGCGTGCGAGAGTAAACGACTGTTTTTTTTTTAAATAAAGTTGTTCCGGGGTGGGCATGGATTGGATTGGACTAACTCGAGATAATAACTTAACATCACCCAATCTTAATGGGTTCCGGAAAAGCGATCCAACCCAATCCAAAAGAATTGAAGGCACAATCCAATCCAGCTCGAAAAATTTTGGGTTGGGTTATTGGATCGAACTAAAAGTAAAAATAATATATTTTTTAAAAACGAAATATCACTTAAATTTAAACATTCAACCATTAAACATAAATTTAATATATAATGTTTTTAAATATCAAATTTACAAACTAAACGTTATCATACTATTATATTAAATATTCAATAACGGAAGTACGAAACATAGTCATAAATTAAATTAGCAACATAATCGTTAACATAAAATAATAATATTCCATCTGTATACAGTCATAATTTTACACTTTTGCCTTTATATTATTTTTTTTATCAATTTAATTTAATTTTAGCATAAACTATATTTAGACATGTACTAGAGGTGAATAAGAACACAAAGTCAAAAAATTACTATATAATTTTGTATTGTTGGGATTAATACCCTAAATTCTAATCGATTGGCATAGCGATTTCTTCCGGTTCTTGAACAATCATCAAGACTTATCAAATAAACATAAACTGAAGAACGAAAAACAAATCAAGACACCATTTTAGAGAGAGGTTCTGCCGGAGATCGAAATCCAATCTCCGACGTACGTCCTCTCTTTCGCTCCGGCGAATATAACCGGACGCCATGCACTATAGGATCTTCGAGTTCCGATTACACACTCATCTACGCCTATCTCTCACCGTACATCGATCGATCCGATCAAACCCGTACAATCCCTAGATAAGCTTTACACAGAGAATTCGAACCCAAGAGAAACAAACCAGAGAGTAGATGAAGCTAGAAACCCTAGAGAGAAAGAACCCTAAAACCCCAAGAGAAAAACCCTTTTTCTCTTGCATTCTCACTCTGTCGAATTTCAATCTGAGAACAACCCAAATAGGAGGTTGAAAAAGGATGCCTCGCAACCGTTGGATTAGGCTTCATCGTGTGGCTCAAAGTCGTCCTAGCACAAGTAGTAATGACATGTCGTTTTTTGGCATCTCTTTGTCGTTTTTGGGCTTGGGCCTTCAAATGGGCTTCACCAATTACAACAAACTCCACCTTGAAGTCCATTTTTCATGATCGATTCATCGCCTTTATCTTCTAGCTCGGAAGCTCCACCTTAATGCTAAATCACTCTTGTTACATATTTCCTCTCTAATACCATCGAATTCCTAAGTGCACTGTTTCCGGGTATTTTCGCCATCCTTGCGGTAACCGAAATACTCACCGATAGTTTTCTTCATAAGTTTGGTTTCTTCCACATTCCTCGTGTACCTACAGGTATTAACCTCCTGCAAAAAACTAACTCACCAAACCCAACAAGATCAAACATATCGAGTATCTCTTAAATAAAACTGTATAACAGTAATATATACAATATAGTCACATGGTCATTTAAAACAGACAAGAGTTTTCATATCAGCGATACATCCGTAAATGACCAAATCCTGTCAAATACAATCATAGCAAAAATGTAGGCAAATAGACAATACCAGGGAATTACCAAATCTCAAAACCTTTCGACAAACCTAGACAATCTTCTAAACTAGCAATTCATAATATAAAGTAGAGAATACGTGTAATCACATACATTAACTACCAACTATTATAGCTATCCGTACAAATGTAGTAATTACGTCTGATCACATACATTGAACAACCGTCTAATCCTAGGTATAACAGAAAATTCCCAAGTCTAATTCAGCCTAACATTTATCATGCTACCCATGGTTTAACCATAACCATAAACCGCATCGCTAAAACTCATAATCTCCGAGTATGTAAATAAAAAAGTTCATCTACCTGAACCTTGAACGGTTAACAAAAAATTGATCTCAACCACAAGATCAACTCACCATAACCGAACTCACTAAGTTTGCATAGGATTTTACCCGGGATGGAAGACTAAAACTCCTTACCCAATCACTGGCTAAACATGGTAGACATACTAACTCACCCCGGTTAGTATTCCCGGCTTGAACAACACTAAAAATTGGACAGTTGCTATTTCACGGGAACAAGCAAAAAATTATGGTTGACATCTAACTCTCTCTTGGCTAGAAAAACCTTGACCCAAACAACTTAAAATACCCAATATGTTGCTATACCACAAGCTCACTACCGCCACCTATTCTATCCCGATAGGTATGCCAAACTTAGAACCCATACTCAACTAAGACTCATGGACTCCACCTCAAAACGAGGTGCTCAGGGTTTTCTCGCTACTCTCGGTTTCTCTTTTTTCTTACTATCGAAGATCTATATCAAAGAGCAAACTTGATGTCTAGATGAACATGCTACTCTAGAAAACACATAAGCTGGATCTATATGGTCTACCTTTTGGAATGAACCTACACTACTGCAAATAGTAGCTTGCACAATGGATTTTTTGTGTTGTGTAAACTTTGCACAACACAAAATAAACGTTGCTTTATGCAACGTTGCGTAATCTTGCACAACAGTTCCAAAAACCGTTGTGCAAACTCAAGATTGCACAACATATTAAAATTGTTGCGCAAAGTTAAATGTCGCCTAGGCAGGAATAATCTCGCCTAGGAGAGGTTCCTAAAAAATTGCAAAAAAAAAATCAGAAATTTTTTCCCAAAAAAATTGGAAAAATTTCTGATTTTATTTTCTTTCAATATTTGTACTCATTGTTCGTACAATCGCTAGACTTCTAATATAAATAGTATAAATACACAGTATAGAAAGCCAACACTAATATATAGTATACAATTTTGTGTCTGTAATTCGTTATTGTCACGGTTTTCTCAACAGTGTATACAGATAAATATAAATAATCATAAAAGATAATAACAAACGTAAAACAAAATCAACCATCACTTGAGTTTCTACTTGACGGCGGCCTCATCGATAAACTTTCTCGACAAATCCTTTTCGCTCTTCAAGCCAAATTGCCATCTCTGTAATACAACACGGTATTCTGGTTTCTGGTTTAGCAGTCATCAAAATACAAAGATAATGTTGTGATGAATCACTTGGTACTTACTTTGGGCAGCACAAAATCATATCGTTATCTTGTTTTTTTCATAAATATTTTAAACCAAAGATATTCTTAAGTAATTTGACTCACATCATTTGCTAGAAGATCATCCATGTTGAACTTCATAATTTTATAGAAAGAAACTGCAGAACAAAAATCACCCAAACTTAGCAAAGAGATGAAGAAATAAGATCATATCACTATTATTTTTATAACACAACCCGTATCATATGAGAAAATACCAATTCCATAATTCATTATAAACATTCAAGATAGAAAGAACCCAGAAAGTATTTGTAACGATTTCAATGTTGATTACAACCGTCTTATCAAATACTAGACATGTTTTACAAGTATAGTTATAGCTTCGCAGAACTCAATTTCGTATGTTTATCAAACTTCTAACCATAAATCAATGTTCTAAAAGAAGAGTTCCCAAGTCATGGGAAGTGAAAATCGTTGCATAATCAGTGTAAATATCTAGTACCCACCATTTTTTCAACAATGGAAGTTTCAAAGCATCACAAGAAATTAAGACCAAAAAATTACTCCAGAAATCAAAAACAAAAAAGCTACAAACCAAGATACTATTGTAGAAAGAATGAATCAACGAACAATTTAAGAAATAGAGTTACACCCCAAGATATCAATTTTCACATATATGCAATAGAATTAGATAAATTCGGAGCCTTCTTCCAAATCCAACAAACCCTAGGCGAACTGGAGCAAAAAAAAAAAAAAAACTTATGCACACTAAATAAAAATACAAAATTAGTTAAGAAGGATTTACGAACCTGGCCTGGACTTCTTCAAGTCGCCATTTCCGTTCAAGGGAGCATCGTACCTCGCTCTCTTGCGTCCGCTGCCGAACTCCATAGCTGTCGCAACATCGAACTCAGATCTGGAGAGGAAGAAGAAAGAGAACTAGTATTATTCAGTTTCTCAGCTTAAAGTGAAAGGGAAGAGAAAGTATAAATTAAAGCCCTAATTCTCAATTCTCTCTCATTCGAAGATTACCAAACAAGAAAACTCGAAGGGATAAACAATGGTGGTGATAGAAGTGGGCGACTCCGACGACCGCGATTCCCGACCCTCCAGACCGCCTCCTTCCGGCGAGACGGCATCGGACTCCGCGCGCTCGAAGGCGAGTAACGAAGAGGATTAGGGTTCGGAGAGAAGTTATGCGAGGCAGAGAGAAGAGAGATTCGATAAATAAGGGCTAAGTGGGGAAAGAAAGAGGAGGAGAGTAGAAATTAGGAAAAAATTCGCCTAGGCTACAAGAATTCGCTTAGGCTAAGGAGGTCGAATAATAATTAAACAACAATTTATATAATTTGTTGTGCAAACTTGTTCTCGCTGCAGCAAAAAAAAAAAATCGCTGTGGCCAACGGGATTTTACACAACAGTTTTCTAAAATTGTTGTGTAAGCATGCACCCCTGACTTTTTGCACAACAGTTTTCGAAAACCGTTGTGCAATCTTACTTTTCACAATGGACACATGTAAGTGTTGTGTAAAATTCGTTGTGTATTTAAGTATTTGTAGTAGTGCTATATAGATCACCCAAACAACACTAGGAACCTAACTTTGGTTTCCAAACCGACCATAACACAAGACAACACAAGTCCAAATCCCCTTATGTTTTCTACCCGATTCTCCCATATGGTTTTTTCCACTCCTTAATCTATCAACCTAGACATAAGGAAATAAATGTATCTACAAATGCACTTCACAGTTTCTATTTAACCACACAAGGGACAAATTTCATGTATTATCACTAATCAGAGAGCATATGATCTGATATATGAGCAAAAACATGAAAAAACCCAAACTAGAACTCAAAACTAAATGAAATCCTTAACACATAAGGTTCACAGAGTTCGGATCAACTTACCTTACAACCCTTTGCCGAGAAGAATTTTAAACCCCCCTTTCTTGCTCTTTTAACCGAGCTTCGGGTGCCACTTCTCGGTCATCTGTTAGGTTAGTCTCAAAATAGAAAACCGCATTTATAGAAATAAAACATATGCATATAAACCATGCATAAATACCATTTAATAGAATCGGACAAAATTAACAAGCATATCATCATACTATTTCGATTCATACTTATGTTCATTTAATTCACAAAGCATTTTCATTCTGAGTCATTTTAAAATATACTGAAGTTAAGAATCAATTTTATACCAATATGCACAAACACAATCATTCAATTCAAATAACAGATTCAGCCAAAAATTTCTCATAAATCTATATTCCGGATTATCAATTATTTCCCAAATCCAAGACACAATGAGAGGAAGAATGACAAAATCAGATTTTGAATATAATAGAACTCTAAATGATTATGACCTATACATGCAATATTAGACTTCATATCATGCTTTGACCTTTGTAAACTTCAAAGCATCAAAAATAAACTCTTTTAAACATAATGACTCACTTCCACAATGAACAAACACATTTCAAACATCATCTCTGAAAGTATTTCTTAAAATTCTGTCCTTAATACCATTTTCATGCATGTGTGAGAAAATAAAATCGCTGATGACATATGAATGCAACTATGATTATATCTTTAATGTCTATTCTAATTCCTTAGCATATAGCATAGCATGAGATAAACAATTCCAAAAGATCATAATCATAAAGCAAGAAGATGTCAGCAAAGGATCTAATCAAGTTATCAATTAATTTTGCTATATCCCAAAAATAAAATAACATGCCATTAATTATACCTTGTTAGAAGAAGATTAAGATTTGGAATTTACCCGCAAAAAGTCACTAATGGTTACTCGATACCATCAACTTTACCTTGGGCTCAAGAGACACTTCCATCTTGTTATATCCGACAAGAACATCTCGTAATTCCACCTCCCGAAATCACTCTTACCACCGTAAATAGTGGTTTCGAAATCAGAGAACCTTCCTGCAAAGAACTTCTAACAAGCGAACCACAAATACGAATATAGCAAGAATAAATCATACCATAAGTACAAAGAATACATGCTACTTCGCAGCTCTTAACTGGACAATTAATAAATCGTTTATTCTCATTATCCCAAACAAGGTCGAGAATAGAATCAGCCAAATAACCTTAATTGCCTTATCTAGCTTTACATTTTAAACAAATGCTCAGGTTCATTAATTAAATAACAAAGTTAAACCATCTGTCAAAAAGAAACAAAATATACTAGGATATGCTAAAAATCAATCAATAATAAGAACACTTAATCCAAACTTATTTACAAATCGGCTGAATCAACGTAAGCGAATAAACAACTATAAGTTCATCCGAAACAAATCCTAGAATTAATTGTAAAGACCGAGTGAAAACTCAAATTAGTTCCAAAACCTAGTGAGGCAAAAATATACATAAATCTTATTATATGTGATCTCTGAAATATTATTGATTTTATAAACTCACATATAATGGAGATTTAATTAATCCTCAAAAGAAGAAACTAATCAATTCAATTAACCGAAATAAAATATACATATATACCAAAACTGCCCTTGAACTCACATTTCAAAGCCTCAAAAGATTCATGCACATTTACATCATAAATTTCATATTCAAGAGCCAGAAATAATTTTCTCACAAATTTAGCATAAGGATGTATTAACTTTCCTAAACACAGAAAAAACGTCGAAAGGAACTTCTAAAGCAACATCTTGAATCGATTCCTCACACTGATCTGACAGTAAATAACCAAGCAGATATTATAAAACAATTTCACATTTATACTCCATATCTACTATTCAATTTACCCTTAGTCAGATTAGACTATTCTCAACTAAATATGACATAATTATAAAAAAAAAAAAAAAACCACAGATGCCTATCACGAATTATATTTTTCAATAGTGACAATATTTTCCAAAGCATAAGGTTTAATCAAAGCACCAGAGACATAAGCTTAAACAATCATGCTTCAATACCAAACACCTACAAAAAATACAATCGGATATCATCTGGAACATGTACACAACCCAATTTTGAAAAATAGTTCTAACGCGAAGAACTTATACTCTATCATATTCAATAAACAATTTTTCATCTGAAAATTTCAAGAAAACATCACGGTCAGCCAAGAAATTTTCAAGAAGAGATCAAATCGAGAACAGAGGACGAGAACATTAATCGCTATAGAATTGAACCTCAATCAGAGAGAAAGTGGAAAGATAATACCAGAAATGCTTTGCTTTCGAACTGAACTCACTGACCGCCCTGGGAAACGCTCGCTCCTCGCCTGGGGTCGTTTGTTCCTTGCCTGAGATTGCTCGCTCCTGCCGGAATCGCGCATTCATTGCCGGAATTGCCCGCTCCTCGCCGGAACCACTCATTCGGCTCTGGAATGGATCGCTCGTTCTCGGAATCGCTCATTCGGCTCTGGAATCGCTCGCTCCTTGCCAGAATCGCCCAATCGTTGCCGGATTCGGCTCTGATACCACTTGTTGGGATTAATACCCTAAATTCTAATCGATTGGCATAGCGATTTCTTCCGGTTCTTGAACAATCATCAAGACTTATCAAATAAACATAAACTGAAGAACGAAAAACAAATCAAGACACCATTTTAGAGAGAGGTTCGGCCGGAGATCGAAATCCAATCTCCGACGTACGTCCTCTCTTTCGCTCCGGCGAATATAACCGGACGCCATGCACTATAGGATCTTCGAGTTCCGATTACACACTCATCTACGCCTATCTCTCACCATACATCGATCGATCCGATCAAACCCGTACAATCCCTAGATAAGCTTTACACAGAGAATTCGAACCCAAGAGAAACAAACCAGAGAGTAGATGAAGCTAGAAACCCTAGAGAGAAAGAACCCTAAAACCCCAAGAGAAAAACCCTTTTTCTCTTGCATTCTCACTCTGTCGAATTTCAATCTGAGAACAACCCAAATAGGAGGTTGAAAAAGGATGCCTCGCAACCGTTGGATTAGGCTTCATCGTGTGGCTCAAAGTCGTCCTAGCACAAGTAGTAATGACATGTCGTTTTTTGGCATCTCTTTGTCGTTTTTGGGCTTGGGCCTTCAAATGGGCTTCACCAATTACAACATGTATGTTAAGACTAACATACCAAATGAAGGGAGTTGAGAAAAAAAAAATGTAATTTTTTAAATAATTTAACTTGGTAATTTTACTACATGGTAATACATTTTTTCTTGCGTTTCTCTTCGTTTTCTATTGGCTCATGACATATTCATTTACTAAGAGTGTTGATGATATAGATTTTCACACGGAAAGAGCCGTTCTCTCTGGAAAACATGTACTGTCAAAATGTAATTGTCGTTTACGCTGGGGGACAAGAAACATGTCGTTTACTATCACAAAGACACTTGAAGATATATGTCGTACAAGATATTTGTCGTTTTCATCGAGCACAAGTTGCAGCAAATACGTATAAGAAAAAACGACACATTTACTAGTATGTAGTATCAAATATCAATATTATCAATGGCATTATTTGGTTACAAATGAAAAACTAGTAATAAATACTACGAAGACTATAAAATTGAATTGGAAACATAAAAACATTTAAAAATTAGTGGTACAAATTATACATTACTATATAGTGGCTATCATAAAATTGGCTTATGTTATCCTAATGTTAGAAAAAGGATAGTATGTAATATTGTCCAAATATATTCCATTTGCCAAAATTTGTCTTATGTAGGAAAAAAAAAATAGAGTATTATAAGCACAAGTTTTTTTTTATTCGTACAATCAAAAGAATATTGTTTGTAAATATTCTATATCAGAGTCAGAGTAGACAGTTTTAGTTGGTAATCTCTTTTTTTAGAAAGTCCAAAAAGACTATTCAAAGTTCAAACATTCAAGTATTTTGATTTATGTTTAGAAAGAAAATAGATTCTCAAAATTGTACAAATGTGACTCTAGAAGCAACGTTTATAGCATAATCATGTTTTATTTATATATATATATATATATATAATATTGTACAATACCCGAGTATTTGTAAAATGCGATCGACCAAAACTGGAATCGTTTATAATTTAATTATCAGTATAATTATAAAATGAAAAAAAATAGTATTTTATGAATGAAAAAAAAAAAACCAGCAATAGGTCACATTTGATAATTAAAGCATCAACGTAAACTATTATTATCGGGCGGCAACAGAACAATTTGAGAGATACCCAATGATTTATGAGCAAGTTTTGTGCATTATTAATATAATATATAGATCTTTTAATTTATTGGTTTCTACAGTCAACCATCAAATAAGCACAAAATAAAACAAATAAACGACACAAAATCAAAGTCTGCATCATCATGAAACATAAAACACACAATATCCTGTATTTTTTTTTTTTAATATATATGTATCAGCCATAACAAACATTTAAGAAAAATATCAGATTTCACCAAAATAGTTAGCGATGTAGCAGCGGAAGCTCGGAATAACAA
Organism: Parietaria judaica; assembly: GCA_954871525.1. Taxonomy (NCBI): domain Eukaryota; kingdom Viridiplantae; phylum Streptophyta; class Magnoliopsida; order Rosales; family Urticaceae; genus Parietaria; species Parietaria judaica. Next base: position 3,305,444 of record OX940861.1, read on the forward strand.
AAACCCGATTCTTGATTTGTGCACAAATGTCAATTAAAAAATTCTCCCCTAATTTATTGATTTCGGACACAGACCGCTTCTCGATTTAGCATAAAAAAGCGAATCCTTCCAATAACACAATAATAGGAAAAATAAAAATATTCATTTAAAATACAATCTTACTTGCTACCATAAAGAAAGTGTGACTTAACACGGAAAATGATTTATGCATTTTCGAAACTTTCGATTTGGTATTGTTATCAAACTAGTTCCGCTACTCAAATTGAAAGTTATAACCCGTTAAAATTGGGCTCTGATCAACCAAGCTTGCTTGGCCAAGTAGTGACTCCACCACTCCTCTATTCAAGAGGTCATGGGTTCAAACCCTCATGGGACTCAAAATGAGTGCCCCCTTTACATTATTGTAAACTTGGCCAATAGTGCCACCTGTTCTTACACTGAATATATCTAAGTCATGCGAGAGTGCATTGTAACCTTGGCCGATAGTGCCACCCCATTCAAAAAAAAAAATAAAAAAAAATAAAAAATAAAAAAAATTGGGCTCTGATCGAACGTCTCTTAGAGCTATAAAAATGTCAATGTTAACTCGTGTATTTTGTTTAACGTACTATTCCGGTGAACATTTATCAATCCAAGATGAGTAATATAAAACAATTTTTATCGATTGCTATTTCGATTTCCTTCATAGTATCTGAGTTTTTGTTTTGTTGGCATCAAATAATAGAAAAAGAGTATAAAAAAATGGTTTTATTTATTTAAATAATTTAGGTTGGCATGACTCACTTTGATGCTCGTATATATTCCATGTTACTGTTCGATTAAAGAATTAGGCTACATCCAAACAATAATTGATAAAATACAACATCATAAAATGGGGATATGAGATAATTAATTATAAATATTAATTTATAATTATCATGAATTAAAATTGAGTCCTCCATGGACCGACCAATCTTGTCCGGATCCGCAGGGATTTGTACGCACGAGAATTGTGGTAAAATTTATTATTAAATTATTTATCTTCTTACGAATTAATTGTCTTTGTGAATACGCTAGGTTACAACTGTTTTTTTCTTAAAAAAATAAACACAAAATAAATAAAATTGCTAAGATAATTTATACATATGAAATCACTGTACGGGCGTCAAATGCTAAACTATACAGATTTTGTAAATCTTCAAGCCTGTGTATCATACGAAGATTATTGTCCTATGTTCAGGTTGAAATAATCACTGATAATTTTAAAAATAATCATGCATTGCTCAGGTTTCAGTATTTATTAGGACATATTTTAATCCGTAAAAAAAAAAAAAAGCAAAATAAATCTAGGGAAAAATAAGAGTGACACACAAAAATTATAGTGCTTTACTCACGATGTGAAAAATATGTTCACTTATTGATTGCGAATTATTTTTCTTATAATTAACCGGAATTGTTGATGAGTACAATTATTTTTGCCACTCTTCTTTATTTTGGTATTTTAAACACTACAAACGTCGGCTTAAGCATATAAGTTCGAAAAATTAAGGCTCTTATATGTGAAATAACTAATATGTACATAGAGTTTACCGGTGAAATTAAGGCTCTTCTAAAATTATATGTGAAATATATGTGAAATTCATTTTCTGAATTAAATTTTCCTTTTTTTTTTAATTAATTGAAATTCAACTGAAAAATAATTGTGTTTATTCAATTGATTAAAATAGTTTACTGGTACTCAAAAATAAGTTATGGCAATTTCACTAATTAACGAAAGTATCTTTAGATGATGATATTAAAAGGAATATCATCACAAAATATGTGAGGATCATATTGTGTCTAGTGATATATTTACAAATAATATGACGATCATACAAATGATTATTTCCTTTATTATAAAGCAATTGGCGAGTAAGTTTGCTTGATTATCAAGCAAGAATTGACCGGGTAATATACTTGGGTCGCAAGGATAAACACGTAACAAAGGTTATTTTGGGCGAAAATTGTCGATTTTTGTCAAAAATTCCATTTGCCGGAGGTTATTGGTAATTTTTATGTGGTAATCGTTGTTGTTTTATCTTTTTTCATCGATTATCAGTAAGCTTTTCTGTGAACAAAAAAATAGGAACATTTTGAGCAAATATAGAGAATTTTTTATTGAGGCAAATGTACTAAAAGTTTATATTCTATGGATTTGACCAAATTTCTTGTTGTTTAGGAAAATTTAGGATAATTAAATAATTATTTTAATAATAATCTTTGGTTTTGTGTAATTTATCAGCATATTTGATCCTTAATCTGAATTTTGGACTAATACTACCGTGTAGAATAAAAAAAGTCACTATATATGTTGTAACATACATGTTGCATTTATTGCCGGCAACTTAATTTTTACATATCTTTTCATGAGAATTTTTTTTATAGTCAAATTCCAATGTATAAGCCTCTAATATCTTACTTTTTCGTTTGGATTACCCGATCAGATTTTTCGACGTGATTTTGATGTTCTTGTGTTAATTGGATGTTTAAGTGTGTAAAAACTTTGTATGCATATGTGTTTCGTGCTCTACATATTCACGGTGTTCACTAAAATTTTAATGTTTAGTTAAATTGTTTTTCAAAAAAGATGTTTATGAGAAAACAAGTTTGATGTTGGTATGGTGTTCTTGAATATGTATATGTTATGCTTAAATATTGTATGTTTGATCTTCTTGAGTATTTAGGAGGTTTCTAGTGTGCTTCTAAGAGCGATTTTTAGTTTAAATTTCAAAATTTTAAACTATTTAAGTGCCAGTAGAGACTATGACTCTTTTAAGGATAAATATAAGTCCCGAAAAAATATTAATTAACTTACAGTACCCTTGATTCGGTCAGAATTATAAATTGGGTAGAATAAAAAAAAATGTTACTCTATTTGTTGTAACATACATGTTCCATTTATTGTCGACAACTTAATCTTACATATATATTTTTCTATAATAATTTTTTTATAGCCAAATTCTAACGTAAAAGCCCACAATTTGTTACTTTTTCCTTTGAATGAAAATTTTAGGTCATATTTTATGACTTTTTCTTCTTGATTTTGATTAAATGCTTATGAGTGTAGACTTTGTGTGCATATGTGTTTCATGTTTTAAAGTTACGTAGTCACAATGTCTAATAATAAGTTCATGTTTAGTTAAATTATTTTGTAAAAAAAAATATAATATTTTGAGGAAAACAAGTTTGATTTTAACTATATGGCAAACACTTTCTCTCTGAAAATTTAAAAAAGGTAACGTGTGGTGGTAATTATTCCACTTTTTATATTACCAAATCCAAAAGTATAGATAAAGAAAAAATAATAGTTATTTGTATACATACGTCACAAATAAAACGTAAATGTTTATTATTATTATTATTATTATTATTATTATGTAGTTGTTTGTACTTGCGGCTATATTAGTGCTGTTGTTTGTCTGGTTTTATTTGTACCGCTACCAAGTTTGCCATGCAGCTTCTAATAATTGACTATATTATATTTCATAAGTTTGACATTTAATATGAGACAAATTTTGAAAATTTTAAAAAACAGCTGCGATAAATTTTTTTAAAGTTATTTAAATAACAGACAAATTTCAAATTGCACTGAATAAATATTCAAAATTGCGATTTTATATTTTATTGATTTCATTTCACTTGTCTCCGTTAACATTGAGTTTTTTTTATACATAGATATCTCAAACTCGCATGCAATTTTTTTTTTAATTTTTTATGTTTAATACTTCAAATGATATGTAAAATTTATCATACTAAATATTTAAATTTAAGGCATACACCGTACTGTGTATGATACATGTGTAAATAATGTGTACATAATAAATACAAAAAAATTATAATTTGTTGAGTATTTAATAAACGTAATTAAAAATTTAAAAATATATCGTGCCATTTAAAAAAAAATATGAATATTTTACCGCGATTATCCATGATTTTAAATATAAAAATTACTTGAAGAAAAGTACAGATAAACGACAAGCACTACACCAGTTCCTACTTCCTACATATAGTATCAATATTATAAAATAAATATTATTTCCATATATATATATATATATACAGTGAGTCCAATCAGTGAAGAAGAAAAAATGGACTTGAGTTTCATTCAACAAATAATTTCAAAGGCTTAAGAGATATTGATGCCCTAAATGATGCCATTGAATAAGAAGTTAAAACCTGTTTGTCAAACACCTTTTAGTGTTTCGTGCTACATCACTGCACTTGTCATCAACATTCCATGTAAAAATAATCTTATTTTGTTTTGAAAGTCTGCTCAAAAAAATAAATAAAAATATGTAGTTGATGTGTATAACATTTGTAAATCTTTTGGTCAAGTTTTTTTTTACCTAATAATTGATATAGATAAATGGTTTTGGTTGTAGGTTGTATAGAAAACTTGAGTACCAAGTATATTTCTTAGTCCAGAGTCAAACCTAAAATGATAATTAAAACCATTCATATGATAAAATAGTAAAATATTAAGATAATAAATAAACCATTAAAATTTTATATTCCAAGGTCCATTGTTGCTTGCTTGTTCAACTTCTTGTGAAGGAATCGCTTCTTCTAAAATCAAAAGTAAAAAAAAAAAAAAGATAGATAGATAAATTTACTCAAATTATATATGTCAAAAATTCATTAATTTAAAAAAAAAAAATCTTATCATAACACATAAATGCTTCTAAAATAAAAGTAAAAAATATATGCAGAGCTACATGTTATTATCATGTTTATAATTTTAGATTATCTGAATCAATTTTTTTTTTTTTTTACCTTTTTCATTCAGTAATTTCGCGGTGTAACATAATTTTACTCAATATTTTTTGAATTTTGCGATAAAGAAAAAAGATGGAGCCAGTAAGGTTAATTAAACTTAGTCATTATTTATTTTATTAACTGTAACACTTTTCTGATTATAATTAAATCAATATAAACTATTCACTTTTCCACATATTTCTAGTTTCTACAAGATGGAGCCAGTAAGATTAATTAAACTTAGTCATTGTTTTTTTAATATTTAATTTGTAAGTTTACAATAATGAAAGATATATAATTGGTGAATACTGATATTAAAGCCTGCATTGCAATATATTGTATCTTAGTTATTTTTCTCGACTTTCTTCGCAGCAAGCGAAGAACAAATTATATGAATGTCTAATATATAGGAAATACGCGTCGAAACATGCATTACATTTTCAGACACAAATCTTTTCTTGAAGATTTTGTCATGTGTTCTTTGCGTTGACTTTCAGGCCTAGCACAATATTATATATAATTAAAATTTCCTCGTATAAAAAACAAAAATAAAACGTTATTATGAAAAGAAAATCAGTCTAACAGAAACGATCACATGTGAATTTTATTTACGGCAATAATTTGATCCAAAAATAAAGAAGCAAAAATGAACATTAATCAACTTAGGTAAATGTGTAATATGGAAGCTTAAATTTGTTTTAATAATACATGATTATAATACAATATTTACGATGACAACACTAGGGATCTTATTTAATTTGAACGGTTTATTTTTATTATATTAATAGAAGAAATTATAATAGATAACCACGTTCTAACGTTTACATTGCATTTTAACAAATTTATGGTTTTAATTAGCAAAATAATCATTTTTAATGACGTGGAATTTTAAACACAAATTTCATTCTTATATTGCCCTTTTTGAATTTTTATTTAATTTTTTTTATTAAGATTTACAATTTGTGTAAATTTTTAGGTATTTTTTTTTAATGGATGTAAATTTTTAGGTATTAAATGCCTAATTTATTGGATGTTTTGGCCCAGGGTGTAGCGACCCGGCCTAGTGCCGTCCGCTACGACTTATACTTACTTACTTTCTTAAGATTTAATAAAACTCTTTGTTACGAAAATTTAGGAATAATTTTTTTTTTAAACATCATCTCACTTGTGCACCTAAGCACGTATGTCTTAAACTTCCTATAAGAAATTTAAGATCAACACTTTAGCATAAAATATTCAAAAGTGACCATTGTTTGGAAACCTTCGAAAAAACATGAGACCTTCATAAAACTGTGAAGGCTTGTTAAATAGTTTACCAAAATCATTTTGAAAAGTCCAATATAATGCTTCATACTCGTTGACTCGGGTTATGAACCCGAGACAATCATTTCATACGTAAATTCTTAACATAGGGAGGATATAATACCATAATCCCAAAACATAAACCGTAGTTTATAAAACATACGTCAATTTCTTTGTTCATCAAATTCAAAACATGCGGAAACTTTAGCGGTTACCCATCCTAACCCATAACCACCGCGCGCATCATTATTCCTTTGCGAGTCCACCATAACAAATTCATGCCATGAGTTTCTTACCTACAACATGAACACATATTACGTGAGCTTATGCTCAGCGAGTACAGACATTATCCTCACAAAAATATATGTCAATCATGCATATATGTATGTCCAATTATGCTATATTATTGGGTTACTTTTGAAAACATTTCCTTTCTTTTCCTTTAAGTGGCTCAAAGGATTGGCCCTATCTTGCCTGGTGATCACCCATATGTGTACGTGCCCTTTTTGCGCGCAGCCGCAGATGGTTTGAGGGTTGCAAGGTCCCCAGCCAACACGACCTTGGGCTTAAAGCCCCATTCATAACATGTTTATACCCCGATCGGGTGGCACGGCACGAGTTTTGAAAACATTGGTCATCTTTGTTAATTAAGGTGACCCTATTATGCCTACATGCATTATGACATAAATCAAAGCTCATTCAATCATTCTTCCCATCATACATTCTTTTCTTTTCCAATATCAACACTTGGAATAACATGATACATTAACATCATAGGATTCACAATGATCCATATAATCATATCAATGTCCATCAAGGACCACACATATCAATCATTCATGCCTTGGAGTCAATGCTCCCAATCAATCATTCATGCATCGGAGTCAATGCTCCCAAACATCTCATATATTCATGTCTTGACATATTTCATCTTTTCATTTGAAAACTATTCATGCTGTAGTGAGATCTGTACTCACCTGGTGTCCTCGCTGCACTTCAAGCTACAGCCTATCACACTTATGGACACCCTACTTCCCTGTTTAATCCGACCAGACGACTCGTCAGTCTTTTGGATCCCTACGTTGCTGGAATTCTAGGGCACTAAGGTTTCAACACTATCCGATTTTGTATCAACACGTTCCTTTGTTTAAAGATCTACGTAATATTGTACGACTTAACTTCAAGTAAGTGTACAAGTATTTTCATGCCATAAAATCATCGTTTAAGATTCATATCTATTTAAATAGAACTATTACTTTCATTAATAACTATTTCAGTTTGTATTATCATATTTCGTAAACATAGCCTTTATCTTGAAAGTCTGAAACAACCTCGGTGTGATCATTTTTATAATCGTAAATTATTTAGAGCTCCTAGGTTATTATCTTAACCTCTGTGTTTTATTTTTAATATCATAGCCCCATTACTCGAAATTGAAACTATTTTATTGTTCGGGTCACAATTCTACCTCAAATGGTAGAATAGCTTGTATATCCTTACTTTATAACCTTTATCCGGTAAACGAAAACTCGTTTTAATATACAACCAATTGTGATTTCTATAAACTTGACATTTATCAAGTATTTAGTTCATTTCATGAAAATAAAATCCCTTGGTAAATCATATATATGTATTTTTTTAAGCATGAAGTCAAATCTGCCCTTATTTATGAAAAACAATTTGCGACCTCCGGTGTGTGATTTTTATAAAATCAATCAGGGCTTGTTTTGGAACAAAACCAATTCCTATGTCTCTTTAACTAACTTAAGTATAACATATATTTTTATCCCACCAAAATATAAACTATAGATCATCGTTTAAAGTATTTTACTAACATAGTTCACAATTTGTCTAAAACCGAAAACAGATTTGCATGTCATTACTCCGTGAATTTTTTTGAACTAACTGGAGTATATTTTTCAGTAAAACCAACTCTATTAATTCAATAAGGAATATACCTATATCATATAATTTTTATAAGAATTTATAAAAATATTAGGTTGGTGAAAAATGTATTCTAAATCCAAACATCCAGATCTGCCTGGAAGTGAAAACAGTTTTGCGCACGAATAGTGCACGACTCATATCTTAAAACTCATAAATTTAATGGCTCCAAATTTTTAGTATGTTATACTAGACACATATATCTATCTATACATAGGTTATTTTCTGTATTTGGAGCTCATTTGGTCTGGTTAAGACCCCTACAAAATCGGACTTCATCAAAACCCTAATTCCAGCAACATGCATGTCATTCAATCATCATCAAACATAAGGCTCTTGGGCCAAATTCATGAAAATACACAAAACCATTCATGCATGTCTTACTTAAATAATAAATAAGCATGAAACTTAGTATGATAACCATTCATCAAAAGAGTGAGGGTTTTTAGTTTGAAGGTTATACATTTCTTGAATTTTCTCCAACAAAGTTAATACTTGTGTAGTTGGAAACTTAGGTGCTCTTCACAACGACCTTAGCCTAGAGAAGGCTGGATTTTGAGCTAGGATAAGAGAGAACATTATGAACATAAGTTCATATCTTATGGCCATGGAGAAAATCAACATGTAAGAGGTTTTCTTACCTCTTTCTTTGGAACTTTGAGCAATGCCACGGTTTGAGGGATAAATGGAGCGTTTGAGATCGGATCTTCACGATTATTTCTCCATGATTTCGTGGCCTTAGTACACAAAAAGATGGAGTAAAAATGAGCATAAATTTCAGAGAGAAAAACGTTAGGGAAATCGACATGCAAGAGGTGTTCTTACCCCTTTCTTCTTATTGGAAAAGTTGATTTTTGAGGTGTTCTTGGAGGGTTTCTTCAAGAAAATGCTCTTAGGATTTCTTAGAGAGATAGAGGGCTGAAGAGAGAGATTATTTTCTGGTCTAGAGAGAGAGAAGAAAATCGTGCAAATGAGTGGTGTGGTGAATAGACAATAGCATCTCCCTCCTTTAGTGCATAAGACATGTTATATTGAGTTTTTGGGGTTTGATAAAGCTTGTATAGTACTCAAGTCTCTAATTGGACCTTCTTGGAGTATTGTGGTCGAATTTAGGGCTGATATAAAAGTTATTTTGGTTGTCATGCACTCCTATGAGCCCATTGGTTCATTTGGGAGGTGTATAAGACAAACACATAAGACAAAATGACCTTAAGGCTTCTTTTGATTTCTAAGAGAGACTTTATTAAAATTTCAGCATACATGAAGTTTTAGGCACATGTATGGACATCAAGGATGAGTTTAGAATGTTGAAAATCGGATTAGGGGCATAATTGCAACTTTTTGGCAATTTTGGGCCATAGTGCAACTTTTCTAAAAGTTGAGGACCTTGATGAAAATTTTAGTTTGAACGTACCTATCTTGAATAATTTTTCTTGTAGATTCCAAAAATGATATTTTTGGTTTCATTTGGGACTTGGAAATATCCATTTCGGCCTAGTTGACTTTTTAGTCAACTTTGAAGATACTTTGTTTAAAATTTAAATCATATTTTCCCCTCACGATGAAATGGTTTATATCATACATTTTCTCTCTTTATTTCTCGGTATCGTTTCTTACTCATAGAATCTTATTGATACGAGACATCATTCTTCTAATTCCGGAAGCTTTTATATTAACCCTGCCTTAATGAGTATCTTATGCGGATCCCGAAATGACTAGCGGGAGTGCTAACAAGCATAACGGGAGTACTAGCGGCGTAGCGGTAGTACTAGCAAACATAGCGGGAAGTACTAGCGGCATAGCGGTAGTACAAGCAAACATAGTGGGAAGTACTAGCGGCATAGCGGTAGTACTAGCAAACATAGCGGGAGTAACATTACTTGTGTCTTACGAAAATTATTTTCCGTCATCAAATTTTTTAAATGCATAATGCATAACATATAGACACTCTCACAATAAATATCATCCATAACTTATCATTCAATTATCATCAAAATGTACCTTGTAACCCAAAGATACAACATAGTATTCCTTAAGGTTTTAGGTGTGAGAAAATCGGGTCATTACACAGGGCCGGCCCAACCCTTTTCGGGGCCTTGGGCGAATCATTAATATGAGACTTTTTTTGGGAGCCTGCAAAATAATATTGTAGTGGAACGGCTTTCGACGGAGCAACGCAAGAGGCTGACTATCGCAGTGGAACTTGTGGTCAATCCGTCTATAATATTCATGGACTAGCCCACCTCCGGCCTCGTCGCCCGAGCGGCTGCCATTATGATGAGAACCGTGAGAAACACCGTCAACAATGGACGAACCATGGTCTGCACCATCCCCCAGCCGAGGATCTGTTGGGAATCACGTCTCGGATTCCGTGAAAATTATCACGAATTATACCTCCGGGCCGTCCGGGTAACATTTAAAAAAATTATTTTAAAGCGGAAAAACTTGTTATCCGTACAACGGTCCGGATATCGGATAATAACCATATCCCAAGATCTGATAAATATTATGTAATTTAATATTCATAAATCATTATTAATAATCTAGTCATAATAGGAAATAAATAGAAAGCAGTAAATGGTTGCATTTATTGACCCAATGCATAAGGCCGTACCTCAATTGACGACTTCCGGCTGCGCGTTCTGAATCGGGCAGGGCTCCGCCGGTGCTGAGGGAAACTCCCGTGATCTTCCGGGATATTCTCCTGGAATCCTCGTACCGTAGCGTGGGCTTCGCCGGCAGGACTCCGTCGCAAAATTTAACTGATGGTTCTTTTTAAGTTTCCGGAGAAATAGTCTCCTAAACCGAACCAGAAAAGAGAGATCAGAGAGAAAATTCGCAGACCCTGAGGGAGAGGGAGAGTTCGAATTTTTCTCTGGGGAGAGGTGTGAAAAATGTGTAGAATGAGCCTCCTATTTATAGGCTCAAACCGTAACCGAATTGGAGAATTTCCCTCCCTAATTTTCGAATTCTATTAATTAAATATAATTAATTATCTTAATCCAATGGTCCAGATTTAATCTCATCTAAATCCAATGGATATAATTAATCATGGATTTAATTAAATAATAATACAAGATAAGATCAAAAAATTTAATCTTATCATCATATTATAATTATTCGAATTATATTATATATATATATATATTTAAATTCGAATTTGATAATGATTATCTAGATCCAATGGTTAAAAATAAATCTTAAACCAATCCAATGGATCAAATCAATTAGGGATAAAGTCAAATACCCTAGGGTTTTACAAAACCCTAATTCGAACTCTTATCCACAATTTTATTCGAATTATATATCATATATATAATATTAATTAATTTCTAATCCGACGGTTAAAGATTAAATCTCAAAACCGATCCAACGGACATAATTAATTAAGCAAATTCGAAATACTTAAACTTGGTCACCAAGTTTCAATTTCGAATTACATTAGGTTTCAAATCAATTATCTCAATCCAACGGTTGATATTAAATCACAACCGATCCAATGGATTAAATTGATTTTAGGGTTTTTTGCCAAAATACCAAACAATAGGTACTTATGCCGCAAAAATAAAAATCTTCAATTCATAGATTCGAATTTAGCTAGGGTTTGTTATCACCAAACCCTAATTCGAATTTACACATGTAACAATATATAAAAATATATTTTTATTTATTAATATAAATCTATTAATTATTAATTAATTATTAATAACATATTAATAATTAAATCCAAATAATTAAATTATATTAATATTTCCTGATCTCAATATCACACATTAAAATGTCATGGTGCCACACCATCATTTAAATTCGTGACATGTGATTTAATTTCAAAGTTTATCGAACCGATCATAAACTTAGAAAATCCATAAATCACTAACCGTAAGTCGAAATGACTCGGTTCAAAAAGCAAAGTTGCTTAGAATTTAATTTCCAACAACATGGTGCTGATAGAAAATCTAAATTCTAACTTTCTTTTATCAGTTAATTTCGTGTACCAAAATATGGTACTTTTGCCACGCTAACGATAAAACTATCTGACGTCTGCCACAGACCTTTCAGTTTTATAAGTCAAGCCAAATGATTAAACATTATCCAGAATGTATTTTAATCACGTACGTATCATCCGTTACGGAGCTATCCTGGGGACCATGGACCCGTATCACTTAAGCTCCAACGAACTGCTAGTTGTTCGTCAAACCTCGAAGTGATTCCACTATAGACCCGAGGCTGCACTCTTTAGTGATACGGTATATATTATTCCCTTTATAACAGCAGGGTGTCCATTGATACAATCAAATTCGGGTTATTGATCTTTCACTTGATGATCCACACACGAGCAGGCGGTTTCTACCGTTATGCCCCTCATTGCATTTTCATCCTTGACTCAGTCAGTAATATTATGAGTGATCCACTTATGGTTTCGATTCATAAGTTGCGCACGGATACCTCTCACTTCTCACCACCGACAATCAAGGGAATCATCATCACTCTGAAGAGAGCTGTGTGATGCCCATGTCTATGACCAAGTTACCCTTACTGCTGACTATCATGTTCCCAAAATAATAGTGTTGGGAACAGCGGTAATATTTCGTGTTCTTTAACGGTTAAATCAAAGAACAATCAAGCCAGCAGCTTGGACTCAAGATCACTCAGGACTTAGATCGAATATCCATTTGATCATCTACTAGTGACTCAACTCCAAGTTATCAGTGACGGTCTTATATGATAACTTCCGGAGTTTAAGTCAGGTCCAGTCCAGTATGAAGACACTTCATACTTAATGCACTTCTAGTGAGTGTGACACACACAAAATCCAGAATAGGATTGTCACTTAGTCACATTAATGACCTTATACGATTAATGGGCTCCCACCCAGTTGATCAGGTCACGGACATTTTAAGTTCATTTATTATGATTATTAATTCTTCCTCACATTGACTCTGTTGTGATAATAATAACATAATTGCATCCTTTATGAACTAAGGAATCAAACATTCTATTTTACTCTACCAGAAACTATAATAAGATTATCATAATAAGCATCATCTTTATTCAACGACTTGTCATAATCTTTTACAAATGGATAAAATATCTTGTTTAAGGACACATATGTCCAACAATCTCCCACTTGTACTTAAAGAAGATGACCCATGTCTTTCAGACCCATACTTTCCAGATGCCTCCTGAATATTTTCTCTGGCAACGTCTTGGTGAATGGATCAGCCAGATTGTCTTCCGAAGCTATTTTCACAACCCTCACGTCGCCACGACGCACTATTTCTCTTATGAGATGGTATTTACGTTCTATATGTTTTGCCTTGTTGTGGTCTCTGGGCTCTTTAGAATTTGCCACCGCACCACTGTTGTCACAGTATAGTGTTTGGGGCCCATCTACATCTGGAACAACTCCCAGTTCTATGTAGAAATTCTTGAGCCAAACTGATTCTTTGGCTGCCTCACAAGCTGCCACGTATTCAGCTTCCATTGTGGAATCTGCGATACAGGATTGCTTTACGCTTCTCCAGAATATCGCTCCACCAGCAAGGGTGTACACCGCTCCTGACGTCGATTTTCTCGCGTCTCTATTAGACATAAAGTCTGAATCAGTGTATCCTAGTGGATTCAGTTCTGACCCTGAAAACACCAACATATAGTCTCTCGTTCTCCGAAGATACTTGAGAATGTTCTTCACTGCTGTCCAGTGAGCCATACCAGGGTTGGATTGATATCTGCTAACAATTCCCACAGCGTAACAGATGTCTGGCCTAGTACACTGCATAGCGTACATCAGACTTCCCACTGCTGAAGCATAGGGTATTCGCCTCATCACATCTTGCTCTTCCGGAGAAGTTGGGCATTGTTTCCTGCTGAGGAACACTCCATGTCTGGTCGGTAAATTACCTCCCTTGGAGTTTGCCATTGCAAAACGTTCAAGCACCTTATCAATGTAAGCTGCTTGAGATAAGGCCAGAAGCCTGTTGTTGCGATCCCTGAAAATACGGATCCCAAGAACATAACTGGCTTCTCCCATGTCCTTCATTTGGAATTGCGTAGATAGCCACGCCTTTACGTCCGATAATTTCTTCACACTGTTTCCAATGAGAAGAATATCGTCGACGTACAGAACAAGAAAAACTTCCACGGTTTCGTCATTGAGTTTATAGATGCAGGCCTCAGTGACGTTTTGAATGAATCCATAGGTTTTGATGGTTTCATCGAACCTTAGATTCCAGGATCTAGAGGCTTGCTTCAATCCATAAATGGATTTAAGTAATCTGCAAACCTTCCCTTCTTGACCCTGTTGCACGAACCCTTCTGGTTGGTCCATATAGATGTTTTCGTCAATGTACCCGTTCAGGAAGGCGGTTTTGACGTCCATCTGCCAAATCTCGTAATTGAGACTACAGGCTATGGCCATGAGAATCCGGATGGACTTGTACTTAGCGACTGGAGCGAAGGTCTCATCGAAATCAATACCTTCCCTCTGGGTAAAACCCTTTGCCACTAGTCTAGCCTTGAAGGTTTCAACCTTCCCGTCCACTCCTCTCTTTCGCTTGTATACCCACTTACAGCCAATGGTTTTGAAGCCATCCGGTAAGTCTACAAGTTCCCAGACTTCATTAGAATCCATTGATTCTATTTCTTGGTTCATGGCTTCCTGCCATTCTCCCTTATCAGGATCAACCATAGCTTGCTTGTAGCCTATGGGATCTTCAACACTAGTGTCTGTGACAGCTAGGTGAAATTCCAACTGGGTGTGCTCGTAGCGTTCAACTGGTCTTTTGAACCTCCCACTACGTCTGAGTACCCCTTGGTTCTGATTTGGGACCGTGGTTTCTGCACTCTCTTCATCAACAGACACTGTTGACAAATACTTGTGACATCATGTCACTTGGTTCAGCAATTACTTAAGTATTCTCTTTAATTTCCATCATAGTGTTATCATCACTATGATCAACCCTTTTTGATAAAAGGTTTAAAGAACTCAAATATTTACTCAATACTGCATAGGATCAAAAATAAATTTTATTTAAGAATAATGAAGATTGTTTAAAATAAAAATTGAAAGGTTTTCAAATCGCCTTTCATGAGATCCTTACATTAAATAAATGAGTAAATAAAAATGAGCCTCTTTATTGCGCCATTATGAATCTCCGAGACTCTCGGACGACTTCCGGCAATCACTCCTTAGCTGCTGCTGAAAAACAAAGAATGTCACATGTTTCAGTTTTAGATCTTTGGAGAAAAGACTTTCTAAAACAAATGTGTGATAAGTAACTTATCAGGTGAGACACTCACCGGTTTCATTCTTCTTTTCATTATGGAATTTGGGACAATCTCTTTTCCAATGTCCCTTTTCCTTGCAAAGGAAGCATCTTCCTTTCTCAGCAGTTTTCTTGCTTTCTGTCTTTGGCTGGAAATTCTTCCCCCATTTCTTCTTAGGACCGGGCCTTTTCTTCATCTTCGAGTTTTTGGAAGAAGATCCTTTCTTGAACATCACGTTCAATTCAGATTTCTTCTTGACCAAACCCGAGATGTCCTCAAAGGTTTGCAACTCATTAATTAACTGTGTCAAACCATATTTCAGTTTGTTCATAATGTAGTTGCTGGTGAATGGAACGAACTCAGGTGACAGCGAGTTAAGAATGATGCTGATCTGAGATTTCTCATCCACCACGGCCCCATGCAGCTCAGCCTCATTAAACCAATTGGTCATACTCATGACATGGTCACGAACATATGTCCCTGGTTTCATTTTGGCATTCATGTAGCGACGAGTCGCTTCATGTTGAGCTTGCTCAGATTGCTTTCCATACATACCTTGGAGAGATTCCATGATATCATAAGCAGCGTCCTTTCCCTCTAGTTTGACTCTTAGTGAATCAGACATGCTAGCCAGCATATATGCCTTAGCACGATTGTTTGCATGAATCCAAGAGTCATAGAGTTCCTTCACACCTCTGGCGCTGTTAGCAGCCGGTGCAGGGGGACATTCATTGGTGAGAACAAAACGTATGTTTTCACTGATCAAGACAATATTTATGTTGCTCTTCCATTTTGGAAAGTTACTTCCGGCGAGAGTGTTGTTCGAAAACAGTGACATGATTGGATTCGACATTTTTGGACTGGCATTGAAAAAGAAACTTATTAAACTTTATTATAGGTAGAATGTTTAGAAAAATAATTTTTTTTATTTGAAATAGTTACATGATGCAAACATGTTCTGGGAAAACGTTAAATAAACCCTTTAACTATTTCGTGATAATTTAACCGACTATACACGTCGTTGCCGTCCTTAGTGGCATGGTCACTCTAGGGTGACTCGCGGTATCAACCGTGTAGTTTGGTTAAACTAAGTTTTAGTCATAAACTTAATTAATATTCATAACAAGAACCACCAAGTTCTCTATGATTATTAACTATCACCATAGACGGTCGGGAAGCACCAACTTCCGTGCAAGCTTAATCCATTATTTTCGGTTCTCGGGATCCTCTTAGAAACGTCGTCCTTAGGGAATGGTCACTCCAGGGTGACTCGCGGTCCATTTCCAAGATTCCTCCGTCCCCATATTCTTTTGGAACTATCACGGTGTCAAACCTCCCACAAGCACACCTTCCTTAGGGAATGGACACACTAGGGTGACTCGAGGCGGTGTGGTTAGCAGACCTTGTGACAGTAATAATGGAGACCTTTCTTTTATTCTATACTTGCCATTGTTTTTAGGAAATAACGTTTTTAATCTCTAAGTTATAAAAAACTTATTATATAAACTGTCTATTAATGACACATTAAAAGTTTATATTTAGGCTTTATTTATTACGACACGTAATTTTAAATAAGCCCTAAAAATTGTGTTTATT
Organism: Parietaria judaica; assembly: GCA_954871525.1. Taxonomy (NCBI): domain Eukaryota; kingdom Viridiplantae; phylum Streptophyta; class Magnoliopsida; order Rosales; family Urticaceae; genus Parietaria; species Parietaria judaica. The sequence goes on from OX940861.1 coordinate 3,322,325, forward strand.
ATTTCGTCGGTAGTGATAGATCAAAACGTACGCTCTCCAGGTCGATGGGAGGGGTCCTAACCGGTCACCCAGAAGTGGATGGTGAACCGGCCCCACTTTTGATTCCCTCTTCCTTAGGCAAGATTGTACGTTTGAAATTTTTCCGACTAATAATTAACACTTTTACATTTACTCTTTATTATTTATATCTATCCTATATAGACATATTAATAATGATCTAAACATAGACACTATGTTTGAGGGTTATGAAAATAGGTTATATCAAATTATATCTATGATGAATATTCATAATTAATGATACTTATTCTCTAAGAATTATCATTAAACATTTTAAATGCCCTTTAATAATTATTTATGAAATATTAAAATAAGACAATGATATTATTCTTCGAATGTTATCATCCATATTTTAATTTTAAATAAGACAATGTTATTTAATTATTAAATAACATCCATATTTAAATTTATGAATTAATTAAAATAAGACAATGTTATTTATCCAGAAATAACATCCATATTTTAATTCATATTAATTAATCATAATTAATTTTAATTCATAAATATTAATTTCATTAATAACAATTAATAATTAATCCACGGGATCCGGGTCGGAATAAAAAATCCGACACATATATAAAAAATTTGCACGTGGGCCCTCCGGGCTTAAGCCCGGGCCCACGTGCCCGTGGAATGGGCAGGGACAACCCTCGGGTAGGCCAGGGCATTGCCCTGGCACTTCGGGCTGGGCCCGCAGGCCCAATCCGCTGCCAGGCAGCGTGGCCTGCGGCCAGCCCGCCAGGCCCACACGGGTGCCCTTGCCCTGGCCGAATTGCCTTGGCGAGGGCCCTGCCCGTGGGCCTGGCCCGTGGGCTTTGCCCCTGGCGAACATCCTGGGGCTGCAGCGGCAGCCCCTGTTCGCGTTATTCTCGGGCTGGGCTGCCAAGGGCAGCCCGGTCCAACTACCCGGTCCGATATTTCGGGTCGGGTAATTTTCTTATTTTAAATTAATATTTAAAATATCTAGAAATTCAAAATTTCAATTTTAAATAATTAATTTTATTCATCAAATAATTCGTTCTTAAACCCATTAATTAAATTACGTAATTATTTATCCTTGAACCTGGGCTCTGATACCAATTGTTGGGAATCACGTCTCGGATTCCGTGAAAATTATCACGAATTATACCTCCGGGCCGTCCGGGTAACATTTAAAAAAATTATTTTAAAGCGGAAAAACTTGTTATCCGTACAACGGTCCGGATATCGGATAATAATCATATCCCAAGATCTGATAAATATTATGTAATTTAATATTCATAAATCATTATTAATAATCTAGTCATAATAGGAAATAAATAGAAAGCAGTAAATGGTTGCATTTATTGACCCAATGCATAAGGCCGTACCTCAATTGACGACTTCCGGCTGCGCGTTCTGAATCGGGCAGGGCTCCGCCGGTGCTGAGGGAAACTCCCGTGATCTTCCGGGATATTCTCCTGGAATCCTCGTACCGAAGCGTGGGCTTCGCCGGCAGGACTCCGTCGCAAAATTTAACTGATGGTTCTTTTTAAGTTTCCGGAGAAATAGTCTCCTAAACCGAACCAGAAAAGAGAGATCAGAGAGAAAATTCGCAGACCCTGAGGGAGAGGGAGAGTTCGAATTTTTCTCTGGGGAAAGGTGTGAAAAATGTGTAGAATGAGCCTCCTATTTATAGGCTCAAACCGTAACCGAATTGGAGAATTTCCCTCCCTAATTTTCGAATTCTATTAATTAAATATAATTAATTATCTTAATCCAATGGTCCAGATTTAATCTCATCTAAATCCAATGGATATAATTAATCATGGATTTAATTAAATAATAATACAAGATAAGATCAAAAAATTTAATCTTATCATCATATTATAATTATTCGAATTATATTATATATATATATATTTAAATTCGAATTTGATAATGATTATCTAGATCCAATGGTTAAAAATAAATCTTAAACCAATCCAATGGATCAAATCAATTAGGGATAAAGTCAAATACCCTAGGGTTTTACAAAACCCTAATTCGAACTCTTATCCACAATTTTATTCGAATTATATATCATATATATAATATTAATTAATTTCTAATCCGACGGTTAAAGATTAAATCTCAAAACCGATCCAACGGACATAATTAATTAAGCAAATTCGAAATACTTAAACTTGGTCACCAAGTTTCAATTTCGAATTACATTAGGTTTCAAATCAATTATCTCAATCCAACGGTTGATATTAAATCACAACCGATCCAATGGATTAAATTGATTTTAGGGTTTTTTGCCAAAATACCAAACAATAGGTACTTATGCCGCAAAAATAAAAATCTTCAATTCATAGATTCGAATTTAGCTAGGGTTTGTTATCACCAAACCCTAATTCGAATTTACACATGTAACAATATATAAAAATATATTTTTATTTATTAATATAAATCTATTAATTATTAATTAATTATTAATAACATATTAATAATTAAATCCAAATAATTAAATTATATTAATATTTCCTGATCTCAATATCACACATTAAAATGTCATGGTGCCACACCATCATTTAAATTCGTGACATGTGATTTAATTTCAAAGTTTATCGAACCGATCATAAACTTAGAAAATCCATAAATCACTAACCGTAAGTCGAAATGACTCGGTTCAAAAAGCAAAGTTGCTTAGAATTTAATTTCCAACAACATGGTGCTGATAGAAAATCTAAATTATAACTTTCTTTTATCAGTTAATTTCGTGTACCAAAATATGGTACTTTTGCCACGCTAACGATAAAACTATCTGACGTCTGCCACAGACCTTTCAGTTTTATAAGTCAAGCCAAATGATTAAACATTATCCAGAATGTATTTTAATCACGTACGTATCATCCGTTACGGAGCTATCCTGGGGACCATGGACCCGTATCACTTAAGCTCCAACGAACTGCTAGTTGTTCGTCAAACCTCGAAGTGATTCCACTATAGACCCGAGGCTGCACTCTTTAGTGATACGGTATATATTATTCCCTTTATAACAGCAGGGTGTCCATTGATACAATCAAATTCGGGTTATTGATCTTTCACTTGATGATCCACACACGAGCAGGCGGTTTCTACCGTTATGCCCCTCATTGCATTTTCATCCTTTACTCAGTCAGTAATATTATGAGTGATCCACTTATGGTTTCGATTCATAAGTTGCGCACGGATACCTCTCACTTCTCACCACCGACAATCAAGGGAATCATCATCACTCTGAAGAGAGCTGTGTGATGCCCATGTCTATGACCAAGTTACCCTTACTGCTGACCATCATGTTCCCAAAATAATAGTGTTGGGAACAGCGGTAATATTTCGTGTTCTTTAACGGTTAAATCAAAGAACAATCAAGCCAGCAGCTTGGACTCAAGATCACTCAGGACTTAGATCGAATATCCATTTGATCATCTACTAGTGACTCAACTCCAAGTTATCAGTGACGGTCTTATATGATAACTTCCGGAGTTTAAGTCAGGTCCAGTCCAGTATGAAGACACTTCATACTTAATGCACTTCTAGTGAGTGTGACACACACAAAATCCAGAATAGGATTGTCACTTAGTCACATTAATGACCTTATACGATTAATGGGCTCCCACCCAGTTGATCAGGTCACGGACATTTTAAGTTCATTTATTATGATTATTAATTCTTCCTCACATTGACTCTGTTGTGATAATAATAACATAATTGCATCCTTTATGAACTAAGGAATCAAACATTCTATTTTACTCTACCAGAAACTATAATAAGATTATCATAATAAGCATCATCTTTATTCAACGACTTGTCATAATCTTTTACAAATGGATAAAATATCTTGTTTAAGGACACATATGTCCAACAGGATCGACATATTTGACGCCTGCGACGAGGTAAAGTTGCAAAGAGGTAGGGGAGACGCTCGTGGGGTTGCCGGGGGTGAACGGGCTTTCGACAGAGCAACGCAAGAGGCTGACTATCGCAGTGGAACTTGTGGTCAATCCGTCTATAATATTCATGGACGAGCCCACCTCCGGCCTCGACGCCCGAGCGGCTGCTATTATTATGAGAACTGTGAGAAACACCGTCGACAGTGGACGAACCGTGGTCTGCACCATCCCCCAGCCGAGGATCGGCATATTTGACGCCTGCGACGAGGTAAAGTTGCAAAGATCATGAACCTTACAAATTATCCGGAAAACGACTAAGCGTTTCTCGCCCGTTCTTATTTATGTTGCAGCTTTTCCTTCTAAAGAGAGGAGGTGAAGAGATATACGTTGGTCCTTTAGGTAGCAATTCTTCTCAGTTGATCAAGTACTTTGAGGTAAGCCTAGACACATACATTACAAGTTGATGATAAATGAGTAATTTTTTAAGCCTTGTAATTATGTGATTCGTCAGTAAATCGAGGGAGTTCCGAAAATCAAAGACAGTTACAACCCGACGACTTGGATGTTGGAGGTTATTTGACGGTGATTATTTGTCAATCCACAGGAGCTATAATTATTGATATAAATAAATAAATAAAACGACCGAGAATCGGATATGTTCGTTACTTAATCAAATTGATTGTGTTACAACCATAACACCTACGAATATTGCTCATAGGCCAAAAGACGATGGCATGCACATGTTTGTTTCTTAATCAAATTGATTGTGTTACAGTTATAGCGCCTACGAATATTGCTCCTAGGCCAAAAGAAAATGGCATGCTTACGAATTCTGGGACGCGGCTCTATCGAAGATCAGTGCTTTATAATGTCATTGGCAGTAATTATGGTCATTTGTCAAAGCATGATCCAGAGTAGCGATTCCGCCAAGAGATAAGAGCTACTTCCATTCATTGTGGGAGTGATGACGAGCATTGGAATCTCTCGCTTCCAACCGCATAGCTCTAGTAAATCTTAAAGGTCTACCCGAAGATAAATATTTCTCCATTTTTCGTAGTCGCTTTCGTGCTCACACTCTTTGTAATTATCGTCTACAAACTTGAATCGTGTGAGATTATTCCTCCCAGAAGGTCGACAAGAACCACACACACCCGAAGACCAATGGGGCGAAAAAAATTAGGTTTTTTTATTCATTGTAATCAGAGCCCATTAAGGTTAGCTTTAAGTTTGTATAATGTTGAGAATCGCACATGTTCGCTCCTTAATAAAATTGATTGTGTTACAACTATAGCACATACGAATATTGCACCTAGGCCAAAAGAAGATGGCATACTTACGAACTCTGCAACGATCTCTACTTGCATCGTATTTTTTGCCTTTATATTTGAACTGGCAACGGCCATTACACACTGGCACAACTACTATGCAGATGTAACGCTCTTGTCGTGCATGGGATCTCTGACATTTACCATTGAATTGGCCATGGCCATTACCGATTAGCATAACTTTTGTGCTGCTAATATCAATACATGGCTGAATTCTTACCATTGTTGGCTAGACACAGCTATGTCGAAGATCAGTGCACAACCGAAATCGTCAACAAAAGGTATGGCCTTATGCACTAGGTCAATAAATACAAATGTTTATTGCTTTATTTATTTCCGCGATTGTTTAATATTTTCGTTATGATAATAAATTAAATTATATTATTTATCATATCATTTTTTTAATTACTCGGAGCTCGATTCACATTACAGAGTAACTATTACGTTTTAAAATATTTTTAAATAATCCCCATGGACAGAAGGACATATGTGTGATAATAAAATGCCAACAATATTAACGGAAGTGCCCATAAGTAATATTTTTTATCCTTTAATAGGTAGTAAAAAGAGCAAAAATTATTTTTTAACATATTTTAAATTAATTTTGTTCTGGTAATATTACAAATGATGTGATTCGCATCTTGTCTCACACACACACATATATATATATATACACACACGCGCGCGTTCAAACATAACTATCGGGGCATACAAACTAAAGTTTCCCATATATATATATATATATACTCCAATAGGTTTTGGAAAACCTAGATTCTGGATTTGAGTTTCGGTTTTCGCAAAATATCCAGGTACCCAGCCCGCTTGTACCCGTACTCTAATACACATATGTTACACGTTGTCAATTATCAAATATAGGGTAATTTATGCGAATTGGAAATACGACAAGATAAAACACATGTTTAATGTTATTATCATGATAAAAATAAATAAAAAGTGAGTATTTTCCCACAGATATTCCTTACAAATGTAATGCATGATATTGCATGAAGAAGTGACTTATATATACGTATCCAATGTGTATATTTTTTAATCATCATTAATATTTCAGAATCTTTATCCTTGCAAAAACAATAGGATTATCATGAGTATCTTAGTGGTTATATCTTGTGAGATATATATATTGGTTCTATTGCATGTGCTTAGCAGCTAAATCCAATGATTCGATATATATTAAACATGATAATTCAAGAGCCAATAAGTTTCACATTAGATCTCTTAAATAATACACATGCATTGGAAATTGTGCGAGCTAGGTATTTTAATTATTTTTATTTTGCTGAAGAAGAATCTTTCCTTATATAAACTCAGCTCAATTATTATTTGAGTAAAATATATTAGTAGGTCGGCAAAATCCAAAACGATAATTTATTGGGTGAAAATGTTAAAGACAACTCAAAACAGAAGGCACTTTCTATGATCATATTCATACGACAGCAGCTAATTTTTTCTTCACGCTAAATGCTCTTACATTTTTTATATCTTTTTTTTTAAATAATATTTTCAATGATATTATCTGGTATAAGAAACTAAGGATGATTAATTAGCATAATACATTCGTTTAATAATTTTAGTATAGTAGTCTACTTCTTAGTATATATACGGATATATATTTGACAAAACAGTTTTGAACTTTTGATGTATAAAATTAAAATGCAAAAGTAATATTGAAAGATAATTACAAATATATTAATGAAATATGGCTCATAATCTATTCAATTTTCCTATATAAATAATTTTTAATTTTTATGATAAAAACCAATTTTGATACTCAAATCCACCCCGACCCTATTCGTAAAGACTTTGGACGATCGCCCAATGCCTTAAAATAAAATAAAAATTATATATATAATATCTAATAAAAAGTCTCGAATTGTATAATATTTTAATAAAAAGCTTTAAAATAATTTAAACAAGCTTAATAATTTATTTTCTCAAAATTTATAAAATTATTTAACCTATCCTAACTCAAATTTGTATTTTCATATGGGATAAAATAAACAACTCGGTCTTATTTCATCTTTTAAACATTCGTATTTGATAAGTAGAATTCATAAATATATTAGCATGTATAGAATTCTCAAACAATTCATATCTGAACAATAAAATCGGATATATCGATCTGATCCGCTTCGATGCCCGTTTCAGCGTGCATGTACTCAAATATAGCCGTTTGATTTCATTTTATACCGTACAGATTTCAATAGTCAAACACAAATTTCTAACATTTAATTTTACCATATAGTTTCCATAAATAATGTATCATGTGGGACCCAGTAACTATATATTAAGCTTCACAATTTCCAAGATATATATGTTTCGTCTGCATGTAATAAAATGAAAATCCACTGTCAGAGGATACGTAGTTGACCATCCAGTAGTTTACCATGCAAACCTAATAAGATTTAAATATAGGTGTAAGAAAATAACAATAACAAATCATTATTTTATTTGACCAACTAGAATAAAATTTACCTTTCGTAAAAAAATACAATACTTTCAAGTTCCAATGTCTATTAGTATTACAAATATATTTACAAAAAAAAATAAAAAATACAAGTTGAATAAATAACTTAAATCCGTGGAAATAGATTTCTAATGACAAGATAATAAGTCAATTTATATCAATTTATATAATAATACTATATGTGTATACTAAGCTGACAATCTGTAATTTTTTTATACACGTATGTTTGTTTATATTATATATAATCTGTAATTTTTTATACATGCAAGTTTGTGTGTATATATATATATTGATTTGTTCCGATGCATGTATGTGTATCTCACCCAAAGTCACCATTGCATATTACATGGCCAAATCCTCTCGAGAAGCCACCAAATCTACACATTTCATAAGCATATAACAACTTCTTCAAGCCTGTGATCATCACATAGAGAGATACACATATACATACACAATGGAGACCAGCGGCGGCGGCGATATATTCCGAGCGGGAAGCTCGCGGTTCGGGAGCTCAAGCATCTGGCGGAGCACGGCCATGGAGCCTTTCTCGAAGTCCTCCCACGGCGGGGAAGGAGGCGGCGGCGGTGAGGACAAGGAAGATGACGAGGAAGCGCTGAAATGGGCCGCGATCGAGAAGCTCCCGACGTACCTACGGATCAGGCGGGGAATCCTGACCGAGGATCAGGGAAAGCCGAGCCGGGAGATCGACATCTCCAACCTCGGCTTTCTCGAGAAGCGCAACATTCTCGAGCGCCTCGTCAAGATCGCCGAGAAGGACAACGAGCGGTTCTTGACCAAGCTCAAGGACCGAATCGACAAGTACTCATTTGAGCTTAAACTCGGGTTTTCTTTTTCCGGTTTCGAATGATTTTGAGTTTATTTTTTTGTAGAGTGGGGCTTGATATGCCGACCATAGAAGTGAGGTTCGAGCATTTGAGCGTCGAAGCAGAAGCTTATGTCGGAGGCAGAGCATTGCCTACGATGTTCAACTTCTCCATGAACATGTTCGAGGTGATCATCACAATCAAACACACTTATTCTTCAAGCTCTGTTCTTTGAATTCAACGTATTAATGGAGCTCAGTCCATATATACAGGGACTATTGAGCTTCCTTCACGTCCTCCCAAGCCGGAAGAAGACGCTCCCAATTCTCCAGGACGTTAGTGGAATCATTAAGCCCAAACGGTAGCAAAAAACCGAAAACCGAAAATGGTTCCGAAAAACGTTTGCAATTTGTCTCACTGTCTGATCTGCGTTTCGCAGAATGACTCTCCTCTTAGGCCCGCCGGGCTCGGGGAAGACGACGTTGCTCTTGGCTCTGGCCGGGAAACTCGACAAAGAACTCAAAGTAATGAAACTGAAAACGGAATCTCGGTTCCGTTTTGTTCCCGAAACCGGCTCCGTGATTTGTTTGTGTTTTTTGTATTTGTTTTTCAGTCTTCGGGGAGAATGACGTACAACGGTCACGGAATGGGCGAGTTCGTGCCGGAGAGGACGTCGGCTTACATAAGTCAATACGATCTTCACATCGGGGAGTTGACCGTCAGAGAGACACTGTCTTTCTCGGCGAGATGTCAAGGGGTTGGACCTCGCTACGGTTAGTCAACGCTCTTTTCAGATTCGGTGACTTCAATTTAGTTTAAAAATTGTTGCGGTAAAAGTTTTTTTTTTCTTTTCAAAATAGTGTGGCATGTTCTAAATTTCAATTGTACTAATTAAAATCCTAATTGTCAAATTAGTATTTTTGATTGATTACTACTATCTCATTAATGTTGAGTTTTTTACACGTGTATAACTCAAATTAACACCTTTTTTCTCTACATTTTGAGATTTTTTATGCTAAATATTTTAATTTGAAGCATACAAAAGTAAATGATTTTAACTCTAACAGAGAAAACCAATCGAAATGCAAATTTACAGCCTAGGTTTTTAATCAGCACAATAAAGCGTGTTATTTTGAAGAAAAAAATGTACTTTTGCCGCAATTATTGGAATAATCACAAATTTGAGCTCTGAAGCGAGCTTGCAAAATATTCAGAAATGTTGGCAGAGTTGTCAAGGAGAGAAAAGGCTGCGAATATCATGCCAGATCCTGATCTTGATTTATATATGAAGGTAAAATTAAATTAAATAAATCTTCATAAAAAAAAAAAATTATGAAAATTTTCTTTTATTATAGATTACATTTTTTTTTTCAGGCAGCAGCTCTAGAAGGACAAGAGACTAATGTGGTTACAGATTATATACTAAAGGTATTAAATCATGATTTTTGAGTTACTAAGTATAAATGGGCAATGATTAATTAATTAATTAATTTTTTTTATATATAGATTTTGGGACTTGAGATTTGTGCTGATACTATGGTTGGGGATGAAATGTTCCGAGGTATTTCCGGCGGACAGAAAAAGCGAGTAACGACCGGTAAACGACATGTTGGTTTTTTCTTTCAAAAGGGCATAAGTTAAGCTCAATCATTCATTAACGTACATTCTTTTGCAATTGAATTTGTAGGGGAAATGCTGGTGGGACCGGCACGGGCACTTTTCATGGACGAGATATCAACCGGTTTGGACACTTCGACGACGTTTCAGATAGTTAATTCCCTCAGGCAAACCATCCACATTCTCAACGGAACGGCCGTGATCTCTCTGCTTCAGCCAGCGCCGGAGACATATGACTTATTTGATGACATCATCCTCGTCTCCGACGGGCAAATTGTGTATCAAGGACCCCGGGAGAACGTGCTCGAGTTTTTTGAGCGCATGGGATTCAAGTGCCCCGAGCGAAAAGGAGTCGCTGACTTCTTGCAAGAAGTAATTCTTCAGAGAGATTTGACTTAAAAGATCATAATATCAACAAGAATAAAGCTGACTTCGTTGTTTTAATAGGTGACATCAAGGAAGGATCAAGAGCAGTACTGGGCTAACAAATCCGAGCCTTACGGTTTCATAACCTCCAACGAGTTTGCAGAAGCGTTTCAGTCGTTTCACGTTGGACGGAAGCTCGGGGACGAGCTCGCTACTCCGTTCAATAAGTCGAAGGCTCACCCCGCGGCTCTGACCACTCAGAAATACGGCGTTAGCATGAAGGAGCTATTCAAAGCGTGCGTTTCCCGGGAATGGTTGCTCATGAAGCGGAACTCTTTCGTATACATATTCAAAATGTTCCAAGTAAGTGACACCTAAATGCAATGCTTTCTGCTGAACTGAAAGCAACTACATGTCTAAACATCGCTCGTCGTTTCTCTCCAGCTTACGATGATGGCGTTTATTTCGATGACGCTGTTCTTTCGCACAGAGATGCATCGTAACACAGTGGCAGATGGCGGAATCTACCTGGGTGCCCTTTTCTTCATCCTCCTCATCATCATGTTCAACGGCTTCTCGGAGCTCGCCTTGACGATCCTGAAGCTTCCCGTGTTCTTCAAGCAGAGGGACCTTCTTTTCTACCCTTCTTGGGCTTACTCTCTGCCCACGTGGATCCTCAAAATCCCGATTTCCTTCCTCGAAGTCGCGGTTTGGGTGGTCTTAACTTACTACGTCATCGGCTTCGATCCTAACATCGATAGGTAAACACCGAACGAAACGTTTCTAAGGCCCTTCTTGTTACACATATGTTTTCACTTGTAAGTTTTACAGATTGAGAACCTCTCAATATGTTGCAGATTCTTGAGACAGTATCTTCTTCTGCTGTGTATCAACCAGATGGCTTCCGGGCTTTTCCGGTTCATGGGCGCTGTCGGAAGGAACATAATTGTCGCAAACACGTGCGGTTCTTTTGCGCTGCTAGCTTTCCTTGCACTGGGCGGCTTTGTCTTAACAAAAGGTGATTGTTATAATCTATCTAAATAAAAATACAAACGGTTTCTTGTGCGGTGTTTTTAATGCTTAAAGTTCAAAATTTTCCAATTTCAGATGACGTGAAGCCGTGGTGGAAGTGGGGCTACTGGGTCTCACCTATAATGTACGGGCAGAACGCGATTGCCGTCAACGAGTTCCTCGGACATAGTTGGTCACATGTAAGAACTTCACGTCTTGAATTAAGTGAATTTTAATCCGACCACGGCTCAAATTTGTGGATATGTTCGTCGCAGATTCCTTCGAACGCGACGGAATCGATTGGAGTGACGGTGTTGAAGGCTCGCGGGATCTTTCCCGAGGCGCGATGGTACTGGATCGGAGTGGGAGCCACCATCGGATACATCTTTCTATTCAATTTCCTCTTCACTCTGGCTCTGAAGTATCTTAACCGTAAGTCAACTTTCGCATTCTCCCTTTCAAAACGTGCAGCGATCCGAAACTCACTGAGCCAATTTACGCAATGTAGCATTGGGGAAGTCTCAGGCCGTGCTGTCCAAGGAGATGTTCGCTGAGAAAACTGCGAACCGAAATGGAGAGTTTGTCGAGCTATCATCAAGAAGTGCAGGTACAATAATTCTCGGCGTGTTTCTACATTTTTCTCTTGTATAGCGAGCTCGATTTTTACATCAAACTAATCAATGCAGAAAGAGGGAATGAAAGCCGAAGAAGTAGCTTCTCGTCGGGCGCGGTGTCGTCCAGAGTGGGAATTGTAAACGAAGCCGATTCGAACAGGAAGCGCGGTATGGTTCTCCCCTTTGAGCCACACTCCATCACCTTTGATGAGGTCCGATACGCCGTGGACATGCCTCAGGTACACATTAGGATAAATCCTTATACTTAAAAAGTCTTATAACTTATTATGAGTACTCTTATTTGTTTGTTTGATTCTTAAGTTTGTTGATATCTTAACTTTTAACAAATTTTATTCATATATTTATTTATAGGAAATGAAAGCTCAGGGAATTACCGAGGACAGGCTCGAGCTTCTGAAGGGCGTGAGCGGCTCATTCAGGCCGGGAGTCTTGACGGCTCTGATGGGAGTCAGTGGCGCCGGGAAGACCACTTTGATGGATGTCTTGGCCGGAAGGAAAACCGGTGGATACATAAAAGGAAACGTAACCATCTCCGGACATCCCAAAAAACAAGAAACGTTCGCAAGGATCTCCGGATACTGCGAGCAAACCGATATCCACTCGCCTCATGTCACGCTCTACGAGTCCCTCGTTTACTCTGCCTGGCTCCGGCTACCCCCGGAAGTCGATTCCACCACCCGAAAGGTACCTCTTACTAAGATTATCCCCTCGCTACTTCTTATTAGACGGACCGTTAAAGCCATTAACTTTTCTTTTCATATTTGTTCCAAAGATGTTCATCGAGGAGGTGATGGATCTTGTGGAGCTAGGCCCGTTAAGGGAGGCACTCGTGGGGTTGCCGGGGGTGAACGGGCTTTCAACGGAGCAACGCAAGAGGCTGACTATCGCAGTGGAGCTTGTGGCCAATCCATCTATTATATTCATGGACGAGCCCACCTCCGGCCTCGACGCCCGAGCGGCTGCCATTGTGATGAGAACCGTGAGAAACACCGTCGACACCGGACGAACCGTGGTCTGCACCATCCACCAGCCGAGCATCGACATATTCGACGCTTTCGATGAGGTACATTAGCAAAGATCATGAACCTTAGAACATATCCGGAAAAAGACTTAAGCGTTTCTCGCCCGTCCTTATTTATGCTGCAGCTTTTCCTTCTGAAGAGAGGAGGTGAAGAGATATACGTTGGTCCTTTAGGCCGCCATTCTTCTCAGTTGATCAAGTACTTTGAGGTAAGCCCAGACACATAAATTACAATTTGATGATAAATCATTACTTTCTAACCCTTTTAATTATGTGTTTTCGTTAGGAAATCGAGGGAGTTCCGAAAATCAAAGACGGTTACAACCCGGCCACCTGGATGTTGGAGGTTACAACGGCCGGTCAAGAAGAATCTCTAGGCATCAACTTCACAGATATCTACAGAAGCTCGGAAAAGTACAGGTACCGGAATAACTTCCGATACTGTCAAGAAGCCATAACTCAAGTGGTCGAGAATTGGACGTTCCATCCTTGAGATGGAGAGTTCAAATCTCAATGACATTAAAAATTTATAAAAAAAAATCTGATGTGATGTTATAACGGTTTACTCAGGAGAAATAAGGCCATGATCGCCGAACTGAGCGTTCCACCGGCGGGGTCGAAAGACCTCTACTTCGCGACGCAGTACTCTCAGTCGTTCTTCTCTCAGTGCATGGCTTGCCTGTGGAAGCAACACTTGTCGTACTCGCGAAACCCGCCTTACACGGCGGTCCGGCTCCTCTTCACCTCCTTCATTGCTCTCATGTTCGGCACCATTTTCTGGGACCTCGGCAAGAAAAGGTAAAAGCGGAACAGACGAGAGAAAGTTTCGAATACTCAACTAACTGAACTAGTTTTATTGATCTATTTATGGACTTGGTAATGCAGGGAAAGACAACAAGATGTTATGAACGCGATGGGCTCGATGTATGCCGCGGTTCTCTTCATCGGCGTCCAAAATGCCTCGTCGGTGCAGCCCGTGGTGGCGATCGAGCGCACGGTCTTCTACAGAGAAAGAGCCGCCGGAATGTACTCCGCCATGCCTTATGCATTCGGACAGGTACACGACACCCTTCCCCGATACGATTTCGTTGTTTCCCTGAGACCGATTACCGGAATCAAATTCCGTTCTTGCAGGTCGTGATTGAGCTGCCGTACATCTTCGTCCAGACGCTCGTGTACGGGGTCATCGTGTACTCTATGATTGGGTTCGAGTGGACCGTGGCCAAGTTCTTCTGGTATCTCTTCTTCATGTACTTCACCTTCTTGTACTTCACCTTCTACGGGATGATGACCGTCGCCGTGACGCCCAACCACAACATCGCCGCCATCGTCTCCTCCGCCTTCTACGCCATTTGGAACCTCTTCTCGGGATTCATCATCCCAAGAACAGTAAGTCCGCCTTCTTTCATTTTTTTAATATGCGAAAGATACAAGTTCAAATGCTCAAACATCTTTTCGTTACAAACAGAGAATGCCAATATGGTGGAGGTGGTACTTTTGGGCATGCCCCGTGGCGTGGACATTGTACGGGCTTGTCGCATCGCAGTTCGGGGACGTGAAGGAGACCTTCGGAGATTCGGGTCAAAGCGTGGAGGATTTCGTGAGGACTTATTTCGGGTTCGACAAGGATTTCCTGGGCGTTGTTGCCATTGTCCATGTTGGGATTTGCGTGCTCTTTGGAGTCATTTTTGGATACTCAATCAAGGCTTTCAACTTTCAAAAGAGATAAAATTTTAAACAAAAATCATACATGTATATTGTATATAATCATGTCATGTTTTGATTTCACATGTCATGTTTTGATTTCACTGTATTTTGGTGTAGCTGTATGAAATATGTATACACGTTAGAGTCATTGCAATGTTAATTGTGAAATAAAATTTTGTTATAAAGGATATATATATATATATATATATATTCAAAACATATTTGCATAATTTTATTGAGAACAAAAATTATCTTCTCCTTATCGTTATAGTCATAAAATAAAAATTAGGCTCGGATCAATAATTTTCAAGGTCTACTACAATTTTTTTTTTATTAAGCTCCTTTGATTTATTATAAATATTTTCAAAATACAATATAATTTTTATTAATTATTTTTATATATAATTTTTTTATATTATAAAAATAATTAAGATTAAAACATAAGTGAGATGTTTAAATATAAATTAGAGATTGGATCAGGAGATTATCAATTTCGGCTATTTAAAAAAAAAAAACAATTATTTAAATTTTTGTAAATAAAAAAGGCCATGATATAGGTGAGAAACTTAAGAGCTTGTTGAATTGTGTACTTTTATCTATAATCGGCACTGTAGCGGCCTAAAGCTGGATATTGGGTCGGGCCCGTCGCCGTTTGTTGACTTTCCTGGGCTAGATGTTTAACTCACTATTCTTGTAGGGTTCCTCCGGTGCTTCCATTCTGCTCCGATGTTAGTCAGATATTTATAAGAATAAGAAAACAAGGTGATTTTATAGCTATTAGAGAGAGTTGGAATGAGTTTGAACGAGTTACCGTTTGATTGAAATGGCGTTCCTATTTATAGGAGGGTCCGGGGGCCTATACGCAATTAAAAATAATTTGGAAGGCCCCAAGACAATAAAATATTGATTTTTGAGTCCTTGCACGCATTGGCGAGCGCTGTGGGCGCCCCTGCACGTCGTGTCATGCGCATGTGCACGTTGTGACACGCATCGTGGGCGCCCCTACATGTGTGCGCGCGCATAGGCGTGCCCGGGCGTCCTTAGGCGCGCGCAATGCGTTCCAAAGGCACACTTTTGTGTCCCGAATGCGCGTTTATTTAAATTAATATTTATTTAATAATAAGTATTTCTTTTCTTTTTTTTAGCCTCTCGATTTTGAACTATGGGCCTCCGGAGGCCTTTTTTGAACTGAAATCGATTAATTAATATAGAGAAAATTGATTAAATAAATTTCCCTTATTAAATAATCTTCTTAAAAAAAATACCCTGTAAACCTCGTAATGATTTGGTTTAAAATATGGTTAATCATTGTAATTATTATGGTTTTCTAAGAAAGTGACTTAACATTCTAATTAAGGTTTTTTTTTTTTTTTTTTTAACATGTTGATTATTTTCCACACCCAACGACATTATTATTGATCATGATTATGTCGTTGACCAATCAAATAACTTTGTTTTTGCTTTTAAAAAGGAAAAGGTGTGTTGTTGAAAACGGCCATGCATTTTGGGCCTTGGCAGGCTGCCGTTGCCACTTTGCCGCCTCGCTATGTTGATTTTTGGAAGTCTCTCTTTACTGGGCTCCATGTCATTTCCACAGCATCAGCATTGCGTCATAAATATATCATTAAAAACAAAGACTCGCCAACACAACAACAAATCACTAGAAGTAGAACTACATGGTGTGTTGTTTAACTCTAAGTCTCTAACTATTACTACTAAATTAATAATTTTAATTAAATAATATTTTATATAATTTCAAATATTAACTAATTAATATTATTAAAGTATTCTTGATAAATTATTAATCACATTTAAGCATTAAATGTAGGAAATGCCCGAATCGAGATTTAGTTCCATTGGGCCTTATAGGTCCGACCCGACTACATTAAAGGGTAACGGGCCCACTCGGTCCCGTGAAATAATTACGAGTAGATAATTAATTAAATTAATTATGACATAATGGGCTTGGTTCATTCTTAATGGGCCCAAGCCCATTGGGTAATTTATATTGTGGTCTATGAATACCACACTTAAAGCTCATAAATTAGAGATCCACTCCAGAAAACCCTAGAGCTATTTTTCGATTTCCTCTCTAGCCCCTTGGCCGAAATCGCATAGCCCCCTAGTGCTCTGTTCGGTTCGTCGTCCAATCGCAGTACACGACCTAGCAGTCCGAATCCTCGATTTCCAATCAATTGACGTACCCGCAACGACGTGGTAGACGAGCTAGAGGTTCTGCACTTGTGGAACTCCGATCCACGTCCCGAGGCACGCGAT
This sequence comes from Parietaria judaica, assembly GCA_954871525.1. Lineage (NCBI taxonomy): Eukaryota > Viridiplantae > Streptophyta > Magnoliopsida > Rosales > Urticaceae > Parietaria > Parietaria judaica. The sequence goes on from OX940861.1 coordinate 3,339,528, forward strand.
CAGAGGAGAAAATCGCCCAAGCCAATACAATTGGAAAAAGTACCCAAAGTTTGTTAATATATCTAAACTTATATCTTGATTTTTGAAATTAATCTAGGTCACAGTTTGGAAGAAATCCCATGATTTCCGCATCAGGATTGTAAAAATCTCATCGAACTCCCAACAATAAATTCTATTATTTCAAAATTATTAATTTATATATTTTTGTCTATTGGAAAAATAAATTAATAAAATAAGAAGTTCGATTGCGCCTACTCTTAAGTCTTAAGATAGGGAAATTAGTTAGACGAATTTTGACTTTTAATTGAAATGACGCAAACAATGTTGGGCTAAAGCAATATTCATCATCTAAAAAAAACACCTTGAACTCTGAGTTTCTAGCTCTACCAATAATATTTTCATCCAAAATAAATTGACCGGCGAGTCATAACTGTTAGATAAATTTACATAATTTCAAAGAATAATTTAGGCAATAACTTGGGCATTATACTATATAACTAAAATGGGTGCACTTTACCCAATCATCAAGTAACAAATGGTTCTCAGAACGTTTTTTGGTTTGCTTTAATTTTCTTTCTTCCTGATTCTTCTACTCTCTTCTTTTTTTTCTTTGCTTATCTGGACTCCTTTCTTCACCTGGACTCTCTCTATCTCTATCTCTGACTCTCTCTCGGCGAACTTCGATCGACGATGTACGTTGAGGTTGCCTATCAGTCCAAGACGCACACTTGAATCTCCACCGGCGGAGGTACGTTGGTCTCTGCTCAATCTATTTGTTGATCTTATTCTTAAAGCTTTCAAGCGTAGGTTCTTTTTCTTTGTTTCTATCTCTTTCTCTGCGTGAATGGTTATGTGAGATATTCTTTGCTTGAATTGTTGAGTGTTTGAGATTAATTGACTTTTACATTGTTTGGTTGTGGTTAATGAGATGGAAATATGACTGTTAAGGTCGGATTTGGTCAAATCCATCCTCAACACAACTCGTGTCGTTTTGCCCACAAACGACATGAAAGGGGGCGAGGAAGTTCAACCACCCGAGGGGGATTATCCCCGACGAGGATAATCTCCGAGGAAGCTCATCACTGTTGACGTGGTTTCCCACCTCAATCAGTCAAGTGTGACTTGTGAGTGTATGATATTTTTGGATGAAGCAATTTGGTGAAATTCGATCTCTCACGTTGCAAGCTCACGATTCACTCACGATATATGTATAAGTATATAAGCGATATAAATGAGACGAGGGATTTTTTATAAAGGTTCGTCCCAAAGCGGTAGTTGACTACTTCCTCTGTTAGTTTATTGCGACAATGAACATAGACGGATAGCTACAGGCAGCTAGATCACGTCTGAGAGTAGGAAGAAATGGAGAAAGAAAGAAAGAACACAATAAGATCTCAAAATGACAAGAATGCCGGGTAGAAACTCTTCAATGTATTCTCTCGAGGTTGTAAGTGTGCGTGTGTTGATCTGAGCTTGAGCTTGGCATTTATAGACTTCAATTCTTCCCGTTGAACTTCCGGGAATCGAGGGGTCTTCACTCCGTGCTGACTGGGTTGAATGGACGATCTGGCTACACGTGTCCCATGACTTCGTTCTCGTCGTCGTGTTTGAATTATGCCCGTTGGAGACTTGACTCTGTGCTCCTGGTCTTCCGTCTGAGTTTGAAATGGGATGCCGGGTAGAGAATATGACGACTCTACCCTCGTCTTTCTGGGCTGCTACCGAGTGGATTTGGGCTTTAGAACTCATTGGGCCGAGTAGCCTATGTCCGTAGGTTCTTGGTCTGATTGAGAATCTCTTTGGGCTTCTCAAATGGGCTTTTACGAATACCAGTTTATTTCTTTAAAGCCTTTTATCATGGTTTGTAAATTTAATTAATTCACAACCTTAGCACTTTATGTCACATTAAATAATGACGAATTTGTACATCAACAGTTAGCCCCCTACTATAAAAAATACGAAGTAAATTTTATAGTATTTACTCGATGAAATCATGTAAAATTTGTGCCGGATAGGATTAATTAAATTTGTGACTTTTGCCGCAAATCTGCATAATCCGGGCAGGATTTTGGATAATTTCGAGATCAGATGGACGGATAGGGTCTTGAAGTTGTAACCGTCGCTTCGAATTTTGGGCGGGAACAGTTACAACACGTGTCCCATTTTGCGGAGTTCGAAGGGAATAAACTCTTCACATTCTCCTGACACAGCTGTCGTGATGACGTGTCGCCGTATAGCTCGCTGATCTCAACCGTAGGATGAGGTTTGTTGCGTTTTTCGAGGAAACCCTAACCGTAGGATCAGCGACAATTTTCGAGTATAAACACTCGAGTGATTCGCATTAAATGGGCACGTCTCTTCAGTTTCAGCCCGTCGCACGTCTTTCGAAGGTAACCTCTTTCTTTTTCCTCTATTTATACTCTGTGTGGTATTCGAATACTATTTTTGAATTTTTAGAGAGAGAAATACTTCGAGTTCTAGTGAGATAAACTCTGCGAATCGCCATTGGAGGTGCTCTGAAGTCTTTACCTTCGTCGTCTTCTTCATCATTCTCGTGGGGAATCAGGTTCTAGTTTCTTCTCCGTTCTTCTCTGTGAGTCTGTTTGGGGATTGTTCTAGGTTTCTAGATATTGTTCTTTCTATTTTCTTAAATCTTCGTGCTTTCCAGTTTCTGGGTTTTTGTGCTCGTCTAGATTTCTTTCGGTTTTTCCTAAACTATCTTTATAAGATGGGTCCTAAGAAGACGGTCTCGAAATGGCAAACGGAGTTTCTGACTACAGATTCTCCTAAGTCAGTTCTGAAACCTAAGGATCTGGTTAGGATCCGGGTAGAGTATAAGATTCCCCAATCGATAGAGCTTAGATTGCCGGGTCCGGATGAACATGCCGACGAGCAGAACTCGGACGGTTGGATCTGTGTATACCAGAGGTTTTTTGAGTCCGGGGGGCTTAGATTTCCTATTCCCGAGCTCATCCTAAGGTACCTTAGTTACCTAGGGGTTTCTATCGGGCAACTTAGCCCGAATTCTATCCGGATCTTGATGGCCTTGCTTGTCCGATCCCACGAATGTTTGTATTCACTTACAATCTGGGACTTGTTGACGGGCTTGGTCATCAAGGCCAACGGTCAGGCCAAGGGTAGGTTTTTCCTATCCGTCAAAGAAGGGGAGATCATAACCGGTCTTCCCAAGAAGGAGAGTGCTTGGACCCATAAGTATTTCTTCTTCATGGCCGGTCAGGAAACGCTCGGTTCTTGGCTGGGCTATAGGAATGAATGGGTCCACGAGATAGGTAAGGTTCTGGGTTGGGTTTTCTAATTTTTCCTATTCGGTTGTTTTTGTATGTTTGCTAATTTTTTGTCTTCGTCTTATGCAGTCGAGGACCCTGAGAAGCCTAAGTCTCGTCCGATTACAGAGGAGTGGAAGGCTTTGAAGAGGAAGTTGTTTCCTAACGGTCCGGAGCTGTGGTCGAACTTCACGAAGGAGAGGTTCGAAGCTGCCGGGCTTTGGGTTGAGCCTGACGAGGAAGAATTTCCGGGTATAAACCCTAAATCTGTCTCTTTGGCTTTGTTTTGTATTTGTCTACTTTATTTTTTCTAAGTATGGATTTTTGACGTGTAGAGGATATGGACGCTCTTCGCCCGAAGGGTCAGAGTCTTCGTCAGAGGTGGAGACAGGAGGGTCAGACCGGAGGTTCGGCCTCTGCTGGAGCTGCTCGTCAGGAGACGAGTAGGAGGAATGATGAGACTCCTGCTCGGGAGTCTCTTGCTGAGGTCGCCTCTGGGGCGACCAAGAAGAAGGATGTCGTCGAACTTTCCGACGACGGGGAGAGCACCCCGGAGGTCGCGCCTTTGGCGAAGACTTCGGAGAGGGAGGTTGTCCCTCCTTCTGCTCCTGCTCGTCCTTCCCAGGGCGTGATCCGTCCTTCTCAAGATGGAGCTGCTCCGAGGACGGGCTCAGAGGCGGCCGCGAAGAGGCCACACGAAGGAAGGGACTCTGGGGTCCGGAAGAAGGCAAAGGGGGATCCGGCCCCGAAGGAGGTGGTGAGGAGGGACTCAGTCCCGAAAGGAGGCGCGAGGGCCTTGGAGAAGGGTAAGGGGGTTGCTCAGGAGAGTGAGCGCCCGAAGGAGGCCTCCCGAGGTGAGGGAGACGGGGTTGGCTCCCCCGGTGGTTGAAGGGCAGGCTAGGGAGAAGATGGTCTCCCGGAAGGCGGGGTGCACTTGGATGGGGGACAAGGGTCTCCACAAGGCACCTAAGGTGGCGGCCGGTCTTCTCCGGCAGATTACGAATGGTGGGGTCGGCAGGGTCCCCAGAAGCATTGCGGAGAAGAGGCCGTACAAGGATATGGCCGCGGCTACAACCCTGGTAAGCATTGCCGGCTTTAGGTTTGGGTGTTTGCTTTATTTCCTAATTTTTTCTAACTTTAATTTTTGGACGTGCAGCTCGTCGCCTCCATTAATGACATGGTCCTCGATTATGAGGACCAATTATATGAGGCTAAAGAGGGCGCGCAAGCCTCCGAGCAGCTTGCGCTGAAGGAGAGGGAGTTGGCTGATGCCGTGGAGGGCATCCGGGTGAAGGCGGAGCGGATCGTCGTCATGGGCAAGAAGGTTGCCGCTTGCGATGCTCGGATCAAGGGGCTCGGGAATACGGTCGTCGATCTCCGGGAGAAGCTGTCAAACGCTACCCGGACGATTGAGGAGGCTCAAGGTGTGAGCGAAGCGGCCGCCAGGCAGATGCTGGCCTCTGACGCGGCCAAAGGACGGGCAGAGGAGTTGGCCAAGAGGAAGGAGGAGGAGGCCTTGGCCTTGAAGGAGGACGTGCAGCGCCTTGCTGCCGAGCTGGCTGAAGCCCGGCAACGATCTGCCGATCGCGAGGCTGAGAAGAAAGCTGTCCGTGCCCGATATCGCCGAAAGGTGGAGGAAAGGGACGCGCTAATCGCGTGGTACAAAGGTACGGCTGCCGACAAAAGTTGCTTGGATCAAGCCGAAGGTTGCCTCGAGCTGATCCAAGACATCATTGACGGCAACGTCCAAGATTTCGAGGCTGAGAAGGAGGTCCTAGAAGGCAACGCTGCTCGCTACCAAGCTTTCTTGGACGCGGTTCCGGCACCGCTGATAGGGTCTCCGGCTCTGTCTCCAGATGCCGAGCTGACCGGTGTTCCTCTTGTAGATTTGAGCCTTCGGTCCGAGCAATCGTCCGCCAAGGAGTCTGCCTCCGAAGATCCCGCCATCGAGCCCGTCGTTGAAGATCCCGTGGCTGGAGTGACCGTCGTCGATGAGCCCACCTTGCCCGCCATTGCTGATACCGAGGAGGTGATCCTCGAGGAGCCGACCCTGAACGAGCCCGTTGCTGCCGAGGAGACCGTCGCCCTTGAAGAGCCGATCCTGGACGGGCCCGCCGTCGCCGAGGAGACTGCCAAGCATGGAGCCCAAGCCGGCGAAGGAGAAGGAGGAGAGAAGGAGGAGGAGGAGGACCGAGAGGTCGTGGGGGTACCCGGGGTCGACACATAGAGTGTCCCCCATTTTTTTTGTTTTTCAATTAATAAGGCCACAGGCCAAAACAATTTCTATGGGCAAGTCTACGGCGACTTGAACCCTTTTTTGTAAGATTTTGGATATGCCCGAGGTTAGGGCCTTTGCTTATTTCTATTTTATGCTATGCTCGTAATTTTTTGCCATACTCTACTCGTTTGTGTTTTTAAGTTAATTTTCTAATCGTACTTTTCTATATATGCTTTTCTATCTGAGGTTCCGAATGTCCTATCGTATGCCAAGATAAATAACAAAAGATTGAAGGTTTGGAATCTGCTAAGTATAAAAAATGCACGGGTACCTTTTGTCGTTGCGCTCCTTTGACACTTCTCGTCTAGTCTGTTCTGTCCGTCCATCACAATATTCCGCAGGTCGTGCTTTCTGAAAAACACATTTGTAAAAGCCAGACATATGTTGTTACATGTTTTTTCAAGAGGGTTAGGCTTGTTTCCTTAAGGGACAGGTTGGATGCCCGTTTAGGTTTGTTACCCGGATAGGCTTGTTGCCCTATATGATGGGTTAGTTACCCGGGTAGGCTTGTTGCCTCATGCAATGGGTTTGTTACCCGGGTAGGTTTGTTACCTTATGTGGGGGTTTGTTACCCGGATAGGTTTGTTACCTTCTGTGATAGGTCTGTTACCCGGGTAGGTTTGTTACCTTAGGTGATGGGTCTGTTACCCGGGTAGGCCTGTCGCCTTGACGGGGGTTTTGGGACATTTTCCCTTTTAGGCCGGTTCTATTGAGTCTTGCGATTCATGGTTCTCGGGCCTATTTGGTTTTGGGTTTGGATTGAGACTGCGCCCATTGTTTAGGATGGGCTGCCTACGTACCCCAAATTTGGGGATCAAGTCATTACGTAGTTCAGGGGAGACCGGGTAGGTCGGGTTAGGCGTAGTATTTCCTTAAGTGCATGGCATTCCAGCTGCGGAGGACTCTTGTTCCATCCGGGGTGGCTAGCCGGTATACTCCAGGTTTTACTACTTCGGTGACGATGTAAGGTCCTTCCCAGTTAGCCCCGAGCTTGCCCGCATTCAGCTCGGCGGTGTTCTGGAAAACTTTTCTGAGGACCAACTCTCCCACCATGAATTTTCGACGTTTGACCTTTGAATTATAGTACCTAGCTATCGAGTTTTGATAGTTAGCAATTCTTATCAAAGCTTGTTCTCGTCTTTCGTCGATGTAGTCGAGCTGGTCTTCCCTCATTTCGTCGTTGAGTTTTGTGTCCAAAGGGGCGAATTCCCTTCGAAGGCTGGGTGTCTCTATCTCTGCTGGTATTACGGCCTCAGTGCCGTGTACCATTGAGAAAGGGGTTTCCCCGGTGGCCCTACGCGGGGTAGTTCTGTAGGACCAGAGGACTCCTATGAGCTCGCCTGCCCATCGTCCTTTTTTGGTATCTAGGCGTCTCTTGATTCCGTCCACTATTACCCGGTTAGCTACTTCGGCTTGACCATTGCCTTGAGGATATCTCGGAGTGGACGTGTTCAAGGATATTTTCCAGTTTATGCAGAAGTTCTGGAATCTCGTTGAAATGAATTGCGGTCCATTGTCAGCTATTATCTCTTTTGGGAGGCCGAATCTACTGATGATGTTTTTCCATAGGAAATTTTCTACATCGACATCATTAATGTTTGCGTATGATTCTGCCTCCACCCATTTTGAGAAGTAGTCGGTCACGACGAGTAGGAACCTTTTCCCGGCCGGGGCCAGGGGGAACGGTCCTACTATGTCCATGGACCATTTCATGAACGGGTATGGGACTGAAACTGACGAGAGTTCTTCTGCTGGTCTATGTATGGACGGGGAGTGTCTTTGGCATTTGTCGCACCTTTTGGCGTAGTTTTCACTGTCCGCCAACATAGTGGCCCAAAAAAAACCTTGCCTTTTTGCTTTGTTTGCTAAAGATCTTCCTCCCGAATGGTTGCCGCATTCTCCCGAATGGATTTCGTGAAGTACTATTTGAGCCTCGGTCTTCCCTAGGCACCTTAGGTAGGGTCCGGTGTAGCTACGTTTGTACAGTTTTTCCCCGATCATGCAAAATCTAGCGCTCTGGATCCTTAGTTTCCTAGCTTTTTGCTTGTCTCGAGGTTTGGCTCCGGTTAGGATGTAGTTAATGATTGGGGTCCTCCAATCATCCTCTTCTATTCGGATATTGCAAACTTCGCGGGTTAAGCTGGGTTCGTCTATCGTTTCGACCGGGATTATCCTTTTGACCTCGGGGTCCGAAGTCGAAGCTAATCCGGCCAGTGCGTCTGCTGACGCGTTTTCACTCCTCGGTATTTGGACTATTTCGACGTGTTCGAATTGTTGAATTAAGCCTTTTACTACCGAGAGGTATTTTTCCATCCTGTCATCTCGGGTAGCATACTCGCCACTGATCTGACTGGTAACTAGTTTTGAGTCGGAGTGGGCCCTTACTTTCCGGGCTCCCACGGCTTTTGCTAGTTTGAGGCCGGCGATGAGGGCCTCGTACTCGGTCTCGTTGTTTGTCGCGTGGAATTTCAGTCGAAATGATTGTTCCAACACTTCTCCCGTGGGGGATATCAAACGAATTCCGATCCCGGATCCGCCTTGGTTTGACGCGCCGTCGACTTCGAGTTTCCATTCTCCGTCCTCGTGGCCCTCTTTTGAACCGTCGGCTGGTAATTCGATGAGAAAGTCAGCCAATACTTGTGATTTCGCACAGGTTCGGATCTTGTATTCAATGTCGAATTCGCTCAATTCGACGGCCCATTTCGTGAGCCTTCCCGATTGATTCGGGCTGTGGAGGATGATTCTCAAAGGTTGGGTCGTCATTACCATGATGGTATGGGACTGAAAGTAAGGCCGAAGCTTCCTCGCTGCGGTTATCATTGCTAGCGCGAGTTTTTCTATTGCCGGGTATCTGGTTTCAGCGTCTTCCAAAGATTTGCTGATGTAGAAGATCGGCTTTTGCTCTCCGCGGTCCTCTCTCACGATTACTCCACTCACCGCCGATGGTGAGACAGCCAGATATAAAAACAATGGCTCTCCCAAGATTGGTCTGGTGAGTATTGGTGGGGTGGAGAGGTACCTTTTCAGCTTTTGGAAGGCCTCTTCGCACTCTTCGGTCCATTCGAACTTTTTATTACCTTTCAAAAGTTTGTAGAAGGGTAAACATTTGTCCGTGGCTCTTGATATGAACCGGTTAAGAGCGGCGATTCTCCCAGTCAGCCTTTGTGTCTCTCGAACAGTCCTTGGGGAGGGCATGTTCTGGAGGGCATTTATCTGGTCGGGATTGGCTTCTATACCTCGCTGTGTGACCAGATAACCTAGGAATTTTCCTGAAGTTACCCCGAAGGTGCATTTCGTCGGGTTGAGCTTCATTTGATACTTTCGTAGTATGTTGAAGCAGTCTTCTAGGTGGGTAACGTGATCCGTTGCTTGGGAAGACTTTACCAGCATATCATCGATGTAGACTTCCATAGTTTTACCGAGTTGTTCGGCGAACATTTGGTTGACTAATCTTTGATATGTGGCTCCGGCGTTTTTCAATCCGAAGGGCATAACTTTGTAACAGTATATTCCTCTATCGGTTACGAATGCCGTTTTTTCTTGGTCCTCGGGGTGCATTAGGATCTGATTGTATCCCGAGAATGCGTCCATAAATGACAGTAGTTCGTGCCCACATGTTGCTTCAACTAGACGGTCGATATGGGGCATTGGGAAACTGTCTTTTGGACAAGCTTTGTTCAGGTCGGTAAAGTCGATGCAAACTCTAGCCTTCCCGTTTTTCTTCTTCACGACCACTGTATTTGCTAACCAGTCCGGGTATTTGACTTCCCTGATGGATCCGGTTTGCAGCAGTTTTGTGACTTCTTCGTTTACGGCTTGGGCCCTGTCCGGGCCTAGCTTTCGCCTTTTTTGCTTCACCGGCTTGTAGCTCGGATCTACATTTAAGCGATGGGTTGTGATGCTTGGGTCAATGCCGGGCATGTCCTTGTGAGACCAAGCAAAACAATCCCGATTTTTGGTCAGGAATTTGAGGAGATCTTTTCTGACGTTATTGTCTAGTCCTTTCCCGATTCCTACCCGGTGGTCCGGGTTGTCGGGGTCGATCTGGACCTGGACTGTCATTTCCAGGTTAGGTCCGTCCGTATCGGTGGTCCTTTCCTGTCCGTCGTCCTCTTTTTCGTCTACCGCCATTAATTGCTACGCGGTAGATCGCTCCTTTCCGGCTTTGGCGGCCTGGATGTTCCGGAACGCGCTCATGTAGCAAATTCTGGATTGCTTTTGATTTCCCTTGATTTCAACGATTTTTCCCGCCCTATTCGGGAAGCGTATTAGTTGATGGTAGGTTGACGGTACGGCCTTCATCATGTGCAGCCAAGGTCTTCCTAATATCATGTTGTAAACTGACGGGCAGTCCAACACTAGGAAATTTTTGGTCTTCCCGACCCCCGCTGCTGCGATGGACAGTCGCACCGTGCCAATGGCATTGATGGTTCCTCCATCGAAGCCGGTTAGCGGGATGGCTTCTCTGTTGATCTCTGTTTCTTCTACTCCCAGTTTTAGCAATGGCTCCAGGAAGATCACGTCGACTGAGCTCCCGTTATCGATTAGGATCCTGTCCATCGTATACGAGGAAACTAGGAGTGTGACGACCAACGCATCGTCGTGCGGACCAATCAGTGTGGCCGCTTCACTATCTTTGAATGAGATCTCGAAGTCTGGCTCTTGCCTCGGTACGATTACCGGTCCGGCCTTGAGCCTCCTCTGATGGGCCTTGATGGAGTTTACCGAGTTACCATGTAGTTGGGAACCTCCCACGATAGTGTAGATTCTACCGATGGGCTCGGGGATGTCGTTGAGCTGCTCTCCGGAATTCTCCGTTTCTTCGTACGTTTGCTCGTCTGATTCCTCGAGCATGTGTACTCGTCCTCTTTTGCTAGGCTGTATGCTTTCGCGCGGCGTTCTGTGTTGCTCTTCTCTTTTCTGGCCGGTTTGGTGTTGATTTTGGGGAGGGCTTTGCTCGATCGGTTGCCCACCTTTCAGCTCATTGCCGAAGTTTATTTCCCCCAATTCTCCATTGACGTACTTTTCCGCTAGGCGAGCACGGAGTACCATGCAATTCTTCGTATGATGTCCGAATACCTTGTGGAAGTTACACCACGCTTTTGGGTCGTGCTTTGGGAAACCTTTGTGGCTGTATGGTGGGAAGTCTCTCGAGCTGACCAGGACTTCTCCAGGAGTTTCTTCTGCCTCGATCTGTTCTTCGAACTCCGCAGTTTCCGAGTTTACGTTGAAAACGTACGGGCTTCGCGGGTTGGGTCCGTTGTTGGCCCTCGGATTCTGGGTTTGGAATGGGTGCTTCTGGACTGGAGGGGGATTCCTTTGTCCCTTGAACGGGATGCTGTGATTCCCGGCCCTAGGCGGCGGCTGCTGCCCGGGTGGCCCGGTATTCCGCTGGTGAACGGGTAGAGACCCATGTCTCCTTCGCATGGCTTCGAGTTCTTCGTCATGCCTGATCCAGTTGGATGATCTGTGGATTACATCTTCGATGGAGTCGTAACGATTCACGACGATGTCCGTTTTGAACTTCGAGTCGTACCATAATCCGGCCGTGAGAGCGGCTATGGCGGTTTCGTCACTGATCCCGTTTATTTTGACCATGGTCTTTTTGAACCTGGTCATGAAAGCTCTGAGGGGCTCTCCTCTCTCTTGCTGCAAAGCATAGAGGTTCGCCGCCGTGATCCCAGTTTCCATAAACATGGAAAAATGTTTGAGAAAAAGGGTCGTTAGCTGTCCGAAGTTGTCTATGGAACGCGGTTCAAGTTTCGAGAACCATTCCATCGCCGGGCCGACCAAATTCTCAGAGAAGTATTGGCAGCGCCCAGCGTCCAATTCGTGCGCTTCCAGATGGGCTCGCCCCATCGCAATCCTGAAGGACCTCAAATGCACTTTGGGATCGGTCGTCCCGTCGTACTTTGGTACATATACTCGTCCGCCTTCCCTGAGTATAACGTTAGTTATGACGGGCTTAAAGGGTGTCCTTTCTGCCTCCTCCACTAGACGTTCTATCTCGGGGGCAGCGGTAGTGGCGCTGTGCACGCGGGAGCGCACGTGAATGAGCTTCTCATTCATTTCGGCCATTGAGCGTTTGAGCTCCTCCAGTTCTGTGCGTTGGGGAGCTTGTTCGGGACGCACAGCCTGGAGGGGTTCCTGCCCGTACACCGGGCTGGGATGCCTCGGATACGTGACCGGGTGGCCGTTGAGGGCCTGGCTGATGTTACGGCTTTGCTCGTACCCCGATTGTCGGTTTTGGGATTCCGGGCGTTGGTAGCTGCTCGAAGCAACATTCCCCGCGTTAGACGGGTAGAGACCCGTCAGGGGGGTGAAAAGGGGTGTTCCTGTTTCAGGAGGTGGGGGAGGTGTTGCGGGCCTAGGGCCGCTGGGTAGTCGGGGCTGGTTTCTCCTTGGCGCTTGCGGATTGTCCACGTCGGCAAAATCGAAGTGGACAGCGTCGAGCCCGGTCCTGCCTTGATACCCAGAGTTTTGTCCCGGATCAGTCTGGTTGGTGTTCTGACGACGCTCATTTCGGGCTTGGTTGGCTTCCAGAGATTCGAGTCGTTGGCGTAGCTCTCGATTCTCTGCAGCACTAGCCTCTAGCTGAGATTGTAGGTTGCTTGATTCCGTGTTTGGATCTGGGTTGTTCACCTCAGACCCGTTCACGGTTGCGACTTCATTGTTGCTCATGTTCGCGGAGTGCTTTGAGCTTTTAGGAGTTAGCGAGATCAATTTCCCCCAGACGGCGCCAAACTGTTGACGTGGTTTCCCACCTCAATCAGTCAAGTGTGACTTGTGAGTGTATGATATTTTTGGATGAAGAAATTTGGTGGAATTCGATCTCTCACGTTGCAAGCTCACGATTCACTCACGATATATGTATAAGTATATAAGCGATATAAATGAGACGAGGGATTTTTTATAGAGGTTCGTCCCAAAGCGGTAGTTGACTACTTCCTCTGTTAGTTTATTGCGACAATGAACATAGACGGATAGCTACAGGCAGCTAGATCACGTCTGAGAGTAGGAAGAAATGGAGAAAGAAAGAAAGAACACAATAAGATCTCAAAATGACAAGAATGCCGGGTAGAAACTCTTCAATGTATTCTCTCGAGGTTGTAAGTGTGCGTGTGTTGATCTGAGCTTGAGCTTGGCATTTATAGACTTCAATTCTTCCCGTTGAACTTCCGGGAATCGAGGGGTCTTCACTCCGTGCTGACCGGGTTGAATGGACGATCTGGCTACACGTGTCCCATGACTTCGTTCTCGTCGTCGTGTTTGAATTATGCCCGTTGGAGACTTGACTCTGTGCTCCTGGTCTTCCGTCTGAGTTTGAAATGGGATGCCGGGTAGAGAATATGACGACTCTACCCTCGTCTTTCTGGGCTGCTACCGAGTGGATTTGGGCTTTAGAACTCATTGGGCCGAGTAGCCTATGTCCGTAGGTTCTTGGTCTGATTGAGAATCTCTTTGGGCTTCTCAAATGGGCTTTTACGAATACCAGTTTATTTCTTTAAAGCCTTTTATCATGGTTTGTAAATTTAATTAATTCACAACCTTAGCACTTTATGTCACATTAAATAATGACGAATTTGTACATCAACAATCACCCGAGGGGATTATCCCCGACGAGGATACTCTCCGAGGAAGTTTTACCGCGAGTGGAATAATCTCCGACGAGGATCATTCCCGAGGAAGCTCTGCCGCGAGTGGGATTATTCCCGAGGAGGATCATCCCCGAGGAGGTCTGATCGCGAGGAAGCACAGCCACACAAAAGCAAGTTGCGGTGAAGTGTCCCATCACACTCGACGAGGAATTTCGTCATGATGATTACGCAGAACCGATGACGGCTGAAGGGACGTGCATTTAATGAAGCTCACCTACCCACTCGATAAAAGGCTTCATCGCCGGGGCTTGCAAGGCCCGATGACGGCTGAAGGGACGTGCATTTAATGAAGCTCACCTACCCAAAATGACAGTCTGCTCGGAAGCGACGTAAATCAGAAATCCGCCATGCTTTCCATCGAATCACTCTGGGACGCGAATGATTAAAAAGGGAAAAGGCGGGAAAAATGCTAGGGGGCATAATGTAAATTGTAAACTCTATAAAAGGCAAAGATAAGCCTCATTCTAGAAGGAAAAAGGGGGTAAACAAAGGGAGAAATCTTGTAATAGAGAAAACGCCAAGGAAACAGAGAAATCTGATGCTCATGATCCTTCATCTGTCCAGCTATTCAACGGAAGAAAACCGAGCTCATTTCGGAAATTATAATAAAACAGAGATATTCATCATTTGTTGTTATTTATTTGTTATTTGATGATTGTCTTTGTGACTGGAAAAGGGTGGTGAAAAACCCCTCTACAATGACAAAGTGTATTATTTTGTAATTTTGGAACTGATGATTTGATAAAATCCCTCAATGAAATATAAACATTTTAGTTTTCAATTTTCTCTTACTATTCTATTAACTGATAATCTCAGCGATATAAATAACGATATGAAATATAATTGTTTCATATATTGTTTGGCAATCTCACTTGAATATACAAAATAGTAGAAAAGAAGTAAAACAATATAAACAACGATTAATATTCATTGGTGTTACTTATTAAATAGGCTCAAAAGAACGGATGTGCATTGTTAAGGTCGGATTTGGTCAAATCCATCCTCAACACAACTCGTGTCGTTTTGTCCATAAACGACATGAGGGGAGGCGAGGAAGTTCATCGCCCGAGGGGGATTATCCCCGAGGAAGAATACCCCCGATGAGGCTCATCCGCGAGGAGACGCAGCCACGTGAAAGCAAGCTGCGATGAAGCGTCCCATCGCACTCGACGAAGAATTTCGTCATGATGATTCTGCAGGGCCGAATGACCATTGACGAGATGTGCATTTAATGAGGCCGACCTACTCACTCGATGAAAACACCAGCGACGAGGCTTGCAGGGCCGAATGACGGCTGACGGGATGCGCATTTAATGTGGCGCACCTACCCATAACGGCAGCCTGCTCGGAAATGACATAAAGCGGGGATTGACCATGCTGCCCTCAAATCACGCCAGAAAGTGAATGATTAAAGAGAAAAAAGGCAGGAAATATGCGAGGGGAAGGCATTGTAAACTCTATAAAAGGCAAGATAAGACTCATTTGTAAAGGTTGGAAAAAATAGAGAAAAAAGGGCCGGAAAGAGAAAAGGAATTCTTGTAATAGAAAAGGCTAAGGAAACAGAGAAAACTGCAGGCTCATGATCCTTCATCTGTCCAGCTATTCAACGAAAGAAGACCGAGCTCATTTCGGAAAATATAATAAAACAGAGATATTCATCAATTGTTGTAGATTATTTGTTATTAGGTGATTATCTTTGTGACTGGAAAAGAGCGGTGAAAATCGCCCTCTGCATGCATAGCACATTTGCTGGTATTCTCACGGTCTTACCTTAAGCAAATGTGTTACTGTATTCAATTTCTAAAATATAGTCTTCTTTAGAATCAACTAATGTATATCATATATATAGTTAAATAATCTTTTAATTTGTATAGTGCGTAGTTGAATGAACATTTTCTAAGTTTATGAAAGTTTTGTTTAAATTGAAATCAGATATGTTACCGATGTAGGTGAAATTTTTCCAACAATATATTGATAAACCCACAAGGGATGATTCTTCTTAAATTTACTTCGATACTTCTTAGAATAAAAAGTTTCAAACTGAACCTGCGAGATGAAATCAAGTTTTCACCAATCTTTTCTGCAATGTATTTTTCTTATTTAAAAGAAAATCCAAGGAATGACAGTTAATTGTAAATATTGCAGAGCATTTAATATTTTAGTATATCTCATGCTTCACTACAACAAGACAAAATACTGAGCTCTGCTCTTTTTCTTTGGCATCAATTAGTGGCCTTCTTGAAAATTATATTAGAAAAAGAGTTTCCAGAGGAATTATTTTTCTTCTTCTTAAAACCGACTTTTCACGACACATGTCTATATTCATAGTTTAATCATGCTTATTAAGTTAATCAGTTATGTCATTGTGTATTTGTGTTTTGTTGTTTAAATATGTTATATTAGTTATTTAATTATGTTGGAATATGTTTTACGGTTTGGGGTATATAAGGTTCAGAGCTTTGGGACCTGGCCATTCGGTAATATTTTTCTCCATTTAAGAGACCTTAAATGACCATTGAAGAAAAAAAATTTAATTTATCTCAAAAGAAAGGATACAGCACCTCCTGTGCGTCCAAGCCATTGGCTCGCTTTTCTCTATTTTGTCCTCTTTTTATTTTATTTTATTTTATTACTCAAATACATGTATATATATATATTCTACTTTGATGTTATTTATAATGAAAAGGCCTCGTTCTCTTTCTCTTTCTCTTTCATTTTTGAAGCAACAAAAGTCAACCAAACAAAGCATAGTACTTTTGAAATGTATGCCCAAGTCTTATTAATAGAATAATGCATGTGTATGTATATTTATGTATATATATATATATTTATGAGAAATACTTTTTTTTAATCGATAATGTAGAAATATTTTATTTGATCTAAATCATAAATACTTCTTTTTCGAAATCAATACTGTAGTAATCTTTTACCGGATGTAAATAATGCATTTCCTCAAAAAGGGATACTTCTATTACCTATACTACTTTTTTTGTCCAATAACATTTAGATACCATGTAGTTAAACTTGAAAAAGATTGAATAACAACATAAAATAAATATCAAATAGCTTTAAAACCATACACATAAAAAAAAACATTAAACTATCAAAATTTCTCTTTGCTAAGAAAAAAAAAACTCGCAACCCGCTGCAACGCGCGGGTTATATACCTCGTTGAAAACTAATTTGACCTAACATGAACATTACACAACAAATGTAGGTTTGGGGATGTTAAGTTTGAACAAAATAATAATACTAAAATATAGAAAAAATTATTTCTCTTACATTTTTATCAAAGAATAGTAAAAAATATATAAAAACTAACCACTTAAAAGCTCGTGTATACTTTACTCGAGATTTTTAATAAAGAGTGGATTATCGGACTACTTTATATAATCCTCGTATTTTAATTAACAAACCGTGTTTATATTCGCTGCTTCACTTAAGAAGTGTCTCGAACCCACTTTCTCTTCATATGATCTGTAATCTGTATTACACTATCTCCTTCAATTCAGATCATATAATATGATCGATCTTTTATTCGAATATTTTTAATTGTCCTTCTTTTACACTTTTTTTTTTTTTTTTTATCACTTTGGTGGAACACGCTTCCCATTATATATTGTCGGTTTCCACCACCAACAACATGTTGGTAATAAAATAAGATAAAGAAAATGAAGATGTAATAGTAATAATTAGGTATGGCTCTTCCACCAAATCGTTTTATCTCGACGTGGAATATTATTGCATTCATAGCTGAACTCTCTCTATTCATATCTTGCGAGATTGGACCAAATCTAGACCATTTATTGGCTCATCAATCATCAATCATGACAGTGACATTTTGCATTAAAAAATAAATTATTTATTGGAAAACGTTCAATAGAACTTTGAGCTAATCTTAAATAGAAGACTGGCCACCTCACTAGAGTAGAACTTATTACTCAAGAAGCATTACGTGGAACTCCAACAACCTTAAAGAGGTGTTTTATTTTTTTTTAGATTGAAATTTTTATTCAAATTTACCATTTTTATTTTCATTTTTTTTACTATGACAGTATGACTTATACATGTCTATTTTGTAACTTTTTTTTTTGTGTGTGCAAAAGTCGGAAATCACACGCGTCGTGATTTCAGCTAAAATTTAGTAACATGTCTCTGACTTGTGGCGGAGGAAAACCGTAGTAACATGTAAAACCTTCAAATACAAATTAATCCAAATAATAAAACAACCATAAAACAACAAGACTGCTTATCCGATTAAAACAACCGTAGTAATGTAGGCTGCGTTTGGCTGAGATTAAAAAAATTAATTTATATTTTTAGAATAAACTAAATTACTTATCCGATATTTTGCAAAACTGTTTACAAAAAACTTCACAAACAATTTTAGATTTTGTACAGGATTAGGAAAAGCTAGGCTTCCTAGCTTTGGAAATAGCTCTTATAAATATCTATTTTAGTCCTTTCACTGTCATATATTTATTTTACTAAACGATAAATTAACGTTTGTTATCAGCAACAACTATTTTATAAAACAATTCACCGAACACTTGTTTTTTTTGTTTTTTTTTTTTAAATTGAATCTAAAAAAGCACTTTTAAGTTTTAAGCTTAGAAGAGGCTCATATATATATATATATATATATATATATATATAATCCTATTGAGAAAAAGAAATAAAAATTCAAAATTTTCTCCATTTTAATATCATTGTTAAAAATATATAAATTAAAATATAAACACGGAGATAAGTCGTTCGTGAGGACCCAAATGCAGAGCACTAACGTTGTTCAATCATTTTTTTTTTTTTGAAGGACCAGTTAGATTTTCAAAAGCAGAAAAACGTTGCCCATCTTGTTGACCTTTTCAAATGTGTCGTATTATAAACCGATAACTCGTCCAACTTCGGTGACCCACTTCGCTACTCTACAGATAAGAAAAGCTACACCAGTCACCACATGGTCAGAGCGAGGCTAGGCTACAATAAATCATATCTACATCTACATATACATATACATATATATATATACGTACTTGTTTATATATATAATAAGTAAGGAAGAGAAGCAAGAAGTGTGATGGAAAGTCAGTCGATGTCTAACCGGAGAGAGGACGAAGAGGAGGCGCTGAAATGGGCGGCGATAGAGAGGCTGCCGACCTTCGCGCGCGTGCGGCGGGGCCTGCTCGTGGAGGAGCGGGGCCGGGCGAGGGAGATCAGCGTCGAGAACCTCGGGCTCGTGGAGCGGAACGTGCTGCTGGATAGGCTGGTGAAGAGCGCCGAGAAGGACAACGAGAGCTTCTTGCTCAAGCTCAAGGACCGCATTGACAGGTTGGTCCACTCTCTCACGTCCTCGTTGCCTTCTCTTGCAACGAACCTTTCTCAGTTTTTTTATTTTTTCCGGTAATATGGTGAAGAGTGGGGCTTGACATACCGACGATCGAAGTTCGTTTCGAACGGTTGAATGTGGAAGCGCAAGTTTTTGTCGGAAGCAGAGCTGTTCCAACTGTGTTCAACTTCTTTGTCCACATCCTAGAGGTATATATACTACTATCTATATCTATATATATGTGTATATATATATATATATATATATATATATATATATATATATAGCATGTAACTGATATGTTTGGCTTCACTCAGGGATTCCTGAACTTGGCTCATGTTCTTCCAAGTAGAAAGGTTTCTCTGCAAATCCTTCAAGATGTGAGCGGTATCATCAGGCCTCAAAGGTCTCAATTCTTTTTCTTTCTTTTTTTCTTTCCAAGAAACAGCAACAAACATTTTATAAAACCCGGAAAAGGACTCGAGTATTAGGATTTCGACCTAAATCTCTATGAAAGAAAAAGCGTGAAAAATAAATGGTGATGCAGAGAATTATAATCGTTTGTGTTTGTGCTAAGTGCGAGAGGTACGTTCACTTGCCGCTAACAATATTTTTTTTCTTCACTACGACTCAATCGGAGTTTACGGTATTACAACTCTCTCTCTTGATCCCCCTTTGTCAAATTTGGGCTACACGAATAACATGTGAAATATTAGCATTTTAGTCCCTCTTGTTTTTCTTATTTTCTATTTAGTCTTTTTTTCTTTATGTAACCCAAAACTATTGTATTATTCATTATTCTCAATCAAGGGTTTTCTTCTTCCTTCTCTTCTCTCTCTTTGATTCTAACATGAAATACCTAAAATACCCTTGCTAAGTAAGTCTTTCAATATAAAATTTGCTTGACTAATCTGTGGCGGTTGATGCTAAGTAAGTCTTTCAATATAAAATTTGCTTGACTAATCTGTGGCGGTTGATGTGAATTAGACTTCACAACTCAACATAATTTGTTATCGAACTATCTGTGACTTTTGCACCTTCGCTTGCCAACGCTTTTTTCATGGAAAAATCCGTAGCTGAAAGACGTGGAATATTCGGTATCGAATTTGCGGGACTGATGAGATGGAACTAAACTTCACACTTTGCAGACTGACGTTACTTTTAGGTCCTCCGAGCTCCGGAAAGACCACATTACTAAAGGCTCTTGCAGGGCGGCTTGACAAAGATCTCAAAGTAAAATGCCCCGATTTGATTGCTTTTCCGTTAATTTTTTAGTTTTTAGTTGTGATGTCCGCTGATTTAACACGTAAAAATCAAGTTTGGCGGGAGAGTTACGTACAACGGGCACGGAATGGAGGAGTTCGTGGCACAGAAGACTTCGGCGTATATTAGCCAGCACGATCTTCATACTGGAGAAATGACTGTCCGAGAAACCCTGGCTTTCTCAGCAAGATGCCAAGGGGTTGGACCTCTCTGTGGTCAGCCTAAAACAACATCTCAAGTTTTGATTGTCAGAAATCGGCTTATACAAATATTTTTTTTGTTAAAATCGATATAATTTACAGAGATGTTAGCGGAGTTGTCGAGAAGAGAGAAGGCCGCGAATATCAAACCAAACGCTGATCTTGATATCTATATGAAAGTAGGGATAAAAATCAGTTGAATTATGGTCGTTGCTGCACGAATTTCGGAGCAAGAACATAATATATATGTATATATTTCTTATTTTGCAGGCTGCAGCATTAGAAGGACAGGAAATTAGTATTGTGACAGATTACATTCTCAAGGTACATTACTAAATTCAATTCATTCAAGCGAAATGATATGGATTATGACGTCGGATTTTTGTGTAATTTATCTTTGATGCTACTTGAATTATCGAAGATTTTGGGACTCGAATCGTGCGCGGATACGATGGTCGGAAATCAGTTGGTTAGAGGCATCTCTGGAGGAGAAAGAAAGCGGGTCACCACCGGTAAAAACAGACATGTCGATTATCACCTCAAGTTTTTTTTCGGACATTGTGTGAAGTACTGATAAAGTGAGATCAATTTGTGCACAGGAGAGATTCTCGTTGGGCCTGCGAGAGCTCTGTTCATGGACGAAATATCGACCGGTTTGGACAGTTCGACGACTTTCCAGATCGTGAACTCGATACGACAGTCGATACATATCATGAAGGGAACTGCCATTATCTCTCTCCTCCAGCCAGCTCCCGAGACGTACGAGCTCTTTGACGACGTCATTCTTCTGTCTGAAGGGCAAATCGTGTACCAAGGGCCGAGAGAAAACGTGCTGGATTTTTTCGAGTTCATGGGGTTCAGGTGTCCCGAGAGGAAGGGAGTCGCCGATTTCTTACAAGAAGTAAGTTTGATCTTCTGAAAAAAAAAAAAAATCAGTTCATTTTCTCCGAAAACGAACTAAATTCTCTCTGGCTGTAGGTGACATCAAAGAAAGATCAAGAACAGTATTGGATGCGTCGAGACGAGCCGTATCGCTATGCTACCGTGACCGATTTTTCAGAAGCGTTTCAGTCGTTTGTCATTGGCCGAAAACTAGGAGATGAGCTTGCAACACCGTTCGACAAGTCCAAAAGCCATCCAGCTGCGTTGACAACTAAGAAATACGGACGAAGCAAGGACTTGTTTACCGCTTGTTTGTCCCGGGAATTCTTGCTGATGAAGCGGAATGCATTTGCCTACATCTTCAAGTTCCTTCTTGTAAGTTTTAATCTCCCATTTATGAAGACTTGAGATTTCCTTCTAGGGCCTTAATTTGGACTATTTTCCCTTTTTCACTTCTTATTTTTCAGCTTATTCTCTTGGCTACGACTACGATGACGATATTTCTGCGAACGAATATGCACCGGGACACGGTCATGGACGGCATAGTGTACATGGGAGCATTGTTCTTCGCAGTGATTGTAGCTATGTTTAATGGAATATCAGAGCTTAACTTGTCAATTATGCAACTTCCAATCTTCTACAAGCAAAGAGATCTTCTCTTCTTCCCTTCATGGGCTTATTCTATCTCCACGTGGATCCTCAAAATCCCGATCTCGATACTCGAAGCCGGTATTTGGGTCAGTTTAACTTACTGGGTCATCGGGTTTGATCCGAGCGCTGAAAGGTACGACATTTTACGCCTCGATAGATCTTTAAGTGCACAAAAAGAAATTGACAGAAAGCCGGTTAATGCACTGAAGGTTCTTCAAGCAGTTCTTGATCATACTATGCATAAACCAGATGGCATCGAGCATGTTCCGAATGATTTCGGCCGTGGGGCGGAACATCATCGTCACGAGCACGTACGGGTCTTTCGCCTTGCTCCTCGTCATGGTTCTTGGCGGATTCGTCTTGTCTCGAGGTGAATTAACAACTCAAGTTTGTGATTTCTCTCTCTCTCTCGTTTTCTCTGACTCTCGTTTCCGTGTTTCTGACAGACGATATACCGAAGTGGTGGCTGTGGGGGTATTGGATGTCGCCGTTGATGTACGGACAGAATGCTATAGCAGTGAATGAATTTCTTGCAAAGAGATGGAATAAGGTAACATTTCTTCTTTCATTAAAGATTTGACAGAACCGAAACTTACTTTTTTTTTTTTCGTCTCATCTTGTAGATTCTTCCTAACTCGGCGGAGTCATTGGGAGTTACGGTGTTGAAGTCTCGCGGGATTTTTCCCGAAGCAAGTTGGTACTGGATCGGAGTGGCAGCGTTGGTCGGATACACTTTTCTATTCAACTTTCTCGTCATATTGGCGATGAAATACCTTGACCGTAAGTAGTAAATTTTAGTTACATATCATCATAAAAACATGTTTAAATCATTGTTCTTCATTTTATTGTTGTGCAGCATTGAATAAGCCTCATGCAGTGGTACAAGAAGAGAGTTTTGCTGAGACGAAAACAAACAGAGTTGGATCTTCTATCGAGCTCTCGTCAAGATCAACGAACTCTTTGGGTGTGTACCGGTCACTTTACACGCGTTTCTATATATATTTTTAAAATGTGAGTACTTACTATAAGGAGAATGCAGAGAGTGAAACTCAAAACGGTGACAAGAAGATAGCGCGCGGAATGGTTCTTCCATTTCAACCACTCTCGATATCTTTTGATGAAATCAAATACTCCGTCGACATGCCTCAGGTAAAATTGCGTTTTCCGGCACTTGTATAGTGTTTTGGATTTACAGTCTGTTGATATTGCAGGCTGTGAAAGCTCGGGGACTTGGCGAAGGACGGCTTGAACTCTTGAAGGGCGTGAGCGGGAGTTTCCGGCCAGGAGTGCTCACGGCTCTTATGGGCGTGACTGGTGCCGGAAAGACAACCTTAATGGACGTATTGGCTGGGAGGAAAACAGGAGGCTATATCGAAGGCGACATCACCATTTCCGGCTATCCCAAAAAGCAAGAAACGTTCGCTCGAATATCCGGATACTGCGAGCAAACCGATATCCACTCCCCTAATGTCACAGTCTATGAATCGTTGCTTTACTCGGCTTGGCTCCGACTGCCATCCGAAATCGATTCTGCCACTAGAAAGGCGAGCCTTCTATTAAAAAAAAAAAACAAATTCACCTTTTATATTTTGTTAATCTAAAAGAAGTTGGTCATAATTTGATTACAGATGTTCATTGAAGAAGTGATGGAGCTCGTCGAGCTGAACCCGTTGAGAGGATCTCTAGTTGGGTTATCCGGAGTTGACGGGTTGTCGACGGAGCAGAGAAAGAGGCTGACTATAGCGGTGGAGCTTGTGGCAAATCCGTCAATTATATTCATGGACGAGCCAACCTCAGGCCTTGATGCGCGAGCAGCCGCGATCGTGATGAGAACCGTGAGAAACACAGTGGACACTGGACGCACTGTCGTCTGTACAATCCACCAGCCAAGTATCGACATATTCGATGCCTTCGATGAGGTCCGATTATTATATTTCCACTTCTGAATTGACGAATTTTCGTTTTATTAATTCATAACTCTCCACCACAATGCAGCTGCTTCTTCTGAAACTAGGAGGAGAGCAAATATATGCCGGTTCATTAGGCCGCCATTGTTGCAACTTGATCAACTATTTCGAGGTAAAAACCGCTACTAATTAGTATTTTTTTTTTAACGTTCATAGCTATGTTAAAGCTTATGCTAAATGTGCTTACTTGCTTGCCAAGGCAATTAACGGAATTCCGAAAATCAAAGAAGGCACTAACCCGGCTACCTGGATGCTAGAGATTACTTCTCCGGCTCAAGAGACACTTCTTGGAGTAGATTTCACAAACGTTTACAAGAACTCCGAACTACACGTGTATGCCTCGGTTCATTGAGATTAGCTTATATTAACCACCAGTTCGAAAATGAATTTTGCATCTGTTTACTCTGCGTGTATATCCAGGAGGAACAAAGCGCTGATTAAGGAAGTTAGCACAGCTCGGTCGGGTTCCGAAGATCTATACTTCCCGACGACATACTCTCAGCCTTTCTTCACCCAATGTGTGGCCTGCTTATGGAAACAACACTGGTCATATTGGCGAAACCCGTCATACAACGCAATCAGGCTCCTGTTCACAACCGTCACCGCTGTAGTTTTCGGGCTCATATTCTGGGATCTCGGCTCGAAAAGGTGACACTTACCGTGATATGTTGAGCCGTAAAAACAATACTTCATACAAATTCACTAAGCATAAGAATACTTTCCATAAATTATAGGAGAACTCAGACGGATCTTTTTAACGCCATGGGCTCCATGTACTCTGCAATAATCTTCATCGGGGTGAGAAACGGTACTTCCGTCCAGCCCATTGTGGATATTGAGAGAACCGTATTTTATAGAGAAAAGGCGGCCGGCATGTACTCAGCTCTTCCGTACGCTTTCGCACAGGTAACAGCTAAGTTTCAGCTTTGTTGACACGTACGTAACATCATCGATTTGTCCCGAAAAATCACTTACGAAGGAAAGATTTTGTTTTACAGCTTGCAATTGAAATACCACACAATCTGGTCCAGACTTTACTATATTGTGTTATTGTGTATTCCATGATGGCATTTGAATGGACCGCTTCGAAGTTCTTCTGGTTCATCTTCTTCGTTTTTTTCACCAACTTGTACTTCACGTATTACGGGATGATGACAATTGCCATCTCTCCCAACCACCACATCGCTGCCATTTCCTCGTCTTCTTTCTACGCCATTTGGAATCTCTTCTCCGGATTCGTCGTCCCTTTAACGGTAATCTCACTTCTCACGATCAATCAACATTACTTATTTGGCTGATAATAGCTTAAAGTACAAGTTACTGATGAGTCTTTCTGTGGCAGCGAATTCCGATATGGTGGAGATGGTACTATTGGACTTGTCCCGTGGCTTGGACCTTGTACGGGCTGGTCGTGTCACAATACGGGGACGTGAAGGACACTATGGTCTCCGGCGAGATGGTGGAAGATTTCGTGAGGAGCTACTTCGGGTTCAAACATGAGTTTTTGCCCCTAGTTTCGGGTGTGATTGTCGGGATTCCTATCGTTTTCGGCTTTATCTTTGCCTATGCAATTAAGACACTCAACTTCCAAATAAGGTAAAAGATGACTTGGAGTGTTTCGCAAGGGACCAAAGTGGTGAATTCAAGGCTCTTAAACGGTTTTTCAAATGTAACTAGCCGTTACTTCCTCATGGTCATATGTATAGCTTGAAATTCTTTACTTGATGTGTCAGAATTTCTTCTTTTTAAAAAAAAAAAAAAAAATCTTTTTCTTCTCTTTTATATTTTTCTCTTTCAGTTAGAGATTCTAAAGAAAAAACCTTAAATAATGTGTAAAATACCTTTCAATTACTTCCCCATATTAGGTATTAGGAAAAGGTAAATTATTTCGGACCTCTATTTTTTATTTTCAAACACTGGTGATAAAAAAAGTAAATTAGTGTTTCTGTAAGAACAAATGTTAATTTCTTTCTTCTCATTTTTAATATGTCATGTATAATATGTCATGTAGGTACAATTTTCCCCTTGAATTTTGCAACTATATAACATCTATATTTACAATAACTATATATATATATATTACAAATACTGTACCATATACATTAAAAAAATGTACGAAAAACACAAGATTCAATCACATATAAACTAGTGAAAATACCGCCAAACTAGTCGGGTGTTGTGCAAGTAAAACATATGTCAATTGAAACGAGTGAGGAACAATGTGCTACTTTTTAAAAGTAAAAGTATCAGAAAATGAAAATATATTATTATAGCTATTTGTAGGATTGGAGTGAAGACTAAAAAACAGAAAACAACTTCAAGTTGTTTTTTTTTTCTTTCATTAAAATTTCAGTAGTCTGCAAAAACAAAGATAACTGGTGTTATGGGTGATTTTATTCCAATCAATTCGGCCCAAAACGACCCCAAAAAAGCCCGTATCTCAAGACCGAGAAGCCCAAAAAACGCGGATACAATTTTTATTATTAAAATAATAACTAAACGGTGAAGCGCGCCGCCCCCGCTCCGTGACGGGACGTCAGGACGCATTTTCACGCCTGGTATGGTTATTCCGCGGCGCGACGGCGCGAACCCCGCGCCGCGACGGCGTGAAACCCGCAGCGCGGCGGCGCGAAACCCGCGGTGCGACGGCGCGAACCCCGCGCCGCCGCGGTGCGGAGGACTAAAGTGACAATATTTTACTGCTCGCAGGTCCCCGACCCCTCCTATAAATAGAAGCTCATTCTGAACAAACGGTAACTCCGATTCAAACGCTCTATATAGCGATAAACACCGTTTTCTCTCTTCTATATATATATTCTGGTAGGATTACCCGACGACCTGCCCTACGGAGGTTCCGGTTCTCAGTGGTCGCCGACCTATATCCCGAGTCCTAGGACTTTGCGGTAACGGGTCGGAGGACCCGGTTCCGGTCCGACGGTTAGTGGAGGGTCCGATCTGCCAGAGGACCTAGCTAGAGCGGAGAGCTGGAGGAATCCCCGGCCTACCGGAGTAGCTAGAGCGGAAGCGCTGGAAGAATCCCCGGCCTATCGGAGGAATCGCCAACTCCCCAGAGGAAGGTCCGAGCGCCGTCCTACTCCCACCAGCTAGAGCAGAATGGCGGATCGGACCCTCCATTTACTGTTGGCCCGGAACCGGGTCCTCCGACTCGTTACCGCAAAGTCCTAAGACTCGGGATATAGGTCGGCGACCACTGAGAACCGAAGCCTCCGTAGGGCAGGTCGACGATCGTAGCTGGAGCAGTCGATGACTGGGAGAGCCTGTGGTGATGATGATTTGATGCCGCACCTCGTTGAGTGTGGTGAGGCTGCCTACGTACCCACTTGCAGCTAAGTGCGATCAGGTCATCTCGTAGTTCAAAGCAGGCGTTGATAGAGCCGTTCCTAGCTGGCCTGGACGAGCCTGGAGTTAATGGTCGTGGAGACGTGGATTCCTTCAGCGCCTTCTCTTTAGGAGTCGGCAATTCCTCCGGCGCTTCTGCTCTAGCTGGTGGGAGTAGGACGGCGCTCGGACCTTCCTCTGGGGAGTTGGCGATTCCTCCGGTAGGCCGGGGATTCCTCCAGCGCTTCCGCTCTAGCTACTCCGGTAGGCCGGGGATTCCTCCAGCGCCTCCGCTCTAGCTAGGTCCTCTGGCAGATCGGACCCTCCACTAACCGTCGGACCGGAACCGGGTCCTCCGACCCGTTACCGCAAAGTCCTAGGACTCGGGATATAGGTCGGCGACCACTGAGAACCGAAACCTCCGTAGGGCAGGTCGTCGGGTATTCCTACCAGAATATATATATAGAAGCTGGGTCATTTCGTACCAGGATAAGAACCCTAGGCGACGTTGTGTCTCAGCGAGGTAGGCTACCATGTTTTCTTCCTTTGCCTGATATTCTCCGTCTACTTGCTTTACTATCAGTTGGGAGTCACAATGTATCCGTAGATTCTCCACCTTGAGCTTCTGGGCGATCTGAAGTCCGGCGAGAAGTGCCTCGTATTCGGCTTCGTTGTTGGAAGCTTTGAATTCAAACCTGATGGCGTAGCGGAGCTTTCCGCCATCAGGGTTGGTGAACACGATGCCAGCTCCAGATCCGTGGGCGTTTGAGGCGCCGTCGACGTGCAAACTCCATATTGGCCCGATGGGGGCAACTTTTCACTTGGCGACTTGGGGGATCCTCTCGTGTTCTTCTTCTGTTTCGACCTCGGCGTCGTAGGTGAACTCAGCGATGAAGTCTGCCACGGCTTGACCTTTGATGGCGACCCGGGGTCGGTATTCCACGCCGTATTCTCCCAACTCTTGCGACCAGACGGCCATTCGCGAAGAGGTTCCTTTGAGAAGAGCTTTTCGCACGGGGTGCTCTGTCCGAACCACGATTTGGTGAGCTTGGAAGTATGGGCAGAGTCTTTTCGCAGCGGTAACCAGTGCGAGTGCTAACTTCTCAATCTGCGTGTATCGCGTTTCGGCGTCGAGGAAGGCCTTGCTGACGTAGTAGATCGAAAGTTGCTTCTTTTCTTCTTCTCGAACCAAGACTGCGCTGACAGCCCTGATTGAGACAGACAAGTAGAGGAACAATGTTTCCTCGCTCCTTGGTTTTGATATTAGCGGTGGTGATCCGAGGTAGGTCTTCAGTTCTTGGAAAGCGGCTTCGCACTTCTCGTCCCAAGTGAAGTTCTGTCCGCCTTTGAGAGCCTGGAAGAAGGGTTGGTATCGATGTCGTCTGATTCTTCCTGATGACAAGGGATTTCCCTTCGTCGGTCGATGTGTTGACGCAGGTCTTCACTCTGGTTGAGGCGGTTGAGGTGGTTGCAGAAGTCTCCCTCGTCTTCTGCACACGTTCTAGTGTTGGTGCGCTGCGGCGGGTGGAACCTCTGCACATCTGCGCTATCGGCCACATCTTCTTCTCTTCCGAGTCGGTCGAAGGCCGATCTTCGGGTTGCCTGTGATTGCGTTGGCCTTTGGATGTCTCCAGGGGCTGGTCGTCGTCTCGTTTCGGGGCGTTCCCTTGGTGTGGGCTCTAGAGCTTCTTCCGTTGGACTCCCATCTTCGCCGGCGACTTCTTGGATGATGGCGTTGTTCTCGATGTGTCTGGAGATTAGCCCGGTTAGTCGGAAGATGCTATCTTCTAATCGTGCCATCCGCCCATCTTGCTCGTTGGACGTTCGGTCTTGGCGGATGCTCGTATCTGGCTGATTCCGAGCTCGGTTCTGGCGTGCGTTGACTTGAGCTCGTGTGTTTTGGGCAATGCTTGCCGCTGGGCGGGATGACGTGTGCCCCGTTGACTTGGTCGACATCCTAAAAAGTTAAAAGAAAAAGGTTGAAAACTTGATTGCTGGGAGGCTACTCAGAGGCTTGATCTCGATGGACCCCCTCCTTCTAGCGCCAAAATGTTGATGCCGAAAAATGGATCAAACACTGTAGCGGCCCAAAGCTGGATATTGGGCCGGGCCCATCGCCGTTTGTTGACTTTCCTAGGCTAGATGTTTGACTCACTGTTCCTGAAGGATATGGCGGATCGGACCCTCCACTTACTGTTGGCCCGGAACCGGGTCCTCCGACTCGTTACCGCAAAGTCCTAAGACTCGGGATATAGGTCGGCGACCACTGAGAACCGAAGCCTCCGTAGGGAAGGTCGACGATCGTAGCTGGAGCAGTCGATGACTGGGAGAGCCTGGGGTGATGATGATGTGATGCCGCGCCTCGTTGAGTGTGGTGAGGCTGCCTACGTACCCACTTGCAGCTAAGTGGGATCAGGTCATCTCGTAGTTCAATCTACCAGTTGGATGATAAGCACATCGATAGCCCTAGGAATGCACAAATTCTCAGCGAGCTAGATCCTAGAGACGAAAGACGCAAGCCAACAATGGAACCCTCCTCTGACATAACGCAAATCGTGATAGATGAACAAAAGCTCGAGAGGACCGTCGCGATTGGTGCCCAACTACCAGTTATGATCAAGACACAGCTAATCGCCTTCTTGCGAGAATTCAAAGATGTCTTCGCTTGGTCACACGCCGACATGCCCGGCATTGACCCAGAGATCGCCGTCCACCGACTCAACATTGAGAAAGGGAAAACCCCAAAGATACAGCGGAGACGAGCATTCAACCCCGAAGGTACCAAGCGATCAACAAAGAAGTCAACAAGCTCATCGATGCAGAGTTCATCAAGGAAGTCACGTACCCTGACTGGGTATCCAACGTGGTGATGGTCAAGAAGCCCAACGGCAAATGGCGAATTTTCATAGACTACTCCGATCTCAATACGACATGCCCGAAAGATTGCTTTCCGCTCCCGAGGATCGATCAGCTAGTCGACACAACCGCCGGCCATCAACTCATGAACATGATGGACGCCTACTCAGGATATAACCAGATCCGGATGCACGAGCCCGATTAGATCCACACGACGTTCGTCACCGACCGCTGCCTTTACTGCTACAAAGTCATGCCATTTGGACTCAAGAACGCTGGAGCAACATACCAGTGCTTAGTCAACCGAATGTTTGCCTCATTAATCGGAAAGACGATGGAGGTGTACGTCGACGACATGATCGTCAAAAGCCTTCAGGCGACCAATCATGTCAAAGATTTGCGGGAAACCTTCCAGCTCCTCCGAAGATATCAGATGAAGCTGAACCCAACCAAGTGTGCATTCGGAGTCGAGTCCGGAAAGTTTCTAGGATTCATTGTCAACCAACGCGGGATCGAAGCAAATCCCGAAAAGATACGAGCCCTGCTCGACATGAAGAGCCCCCAAAAAATCAAGGAGGTCCAGAGCCTCAACGGGCGCATCAACGCGCTAAGTCGTTTCGTATCGAAAGCCACCGACCGATGCCAACCCTTCTTCCAGGCTCTCAAAGGCGGAAAGAACTTCACTTGGGACGAGAAGTGCGAAGCCGTTTTCCAAGAACTGAAGACCTACCTCGGATCACCACCGCTACTATCAAAACCAAGGAGCGAGGAAACATTGTTCCTCTACTTGTCTGTCTCAACCAGGGCTGTCAGCGCAGTCTTGGTTCGAGAAGAAGAAAAGAAGCAACTTCTGATCTACTACGTCAGCAAGGCCTTCCTCGACGCTGAAACGCGATACACGCAGATTGAGCAAGGTGGAGAATCTACGGATACATTGTGACTCCCAACTGATAGTAAAGCAAGTAGACGGAGAATATCAGGAAAAGGAAGAAAACATGGTAGCCTACCTCGCCGAGACACAACGTCGCCTAGGGTTCTTATCCTGGTACGAAATGACCCAGATCCCGCGAGGAGAAAACATCAAAGCCGACACGCTAGCCCGGATGGCATCGGGCGCCGACGACGAAGAATTAGGAAAAGTCCCCGTCGAAGCTCTCGAGCACCCATCGATCGAGAAAATTCAAATCCTCACCATAATCGACGAAGTCGAAAACAGCTGGATGACACCATTAATCAAGTACTTGGAGTACGGGGCCTTACCTGCATATCGCAATGAAGCCAAACGACTCAAATTTTGGGCCACCCGATATATAATTAATGAAGGCAACCTCTACAAGCGCGGATTTCTACAACCTCTTCTCAAATGCCTCGCCGAACGTGATGCCAACCTCGTCTTGCAGGAGATACACGAAGGAGTCTGCGGAAACCACTACGCCGGACGATCCCTCGCCCTGAAAGTCCTTAAACAAGGCTACTTTTGGCCCACTTTCATAAAAGACGCGCACGAGATGGCGCATAGATGCGACAAATGCCAGCGCTTCGCTCAGATTCCCCGACAGTCGGCAGTCC
This sequence comes from Parietaria judaica, assembly GCA_954871525.1. Classification (NCBI taxonomy): domain Eukaryota; kingdom Viridiplantae; phylum Streptophyta; class Magnoliopsida; order Rosales; family Urticaceae; genus Parietaria; species Parietaria judaica. The sequence continues at coordinate 3,370,801 of OX940861.1, forward strand.
CGCTCTGCCCGGTCATGGTTCCCCGTTCTTTCGCTAAATGGGGGATCGACTTGATCGGAAAGCTACCAAAGGCACTTGGAGGAGTCGAGTACGTAATCGTAGCCATAGACTACTTCAAGAAATGGATCGAGGCGGAACCGATCAGAAAAATCACACAGACCAACACGACAAATTTCATTTGGCGAAACATTATCTGTCGACACGGAATACCCGTGTCACTCATAACAGACAACGCCAAACAGTTTGACAACGTGGACCTCTGAGCCTTCTGCAGCGAGCTTGGGATCAACAATACATACTCAACGCCGATTTATCCGCAGGCTAATGGGCAAGTCGAGTCAGCAAACAAAGACCTAAAGAATATCCTGAAGAAAAAGCTCGACGAGAAAAAAGGGAAATGGGCAGAAGAGCTTCCATCGGTCCTCTGGGCATACCGGACCACCACCCGGAATGCCACCGGCGAAACTCCATTCGCTCTGACATACGGTGTCGAACCCGTCATACCAGCTGAGATAGCCGTCCCGTCACCCCGGGTGGAATTCTTCAACGAAGATCAGAACGATGAGGCCCTGCGCCAAGAGCTCGACCTTATCGAAGAAAAACGGAACGATGCCTACACCCGCCTGGTCGCCCAAAAGCGAATCGTGGAGCAATACTACAACTCCAAAATCAAAGAGAGACGCTTCTCTGAAGGAAGTTTGGTACTACGAAAAGTCGGACCCAACACCCAAGTCCACGGCGCCGAAGTCCTCGGACCCACATGGGAAGGCCCGTACCACGTCAAAAAAGTCATCCGAGACGGAACATACCGCATCGAAGAAATGGGGGGTAGAGAAATGGCACGCCCTTGGAACGTGGAACACCTCAAACAGTACCACCAGTAGTCTCCTAACCCGCCGGCTTAACGACAGGATATCTGCTCTTTACCGCTTTTGATATAAACAAGGCACGGGAATAGCCCTAATTGCCAAAGTATGTAAATATTTGCTCATCATCAATGAAGAACGCCCAGCGAGGCGCATTTTGTTCACCTATCTGAAATCTCTATTGAAATTCTCTGAAAGGTCTCAAAAATTAAAGTTGCACTTTTGCCCACAAGCTTTCTCCCAACCTTCCTAGATTACACGAGGACTAGGGGGTTAATGAACCAGCTTAGCATACAAGTTCGACGAAAAGCCTACACAAAAACCCAAGAAAAGAAAAACACTTGAAAAGTGACCTCTTGGTAGATGAAGTCCGAAACTGTAAGACGCTCAGGCGCAAACATCGGCAAAAGACCAGAATCTGATTCTGGGATAAGTCCGGGATCGTAAGACGCTCAAGCGCAAACACCGGCAGAAGCTCGGGGGGCTGAGACGCTCAAGCGCGAACTCTGAACAAAGACCGAATAGCATAGCTTCGGCATAAGTCCAAACTGTAAGACGCTTAGGCGCAGACATAGGCAAAATACCAGAATCTGATTCTGGCATAAGTCCGGGATCGTAAGACGCTCAGGCGCAAACACCGGCAGAAGCTCGGGGTGCTAGACGCTCAGGCGCGAACTCCGACTAAAGACCGAATAAAATAATTTTGGCGCAAGTCCAGAAACATAAGACGTTCAAGCGCAAAATCTGGCAAAGCCCGGGTAAGTAAGCACGCTCAAGCGCGAACCCGGCTAAAATCCGAGAAAATATTTCGCCCAGGCGCAAAGTCCGACAAGAAAAATGGGTAAGCCTAAGAAAGTTTCTCGAGAATTCTATTCTTGTGAAACTGGGGGGTTAATGTTATGGGTGATTTTATTCCAATCAATTCGGCCCAAAACGACCCCAAAAAAAGCCCGTATCTCAAGACCGAGAAGCCCAAAAAACGCGGATACAATCTTTATTATTAAAATAATAACTAAACGGTGAAGCGCGCCGCCCCCGCTCCATGACGGGACGTCAGGACGCATTTTCACGCCTGGTATGGTTATTCCGCGGCGCGACGGCGCGAACCCCGCGCCGCGACGGCGTGAAACCCGCAGCGCGGCGGCGCGAACCCCGCGGCGCGGCGGCGCGAAACCCGCGGCGCGACGGCGCGAACCCCGCGCAGCGGCGGCGCGAAACTTGCGGCGCGACGGTGCGGAGGACTAAAGTGACAATATTTTACTGCTCGCAGGTCCCCGACCTCTCCTATAAATAAAAGCTCATTCTGAACAAACGGTAACTCCGATTCAAACGCTCTATATAGCGATAAACACCGTTTTCTCTCTTCTATATATATATTCTGGTAGGAATACCCGACGACCTGCCCTACGGAGGTTCCGGTTCTCAGTGGTCGCCGACCTATATCCCGAATCCTAGGACTTTGCGGTAACAAGTCGGAGGACCCGGTTCCGGTCCGACGGTTAGTGGAGGGTCCGATCTGCCAGAGGACCTAGCTAGAGCGGAGGCGCTGGAGGAATCCCCGGCCTACCGGAGTAGCTAGAGCGGAAGCGCTGGAGGAAACCCTGGCCTACCGGAGGAATCGCCAACTCCCAGAGGAAGGTCCGAGCGCCGTCCTACTCCCACCAGCTAGAGCAGAAGCGCCGGAGGAATTGCCGACTCCTATAGAGAAGGCGCCGAAGGAATCCACGTCTCCACGACCATTAACTCCAGGCTCGTTCAGGCCAGCTAGGAACGACTCTATCAACGCCTGCTTTGAACTACGAGATGACCTGATCTCACTTAGCTGCAAGTAGGTACGTAGGCAGCCTCACCACACTCAACGAGGCGTGGCATCACATCATCATCACCCCAGGCTCTCCCAGTCATCGACTGCTCCAGCTACGATCGTCGACCTGCCTTACGGAGGCTTCGGTTCTCAGTGGTCGCCGACCTATATCCCGAGTCTTAGGACTTTGCGGTAACGAGTCGGAGGACCCGGTTCCGGGCCAACAGTAAGTGGAGGGTCCGATCCGCCATATCCTTCAGGAACAGTGAGTCAAACATCTATCCCAGGAAAGTCAACAAACGGCGATGGGCCCGGCCCAATATCCAGCTTTGGGCCGCTACAGTGTTTGATCCATTTTTCGGCATCAACAACTGGTAACCAAACGTGGTTTGTGCATAAATGGTAACCAAACGTGGTCGCGAAACCAGTATGACATTGTTTGAAAACAAAACCAGTAATTGGATCTGAGACCATAAAAAAACGCCAGTTTTGAGGCCGTTTAGTTATGTTTTTTTTTGTCTATTCTATTTTTTAATTCAAAAAACAAATTTAATATTATGTTTTTAGAATACTTTAAATACTATTTGGTTTTTTTTTTTTTGGTTCAATTGTATTAAAAATAGAAGAAAAAAATATTTTTAAAACATAAGTCAAAAATACTGTTTCCCACCTATCATTGGATTTTTCTCTGTGTAAGCTTTCCAACGGTATATATTATGAGTCCATTCGAGGTTCGTAGAAAAAGTTATAGAGTTTTAAAATTTTGGGTAAAAAGAAAAATAATAAAATATATGTAAATATATATGTTAGGAAAGAGAAAGAAAGAAATAAAGTGGAATAAATTAGAAAATAAATTTTATTTATTTTCTGTTTTTATGCAAATTTCAAAGCCAAAAAAACATGATTCTAAATTCATTTTCTTAGTAACATAACCAAACATTGTTTCTAGAATTTGAATTTTGAAAATATTATTTATAATAAGATATTATAATATTATTAACTCATACTACAATAATATTAACGCATGTGCTTAAATTATTCATATTATTAGATACTAATTTAATTACAATGATATAAACGCGTGTAGCTAATTTTTTTTACTACTTTTTATTATGTTATTTATCATTTAGTTATAGTTATAACATATGAATGTATTTTTGTAGTAATGTATATATTATTTAGGCATAATGTTAATAGATATTACTTTAAATGGAACATGCATTCTTTTTAGTAACATAGATTGTGTTTGATTTAATCATTTTATTTTATTTATTTCAATTCAATCACATATTTAACAAAAGATTAACCAAACAGTATTTCGAAAATCAAACTCCCCAACTGATTTGTTAGATTGAACTCACAGACTGGTTTTCGAATCTAAATTGCAAAACTGATTTGCGAAATCAGTTAACCAAATGCTAGTTTAAAATACACCAACATGAAAAATACAGTAATAAATATTGAATATACACTTATATCTATTCATAAAATTATTATTTTTAAAAGAGTTAAATCATTTTCAAGCGATTTACTGTGTATAGTAACATCGCAATCATTTTATATTATCCAAAATTGTTGATGGCAACGCTCTAACGTCTTCTTTCTTGAAAATGTGTAATTGTTGACTATTTGGGTACCTAAATTCCACATCATCACGTTATTTCCTCAAAAATTAATTATAATTCTAAGTTTACACTACTACAAATAGTAACATCATCACGTTATTTCCTCAAAAATTAATTATAATTCTAAGTTTACACTACTACAAATAGTAGCTTGCACAACAGATTTTATGTGTGGTGTAAACTTTAGACAACGTTAAATAACCGTTGCTTTATGCAACGTTGCGTAATCTTGCACAACGGAAATTAAAACCGTTGTGCAAACTCAATCTTACACAATAGTAAAAAACTGTTGTGCAAGTCCTCAAAAAATTGCAAAAAAATAAAATAAAATTAGAATTTTTTTCCCAATTTTATTAGGGAAAAATTTTCTTAATTTTTTTCTTTAATAATCAGACTCAATGTTCATCATACAACGTATAATCTATAATAGAATAGTATAAACATGCAATAATAGAAAGTCAACACTAATATCACTCGTACTCGTAGTAGCTTTATTCCTTTCTCGTTACAAAAATATAAATGTATACAACATTATCCAATTGGAAACTAACAGCATTACAAATGATATAAACACCAGCATTACATAGCGCTCCTTAAACAAATTTAAGTATGCATATATGTATTATCTCGTTGTCAAAATCATCTTAGCATGCCCCTTGATAGCTGCAACTTAAACCCAAGTTTGAAGGAGAAGTCCACCGTGACCTTACTGTTTGCCTATCTTTTATAGGACCTAACTTGAATAACCCCTGCAGTATCATCAAGTAAGTAAAAAACCGTACATCATTGCAATGGTAGATAACTGCTACAATCTCACTCTTTGGTATTAGAAGACAATCCCAGAAGAACATATATATATATATATATATTTTATTGACATTGAGAATTACGAATGAATACATGAACCTTTAATCCATACAAAAACCGTGAAAGAAAACCTACGATATTCAACACCAAATAATGATACGATAATCACAAGAGATCAGACCCTAGCGATTATCGCGAGCCGTTAGATTGTAAGCCAACAAACAATCTAGATTCGGTTCGTAGACAAAGGCGAAAACTACACGCACGTATAGGTTATGTATTTACACGACTAATTGAAACATGATTAATTTAAGAAGATAAAAGAACTTTTTTTTTTCTTACAAAGAAAGATTTCATCAAATAAAATACGAGTTACACTCTTTCAACGACCGTCTCTAGCGTCAAATGAAGACCAATATCGTTTGCATTGAAAGCCCGATTGTACTAAGTATTATTATGTGTAGAAAATAGTAAAGTCACTAACCTCTTGCTTTTGCGAATTCCGCCTACTTCGTCTGAGGTTTTGGTCTTGGAAACTGTAAAAAAACATAGAGAGCAAATTTATACTTAGATTTCTTGAAATAATAATAATAAATAACACATGACTTCATTAAGGAACATGTAAATGTAAAATGCAAAACAGAGAAAACATATACACAAGAACTATAATACAAACTCCGCCTCTATCAAGCATCAAGCAAGGGGACATGAGTGCATTTCGATGGGCTTCTTGATAATGAAGCCACCCTTGACCAACTTCTTGATGTTATGACCTGTTCACAAATTATCTATTCAACATAAGCATACAGACAATAAATTTTAGCACAAATGCATAGATAACAAAACATAAAAATCGGACTAAGAAAGTATGAACAGTGGATGAACCTTTAAGAATTAGTCATTACAGAGTTGATGAACGGGAAAACAACAGTTAATTCAAACAAAACGAGTAAGTGATTTAACTAACAATGAAACCAGAGCCAAAACATTTTCTACTATAGATATTTAAACGTGAACCATATTGAAAACAGATTAAGATAAGTTTTTTAAAACTGACCCGCTTACAGAAGACGAAGATGCTCTCCTCCGCTTCCGTCGCTGAAGACATCACCGCACAAGACTCATGGCTACACATCGGAGCACGAATAAAAATCCAGAACGAAATTCGATTGAACATTTTGAGAATCACCCAAACTAAACATAAATGAGATTCCAATCCAAAGCAAAAAATAAAAAAATAAAAAATTGCATACCCAGAACCATTAGGGCAAAAAGACAATAAACTTTATAAATCCGGGAAAGAAATAATCAATCGGTTGTAAGAACTTGAAACTTGGATAACAGAGAGCAATTTTAGAGCTTCAGATAGAGTCAGAGATGAAGCCATATAGGGTCGATGCTTTGGGTTTCCATGCTCCACGGCGTGCTCTCTGGGGGCGAAGCTCTGGGCAACGATGCTCCACGGCGATGGGTTTCAGCGTGTCGTGAAGAGCGGCGAAGCGAAGAGATGGTCGGAATGATCTCGCAAGAAGCAGAGAGGAACGAGGGAAAGATTGGATAAAATTAGGGCTAACTAGTTGTGGGAGAAATAGAAGTGGAAAAAATATAAAATTAAATAAGTTACAATCGTTGCGTAGTCGCTGCAGCGAGAGGCCATCGAGAATTTTTACAACAATTTTATAGAACCGTTGTGTATACGCAGCTTAATTAGTAGTCGCTGCAGCGAGATTTTTCTTGCCTAGGCCAACGGTTTTTTTTTACAACGGTTTTATTAAATTGTTGTATAAAAGTGGCTTGTTTGAACTTTACACAACAGTGTTAACTAGACTGTTGTGTAATCTTATTTTGCACAACAATATTATACAAGTGTTGTGCAATTTCCATTCTATATTTAACTATTTGTAGTAGTGTTAATTAAGTTTAGGATTATGGCTATAATATATGATCGTCATTCTGGTCCATTACACATTATTATAAGACTTATTATACGTATTTTATCTCTATCAGAAACTTCGTAATTGAAATCATAATTAAAATTAAAATAAAAAGTGTTTAAGAGTCGTCGTGCACTACGCAATGAATGATGACTTGTGGTTTGTGTCAATGTTGTTTACAACACCAAGCTGGTTTTGTAGATAAGAAAAGAGTAAATATTATTGTTACTTGTTAAGACTAAAGTCTATTTTTCAAATCAAAAAACGAAATTAATTAAAATAAAAAATAAAATGACAAGAGAATTATAAAAACTTGCTTTTAGTGTGAGAGGTATGTATACGCACCATTTGCAAATCATATTCTTCACGTTCTCTCTTTTGTACTACAAAAATAATCCGCACAAGTACGTTTATATGCTTACAAATTTAGGACTAATTAACTATATATATATATATATGAAATCTTTAAAAATAGTATCCACTAAATAATTCCTTAGTTATAAGAACTTGATCAATGATTACTTTCGAGAAGTATCAAGATACTGCCGTATTTATACTTTCACCAATTCTGTCAAATATTTAAGAACAAAGTTGTTGTTGTTATTGTTTTTCTTTCTTATCTTATAAAAAAAATATAAACTCGCTAACTAATTAAACTTTATTAAAAAAAAAAATCTCAACACCCCAATTACAATTTTGTCTTTTCGACTTTTTGCCTTCTGCGGTTACTTAGTGAAGTCTCAAAATGTGCGATTCTACCGGAGTAACGACTAGTCCTTAAATTTAAGTTGTTGAATACTTAAGCGTGATGAAGCATTTTCACATAAATTATATAAGTTCATGACATAATTAATTTAATCTATTTTTTTAACCGCTAGCAATGATTAACAGGAAATTAATATAAATACCATGCATCGTTCACTTCTCCTATAAGATAAGGCTTATGATTCATGAAGGCTAGAATGCTGGTTTTAAAATCATTCTTGATCATAAAAATAAAATAAAAAATATTTGATAGATGTGAAAGTGTGATATTTTAGACTATATTAGACGCCATTTGTTGTTAACCATCATTTTCTAAGTAAGGATCTTTGTGATCTTCGAATTCATAAATCATATATGCCAATCAAGGCGTTTGACTTCAAAACACACGCAAAATATTGAAGTCGAAAAAACAATATGGTCTATCTTAATTGTAATTAAATATATGAAACACTTGTTAATTGATGTGTTCATAATCCAGGAGATTGGCTTTTTTTTTTTTTTTTTTTTAAATATCATATCAATTAACAAAAAAAAAAAGTTTAATTTCATAAACAGCTAAAACTATACTTTCGTGATTGTCTTCTATAATTATTTAGTTTTATTTTCTTCAAAATCCCATCCCCAAAATATTATCCAAAAAACAAAAGACCAACTTTACCCGATTGCCGAGGAGGGGGCGAGCAGCGACGAGCTGCACCAACAGTGAGGTAGCGATGGTGAAGAGGCAACTAGCTAACAATCATGCCGCAGCGGTAAGGAAAAGCAGCGACCCGAAGAAGCGGATGGATCTTTAGGGCTAAAAATTAGGGTGTATTTAAAATGTTTCTCAAAATAGCATATATTGTCACTAAAATGGAAACTTGAGGGTACAAAATTGTAAAATTCTCAATTTTTGTCACTAAAAAGTAAAAAGGAATGAAATTAGCTATATTATTAATTATTAAAAAAAATAGCCGTAAAATTCTTTTATTCTTTGACAGCATGCGCAGAAGGGTCTTATAGTTAAGTCAATTACGAGGGTGGTCAGTACATGAATTATGACATAATAACTAATATACGTACTTCTAAATTCACTGATCCATCATCAACATCCCTAAACATGGTTGAAAAAATGGCGAATTATTGAAATATTTATGTATATATACTAATAATAAAATACCATCCAACAACAATGTGGCAATTAAGAACATAATGAACGAAAAGTCAATTAATCAAAGCATCTAAATAATAATTAAAATCGGTCGTCGCATGCATTTTGGAGAAATAATACTGCCTAAGTTGCTTCCTTGAAAAGCCAATACTTGTAGTTTAATAAGATGATACATTCCTTTGAACATATCCTTGACATGATGTTCTAACAGTACTATACTATATATTTATATATATATATATATATATTACAAATATATCAGATTGATAGAGAAGAAAAAGCAAATAATTAAAAAGATAAATATACAATAAAAAATAATAATAATAGAATAAAAAAAGACTAAATTCCCTGAGTAATCTTTTTTTTTTTCCTTTCACTAAGAGTCGGTGATCCCAAATTTATTTAAACGACATGAACGAAACGACTTCGATAACAAAAGACACTTGATACTTAGTAAAACTATACATTCGTCAAAAAATCGTTAAATTCACGTAACAATAAAAATACAGATTTAGTTTAAACAACAAAGGACTCGTGTCTAATATAAGGAGTACCCATGTTGTCCCTCGAAAATGGTATTGAGCTTGTTCAATTAAACATTATTAGACATTAATAGAGAAGATTTATTCAATGAAAATGGCTCACAAACAGCTAATAATGATTGGTTTTTAAGGACATTCTCAACTCTCAAACATGATAAATTAATATCCAAATCCCACTACATTCCCATGAACCCATATCATTTTTATCATTTTCAAATTGGATTTTTTAATATTATTTAGATTGGACCAAGTCCTAAGCCACTTCATATGTAATTATTTAATAGCCAATTGGCTAAGAGACAATATAATAATAATAATATAAAAAAAAAAAAACAAATGTAACAAAGATATTCGTGGGCACCTCAACATCAAAAGTTGTTGCAATAGTCAAATTCACTCTCAAGCACAAAGTCTTATTAAATTCCTCATTTATTTAAAATTAACTGATAACTGCTAAAATCATGGAACCATGAACATAAACTGTATAGGGGTAACAAACAAGAGTTTCATGCTAAACATTCAGTCAATAAGAAAATAAAAAAAAAAAAAAAAAAACATAATTTGATAAGTTCAAAAGAAACCATCTTAACTTAAGAATACAACATTAGCTTCATGATAAGAACTAAAAACCAGTTTGCTTGAACTATATTATATATTTGTAGACAACAACAAAATTAATTAGTTCTTGTATATCTTAATTACTGTCTAAATTATATTTAAATAAATTATTAGTCGAGCAGTATCTTCGAGAAAAATGACAAACTTTAACTTATTAAATTATTAATGTTATGATTTGTATGTGAGCACTTTGCCCCCCTTACGTTTATTTTGTTGTTACTTTTTTACGTTTGATTTGATGAACGAAAAACTTATGAATTTACGATATACAAAATTTATTAGTTGACAAATTCCCAATAATTTCAAATTCGTTAATAGAAACAAAATGTGCGTTTATTCCCTTATTGTTGACAATGTTATCATTATTGCATAATTTTAATATTTTATAAAAATAAGCTTTATGCAACAAATTAAAACCCGAATGGGAAAACGCTATAAACCGAAAGCAAAACCCGAGGCCGGGTCCATTTTCGTCTTTGTATTTTTATTGGTATATTTAGTGTTTTTGGTCTACGTACGAATTCAGATGTGAAACCAAACAATAAATAAAAACAAATAAAAGTTGGTAGGAAATGAAGAATACTTATTATCATGTGCGGGCCTGCAAAATAAAGAAAAGCTTCTCTTAACACAACACAAAAAGCTTCCTAGTTCTCTGAGGAAGGAGGACAACAATGGAGCTCGATATTCATTCTCGGTCCATGTCCGCGCGCAAAGAAGAGGACGAAGAAGCGCTGATATGGACGGCCATCGAGAGACTGCCGACGTACTCGCGCGTGAGGCGCGGCCTGCTCATCGAGGACGAAGGCCAGGCCCGGGAGATCAACGTCAGGGAGCTCGGGCTCATCGAGCGCAAGATCCTGCTCGAGCGGCTCGTCAAGAGCGCCGAGAAAGACAACGAGGCCTTCTTGTTGAAGTTCAAGGACCGCATTGACAGGTTTCTTCTTCTTTTCTTTCGGCTTAGCATGTTTTTGCATGGAACTTTAGTTTTATTTTTTTTTCTAATTATTATTTATTTTTAATATTTGGTTCGAACATGAAGAGTTGGGATTGACATGCCGTCTGTTGAAGTTCGTTTCGAACGTTTGAATGTGGAAGCCCAAGTTTTTGTCGGAAGCAGAGCTGTCCCAACTATACTCAACTTCTTCGTCAACATCGTAGAGGTATATACTTATATATATATATATATATATATATATATATATATATATATTTTTCTTGTGTGAAACGGTAGCCCGGGCTGCGAGTTATGTTCGCAGCTTGGGCCGCTGCGGCCGTGAAACCAAAAGGATTGCCGGCCACAAGGGGAGCCCTCACTTTTTTTTTTTGCGGCTAAAGTACCCAAACCGCAATGACTAACAGAATGTGGCTGGCACCTAGTTAGCGTAACAGAATGTAATTTGGGTACTTTAGCCGCAAAAAAAATATTAGGGCTTTAGCTTGAAAAATCTGAAACATTGGGTACTTTTTGATCGGAGATTACCCTAAAAAAAACTATCTAAAGGACCTGGTTGACTGTTGACTGTTGCCTGTTGGCCAGCCACCGGGTATGGTTACCGCTGCTGGTTTAAAAATCGGGATCGTTTTTGCGAACTACCAAGAAATTATAATCCTGGTCTAGAGAATTGGGACCAGTTTTAACAAATCCAGGAAAATTTTCAGGACTGTTTTTTATTATAATTTATTTTAAAATCAATATTTTTCGCAAAACTAGTAAACTCTCATTTGAAAACCAGCATATTTACCGGTCGCGACTTACTAAAAAATCATTATCGGGCTGAGTCTTTCAATCCCCTTAAAGAAAAAATATAAGGGACCAGGATGAAAAACCATCAGATATCCGATTCCCGGTCCTAGTTTCACCCCAGTCAATCGTACATAACTTTTATGTTTGTCTTCTCTCAGGGATTCCTAAACTTTGCTCATATTCTTCCGAGTAGAAAGGTTCCTCTGCAAATCCTTCAAGATGTGAGCGGTATCATCAGGCCTCAAAGGTCTCACTTCCTTCTCTTCCATTGAGAATAATTGGCAAACAATTCAACGAAGAGTAATCACACTTCAAACTCTTGCAGATTGACATTGCTCTTAGGTCCTCCAAGCTCCGGAAAAACATCATTGCTAAAGGCCCTCGCAGGAAGGCTCGACAAAGATCTTAAAGTAGAGTGACTCGTTCGATTTTTCCGACCGTTTGTTTTTTCTTCAATAAATTTATTATATTTGTCACTGATAGCAGAAGAAAACCGTGGTAACAAAACAACAACCTCGTAAAAACATCTTAAACATGGCAAACATAAGAAATACACACGTTTTATCGAAGTTAAATAAATTATCTCTACCATCTACGCCGGAACAAGGAATTATGTACCGTACGGGTTAGATATAATTTATTTGCCAAAAAATTCAACTTGAATGGGTTATATGTAAATTTTATACAAAAATAGGAAGGGTTAAATTAAAATTTTGTATGAATTTACACAAAAAAAATAAAAGTAGAGTATTATTGTACAATTTTTTATTTAAAACTAAAATAATGTATACAAATCCAGTTTGGCGGGAGAGTGACGTACAACGGTTACGGAATGGACGAGTTTGTGGCGCAAAAGACGTCAGCGTATATCAGTCAACATGATCTTCATGTCGGAGAAATGACTGTCAGAGAAACTCTAGCCTTCTCAGCAAGATGCCAAGGAGTCGGAGCCCATTATGGTCAGCCTAATTACAGATTTATTTTAGGAATATACACCATAAATATGATATATATATTATATATATATATATGTAATTAAATACAAATTTTTATTTTTCTTGTCTGAATTTGGAACATTTTTGCAGACATGTTGGCAGAGTTGTCAAGAAGAGAGAAGGCTGCTAATATTAAACCTGATACTGATCTTGATATCTATATGAAGGTAATACAAAATAAATAATAAATAAAAAAACTTAATAATAAATTGGTAATTAAAACTTAATATTGAGTAATTATGTTTAATGAGAAAATTGAAGGGTTATTGAATTTTTGCAGGCAGCAGCATTAGAAGGGCAGGAGATTAGTATAGTTACAGATTACATCCTTAAGGTATATATATATGTAAACATGTTAATAAATTTGCAAATAGTCTTAATATTTATTGAAGATGTTCACTTATCGTCAAAGGTTTTGGGACTCGAATCCTGCGCTGATACGATGATCGGAAATCCGTTGGTCCGAGGTATCTCTGGAGGAGAGCGAAAGCGAGTCACCACGGGTAAAACAGACTTTTCGCAAGTGTTATCATCGTATAATTTTCGAAGAGCACGTAAACTAATATAACTAAAGCAAATAATCCACAGGAGAGATTCTTGTTGGGCCTGCAAGAGCTCTGTTCATGGACGAGATATCGACCGGATTGGATAGTTCGACGACTTTCCAGATTGTAAACTCAATACGACAGTCGATTCATATTCTGAAGGGAACTGCAGTGATCTCTCTCCTCCAGCCGGCTCCTGAGACCTATGGGCTCTTCGACGACATCATTCTTATTTCCGAAGGGCAAATTGTGTATCAAGGACCGAGAGAAAACGTCTTAGAGTTCTTTGAGTTCATGGGGTTCAAGTGTCCCGAGAGGAAAGGAGCTGCTGATTTCTTGCAAGAAGTAAATTCCATCTTTTAAATCAATAGTTTCGTTTTTGAATTCAGTCTTCGGAACTGCATTAAAGGCTCCCTCTGGTTGTAGGTGACATCAAGGAAAGACCAAGAGCAGTACTGGATGCGAAGAGACGAGCCTTATCGCTACGTTACAGTGGACAGATTCTCGAAAGCATTTCACTCGTTTCATGTTGGGAAAAAAATCGGCGATGAGCTTGAGACGCCGTTCGATAGGTCCAGAAACCACCCGGCTGCTTTGACAACTGAGAAATATGGCAGAAACAAGGACTTATTCCGCGCTTGTTTGTCTCGAGAAGCCCTGCTTATGAAGAGGAATAAATTCGCCTACGTTTTCAAATCCGTACTCGTAAGTAGGAGTGGAACTTTATAGCTGTTCCTGATACCGGTTTAAATATCAGGAACTTTTTGTGAAATACTGAAAACCGGGAATTCCCAATCCCGTTTTTAACACCGGGATGGGGACCGGTTTTCGCAACTCAAAACCAGGAAATTTCTGGTCCGGTTTTTTAATATAAATTATTTCAATATATTGATATAAATTTGGTTAATAAAAACCGGTAAAATCTTGTTTAAACTGATATGTCCCATTTTCCATCTATTTTCAGCTTATTATCTTGGCTTCGGCGACGATGACTATATTCCTGCGTACAAAGATGCATAGAGAGACGGATGTGGACGGAATAATCTACATGGGTGCTCTGTTCTTCGCCGTGATTGTAGCTTTGATGAACGGAGTTTCTGAAATCAATTTGTCAATCATGAAACTCCCCACTTTTTACAAGCAGAGAGATCTTCTCTTTTTTCCTTCATGGGCCTACTCTCTCTCCACATGGCTCCTCAAAATCCCCGTCTCGATACTCGAAGCAACTATATGGGTCGGGTTGACTTACTACGTAATCGGCTTCGATCCGAATGTCGAAAGGTACGACAAAGCAAGATGGCTTGAAAGTCATTAACCCAAAAAGTGAAGTTCTTGCAATAACTTAATAAACTTGCAGGTTCTTCAAGCAGTTTTTGATCATCTTATGCATCAACCAAATGGCTTCGGGTTTGTTCCGGTTGATCTCGGCTTTAGGACGAAGTGTCATTGTCGCGAGCACGTTTGGCTCGTTCACCATGGTTGTGGTTATGGTTCTTGGCGGATTCGTCTTGTCTCGAGGTATATTAAGAATTCAAATTTGTATAAACACAAAAACGAGTTTCCGTCTTCTCATGTTGTTTTGTTTTTTTTTTTTGTTTTTTTGTTTGCAGAGGATATCCCGAAATGGTGGATATGGGGCTACTGGTTCTCGCCGCTGATGTACGGGCAAAACGCTATAGCGGTGAATGAATTTCTCGGAGAAAGTTGGAATAAGGTACACATTCTTTTCTCAGCTCAAAAGTTGATCTTAACATCTGAATTCATAATGACTTAAAACACGTGAAAAATCATTTTCTTGTTGTGCAGTTTCTTCCTAACTCGACGGAATCGTTGGGAGTTTCGGTATTAAAGGCTCGCGGAATTTTTCCCGAAGCTCGTTGGTACTGGATCGGAGTGGCGGCTTTGGTCGGCTACATTTTCCTATTCAACTTTCTCGTCATCTTGGCAATGAAATACCTTGACCGTAAGTGATCATAACATCAAATCACGAGGGCGTTTATGTCTACGTTAACATTTACTAATCATTCAACGGGTTGACTCGTATGCAGCATTGGGTAAGCCACAGGCAGTGCTATCAGAAGAGAGCTTGGCTGAGAGGAAGATGAACAAAGTCGGAAACTCCAATGAGCTCGCTCCGAGAACAACGAACCCTTTCCGCTACGCTGATACACAAAACGTTGGAGTAATTAGGCAACCATCTGCAAAGGTTCTGGATGGGACGAGCGAGAGAAGAAAGCGAGGAATGGTTCTTCCTTTTCGGCCGCTCTCCATCTCTTTCAACGAAATCAGATACGCTGTGGACATGCCTCCGGTACATTTCTCGAAATTGAAAAAGATAAAACATTGCCGGAACTGTTTAGGATGAAGAAAAAATTGCAACCTAGCTTGATATTTTTCGGTTTTTCTTGGAAAACAAGTTTTATTTTATAATGGAACGTACCGTCATTCCAGATTTTATATCTGCTGATTGCAGGCCATGAAAGCTCGAGGCCTCGGGGAAGGACGGCTTGAACTCTTGAAGGGCGTGAGCGGGAGTTTCCGGCCTGGAGTACTCACAGCTCTTATGGGTGTGACGGGTGCCGGAAAGACGACCTTGATGGACGTATTGGCTGGAAGGAAAACAGGAGGCTATATTGAAGGCGAGATAACAATTTCTGGCTATCCCAAAAAGCAAGAAACGTTCGCTCGAATATCGGGATACTGTGAGCAAACCGACATTCACTCTCCAAATGTCACTGTCTATGAATCTTTGCTTTACTCGGCTTGGCTCCGACTGCCTGCCGAAGTCGATTCCGCTACTAGAAAGGTGAGCCTTCTATAAAAATCAACATTTTACTTTCTTTTTTCTCCGCAAGCTATCGGCTAACGGGAGTTACTGATGACTCGTCACAGATGTTCATTGAAGAGGTGATGGAGCTTGTTGAGCTGAGCTCGCTAAGAGGAGCACTAGTTGGTTTAGCCGGCGTGGACGGGCTTTCAACGGAGCAGCGAAAGAGGCTGACTATCGCGGTGGAGCTTGTGGCCAATCCGTCAATTATATTCATGGATGAACCAACCTCAGGACTCGATGCCAGAGCCGCCGCGATTGTGATGAGAACCGTGAGGAACACAGTGGACACCGGACGCACCGTCGTTTGTACAATCCACCAGCCGAGTATCGACATATTTGATGCCTTCGATGAGGTCCGGATATTTTCTTATCATTTTAAATTGACGAGGTCTCGTAATTAGCGTTAATTTATTACTTTTCTCTGCAATACAGTTGCTTCTTCTGAAACTGGGAGGAGAGCAAATATTTGCTGGCCAATTAGGTCGTCATTCTTGCAACTTGATCAACTACTTTGAGGTAAAAATCATCGTTAATATATACGTCCGTAATGCTCATAGCGAAACGAAAACTCGTATAAAACGTGTTTCCTTTTTCAAGGCTATCAACGGGGTCCCGAAAATCAAAGAAGGTGCGAACCCCGCAACCTGGATGTTGGAGATTACTTCACCGGCTCAAGAGGCGGCTTTTGGAGTAGACTTCACAGATGTGTTCAAGAACTCGGAACTTCACGAGTAAGCTCGCTTTTTTCATCATGATTCGCTGGTTTTAAAGCAAACGAATTCGTTGTATAATGAAAATCATATCTTCTCCGTGTATATATCCAGGAGGAACAAAGCCCTGATTAAGGAAGTTAGCGCAGCTCAACCGGGTTCAGAAGATCTGTACTTCCCAACTATGTATTCTCAGCCTTTCTTCACCCAATGCCTGGCTTGCTTATGGAAGCAACATTGGTCGTATTGGCGAAACCCACCGTACAACGCAATCAGACTCTTATTCACAACCGCTATCGCCATCGTTTTCGGACTCATATTCTGGGATCTCGGCTCCAAAAGGTAAACATATTCATGAGCTAAGACTACTTTTGTAATGTTGATGATGAATTCTTATTTCAAAAGCCTGAAATTTTTCTGACGTTGCAGGAGAACGAAGGCAGATCTCTTCAACGCGATGGGTTCCATGTACTCGGCTGTAGTTTTCATCGGTGTGAAAAATGGCGCATCAGTTCAGCCAGTAGTGGACGTCGAGAGAACCGTCTTCTATAGAGAGAAGGCGGCCGGAATGTACTCCGCTCTTCCCTACGCTTTTGCACAGGTGGGTTGAATTACGATCAAGAAACAAAAACATTTTCGGATTTTTTCATGGAAATTGTAATAACGTTTTATGTTGCAGCTTGCAATCGAGATACCGCACATTCTGGTCCAGACATTACTATACGGAATTATTGTGTATTCCATGATGGGATTCGAGTGGGCTGCCGCAAAGTTCTTCTGGTTCATCTTCTTCATGTATTTCACCAATTTGTACTTCGCGTATTACGGGATGATGACCATCGCTATCTCTCCCAACCACCACATCGCTGCCATTTCTTCCTCTTCCTTCTACGCCATTTGGAACCTCTTCTCCGGCTTCGTCGTCCCTCTAACGGTGAGCCCATTTCTCAAGATTGGTCATTTTTGTTAGTTTTCGGCAATTGTTTAAAAGTACGACAAACTGAGTACTCTTTGTGTGGCAGCGAATCCCGATATGGTGGAGATGGTACTATTGGAGCTGCCCTGTGGCATGGACCTTGTACGGACTGGTAGTGTCGCAGTACGGAGACGTGAAGGAGATGATGGACACGGGAGAGACAGTGGAAGAGTTCGTGAGGAACTACTTCGGGTTCAAATACGAGTTTTTACCCGTAGTTTCAGTCGTGATTGTTGCGATTCCCCTTGTTTTCGGGTTCATCTTCGCCTACGGGATTAAGAAACTGAACTTCCAAGTAAGGTAATAGAACTAACTACTGTGGTCTCAAGTGACCAAAGTAGAAAGTTCAAGGTTTGGAGTGGATTATACTTAAATTTATTTAGCATTTCAACACTTATCGACGGCTTTTTCAAATGTGACTAGCCGTTACTACCCTATAAACATACATGTGTATATCTGTAAACATGGAATCTATTATTTGTTTATATTGAAAATTTAATCATTTCATTATCATATTAACATACTAAATATATATATACATGTACCTTTTTTAATGGAAGCAACTTTCAAGTTTCAACCTTGTATATCATCTTCTTCAACATGAAAAGAATTTATGCAAAAGAGCATCCAATTATGACCCAAAGTTTAGTTTCCGATTAAATAAGTCGATATCAGCGGGGGAAAAAGCTACCGAATAAGAATGCCTCGGAACTTTGTTGCCGCGTATGTTACAGTTGAACCTCAAGAATCTCTTTTGATTACGCCGAACTACAGTATAATCTTCGTTAGAAAAGATTAAGAAGAAAAAAGAAAAAAAAACATCCAAAAAGATGAAGTCAGCGTCTCAGTCTTTCAAGTCATCCAAGAAGCTCTGCAATTCCCGCAAGCCCTCGGCGGAGAAGCTCCTCTGCACCCGCGAGCGAGGCGCCACCAGATTCGGTGGTGGCTGCGTTTGGAAGCACACGACCACCGCCGACAAATTATCCCCGCTCTTCCTCTTCAGAGCCTCATCCACCAGCGCTTTGCTGCACATTGCAGGGTCGTTGTGCTCTTGGAGCCCACGCCGGGTAAAGTCAACTGCATTTTGACTCCTAAACACATCCCAAATTCCGTCACACCCGATGATGAGAAACTCGTCTTCCTCTGTCAGTTTTGTGGTCATGACTTCGGGCTCGGCGCTCAGTGGCCCACCATCTTTTTCCTTCATTCCTTCCATGTGCCAGTCACCTAAGGCCCGAGCCACGTTGAGCTGTCCGTTAAGGTAACCGTCGTAGACATAACCACCTGACAACTCGATCCTCTTTCTCTCTCTGCTGCAGACGGGTTTATGATCTCTTGACATTTCAATCGCCTTGCCACGCCGGCACAACACCGCACGACAATCTCCAGCATTTGCTACCACTAATTGCCTGATATAACAAATAGGAACAAATTAACACAATGTAGAAACAATCTACTTCAATATTATGGATTATCTGGATACTCACCACATGATAAAAGGAGTCTAATATTATATATTAACTGGGAATAACTTCATACACACAAAAAGCTTCGGAATGCCTCGATGAAAAAGATCAATCTGCTATTATCCCACATCGACTATGAAGGGAATTGAAATAGTTGATGAATTTAAGTTTGACATGCAAGCGACTGAGACACGCATCAAAGTTCGTCACGATAAGAAACTTACTTTCCCATCACAAGAGCTGCCAAGGCAGTTGTGCCAGAAGCAAGGGTAGCATCCACAGAACACGCTTCTGCAAAAGCAATATCGGTTTGGAGGAAAGCTGAAGAAACAACTTTTTCAATATCCCCCGGAAAGTCTCCATCCTCAACAATGAATTTCGGCAAATGATAGCAAGCAAAATCCGCCGCATGCTTTCCTCCATGTCCATCAAAAACCTGGCCAAACAATTTAATGCAAATCAAAAACAGGTAAGTAAGAGTACAATCATAGACACTAGATCTCATTTAAATCTCAAATCGTTATGGCAACTAGTAACTAGAAAACCACTACAAATGTCGTCATAACATTGCTAGCCTATTTAATCAGGCAACGGACGCCGCCTAAACTAGTTAATTAACAAAATTCATAATGAGAGAAAGGAGAAAGTACCCCATAAAATGCATTGGGTCCACTAAGAGAACTCTCTACCCCATAATCCTGCATGAAATTGTCGGCACATACGTGCACATCTTCCATGCTCGAACGATACCCGACATCAGTCCACGCTCCAGAGCGCACAACGGGAACAAATTGAGACTGGCAATCCTCTGCATCTAGTACAGGCTCGACAATAACATCCGATACCTTTGACTTCAGCACAAATAAAGTTCAATATAAAAAACAAAACAAAAAAAGACTCATGGTACTTCAGAAAGAGTATTACTTATCAGGCAACAAAACAAATCCGTACACAGAACAGAAACAACTGTCGGTAATTACCATGATAAGACAAGAACTATAGACCCCACAAAAGTACTTCTAATGTTGTTATCAAGAAGAAAGTTGCAAGAGCCGAGACATTCATTGTCAATGTTCATCAAGCAAGCAAAATCCCAGTTATTTCCTTTCATTCATCGTGTTGCTAAAGAAGGTAATTATGAACCAAGCAAAGCGTCAATCAGGCAATTGCACCGAACAAAAGGCTCACCAGAGAGTGGTGCCGAACGAGCGATCTCTTCGCGCGAATCCCGCCGCCCTCCGGAGAGACCATGCATTTCCGATGCGCAGCAGCGAGCGGATTCGGAGGCCGACCGACCTCGCTGGAGCTCCCATTCTCCACTCCTCCACCAACGTTCACTTTACCTTCCTCCATCGCCATCAACCATCACATCCTCCGTCAATGCCGAGTCGCGAAATCCAGTACCCTCCCGATACTTCGTCAGCGAGCAATGCCGCACAAATCGGAGAGCTTTCAGGCTTGGAGCTTCGAGAATCGACAGTAACACAAAGCTCAGCACTGTAGTGAGTTGACTCGGCTGTTGATTCGAAATCTAGCGCTTTTGGAGGGCTGAAATTGGGGGAAAGATCTCTGGTCAGGGAATCTAGGGCTCGCAAATTCACGCCTGTCCTTGAAATGTGGAAATCAAATCGGAGAGTGAGGGATTGGATTTGGGAATTAGGGTTTCGGGAGAAGCGAGCCACAGTGATGCAGAGATCGCAGATTGGGTTTCTCTCTGAAATGCTTTAAAAAAAAAAAAGATTTATATATTTAAATTAAAAGTCGTTTTCTTCAAAGCGGGGAAAGGCACGAAACGACGCAGTTTAATGTTGCTCTAATCAAGAAACGACGACGATGACTCCAACTTTATTAGGTTTCTTTTTTTCCTTTTTTATATTATTTTTATGACAATTAAATACCTAACGTGTCAGTAAATCTGCTAATTTCGGAAGCTTTTTATTATAACGATGTATTTATTTCATTCACAATCACACATAATGGGTACTAAATTTTATATATTTTTTATTCAATTACTAATTACTACTATAAAGTAAGGTTTAAAATGTCGCTTGACGATGTCGTTTCGCATTTTCTGTTTTATGGATATATCGCTTGCCGATGGGCAAATCGTAAAAAATACATATACTGTACTTTTTTCATGGGCATACCGCATGCCGATAGGGTTTTCGACAGATATTTTGTAAAAAAATATTTGAGTATCTAAACAAGATATTTATATAGGTTCAAAACTACATATTTAATAGATACAAGACATAATTATATACAACAAAACACATTTATAACTTAAATATGTAGGTGAAATGTATAATATTAAGTCACTTTATTAGTTAAAGTGTATAATATTAAGTCAAATTATTATGTCAAGTGAATATGTATGTTAAGTGTGTAATATTAAGTAAATATGCATGTTAATTGTATATGTATGTTAACAAATTTAATATTAGTTGAAGTGTATAATATTAAATGAATATGTATATTAAGTGTATATGTATGTTAAGTGAAGTTAATATGTATGTTAAGTGTATAATATTATTTGAAGTGTATAATATTAAGTTAAATTATTAGGTGAAGTGTATGTGTATGTTAAGTGTGAATTTGTGATATTAGTTGGATATCAAAAAGTCCCACATTGATAGATGACAAGAGTTTGGTGATGTTTATATACCAAAATATTAGGGATAAGGGTTTGGGCCCTTTGGGTCATAGGATTTTGTGGATGGGAGAGGACTCACACAAATGTTTCACCACCACGCGCCGCCGTCCGGCCAAAATTTTAATCAGTATTTTTGCCAAAATCTACCAAAAATATAATTTTTAGCGAAATTCCAACTATTTTTCGCAATTTTTACTCACAAAAACGAAAAACGAAATTTCACTCACGTGCCCCTGCGAATTTTGCGAAAAATGGTAAAAAATCAGCGAAACGATAGGAATTTCGTTTCGCATACCTGCGAAAAACCAAAATCGGTCGAAATTTCGCACGATTTTCGCGAAATTTAACACCTTGCTATAAAGTATAAATACTAACTTAATAGTAATACAAATTTAGTTATTGCTCACGCTTATTTTTTTATTTTATTTTTTCCTTTAAATACGATGATAAAAAGGGACCAAAGAAAAAATGTAAGTTAAAAAAAAAAACTCAAATACTTGAAATTGTACAAATCTATGATAACCATAACAATTATCAATAATGACGTCTAATTTTTTTCCATAATCTCTCAATCAAAACTTATCTCTCTCGTAATTTTTAATTATTTACTTTAATGAGATGCCTCGAAGAATCACGATTGTATAGTAAAATCGTCAAGCGGTCACATCGGAACCGGTCTATCACATGAAACACACGTGTCTTTGGTTAGGTGATGTAAGTTGTAACTTGTAACTACCACCACATTAAGTATTTAATTTGAGACACGTGATTTTATAACTTTCCACCTAATTAAGCTACAAACTTATAATTCATCACCAATGTACCCCAAATAATTCTCCTAAAATTTAATGTAGTAGTATACTTATATTTGGAAAGCTTTTGATAATCCCCAATAGAAGCTCTTGTGTTGTGTATGATTTGGTTTGACTTGGGACCAATTGGCTTGCAATTATAGGTAACTACTGCCCACTTGTTTGGAGCATTGAAGAAGAGAGCTACACGTTTTAAATTACCCAATTAACAAGTCGTCTTCATAGAAAAGCTTATTGAATGAAATTCTATCAATCTAAAAGTTCAAATCCCAACATTGAATACTTCTTCACCACAAAAGTCTTAACGCAAGTGGGGTACACATACAATTATATATATATATATATATATATATATATATATATATATATATATATATAGTTGGGCGAGGCACCGATTAAATTTGTGGCTGATTTTTACAAAATAAATACCAACTTATAATACAAAATAAGCAAGACATTAGAGTTAGGATTAGGGTTTTGAGAGCAGGATGGGAGAATTTACTGATAAATTTTTTTCGAGTTACGTAGCTATATAATTTAATCATAATTCTAAAATTATACTGTCGTTATATGACCGCGAGCTTTATTGGTTATATCCTGGTGGTTGCTTGACGTAGCCATGGAGGAAAGTTTGGAACAATGTCGGAATTCGAAATTATATCTTCGGAGGACTAGATTATTTTATTTGTCGAAAATTACGCTTGGGTAGAATATATTTAAATTTCAATAAAAAATCAAAATTAAGATAAAAAAATTATATTTTTACTAAAAAAAATACGGGTGGCTGTTGCGGCTGCGAGTTTGCGGGAAAGGGCCGTGGAAGGAGGAATATGGGCGTAGACAGGTTTAATATACATAGGAATAACATAACTAAGTAAGGATGATATAAAAGTGAAGGTTGTAGTGGGAAAAAGTAATTACACATTGCCCAATCCAAAGGCGTCCACTTCCAAGAGTTGTGGAGTGGGTTAGTCGGAAAACGACCGTGCGTTTTGGGCCTAGTAGAAGCCACCTTATAAAGGAAGACTGTTTCCCACACGCGTCCTAAGACAAGCACAATTGCGAGACGGCAAGCAACGTTATATTTATTTAGAGTTATTTTGCCCACAAGTATTAATTCTTTCTTAAAAAGTAACAATAAATTTTAATATTTTTTTAGTCGAATAAAATACTAATATTCTGATATTATATATAAGGCAAGTACCTATTTATTGAGTATTTTCGTACTTGTCATATATAATGTCAGAATTTTAATACTTTGTTCGATTAAAGAAAAACTTATCATTATATTTATAAGAGAATCGGTACATGTGCAACGAATATCCCTTATATTTATAATTATTAATTTAAGTAAAAAATAAATAAATTGTCGATATCAATTTAAATACCGATTGCCCGATTCTAGTAGCATATCGAGTACCGCAATGACGAATTATAAGCATCGGCAGTGCTATGCTTTGAGATAGTAGGCTTTGACCGAAAACAAAAATCTCATAGTAAAACGACGAGTTTTGCTCGTCTTTTTGTTCTCACCCAGATCAACCCCCTTTTTTCTTTCTTTCTTTTTTTTTTCCTAATCCCTATTATCGGTTTAACATAAATACTCAGGTAATTATGAATTACCATCGACAAATCATAAAACAAAACAACTTATTGAGAGTTTTTGGCATTCTCAATTTTTGGACCTGCATGTCGAACATTGGTCAACAAATTCAAACTCAAAACTGTCTTCCTTGGCCACCAAAAATTTATACTATCTTCTCATTTCGCATATTCCTATTTAATTTTCTCACCCCAACTCTGCTATTTTACTCAATCAAGTCCCTTATTTATACATATACTTATAAAACCATCTCCTCTCCTTAATGATACTTTGCATCAATAAATAAAGTCCTTAAAGGAAAAGAAAGGAAAAAATGGCAATTAGACTCAGTTGCTGCTTGAATCTTCCTCCGAATCCAACAAATAACAATTCTTTCCCTCCAAAAGCCTCGCAACTCTCAATATGGTACGAATCACGCACACATAGACATTATATATATATATACATATAATTATATATTTTTTTTATATATTACTGTTCACGTAGTATGTGTATGGTTAATTGGAAGCAGGAAGAAATCAGGTGAAGAGCGAACGAGGAATCTCCCTGGCGCTTTCGCCGCGATCGTGATCGGCGTCGAGCTCGCCGCCATCATGATCTCCCCTTCAAGCCCTTACAGCGCCGCCGTCCGGGGAGAACAACGGGCCATGGAAACAGCGTCGCACTCGCAGCCGCCCCGGGCGAGAGTGGCAGCGCCGCCCAAGTGGAGCGACACGATCAGGACGTGCCCTGCGTGGCGAGGAAACTCGCTCGAGTCCATCGTGCCCGAGAATCTCCCCCGCCCGTCCGCTCACCCGCGGACGGAGACCGTCCGTCTCACTAACGGAGAAGCCCCTCCCGTTAAGTTCTCCGTCCAAAGAGTCATCGACGGTGGTTGCTTCAATATGTAGATTCTTAACCACATGGCAGTGTATATATATAGAATTTTACGAAATATTATAACATATTAAAGTTGTGTAATTTATTTTACGTTTGGCCTTGATTAACAAAATTAAAAATTATAATTATTAATTAAAGCCGTTGATTTGTTAATTAGGATGTGATTTTTTTAGATATTTTTGGAAGATAAATATTCGATTTGATTTGGATAGGTCATAGGTGTAATAAAAAAATCAATTAAATTTGGTAGTACGAGCTACTACGAAGTACAACTGTGGCTTTTTGCTTAAAAAGGTCGCAACATTACGTGTAGTACAATAATACATACAATTTTATTTTTATTTTTATTTTGGCAATTGTCATGAGTTCTAATATTATTTTTGGCATTTTTTAAACCAACGATATTTTTATTAATGCACTAAATAATTATTTTGTAAATTTGTGAAATTTCGTTAAATGACAGTCAAAAAGAAAATAAGTTAATAACACATCAAATCAATAAAGTATGCGTCTTTTCTGCTGCTTTTGAAAGTTGCGGAATGCGGACCAAATCAACACCAAATAAAAGATTGCTCATTTATCTTAGGGTTAATGACGGCGAAAATATCTAAATTTTGAGGCGTTAAAAAGTAGTGGTAAAAGTACCTAAAATCAAAAAGTAGTGGTAAAAATACTCAAAATACATTTTGGGGCGTGGACCAGTTTTTTCCGTCCATCCACTAACGGTGCCTCTATGTGGCCGTTAGCCTCTTTCCACGTGGCACGCCGCGTGATCAAAACTTTGGGTATTTATGTCGTGATAAACCAAAGTTTGGCTATTTATGCCGTGATAAACTATTTTTTATATATTTTTTTCGGTTGCTGACGTCATCTAAATAAATGTTAAAATATTATAGCTTTGATAGGACTCGAACCCATCACGTTCCCCCTCATAACAGGATAAAATAACCATTACACCACATTCACTTCACGTTATATCTTAACAAAAATAAGAATATAAATAGAAACTTATTGATAAGTGACATAGTAATAGAAACATATTTATTTTTTGCACTAGGTTTGGGTTGACTTATTTGGAACGGGGGTGAGTTGACTTTTTTTAACCGGGGTCGAGTTGACTTTTTTATAGAACGGGGTCGGGTTGAATTTTTGGACAGTGGTCAAGTTGAATTTTTTGTACCGGATTCATGTTGACTTTGTTGGTACGGGTTCGGGTTGACTTTTTCATAACCGGGTCGAGTTAACTTTTTTATACGAGGTCGAGTTGACTTTTTTTGGAACGGGGCCAGTTGGACTTTTTATTATTAAGTGACATAGTAATAGAAACCCGATCCCAAAAATTCAACTCGATCCTGATAAAAAAAAATTGATTCGACCCCATATCAATAAAGTCAACTTGACCCGATTCCTAAAAGTCAACTCAAACCTGTACCGAAAAAGTCAACCTGAATCCGGTACAAAAAATTCAACCCGACCAAAGTCTGAAAAAGTCAACCTGGGTCTGAAAAAGTCAACCCGACTCCGTTCCAAAAAACTCAACTCGATCCTTGTCCGAAAAGGTCAACCTAACCCCGTTCCTAATAAGTCAACCCGAACCCGGTGCGAAAAAACATATGTTTCAATTACTACGTCACTTATTAATAAGATTCTATTTATATTCTTATTTTTGTCTAGATATAACGTGAGGTGAATGTTTTTTAGTGGTTATGTTGCTCTTATATGTGGGGGGAGTTGATGGGTTCGAGTCCTACCAAAGCCATAATGTTTTAACCTTTATTTAGATGATGTCAGCAACCCAATTTTTTTTTTAAATGGTTTATCATGGCATAAATACCCAAACTTTGGTTTATCACGGCATAAATACCCAAAGTTTGGATGATGTGGCAATCAACGAGCACGTCGCGTGCCATGTGGAAAGAAGCTAATGGCCACGTGGACGCACCGTTAGTGGATAAACAGAAAAAACTTGTCAACGCCCCAAAACATACATTGGGTACTTTTGCCACCATTTTTCGACTTTAGGTACACGAGGGGTTCTTTGACTAAAGTTTGGGTATTTTCGCCGTCATTAAAATTTTATGCTATTATAGTTGAGGGACCAAATTCATATTTTAATTTTAAAGGAGTGCCAATAGCTCAAAATTAAACACTACAGTCATACTCAACTTATTTTTCTACTCAATTTACGAATATTTAAAAAAAAAACGTCAATTTTATAATGTTATATATCTAGTCATATTGGATACTTCATATATTTTTCTAACAATATGAATATTGGAATATCCTTTATAAATTAATAACTAATAGTAAGGATGTAGCTTTTTTATTCTTTCCTTCCTATAGCCCAAATGTTAGTGGCTTGGCCCATCCCTTAAATGGGCCGAATCAGAGGCCATTGTGGGTCGAATCGAATTTTGATAATAAATCTTGAAAATTCTTAAAAACATTATCCTACTTAACTAATTTGGAGTGCACTATTATCGTAGACTCTACAGTATTTGTGCTGCCAATCACTGAGTGACATATACTATTGTTCCATGCTTGACATCTGTTTTTATTTATTATCATTTGTTTCAAACTTATCCTCTGCTGCAGACTTCTCCCCTTTTTTTCTCCAAATTCTTGACATTCCTTCATCGACAGCAACCTCTCCTTGCTCACCTTCGCTGCCCTTTTCATTTCCGATCACCCAAACATATAATTTTCTTAACAAAAAAAACCAAGATCAGGAGTTTGTTTCTGTTTCTCAAATCTTCAAGTCTCCCTCTCTAAGAACTTCGGTCGACGCCGCCCAGTAGCTGTGACTCCTCCGTGGTTCATGCGAGTCCGGGAGAGTATATTTCCGACATCAATCGATTCGGTGAGTAAAAGCCTAACTCCAACACATAATGTATCATGAAAGCTGAGTTCATACTCTATACACATGTTTACTCTGAACTTGCTAATATATCTTGATTAAAGCCACAACTAATGGGGATAAAAAACAGAGGCAACTGGTTTTTCCTTTTCTTTCATTTATTATGGTATTAATTATACCTTTTTCTTACAGAGATAAATTTGAATACATATTATAAAAATAATAATTTGGAACTTTGAATTGAGTATAACAACTCAACTAATGATGCAGCGTTTTTTGAAGAACATGAGGAACATCCTCTTATTTCTCACTCTCTCACATGTCAATTCCTTGAGCTTTCTTCAACCACAAATATGAGTACACAGATATATACAAGTGGTGTAGACCTAAAGTTGGCTGCCTTTCCAATTTCTAAAACATATTTATAAGGTTACAAATTGGGTTCAAGTATTAAGTATATATTTTTCAAAGTTAGGAAATCTTTGCAGAAAAGGCCGAAATGAGCCTACACTAAGTTGAGAAAAATATATCACATAGATACAAATTAGTCCTATCTATTAGTCCATTAATTAGGCGGGAAAAAAATAAATAAAAAAAAGCCAATTCATAACCTAGATAATCATAACACAGACGGAACTAAATGCTAAAAAAACTATCAATAATATTATATCTACCTATCAAAATGAAAGAGACAAATAGGGGTTGTGTTTATCTATCGGTAAGGGTATTTAAAAAGTTGCTTTCTTTCAGCCAAGGTTTCAAATATCGTTACCGAAAAAATAAAACTGGCTGCAATATTTATCTAGATCCTTTAAATTTATATAGTAGCAAGCACTATGCTCAATAGTAGAGTGCAGAGTAATTTAGAGTACGATTTGGGTGTCACTCAATAATTTTATATTTGTTTCATTTTGTTTTCTCTCTGTTCAGAGTTTCAAATAATATATATGTCTCATAGATTTTATTTTTTTAATTTTCCAGGTGTTCCCCGGGTTCCAAAGAGGGCCCGACTTAATCTCTCTTGAGTTTAAGAGGGAGAGAGCAAAAGTACATGTTTCCAAAAATATTATGTACTTACATAGACGATTGATTATTTTCTGTTTCTTTTCCGAGAAAGTGACGACAAAATTTGTAAAAGAGGAAAATTCGAATTTGCTCCCAAATTTAGAATATGCGAGATTTTTTTTTAGGTATAGTCGTTTCGAGAATTGAAAATCGTTGATTTGTATTGTTTTCTAAAAAAAAAATAAAGAAAAAATAGTAGAATTTCGAGAAATAGAAGGAAAAGTAACATGTTCTGTTTTTCATTTATACAACAATGTATTACTTATGGAACATGGAATCAAATATTTCATAACTTTCAGAGTTTCTTAGCTGAAAATCTTAATAGGTCTGTTATTTTATTGAAATAAAAATTTAATGACTTCATTATCTTAAACATAGTATAAAATAAGTCCTTATTTTTATTAGTCACTTTGACGGTTAGCTTTTGTTCTTTATTGCAATACTACTAAAAAGTTTAATGTTCAAATATAGACGTTGTTGAGTTTTTTTTTCCCTTCAAAATCTATATCAGTTATATTACGACCTCATTGGTCTTCTACTCCTCCTTACTTCAAGAATACCGGAAAAATTAATATCCAAATATAGATGTATAATTTTTTTCTCGATATCACTTACGTTACGACCTCATTTATTGAAACTAAAGTTATATATATATATATATATTATACTCAGTGCTAAGTCTTATTTTAAGATGATTGATATTACGGACTCATTTATTTCTGTTTCTTATTTATCTACAGGTTTGATCTTATAGCGTTGCTTATCTCACTATATCGCGCATCGTACATGTAAGTCGATGTTTAGTTATATAATTGCTCGCTCTTAAGTTCAAATCGTGTTGTTATTAAT
Organism: Parietaria judaica; assembly: GCA_954871525.1. NCBI lineage: Eukaryota > Viridiplantae > Streptophyta > Magnoliopsida > Rosales > Urticaceae > Parietaria > Parietaria judaica. Next base: position 3,400,899 of record OX940861.1, read on the forward strand.
TAGTCTTATGTAGCTCTACAAACTTGACAAGTAAGATTATATGCTTAAAATTCAGAAATAATAACAAAAATTTACGTAGTTAAAATCATGATAATCTTTATTTGTTACCTAGCTTTTAGGAGTAATAATGATATGATCTTCTTTTCTTAATTTATTTTATAAAGCATGGGCAGAAAACGTGTCAACCCATCTTCAGGTCATCTTGGTCACCCAAATCGCAAAAAGAACAAATATAAAGATACTGCGGCATACACCACAAATACTATTGTGAATTCAAGTACTAAAAGTGTAGACCCTGGGACGTCAAGCTTATCACATCAAAATCAAAATAGATTATCATTAATTTCATAAATACAAATAATATCTCCACATTTGGCACAACCATTGAACACCTCATATTTAGACTTGGGTGACTGGAAATATTGTTGCAATTATTGTGGTGCATTTTTCTGGTTTGATGAAAGTTCGGGCAAAAATACTTTACCTAAATATAATTTTTGCTTCCAAAACGGTAAAATTAAACTGCCTTTGCTTAAAGAAAGTCCTCTGATATTAGATCAGTTGTTAAACTATAATGGTGAAATAGAGAGCACATACTACAGAAATAACATCCGCACCTTGAATTCATTGTTAGCTTTTACATCTTTTGGTGCAAATATAGATTCAAATATAAATAACTCTCATGGTCCGTATATTTTTAAGATCAGTGGCCAAGTTCATCATTTACTTGGAATCCTACTGCCTACTGATGACAAACCCCCGAGATTCGCACAATTGTATATACATGACACGGAAAATGAAATCCAAAATAGAATGTCAACATTATCGTTCGATGAATCTTCAAGATTTATTACTGAATCAATTATTACAAAGATGATAAGTATGTTGGATGAAAAAAATATATTAGTACAAACTTTCAGAACTGTAAGAGATAGATACAAAGAAACAAACATTCCAAGTATAAGACTTCGACTTTTAGGCCGAAGAAATAATGATTCTAATCAGTATGATTTACCAACTACGAATGACATTGGTGGATTAATAGTTGGCGATATTGGAGAGTATGAAAAAGGAAAAGACATAATCGTTGAAACAAAATCAAACGATTGACAAAGAATTACAAAATTACACCCTTCATATATGGCGTTGCAATATCCATTATTGTTTCCTTACGGCGAAGATGGATATCGACCCGATCTAAAGTTATTTACTAACCATTTAGATACACAACCTTTACATAAAAGAATTCCAATGAGAGCTTTATACTGTTACCAACTACAACAACGGTCTAACTTAAAGACTACTCTATTAAGAAGTGGTAGATTGTTACAACTATTGTTACAACAATATTTAGTTGATGCATATGCTTCCGTTGAAGAAGATTGATTAGAATTTGTTCGAAAAAATCAACAGACATTAAGATCAGAAATCTATCAAGGTATTCAAGATGCTATTAATAGAGGAGATACCGATGCAAATAAAATAGGAAAAAAAGTTATACTCCCATCAAGTCACACAGGAAGTCCGAGATATATGATACAAAATTATCAAGATGCGATGGATATTTGTAGAGAATATGGAAATCCTAATTTATTTATAACATTTACATGTAACCCAAAATGGCCTGAAATTAAAAGAGCATTATCTTTAATTCCTGGTCAGAAATCAGAAGATAGACCTGATATAATAACAAGAGTATTTAAAATGAAATTAGAACAAATACTTAGAACTATAAAAGCGGGGGCTATATTTGGACAAGTGGTTGCTGATTTAAATGTAGTTGAATTTAAAAAAAGAGGATTACCACATTGTCATTTCTTATTTTGGTTACATCCCGACGAAAAAATACACGATCCATCACAAATAGATAAATTTATATCTGCGGAGATACCAAATCCTAATATTGATTTGTTAGGATATAATGTAGTTACTGAATTTATGATACATGGTCCATGTGGTCTCGCCAAAACAAATGCTCCATGTATGAAAAACTCGATGTGCTCTAAAAGATTTCCAAAACAAATAAGAAATGAAACAACAATTGATGAAAATGGAATTATTAATTATAAACGTAGAAGTTCTAATATTTATTTAGAAAAAGAAAATATAAAATTGGATAATAGATATGTTGTGCCTTTTAATAGAGAATTGTGTCTAAAATTTAATGCTCATATAAATACTGAAGTGTGCTCTCAATCGATGCTTATAAAACACTTATTCAAATATTTAACTAAAGGACCAGACCGTATCAGAGCAATTCTTGAAAATAATATATGCTCAGAAAATATGCTAGAAACAAAAACACCAGAAGTGGATGAAATAAAAAATTATATAAACTGTCGTTACATCACACCCTATGAAGCTGTATGTAGGTTATATGAATTTTTTATACATCATAGAAGACCATCTATCCAACGATTATCAATACACTTACCACATACACAAAATATTACTTATCGTTCAAACCAACATCTTGAAAATATTTTAATTCAACCAGGAATTCAGAAAACAAACTTTAACAGAATGGATTGACGGTAAATAAATCAAGTGAGGAAGCTAGAGCTCTTACATATATACAATTTCCAAAGAAATTTGTTTGGAACAATAAAGATAAAATTTGGACTCCAAGACATTCTGGCTATACGATTGGACGAACTTATTTTGTCCATCCAAATTCAGGAGAGTTGTATTATTTAAGATTATTACTGAATCATATAAAAGGAGCTACTAGCTTCAAATCCTTACAAATAGTTAATGACATCAAATATCCAACCTTTCAAGCAACATGTAATGCCATGGGATTACTAGGTGATAATAAAGAATGGAATGATTCAATTTTGTAAACTGCATTTATCTCAACATCAACACAACTAAGACAATTATTTGTTTTAATTCTTTTATTTTGTAATGTAAATGATCCAATAAAATTATTTGACAAACACTGGAAACTCATGACAGAAGATATTGTATATAAAATTCGTAAAGTATTCAACAGTAATTCTTTTCAAATACATGAACATGAATTACATGATTATGTATTATATGAATTAGAAAAGATATTAAATATGAATTCATCATCTTTGAAAAATTACAACTTACCCTTACCACGAGAATCACTACTCGATGATTTAAATAATAAACTTTTAAGAGACGAATTAAATTACGATGTTAATCAATTAAAAGAAGAAAATCTTAAATTAGTTTCTCATTTAACTGAAGAACAAAAAAATATATACAATAAAATCCTAAATTCAGTTAAAAATAAAGATCATAAATTATATTTTATTTCCGGACATGGAGGAACAGGAAAAACATATTTATGGAATACTATAATTAGTAAAATAAGATCGAACAATGACATCGTTTTAGCCGTTGCATCATCTGGTATAGCATCTTTATTATAACCAAAGGGAAGAACTGCACATTCAAGATTTAGAATACCATTATTAGTAGATAAATTTTCGACATGTCATATAAAAAAACAAACACAATTAGCAAAATTAATTGAAAAAACGCCCCTTATATTATGGGATGAAGCACCAATGAATAACAAATATTGTTTTGAAGCTTTAGATAAATCATTACAAGATATGAAAAATAACTTTGGCATACCATTTGGAGGAATGACTATGGTACTAGGTGGCGACTTTCGTCAAATCTTACCAATTATAACATCGGGATCTAAAGAACATATAATTGATGCAACATTTACCAATTCTTACATATGGCCACATTTTGACATCTTAACCTTGACGAAAAATATGCGACTCATGAGACATAATATATCACCAATAGAAAAAGAAAAAATCACATAATTTCTACATGGATTTCAAGCATTGGTGACGGTACTATAGAAGGAATCAAAGATTTGGATAATGAAGATGCTACATGGAATAAGATACCCCAAATTTATTTATTAGATTAAGATTCAAATCCAATTGACAAAATTTTCAAATCAGTATATATTGATTTTTTTAGCCATTTTAAAGATGTTGAATATTTAAAGAATCGAACAATTGTCGCCCCTAAAAATAAAACAGTCGATGCAATAAATAAATACATTTTATCGTTGGTACCCGGTGATTTAAAAACGTATTACAGTTGTGATTCTATTTTACCCTCATATGGAAATATTGAAGAGCTAAATCTTTTATATCCAGAAGACTTTTTAAACACATTAAATTTCAATGGACTACCACCACATGAATTAAATCTAAAAATAGGCACACCTATTATGTTATTACGAAATTTAAATCAATCTTTAGGGCTATGTAATGGAACTAGACTATTAATAACACAATTAACAAACTGAATAATTGAAGGTCGAATTATTAATTCAGATAATACTAATGAAATAGTATATATTCCTCGGATAGAAATGACTGTACATGAATCACGATGGCCTTTTATTTTAAAAAGAAGACAGTTCCCTGTAAAAATTTCATACGCTATGACAATAAATAAAAGTCAAGGACAATCTCTTGAAAAAATTGGATTGTATATAGAAAATGAAATATTTACTCATGGACAATTATATGTAGTTTTATCAAGAGTCAAGTCGCCAAATGGGTTATTTATATTAATCCATAAATCCATGGACAAATATCCAAATCATATAAAAAATATTGTTTGCAAAGAGATCGTACAAAGCGTTATATAAAAACCAATACTCCGTATTGATTAATTATCACATGTATTATATAATATACTCTTTTTTGGTAATAACATATAATGCCAGTGTGAATCAAATCAATAAGACCGAACCAACGACACAATACAATTGTTGCTAGGCTTTGTAGAAGCTGGGTAAACAAGAATTTTACTACATGACCCGTTATAAGTACCGACAATATTCTGGTGGAGGAAAAGGTAAGAACATATTTGTATTTACATGTTCTAAAATATTATGCTTAATAACATACTTTGCTATCTTTCTTTTGATTCATTAATAATAGCATGACAACATACAAGCAACTGTTGGAGCTCGGGATATAAACATTGTTGTACGAAAATTACAAACATCCAATGTCTACGAGATAAAATATTCCATGTTTTGAAAGGTATGCTTTAACTTTTTCAAGTATATTTATTTGTTGATCCTCATAATTCTAGACATTAAATTTACACATACTTTTATTTTGTCCTCATAATTCTAGACATTAAAATGTACATATACGCTTATAAAAATTTTCTACTAATTATCTGAATTTTATTTTGCAGTTGTTACTATGTCTAACTCTTCTTACTGGAATAATATACATGTGTATGTATGAATCTATACATATATATGTGTGTGTATATATATATATATATATATATATATATATATATATATATAAAACATGTGTATGAGAAATATTTATTTTTGTACAAAGCTTTTTATCGAATGTAAATAATGTATTTCTTCAAGAAGCGATACTTCTATTACGTAGATGGCTCTTTTTGTCCAATTACATATAGATATCATGTAATTAATCCTAAAAAGATTGATTAACAAAAAAAATAACTTATAAACTAAAAAAAAAAAAAACTATCAACTTTCTCTTATACTAAGCAAAAAAAAAATTATTAACCCACAGCAACGCGCGGGTTATATATCTCGTATACATACTATAGTCTACGCAACACTATTAAACAGAGATAAAATATTAAAAAGCATAAACATAATTCGATAATGGTTTTGGTTAAAAGAGTACTATTAAAGATTTTTTTTTTAAATTGTGCCGTGGGGTAGATCTAACGAATCGATTTTCTAACTTGGTTTTCAAGTGCATAAAAAATAAAACCTCATAGCTTTTAGGGTGTAGCCCGTGCATATCTTCACTCTTCCTATCTCCTAACGACGTAGATCAAGGTCCAGTTTGGCATTGCCGTGCTATTTTCAGAATTGTTTTTAAAATTTACTGTCAGAAAAAGTGTTATCAGAGAAAGTAATGCACTGTTTGGTCAATGAAAACAAAAAACATTCGGTTTTTTAAAAAGTTCATGTTTAGTGTTTAATAACCACTTTTACTTAATTAGCTTTTGAATGTCAAAAAATACTAAAGTAGACATAAATAATATTAGTTAAATCTCAATTTTAATATAAAAAGTTAAAAAATAATCTAAATAAAATAATTACTCAATAAATAAAATAAAAAACATTTCTTAGTTTGCTATGCCTTCTGTGCTTTTAATTGACAATAATTATTGTAGAGGGCGATTTTCACCACTCTTTTCCAGTTACAAAGACAATCACCAAATAACAAATAAACAACAATAAATGATGAATATCTCTGTTTTATTATATTTTCCGAAAATGAGCTCGGTTTTCTTCCGTTGAATAGCTGGACAGATGAAGGATCATGAACATCAACTTTCTCTATTTCCTTAGCCTTTTCTATTACAAGACTTCTTTATCTCTTTCCGGGCCTTTTTTTTTTTCTCTTTTTCCGAACCCTTACAAATGAGGCTTATCTTGCCTTTTATAGAATTTACAATGCATTTTCCTCGCATCCTTCCTGCCTTTTTCTTTTTAATCATTCAGGGTGTGTTTGTTTACATTAAGATTAAGATGTCTGAATCTGAATGCACATCTGAATATTAAGATGTTACATCTGAATCTGAATGACTCAAAATTAAGTCCGTTTGTTTTTTAAGATCTGAATGCAGATCTGAATGCATATTTATTTAATAATTATATTTTAATTTATCAAATAAAAGTTATTTAATAATTATTTATTTTATTTATTTTAATAAATTCATAAATATATATTCTTGAAATTAAAAACTTCCAAAATATGATATTATACATGTATTAACTAGTTAATATATTTTGATAACTTTTAATTATATATTTTTTAATAACTTTTATATTTAATATATCTTTTAAAAGCGTCAAAACTATTATTTTCCTCTAATAATTTAATTTATATGAACGAAATCTTTGGTATTTTTTTATTAGTCCATCTGAGAATTAAGAAAAAAAAAGCTATAATTTTTGAATTTTTAAATAATAGAGACAAAAATAAAATTTAGGATACGTCATATAAATTTTAATTTTTTTTAAATTTTAATTTTATTTAAAAATTAATTCGTATAATTTATTTTATGAATTGTTTAATTAATGAATTTTTTATTTTTATTAATAAATTCGTAATAATATTTATAAAAAAAACGTCGAAACTATATCTTCCCACCTATCATTGGATTCGTCTCCTCGCAAGCTTCCCAATGGTATACGATTTGGATTTTTCCGATACTCGGATAAAAAGTTATGGAGTTTTGAAATTTTGAAGAGGAGAGAGAAAAATATACTTGGATAGAGAAAGTGAGGATGATTATGAACTTGGAGTGCAAAATTTTAACTCTTAATGAGTCAGACTTGAGTTCACATCTTACCGAATAAGTGGTTATTCAGATGTATTAAGATCTTTAAGATGAAAAAAACAAATGCACTTAATGACTGTACATCTTAACCATTAAGATTAATATGTCTATTAAGTGCAAACAAACTCACCCTGACTCTCTGGCATGATTTGAGGGCAGCATGGTAAATCCTTGCTTTATGTCACTTCCGAGCAGGCTGCCGTTATGTGTAGGTGCGCCTCATTAAATGCGCATCTCGTCGGCCGTCATTCGGCTCTGCAGGCCTCGTCGCTGATGTTCTCATCGAGTGAGTATGTCGGCTTCATTAAATGCACGTCTCGTCAAGGTCATTTGACCCTGCACAATCATCATGACGAAATTCCTCGTCGGGTGTGATGGGACGCTTCGTCGCAACTTGCTCTCGCGTGGCCGCGTGTCCTTGTGGATGAACCTCCTCGGTGGTATTCTTCCTCGGGGATGATCCTCCTCGGGGATAATCCCCCTCGGGTGACGAACTTCCTCGCCTCCTCTCATGTCGTTTATGGACCAAACGATACGAGTTGTGTTGAGGATGGATTTGATTAAATCCAACCTTAACAGTTAGTCCCCCATTTTATCAAGTGTATACACTTGGTAAAATAAAGTATAACTATTTCGGAGATCGGCCCCAGCCGGCACTAGTTGGTTCCCGGTCGGCGATTGCTTCTTCGGCTCCTCGCGTGGTTATATTGCTAAGCCGCTTCCTTTCCTCGCCGAGCCTTCTTTACTTCCCTTCTTCTTGCGAGCCGGGTCCCTCGTTCGTGAGGGCTACCGTGACCTAAACGTCGTTGGTATCTTTGTCGAAAACCCTCCCCACTTACCTAAATTTTGCCAAAAATACCGAAATATACACCTCGGAGGCAAAAGGTGTAAACGTAAACATGCACTTTGTAAATATAAAAACATAACTTTCCCGACGAGACTCCTAGCGATGAAGATTTCTCAACGACGCTGAACGAGGAGTTTTCGCGAAGGTCCTTGTTAACGATCGAGGAAGCCCAACGCTTTTGCTTCTCCGGCCGTTGCTTGGTCCTGGGCCCCACCTCGGTTTGCTTTCTCAAAACTTGTCAGCCTCGAATCTCTCGCACGTCCCTTCAGCATTGCATGCCCACCTCCTTTCGCATTCGAGTATTTGTAGGGATTTATAACGGGCCCTTGATACGAGCCGTTGATGAGTTAGCAAGCTTTGAATTTGGGCCGTTAGATCAAGACGCGCCTATCTATGCTTCTCCTCTTTCTATAAATTCGAAGTTCATACCCACTTTTCCAAACATTTTTCGTATTTTCAAGAATTCTCTCAAAGCTTCTTTTCCGTTGCTACCCTTATTCCCTCATCTCGAAGCTTCTTCTCTCTTCTCCCTCAGACGCCTCAATGGCTCCTTCCCGCTCCGGCCCGGTCTTTAAGACCTAAAGCCCCCCTTCTGTCATGACGGAAGAGGGTTTGAAGTTTATCGTCGACAACTATTCTGACTCAGAGCTCTGTTTTGCACGTCTCCCTCACGAGGGTGAATTCACCGACGAGCCTCAGAGCGACTTCGTCTGCGTATACGAGTCGTTCTTCCGCATCGTTGGTCTCCGCTTCCCGATGCCGCTCCTAGTCGTGGCGTTTCTCTACGCCTTTGGGGTTCCGATCGCTCAGGTGAGCCCCAACACCCTTCGCCTTCTCCTCTACACACTCGCCGTTGCATGCGAGCAGAAAGTGGAGCTTACGCTCGAGGACTTAATGCCCCTCTTCAAGGTCTCCCGTAATCCGAAGAATCTGGGTCGCTTTGCCATCTCTCATCGCGTCCGGCCGCTCATTCTTCTGAACACGCCGTCGAACGAGTCTGGTTGGGAGAATAAGTATTTCTTCGTCCGCGTGGACAACTCCAACTTCGGTCCCCACCATGCTTTCCTACCGAGAGATTTGGTGCTCGAGGGAGTGGACCTCCCTCGATTTAAGCCCGAGGAGAATGAAGAGGCCGAGGCGCGGTTCAAAGACATCCACGCCGCTCTCCTTGCTAACCCCAGGCGCGATTGGGGTAAGGACTTCGGGAATTTGCGGCTCGAAAAATCTGGGGTCTATCAGCTGGCCCGAATCCACGAGGCGCCCCCAGATACTCTCCTCCCGGAAGGTTTTCTTCGCGCTCCTGCTCCGGAGGGATCTCTCGTGGAGCGGAAGAAAACCGCTTCGAGGCCGAAGAAGAAAAACGAGGATAAAGTCGTTGCCGCTAGGGTCAACGCTCCTGTCGATCGGGATCAGGAGGCGCATAGACCGTCGAGGTCTCGGGCAGGATCCGACGCCCCTCGCTACATAGGGCTCACCCCCCGAAAGGGCGGCTTCTCGAGTAAACGCCCCGTCGAGGATACTTGCGACGAGCGGCGAACAAGAACGAGGACGGAGTCCGTTGCCCGCTCCTCGCCAGATGCTTCCCGTTCCTCGAGGAGATCTCCTCGAGAAGAACGCTCTTCGGGCAAGCGCCCCGCCGAGGAGGTGTGTGATGCTCCCTCCGCGAAGAAAGCGAAGGTTCCCGACCCGACCCCCGAGCTCGAAGCTGCTGGTCCGTCTCGAGGAACAGCGGAGGGAGCTCCGGGCACCGCGCCCGTCGAGGGCACAGTGGGGAGGACGGGACTGGCGGCGGACGGGCGTGCGCGCCCCACCGTGAAACCGCGGGAGAGACTGGAGTTTAATGACATCGAGCGTCTGGTCGTCGCGCCTAATGCTCCTCCTCCGCCCCCCTTGGGGGCTGAAAATTCCATTCCTCCTTCCGCTCCGGGGGTCGCGACCCGGTCCTCGCCGTCACAGCCTCGGGAAATCCCCGACGAAGCGACGCGGAACTTGGTCGCGGCTTCTATGCCTCCGACTCAAACTTTGGTCAAAGAGACCCATGCTTCGGATAAGGGAGATACGGGGCCTGTTGGCGAGGAGGACGCCTCAGAACAGATCCTCTTCGGGCCCGAGGAGGAGCAGTCCGGGGTGCACCCCGAGGTGAACCTCCCTGGCCCGAAGCTTCTTCCTGACGCACCTGGCGTCGAGGCCCTCGAGGGCTCAATGGTCCGGCCTTCTCCCGATTTTACCGGCGTCTCCGACTCGCAGGTACCTCCTATCATTCCTTCTAGCGCGTCGCCTATATCCACAGATGACTCGGTGCAGCCTTCTGCGCCATCCCTTGACCCCGAGGGGGACCCCGAGGAGGCACCTACCGGGTCGCCAAGGGCCCAAGCCAGCTTCCCAGCCTTGCCGCCTCCGGGAGCACTTCCCGAGGCCGAAGCCTCTCACGGGCTCGTCGATCCTTCCAGCGATTCCGTGGGGAGCCTAGAACTTGTTGACCGCGTTGCCCGGGGGGTAGCCTTGTTGACTGATGTGATTACCTCCGTGCGGCTATCCGCCACTAGGGCCGAGAGAGAGAGCAGTGAGTTGTCGGCAGAGCTCACGTTAGTCCAGGGACGGTTTGAGGCTTCCACCCGCGACGGGCAGAAGTCCCAGGAGCAGGCTGAGAAGCTTTCCTCGGAGCTCGACAAAGCCACGTCTGCTTTGAAGTTGGAAATTTCGTTGCGCCGGGCCGCTGAGGCTGGGCTCAACGAAGTCAAGTCCGCCTTGGAGTCGGAAAGCTCGTTACGTCAGGCCTTAGAGGGTGAGCTCAACGAGGCCAAGTCCGCCTTGGAGTCGGAAGTCTCGCTGCGCCGGGCCGCTGAGGCCGAATTCGTGGAATAGCGAAATTCTTGCGCTGTTAAGGAGGCGGGCCTCTCCGATAAGCTCCGGCTTCAGGCTGAGTGCCTCGTTCAAATTGGCGAAGCCGTCGGCGTCTCGCCCGAACAGGGAGACCAGCTGGCGTCTCGAGTCGACGCCGTGCTGAGGAAGTTCGCCGAGGACTTAGAGGCCGCGCGAGCCGAGGCAGTTGAGAAACGTCACGGTCTAGAGCGCTTGTTCGAGGAGGCCCAAGCCAAGCTGGAGCGCCTCTCGGCGAAGTATGATTTTCTCGATGAATCAATCAACGCCCACCGTTTGGCTGCCGCGTACCACGCCAACATTGTCTTGGTCGAGTCAATCCCCCTGGTGGCAAAAGCTGAGGGCCTCGATACCCGCTTGCCCTCATGGCGCAAAAGCCGCGATAAGCACCGGGCCGTGGTAGAAGAGTTGGACAAGAAATCCGCCCGGAACCCTGATTCTCCACCGCTCTCCCCCTGCAAGCCGGCAGCCTCGGACTGCCGGAGACTTGTAAGCCTTGCCTCGGAGGGGGCCGTCCTTGGATCCGGCTCGAGCACCGAGACCCCGGCACTCCCAGAGCCCACGATATAGGACGTTTTCTTGGAGCTTCCCTTTCAATTTCCCTCTCTTTTATTGTAAATTCCGCATTCTGTGGCTCTTTCTGTAATCCAAGGATTTAAGCGAATTATCATATGAAATAAAGAAATCTTTCTCAGGTTACCTTTTCCTTTCGTCATCAAGCTTTTTCCTACTATCGCCCTCGTATACTTGTCTTTCCCTTGTCTCTTTTCTTGTCGGGCTTCTTTATTGTTTCTTCCGTATCTCCACTCTCTTTTTCCCTTCGCAGGCCGGAGGTAGTGCCGTTGCTCTTTGCCCCGACGCTTCTTCTCTCGGCGATGAAGGAGGTGACGAGGGGGCCGGGGAGTCTGAGCTTGCTCTTGCTCCGGCGAGGACTATATCGGGAAGCGACGATATTCTCCCCAAGACCACAGGGGCTAAGCTCGCCGAGTGTAGGGCGGAGCGTGATGAATATAGACGTCTCCTTGCTATTGCCAAAGAGTCCCTCCTTGAGGAGCGACAGCGTTATCAGCGGTGCGAGGACACTCTCTCGGCGCAGCTCCGGCAAAAGAATGAGTATTTCAATCGAATCGCCGATGCCATTAACCTGTCGCCCGGTCGGGATGAGAAAATCTCCTTCCATGTCAAGGCTGTGCTGAGGAAGCTTGTCAAGGACCGCGACGCAGCCAGGAGCTGGGCGGTAGAGGAAGAATTTTCTCGTTTACGCCTCTATCACCAAGCGGTCGACAAGCTGAAGCGCGCCTCCGAGAGATTCGGTGCACTCGATGGGATTGCCAGTGTTCAGCGCCTGCTGGGCGGTGTGCTCTCGAATATCAAGCTCGTCGAGGGATTACCTTCCCGCTCGACCGTTGGTGAGCTTCGAGCAAAACTGCTAAGGTGGCGCAAGTTGGAGCAAGGATACTTGGACGATTTGGCCAAGCTGGAGAGAAAAATCTCCGGTGCTCCAAACTCTCCCCCGTTTTCCCCTTGTCTCCCTCCGGGTGTTGCTAGGGCGCGCTCGCCGGGTTTTGATGTTCTTCCCTCCTCGTCGAGTACGGTATGAGGTAGCTTAGTATAAATAATTTATAGTTTTACCTCTTTCCTCTGGAGTTGATCCCTTACTTTTGGTTCCTCTTTTGCAAGCTGATAGTAGGGCCAATGCGAACATTGCAGGAACCTCTTCGAGTAAGCTCCCGGGACTTCCTGCTGACGATCCTGCTTGCTCATTTGTGGAAGGCATTATTCGCCAATGCTGCGACGCCATTATTGAGGAATGTGCCGATGCAGTCTTGGGTCAAGATCCCCTTGATGATGTCGCTAGGCGGGAGGATCGGTCCCTGCGAGAGTTATAATGGGTGTATGCACCTGGGGCGTGGACGATGAGTTAAATAATGATACTTTGTGTTTCGTACTTTTGAATCCAATGAGCATATGATGATGAATTTTTTTTATGAGCTTGCTCGCGATCGTCGAATTTTGTACGGGCTTGCTCGGCGTCCTTAGTCGTAAATATGATTTTTCTTTGCTCGGCACTCTCACCGGCTCGGGCTTGCTCGGTGCCCTTAGCCGTGAATATTGTATATATATTTTTTTTTGCTCGGCATTTTCGCCGTACCTCTTTTCCTTGGCATTCTCGCCGCAATTGTCTCTTGCGGGTATCGCTAAGTTTCATCGGGTACGAGCCGACTAATTCCCAGGATCCCATAGGCACTCTCGCCTTAAGTGTCTCTTGCGGGTATCGCTAGGTTTCGTCGGGTACGAGCCGACTAGTTCCCAGGACCCCATAGGCACTCTCGCCTTGTATGTTTCTTCGGCACTCTCGCCAGCCCGGGCTTGCTCGGCGCCCTTAGCCGTATATATGGATCTCGACATTTTTGCCACGTGTACAACCACCGCATCAGCAACATTAATGACAAACAATATAATTAAACCCTTAATTAATTATATTTACTACAGATTAAATATACTACTTAACACACTTAATAAAAAAAATTAAATAAAAAACAAATAACACCCTCTCCTCTTCTCTCTCTCTCACCTCTTGAGAGAGAGAGGAGTGAGAGAAATGGAGATGTCGAGAGGTGAGAGAGAGAAGAAGAGAGGGTGTTATTTGTTTTTTATTTAATTTTTAATTAAGTGTATTAAGTAGTATATTTAATCTGTAGTGAATACAATTAATTAAGGGTTTAATTATATGTTTTGTCATTAACATTGCTGATGTGGTGGTTGTACACTTGGCAAAAACGTCTTCGTCAGTAGCCCAAACGCACCCACGTGGCAACAGTTAACAGGAAAGTTAACTCTGTTTAAGGGATTGGACTGGTCAACGCCCCAAAATCGATTTTGGGTACTTTAATCGCCACTTTTTCGACTTTGGATACACGAGGAGTTCTTTGACCAAACTTTGGATATTTTCGCCGTCATTAACCCTATTATACACGTGTGTCTATCATCATCATACATAGGGACGGACCCAGGATTACATGTCGGGGGTGGCGAACTCTAAACTGAATGAACTATTCTTAATAAAAAAATTTAGTCCGAAAAAAACATTGTTTAAACTCTTTAATAAAATATTAATTTTTTAACAAATAAATATAACTTTTAATAATTATTTTTATAAGTATTTATCAAATAAGGTCAAGTCAACTTAAAAATTATGAATAATTTTTTTTTTTTGACAATAAATACATTTTATTTTTAGTTATACATATACCTCGATAGTTACATGAAGAATATTTTGACTTTACAAGTATAACTGTAATATTATTACGGGGTGTATAAAATATTGATAAAAAATTAAAATTCCATTTATTTTCATTAGATAAAATCTGTGAAAATATTAATAAAAACCATCGACATATATGAGAAAAATGAAGGTAAACAAGTAGATAAAATGAATAGAAATAAAAAAGCTAAATTGGAGTAAAAGGTAAGTAGGTAATAGGTTCTGACGCTAATCATGTTGCCAATGTTATTGACTTTGCTCTTTGAGGGAGAAGGGGAGTAATAAGGTTTTATTTATTTATTTATTTAAAAAATTAATATAATACTCTCATTGAAAAGTGAGAAAGCGAATGACAGTGGGTAGTGAGGGTGGTGACAATACTTTTGTAAACTAGGGGTGACAAGAGTACAATACTAAGGAGGAGAGGGATAAAGATTTAGGGTATTTTTTTCTTTTTATATCTAAAATATCAATATATATATAAAATTTTCAGAATTGTGGGGGTGACATCAGCCACCCCCAATTGCATGTGGGTCCGCCCCTGATCATACATATGTACTGGTCTTACGTTAGATAAGCTAGTATAGGCTTACCTTTCTCTTCCTTCTTGCGGCCATTTGCTAATATCGTACATTGCATGTCACGGTTATATCCATCGTCACTCTCTTTTCAATGCCATTCGTACCAACACTTTTTTATTTTATGATGTTCATCGGCAACAAGTTTATGGTGAAAATCCCTAGCTATACATTGCATTTGCGCTTGGCAATTATTTATATTATACAGGTTACTATCACGCAATAAATATACGTACATATATATAATATATGCATACTGTCTAGTTAGTACTGCACAAACAAGACATATTACCACAATAACACGCAAGAATCATTTTATACCCATATATTCTTCAGAGATCTATTCACAGAACGATCATTCGTGGACTTATCAGATACATTTTTGTCCGCGCAGTTACTAAATTATGAACCTTTTTTTTAGTTTATAATGTTAAAAGTTGAAACGACAAGATAACATTAACATGCATGGTGTTATGCGTATTTTTCGGAGCCTAGAAAAATTAAAGCCCAAGACATATAAGGCCCACTAAATCGACTTTGACCCGCTCAGGAAAAGTCAAAACCAAACCGGCCTAAAAAAGTCAACAAAAAGTCAACAAAAAGTCAACGGGACCGACCCGGAAAGTCAACCCAAAAAGTCAACGGCCCGACCCGGATGGTCAACCAAAAAAGTCAACGGGCCCGATCCTAGAGGTCAACCAAAGAGTCAACAAAAAGTCAACCCGAACTCACTCGGGAAATGTCGACTCGGCCCGGCCTAAAAACATGTCTTCGGGGCGCGCCGCGCGCCCCGAAGCCTAAATCATGCCTTCGCGCGCCCCGAAGGCAAAAACATGCCTTCGGGGCGCGCCACGAGCTCGCCATCGCCATCGCCCTCTTCGCCGGCAAAGCTCGAAGTCCGTGGGTCTCCATCGAGCCCTAAACTTTGCCGGAGAAAGAAAAGGTTCGCCGGAGTGGGAGACGCACAGATCTGAGATTAGCTCGCTTGGAGGAGGTTGACGCCGGATGGAGCATCGCTGGAGAAGAGCGAGGTCTGAGAGGAGACTCGCATGAATCTGATTTTGCAGGTCTGGAGAGAGAAGTGTGGGAGGAACTCGTCGCCGGAGCTTGGAAGAGCGACTGAGGAGATACGTTTAGAAGG
The DNA here is from genome assembly GCA_954871525.1 of Parietaria judaica. Classification (NCBI taxonomy): domain Eukaryota; kingdom Viridiplantae; phylum Streptophyta; class Magnoliopsida; order Rosales; family Urticaceae; genus Parietaria; species Parietaria judaica. The sequence goes on from OX940861.1 coordinate 3,416,978, forward strand.
TCCGCGACAGAGATTTGCGTGGATCCGAGTTTCCGCGAGAGGAGGAGCTTGGCGGAAGCTAGCTGGAGGCGGGATGCGCGAGAAGCTGAGATTCGCGCTTGAGAATCGCCTGAGAGACGCACGGAGATCAGTGGCGAAAGGTGCGAGCGGAGGAGCACCGGTCGCCGGAGAAGCTGAAAGACGCCTGAAAATCGCACTGAACGGAAGCGTCGCTGGAGTCGCCTGAGCTTCGCGTGAGAGGCTCCTGGGCATCGCCGGAAGGTCGCCTGAGATGCGAATGCGCCCCGAACTGGAACTTCGCAGAGGTCGGAGGTCTCTTGGAGGGCTGGTTTTTCAGATTTGAGAGGGATGCGAGATTCGCCGGAGAAAGATCGCAACAGAGTGAGATGCACGTACACCTGAAGGGATGGTCGGAGAAGAACGTCCGACAGAGAAACAGTGACGGCGGATTCCGGCGAGCTGAGATAGGGCTATCCCGAGAGAAAGATCTGAATTTCAGATCTGAGATCGATCTTCGTCAAAGATCGAGATGCAGTGGAGAGAAGATTTCTCGAGGGTCGCACACACACCCGAAGAGATCGCCGGAGATGGACCTCCGACGGGAGGTGCGGAGGCGGTGGAAGATTGAGAAGTTAGGGTTTTCTTTAGACTCTTCCTTAACCTAGCTCTGATTAAACTTGTGCAGACGGGGGCTGGCCCAAGGGCAGCCTGCCACCCGTCGCCAGTCGTCTGGGCCCGCGGGCACTGAAGCCCGAAGTGAAACGAGCTGACCCGCCCGCAGCCCGAGGTGCTTGCGGGCCTGCGGGCTGTATTTTTTTTTTAAGTGAACCGTTGGATCAAACGATCCAACGGCTTAGCGTGTTTTAGTTATATTCGTTGGAAAAGTACCAAATGAAGTGGAGGGCTGACACAAATTAAGTAAAATAGGTGGGTATAAGTACTAGATTGAAAGTAATAACGTCTTTTTTGCCATTTTAACGTAAAAAACGGCTATTTTAACACCAAAAAAATTAATAATTTCATAATGTAATTAATTATTTTAAACGGCTAGATTCATAAAAATAAAAAAAAAAAATTAATTAATTTACTCATCTTAATCTATAAATACTACACAATTCAAAAAATTCAAACACACCAATTTCTTCTACTCTCTAATTTTCTCAAATTTGCGAGCTCAAACTCTCTCCCTCCATCAAGCTCTCAATTTCTCCACTAAACTTCTTCATTCATCCTACTATTTTATTAGTTATTGTTATTAGTATACATTATTTAGTCACACATATTTAGTCACAGTATTACTTTTAGGGGTTAGTTTATTTAATTAGCCATTAGCACTTACAATTTATTTAGCCATTAGCATTTAGCATTAGTTTATTTATAATACAGTTTCATTAGTTTATTTTATCCGTAGCCTTATTTACTATAGTATAGAATTAGTTAGTTTATTTATATACATTAGCATATATACAGTTTAGTTAGTATTTATCCGTAGCCTTATTTGATTGGTTAGTTTCATTTTATTAGCATATATTAGTCATTAAATTAGTCACAATTTTCATATTAAATTATCATGGCTAGTCAAAACGAAGGAAGTAGTCTATCGGGTCGTAGATTACCTAGAACCGAGCAAAACAATTATATTCCACAAATTATTGATCATGCTTCTATTTTTGAAACTCCTAGGGATACCGAGGGGAATACGGAGATGACCCCGAGCCAAGGCGCCGATTCCATGTACAACGTTTAAGTCAATCATGCCCAAAACCAAGAAGAGCCGGAATTGGATTTAAATTTCAACTACCACTTATTCCAACACGACGAGTCACAACCGGAATCGTCGATGTGACAACGTAGCGAATCAGTGACCGCACGTTCTCCCGCGCCTCCTCAATTCTTTTTAGCTCCGGGGAAGGTCAAATCCGAAGTATGGAATTTTTTCCACCAAGGTGATCTTTATGCGAATGGAAAGCATGATGTTAGAGCCTTGTGCAAAGCGTGCAACCGTTCTTTTGGCGAAAAAGGATCCGACGGAACGAGCCACCTTAAACGTCACCTCGATGTATGCAATCCGGCCCGGGACCCCACCGCCACGGGTCCCGCCAAGGTAAGTCCTTTGACTCCACGACAAGCTAGGGCGTGGGTTGCGGAATGGGTTATTATGACAGGTCAACCATTAAGCATTGTCGAAAATGAGGATCAAACACTTCTTCTTAAACGATTTAATCCGTCGTATGAACCCGTTTCGCGTTCCACGCTAACTAGAGATATAGAGAGGGAATTTGTTAGAAGGAAAAGTGAATTAATTGATAGTCTTAGTTCGTTTTCAAATAGTATCGCTTTGACTTCCGACGTTTGGACCGGTCCGGCGTCGGAAGATTATTCTAGTGTTACATTGATAAAGATTGGAGTGTTCAAAAACGTATTATTGGTTTTCCGTCTTTGAATGTTAGGCACACGGGGGAGAATATAGCGAATTCAATATTACGTGTTATAAATGAATGGGGATTAAGTGGTAGAATAGTTTCAATCACATTAGATAATGCATCGTCTAATAATGTCGCAATTCAAGCAATCGGTGATCGTATACCCGTACAAAATCAAAAATTATTTCATCAATGATGTGCTTGTCATATTATTAATCTTATTGTTAGATCCGGTGAAACATTTATTAGCAAGCATATTGAAAGGATCCGGGACAACATCAAGTTTATGCGAGCTAGTAATCACCGAGTCCAAGAATGGAAGGAGTTTTGCAAAGAGAACAAGGTTCTTCCTAGGAAATTCAAGACGGATTGCCTAACGCGGTGGAATTCGACGTACGAAATGTTGCACCGAGTTCTCGACTACCGATACTTGTTCCACACTTGGATCCAAGGAACCCGGGGGCAAGAGTACATCAACGACGACGATTGGATCATGGCTAAGACATTTTATGATTTTCTTAAATGCTTTTATACTAATACCGTTTTGCTATCTAACGTAAATAGTACTACTTTATATTTATGCATTCCTACATTGTATGAAATAATATCCACAATTACTAGGTCTAGTTATGTTGGTAATCCATTGCTTATTCCTATCGTTAGTAACATGATGGAAAATATCGGTCGTATTGGGATCCGGTTCCGTTTTCTTACGCTATAGCATTAATCTTAGATCCAAGGGCTAGATTTATCGGTTTAGATTATCTTTTACGTGGAATCGGAGATAAAATATCGGGTGATGATGATGGATTGTACTATGCTTCTTATTTTGAGGACATTAAGATTGCTTTTGATAATATGTATAGGGAATACGAAGAACGATGGAGACCACAAGCACCAAGCACGGCGGTAGCGGCTCAACCGACGCAAACTCCAATTTCAACGGACCCGTCACCCTTTGCGTTTATCAACGAAATGACGAGAAGATACGATGATGTGGCGGATGGAAATTAACCAAGCACAAGCGTCATGGGGCCACCGAGGCATTCCTTCGTACGCCGAGAAGAGCCAAGACGGGTCATCGATGAAGTGACCAAGTACAAAAATATGCCACCACTCATGTTCTCAACGGAAGAGCGCACTTTCCCGGTCATCAAGTGGTGGGAAGACAACAAGACGGAGTTTCCCATTCTATCACGGATGGCACGCGACTTCCTTTGCATCCCGGCTTCAACGGTCTCATCGGAATCCGCCTTTAGTCTAAGCAAAAATCTAATTGGCGATCGACGACATTCGCTAACGGAGGACCACATCGAGGAGCTTATGATTTTGAGGGATTGGATTAGAGCCGATCGCCGGAAGCACAAGGGAGTCGAAGAAACCGAGCAACGCAACAACACTCAATTCGACCAATTCTACCGTGACGACAATACCGACAACCACGAAGAAGATTCATTGTTGTAATTTTTACCGCTTTTTCTTTGTATTTTTGTTACGACTTTATGAAGCAATATAATTAAAAGTATTTTCTTTCTTCATATTTATCTTAATATTTCCTTGCACATATAATATATTTCACATTATGTTATGTAACACGTACATGTTAATATCCAAGACCATTCCAATTCCAAGACCACTGCAGTGAAATGCTCTCGGTACTACGGTAGTTATTTTACATATAATTATTTTACATATTACATAAATCATATGCCATATTTTTTTAGCATCAAAATAGGTAAAGAAGAGCAAAATGCTCTCTGATCTAACAACCAACGTTTTGAGCATTAATTGTCAAGGGTTTAATTGCAAATACCAATTTTTTTAAAAAAATAAAAAAAATATACAATCCGCGGGCCGGGCAGCCCGAATGAACCACGGGCTCGGGCCGGGCAGCCCGCGAATCGTCTCGGGTGCGGGCCCCGCGGCCTGACACAAGCTCGGGCTCTGGCGGGCCGGGCTGAGGCCCGCAAGGCCCGCACGTCTGCACAGGTTTAGCTCTGATACCATGTAAAATGGATTTGGGAAAAATATTTTCTCATTAATGTGAAATAGGTATTTACACTATTGTTTTAACAATATAAAATAAAGGTAAAAGTACCTGACATATAAACACACTAAGTTTTACAATATTCTACTGCAGAAATAAGAAATGTCACAATTTTTTATAAGGATGTTACATTTATCCGTTAACCGAAATTTTTCGAATTCTGTAATTTTGATGAAAAAAATAAATAAATTAGGGTCTTTATTCTTAAACTATACGAGCTAAAAAAAAAACTATAGTCACTACTTAAAATTCCTACAATGCATATAACTTGCAGCAATTAATAATTTTTAAATATATCTGTAACTAAATTAATTGGCATTAAAGGGTATATTATAATAAGGGACTATTGCAATGATTAGAATGAACTGTTGGTCAAAATTTGAGTGACGTCAGCACGGCCACGTTGGGAAGAAAATCTTAGTGGGGAATCTATTTAATTAACGAAGCCCAATCAATCAACCATGCGTATGACAGTCTCTTCAGCCTGTCCGTTGGATTCATACGCCATCCAGACAAATCGACGGCCCATATTTTACGATGCATATTCAACGACACCATGACGATCCGTGCTACCGGAGGCTCCGGTGGAGCGTTAAATCCATCGCTATAGCCACTTTTTTTTGACTTCCTGATCCACTGGAGCTGCATTTTGTACGCGTGACAATTTGACGATTTGAGCACTTCTGGGAAGAGTATTCTAATTCCGATGCATAATTATTTGTGTTATTTTTATTTTTTGTGTTGTACTTTGTTTAACTTTATTTTATTTTAGTTGTGTTATAATTTATTTTATTATATTTTAATTGTGTTATGTTGTATTTTTATTTTGTATGCTGTAATTTTTATTTAATAAATTTTTTATTTTATTGAGTGTATTGATATTTTTTTAATTAATTTATAGAGTGATATTTAACTCATTATCATAATTTTTCTAAGTTATCTATTTAGTAATAAAAAAAAGTATAAGGGTAATGTATAAATAAGAGATAAAAAGGATGAAAAGTAGAGTGAGAAATAGAGTTCAGTTGGAGAGAAATTACTATTTACTGAAAAATAGAGTGTGAAATAGAGTACGAAATAGAGTGATCGGTTGAAGATGGCCTTAACGGAACGGAACAACGAGGCTACTAGTAAATGACCATTCTACCCTGGTGGACCATGGAATCTAATCAAGCTAGTCTCGTCACTGGTGCCTTTTGGTTAATTCATAGTCGGGTCGGACTCCGAACTTGACACTACTATATTATTATACAATATTAAACCTTCTATTTTTACTATTAAGGGCAACAGTGCCGAACCAAGATTTTATTTCAGGTGAAGCACATGTAATTGTTTTTTAAAATTCATAAATAACAAAAAAAATCACATAATAACATTGTAACGTCTATTAAAAGACAAATATATAATGTTGCCTAATATAAAATACGACGTCACGTTTGCATCTTGTGAAAGTATATATATATATAGTGCTACTTATTATAGAATATCATAATCCGACGTACATACTACATATATAAATACAATATTGCTTATAGAATATAATATTATAACGTTAGGGCCGCTCCTAGACGGGATATATTTTGGACATTTAATAGAATTTTTTTTATTAAATACCACAAAAATTGTTATGTATAATATATTTGTATAAGTGGTTTATGATAAGTTCTTATAAATAGATATTTTGAAACAATCTTTGTACAACTACATAAAAAATAAAAGCAAAAAATAGAGATAAATAGCTCCTTGTATCGCTATTTAGTTTAAGTTGAATAAAATAAAAGATAATTATACAAGCAAAAGTTTTTAATTATCATATTGTAGAGGACAATGTTTCCAATATTTTCTATTTCTTTATTAAAATGTAACATAACGTAAAATTATTTCATACTTATGCAAATTTAATGTTTGTTTTAAATATATGATTGATATTTGATGAAGGAAAAAAATGATAAATAACCTTCAACGTACATACATATTGTAAGAACACTGCATTGTATTCCGCAGTTTGTGTTCGGTTTTGTCATTATGTGTAACACAGGTGGTGTGAAAGACTTTCCATATATGGCGTGTGCAAAAGATGTGGCTCAATCATCAAGAAGATCAAGGCAATCAGAATAAAGTCAAGATGCACAGCTGGTCGTGATATCTTAGCTGTTGGAAGATATTATCGCATTCATGGAGGTCATTTATTGCTGGAGATTTGATTGCCAGATTCGGACTGGATAAGGCTGTCACAGGAGTTGTCGGAATAAGTGTCAAAGCAACAACGGAGTTAATGCCAGAATCTTCATCAGAGTTAATGTTCAAGATCTTCAGAGTCATCACCACGATCTTCATCGTATATCTGCATAATCAATGAGTGGTTTGCAGCATCAGCCCCTTGAATAGATGTGATTGAAGAATGCCAATCATCCCTTCAATCACCCAAGATCGTGGAGCCTTGATTGCCTTATTTAGAAGCCAATTTGACCGGCTATTTACCCTTTGCTGGTTGTGATTATCAACTAGCACGTGAAAATGTAAAAATATCCTCAAAGGAAGCTGGAAGGTCTTGCGATCTCATTCGAGGAATGACGACCGGCTGTTCGACGGTTGAAGAATCCAAGGCCGTTTCCGAAGAGGAGTGCACGCTTTTTCCCTGGAGTCGGATCACTAGCTGCGCCTGGTCTTGAGGGGGAGTTTATATATTCCCTTGTGAAACTCATTTAAGTATCATGTATGACCGTGTAACATTTGTGAATGTTTTCCAGTGAAATAAAGTATCTGGGTCAGTGCCCCGCAGAGTAGGTTCCCACGAGGGGTTCGCGAACTGCGTTACCAAATATCGCGTGTTCACTTGTCTTTTACTTTATGCGCGTGTTTGGTAATCTGGGCGTTTTCACTGTGTGTTGATATACTTGTCGTAACATTCTTCCCAACATCGTTAGTATCCGATTTCACATATCATGTCAACCAAGCTAAAAAAATAATAGATCTTATTGTTGAGATTCACACTCTGCCCGAAGACATATCGTTACCACCACTTTGCCACTAAGTTGCAATTCTCGTGTTGACAAATAATCTACATTAATATATTACTTATACATATACTCATATTTTCAAGAAACACATATAACTAATTTATTTTTTTCAAAAAAATTTCAGGTGGAACACGTGCACAATACACTTGTGTACAAGTTGCTCCGTCCCTGAAGAATGATGCTTTCAATTTTTCAGAATATTATATATGTATACCCATCATTACAAATTTATAATAAAGCAATTGCGGATATATGTGGCAAAACAATGATAAAAATAAAAATCTCGTAAGTACTTGTTTTTTTTTTTTTTTTAAATATCTCTTTTCATGTAAGTGCTTAAAAAGTATATTAAGTTTTTCACTGGTATGTGAGCTTAAAATGAGATAGAGGAAGGTAACAATCTCCTTCAGTGGCGAAATCAGGAATTATGTACTAGGGTTAGATATAATTTTGTTGTAAAAAAAATTAACTTGAGGAGAATTACATTTAATTTTTTGTAAAAGTTAAGAGAGGCTTAACTAAAAATTTAAATAAACATACACTTACTTTTTAAAATAAATAAATAAAGTGTTATTATACCAAAATAAAAAAAAATAGAGGGGGTGGTTTGATTGAACCACACCCTCTTGTTTGTTGTGTTGTATGTGCCCCTGATCTCCTTAAACATATCACATAATCTAAATGGATGAAAGACAAGAGACTATCTTATTTTTTATACTTTGGGGTATTAATGTCGTAAAAAAATATATCATATGTTGGGGGTATTTTTATAAAGTATATTAATAAAGAAATATTATTTAATTAATCATTTCTTTATTAATTAAATCATTTTCAACACCAAAATGTCCTTTGGAGGCCCGTTTTCGCAAAACAAAGTGTCTAAATGTTCATAAAAATATCAAGATAGTCAAAAACAACATAAAATTTGTGAAAAACGGCCTCGGGACGCCTCCGAACCAGTTAGATAGGCCGGGAGCATCTTTTGGGGGCCCACAGGCCCACATGTGCGCCAGGGGTGATGTCAGCCTGCGTGCATCAGCCTGCCCACGTCATCACGGCTCACAACCATTCACTCGCGCGAGTGAACTGACGCAGCCGCAGAAATCGGACGCGTGAGGGCGCGTCGATGATCCGATGGGCAAACGGACAGCGGCGATGGATCAAGCACACTCGAGGGACCCAAAAAACTATATTTATTTTCTCCGGGGGCCTCCCGGAGTAATAAATAATCACATTTTAGTCCCCGGGCTCCACTATAAATAGAAGTTCAGTTTAGTTCAACCGAAACTCACTGAAACTCATCCGAACTCGCTTTATACTCTCTCCACCCCCTATAAAATCGCCTCCCCCTCATATATTCCATTAATGTTGAGCTTCGGAGATGAATACGGGGTAACCCCCCCCCCCCCCCCCCCCCCCCCCGACCTTGGGTGTTCTTTTCCCCAGGTCCGGATACGGTGAAGTTGACTAGAACGAGTGCCCTGGAGAAGATTCTGGCACAATTTTCGACCCCCTGTCAAGGTCCCGAATCCGTGCGGTGCTTGTTTTATCCTTCAGTCTTGTATCTTTGATCAGATATACTGACTTTGCGGATAGACTATAGGACCCAGACTGGTATAAGTAACACCGGTCGAGGGTCCGATCTACCATAATCCACTAGAATGTCAAAATTGTGATCCCCATTTGTGGAGACCCGATTTGTGTGGCGCCCCAGACCTCTAACCCGGGCCTTGTACATTCCGGGCCCTGCGGTAACAGGTAGCGTGGTGGCCTGGATCGCCGGTCCACGGATAGATGATCTGTTTGACCCAAGGTGCCAGAGATTCTTGTCCAAAGCCCACGAAAGTCAACAAATCGACGATGGGCCCGGTCCAACACAATCAATTAAACCGCTACAATGTTTGATCTAAAATACAGCATCAACATCATATATTTTATAATATGATCTCCCAAGAAATAGCAGTTATATAACACGAAAACTAAAAGTTTAGCAAATATTTATTATTTTATTGAAAAGATTCAAGTTTTCATTTAGTCATCACGTATAAGGGCATTTCAAATACCTAATAAAAATGGAAGAATAGCCTTACTCAATTTTAATAACTAACTAGTAGACGGCACCGCGCTTGCGCGGTGGCGATTAATTATCAAAATAAACCTTATAATGATAAATATCGAACCACTTTATAAAATAGTTATTCCCTCTATTCTATTTTCCAGGTGACATATATCATTGATTCAAATTATAATATGAAAACTAACAAAAACAAAATCTATAATAAATTCATTTCTCATTAAAAAAGAGAAAGATCTAACTTATACTATCTATTATATTTATAAAGTCTTTAGTTATATAACGTTTTTATTGGGGTTAAAAAAAGAAGAAGAAAAAAGCTCGTACAGAAAGCCCTTCTTTTTATATATGAGCTCCAGAATGTACCACAAATGTAACACCAACCAAAATCATTGAATAAAAAAGGAGCACCTCAATTCCAAAACAAATTAATCAAAATAATAATAAACAATACAGGATTTACGATTAAAGAATAAAAAAGGGAAACTTGCGAAAATGGCTAAAAAAACACCATAATTCAACTTTTAAACTCATATTAAAAAAATACATAATTCTAAACTTTGTCCAATTTAAGACATTTTTACCCCTGATTAACATTGAGGAGGTTGTATGATCAACATTCTTGGGACAGTTTCTAATGATCCTTGGGGACAGTAATTTGAATTTAGGGGACAGTTTTTGGTAATTTAAGGACAGTTTTCTGGGCAGTTTTGTGAGAGGTTGTACGAGTAACATTCTTGGGACAGTTTCTTCAGATTTTGGGGACAGTAATTTGGATTTTGGGGACAGTTTTTGATAATTTAGGGACAGTTTAGGAATTAATTAATCAGGGGTAAAAATGTCTTAAATTGGACAAAGTTTAGAATTATGTATTTTTTTAATATGAGTTTAAAAGTTGAATTATGGTATTTTTTTAGCCATTTTTGCAAGTTTCCCATAAAAAAAAAAAACAATCTATAAATATAAAAGAAAATCTTGAATCCCATGGTCTCCCTCCCTCTAGCTTTTTGATTTTTTTGCTTGTCATTGCTAAAATTTGTACAGAATAACCGACTGCATACTTGCTCAAGATTCTAAATGATGAAAAATATTATAAAAAAGTCACTTTGTTAACAGGAAAAGAATTAAATTTTCATTAATACAAAATGAAAAAACCTGTTAAAATGACAAAGTTGTAAGCAAAAGAAAGAGACGCATTGATCGATATAAAACGCAAAAATAATCACGCAGGAGAGCATTGAATTTGAAACACTGCATGTAATTTTCACAATAATGAAATAATAAATCAATATGAATTATGTTTATTATTTTTATAAAGTACAATTAAATAAATTTACACATTTAAAAGAGTAAACCAAAACTCCATCATAAGTCATTGCATGAAATAAAAAAGGCCACAGTTAAAGTCATTTATAACTTATCGTGTGAAATAATTTATATGAAGGCTAGTGATTTATAGAATAATACTCACAAAGAATGAAAGAATACACATCTATATAAAAAATTAGCATCCATTAAAATAGTTATACATTTATTATCTTTTGTAAGCTTACGTTGAATAGTTGTATGAGTCTTTATGTTTCCTTAAACGTTAGTGCTTTCAATCATTAGTACGTTATTTAAAAATTAAACCTATATAATAAGTAGGGATCCAATCAAATGTAATGTGTTGAAATTGCATTTTTTTATACGTGGCTAAACGTGAAATAGTGGTGAGATTTATATCAAACTTTTTTATATTTCTTATATGACATTGTAATCTAAAAATATGTAAAGTTCCAAATCTCTTTCTAAGAAAATTTAAAATATGTAAAGTGCCAAATCAATTTGTAATTAAATTTAATGAGCTATACAAATTGCATGCAATCGTGTATAAATTGTATTTGCATGCATATTGATTTTGGTTTGACCCGATTTAACACGGTTGTGGTCGTTTTTAGAGGGATTCCGATCCATTTTCAATAATCGAAGACATACCGAGCTCATTTGTAGAACATCGACGCTTTAAACGTAAAGCTAGCTCTTTGTCCGTCGTGGTGGACACTAAAATAAAACATGCAGACAAAAACTACGATTAGAAAAGAGAAAATGAAAATAATAGACACAAAGAAGATGTATAAAAGTAATAGCCAAGGTTCAACTTACCGAACTTGTCGATAAATCGGTTACCGTTTTCGACGGATTAATCGATAGCTTACCGATTAACCGACGGAAAACCTATAATATTGTAGCTTACCGCTTACCGATACTTTTCGATGATTATCGACGGATTATCGATACTTTTCGACGGAAAACTTATAAAATATTTTTATAATATCATACCTCAAATTTAAAACATATGTAGATACGTAAAGTCATACACACACATACAATTCCATCAAAAAGCTCAAATCTAAAACACTAATAACATAGTCTAACAAGTCTCAACTATCAAATACATAGTCTAATATAGTAATATCTCAAACTCAAACACATAATAGAAAGTGTATAATATTTGAGTATTTAAGCAAGATATTTATATAGGTTCAAAACTACATATTTAATAAATACAAGACATAATTGTATACAGCAAAACACATTTGTAACTTAAATATGTAGGTGAAATGTATAATATTAAGTCACTTTATTAGTTTAAGTGTATAATATTAAGTCAAATTATTATGTGAAGTGAATATGCATGTTAATTGTATATGCATGTTAACAAATTTAATATTAGTTGAAGTGTATAATATTAAATGAATATACATATTAAGTGTATATGTATGTTAGGTGAAGTTAATATGTATGTTAAGTGTATAATATTATTTGAAGTGTGTAATATTAAGTTAAATTATTAGGTGAAATGTATGTGTATGTTAAGTGTGAATGTGTGATATTAGTTGAATAACAAAAAGTCCCACATTGATAGATGACAAGAGTTTGGTGATGTTTATATACCAAATATTAAGGACAAGAGCTTGGGCCCTTTGGGTCATAAGATTTTGTGGATGGGGAAGGACTCACACAAATGTTAAACCACCACGCGCGCGCGCCGCCGTCTGGCCGTGGGGTGGGGTGGGGTGCTTCTTGTGTTCGTATAATTATTTTTGCCGAAAGTTTAATTGGTATTTTTGCCGCGATAATTTTTTTTATTTAACCGAAAAGTCCCTATTTTTTACACGCATTTTATCGAAAATCGGTTGGAGAAGGTTTTATCGAAAAGCTCAAAAATCGTCGAAAAGTATATAAAACGATAAGCATTAGAGCCGGCAACTTACCGGTAACTATCGAAAAGACCGGAAATCGGCGATTATCGACGATTATCGTCGAAAATGCGAACCTTGGTAATAGCTATTAAAAATGCATGCAATTATATATAATATGTATTTGCATGCAAATTGGTTTTGGTTGGTTACGATTTTTTTAAAAAGCGATTCTGGTCCATTCTCAATAGTCGAAGACATAATGACCGAGCTCGCTTATACAACATCGACGCTTTAAACGTAAACCTCTTCGTCCTTCGCGGTGGACACAAAAGTAAAACATGCAAACAAAAAGTAGGATTAGAAAAGACAAAATGATTAATAAAAAATAAACACAAAGAATTTTGTAAAAATAATAACAGCATGTTTTTTAGTTCATAAACATATTATTTTTATCATAGAAAGAGAAAAATAAATGATACCTTCAATTTACTTTTAATTCACGATTGTATAAACAGTTTGAGGTTTCAATGAGCTTTCTGTTTTGTTTAGCGAGACTGGGCGAAGAAATCTTTGCGAGAAGTTGAGAATCTCGTGTCGGTCTCCTACTGCAAAAGCCTTCTACAAAACATGATACCTTGAATTTTAACAAAATAAAAACTAAGCTAAGCTCTAAGAAAAGAAATAGAGTAGAAAAAAAAAACTTACAGTCTAACACCGAAAGGGAGAGGAGTTTAATAATTTGAGGAGAGAAAAGTGAAATGTGAGCAAGGGTTTTTGAGAAATATATATATTTTTAAGAAATATTAATGAGTTAATAGAATTGATGGCGGTTTTGTTTATGAGAGAAGTTGGATAGCCACACATGAAATAATAGAGACATATTCATGAGTTAATGAAATATTAATATGTTAAACTATTATGAAAATTAGTTTTTTCTTCATGAGATATGTCAAAAGTCATAACTGATGTTTTTATTTGCTCTAAAAGTTGTAAAGGAACGTGTAGAGTAAGATATACATTTAAAGCACACATCAAACAACCGGTAAACAAAAAGTCAGTCAAAGTAAATGTAATTCAATACACTTGTATTGAACTGAACAAAAACAATAAAAACTTTCAAATTAAAACTAATAATATTTTAAGTGGCATCAGTCAAAATTAATGCTTTGCTTATAAGAATAAAAAAAGAAGACTCAAAACTTTATTAAAAATTTGAAATTCTCAATTCTTTCAAGTTAGAGTGCCATGTTATTTTGTATATCATCCTCTTATATATAGAGAGAAAAACTAAACATAAAACTAAAAATAAGAAACATATTGATTTAGTATGTATTAAAAAAAGAAAATGTATTAACTTTTTGTATATAATGTATACATTCATTGTGATGTAATTAACCTCAATTAAATACATTCAAGAAAAAGAAAAAGAAACGTCTTGTTGGTGTGTTAGTATCCACAAAGAATTGAATATGATATAATTTTTATATAAATGAATTTTTTAATTCAAAATTCTGAAAAATTAGCATTTGAGCATGTCAATATAATAGAATTGTTTTGAAAAAACTTGGTCTATCATGCTTTAATATATATATAGAGATTATAAAGATTGCAAATAATTAGTAAATTATAAAATTTTGATAACAATGTCTAGAAGGCTAAAGGTTTTCATAAGAATTTAAGTGTAATAATACATATTATTATTATAAAAAAATAAATTATAAAAATCTTTTTTATATAAATGAATTTTTTAATTCTAAATTCTAAAAAATTAGCATTTGAACATGTCAATATAATAGAATTGTTTTGAAAAAGCTTGGTCTATCATGCTTTAATATATATATATATATATATAGATTATAAAGATTGCAAATAATTAGTAAATTATAAAATTTTGATAACAATGTTTAGGAGGCTAAAGGTTTTCATAAGAATTTAAGTGTAATAATACATATTATTATTATAAAAAAATTATAAATTCTAAAAATTTATTAAATATACCATGCCATGTTATTACTTTATTTTTTCTAATTTTAAATTTTAAAAAAATTACATTTAAAGGTCTCTTTATCTTTATAGATGAATTATTTAGAAGAATAATGTGATCATGCTTTTATATATATATATTTATCTTATAATGAAAATGTAAAAAAGAATTGGCGATAAAGAAGTTACGTGGGGTAAACGGGGATTTAGTCAAACGACACACTCGATAAGATCTGATCTGATCAAAGAACCAAGACAAAATGGCTCTAAACCCCAAAAATACTCTTCAAAGTTAAAATAATAATTCGATTAATGAGCTCATACCTAAGTTCTGCCAAACCCTAGCAATACTTGCTGTTTATATTGTCATAACCAGTGATCAGAGAAAGATCCTGATGATCATCTAATCAGTGGGGACCTTTTTTTATATATATATATATATATATGTATATAATGACGATGTGTTTAGGAATTGTTTGCGTCATTGGCAGAGTAAAACTGTGATTGTGTATAACTGTATATATATAATTATATATATATATGATATAGATACACGGGGCTTGAGAAGAGAGTGGCAGGTTGGGAGTTGGATTTGGAATCAGCAGCTATGGTAGGCTATCACGAGAACCAGAGATGAACCAAAGAAACACCCATTTATATACCATGCACTTAACATGACCTGCCCAAAACCTACAACACGTACACGAATGGATTTTCAATACCTTTTGTTCATTTTAAATGTGTAGATTTAATGTATAGCAGGAAATACCAGTTTTGTTTGATTAAAAAAAAAAAAAAAAACTCAAATCAAACATATTTTGAATTTCTTGTGCGTGTTTTCGGGACGAACTAATACCTGCGGAGGAAGGTACAATATACAGGTATCATGGCGGAGCTATTAAGGCCCGAGAGAGTTCGGTCGTTCCCACTTTATCCAAACCTGTTATTTTTAATAAATTAATATATATACAATTCTATTAATATATATATATATATATATAAAAAAAATTACTGGCGGAGACACTTGAGCACTCGTGCTCGCACGTGCCTACACTCAGTGGCGTAGCTAGAGTTTCATTCCAGCCGATGCACAATGTAAATTTTTTTTGGCATAAATAACACCAACGTCGTAGCTAGAGTTTCGTTGGGATGATAGCTTAATATTGAAAGCCTTTTCCAGGATCTATCGGAGTACTCAACGATTGTTATTATTTTCGTCGCGTGTAGACGGACCCGATTTATCGGAATTAGCCCAAAATCAAGATTATCATATAATTTTATATAAAATAAACCCTAAATAAGTCCAAAATCTTAAATAAACAACTAGGCAAATTTTTTTTTAAAAAAAGTTCCAAATACAAACTCAACTTCAACGATATTCAACACACACAAAAAAAAAAATCAAACTCAAGTTCACCAATATCTTAAAAAAAAGCTCCATACATCAATTTTTTATTTTTATTTTATCAAAGTATGTATCTCAAGAGAAATTCAGAGCGAACGCCTAGACTCAAAGTGATAGACGCGAGAATGCCGAGAATACCGAAACCGAAACCGAGAACACCGAGAGCGAAATCGAAGACCGAGAAAACCGAAATCGAAGGACGCCGAAAATGCCGAGAGCGAAAGACGCCGAGAACGCCAAGATCGAAGGACGCCGAGAACACCGAAACCGAACGACGCCGAGGATGCCGAGAACACCGAGACCGAAGGATGCCGAGAACACCAAGACCGAAGGACGCCGAGAACACCGAAACCGAAAATGTCGAGAATACCGAGAACACCAAGAGCAAAAGATGCCGAGAATGCCAAAACCGAAAGACGACGGAAATGCTCAGAGAATAGGGAGAATAAGGGATCTTGAATGTTCATAGAATAAGGAGACTAAGGGAGACGCAACGATTGCTTAGATTATATATATATATATATATATATATATATATATTAATTAATTAAATTTCAGCATACGCACGTGCGCATGCTCACGTGCATATACCTACGCCCATGCCTACACTGAGTTTGATGATAAATTTTCATCACTAGGTATAATTGTTGCTATGCTTACTTTATTTTGTTTATAAATCGTACAAGTTTTCCCATTAACTTGTCCATGACCATGTAGAATTGTAGTTAATTTCATAACACAAGGATGAAAGACAAAGCACCATAATAATTAATTAAATACTTTTGATTTACCAAAACAAACGCTTTATATGTACATAATCAATGAAGTGTTATAATTTATTATTTATTGAATATTTACGGCACTAAAACCTCATATTCGTATTTTGTTGGAAGAATATCCTAAATGTTTGTTTTTGCCGATACGAAGATTTATAATTTTTTTTGTATAAAATAAACATTAAACTTTTGCAACGTACTCGACAATATCGGCGATACACTCGATGATCTCAAAGGTGTCTGGGACTTACTTGGCGGCGTGGACGACGGAGTCAGTCGCGAGTATACAACATCGACATCAAGAACACCAAGTGCGTCTTACGTCAACAACACCGAGTACGTCACCTTTAACATTAAAAATGCCGAGTGTGTCACTGTTACAGCCGAGTACGTCACCGATACCGTCGAAAATACCGAGTGTGTTGCCAACACGGCCGAGTACGTTGTAAAAATTTAACGTCAACAACTACAACGGTAATTAATGGCCTATACGGTGCTCATACATTAAAACATATTTTTCTTCTATTTTTTAATTACTTAAACGGTGCTTCACCTCAAGCAGAAAGCTAGCTCCGCCACTGTATAAAATGTATCATACTTACACACAATTGGTACTCTAGTGGAGTATAAAATGTAGTAAAATTTTAGTTATCTCCTCCATTAAGAGACCACGGTTCAAATCTCAACAACATTTTTTTTTATAATCGTGGCAAATAGTATCCGACATATGATCAATTGAGATACATCACTTTAATTGGATTGACCAACTTTTCCATCTGTTTTTTTAACTCCGTTAGTAAACTGCATGTTGGTTCCCAAATCACGGATCTGCAAAGAACACGAACACCACCAAAGAAATCGAACAGAAAATTGAAGAACACGAATCTGGGAGAAGAATTTCTCTATTGATAATCGAAGGCAAAATACAAGGAGATAAACTTAAGACTCTAATGGACTCGTCAATTTACAAGGTGTACAACGCTAGGTTTATATACCCACTCTCAAAGTGAAACTCTAGCTAACAGAATCACACAAGATCGGGAAACTACCCTAAATAAACTCTGACTTTCACCGCAAGTCTCGCGCCTTCCTTGCTGGGTAGTTGTGTGTTTCACTTTTTCTGCCTGGACAGCTTCTCGTATACCCCAAGCTGGCCTGCTCGTATACCCCGAGCTGGCCTGCTCGTATACCCCGGGCTGTGCTTGCCTTCTATCCGGACATTCTGCTCGTGTTCACCCGAGCTGGGCTGAATTCTTGTCCGTCCTTGGTTCTGGTCGGTACCCGGGCTGACTTCCTCTGTGTGACTGACTAAGTCAAACTTAAGCTCACATTGCCTACGTGGAAGTCAAAGCAAGCCGTGTGGCATTGCCACGTAAGGATGTCACGTGGCAAGTATTTATTTACAAAAAAAGTTATTTTCTTAAGGTTTTTTTTTTTTTTTGCAATTTCTTATTTATAGCTATATTATTTTATAATGATTTTTTTAAAAATATTATGGAATACATGACTTTTAAATAATTAAATATGAAAATATTATTTGATAAAAAAAAGGAATTTTCTATCTCCTCCACTCACGCTTAATCTCTCTCCCTCATTCGCTTTATTTATTTAATTTCTCTTTCCTTGTTGATGCTTCAAAATTTCATGAATTCTATTTTAGTTCTCAGATTGACTCATAATAAAGAGATTAAGATGAAAGAAATTGATTCATAAGTAAATTAAAGCATAGTTTTAATATTTTTTTTAATAAAATCATTACATAAAAATGAGATAACAAAAACATGAGTTCATGCATGCTTGCCAAATTTGACAACTTATTTTCACTGTTGTTTTCACACAAAAAGTACACGATAAAAGTAAAAAGTGACTTATGAACGTATCTAGGCGTGTTTTTGTCAAGTTTTTATCCATTGTTATTGTCCATGCCCTTGAGTCGAGAAAAATTATTTTTCTACTAATTTATAGTTGACTATGTAAGAGCATTGTTTAGTTTTTTTGTTTTTGTTGTTGTAAAACAGGTCTAGTAGATCTGATTGAAGGAGTTGGTAAAGCAAATTTTACATTACCAAATGGCATAATGTTTACCATAAACAATGCATTATTCTCTCCAAGATCCAAAAGAAACCTGTTGAGTTTCAAGGAAATATATTCTCATGTATTTGATACTCAGTCTGCAACTGAGAACGCCATGAAATATATGTTTATCATAATGCATAAATTGGGGAAGAAATACGTACTTGAAAAACTACCAATGCTCCCTACATGATTGCATTTTACGTATATAAGTGCAATTGAATCAAATATGGTAGTTACCAAACCTTCAATATTTACCATATGGCATGACCGATACTAGGTCATCCTGGTTCAACCATGATGCAAAGAATTATTGAAAATACACATGGGCATGCATTGGAGGACCAGAAGATCTCTCAAGGAAAAATATTCCAGTGTAAAGCTTGTTCTCTCAGAAAGTTACTCATAAGACCTTCACCGGAAAAAGTTGAAACAGAATCACCTATGTTCCTTGAGCGTATTCAAGGTGATATATGTGGGCCAATTCATCCACCGTGTGGACCATTTCGATACTTCATGGAATTGGTAGATGCTTCTAGAAAATGGTCACATGTGTGTCTATTATCAACTCGCAATATGACATTTGCTAAATTACTCGCTCAAATAATCAAATTGCGAGCTCAATTTCCCGATTATACGATCAAGAAAATCAGACTTGATAATGCCGGTGAATTCACATCCCAGGCATTCGATGATTATTGTATGTTAGTTGGATTGATTTGAGCGTCCTTTTGCTCATGTTCACACACAAAATGGTTTGGCTGAATCTTTGATCAAGCGTCTCCATCTTATTACTAGACCATTGATTATGAGAATAATGCTTCCTACTTCAGTATGGGGTCATGCAATATTACATGTTGTGGCATTAATTCGCATCAGACCAAGTGCATATCATAAATACTCCCCAGTCCAACTTGTATTCGGGCCCAGAACCAAATATATCACATCCAAGGATTTTTTGTTGTGATGTTTATGTGCCTATTGCACCACCCCAAAGAACAAAGATGGGGTCACAGAGAAGTCTTAGTATCTATGTAGGCTTTGAAAGCCCATCTATTGTTAAATACCTTGAACCTCAAACTGGGAATATTTGCACAACTCGTTTTGCTGATTGCCACTTTGATGAAGAAATTTTTCTAGCATTAGGGGGAGAAAGAAAACAGCTGGAAAGAGAAATTACATGGTCTGTACCAACATTGTTGCATCTTGATCCTTACATAAAAGAATGTGAAGGAAAACTCCAAAAATTTTGCATTTGCAAGATATAGCAATCAACTTCCTGATGCATTTACAGACACAAAGAGAGTGACTAAATCTCATATACCAGCTGAGAACGCTTATGCCGAAATAGAGATTCCAAAAGGGCAAATTGAAAACAAAGTCACTCATAAAATCACAACACGCCTGAAGCGTGGGAGACCACTCGGTTCCAAAGATAAAAATCATCGTAAAAGAAAAGGAGCAGAGCAAAATGACCCAAATACGGAGGAACGTATTCCTAAAGAAATACGAGATGAGGAAAATCGAGAAATTTCGATTAATTATGCTAGTACACGTATAATGTGGAACCGAAATATGAACATCGATGATGCACTCTGTTACAGTTTAGCATGCGATGTTATGGACGAAAATAATGGGGATCCTGAACCACGGTCTGTTACCGAATGTAAAAATAGACGCGAATGGGATGAATGGAAAAAAGCTATTGATGTTGAATTAGAATCACTTAGCAAACGCAATGTTTTTGGGCCTATAGTGCTCACACCTGAAGATGTGAGACCTGTTGGATACAAATGGGTATTTGTGCGAAAGAGAAATGAGAAAAATGAGATTGTGAATTACAAGGCTCGACTTGTTGCACAAGGATTTTCTCAAAGGCCCAGAATTGACTTTGAGGATACATATTCTGCTGTCATGGATGGAATTACGTTCAGATACTTAATCAGTCTAGCAGTTCATAAGATACTGAATATGCACCTCATGGATGTTGTTACCGCCTATTTGTACGGATAGCTTGATAATGATATTTACATGAGGATCCCTGAAGGATTCATAATGCCTGAAGCATCAAGTTTAAAACCCAGAGAAAGATATTCAATCAAATTGCAAAGGTCTTTATATGGGTTAAAGCAATTCGGACGCATGTGGTACAACCGATTAAGTGAATATTTATTACAAAAGGGATATGTCAATGACCCTCTTTGCCCTTGCATTTTTATAAAAAAGACAACATCTGGTTGTGTGATTATCACTGTCTATGTTGATGATTTAAATATCACTGGGACCAATGAAGAGATTCAGGAAGTAATCTCTTACTTAAAGAAAGAATTCGAGATGAAAGACCTTGGGAAAGCAAAGTATTGTCTCGGTTTGCAAATTGAGCACTTGCAAAGTTAGATACTCGTGCATCAATCGAATTACACGAGAAGAATTTTAAAGAGATTCAATATGGATAAATCAAATCCATTGAGTATCCTTATGGTCGTGAGGTCCCTTGATGTAGGAAAGGATCCATATCGTCCATGTGAGGAATCCGAAGAGATTCTTGGTCCAGAAGTACCATATTTCAGTGTAGTTGGAGCTCTTATGTACCTTGCTAATTGTACCGGACCAGATATAACTTTTGCTGTTAATTTGTTAGCAAGATTTAGTTCGGCTCCTACTAAAAGGCATTGGAACGGTATTAAACATGTGTTTCGTTATCTTCAAGGAACAATTGATTTGGGATTATTTTACCCTAACAATACGAAACTAGTTTTGATTGGCTAAGCAGATGCAGATTACTTGTCAGACCCACACAAAGGGAGATCCCAAACGAGGTATGTGTTTACCTGCAGAGGGACTGCGATTTCTTGGCGCTCATAGAAACAGACGCTAGTTGCGACATCATCAAACCATGCTGAGATCATCGCAGTACACGAAGCAAGCCGTGAGTGTGTGTGGCTTAGATCCATGACGCAGCATATCAGAACCACAAGTGGTCTCATACCAAGTGATGATCTCGTTATACTTTACGAAGATCGCGTGTGTCGCTCAAATGAAGGAAGGATATATCAAGAGCGATCGGACAAAGCATATCCCTCCGAAGTTCTTTTCGTTCACTCATGAGCTGAAAAAGAGTAATGTTATCAACATCCAGTATGTTCGTTCCTGCGAGAACTGCGCGGATCTCTTCACAAAGGCTCTCCCCACTTCCGTGTTCAGAAAACATGTTCATGGCATTGGGATGCGAAAGCTACAGAGTTTATGAAGATATCACCCATGTCAACATGGGGGGGAGCTATACGTGGCTGTACTCGTTTTCCCTCACCATGGTTTTTATCCCACTGGGGTTTTCCTAGTAAGGTTTTTAATGAGGCAACATATACACGTATATAATGA
Source organism: Parietaria judaica (assembly GCA_954871525.1). Taxonomy (NCBI): domain Eukaryota; kingdom Viridiplantae; phylum Streptophyta; class Magnoliopsida; order Rosales; family Urticaceae; genus Parietaria; species Parietaria judaica. The sequence goes on from OX940861.1 coordinate 3,439,345, forward strand.
GAATTCCAAGGGGGAGTGTTATGGATAATATTGAAATGCTCATAAGTACCAATTATTTGTTTTTACTACGCATAATGTATATTAGTCAACAATTATATGCTCCAATTTTCCTATAAATACCCCCTAAGTGGATGAATAAAATCAACTTCTCATATCACACTTTAACATTTTATCTCACTATTTTCTTACTCCAAATCTTCTCTATTTTCTCTTCCATAAATCATATCCCACACTCATCCATTACACCGTATACTCATCACCAAATCTCTTGCCGCTAAAGTTTAATGATTTTACAAAAGATAGACATAAACTGCAAAACACATGTATTTATAAGTGTTTTACCCACTTACCAATTCCCATTCCCTCTCTGCACACGCAAATGTGAAACCGAAACCCCTGGAACAGAAGAAAACCTCGACCAACAAAGCCCCATATCCGAAAAGCTTACTACAATGAGCTCCCCGCCACCACCGGTCCGGATCGAAGGCCCGATCATAGTCGGGTCGGGCCCGTCGGGGCTGGCCGTGGCGGCGTGCCTCTCGGCACAGGGCGTGCCGTCGCTGATCCTCGAGAAGTGCGACTGCATCGCCTCGCTGTGGCAGCGCCGCACCTACGACCGCCTCCGTCTCCACCTCCCCAAGCACTTCTGCAGCCTCCCGCTCCTCGGCTTCCCGGAACATTTCCCGAAATACCCCTCCAAGAAGCAGTTCGTCTCCTACATAGAGTCCTACGCCGACTTCTTCTCCCTCCACCCCAAGTTCAACGTCACCGTACGCTCCGCACTGCACGAACCGGACGCGGGCCTCTGGACCGTGCGGACCGACGAGGGCCCGGCTTTCCAGTCCCGGTGGCTGGTCGTCGCCACCGGGGAGAATGCTGACCCCGTGGTGCCGGAGATCCCCGGTTGTGAGAGGTTCCGCGGCCGCGTTGTCCACACGTGCGCGTACAAGTCCGGTGGCGAGTTTCGGAACCAGAGAGTTCTCGTGGTCGGGTGTGGGAACTCCGGGATGGAAGTCAGCGTTGACCTGTGCCGGTACAATGCGATTCCCCACATGGTGGTCAGGAACACGGTACGTCCGAAACGGGTCAAAAACTGTAAGGAAATGAACTTTCCGGGGTGAAAGTGAGCAAATAATTATTTTTTGGGGTGTTTTTTAGGTGCATGTTTTGCCGAGGGAGATTATGGGATTCTCGACGTTTGGGGTGGCGATGGCGCTTCAGAGATGGCTGCCGTTGAAGGTGGTGGACAAGATTTTGCTTTTGGCGTCCAAGTTCGTGTTGGGGAACACCGACGAGTTGGGCCTCGAGAGGCCCAAAACCGGCCCGATTGAGCTCAAGAACGCCACCGGCAAAACCCCCGTCCTCGACGTCGGGGCTTTATCCCTCATAAAATCCGGGAAAATAAAGGTATGTATCATTACATAGGTCATCCTTATTAATGTGCTTTGGAGATTGTAATTTTTTTGGCCGAATTTAGTATATTTTAAAACTTCTGTTTATTAATTGGTTCGGATATATTTTTATTTCAAATTAACCGCCTCAATTTATAAGCTTTTTAAATATCACGTTAAATTCCAAATATTTCTATTTTAATATTAAGCGTGATATTAGAAAGTAAGTTGTCAATTTACTTGGAAATTAGGGTTATATTATATATGATGAAGCTGGTGAATGAATGTGAACGAATAGGTAATGGAGGGAGTGAAGGAGATAACGAGGAAGGGAGCTCGGTTCATGGACGGACAAGAGAGAGAGTTTGATGCCATTGTGTTGGCAACAGGGTACAAGAGCAACGTTCCTTCTTGGCTCAAGGTTCGTAATTAATATCTTTAGTCTTTACTCCTATCGTATTATCAATCACGTGTCGCTTTCTCAAAACACTACGCTACAAATCCCTTCTTTTCTCCATGCAAAACAGAATCAAATATCACTTGGGATTTGTTTTTTTTGGGTTCGGATATATAATTACAAAACACCCGAATCCTTTTCTTCTTCTATTTTTTCTAGTATATGTTTTTACCCATGCCTTTCAGCGAACTAGACGAAGCCAACTCTCCATTCCAGGGCACTAATATTTTCATTTAATAATTATAATCATAAAACACGAAATTTAATATTACAACTCAAGTTTACGAATAAACTACACAAAAATAATAATTATATATAATATTTATTATTTTACAAGATAAACATGTTTAATATTTTGCATTAATGTATTATATGCAACATAACATCAGTGGAGTTAATATTATTATATGCATTAATGTTGCGAGCCTTGAACTTGTGTAGTTTAAATGGTCACGTGGAGTTAATATTATTTTTTTGTTTGATGTTTTAGAGTTGCGATTTCTTCGGAGGCGATGGAATGCCGAGAACACCGTTTCCTAACGGTTGGAAGGGAGATAACGGACTCTACACCGTCGGATTCACGCGGAGAGGCCTCTTGGGAACGGCCTCTGACGCAGTTAAAATAGCCGGCGACGTGGCTCATCAGTGGAGGGTTTTGAATTGTAACAATGAAAGCAATAAGAAGAAGAGTTGTTCCACCAGTTGCGAAAAACATATTATTACGCTCAATAAATTATAAACAGGTGAGAATTTAGGAGATAAAAAAAGAGAAATTAATGTTCTTTTAAGGGATTTTCGTGTAAATATTTAAATGTATATAGCAAATTTGCTTCCCTTTTTCATTGATTATTTTCTTAGTGTTAATTTTCGATGGCTTCAAAAAGCACAGGGTTGTCATTTATTGAAACGCAAAGTACAAGACTGCCATGATTTAATTAAGTGGATTTAATTGTTAATATGGAAATTAAAAATTGGATACGTAAGTAAGTAAGATTAAAAGTGTGCCACGTGCGAGATCTCTTAAAGAAGGTTTGAAACACAAAACTTTCTACTTTCTTGCTAACTGTGCTGCCAGCTTTCTATCAATACGTACGTACAACATCATGAAATGACGTAGAACGATAAATATTAATTACGCTAAATTATTATTATTATTGTTATTCACCTATTAATTAATTGCAAGTCTATTGCTTCAAGAAAACACTACTCTCGAGAGAAACATCAAAGAGACTAGAGAGTTTCACAAATCCTTGATCTTATTATATATTTTTTAGTTTTAGTTTTTTTTTTTTTTTCTCATGAGTTTAATTGATCGTTATAGTTTTACTACAATTTTACTCAGAATGTTTTTCGTAGACAGTGTCGATGATATTAGATTATGGGAAGTCTACAACATAGAAGAATTCATTGATGTCCTAGTTTTTTTTTTAGTTTTTTTTTTAGAGAATTTATGTAGTTAAAGTCCTTGTTTTTTCTTCTCAATGTACTTAAATATTTTGTGCGTAAGCGATTATAATATTTGGAATAGTGATGGTCATACGGTATGCATAAGTTGCCCACTCATTCCGTTTCAGGTGCTTGGTGCTTGTTGGCCTGACTTCCGAGTTCCGACAAGCACCAAATGCCTGAGTTCTTTTTTTCAAAATGCATAAGCATCAAATTATTTGGAATTTTAATAAATAGGTTTATAACCTTAATTGTATTCATTTATTGATTTTAAGTTTTAACCATCATATAAGCAGTGGACCTCATTGGAAAATTACATTATATATATATAAATGCATGCCATTGTTTTAGTCTTTGTTTACTTTTTTTACCTTTCGGTTGCACTTGATCATGATTCATTAATAATAATATGTATTATTTAGTGAATAATATATCAATAATGTGGATTGGAAGCGTCACATCCCATAACTTTGATACATACTTACTGGAGAAAGTAGTAGTACTACTATATGATAAATGCATGAAGGAGAAAAGACTCTCTCTCTCTCTCTTGAAAGTAGCAGAGAGATGATATGTGAGTGACGATGATGAGAGAAGAGTGAGACAATGATGGGGCTCTGACCTCTCTCTCTCATAATAATATATATGTATGGAGATGATTAATACGTACGAATTCCCGATTGACACCTCTGCTCTGCTGCTTTATGAATCCTTCTATATATTTACATATAAATACACTCATCTCATGCACACATTTACATATTCTCTGACCTTCTTTCTGTTGCCATGACGCAACGCAACGCAACCTCTCTCTCTCTCTAGGGTTTAATATATATCACACATATTTCTCTACTATGCCGCCAATAAAATACACTTTTGTGTCATCGTGTGTGATAAAATGATAATGTGAGAAGCAAAGTACAGTAATTTATCAAGTTGGGTCCTCGAATTTCTGTAAAATAAGAGTAAATTTCATGCACAACGTAGATTTATATACGGTCAATTCATTAATATTTAAATTTAATGGCAAACAGCCTTTTATTATATATATACGCTATTAGTAAAAATCATAAAAATGAATAATAAGGTTATGAGGAACTATTTTGCTTTTTATATTTACGTTAAAATAAAAGTTTAACCAAGAAACTATACAAAACAAAGTTATGGGAATGAAAAAAGTAATCCATTAATGTAATTGACGTCATATTCATTCTATTACTTTAAGACAATCTAACGTTGAATACATGAAGAAGAAGAAAAATACACGAAGATCTTGAAAACAATATAAAAGCATGCATAATAATTAAAAAAGGAAGAAAGGTAATATAAATTGGTCAAATTGTGGTGTATTGAAAGAAGTTGGTGGCAGAGTTTGCACATACGTTAAAAGGAAGGGCCATTAATTAATTAAAAATGGAAAAATGTGGTTCACACGCTTCAGTTCAGTCCAGAGATTGCATTGCACGCCTAACAACGGTGTTTGTGTAATGTATATGTATTCCCTCTAAGTGACGTCACCGAGTCTGATTCTGACTCATTGCATTACTTCTCTGCCATTCTCAGACACTATTCTCAACTCGCAGCAGATATGCCCAATCGCAATTTGCATCTCACTCTTTCAATAAATAGTAATACACACACTTATAGATAATCTCGGTAAAAGTATTTAAATAATGATCCATTGAATTAACTTTATTTAAAGTGAAAAATTATGATGCTCGCCATATTGGTAACATACTTGTGCAAGAGGTCACGGCTTTAAATTTCATGTGTTGCAAATATGTGCTTAATAGTGTCACATATTCTTATATACTGAATATATATATATATATATATATTAATGTGAGAGTGCATCGTGACCTTGGCCAACAATGCCACCCCATTCAAAAGTTAATAAATATAAAGTAACACATTTTTTTGTTGAATCTTTTTTTTTTTTCTTCTCAAATTCAAATGATAAAAGATAATAGATAACTGGTTTAGTATAATGATCGACGTCCGTCAAAGAAATTAAACAGAAAAATATATCGTCTGATATTTGTTGACTTTAGATATTCTTGCTATTATTTTTTCAAAATATTAGACTTTTGGTGCTTCACTCCATCAAAATTTAGATATTTTTACCACGATTATATATCTCTTTATTTTAAACTGAAAATATCTGAACTTACTATGGAATTTATTATCGATAGATCTTCATGCTTCAGTTCTTCTCTCTAAGTTGATCTCAGACCCTTCTCTCTTACTTACAGACAGTATTGTGAACAAGTTATGCATTGTCGTTCGATCAATTCTCGTGGGAAACGTTCTCGACGATATGATTTATTAGTCAAATTTTATTTTTATTAATATTGTTTAGTTTAATTAAAACATAGTTAATAAACAAAAATCACAAAGAAAGCGGCACTCTAAGGAGACCGAACAAAATCAAATGAACGGACATAATATTATTTAATATGATCGTTAACAAAAAAAAATTCATACCCAATTTTCTCAAGCCAGATAATACCGCTACTTGTTTTAAATTATAAAATTCGGTCCACTGTCCGCTAATCGCATTAAAATAATCGGTAATCATATGATTAGTTATGGACATTTGGACATAGTCTACTCGACTTGTAAAACCCCTTATTAAGCCAATATTTATTTGTGATTTTGTTAACATATCAGTATGGTTTATGAATAACCCTAAAGTACTGTAACATATGGTTATTAACATGTCGGTTATTAAGCAAACTAGAACACTAATTATTATTCATTTGACTTGACCAACTAATATATGTCTACACTCTTACGCAAAATCTTTGGAATCAAACTAAAATTGCTTAAAGTCACTGTCTTTATGCGCTAAATTAAGCTTCATGAATTTTTTTATATATATATGCTTAAAGATAAGCAAGGAAATGTCTTTATCCACTAACTTTCTTATATAACATGATGGCATCTTTATGGATATAAGTTAACAAAGCTACATGCACTATATGCCAAAATTTCATGGATTCATCTTCTGAATTTAGATTCACTTTTCAACATTTCCTCTCTAGTTATGATTACAATTGTTGAATCTTGATCTTCCAATTGAGTCTCCAATTATTGGTGAAACATGTACTTATATATGTGTGTGTATATATATATATATATATATATATATATATAACACAATTTGTTTGGAAGATACATATATATACAGTACTTTTTCCAGGATCGGGCAGCTTCACAAAAAACAAAGTATACTTAAAAAAAAAAAAAAAAAAACGCACTATCACAAACTGGGTATCGTCAAACGATTCTCTATATCTATCTTTTCTTTACATTATCCGAAGATCCTGAAAGTAAATATATAATTAGTAATGATTTAAGAAAAACATGTCACATATTACCTACCCTGTAAAGAGTGTCCCACGTTTGATTAACGGCAAAGTAAAATACTAGTATATATATATTTTTGATATATACATATATGTATATTATACATGTATGTATATAAGTGTACGTGTTGATCTGATCATGATCAGCTCAGATGGCAGTGGGAGTGTGCCTGAGAAAGTATAGGTTGGCATGACATGGCATGCATTTGTACTCATCAGTTTGCATGGATACATAGTACTCATATTATATATATATATATATATATAAATATATATATCGCCATTTTTTCACATCTACAATATAGTATAATATAATATGACAAAACGAACAAACTAAAGGAAAAAAAATGCACGTCCAATAAAAATTATTTTCACTAAAAAACTTGTAATTACCGGAGTTGAAGTTGAGGCACATTGTAAAAAAATATTCAAATAAAGCACAAATTAGGGGATGAAACATGATAAATATAAAATTAAGGAGGGACTCGCATCCGGGTATTGGGATAGTATAACCCGGTTTTGAGGTGGGACTCGAATTATCCGGGTATTGAAGAAGTAAGACGCGCAAAGTCTCATACGTAATCTTGTTAATACAGTATAAAATACAGACCCGATACTGTATTTACTCGGATCCGGGTAAAACCAGAAACATAAATTTCTGAATCTGTTTTTTTCCGGAACCAGAATTTATGGTTTCTGTATTTATCCGGAAAGGCTTTTCTGGTTCCGTTTTTTACTGTTTTTTGTTTTTTATTTATTTTTAATTAATAAACTGTTGGGAATCACGTCTCTGATTCCTTGAAAATTATCACAAATTGAACCTCCGAACCGTCCGGGTAACATTTAAAAATTAATTTAAAGCAGAATAACTTGTTATCCGTCCAACGGTCCGGATATCGGATAATAACCATTTCACAAGATCTGATAAATATTATGTAATTTAATATTCATATATCATTATTAATAATCTAGTCATAATATGAAATAAATAGAAAGCAGTAAATGGTTGCATTTATTAACCCAATGCATAAGGCCGTACCTCTATTGACGACTTCCGGCTGCGCGTTCTGAATCGGGCAGGGCTCCGCCGGTGCTGAGGGAAACTCCCGTGATCTTTCGGGATATTCTCCTGGAATCCTCGTACCGAAGCGTGGGCTTCGCCTGCAGGACTCCGTCGCAAAATTTTAACTGATGGTTCTTTTTAAGCTTCCGGAGAAATAGTCTCCTAAGCCGAACCAGAAAAGAGAGATCAAAGAGAAAATTCGCAGACCCTGAGTAAGAGGGAAAGTTCGAATTTTTCTCTGGGGAAAGGTGTGAAAAATGTGTAGAATGAGCCTCCTATTTAAAGGCTCAAACCGTAACCGATTTGGAGAATTTCCATTCCTAATTTTCGAATTTCATTAATTAAATATAATTAATTATCTTAATCCAATGGTCCAGATTTAATCTCATCTAAATCCAATGGATATAATTAATTAGGGATTTAATTAAATAAGAAAGATTTGGATAAATCAAAAATCCAATCTTATCTTCTTATCTTTATAAAATTCGAATTATCCTATATATTTATAATAAAATTCGAATTATCATTATCTAGATCCAACGGTTGAGATAAATCTTTAAACCGATCTAATGGATCAAATTAGTTTAGGATAAAATCAAATATAAAAAGATTTATTAAAAAACAATTTCGAATTTATCCATAAACTATAATTTGAATATATATATAAATATATATAATTAATTAATTTTCAATCCGACGGTAAAGATTAAATCTTAGACCGATCTAACGGATATAATTAATTAACCAAATTCGAAAAAATGAAACTTGGTCACCACGTTATTAATTTCAAATTTATCAATATCCTAATCCAACGGTTGATATTAAATCATAACCGATCCAATGGATAATATTGATTTTAGGGATTTGCTAAAATACCAAAACATTTGGTACTTATGCCGCAAATTTGGAAAGACCAAATCATACCATTAGAATTTAGCTAGGGTTTCATATATCAAACCCTAATTCAAATTTACACATATGAATATATATAAATATATATTTTTATTTATTAATATAAATCTATTAATTATTAATTAATTATTAATAAGATATTATAATTAAATCCAAATAATTAAATTATATTAATATTTCCTGATCTCAATATCACACATTAAAATGTCATGGTGCCACACCATCATTTAAATTCGTGACATGTGATTTAATTTCAAAGTTTATCGAACCGATCATAAACTTAGAAAATCCATAAATCACTAACCGTAAGTCGAAATGACTCGGTTCAAAAAGCAAAGTTGCTTAGAATTTAATTTCCAACAACATGGTGCTGATAGAAAATCTAAATTCTAACTTTATTTTATCAGTTAATTTCGTGTACCAAAATATGGTACTTTTGCCACGCTAACGATAAAACTATCTGACGTCTGCCACAGACCTTTCAGTTTTATAAGTCAAGCCAAATGATTAAACATTATCCAGAATGTATTTTAATCACGTACGTATCATCCGTTACGGAGCTATCCTGGGGACCATGGACCCGTATCACTTAAGCTCCAACGAACTGCTAGTTGTTCGTCAAACCTCGAAGTGATTCCACTATAGACCCGAGGCTGCACTCTTTAGTGATACAGTATATATTATTCCCTTTATAACAGCAGGGTGTCCATTGATACAATCAAATTCGGGTTATTGATCTTTCACTTGATGATCCACACACGAGCAGGCGGTTTCTACCGTTATGCCCCTCATTGCATTTTCATCCTTGACTCAGTCAGTAATATTATGAGTAACCCACTTATGGTTTCGATTCATAAGTTGCGCACGGGTACCTCTCACTTCTCACCACCGACAATCAAAGGAATCATCATCACTCTGAAGAGAGCTGTGTGATGCCCATGTCTATGACCAAGCTACCCTTACTGCTGACTATCATGTTCCCAAAATAATAGTGTTGGGAACAGCGGTAATATTTCGTGTTCTTTAACGGTTAAATCAAAGAACAATCAAGCCAGCAGCTTGGACTCAAGATCACTCAGGACTTAGATCGAATATCCATTTGATCATCTACTAGTGACTCAACTCCAAGTTATCAGGGACGGTCTTATATGATAACTTCCGGAGTTTAAGTCAGGTCCAGTCCAGTATGAAGACACTTCATACTTAATGCACTTCTAGTGAGTGTGACACACACAAAATCCAGAATAGGATTGTCACTTAGTCACATTAATGACCTTATACGATTAATGGGCTCCCACCCAGTTAATCAGGTCACGGACATTTTAAGTTCATATATTATGATTATTAATTCTTCTTCACATTGACTCTGTTGTGATATAATTCATAATTGCATCCTTTATGAACTAAGGATCAAACATTCTATTTTACTCTACCAGAAACTATAATAAGATTATCATAATAAGTATCATCTTTATTCAACGACTTGTCATAATCTTTTACAAATGGATAAAGTATCTTGTTTAAGGACACATATGTCCAACAATCTCCCACTTGTAATTAAAGAAGATGACCCATGTCTTTCAGACCAATACTCTCCAGATGCCTCCTGAATATTTTCTCTGGCAACGTCTTGGTGAATGGATCAGCCAGATTGTCTTCCGAAGCTATTTTCACAACCCTCACGTCGCCACGACGCACTATTTCTCTTATGAGATGGTATTTGCGTTCTATATGTTTCGCCTTGTTATGGTCTCTGGGCTCTTTAGAATTTGCCATCGCACCACTGTTGTCACAGTATAGTGTTTGGGGCCCATCTACATCTGGAACAACTCCCAGCTCTATGTAGAAATTCTTGAGCCAAACTGATTCTTTGGCTGCCTCACAAGCTGCCACGTATTCAACTTCCATTGTGGAATCTGCGATATAAGATTGCTTTACGCTTCTCCAGAATATCGCTCCACCAGCAAGGGTGAACACTGTTCCCGACGTCGATTTTCTCGCGTCTCTATCAGACATAAAGTCTGAATCAGTGTATTCTAGTGGATTCAGTTCTGATCCTGAAAACACTAACATATAGTCTCTCGTTCTCCGAATATACTTGAGAATGTGCTATACCAGGGTTGGATTGGTATCTGCTAACAATTCCCACAGCGTAACAGATGTCTAGCCTAGTACACTGCATAGCATACATCAGACTTCCCACTGCTAAAGCATAGGGTATTCGCCGCATCACATCTTGCTCTTCCGGAGAAGTTGGGCACTGTTTCCTGCTAAGGAACACTCCATGTCTGGTTGGCAAATTACCACCCTTGGAGTTTGTCATTGCAAAACGTTCAAGCACCTTATATATGTAAGCTGCTTGAGATAAGGCTAGAAGCGTGTTGTTGCGATCCCTGAAAATGCGGATCCCAAGAACATAACTGGCTTCTCCCATGTCCTTCATTTGGAACTGCGTAGATAGCCACGCCTTCACGTCCGATAATTTCTTCACACTGTTTCCAATGAGAAGAATATCGTCGACGTACAGAACAAGAAAAATTTCCACGGTTTCGTCATTGAGCTTATAAATGCAGGCCTCAGTGACGTTTTGAATGAATCTATAGGTTTTGATGGTTTCATCGAACCTTAGATTCCAGGATCTGGAAGCTTGCTTCAATCCATAGATGGATTTGAGTAATCTGCAAACCTTCCCTTCTTGACCCTGTTGCACGAACCCTTCTGGTTGGTCCATATAGATGTTTTCGTCAATGTACCCGTTCAGGAAGGCGGTTTTGACGTCCATCTGCCAAATCTCGTAATTGAGACTACAGGCTATGGCCATGAGAATCCGGATGGACTTGTACTTAGCGACTGGAGCGAAGGTCTCATCGAAATCAATACCTTCCCTCTGGGTAAAACCCTTTGCCACTAGTCTAGCCTTGAAGGTTTCAACCTTCCCGTCCACTCTTCTCTTACGCTTGTATACCCACTTACAGCCAATGGTTTTGAAACCATCCGGTAAGTCTACAAGTTCCCAGACTTCATTAGAATCAATTGATTCTATTTATTGGTTCATGGCTTACTGCCATTCTCCCTTATCAGTATCAACCATAGCTTGCTTGTAGCCTATGGGATCTTCAACGCTAGTGTCTGTGACAGCTAGGTGAAATTCCAACTGGGTGTGCTCGTAGCGCTCAACAGGTCTTTTGAACCTCCCACTACGTTTGAGTACCCTTGGTTCTGATTTGGGGCCGTGGTTTCCGTACTCTCTTCGATAACAGACACTGTTATCGGCGCTGTGACTTTGTCACAAGAACAACATGGTAATTTACTTACCAATTGTCTTGAGATTTCCATCATAGTAAACTTATTACTATGTTTAGATATCAACCTTTACATTTTAAACAAATTAATGCTAAAGACATGTAAAGGTTTATCTATGAAGAGCTCATAAATTTACTCAAGAATTCATGGGATCGAAATAAAAAACTTTAATAAATAAAACTTAATATTGTTAAAAAGGTCAAATGGTTTTCAAATCACCCTTCAACATAGATCCAAACAAGAATTGAGTAAAAAAAATAAATGAGTCTCTTCTTCTGCTGCCGATGAGGATCACCGAGACTCTCGGATGACTACAGACAATCACTCCTTAGCTGCTGCTGAAAACAAAGAATATCACATATTTCAGTTTTAGATCTTTGGAGATAAAGACTTTCTAAAACAAATGTGTATTGGAAACTTATCGGGTGAGACACTCACCAGTTTCGTTCTTCTTTTCATTTTGGAATTTGGGACAATCTCTCTTCCAATGTCCCTTTTCCTTGCAAAGGAAGCATCTTCCTTTCTCAGCGGCTTTCTTGTCTGTAATCTTCGGCCGGAAATTCCTCCCCCATTTTTTCTTAGGACCGGGCCTTTTCTTCATTCTCGGGTTCTTAGATGAAGATCCTTTCTTGAATGCTATATTCAATTCAGACTTTTTCTTCACCAAACCCGAGATGTCCTCAAAGGTTTGCAACTCATTAATCAGCTGTGTCAAACCATATTTCAGTTTGTTCATAATGTAGTTGCTGGTGAATGGAACAAACTCAGGTGACAGCGAATTAAGAATAATGCTGATCTGAGACTTCTCATCCACCATGGCCCCATGCAGCTCAGCCTCATTAAACCAATTGGTCATGCTCATAACATGGTCACGAACATATGTCCCTGGTTTCATTTTGGCATTCATGTAGCGACGAGTCGCTTCATGTTGAGCTTGCTCAGACTGCTTTCCATACATTCCTTGGAGAGATTCCATGATCTCATAAGCAGTGTCCTTTTGCTCTAACTTAACTCTCAGTGAATCAGACAAGCTAGCCAGCATATATGCCTTAGCACGATTGTTTGCATGAATCCAATAGTCATAGAGTTCCTTTACACCTCTGGCGCTATTAGCAGCCGGTGCAGGGGGACATTCATCAGTGAGAACAAAGCGTATGTTTTCACTGATCAAGACAATGTTTATATTGCTCTTCCATTTTGGAAAGTTACTTCCGGCGAGAGTGTTGTTCGAAAGCAATGACATGATGGGATTCGACATTTTAGACTGGCATTGAAAAAGAAACTTATTAAACTTTATTATAGGTAGAATGTTTAGAAAAATATTTTATTTGAAATATTTACATGATGCAAACATGTTCCGGGAAAAACGTTAAATAAACCCTTTTAACTATTTCGTGATAATTTAACCGACTGTACACGTCGTTGCCGTCCTTAGTGGCATGGTCACTCTAGGGTGACTCGCGGTATCAACCGTGTAGTTTGGTTAAACTAAGTTTTAGTCATAAACTTAATTAATATTCATAACAAGAACTACAAAAGTCCTCTATGATTATTAACTATCACCATAGACGGTCAGGAAGCACCAACTTCCGTGCAAGCTTAACCCATTATTTTCGGTTCTCGGGATCCTCTTGGAAACGTCGTCCTTAGGGAATGGTCACTCTAGGGTGACTCGCGGTCCATTTCCAAGATTCCTCCGTCCCCATATTCTTTTGGAACTATCACGGTGTCAAACCTTCCACAAGCACACCTTCTTTAGGGAATGGACACACTAGGGTGACTCGAGGCGGTGTGGTTAGCAGACTTTGTGACAGTAATAATGGAGACCTTTGTTTTATTCTATACTTGCCATTGTTTTTTTTAGGAAATAACGTTTTTAATTTCTAAGTTATAATAAACTTATTATATAAACTGTCTATTAATGACACATTAAAAGTTTATATTTTGGCTTTATTTATTACGACACGTAATTTTAAATAAGCCCTAAAATTGTGTTTATTATTTCGTCGGTAGTGATAGATCAAACCGTACGCTCTCCAGGTCGATAGGAGGGGTCCTAACCGGTCACCCAGAAGTGGATGGTGAACCGGCCCCACTTTTGATTCCCTCTTCCTTAGGCAAGATTGTACGTTTGAAATTTTTCCGACTAATAATTAACACTTTTACATTTACTCTTTATTATTTATATCTATCCTATATAGAGGTGTCAAGTGGGCCGGGTCGGCCCAGGCCCACCCGCCCCGACTCGCAAAAAAAGCGGGTTCGCCCCGCCCCGCATCGTTTTTTTGTGGGTCGGGCTAGACTCGCCCCTATCAAAAGGGTCAGGCTGGGTTATGCTTTTCTAGGCCCGCCCCGAACCCGCCCCGCCCCGTTCAAAAGCCCGCCCTGCCCCGAAGCCCACATAAACCCGCCCCGTGGCCAACTCGCCCCGCCCCGTTTAAAAAAGCCCACATAAACCATATTTTTACTTGTTTTACTGTTAATTTTTTTTGGTATTGGTCGCTTTCAATTGTCATTGTCGTTTTTTGGTGCCCTAATAAATCCAGTAATCCACCATATCGTCCACTTTTATCCTTTTTTCTTTTACAACATTGACTGATTGACAATGTTTACTAATAATTCAGTCATTTTTGTTTCTGATGTCGTTTGTAATTGTTATGTATCATTTGATAACTCTATTTTTATTTTATGGCAGTGACTGTGAGGCTCATAAATGATTTATAAAAAATTATAATAAAAATATTATAAAAATAAAAAATTACTCTAAAGATTTTATTGTTATAGAAATTAAAAATTATCTTTGTATTACATGATTTATTAATTTATTTTGTATATATATTCTACTTAATGTAGCTTTTAAATTTTTTAATTAAATTTTTTTAACTTTATTAATCAAAATTCGATAATCGATTATTCTCTAGTTTTAATTTTAGTTTGAGAATGAATTAATCAATTACGACATTGCGTGATTTCATGTATAAAACATAATTTCTTTATTCACTAGTTTCACCTTTACAATTCATAATTACTGGCCACGTTCATAAATCATTATTCTAATTTTATATTCAATAATTAATTTCAAAATCACTTATATCATTTTATTACTCAATTATCATATTCACTATTCATAATTAACCTTAACGTTCATTAATTTTAAACTTTCAAGTTATAATTCGCTAATCAATTTATAACTTACTAATCAATTTCATTATTCATGAGGTATAGACCTTCGGTTTGACGATTCACTAATCTCTTTCATATTAACTTATTCATTTAGATTTTATAATTGATTAGTTTCAAGTTTCAACTTTACAATTTATAATTATTAGTCACGTTCATTATTCACTATTCTAATTTTATTTTTCACTAATAAATATTAAAATCACGTATTCTCATTTTATTATTCACTTTCACTTTCATGTTCACTATTCAATCTCTACATCTTGAAATTCATGAATAAATTCAACATTCATTCATGTTATACTTTCAAGTTATAATTTGCTATTCAATTTCAGAATTTACTTATGAATTTAATTATTCACGAGTTCCGGTCCTTTCGGACTTTCGGTTAGATGATTCATTTCATATATTAAATATATTGAATATTGAATATTAAATATTAAGTATTAACTTACTTATCCATATTTAATTCTTGTAAAATTTCACTATCTTGTAAAATTCTTGATAAAATGATTTCGTAAAAATGTATTTACTCTCCGTAAAAATCCAACCCGTTTTGGTTTTTGAAAAGCCCACCAAATTCGACCCGTAAAAGCCCACTAAACTCGACTCGTAAAAGCCCACTAAATCGACTCGTAAAAAGCCCGCCCCGCCTCGCCCCGCGACATTGTGGGTTCGAGTTCATGGGCCGGGGTGGGCCTTGATGCCTTTTCCAAAACCCGCCCCGCCCCGCCTCGCACATTGAACGGGGCGGGTTAAGCCCGCCCCGTTTAACATGCGGGTTTAACGGGTTGTGGGCCGGGTTGGCCCACCCCGGCCCACTTGACACCTCTAATCCTATATAGACATATTAATAATGATCTAAACATAGACACTATGTTTGAGGGTTATGAAAATAGGTTATAACAAATTATATCTATGATGAATATTTATATTAATGATACTTATTCTCTAAGAATTATCATTAAACATTTTAAAGCCCTTTAATAATTATTTATGAAATATTAAAATAAGACAATGATATTATTCTTCGAATATTATCATCCATATTTTAATTTATTAAATAAGACAATGTTATTTAATTATTAAATAACATCCATATTTAATTTTATGAATTAATTAAAATAAGACAATGTTATTTATCCGGAAATAACATCCATATTTTAATTCTTATTAATTAATCATAATTAATTTTAATTCATAAATATTAATTTCATTAATAATAATTAATAATTAATCCACGGGATCCGGGTCGGAATAAAATCCACTGCTAGTTGTTCGTCAAACCTCGAAGTGATTCCACTATAGACCCAAGGCTGCACTCTTTAGTGGTACGGTATATATTATTCCCTTTATAACAGCAGGGTGTCCATGGATACAATCAAATTCGGGTTATTGATCTTTCACTTGATGATCCACACACGAGCAGGCGGTTTCTACCGTTATGCCCCTCATTGCATTTTCATCCTTGACTCAGTCAGTAATATTATGAATAACCCACTTATGGTTTCGATTCATAAGTTGCGCACGGGTACCTCTCACTTCTCACCACCGACAATCAAGGGAATCATCATCACTCTAAAGAGAGCTGTGTGATGCCCATGTCTATGACCAAGCTACCCTTACTGCTGACTATCATGTTCCCAAAATAATAGTGTTGGGAACAGCGGTAATATTCCGTGCTCTTTAACGGTTAAATCAAAGAACAATCAAGCCAGCAGCTTGGACTCAAGATCACTCAGGACTTAGATCGAATATCCATTTGATCATCTACTAGTGACTCAACTCCAAGTTATCAGTGACGGTCTTATATGATAACTTCCGGAGTTTAAGTCAGGTCCAGTCCAGTATGAAGACACTTCATACTTAATGCACTTCTAGTGAGTGTGACACACACAAAATCCAGAATAGGATTGTCACTTAGTCACATTAATGACCTTATACGATTAATGGGCTCCCACCCAGTTAATCAGGTCACGAACATTTTAAGTTCATTTATTATGATTATTAATTCTTCTTCACATTGACTCTGTTGTGATATAATTCATAATTGCATCCTTTATGAACTAAGGATCAAACATTCTATTTTACTCTACCATAAACTATAATAAGATTATCATAATAAGTATCATCTTTATTCAACGACTTGTCATAATCTTTTACAAATGGATAAAGTATCTTGTTTAAGGACACATATGTCCAACATAAACTGTTTTTACATAATTGCTTGATAATAAACTTTTAAAATTTAAACTCGAAAATAAGAAACGTTAAGGTTTTGCATCGGTTATTTTACAAAAACGGCCAAAAACGAAACCGTTAAAAATTTGAGACGCTAAATGAAAATACCTCGTTTACTCATTCATTTAAATATAAAAGTTACAAATGATAATTGATACATAAACAAATACAAAGTACAAATTCAACGCCGTTGGTTGTCCAAAATGCTTCGGGCGGCACTAGAGAAGGCTTAAATCGCCACGACTCTCCTTGCAATATGTGGCGTGGTTTCGGAGGTACGATGTGTAATAGGTTCTCCCGAAGGCTTCAAACTTCTTATAGCACGTTTTGCATATCGCGACGCGCATATCCTTCATCTCCTCGGAATCGTATTCGTAAACGAAATCGAAGTCGGAAGTGAACTTCTTAGGGTTCTGTAGTCGGAAATGAGCTTCCTAGTCCACACTCCACAACGTTAATATGCATTGCATGTGTTTTTTAAATTTGCTTTGTGTAGCTACACTGTTAAAACGTAAACCTGCATGCATGCAACAAAGGTCAAAGAAAGAGCAGCAAGCAACTATTTTATTATTATTATTATTATTAAAAAAAATATAAACGGATCCGGGTAAATCGGAACCAGAATTTTCTGGTTCCGGATTTATCCGGAATCGAAATTTCTGATTTTTGAATTTTTTTTAAATACCCGGAAATCCGGTTTCTGGAGTTCTGAATTTACAGGATTACTCATACGTTCTTACGTATAGCACGCTTAATAACGTTTCGTAGACGATTAAATGCAATACTCTTTCATAAACAATGTAGTAATCAGGCAAGCGAAATACATGACTTAATCTTGTGACGGATCTTGCTTGTAACATTAACGACTAAATTATATATATATATATATATTTTGGTGACGATCGCATAGGTCATATAATAAAAATAGACGACTGTGCTACTTCTCTAATTTGTTTGTGTACTCGTTTTTTGCAGTGGCGGGAATGAACATGACACATTTTGCTGCACTGTAAAAGACAAAGTTAATTTTACTATGAAATTGAGCATAGCATATAATTTTTTTGTTTTATATTTAAAAATATTATTATACTTGGGGTCCACTCTAAAATCTCAGTTGCGCAGAGGCAGAGGTATGTTAGGTTGCTTTTGGCTGACTGCCAAACAGCAAAACGTTTTTGCCTTGCTCAAACAGACTGTGACCTCTCAATGTTCAATTACTATGCTCAATTAAATTGAACAAAAAAACCTCAAATTGAATACTAAACCGAAAATACCAGATATCGAATTTAAAAAGTCAAAATTGAATTTATCGAATAAAACCGAATAATTCAGTAGCGGTTATTAAAATAAAACTGAACTGAAAACTTAATTTTCTGCATATGATTATAATTTAATATATAATTTTAAATTTTACTTCGCACAATGTATTAACGTCACCTAATGATTATGTTATTGAAATATTATAACATAAATTGTATACTTTTACTCAATTTTAGTCATATATTTTTGACCGGTGAATGCGGTAAAAATACTGATATTACCGCAATCGAACACTGAATATGCCGTAAATGTGTTTTTTTTTAATATTTCATTCGGTTTTTATTATAAGAATACCAAAATACAATATTTGGTCTTATATTTGTAAAATACCGCACCGAAGACCCGGTTGTTGTAATATATACATGGTCACTTTTTTTTTTTCCTTTTTATTCCCTTTTTTAACTCTGTCTTTATATAAATGTTGGGAAACCTAGGCAATAACCTAATGTAATTACTGCTTATAAAAGAGACCACATGTGATGATAAATTATAATCATTAGTGAGTTAATAAATTAGTGCTGCATAAATAACAAAACATTAATGTATAATTCAAGGTTCAACTTACTGAACTTGTCGATAAATCGGTAACCATTTTCGACGGATTAATCGATAGCTTACCGATTAACCGACGGAAAACCTATAATACTGTAGCTTACCGCTTACCGATACTTTTCGATGATTATCGACGGATTATCGATACTTTTCGACGGAAAACTTATAAAATATTTTTATAATATCATACCTCAAATTCAAAACATATGTAGATACGTAAAGTCATACACACACATACAATTCCATCAAAAAGCTCAAATCTAAAACACTAATAACATAGTCTAACAAGTCTCAACTATCAAATACATAGTCTAATATAGTAATATCTCAAACTCAAACACATAATAGAAAGTGTATAATATTTGAGTATTTAAGCAAGATATTTATATAGGTTCAAAACTACATATTTAATAAATACAAGACATAATTGTATACAACAAAACACATTTGTAACTTAAATATGTAGGTGAAATGTATAATATTAAGTCACTTTATTAGTTTAAGTGTATAATATTAAGTCAAATTATTATGTGAAGTGAATATGCATGTTAATTGTATATGTATGTTAACAAATTTAATATTAGTTGAAGTGTATAATATTAAATGAATATACATATTAAGTGTATATGTATGTTAGGTGAAGTTAATATGTATGTTAAGTGTATAATATTATTTGAAGTGTGTAATATTAAGTTAAATTATTAGGTGAAGTGTATGTGTATGTTAAGTGTGAATGTGTGATATTAGTTGAATAACAAAAAGTCCCACATTGATAGATGACAAGAGTTTGGTGATGTTTATATACCAAATATTAGGGACAAGGGCTTGGGCCCTTTGGGTCATAGGATTTTGTGGATGAGGGAGGACTCACACAAATGTTACACCACCGCGCGCGCCGCCGCCGCCGGCCGGAAGTGGCGTGGCGGGGTCCGGCGGGGTGGGGAGGTGAGGTGAGGTGTTCTTGTGTGAGTATAATAATTTTTGCCGAAAGTTTAATTGGTATTTTTGCCGCAATAATTTTTTTTTATTTAACCGAAAAGTACCTATTTTTTACACGCATTGTATCAAAAATCGGTTGGAGAAGGTTTTATCGAAAAGCTCGATAATCGTCGAAAAGTATATAAAACGATAAGTATTAGAGCCGGCAACTTACCGGTAACTATCGAAAAGACCGAAAATCGGCGATTATCGTCGAAAATGCGAACCCTGATAATTACTACTTTTAAATAGATATGTTAATCAATTTAAACCACTAAAAACTAAATATATATATACATATTTTTCAATTTAACTTTTGATGCTTCTTATGAGTTAAATTTGAAATTATGTATTGACTGACTGTAGAATTAATCAGAGGGACTCCTCGTTCACATTTTCTATAAATTTTTCGGAATCGGAATTTTCCTGTTGGAAAAGGTCAGGGGTACCGTGATGGACCTGTCATTAGTTTCTGAAAGTTTATACAATTTATTTATGAAGTTTGGAAATCCGGGATCCATCGTACCGCTAGTTTGCGGTTATCACGTTAAATGGCCGTGGAAACGATTTTTCGGGCGCTTGCCACCTCTACTTGAAAAGCAATACTGTGATATCTTTTTTAATGGATCCAACACATTAACTGGAGAACTAGTTATATATGTTCCAATTGGGCCAATAACACTATAAGACCAATCAAATTCGGCCCAATTATAGGTAAAGCCTACAAAGCCAAAGCCCATTTTGGTTCCATCAAAATTGGATTTGAGAGTCCTTCACCAAAAAAAAAAAAACCATCACTTATCAAACACGAAATTTTTAGGTTTAACCAATGAATTTTGATTTTAGGATAAAGGAGAGAAATGCCCATTTGTGACTCAATGTTTTAAAAAAAATGTTCATTTCTATTTTTGGTAATCAAAACCACCAACTAATTGAAATATGGACTAATATACCATTCGAATTAATTAATTAATATTTGGAATTTAAATTACGTTTAAAATTAATTAATAATTTGAATTAATTGATAAAAAAAATGTCCTTAAACGTAGCTAAATAGAATAACTGATTAATCTTAACCATTCCTTAATTATTTTCGAACATTTTCTCCCTATTAATCAGTATTCTAATGATTTAAAATTTTAAAATCAAAATTTCAAAATTCCTAAAATCGTAAGAAATAATGAGCACAAATTAATATAAAATCTACAAACAGAAATTATTTTTTAAATATACTAACTCCAAGTTGTAAATTTAATTACGAATCTTGTATATGTATATACGAATACTTTAAACGGGAACTGTTTGTGCATATCGTAAATATCAACCATAACTATGTATATATATACCAATAACAAACTGTCAATATTTACAAAATATATTTAAACTGTAAATATATATACGAAATTTAAACTGTAAATATAATTACAAGATTGTAAATATATATATACCAATACCAAAACTGTAAATATATATCAATATTAATACCAAATATATATACCAATACCAAACGTATATTTAAACTGTAAATATATATACGGAATTTTATTAACCTGTAAAAAAAATGTATATATATATTTACAAAATTGTATTACTAGTAAAAAATGTAAAAATACCTATGAAATTTTATGAACCTGTTAAACATGTTGAAATGTAAATATATTTACAACGCAAACAACGACCATGACCGCCGAAGTTCGTCGTAGATCTGAATCAGGGTCTCTCCCTTGCACGCCACCACGACCGCCGAAATTCGCCGACCAAGTCCGCGCGCACTTCCTCCACGGCGCCGTCCCTCTTCAAACCACGATGTCAAGAACGCCATGAGCGACTCTCTCCGGCGACGTTTAAAAACCCACGACTTCTCTAAAGCAGATCAAACCTCCCTCTCTCGTAACTCAAGCGACCTTCCGGCGACACCCAGCCACGACGTGCACTCCAGATCGGTGCGTTCATCTCTCCGGCGAGAATTTTCAGCAATCTCCCCTCTTGCCAAAACCCAGATCAGAGAGAGAGAGATAGTCGAATGAGGAGGTCTGAGGACGAGAAGGAAGAGAGAGAAAATTTTGAAAATTTAGGTCAAAGTAACAAATTAAATGAAAATCTGATAAATATGGGAAGAATTCAACCATAATTTTAGGAAAATATAAATTCAAAATTAAAATATATAATAATTAATTAATAAACGAAAATACAAAAATATAATTAAAAGTCAGGGTTAATATGGTCCAAAATATTTTTAAAATGGGTATAAATAAATTATTGAAAGTATGAGCAATTTCCATGAACCTTAGGTGTTAAATGGGTATTTCATTGGTTTTTCTTTTATTTTATTATAAAGTAAAGGGTTATTACCGGCATATGTTCCCGTTCTTTTGCAAACATCCGAATTATGTTCCCGTTCTTTTTTTTTCGCGGCATATATTCCATAAGTCTTAAAACGTACTGAAAGTCAAACTCTGTTAACACTTCCGTCTATGTCTATTAGTTTTTACCATGGGTCACGCCCTTGAGACTGGCATATGTTCCCGTTCTTTTGCAAATATCCGACTTATGTTCCCGTTCTCTTTTTGTTTAGCGGCATATATTCCATAAGTCTTAAAACATACTTCATCTTCACCGATTGGTTCGAGCAGAGCCCGAGTTTCACAGCCTTGCAACGCTAGGTATATTTTCTAGAGATGATAATACATGAGAAATAAATTATAGAAAAATAGTAGCGAGTAAATTCAAAATACATATCGATGTGTTATTGAATTTGACGAGCATCGGCTTATCTCTTTTGTCTGAAAATTGTTCTTGATATCTTGTAAATAGAAAACGTTAGAGATTCCCGAGACGCGTTGTAATCTCTCCTTAAAGCTTGATTCGCCTCATCTACGTGCTTGAGTTTCGTTAGGCAATTAGCTTCCCATGATATAATCGGTCAACCCCAAACTTCGTAACATTTCAAAGTTCGCTAACGAACTAAGACTCCTTGAACTCCGGTACCCAAAGACTCACAACATAAAACAATGGGAAGCTATAAAAAATTAAAATTACAGAGTGAAAAATTAATGGGAAGCAAACTCATAATATCTAGATAGCTTTCGATACTTCGTTTTGAAGAAAACGTTCAACTAGGGTGTTCAACGTTTCGACCCACTTGACGCTATCTCAATTTTATTTTCATTGAAATATTTTCCAAACACTTCGGAGACATGTCATTGATGGCTTTCCTATAGTCATCGGTCATGGTGATCCCAACCTCGGTCAACTAGAACCTCCTTTGTGTCTTTACTGCTTTTGCCCAATGCCAATTCTCCTCGGTACCGAACCCTCCCATGACGGAAGCTCGCGGGTGTCGGTGAGAACCGTGGTTTTGTGGCAATTCGATTGTTTGGTGCTTTGGTTAGGGTTGGTAATTAATGATTTGAGAGCTTGTTAGAAGCGGAGATCAAAGACTTCTACGACGAAAGAGGATTTCTAGATTAAAAATGAAGATCATATCTACATCGATGAGAGAATGAAGATTTTAAAAAAAGTAATTTTACCGCTTAAAAATAATTAGTATCATCTAAAAATGGTACTTTTATCGTTTAAAAAAATATTATTAAGAAAATAAAAAATGGAAAAAATTATTTCTTTTTTTTAATGATAAAAAAAGTCATAAATAGAAAGAACGGGAACATAAGTAGGATATTTGTAAAAGAACGGGAACATATGCCGGTATTAAGGGCGTGACTGTTGGACATATGTGTCCTTAAACAAGATACTTTATCCCAAGGGACAAATTGCCGAATTTGCTGATAAATCGGTTGCCGTTTTCGACGGATTTATCGTTCGCTTGCCGATTAATCGACGGAACACTTATAATACTGTACATTATCGTTACCGACACTTTTCGAGGATTATCGATGGATTATCGACACTTTTTGATACTTTTCGATGGAAAACTTATAAAATATTTCTAAATTTATATTTGCCCAATTTTTAAATAGTGTGTTAAAAATACCAAAAATAAAAGCATATCATAATATTTATTCACTAATGAGTACTCAATAAATAATATCATACACATATATATGTAAATAAAGTCATACACCAACACATATAATTCCATCGCAAGTCTTAAATCTAAAACACGTAAATAATAAAACAGTCTCAACTCTCAAACACAAAGTCTCAAAACTCAAACACGTAGAAAAATCTCGGATTTAGCTCAATTTGCAATTAAATTACACCAAAATCTCATATTATTATTTCGATAAATATTTAATAAAATCAACCAGCAACAAAAATGAACAAATTACCTCACATATCGCAAAAGACAAACTTGTAAGACTTTTGCCGCAATTAAAAAAATCTCGGATTTAACTCAAATATGCAATTAAATTACACCAAAATATCAGATTATTATTTCCATAAATATTTAATGAAAGCAAAGATCTACAAAAATGAATAAATTCACTCACGAATCGCAAAAGATTAACTTCTTAGACTTTTGCCGTAAATACGGGAAACTCTAAATTAAGCTCAAATCTACAAATAAAATATACCCAGATACCAGATTATTATTGGAATAAATATTTAATGAAAATAAACATCATCAAAAATTAATAAATTACCTTACAAATCGCAAAAGATGAACTTGTTAGACTTTTGCCGTAATTATGGAAAAATCCGAATTAAGCTCAAATCTGAAATAAAATATACCAAAATCTCATATTTTTATTTAATAAATATTTAATTGAAGTAAACAAAAAAAAATTAATTAATTACTTCAAAAATTAAAAAAGATAAACTTTTTAGAGTTTTGCCCCATTGAAGATTAAAATCCAAAAACCGTTACTCTAAATCTGAAAATTTCGAAAACCCAACGCAAACATTCATATTTCTAATTAACTAGAATATTTTAAACCCCATATTATCAAGCAATCATACAAAACTAGTAAATTTCTTGTAATTTCGTAAAACTAAAACTTTATATACTTTTGCCTAACATCATTATAATCTGAAAATAGCCTAATCTAACCAAATAATTCAAAATTAATCAATCAAAACATGTTTTCATCATAAAATTTTCATAATAATTCAAAAAAACAAACAAAATATGATAAAGTTCCAATCTTTAATCAATTCTAAACATAAAACTCATATGCGACTAACCCTTTAGTTTTCAACTTATGAAAATACCTTAAAATCATCTAAATGGTATTTTTCCAGCAACAAACGATGTATTCATGTAGATCTAACATTATGAGTCATTAATCTCCCAAAAATTACAATTTTTTTTAGAAATTCCGGTTGAAACTGAAAAAAATAATAACTTTCGAAACTTATGCCAAGAATCGAAAAATCCATGAAAAGATGAAGAAGATTGGAAAAGGATGAGTCTTACCAGCTCGATTATCATGGAAAAGCATAAACTTTGGGTGTTGGCAGTGGAAAAGAGCGACAAGGCAAGGGCAATGTGTGAAAAATCGCGAAAATGGTATAAATATATGGCTGATTTTTTTTTAATGGATGGAAAAGTACCCAAATTTTACTCATGAAAAACCGATAATCGACTGTTGCCCCTCTTGCCGATTTTCGAGCTTTTCGATGGAAAAGTTATAAAACGATAACTGTTGGTATGGAATATTTGCCAATGACTACCGGCAAGACCGATAATCGAGGATTATCGACGATTTTCGACGAAAATTCGATCCTTGCTTTATCCATTTGTAAAAGATTATGACAAGTCGTTGAATAAAGATGATACTTATTATGATAATCTTATTATAGTTTCTGGTAGAGTAAAATAGAATGTTTGATCCTTAGTTCATAAAGGATGCAATTATGAATTATATCACAACAGAGTCAATGTGAAGAAGAATTAATAATCATAATATATGAACTTAAAATGTCCGTGACCTTGATTAAGTGGGTGGGAGCCTATTAATCGTATAAGGTCATTAATGTGACTAAGTGACAATCCTATTCTGGATTTTGTGTGTGTCACACTCACTAGAAGTGCATTAAGTATGAAGTGTCTTCATACTGGACTGGACCTGACTTAAACTCTGGAATTTATCATATAAGACTGTCACTGATAACTTGGAGTTGAGTCACTAGTAGATGATCAAATGGATATTCGATCTAAGTCCTGAGTGATCTTGAGTCCAAGCTGCTGGCTTGATTGTTCTTTGATTTAACCGTTAAAGAACACGAAATATTACCGCTGTTCCCAACACTATTATTTTGGGAACATGATAGTCAGCAGTAAGGGTAGCTTGGTCATAGACATGGGCATCACACAGCTCTCTTCAGAGTGATGATGATTCCCTTGATTGTCGGTGGTGAGAAGTGAGAGGTACCCGTGCGCAACTTATGAATCGAAACCATAAGTGGGTTACTCATAATATTACTGACTGAGTCAAGGATGAAAATGCAATGAGGGGCATAACGGTAGAAACCGCATGCTCGTGTGTGGATCATCAAGTGAAAGATCAATAACCCGAATTTGATTGTATCAATGGACACCCTGCTGTTATAAAGGGAATAATATATACCGTATCACTAAAGAGTGCAGCCTCGGGTCTATAGTGGAATCACTTCGAGGTTTGACGAACAACTAGCAGTTCGTTGGAGCTTAAGTGATACGGGTCCATGGTCCCCAGGATAGCTCTGTAACGGATGATACATACGTGATTAAAATACATTCTGGATAATGTTTAATCATTTGGCTTGACTTATAAAACTGAAAGGTCTGTGGCAGACGTCAGATAGTTTAATCGTTAGCGTGGCAAAAGTACCATATTTTGGTACACGAAATTAAATGATAAAAGAAAGTTATAATTTAGATTTTCTATCAGCACCATGTTGTTGGAAATTAAATTCTAAGCAACTTTGCTTTTTGAACCGAGTCATTTCGACTTACGGTTAGTGATTTATGTTGATGTCGGATTTGGTCAAATCCACCCTCAACACAACTCGTGTCGTTTTGTCCCATAAACGACACAAGAGAAGGCGAGGAAGTTCATCGCCCGAGGGTCAAGGAAGGCGCATCCTCGAGGAGGATCATCCGCGAGGAGGTGTGGCTAGCGTAAAAGCCAACTGCGATAGAGTGTCCCATCACGCTTAACGAGGAATTTCGTCATGATGGTCTATGCAGAGCCGAATGACGACTAATAGGACGTGCATTTAATGAAGCCGACCTACTCACTCAATGAGAAGCGTCTGCGACGAGGCTTGCAGGGCCGAATGACGGCTGACGAGATGCGCATTTAATGAGGCTCACCTACCCGTAATGACAGTCTCCTTGGAAGTGACATAAAGCAGGGATCAACCATGCTTCCCTCAAAAGACTCTGGGAAGCGAATGATTAAAGAGAAAAAAGGCGGGAAAGACGCAAGGAGGACATAATGTAAACTCTATAAAAGGCGAGAGAAACCTCATTTGTAGAGAGAGAGAGAGGGAGTGGGAGAGAGCCCGGGAGCATAGAGCAGGAGCAAAGCCCGGGAGCAAGGAGCAGGAAGGCTCCCGGGAGCAAAGCCCGGGAGCAAGGAGCGGGAAGGCTCCCGGAAGCAAAGAGCAGGAGCAAAGCCCGGGAGCATGGAGCAGGAAGGCTCCCGGGAGCAAAGATCAGGAGCATAGAGCAGGAGCAAAGTCGGGAGCAAGGAGCAGGAAGGCTCCCGGAAGCAAAGAGCAGGAGCAAAGCCCGGGAGCATGGAGCAGGAAGGCTCCCGGGAGCAAAGACCGGGAGCATAGAGCAGGAGCAAAGCCCGGGAGCAAGGAGCAGGAAGGCTCCCGGGAGCAAAGCCCGGGAGCAAGGAGCGGGAAGGCTCCCGGAAGCAAAGAGCAGGAGCAAAGCCCGGGAGCATGGAGCAGGAAGGCTCCCGGGAGCAAAGACCGGGAGCATAGAGCAGGAGCAAAGTCGGGAGCAAGGAGCGGGAAGGCTCCCGGAAGCAAAGAGCAGGAGAAAACCCGGGAGCAAGGAGTAGGAAGGCTCCCGGGAGCAAAGACCAGAGAGAAAGAAGAAAGATAACGCGAACCACATTGAACTACGTGATGACCTGATCCCGGTATACCGGGTACGTAGGCAGCCTCGCTGAAGCCGGCGAGGTGCGGCATCAAATCATATCCTATTCTTATCCTTTTCCTTCAATTGTCCAGCTATTCAACGAAAGGAAACCGAGCTCATTTTGGAAATTATAATAAGACAGAGATATTCATCATTTGTTGTTATTTATTTATTTTTTGATGATTGTCTTTGTGACTGGAAAAGGGTGGTGAAAATCCCCCTCTACAATTTATGGATTTTCTAAGTTTATGATCGGTTCGATAAACTTTGAAATTAAATCACATGTCACGAATTTAAATGATGGTGTGGCACCATGACATTTTAATGTGTGATATTGAGATCAGAAAATATTAATATAATTTAATTATTTGGATTTAATTATTAATATCTTATTAATAATTAATTAATAATTAATAGATTTATATTAATAATTAAATATATATATATATATATTCATATGTGTAAATTCGAATTAGGGTGTTATATATGAAACCCTAGCTAAATTGGAATGGTATGATTTGGTCTTTCCAAATTTGCGGCATAAGTACCAAATGTTTTGGTATTTTAGCAAATCCCTAAAATCAATATTATCCATTGGATCGGTTATGATTTAATATCAACCGTTGGATTAGGATATTGATAAATTCGAAATTAATAACTTGGTGACCAAGTTTCATTTTTTCGAATTTGGTTAATTAATTATATCCGTTAGATCGGTCTAAGATTTAATCTTTACCGTCGGATTGAAAATTAATTAATTATATATATTTATATATATATTCGAATTATAGTTTATGGATAAATTCGAATTTTTTTTAATAAATCTTTTTATATTTGATTTTATCCTAAACTAATTTGATCCATTAGATCGGTTTAAAGATTTATCTCAACCGTTGGATCTAGATAATGATAATTCAAATTTTATTATAAATATATAGGATAATTCGAATTTTATAAAGATAAGAAGATAAGATTGGATTTTTGATTTATCCAAATCTTTCTTATTTAATTAAATCCCCAATTAATTATATCCATTGGATTTAGATGAGATTAAATCTGGACCATTGGATTAAGATAATTAATTATATTTAATTAATGAAATTCGAAAATTAGGGAGGGAAATTCTCCAAATCGGTTACGGTTTGAGCCTATAAATAGGAGGCTCATTCTACACATTTTTCACACCTTTCCCCAGAGAAAATTTCGAACTCTCCCTCTCCCTCAGGGTCTGCGAATTTTCTCTCTGATCTCTCTTTTCTGGTTCGGCTTAGGAGACTATTTCTCCGGACGCTTAAAAAGAACCATCAGTTAAAAATTTTGCGACGGAGTCCTGCTGGCGAAGCCCACGCTTCGGTACGAGGATTCCAGGAGAATATCCCGGAAGATCACGGGAGTTTCCCTCAGCACCGGCGGAGCCCTGCCCGATTCAGAACGCGCAGCCAGAAGTCGTCAATAGAGGTACGGCCTTATGCATTGGGTTAATAAATGCAACCATTTACTGCTTTCTATTTATTTCATATTATGACTAGATTATTAATAATGATATATGAATATTAAATTACATAATATTTATTAGATCTTGTGAAATGGTTATTATCCGATATCCAGACCGTTGGACGGATAACAAGTTATTCCGCTTTAAATTAATTTTTAAATGTTACCCGGACGGTTCAGAGGTTCAATTCGTGATAATTTTCAAGGAATCCGAGACGTGATTCCCAACAGTGACAAACTAACGGGCATAGACGGAAGTGTTAACGGAGGTTGACTATGAGTACGTTTTAAGACTTATGGAATATATGCCGCGAAAAAAAAGGAACATAAGTCGGATGTTTACAAAAGAACAGGAACATATGCCGGTAATAACCCTAAAGTAAATAAACAACTTAATAAACAAATGAAAGGACGGAATGGTTCCAAAAAGCTTGTAAACTAACATTTAAATGGCGACTCTGTCCCATTACAGCTGTGTGGAAAGCTTCTTAGAGCACCGTTGATCAATTGCATAAAACATACATGAATATTTGTCAACATATTAATGGGAAAAAAAATAGTTAAAAATTCTCATAAATTACACCACACAAATAAATAATAATAATAATAATAAAAAAAGCTCGTGTTGAAATAATATATGTTATGTGACATGGAAACAAAGAAAGAAAAATCAGTGATACTATTATGTGAAAAATTATAACATAATGACAAAGAATTTTTTAATATGTACAAAGGTCCTTTATAAAAAGACAGAATGAATCAACCTTCTGTTGCTTATTGCAATTTTCGTCACGCATTATCTAAATTTGTTGATATTTAAAAAACTTTTATCGAATACAAACAAAATAATTTTATAAATAATAATGACGAGTATAAACGTGGAAAACGGAACAGTTGATATTTATTTTAGTTAGCGTGTCCATATTTCCAAAAAAGTTAGGGTATATATGAATATTATTATAAAGTTTAAACATATTGATATTTTTTTTGACTCAGTGTGTATTTTTATTAGTTTTTTGATTCAGTGTGATTTTATATGAATATTAGTTTTATTTTTCAAGATTTGTATTTCCATTGAGTTGTATTTTATTTTGTAAAGATCAAACTACTCAACTTGCATAAAAATATAAGTATGATTTTTATCTCTGTTATATTATCTCGTTATTCATAGTGACGTGTCATCTGACTTTTATATATCTTTTTTACACTTTTTATTATGATAATACATGGTAAATGACCGTACAAGAACACCTCATTATAAATCAATAACAATATTAGAACATACATCGAAAACACAAACATTGCATTTTTGCACGATTCAAATTAAAACTTGAATGCACGATCGCTAATTTCACTAAAAGTTTTAATATATTTGTTGCTATATGTCATATTTTTTTTTGTAAGAAAAATAAGTAGTTACTAATTTTAAAATACTGACTATTTTTGTTTAATTTAGAAATGTGAATAATTACTAGATTTTTGTTTTTTCACTTGATTTCATTAATTCAATCAGTCATGAAAAGTGTCAGTCAAAATCTTTGAATAAATGTTTGTAGACGAATAGGCAGGGATTTAGAGACAACGAGAATCTAGAACGCGAGACAAAAATCTAAATAACTAAAAACAAAGAGGTCAGTTCAGAAATATAGCGGAAATACAAGTCCCACATTGAAAAAGTCACCCTGCCCGAGCAAAAGTACATA
Organism: Parietaria judaica; assembly: GCA_954871525.1. Taxonomy (NCBI): domain Eukaryota; kingdom Viridiplantae; phylum Streptophyta; class Magnoliopsida; order Rosales; family Urticaceae; genus Parietaria; species Parietaria judaica. The sequence continues at coordinate 3,470,794 of OX940861.1, forward strand.
AAACTCCTTGGCTTTCACCACGCCAATTGCATAAATTCCGCACCACGCGGAGGGTACTCATGTCATTTCAAGCGACCCTGTCAGCGAACTCAGTGTCATGGACTGAAAATTTAACCAGACGAGAGGGGTAGTTCGGTAAATCCATTCGGCGAAAGCCATTATGATATCTGCAACAGCAACTTCAATCCAACAAAAAAAAAAAAAATCAGTTCCAAAAGGAATTTTTTTGCCCCGAAAATTCCAGAGAAAAAAAGAAAAGAAAAAAGAATTGTAAAGCTCCGATGAGAAAGAAAAACGTTTTTGATATTCAGGTACCTCTCTCTCTCTCTCTCTCTCTCTCTCTCTCTGTATTTATTGGATTCGATACACCCCAACAATATATACTTATACCGATATTACGTATATACGCTTTGTTGCTGCATATTTCATCTGCTGAAATTGAAGGCTCTCCTCTCTCTCTCTCTTCTTCTTGCAGTTGCTTTGTTGATTTTTGGGCTCGGATTTTTAGCTCTTTCTCGTGAGGAAAGAAGTTTGCGAAATTCCTTTTTCTGGGTCTGGGTTTTCGTTCAGAGCTGAGCAGAGTAGAGCGAGGTTGTATTGCCTCAGAATCTGGCCTTCTCGTCTTCCTTTGAGCTTGTTGTGTGAGGAGCTCTTCTCAGCAACATGTCTCAAACTAACTGGGAAGCGGATAAAATGTAAGTTCTTTTCATGTATATATGTATTGTATTGTCGAACTTTCGTACCCTTCATCTTTCGTGGTCTGGGTTTTGTGTTAGGTCTGTTTGTTCTTCGTTGGGTTTGTTAAAGTTCGGTTCTTTTTGGCTGTATTGTGCCCTAGGGTTTTTCTATTTCTTCGTTTTCTGGTATCAGAAGACTGGGTTTTGCCTGTTGATCTCATCTCAATGTGGGTCTTAAAAGCCGAAACTTTGTGTTGACTATTGACTGAATGAATCCCTTTGGACTGTTGGCTTAACAGGTTAGATGTGTATATCCATGATTATTTAGTAAAGAGGGATTTGAAAGCTTCTGCTCAAGCCTTCCAAGCCGAAGGCAAAGTTTCCTCAGATCCCGTTGGTAAGTTAAAGCTGTTACTTCTTGTGTGTGCATAAAGGAATCGTCTTTAGCGTTCTACAGTCTTCTACCGCGCGTGCTGTGGCTTTTAGCGCCGTTTTGACTTCTGGGGCTGTTGGTTTTCCAGCTATCGATGCTCCGGGAGGGTTTCTCTTCGAATGGTGGTCGGTTTTCTGGGATATATTTATTGCTAGGACCAACGAGAAGCACTCGGAGGTTGCTGCTTCTTATATTGAGGTTTGTTTGAGAATAGTTACCGCAATGTTTCTTGATGCACTTCTGTCACCGTCATCTAGTTTAGTTGTTAGAACGTGAGTGTGTGCTGTCAGGTCCTCGTTCATTCCTCTTTCTAAATCGGTATTGAAACTTTTCTTATTAGCTGCTTTCTAAATCCCTTGCATAAAAATGTATTAAATATTCTTTGAAACTCGTTTTTAATGCACGTGGTTCATACTAGCAATACTCTCCCCAGGGTAATTCTTTAGTAATATTCTTGAACTAAGTTTAAAGATCATACAGTCAAACTTTTGGATTTATACTATTTACAAAGTAATCCCGAGTATTGTTCTTGATCTAAGCAAAAGGCTCATCGTTACCGGTTCTTGTACAACTAAGCAAAAAATTTATGGTTGTACTTTCCGAGACAGACTCAAATGATCAAAGCACGGGAACAGCAACAACAGCACCAACAGCAACAGCACCAACAGCAACAACAACCGTCTCAGCAGCAGCCAAATTCTCAGCAACAACAACATATGCAGATGCAACAGTTGCTTCTTCAACGACACCAACACCAACAAAACCAGCACCAACAACACCAACACCAACAAAACCAGCCTTCACAACAACAGCCGCCGCAGCCTCAGCAGCAGCCGCCGCAGCCACAGCAACAGCCGCCGCCTCAGCAGCGGAGGGACGGGGCACACCTTTTGAACGGCACGTCTAACGGGCTGGTTGGAAATGACCCTCTCATGCGTCAGAATCCCGGAACGGCAAATGCCATGGCCACAAAGATGTACGAGGAAAGGTTGAAACTGCCTCCTCAGAGGGATCCTTTGGATGACTCCTCTATGAAGGTACGTGCGGTATGTGGCTTCTCAGGGCATGCTTATGTTATGTGCCAAGATCGACACTCTCGGAATCAAGAACACGATTGAACACACAAGGCCAACCTTCACAAACCCGAATCCCCTCTTTGAGAGACTCAAGTTTGTGATTGGTTTATTGGCTACCATTCTCATTACATGAACTCCCTTATATAGGGAAAGAAGCTTACAACCTAATAGACTCAATTAACGACATTGACTCGACTTGACTTACTCCTAAACAACGCTTAACAACAACTAAACGACAAGACTAATCGACTCTCAGGTTACATCATTACTCCCCCTCTTAACATTGAGCTTGTCCTCAAGCTCAAGACACGTATTTTGACCTCTTAGGCCCCCGGGTTTGGATGTTATCACCGCTGCCCGGCCCGCTTCCGCTCGAAGGCTCTTTCAAAAGTAGTCCCTCCCGTACTTGTCCCTCTCGTCCAACAATCGTGCGAATCGTAAGTCTTCCGCGAATCAGCCTTCGGAAAGCACTTCGCTGCCCCTCGTTGGTTCCGATCTCCGGGGCTAGGACTCCGACTCCACGAATCGAAGCGATTGCGTGAATCAGCCCGAGCCTTTCGAAAGCGCTCCTCCGCCCTTTGCCGGCTCCGGATCGACCCTCCACTACTGCCACTTGAGTCGCGCGACCCGTAGCTCCTCCGTCCAGGGCTTAAATCGCGTCTGTTTGGTACTTTTGCCTCCAAATACCCTGTATTAAGCTTTTGGTACTTTTGCCCAAAAATACCAATCGCTAAATTCTCTCTGGTTACCTTCCTCTCACTGCCGCCGCCACCAGATCCGCCGTCGCCGCCGCCTCCGCCCCCATCGCCGGTGACTTCGCCGGGATCTCCGCCGTCTCTACCGCCGTTCGCCGGAGAACCTCTCAAATCGTAAATCTGAGATTTGGGAGCCAAACAGCCCATTTCCTTTTCCAAACAGCCCTGGCCGCCTCTCGCCGCAACTCCTCCTCCTCCGGCGCCGTGCAAGTCGCCGGCGATCTCGCCGGAACCTTCCTCCGATGACGAGTTGCCGTGCCGCGACGCTGATTCGCGAAATTCCCGCAGATCTGCGTGAAACCTAGCCAAACAGCCCATATTTTCCACTTCTCCGGCACAATCTCTCGTCGTTATCGCTCCACCCTGGCTGACCACCAATCCTAGGTCGGTACCCGGCCCTCCGCCGCTCCCGGAAATCTGACCACCGCCACGGCTCCATAGATCTGTGCGATCTAGGGTTTCGCCCAGATCTTGGTGACCTTTCGCTCCATTCTTTGACCGTCGCCGTCCTCTCCCGATCTGCTCCGATATCTTCCCCTTCTTGAAGTCGTTGCGTTTTCTCTTTCGGCGCCGCCCCTGACGCTTCGCACGGTTGCGCTGGTGCGCTGCTCGGCCAGATCTGGTTCGTGTTCCAGATCTGATCCAAGATCGTCGTGCTCGCCAGCCTCGCCGTTGTCGCTTGATCGGCCTCGACTTCGCGCTAGGTTGCCTTCCTCGCCGGATCTGCTCCGATCGTACTCTTGTTTTGATTGGAGTGCCTTGCGATCGTTGGATCTGCTTCGGTTCTTCCAGCTTCGGGACACCGATGACCACCAAGATTGGCTGGACGTTCTCCCGAACTTCTAGCACAACCGTTGGTTTCGCCGGAGCTGTCGCCTTCACGGATTCTTGCCTCTGCGATCGTTGGATCTGCTTCACTTTCCCATTCTCCGAGGCGTCGATGGCTGCCAAGATCGGCTGGACACTCTCCTTAACTTCGTGCACCACTGCTGGCGTTGCCGGAGCTGTCGCCTTCACGGATTCTTGTCTCTGCGGTTCTCCCCGTGATCGGCTGTACTTCCTTCGGCTCAATCCCTTGACTTGCTCGGTCAATTCGGCTAGGTCACGCAAAATCCTTGCATGCGATTCTGCCCCCCTCGCCTCCATTTCTCTTAACGCCTTTCTAAAATTCTCCATGGAATCGACTTCGTTCACCGCCATTCCGAGATCGGCTCTGATACCAATTGTTATGTGCCAAGATCGACACTCTCGGAATCAAGAACACGATTGAACACACAAGGCCAACCTTCACAAACCCGAATCCCCTCTTTGAGAGACTCAAGTTTGTGATTGGTTTATTGGCTACCATTCTCATTACATGAACTCCCTTATATAGGGAAAGAAGCTTACAACCTAATAGACTCAATTAACGACATTGACTCGACTTGACTTACTCCTAAACAACGCTTAACAACAACTAAACGACAAGACTAATCGACTCTCAGGTTACATCAGCTTATGTAAAGTTCGTTAACCAATCTCGAGTATTTTCTTTGCCAGCAAAGATATGGTGACAACGTAGGCCAACTATTGGATCCCGGTCACGCTTCGATACTGAAGTCAGCTGCCGCAACGGGCCAATCTTCAGGGTGATTTTCTATGCAGCACTTGATGTGTTCTAGATTTAGTGATATCAATTTCCTGATTAATAAATAAATAAATAAATAAATAAATAAAAGTGAATGTTAACACACGCGGGTTTTAATATAACGTTTGATAACAACTAATTTCAGGCAAGTGTTGCATGGTACAGCTGGAGGGATGTCGCCTCAAGTTCAAGGGCGGAATCAACAACTTCCAGGGTCTTCACCGGTATAGTAACACATTTTTTGGCGTTCGCTTCATTATCATTTTTTCGCTTGTTTTACTTACCTCTTTGCTGTATTAATTCAGGATATAAAGCCTGAAATTAATCCCGGGTTGAATCCCCGAGCAGCGGGTCCAGAAGGATCTTTAATAGGAATTCCTGGTATTCTCGCGTTAATGCTTTGATCATTGTTTGGAAAGTGATTATTTTATTGATTGATAAGGTTAAACATTGGTGTGTGAGTGTGATATATGATCATTATTTTCAGGGTCAAATCAAGGAGGAAACAATTTGACTTTGAAAGGCTGGCCTTTAACTGTAAGTTCCGTTTCTTTTGTATTAGTTAATTTCCTACTTGATCTATTGCAGTTACGTTTGTATAATCGAGGCATTTGTAACTTTCTAATACCCCAGAGAAATCATTAATTTTAAATTTTAAAGAAGTGCATATTTTTCTACTCGGCTTCTAGGGTTTGGATCCACTCCGCTCGGGGCTTCTGCAGCAACAAAAGCCGTTCATGCAGGCCCCGCCGCCCTTTCATCAAATCCAGATGCTGGCACCGCAACAACAGCAACAATTTATGCTGGCGCAGCAAAACATGTCTTCTTCATCACCGAGCGATGAAAGCAGACGGCTAAGAATGCTTTTGAATAATCGGAACCTTCCAGGTTCTGTTGGGGATGTCGGATCACCGCTTCAAGCTGGAGGCCCTGTTTTACCTCGTGGGGATACCGATACGCTGATCAAGGTGTGGGGCCATCACCTTTCTCTTGCTCTTTTGTTGGCTTATGAGTGTTGAATTAGGATACACTTACCAAAATAATAGTGTATTATTGTCGGTTGTTAATTAGAGAACATCATGTAGTTATTTATTTCTTCAACAGTTCATCTCTTTATTAATATTAATTCAAATATTACCTTCTCTTTACTCGGTTTTCACTTCTTTTTTTTTCCGAAGATGAAAATGGCGCAACTACATCAACAGCACCAACTGCAGCAACAACAGCAAAACAATGCTCCACCGCAGCAGCAACTTCCGCAGCATTCTCTATCGAATCAGCAATCGCAGAGCGCAAACCACAGCGCTCATCCTCAAGACAAGATGGGCGGCACTAACAGTGTTACCATGGATGGTAGCATGTCAAATTCCTTCCGCGGAAACGATCAGGTACGTTTTATCCGGGAATTTCTTAGCCTCTTCAGTTGCTGTAATATGTGATCTTTTTAGCATCATTAGAAAAATCATTATCGGGTACATTTTATTGGAGAATTTCTCACAATTAATTTCACGAGGCTAATACATTGATAAACTGGAGAGAGAAGCCGAATTCCACAGCTCAAATATAATTGTTCACAAATACTCTTAATTAAATGCTGAATTTATCCTAATTATCTTCTAGGGTTCCAAATGCATTCTCTCAGTTCCTAACATTGCTCTTCTAAACATGTTTCAAGGGTTCGAAAAGCCAGACTGGTAGGAAGAGAAAACAGCCAGTATCATCTTCGGGCCCCGCAAACAGCACAGGGACTACAAATACAGCTGGCCCTTCACCAAGCTCGGCACCTTCGACGCCGTCGACTCACACGCCCGGTGATGTCATTTCAATGCCTGCATTAACTCACAGTGGGAGCTCTTCGAAGCCTCTAATGATGTTTGGCACAGAGAATGCCGGCACTCTCACATCCCCGTCAAATCAGTTGGTGAGTGCGTTTGGTATCCTTTAGTTGGCAAAAAGGGGATTCGGCAATTCCTTGGATGCATTCTCATTGCTATTCCATTTTGGCAGTGGTATGATAAAGATATTGAATTGCAGGCTGATATTGATCGATTTGTTGAGGATGCATCTCTTGAAGATAACGTAGAGTCTTTTTTGTCTCATGATGATAACGACCCGAGAGATGCTGTCGGTCGTTGTCTCGATGTCAGCAAAGGTGTGAACTTTTTTTTTTGTTCAAATAGTCCTGAATTATCTACTGATGTCCCAATGAGCTGAGTTTCAAAGATGTGTCATGTGAATCCGTTCGGTCTTTTTAGGTATTAAATATGGTCAATTATTATTATTGCTTATTTCGTAGATTAGGGTATATGATGTGTATTTTATTAATTGAATAAAATTATCCAAAAATTTCCCGTAAACAATTTTTTTTATTTTTTATTTATTTTTATGTATCTTCCTATTGATGTTGGGAAGCTAAGCTAATAGTACATATCTGATATCTTGTCCTGTTTAATCTCTACTATGATGGCCTAAATCTATGTGCATTTTGCTTCAGAATTCAGTTTCACAGAAGTGACCTCGGTTCGAGCGAGCACAAACAAAGTTATTTGTTGCCATTTCTCATCTGATGGTAAATTACTAGCGACTGGTGGTCACGACAAAAAGGTGAGAAGCATAGCTGACAAAACGGACCGCTCGAAACGTCAATGGCTTTCTCTAATTAGCTTTCATTCAAAGTTTTTGAAGTTTTTACCAATCTGTGAGATGAACTATGCAGGCTGTACTTTGGTACACTGACACGTTAAAGCCGAAAACGACACTCGAAGAACACTCGTCTCTGATAACGGACGTTCGTTTTAGCCCTAGCATGCCTCGTCTTGCCACATCTTCGTTTGACAAAACTGTTCGGGTTTGGGATGCTGATAGTGTAAAGTTCACCCTCCTTAACTAATTAACCACATTTTATTGGTAAATATAAATTCAACAAATTGATACAGTGAGTTTTACTCGATGCAGCCCGGATATTCGCTTCGAACTTTTATGGGGCACTCAGCCTCTGTAATGTCGTTAGACTTCCACCCAAACAAAGACGATCTCATTTCTTCGTGTGACAGTGATGGCGAGATACGCTATTGGAGTATAAATAATGGCAAATGTGTCAGAGTGTTCAAGGTTAGTAGATCCTTGTCCTCACTTTTTCTCCTTAATTCTTCCTTTATTTAAATTTTTCGTATTTTCTCTTGGAAATAGGGTGGAGCGGCACCGATGAGATTCCAACCCCGTCACGGAAGGTACCTTGCTGCAGCCGCAGATAACATCGTGTCCGTACTCGATGTAGAGACTCAAGCCCTCCGGCATTCATTGCAGGTGCAAACTGGAATCTTGCGATATTGGGTTAAATAATGCTGAACAAATCTACAAACTTAATACAAAAAATAAATGAAATATAATGCACTCAAATATCTGAAATCACGTAGGAGTGGCTAACATTCATCCATCTGGATCATTTTGCTATTTCACCCTTGGGTCGTGAATGGTTGTGGTAGCTGACTCGTTTTCCGTGGATGATCTGTGTCTCTGATGGTTAGGGACACACGAAGCTAATCCATTCAGTATGTTGGGATCCTTCTGGAGAGTTCCTTGCGTCCGTGAGTGAGGACTCTGTCAGAGTGTGGTCGCTTGGGTCGGGAGGTGAAGGCGAGTGTGTGCACGAACTGAGCTGCAGCGGCAATAAATTCCACTCCTGCGTTTTTCACCCGACATACCCGTCACTCATAGTTGTCGGATGTTACATGGTAAAACTATTAATCGTCGGGTAGTTTGCAGTTTTGCCCTCGTGAACCGTGTTCGCAATTTCCCCCGTATTTTTTCAACCAGTTTCCTGTTCAAATTTCTTTCTTGACCAATAAATTCTACTATTTTTTGTCAAATTTAAGCTAGACACAATAAAGGCGATTTTGTCCCTAAATTTAAGCTACATGTGAAGTTTAAAATGTGACAAAAGTTGTCAGGTTGATATTTTTAGTTCTTACAAGTTCAGAGTGAAACTAGTTACAAAAAATTGGGGGAAATTGCAACTGGCACAAGAAGTTCAGGGTCCATAGCTGCAAAATACATTATTTATTGGAGAGCTATATCTTTTGGGCAATAGTTTTGTGTTCTTTATATATGTATCTGCGGACGAAAATTTGCAGTCATTGGAGCTTTGGAACATGAGTGAAAACAAGACAATGACGCTATCGGCCCACGAAGGACTGATCGCGTCCCTCGCCACATCACCGTTGACGGGTTTGGTGGCCTCGGCAAGTCACGATCATTTTGTCAAGCTTTGGAAGTGAAAGTGCCTAATTTGAAACATACTTTTGACGGATAAGAGTCTAAAAATGTAGTAGTAGTTTGATTTATGGTGTTGGTTTTGATGTATGTTTCTTTTTGGGGGTATTCAAAGCCAATGTAACCCCAAGACAAGACAAGACAAGACAAGACACGACCTTGTAATCTTCTTCTTGTATTCTATCATCACTCTTTAATTATTGTTTAACTTGGACATTCTATTTCTACGTCTTAAACTACACAATTATTGATATTTGTGTATAATATTACTATATGTATATGGGATATATAAAGAAAAAATACGCTAGGTGAAAGTGGTGGTGTGTAATTATATATATGGTACGAGTGTAAATCTAAGTGCTAAACGTCCTTAATTGCGGTAAAAATACCTAATCTTTACAAGTATATTCCGTCGTGTACCAAAATTCTAAAATAGTAGGTGAAAGCAAGGTTCTAAATGCCGATGTCGATGTTATTTCGCACTTTCCATTTTATGGGTATATCGCTTGCCGATCGTTAAATAAGAACAAACGGTTATATCGGTTGTTGTTAATACTGCATAAATTTTACGAATATATCGCTTGCCGATTGAAATATTGACCGATCTTCCGGAATTTTTTGTATTTAGGTAGGATTTTTATATAGGTTCAATTTCAAAATTACATATGTAGTAAATAGAAAACATTACGCATAACATAATGTCAACATATAACATAATATAACATATGATACTAGGCATAATAAATAGAAATCATTAAGTACAATAAAAACATAAATATGAAATAGAAGTCATAAAGAGAGTAAAGACATATAAGACATAGCTCAAAAGAATGTAGAGGACCGTGGCGATTGAAAATTATAATAAATAAAATAAATTATACCCTAAATCTTGAACCCCAATACCTTAAACTAAACCCGAAACTTGACTAATGATTAATTAACTAAAAATTATTAATCCACGTTAACATTCGAGATCAACTAAATCCGCAATCATTAAGTTATTTAAATTAACAACATAATTAAATTAAATTAAATCTTAAACTAAATCAACTATACTCTAAAGTCTAAATCTTAAACCAACATTTAATTAATCAACTAATACAAATAAATAATTACAATCCGACAAATTATCATATGAAGAATTCGTGATCATCTTCAACAATTCAATATCAAAATTCAAAATTCAAACTTTCAAGTCAAGATCAAATTTTAAAAATTCAACATTTCAATAAAGAAAATTAACTAAAACCTAATAGAACTATAAGATAACAAACCATTTAGCACTAGTACATAAGAATTATCTTCTAAAATTAACCCTAAAACATAGATTTAACAAAAAAAATCAAACCAAACCTTCAAAAGAATTCTAAATTCGAAAACGAGAAAATTTAGCCTAGCGCCTAGGGTATTCCATCAAAAACAACCTAATTTTTGTTGATCTGCAACAGAACAGTGACGTTGGGTACTTTCACCTACCATTTTAGAGTCTAGGTACACGACGGAGCATATGAGCAAAAGTTGGGTAGTTTAATCGCAATTAACCCTATTTTTTTTTTTTTATAATAATTAAATACAAATCTGGCTAATATGACTACGCTGTAGTAAGCGATAAAGAGATGACATAACCATTCAAACGAAATATAGCAAAATAATTGGTGACAAAAAAAAAAGAAGTTACAATATCATTATTTCACATATACTTTTGTCATGTATAACCGCAGGCAAAGAGAAATGAGCTAGAAAAATAATTTTATTTTCTAGGTCCTTGACTTCTGCGTAGTAGTTATTTTGAAGAAAAAAAAAATTATGGTAGAAATTTAACAGCATAATGTGAAGATTTGAATTTTGAAGTGTCATTTTTTTTTTTTTTGTCGTTTTTCAATAAAACAATGAATTTTCGAACATAGTTTGTAATTACTATTAAAGTAATTTGCAATTGCCTCCTAAACCTGTCGTATTATGAAGTTACCCCTTGAACTCAGTTTATAAATTTACCGATTAAGAGGCATATATTGAAGGCCAAAACAGAACAAAAAGAGAACCAGACTGTTCCCAAAGACATGTACCGTAAAATCTAAATTACAGAGCAACGACTGTTCCCAAAGCCATTATATTATTAAGATTATTAATTTATCGAGTAATAATTTAGTAATGTTAGTAATTTATCGAACGACCATTGAATTCGTGTTTGACCAGAAATATATTGCCGTAAGCTCCAATGCAAAAGTTGAATGAACAGAAGGAAAGCCCTGATAGCTCTAAAGGCCAAAAATAATTTGACTAACAAATGCTTCTTCTAATATTTTCTCCGCGATATTGCAACCTGTCTGCGCCATTCATGGATCGGAACCTACATAATGCAGCTCAAATTCATTATACATATTTATGCCTAACCCGATTTCGAGCACAAAATAGTAAAATATGGTACCCTTTTACATTACTTACCGCAGGAAATCCACCATAATCTCCAGGCTCTTTGATGTCTTTTGTGACGCAGCTCGCAGCAGCCAAACGGACCTGAAACATCAGTTTATCTTACTGTCTTGGATTTTTAATTACGCATAAGCCTTTCATATTTGACCTGAGAAATACCGATATAAATTACCTTCGATATGATTGAAACATGATCACGAACCACAACCCGACCCCCCATTGTTACATAGTCACCAATCCTTCGATAAGAACAAAGTGAGAGCTAATAAGTTAATGAAATATTTGAAAGAACCAACTTCAACAAAATTTTGCTATTGTTTTTTAGCAGTTTCTGAAAATTTTATTCAATAATAATCTATAATATAACACTTACTATTTACTTAGGAAGTATAAATAAACTATTACATATTATACTATAATTAACCGTTTATTGCTGATTTTTCACAACAACTTCCTATATTATTTTTAAACTTACGTTACCGAGCCTGCGATCCCGACTTGACCACAGAGCAGGCAATTTTCTCCAATCACTACATTATGACCAATCTGAAATGGCAGTCAAAATGCAATTACAGTACACTATCAATAAAATTGAGATATGCAGATTAAACTGTACAAAATAAATGTTAATTAACCTGAACTAAGTTGTCTATCTTCGAATGGTCGCCTATAACCGTGTCTCTCCAACTGGCAAACATAATAAGCAAACGGTCGTATAATTCGTACTTTTAGAAAACATTGACCAAAATAGTAAACTATATTCAGTTACTCACCTGCCTCTGTCAATGCATGAATTAGAACCTATCTCCACGTTGTTCCCTATCGTAACATTTAGCATCTTTTGGACGATTTGTTGCACGGCGAGGACGAGAGAAACGAAAAACATCAAAAATCTAAAACTGATGATCTGATGGTCCAACAAAGATATACTGTGGAATGAAGCAGATATTTTATTTAATTGCTAAGATGAGTGTTTTTCAAATTTTTATCGGGGCTCTATTTCAAATATTCAACCGACTGAGCTAGCCTTATCAATGGAAAAGATGTTTGGAGCCTGGGATTCGGGTTTATGACAGAATCAGTAATGTCTAATTCAATTGGTACTTGTATCCTCAAGATACATGGTTCGAGCCCCACGGCATACAAAAAGTTTGAAAAACGCTCACCTTATCATAAAAAAATCGTTTCTTTGAAGAAACTAACCTGAGGCTTCTTTATCATATTTCCATGTTCGTCTACGGTAAACCCAAATCCTGAAACGGCACCGGAAAATCAGAAAAACGATCAAAACCTTTTCATCAGCTACCATTGTACATTAACTCGAATTAACCTTTCGAGGATTTCCCGTCTCACCGTCTTGACCGATGCATACTCCGTTATGAATAACGCAAGATTCGCCTATAGTACAGTTCGACAACGAGACATTATACCTACGACGAAAGTGAGCAGATTCAAATTCAGAAGTATGTTATGAACTGGTTCAACAAAAAGCTAAAGCCTTCAATAGAGATGTAAAATGTACCCTATTGTTGTTGACCGGCCGACACTCACACAAGGCCCGACAACCGCACCGGATCCGATATGCACGTCGGCGCCTACTACGGCCTTTCGATGCACCACCGCGCCGACATCCACAACCGCTGTTCCGTGAATCTCCGATGACTCGTGGAAAGCGCCTCCTCCATTCGGCCACGTCCGAAACTCCGCGAGATCGATTCCGACGCCGCACTCTGATCTAGAAAGCACGAGCGATCCCAACTTTCAACAAGTGATTTTGATTCTCGTTTTCAGAGACATTGTTACAAACAGCTTGCAGGCAGGGTTTCAGGGACTCACCGGAGACGCCGGAACAGAGCGAGAGAGCATGGCGATCGCTGAGGAACTGTGGAGAGCGAGCGCCATGAAGTTGCGAGTCTTCTGCCACTCACTGCCATGGCTACGAAGCCAAAGTCGGTGACTTTTGCCTGTAAGTTTGGCGTGAGAAGCTGGTCGTGGACGCTTTTTTTTTTTACTATTAGTTTTTATTATACAACATCCATTATTAATTATACTAAGATAATAAAAATAATAATATAGTTATTAAACAATATACGTTTTAAGCCTCTTGGACTATAATAATAGATGATATAATGCATGTTTTATCTGATTCTAGTGAATGTTTATAAAAAGCTATAACGATTAGTATAACTCAATTTTTATGAGTTAGTTGTTGATGAATCAGTTATCAAATGATAAACCGGTAAAATCCGATCATTAATAAACATGCAAAAAGTGTAACTTGAACGACTCTTGAACTTCAGTGTTACTTGTCGCTTAATGTTACGTGATCTCACTTATTAAGTGACTAGGGCAGTGCCTAAGATTTTCCAGCGGCCCGAGATATGGATTAGTTTTAGGATCCCAGCCAAAATTGTAAAATTAAATTTTGATGCAAAAGTGTAAAAGATATTTGTATAATAATAACTACTCATCCAATATGACGCATTTAGCATTTTTAAACGCAAAAATACTAAAATATAATTTAAAGTTATTCTAAAGCCTTTAAATTGAACTTTTTGGGACCCTTAAATGTAATTTATATTTTTCTTCTGTAGGTGTTGGCCTACTCCTTTCTTCAAACACGACCACGTACGTGTGCGTGAACACGTAGCACAATCGATCAAAATTACACGACATACATAACAGATTAAAATGTATGACTTTTTTGCATTTCGTAACGGAATATTATATAATCCATGTTGTATATGCACTGTATGTAAATTGTTGTTGCTTGTTGTTGCAATCGTATATCCACCAAATAGTATTATAGGCAAGTGAATATATATATATATATATATATATATATATATATATATATTATAGTATAGTATAGTATAGTATAGTATTGAAAGAAAGTAGGATTACCAGCTGTATGAATTGATGATATTTCAGTGGGGTTCCTATGCTTTCCTAAATGTATTAACCCTAGCTGTCTATTGGACTGTAGTTAGGTCCATATGATGCATATATATATATTTACATATTATCCAAAACCACATTGATCTGCTTAATATATAAACATACTGTGTGAGGGATAAATCAAAGGATATCTTCAAATTGTGCAAAAGAAATATTGATATTTGATGGAATTTCTAGCTAATTGACTTTTATTATTTATTTTTATCTCTTGTGCTAGGCGGGGCAAGCTTTGGAGATGTTTAGCCATTAAAGCTCTAGTTCTTTAGATCAATCCCACCTTATTGTTAAAGCAAAAAATAAAAATAAAAGTAATTGACAACAACGACCCCTGAAGTTTTGCATGTTGTGCGGTTTGTCCTCTAAATTTATGTTTTCGACATTGATGTGCCATGTGCTCTTCAGAAATAGCACATTGTCCCCTAAGCTCCAAAAAAACAAGCGAAAAAAATTTGATTTATGACATGATTTATGAGAATAAATTTTCGTCAATTTTAGCTTGGGAAAATTATTCTCTACACTAAAATTGTTTATCGTTTATCATCATTTTTCATCCCGTTTCTTATAATTTCCCAGTCTCTAAAAATCATGTTTGCTTTAATAAAAAAATCATGGGGTACTGACTATTGTCCAAAACTATGTCAAGAAAAGAAATATTCTGATTTTACTGTAGAATACTATTAAACTATATATATATATATATATATATAATATTATCGTATTGGAAGAAAAAAAAAATCTCATTATCTCGTAGATTAGATGTATCCAAAGCCTATGTCTCAGATTCTTTGCAAACGTTGAAAATTGGAAGTCGTTTATCAAGCTTATCTTTGAAGGCCAAGTTTGCATGTCTTATTCAAGTAATGACATTGAGATAACGAAGATCATTATTTGATTACTTTTCATGCATAAAAAACGACACTAAATAATTGATCATTATTGACTGATTGATGATTTCAAATGCTTTGGAAACTTCGATTGGTTAAGGATCGTTATCATGCAAAGGAAAGACAGAAGTGTAAGACCATTATCATTAAGATAAAAACCCTGTCATTATTATATTAGGATGGTCCAAATTTATGATCATCTTTTTGCATGTGATGGTCCAAATCTATATACCAAAGAAAGAAATATACAAGGGAAGCTAATAAGAGATCATCATCGACCCTTACTTATTTTCATGCTTTCTTGGCCAAAATAATCATGAGATTATTAGAAAGAGATACGTACTTAAACGACAACCATTCTTTTGCATGTGATCTTCTTTTTGTTTATGCTTTTCTTTTTCCCACTATTGCTCTCCTTTTCTGCAATTATCGTTCGTTTGGTTGAAAGCTAACCAAAACAAAATTAGTCTGGTTCAAAAGAGATAATTTTTTACGATCATGCCTTAGCTCTACAAGGAAGTGTAGGAAACACATAGAATCAATATGATTATGATAAATTTGTGAGTCTAAACGTAACTTGGCTCAACCCCTACCAGGAATCTCCTCACCAGAGATTTTCCCACCAGAACTTCCCCTAGCAGAAAAGGGCCCGATCAGAAATACCCCTACCAGGAGTGCCCCCAGGCAAAAGTGGCTCCCTAGCAGAAGAGCCCCTAATAGGAATGCCCCGGGCAGAATTGCACCTTAGCAGCTCTGCTACGGAGACACGACCAGAAGTCAGGAAAACCCATTCCAGAAGGTTCAAAACTTGAGGAGCAAGTTTGGGGATTTAGTTTCCTCTTGAAATTCGTGTGTAATTGTAAGAGATTTGATTTGAGTGTATTTTAGAAAGTTTCATTTTCTTGCTAGGGTTAGTTGATGCCCTCCTATAAATACTAGTGTTAGGGTTTATTTTTTGTAACTCCATTATTGTAAATTTTTGCCTTCGACATTATTAATCAAAGAAAACTTCTTCTCCCAATTTCTTTTTCTTTGTTGTTCTTCATGGTTCTTTGGTTGCAGATCTTTCAATTGGAACCAACAAAATTTATACATTTTTTGGGCTGTGTCTCGAATTATCCATTCTCTTGACCCGTTCCATTTTGTTGGATAATTTGGAGACTACGAGCGAAGTACGAAAACTTGCCTCCTTGGTATGAATATCTTTTCGGATTTCTAGAACTTTTGCAGTTAGTATTGTTTGTGAAGTATTATGTGAGGTTTCACCTTAAAATCAATTGACTATGAGGGGAGTAACTCACGACCATTTAAACCGTGCTAAGTCCCCATGTCTTTTTCATGTGGGACTTAACATGCCCTCTCGAGATGGTGGCTCTTTGGCCCACTTAATCTCGGGTAGAATCCTTTTTTTTTTTTTGGGACCGGTGCTCGTTTGAGCGTAATGAGCTCTGATACCAAGTGAAGTATCATGAAATTCTATCTTAAAACCATTTGGCTATAAGGAGAGTAACCTATGACCTTTTTAACCGTGCTAAGTCCCCGTGTCTTTTCCAAGTAGGACTTAACAGTGTTAGTGTTGATTAGCTTAGGCGTCATTCTTTTCCTTTACTCGTAGTTTTCTTATGAAATTGGGCTTCCACGTGAAATCTCGTGCCGATTACTCTATATTAGCTGATTTGGGTTTGAATGACTGAAATGTATACAACATTACTAGATTTCCAAGTTCGGGGTTAGTATATAACAAATGAATATGCTTATGTATAACCCTAAAGGCCTAAACAATGTGCTATTTTGCATAATTAACATGCATATAATATTAGACTCTTGAAGAGTGAGACTTTATAAATTATTTAATTGCATATAATTTCTGCAAATCGAAGTCCAAGCCTATAGAGATCAGAAGAGAGCGACTCATGTAGCAAAAACTGCATGTGACTTTCGTGAGATGTCGATTCCAAGAACACAGTCTCAGTGTGTGTCCCATCGGACTGGATTTCGCGGTTATAATCTTCACTCTTTTCATGCGAACGGTACTATACATATGCATATATATATATATATATATCACTTTGTAAGCTTCACAAGTCCTCTCATATCATTTCCAATTTATAACCCTAGTTTGTGCGATCACTAATCTAGCTCACTAATATACAGCGTTCACTATTCCATTTTTGTGAATAAGAGTAGAAAAAAGTTTGTGTCCATCTGTTCTTTGAACGAAAACGAAACTACATATATGTTTAAAAACGGAATGAGCATGTCCTTTTTTTTATGTTTACGAAGGTTTTTTTTTTCTTTCTTTTCCGCTTCCAATGTAATCGATGTTAATTACATTTACATACAAGCATTGATTTTGTTATAAAGTTTTTAGGAGACTAATTAATTAATTGTCATGGAGATCTAGCGAGTGTAAATGGTCCACACATTAATTGTTGTCATTATATGGTTAACTGTATCATGTCACTCACAGATATTAAAGGGCCACAGTGTTGCTCATCTATTTTTTTTTTTAAGGAATCCTAAGAAAATTCATTACAAATATGATTCCAGAATTTCATGATTTAGCAAGCTGGCTTTATGGTTCAGAAAAAAAGCCTTGATTATCAGAGGGCATTTTTGTTCCTTCATTTAAATTATAATAAATAATAATAATGATGATGAATTAAGTAATTGAATTGGACCTTCTGTGACAACCCAATATCGCTCAGATACTCATAAATGCAAGCAATTACTCAACACATTAAAGGATCTTGTTGTATAGTACATGTTTTGAAGGCAGTCATTTCTTTTCACTTGTTGTTATATCAATATATATATATATATATATATATATATATATATAAGGGTTAATTCTTTCCAAATATAAAATAAAATAATAAGGGTTAAAAGCTACACACTTATCTAATATTTTGATTATTATAGTAGTGTAAACTTTTTTTTTTCATAATCTTTTTTTTTTCTTATTATTATTATTATTATTATTATATATATGAGGATCTTTGGATTTCACTCCTACCTCCATGGTGACTCGAACTCAAGATCTCTAATGTCTTAAGTGATGCTTGTTACCACTAGACCAAGCACCTCTAAACTTATTTTTTTTCATAATCAAAGTTGCAACATTTACTATTTTGTTTCTCTCTCGAATTTTGTACATTTTCTCAATCGACTTAACAATGTGTCGTTAAGTTATAGACGCGTATCACTTTAAAAATAAAAATAAAAAATTGAACATTTTCTTTTGTCTTTTGCGCTACTGATCCACGGGAATTTATCAACAAAAGAGTGATATTTTAGAGAGAACGAAATTAGTAAGTATTGAGAGCATTAATTGTAAAAACAAATGTCAATATATTGAGAGCTTTCAGTTGTTTTTAAAGGTTCCATAAAAAAATAAAAAAATAAAGTTGTTTTTAAAGGTTTATTTTGATTTTTAAGATATTTTGGTTTAATTATTGTAAACCCTATTAATTGTTTGTCACCACAATTTTCCTCCGTCATAAGTGCGAGTTATATTAATAAAGTTGAGATGGAATCACAATACATGTGATTTCCTACTATTGGTTAAAAAATACTCTTTATATAACTTAACAATTTAATGCTTCTTGATCCAGCTAGTTTCTTTTTTTTGTTCTTTATTATTACTTAGAAAAAAGTTAAAAGACTATTAATAAATAAAAAAACATATATATATATGACGTTGTGTATAATAAATAAGTACACAATATATTCGCAATTGACCTATTTTTGAGGCTTTCACTAAAAACACATATAGAGAGCTGGCCATATATCTATATTATATAATACAAGTCAATGAGCTCAATACATAACCAAGGTCATTTATTGCCTATAAATTCACTCTCTTCCTTTCTCAAATCTTGATAGAAAGAGAAAGAGAGAGAGAGAGAGAAGAAGATCAAGATCATATGGAGGAGATAAGATCAAGGGATGATCACGATCTTCATGAAGATCAAATCCCAATTTTCGATTTTCCGAAGGAGCTTCGAGGCTGCGATGTTCATGGCGATAAAAGGGAATGTTGGGAGAGTTTGAGCGGCAAAATGAGAGAGGCTTGTGAGAAGTACGGTTGTTTTCTATTAAATTACCAGGAGATTGTTCCCATGAGCTTACGTGAAGACATGTTGCTGGCCACGAAGGCCTTGTTTGACCTACCGGAGACGACCAAGCGCAGGCACTCAAGCTCCAAACCGTACCAGAGCTACACCGGAAACAGCCCCGTGATCCCGTTGAGCGAGAGCTTCGGCGTCGATGTCGCCACGAGCCCCGGAAGCGTCCAAGCCTTCACCGACCTCATGTGGCCCGAGGGAAACAAGCATTTCCGGTACGAGAGAACTTCTTTTGGTTTCTTTTTAGTTATATATGGATCGTTTCAATTATATTAAACTGGATTGAGTATTTAAATTAGTATTATTAGAATGCAAAATTCAGGATATTAAAAATTAATAATGTTTTTATTTTATATGATCTCTATATATTTTTTTTGTTTTTCTTGTAAAGAATAATTGATATATGCATGATGAATAGAATAGGTCATCATTCATTAGTTTGAGAGTGAATTTAGTTAGGGTCGATATTTGTTTGGATTATTTTGGATATCTGCAGTATAAGTAGTCTCTGAGTATATACGTCTGACATATTCTCAATTTTTCTTTTTCTCTTTTATAGGCTATAATACCCAAAAATTATAAAACAATGACGAAATGAGAGTATGAGGCCCTATTACATGTCGAAGGGCACAAACATATGTACATGTCCTATTAAGGTCCGTTACAGGGAGGACATGTGTACGTTTATAATTAAGCAACAAAAAAAAAAATCAAGACATACGTCTTTCTCTAACTTAACAAACGTTAATTCGACATGGCCGGAAACGGTGCTCAACACTATTTTGTGGCTTTTCGTACTAATAATGCTAAAGAGATTAGAAATATGCATGCACACTCGGTGCAATATCATGTATATATACATATACATATGCCGCAAATATCCCAATTATTTTTAAACCATCATTGTTGTTATCTTGTGAAGAGTTATTAGATCTATTTGCTGACTGAAAATTGATATGCATGAAGAAGAAGAAATAGGATATAATATATATATATATATATATATATATATATATGAATTGAAAACATCAATTTTAAGTACTGATATTTCAAGCTTTATTAAATTTGAAAAAATGAAAATAGAATTGATGTCCAACGAACAATTTACACCGTCCTTTTAATGAATTGATTAATAGCCAGATAGTAGCTAGAACTATATATATAAGGGAAAAAAGAAATCTATATAGTTCGACAAATGCTATAAAAGCTACTACCAAACTACTTCACTACACGCCAATGCCTCATTAAATTGAGGCATGACCTATTCCCACCACATTGCATGTACATTAATCCAAACATATTCATATGTTTATTATATTATATTACATAAAAATATATATATACACAAAGAGCCAGCTATTTTTCCAAAAAGCACATCCTTGATAAAGATCATTTATATTCTGCGCCCACATTATAATTTTGCGCAAATAAAGTTATTTTAACTGCACTATATATAGGTATAAGTTTCACACATTATTATTTATTGATTGATTTATAAATGATGGTTTTTTAAATTTTCACTGTAAGCAGATTTAGTTAATTAAGTTGTTACGGTTTATTTATGTTAAAAATTGGTCAATTTATGGTTATATATATATATATATATATATATATATATATATATATATATGCACTTATGATTATTCAGTAAATATTACATAGTTTTCTCGAGAATTAGAGATGTCATATATGTTAGATGAATGAGTGAATTATACTTTGGATTATAAAGATAAAATCTTCTCACTACGATTTATTTGTTATTTAATTCTACAACTACTTTGTCCACAATTGAATTAAGAATGAATTTTTAAAGAAAAGACGTGATAAAACTTGGTTTCGAGTTTAAATAAATCAAATAACAAGATTTTCTTTTTTACTATAAAACCAATACTGAAAATCCTATTGCGGACATTTAATAACCTCTTATGTTTTTTTTTTTTGTTAATAGTGAAAGCGTTGGTAAGATGGGGAATGAAATGTCTGAGCTATGCTTCACCGTACTGAGGATGTTGATGGAGAGCTTGGGCATGGAAAAGCACTGCTCGTCCCACGTCGTGGACGGCATGAGCAGCGTGATGCGCCTCATGAAGTACCATGTCGCTGGAGATGACGACCCGCAGCTGGGCCTTGTGCCTCACACCGACAAGAGTGCTATTACCGTCCTCTGCCAGCTAAACGACGTGCACGGCCTCGAGCTCCTCACCAAGCAAGGCCATTGGATCGAAATCGCCATTCCCGAGTCCTCCGTCGTAGTCTTTGTGGGCGATGCCCTAAAGGTGAGTAGCCATTTAATTAGTCGTGTTGTTTAGATTTAATTAATTATGTCATTTAAATTATAATTGAGTAATTAAGTTAGAACTGAAGTTAAATTGTTTGAGCCAGTCCGACTCATTAGAGTTATAATCTCCTTGGTCTATTTAAGAGAGTTTTTTTAATAAAAAAAAAAGTCAGTAAACATCCAAAAACTTAACCTCTCTAAGTTAAGCTTGTGAGTGATGACCGATATTTCCAGTTTTTGGTTATCGATTTTGGTTCATAACATATATCTCTTAATTAATATAGGCTTGGAGCAACGGGAGGCTCCACGCAGCGAAGCACAGGGTGATGGTGCGCGGGAAGAAAGAGAGGTACTCGAGCGGAGTGTTCATCGTGCCCAAGGAGGAAGTCACCATAGAGGTACCGGCGGAGCTGGTGGACAATGACCATCCTCTCCTCTACCGCCCCTTCAAATTCTCCGACTACTTCTCCTACTTCGTCTCCAACATCTCCGATGACGCCCTCGAGATCTACGCTGGCGTCTGAGCACACACGTATATGTACTTACAAAAACTATGTTTCTATCTTGATGTATCAAGTTTTAAAAAGAGGGGGTGAAAATGGACATTATTATGAAATACGGGACAACTACAAACTTTTACATGCAGACTCTCTATATAAAAGCGTCTGAAACTGATCAATGTGTTATTACAATCGCATATTAATTATTGGTTAAATTTACAACATTTAAGTTTTTTATCAAAAGATTTTGTAAATGAAATAAAATGTTGGGTTTTGGTTAAGGAAACAAAACATGTATGTAATTTAGGCAATATGACGAGGCCCAAATGCACACTACATACCCTGCAAATTATAACGAGCGAACCAAAACATTAATTAATACATTCTTTATGGTTTGTTATGTCGTTTTCTTGCAATATCGTTGATTCTCTCTCTCTCCTCCCATGAAACGACAACTCTATACGTCTCGCTTTAAACGTCACGTTTTGTTGCAGCTTTGCAAGCTTTCCTAAATCCTAACAACCAGTACATGAGGCCGTGTTCGAGGGGAAGCGGACGAGACTGCCTACGATACTTTTTTTTTTTTAAAATTTTAAGGGATAAAAAAACCAATTTAAAGACCCCGAGATAAGTTGAGCGGTTTAACTATATTTTTTATATAAAAAACATATATGGTCGAGAAACTCCATTATATAAAGATTAAATTAGTACTTTTGCCTCTAAAAACACTAAACGCATCACGTTTGAATGAGTGTTTATTATTATACATACATCTTATATACTTTTGCACCAAAATTTAATTTGACAATTTCAATAAAGACTCCAAAATTACTCTTCACCTCAGACCCCGAAATTTTCGTGCACGACCGTGCAAGTGCAACCACCTTTAGCCTTAACCTACCCAATATTTAGAAAATTGTACGGAATACTCTTTTAGTTACAAACCTTTTTAAAAACTACGTACCCATTGTATGTTAAAATGGATAGTTTTTTTTTAAAAAAAAAAAAAAACTTTGTACAGAATAATAATTTCATTTTATACTTTAAATATTTTGAGTTTTTAATGTTGTAAGATCTACATCAAATATTTAACCTGTATAATGTCTTAGAATTTGCATTACTGGTCTAAATTTTAAAAGTTAATTACAGAATTAGTAAGTTTAATTTTTAATTTAGAAGGCTTATTTATATTTCGTATTGGGCCAAATTCATATAAAATAGAACCACTAAACTGGCCCAATACCGAGTCGTCTTCTTCTCTCCCAACTCGCTCTGAAACTGAGTCAAAAAACGACATGGACGAGTCTCACTCACCGAGTCGTCTTCCCCAGATACTCGACCAACTCGCTTCCCATGGCTTCATCGAAGCTCACGAACTTGATTCATCGGATTCCGACAAGCTCGCCGTTGCTCTCGCTCGTTGCGTCGCTTCTCTTGACCATGAATTCAACCTCGGCTCCATCGAAGCCCTTGCTCACGACGAAATTCTGTATGCTTATCATATTTCTCTCTGTCTCTGTGATTGCGTAAAGTTCGTGTTTCCGATGTCCATGATTTGCAGGAATCGAGTCCAAGAAGCTTTGAGGTCGATGAAATGCCCGCACAATCTTGAATCCAGCCAGATTCAGAACCTCGACAGTGAAGCCATATTTCCTGTCGTTCAATGGCTTCTCGATCGAGCTCGACCGCACTGCAGTGACGAGGTCTGGATATGACTCTGTAGTACATTTTGGTCGTTTACGTGTAGTAGTATAATGCAGTGATTTGTTTTAATGTAGGATCGGAGAAGGGAAGCTGCCATGGATCAGTTACAGAGTTTGCGAGAGAGAATTCGCAGTGAAGGTGTCGAGTCTAAGGTGGAAATGTTGGCAGTTCATATGCGTTCTTTGAAGGTACAGAAGCTGTCTTTGTGTATACAATGTGGCCAGATCAGACATTATTGCTGTGTTGAATCATATTATCGTTGCGAATTCGTTTTCCCAGAGACCTTGTGTCGAATCTATTAGAAATTCTGTTTTGTGTTAATTGTAAGAAGACAATTCTGAGTGTTCGAATTCGGAACAAGAAAAAAAATGCATATCTTAGTATACCGTGTGCCGGTGCACGACGCTCTTAGATGTTCATCGTAGATGAAACATGGTTTGCATTCCTTGAGATGGGAAGGAAATTTGTTTCAATTTGAATTTTATGAATGATCTGAACTATTTGAGGCCCGTTACTAGTGGAATTGGATAGTTTTTCTTTCCCATTTTTTCACTAATTCGGGTTTATTCAAAGCTCGTTTATGCCCAATTTCAGTGAACAACTTATATCTTGCAGAATTTGGAATGAATTAGTAATTCTGAATTAGACCGATGTCTGTCATTTGTAGGACCTGGAGAGACAAGAGTCTGAGTTCTGGTCCTGTGCCGAGGCAAGCCGTTCTCAGCTAGAACGAGAAATTATTGATCTGAAGGAGAAAATGGCTAGTGGTTCCAATAATGAGAGTGTTTCCGAGGAATTGGACCGTTCACTTTGCAAATCAACAAAAGAGCTAGATGTGGCTAAGAAGGTATCTTCATTAAGAAGCAACCTTTATAGGCTAGTTTCAGTTTCAAATTTGTACACACTACACAGCTTTTTGATTTACATATATATGTATTTTATATATATTAGTATTGATCAAATTATTTGCTTTCTATTTATAGGAACTTGCTGCTACGCTGAGGGCAATACTGTCAACGAAACACCGGCTTGGTGATGTACCGTCTCAATCCGAAATTGCCCAGTATGTTATTATCCTTTTTCTAAATGTCACTTTCAATATCCATTTAGGTTTGGCGTTAGGAGTTGGCTCTGTCTCTCTTCAGATATGAACGGAGGTTTTCAGAACTATATGGTCGTATTCAGGGGAAACATCAACAAACACAGAAGTACTATGACACTTATAATGCACTCTTGGAGATAAAGGACTTGATGCTAAAGGAAACATCCTTGTTGAGCTCAATAAGCTCGCAGGTACGAATATTGTGTGTTAATAGAGTATAGAAGATTGAAACTATCTGCAAATCCGTCCGGTCATTATCTCTTTAGCTTAGAATGAATATATTTCCATTATGGAGATTTTAAGTGTCTTTTCTGGAAAACTTGTTCTTTGTTAGTGGTTTAAATCTAACATATAGCTCAAGTACAATTTTTTTAACCGTGATGTTTAGTTTCAAAGTGCCATTACAAGTACCGCCGGTCGCTCCAAGCTCATTGATTCTATGGAGGGGATTTTGAAGAGCAGTCAACAGGTATTTTCTACCTTACCTCTTGAAAATAAGTACGGTCGTAAGAAGGTCTCCTCGTCCCTTCTTTTGCAGTGGAATTCAGAACGTGTAGTCTTGTCACGGTGTATATGTGTGCCACTTATATAGACATCTCGTTTTTTTTTTTTCTTCTTTCATTCTACGTATCCATTTAAAAAGCATGTCAAAGAAACGCATCTAACAATCTGCTTCGATACCCAGAAACTGGAGAAAGTCCAAGTTGCGCTAGAAGAACAGCAAAGAACGCGCGATGCGCTAAAAGAAAGGTACAGTGCAGCAATTGCAGCACAAAGACATTGATACCCTCGTGCGGAAAGTTTTTCAGGTTACTTACTCTATTTTCTTTTACTCTTAATTTCATAAAATTAACAATAACCAGTTGTCTGATTCCATTAGTAAGTTGTCACACAGTCCCGAACTGATGTCTGAGAAAACTTCGATTCTTTGTATCAATTTGTTCCCTTAATTCTTTTTATACCAATATACCCCTCAACTTGTCGCATTATTTATGTTTTTCATATATAATTTTTCGAGTGTTCTTTTGTTACTATGGTATTCCTCCACCGTAATAAAAAGCCTACCTAAGATTAATAAAATAAAAAATGAAAATTGGTCGCGTCGTTTCAAACTTTCAATTACCCCCTCTCCGTTGAATATTCTTGAACTATAAGTAGTGCATTAATCTTAAATCGTTTTTCGCCCTCGACGGAGAGGGGCAAACAGAGACGATGATACTAGTACAATAAAAAAAAAAAAAAAAAATAGCAGTCAAGTGATATATATACACTGAATATATCAACCAAATACAAGTACACACCTATAACTAAGAAACTAGTAGTTCGCTGTCTAAATCTATCTCAAGAGTCAGGAGAAGTAACTTACTTGCTTACATTTACTTTTTTTCACCGCACGTTATTCTCTTTACACCAATTTAGTATTGAACCCGTTTCTCTCCAGGAGAAATG
The DNA here is from genome assembly GCA_954871525.1 of Parietaria judaica. Taxonomy (NCBI): domain Eukaryota; kingdom Viridiplantae; phylum Streptophyta; class Magnoliopsida; order Rosales; family Urticaceae; genus Parietaria; species Parietaria judaica. The sequence goes on from OX940861.1 coordinate 3,497,069, forward strand.
TGAGGCTTCTGAGCTCCAAAGAGTGAGCTCTGACAACACACACACATACACCACAAGTAATTAAATGCAATTTTGTAGAGTTTAATAAAAACTGTGCAGATTCCCTCGCGTTCTTTGGGTTTTGTCGCTTGCGATGACCAAATGGCAGACTTGATTATTAAAGGGAAAAGCTGGTTACACCAGTTTCTCTCCTTCCTTGTCGCCTTCGATGCTTTCCTTATTGCCTTCACATTTCTTCTCATCCCATTACAATGACCTCCTTCTTGTCCTCTTCTCTCTCGCTCACACAAAAGTTTATCTTTTTTCATCCACTTAATCATGCCCCTCAACTTTGAACATCGGTGCAGTTCCGCCCCTCCAAACTTTAGATTTTGCAATCCCGTACGTTGTTTTTATCAATTTTATGTTTTGAATATCTACAGTAATCTTGAAATAATTCAATAATTAATTGAACTATTTTAAAATGTAGAGCTAATTGGTGTCAAAAATTAAAGTTCATGAGCTTAAGACCAAAGTTTTTCGAAAACGTTCAAAATTTGCACGAGAAATTTCATTTATTCACTTTCTTGGGTATCCGTGGCACAAATACTAAAAGTGTAAGAAATAAACATTAAATACCCATTCTTTGTTTTAGCTGGATAAAATACAAATACTTTCTCTCAAGACAAGTACCTTTTTCTTCGGGGTTGTTTGACACCTGTCTATAACGTGAGAGAAAAGTATTGGTATTTTGTCTGACTAAAATAAAGAATAGGTATTTAGTATTAGTTTTTCAAACACTTTAGTATTTATGCCGCTAATCTCTTATATTTTTAATTTTTTACATTTAATTATGCTTAATTAATACTTAGTCCTTGGAAATTTGAACATGCAAATTCATGGGCCAAGTAAAATAAGAAGCCTTTTTCTTTTTTCTTGGTGTGCCGTGCTCACATTGGAAGGCAAGTCTGTGTCAGTCGGACCACAAGAAGAGTCCACAGTTTCACTGATTGAGCGAGGCAAGTTTTCCTCGCGTCATCACCCTCTGAGCACCAACACAAGTCGCTTTTCAAACCCCTGAAAATTATTATCATTATTCAATTTGGTTGACAATTATCACTCCATCTTCTTCTTGTTCTTCTCATGAGCAAGTGAGGTGTGTACCTCGTACTCTCATTTCCAATTAAGACGTTGAAAACACAAGCCAAAGGATAAGCCACGCAGTACAATTATTGCTCCATAAATCACTCATCATTGATTGGAACCCACTGTGGGACGTGTAAAGAAGCTAGTGGACAAACACAAACCCTTCACTTTGCATTGCATGAGAAAAATATGCAAAAGACACCAACTTTTTTTTCTTTTGGTCTGTTTCTGCATGATATTAACTACACCATTGTGTTAGGATTAATGGGCAATTTTTATTTTTTGATTTTTGCTAATTGGGTTTTTGTATCTTTTGGTTCTGTTGCTTTTGCAAGTTACATGTGCGTTGTCATATTGCACGGGGTGATTGGCTGGAAATCAAAGTTGCCATGTAAAAGGGGACAAAATCTAATTTTTAAAATATTCTGCGAGCCATAAATTGCAAAAAGAAGTTTTGTCGCCTTCCTCGCCACAAAATCTCAAGTCATTCATCATAAAAGCTTGCAAGCTAGATTCGCTTCAGTGTTGGAATGGACACACAACGCAACGTATGGGTCAAGACTTGCGTCGACACTCGTCGGAAGTTGCTCTCGTGATTTTGTATCTTCGTTTCTATGTAACATTTTTCTGTCTAAAGTACCTTTTGACTCGAAATTGCAATCGGCTATTGTTATTTTTCGAATGAAACTGCATATTTATCAAATATGGACAATGTTTTTTTATATAAATTTTTCGGCTGGATAACAAGAGTTTTTAATAGATGGACATCACACGTTGAGTTTGAACTGATAATATTATAAAAATTAACAAGTAATTTTAAAAATAAATGTCTACTTTCTATTTTGTATAAATTGAGCTCTCTATTTTGTATTTTATTCATATTTGACCATATATGATTTGTGTCTGGCTAAAAAAACAAAAAAGACACAAATATAAATTGGGGTTCTAAGAATATTTATCTTAAATCATATTATAACAAAATGATACTTTTGCACAAGATTGTAGGATGCAATTTCTATTGGAAAAAAGTTGAGCGACATAATAATTTTTGGTGGAGATAAAGAATGGAAAAAATAATCAAGAAAAGGACAAGAATTAGCATAGTGGTATTGCGTGGTTGACCAAGGCTCTCCACTATTAGTTGGATAGCTAGTTTTGTCGTTATCTTGAGACTCGTAATTAACTCGCTTACCTTTTCATTTTTGGGTTAATGACGGCAAAAATATTTAAAGTTTGGTCAAAGAACCCCTCGTGTACCTAAAGTTTAAAAGTGGTGGCAGAAATACTCAAAGTCGCATTTGGGGAGTTGACCACTCAATTCTCGTAACGCCGTTAACTTACCCGTTAACTCTAGCCACGTGGACAAACGTGGGTTGCTGACACAACAATTTTCGCCACGTGGACGAGCCCACATCAGCCTCGTTTACGACAAAACAACGAATTAAACCCCTAATTAATACTATTTAATACAACTTATTGAACCCCTAATGATTACACTTAACTAAACAAATTTGTCCACGTGGCTAGAGTTAACGGTTAAGTTAGCGGCGTTACGAGAATGGACTGGTTAGAGCTGCACATTTGTGAATCGTGGCGCGTCGCGATTTTAGTCGCCAAAATCGCCGGTGCGAGCGTCGCGACGCGTCGTGGCGGGCTGAAGTCGCGACGCTGGCGATGTGGTCGCGATGGCAGGCCGAGAGAGAGAGAGAGAAGACTGTGAGAGGGAGAGGGAGAGAGGCCTGCAGAAGCCGGAATCGCGATGGCAGTCCACGTTCGCGATCGTTCGCGATTTTTCAGGCTGTTCTCACGATGCGTTGCGATTCTTCAGAAGCCGTCGCGACGGCGTCGAGTCGCCAGTGGTGATGATCTTGTGCAGCTCTAGGACTGGTCAACTCCCCAAATGTGACTTTGTGTATTATTGCCACCACTTTTAAACTTTGAGTACACGAGAGATTTTTTTACCAAACTTTGAGTATCTTCGCCGTCATTAAAATAAAAGGGTTAATGACGGCGAAAATACCCAAAGTTTGGTCAAAGAACCCATCGTGTACCCAAAGTTTAAAAGTGGTGGCAAAAATACCCAAAGTCACATTTGGGGAGTTGACCACTCCATTCTCGTAATGCCGTTAACTTACCCGTAACTCTGGCCACGTGGACAAATGTGAGTTGTTGACATAACAATTTTTGCCACGTGGACGAGGCCACGTCAGCCTCGTTTACGACAAAACAATAAATTAAACTCTTAATTAATACTATTTAATACAACTAATTAAAGCACTAATGATTACAGTTAACAAAAGAGATTTGTCCACGTGGCCAAAGTTAATGGGTAAGTTAACGGCGTTATGAGAATGGAGTGGCCAACTCCCTAAATGCGACTTTGGGTATTTTTACCACGACTTTTAAACTTTGGATACACGAAAGATTCTTTGACCAAAATTTGGGTATTTTCGCCGCCATTAACCCTTTTATCAATAATGATTTAGCTGCGATTTATTAAATGAATATACTTGTTAAGGTCGGATTTGGTCAAATCCATCCTCAACTCTACACTTGTCGTTTAATCATTAAAACGACAGGAATAGAGGCAAGATACAAGAGGACTTTCAGCCCACGATGGAACAAACACCAAAAGCCCAGTTCGCAGAAAAAGCCCAAAGAGAAAAGCCTCTATTAACCCTAAGCCTATAAATACAAAAGAAAACCTCATTGAGAGAGAGAGGTCAGCCGTGAGAGGATAGAAAAGAGAAAAGAAAGAAGAGAGAAAGGAGAAGAGAATCCACCAAACCCATTGAACTACGTGATGACCTGATCCCGGTTCGACGGGTACGTAGGCAGCCTCGCCGAAGGCGGCGGGGTGCGGCATCAAATCATGTTTTCCATTATTACTCCTTCGTGTGTCCGAGCTATCAAACGGGAAAAACCGAGTCCTTTCGGGATAAATAAATCGGGGATAAATGTTATTCATATTTTGTTGTGTTTGTTTGATTATCCTCGTGACTGGTAAGGCGGTGCAAATCGCCCTCTACAGTTTGGCGCCCACCGAGGGGCATAGTTTTTCTCTAACTCACAGCCAGGAACTCGAAGAGATGACGACCAACGACGACAACACCGAGCGCTCATCTCGTCTATACTTTTGATAAATAAAACTGTATTCTTTCTTAGTTTTCTTACAGGCCTTCCCGTGAGCTTCGATTCGACGGGTCAGTCGCCCCAGCCGGACGCTCGATGAGAAAGTTGCAGAAGCGGCAAGTTTCACCGCCAAGAAACAGGTCGGTGGCCTGCTGGCTGTGTGGGAGGAGAGCTGCTTCCCCGCAGGAGCACGACAGCCTGCGCAACGAGCAGGGCTTCTCACCGGTGGCAGGTGGGACACCACCTGCTTCCCCAGTGGCAGGTCAGCGGCTTGCGACGGGTGTGCATTCGACGAGCGAGGCCGACGACGGACGGCACCTGCTCCCCCAGCGGCAGGTCAGCAGCTTGCGGCGAGCCGAGATTCGACGACGATGAGCGAGGCCGGCGACGTCGGACGCAACGAGACCTGATCCCCCAATGGCAGCTCAGCAGCTTGCGACGGGCGTGGATTCGAGGCCGACGACGGACGGCACCTGCTCCCCCAGCGGCAGGCCAGCAGCTTGCGACGACCCGAGATTCGGCGGCGACGAGCGAGGCCAGCGACGTCGAACGCAACGAGACCTGCTTCCCCAGTGGCAGGTCAGCAGCTTGCGACGGGCGTCGATTCGACGAGGATGTCCTCGAGCGAGGCTGCTCACCCGATGGCAGGCCAGCAGCTTGCGACGACCCGAGATTCGGCGAGGACGAGCGAGGCCGACGACGTCGACCGCGACGACCCCTGCTCCCCCAGTGGCAGGCCAGCGGCTTGCGACGACCCGAGACTCGGCGAGGACGAGCGAGGCCGACGACGTTGAGCGCGACGACGACTGCTTCCCCAGCGGCAGGCCAGCAGCTTGCGGCGAGCCGAGATTCGACGACGAGCCAGGCCGATGACGCCGGCTGCGAAGACATTCAGCGCGGGGACACCTGCTTCCCCGTGGCAGGAGAGCAGCTTGCACGGTGAGCTAAGACTCGACAACCCAGGCTTCCCGACGATGACGGTGAGCGAAGAGGTGCTCGCCGCCTACTACGGGTGCTGCTTGCGCCCACAGCGACGAGGTTCTAGCCGCCTACTGGCGAGAGCTACTTCCGTCGAAGGCGACGAGCTACTCGCTACGCAAGACGAGAGCAGCTTACACGCAGGAGGAGACCTGCTTCCCGCTAGCCGCTGAGACGAGCTCCGCGCTACATAGAACTGACCACTGGTTCGATTATGAGTTGCTCACATTTCAGTAGAGCTGCAAGTCGCGATGCGTGAGGCGTGTTCGCGATGCGTCGCGATGCGGGAAGGGACGTCGCGATTAATCGCGACTAGCTGGCGGGAATCGCGACTCATCGCGATGCGGAGCAACAGTGCGAGGGAATTGGTCTCGTCCAATGAGAGCGCGCCACCGAGGCATCGCGACTCATCGCGACTTCCCCCCACCGCGACTCGTCGCGACTTCTACAGTGACGATTTTTGGCGATTAAGTCGCGACTCGTCGCGACACCGCGAGTTGCAGCTCTACATTTCAGGTACGAGGATACAGGGGCATGCGCAGCAGGCTCGAGGAGACGAGGAAAACTTGACGACACGACGAAAGCATTGTAAGGCAAGAAAGGGCTTCACAAGATCGAGAAGCTCAGAGACGGCCAATGAAACCCAAATGCGAGGAGATGGTCAATTCATCCTATCAAACGACGACCAATAACGACATGCACATGCGTTTTTCGGTCCTTACCAGGTAACTTCCACCAACAAGAAGAGTGTTAATTTTACGGCGAAAGTGTCAGGATAAAGAAAAATATTACGGCAGAAGGTGCCGAAAAAAAAAAAAAAAAAAAAAAAAAAAAAAAAAAAAAAAAAAAAAGAGAAGAGAGCCTCTAGTTATCGCCGCGATGAGCCCGGAATACCGACACGCTCATCGCTGCACTTCCGAGTACGCCGCCGTGGCGGGTACGAGATTATCATCGGACTCGTCACCGTGCACGACTTGACCAAGAAATGAAAAAGGGCCTCGACGAAAGTTTCGACGGCACCAAGAAATGAAAAAAGGGCCTCGAAGAAAGTTTCAACGGCACCAAGAAATGAAAAAAAGGGCCTCGACGAAAGTTTCGACGGCGCCAAGAAATGAAAAAGGGCCTCGACGAAAGTTTCGACGGCACCAAGAAATGAAAAAAGGGCCTCGAAGAAAGTTTCGACGGCACCAAGAAATGAAAAAAAGGGCCTCGACGAAAGTTTCGACGGCACCAAGAAATGAAAAAAGGGCCTCGACGAAAGTTTCGACGGCACCAAGAAATGAAAAAAAAGGGCCTCGAAGAAAGTTTCGACGGCACCAAGAAATGAAAAAAAGGGCCTCGACGAAAGTTTCGACGGCACCAAGAAATGAAAAAGGGCCTCGACGAAAGTTTCGACGGCACCAAGAAATGAAAAAAGGGCCTCGAAGAAAGTTTCGACGGCACCAAGAAATGAAAAAAAGGGCCTCGACGAAAGTTTCGACGGCACCAAGAAATGAAAAAAGGGCATCGACGAAAGTTTCGACGGCACCAAGAAATAAAAAAAAAAGGGCCTCGACGAAAGTTTCGACGGCACCAAGAAATGAAAAAAAAAGGGCCTCGACGAAAGTTTCGACGGCACCAAGAAATGAAAAAAAGGCCTCGACGAAAGTATCGACGACACCATAAAAAATAAAAAATATATATATATAGCGATGAGATCAAGTTTTTGTTTCTTTTTGTTCTTTACATATGTACATATTTCATATCTACTTACGATCAAGACAAAAGAATTCTCAGCTAAAAATGCAGGACAAAGAGAAAGAATTAGATAAAAGCGAGGAAAGGATCACTGCGCTCATGACGTCGGTGTCATCATCGACAAAGGAGATTTTCTCGCTAATGAGTATCGTCGATGTAACGAGCTCGTCATCGCAGAGAAACTGGCCGACGAGACGAGCTCGCACTGAGAGGAGGACGCTTCCACCGATGACGCAAGGATCGAAGAGTCGAATACCGCATTGATAAGCGCTACAGTCCTCAACCGAGAAGCCATCCTCCATATAAAGTCAAGTTCACACTATGGAGCATCCACATGGCTTCCTTAAAACCATCATCTCCATCGAAGTCGACAAGTTCATCGAAACAACGCTCGACAAGCTCATCGGATATCACGAGGGCCGAGCTCACAGCGAGGATCTTCGGAGAAGATGGTGTCGGTCCAAGTGGTACTTCCGTCCCCTTCGGTCAAGGCCTCCGTCGAGGCTTACCCCGTTGAGTTCGTGAGAAGTCAAACAACGGCGAGACCATCGGCTACCCGAGGGAGTTGCCAACCCTCTCATCGACGATATCATAAAGTCAAAGCACCTACCCGACGACTCCTGGCTACATTATCGCTTACTACGGGTATTATTATCAGAGAGCACCGCCGGGCGACAGCTTGGTCTATGATTCCTATCATTAGGAGCGATGATTCAGATCGGAAGTAATATAGTTTTTCTCTACATTTTACCAAGTGCTCACACTTGATAAAATGGGGGACTAACTGTTAAGGTCGGATTTGGTCAAATCCATCCTCAACTCTACACTTGTCGTTTAATCATTAAAACGACAGGAATAGAGGCAAGATACAAGAGGACTTTCAGCCCACGATGGAACAAACACCAAAAGCCCAGTTCGCAGAAAAAGCCCAAAGAGAAAAGCCTCTATTAACCCTAAGCCTATAAATACAAAAGAAAACCTCATTGAGAGAGAGAGGTCAGCCGTGAGAGGATAGAAAAGAGAAAAGAAAGAAGAGAGAAAGGAGAAGAGAATCCACCAAACCCATTGAACTACGTGATGACCTGATCCCGGTTCGACGGGTACGTAGGCAGCCTCGCCGAAGGCGGCGGGGTGCGGCATCAAATCATGTTTTCCATTATTACTCCTTCGTGTGTCCGAGCTATCAAACGGGAAAAACCGAGTCCTTTCGGGATAAATAAATCGGGGATAAATGTTATTCATATTTTGTTGTGTTTGTTTGATTATCCTCGTGACTGGTAAGGTGGTGCAAATCGCCCTCTACAATACTTATACAAAGTACTCGACACAAGCTAGCGACATCGAATCCTCTTTAAATATGATATGGTTCATCATAGGATACGATATAATAATGATAATAATATATGATTCTGCGGGCTTTTGCTGCTCAGCAAGACTACAAGACATGGATATATTACAAAGCAAAGATAATAAACCTTTTTATTTAATTAAAATAGAAGTATATATTATATGTGCATGCTGATTATGCCAAAGTATGAAGTGTGAACGTTTTTTGACCAAAGTCCGACCAAAAAACACACACCAATCTCCTCCATTTGTCTTTACGTGCCATTTGCAATATGAGAGAGCAAATGATGATTAGTTTGAGTTTCAGAACAAGTGTTATATAATTAATTCACGTGTAAAATAGACAAATAAAAAAAATAAAAATAAAAAGACTTGGTAGCATTTCTAAATTTATTGTTTATCATTGCAAAATTAGATTTTAAAGAGTCAGTTAAGCTCAAATGAGCACCCATCAAAAAATTAATATCAAGTTCAACATGAGTGACTAAGAAAAAACTACCTCCCGAAAAAAAAAATAACTAACTAACATATTAAAGAAACTCACACAGAAAAGATAAATGGACCTAGCATTTTTTTTTATAAGATCGTGAATTAATACCTTTTTTTCTATAGTCAAATGATTTAAGGTAGAACTAGAGTACTATATATATTACCTTTTACATGTTTTCCAAATCCATAATTCTACTCAAAGTTTGTGATATTTAAGACAAAGAAAACAAAAGAAATTCAAGTCACAAGTATTTGAATTAATGCCAAATTCTAGCCATGCATGTTAAAAGTTAAAACTTTAGCATTTACAATTTTTGCAATATATATAATACATATAGATAGAGATGCATAAATTATAAACCCTAATCTCTTATTTCAAGCGCATCCCAATTATTCAGTAAATTACTAGAGTTAAACCCTAACACTCTTTATTTTGCATTTAATTAGTCAATCTTGATCAAAGATAGGGCTTTGTCTAGATGCTTAGCCCTCATCTCTATATATTCCTTCACCGTCACCGAGCGGTACCGGTGAAGAACCTGCGTTCCCGGAACTTGGGCAGGCGCCGGAGAGACGGTGAAGTCCATCGGGGGACCATAGAAGTACGCAACGGAGTATCGCTGAGACGCCCGGTTGACCGCCACGCGGTGCACGACGCTCTTCAACTTCCCACCCGATAGCACGTGCAGGAGGTCCCCCACATTGACCACCAGCGCCCCGTGTGCCGGTGGCACCGTGACCCACGCACCGTCGCTCAGAAGCTGGAGCCCCGGGGCGGTCTGGTGGACGACGGTGAGGAGGAACGTGTCGGTGTGCGGCGCGAGGCCCATGGCCCGGCTAGGGTCTGGGCACGGAGGGTACGAGTTCAGCTGCAGCGCGGTGCACGGAGCGCTACGGTGAGGACACGGAGATTCCGTGAGCCAGTTGAGGTCCTGGTCGGGGATGTTGAGATGTTTGAGCAACAGTTTGAGGATCTTCTCGGACAGTTGCTTCATTTGCTTCTGGAAATCCTCCATTACTTCGCTGCATGCATCGGAGAATATTTATTAGTAGTTGAATAATAAAATATCATGTGCAGTTTTGTTTCATATGTTATAAATATTGATATATATATATACATAATATACATGTTTATATGATATTAGAATAACGACAAAAACATGGAAATGTGGACTACATTAATACTTCGCATTTCGATCGCAAGAGGTAATGAAAATATTTAGTGTTCGATCATTGAGAAAAACCGGTACATATAACTTTTAATTGTGTATACAACGTCTAGCTATTCATACGTGATATATACTAAAATAACTATCTTGTGTGAATATGATAACGATATTGTGGCATAAATACCTAATTTTTTAGGGACGTTAGCCCTATTTTATGTTTTTTATGTTAATAATACTCAAAGTTCTCAGGTCATGTCTCGTTAAAGTCTGTTATACAAGGGCCATATCATATGCATGTTATTCGAACACATTTATTAAAGTTGAGATGTATGTGTTTCTAGTTTAACAAACGTTAACTCGACACATGGCCGGTCTAGAATTCGAAGGGGTCCTAGGCAAAGGCCTTCGTTGAAATGTTTTAATTTTGAGATCTCAAAATAATAAATTAAAAAAAATGATATTAACTTTAAAGTTTATTTTGGGGCCTTATGGCCTCCTCTCAAACCCGAAACCCGATTCTGACTCGACATAAACATAATTAATGACAATATTTTGTAGTGATTAAATACAATTGCCGCTAAAAATATAAATGAAAGAAAATATCCATACATATATAATATATGTATATGTATATGTGTGTGAAGGAAACGAAAGGAAAAAGTAGAAGATACGTTCAAAACAAGATATCCTTCAGAATCAGCACACTAAATCATAGTTATAATTGAGAGACCAATAATTTAGATAAAACGTAAACAATTTGACTTAATTAATGCTAAAGATAACGATTAATTAATACTCTTATCCTCTACATGCATGCAACGTTAATTACTCTTACTAATCACATAATTAACGTATGCAATAACACTAACCAAAACCGGTCGTAGCCGCCCGGCCAAAGCTCCTTCGCGTGGTCCTCCGGCGACCCCATGACGGTGAAGCCCTCGTGCCACATGTGCTTCGAGAAGAACGGCGAAATCCGCGCCACGCCGTACCCCGTGGCGCCTCCCGGCGCTCGGAGCGCCCTCCGCTTCCGCTCCGCCGGGAGCCCGAAAAGCCGCCTCGTCTCGGCCTCAACGGCCCCCGCCTCGACCCCGTGACCCGTCAAGAGGAACGCGCCCCACTCCTCGCATGCGCGCACCATCAGCTCAGCCGCGTCCGGCCACGAGAGGTCTATCGCCGGCGGCGACGCCCCATTGTTACCGGGAAACTTGCAGTCGGGGAGGTCGCCCCCGGTGGGAGACTGAGCAGTCCAGTCGTGAGTCTCCGGTAGCTCCGAGAGGGCGGCGCCAAAGTCGAGCGGCTCGGTGTGGTGGCGGAGGATCGGAGTGCCTTTGTAGGCGTCGGAGAGAGCCACCATGTTATAATTGGAGAGTATGTATTACTAGTGAAACAATCTGAGCTTTATAGAGGACCGAATAATAACGGATTATGATAATTACGAGAGATTAAATCCAAAAGGGGGATTAAAAATTGGATTAATAAAAGGGATTAGGTTAAAATCTCACAGAAGGGTAAGGGTGGCTTTTGGATTAAGCGGTGTCCATTTGTGTGTTTTGGATGGATATTAAATGTGACAATTAATGACAAAAGAAAGAACAAAAACAATCACAACGTTAATGGTATCTCAAATTCTCAATGACTTTTTTTTTTTAATTTGATTAAAAAATGATTTTTAATTAAAATATACTGTATATTCTTGTCCACGAGTAGGGGATGAGAAGGAGAGAAAATAAAAATAAAAAAATAAAAAATTGTATGAGCAGCTAGTTTAAGTTGTTGGGTCAAGGATTTTGACATGTTATGATGCCAAAAATTAGGAAAAAGTATTTATTTATTTCTGATCATTTACATGTGGTTATAGGTATGGACAAAATACAAATACAAATAAACCATATCCCCATCTATCCCCGAAGACAAATAATAAAATAAAAAAGTGCAATAATTTTTTTTCTTCAAATTGTGTATTTCTAATTATTTAGGAAATTGAAATCATCAATCATATTCATCACAATAGATAATAATAATAATAATAATAATAATAATAATAATAATAATAATAATAATAATAATAATAATAATAATAATAATAATAATAATAATAATAATAATAATATTGATTTGTAAGTACATCCTTAGCTACAATGAACATTTCAAATTTCAACCGTTTAAGCTGCATGATGCATGGCATAAAAGTTGGGATAAGATGATTATTTTTTTCAGGATTTTTTTTTTCTAATTAATATTTGAAATTTGTTTCCTTTTATGAACCAAATTGGATCATGATTATTCTTATCCTTATAGTTAAGAATTAAGATCTCATTAGACTTTGAAAGTCCATGAATTACAATATTGTTTCATGGTATTAACTATTAATTATAATATTATACAACATAATTAATTATAGGAAACCCTTCAGGGCATTCGAAAATTGCGTGCTTCCGCAGTTGCTCTAGCGGAGCATTCGGAAGATGCCGCCGGTGGCCGGTACTACTTTGACCATAACACTATAGTTAGAGTTAGAGACTATATGAAATGTTTATAAATATAATCTCTTCATATAGTCTAACAATTTGAACTATGATAATACAATTTGAAATGTTTTTTTTGTTTTTTCAGTCCTCGCCATTTGCATTATTATTTTTGTTGATGTGAGGTTTTGGATAAAAAATAAAGGTTTCAATTTGTGTGATGAGATATTATTCATGAGTATATTTTGAAATTAATCAGAACATCTCAAATCAATAATTATATTATATTGGGTTCCAGCACGAAATAAACTTAAATTTGATAGATAATTAATGGGTCAACTGTACCCATTTCAAGGACATACCGACACTTTGTTCGAATTGCTTCTTACCAATCTGGCTAGCTCCATTACTTACAGGGATATTTGCCAAAAAAATTAAAATTAAAATTTAGGTAAATTTGAGTTGACAACATAATTTATTTTTTGTGTCGTGACTCGTGACATATCTTTTAATGTCGTCGAAAGTGTAAATTTTAAATGTCAAAACATATATTCATTGGGCGTTTAAGTACAATGTGTCGCTTAAGTATAAAGAAACGCGTAAGTATTTTTGTCATAAATATCAATTAGCTTGATTCTTCACCTCTTGCAAAAAGCTTGGAAGCGCCTCGAGATGAACTGTGATCCGTTATCGGCGATGATTTCTCTCGGCAATCCAAATCGGGTGAAGATATTTTTTCATACGTAGCTCTCTACGTCGGAATCCCTGATATTGGCTTAGGACTCGGCTTCCGTCCATTTGGTGAAGAAATCTGTTACCACCAGCATGAACCGCTTCTGCCTTTTCCCGACGGGCATGGGTCCAACGATATCCATCGACCACTTCATGAATGGGTATGGGACAGAGACCGTTGAGAGCTCTTCCGCCGGCCATACAAATATGCCAGGATCATGTTGGGAAGGGGAAGGTAAAGACTGACGTCGCGAAAGAAGGTGTCGTACATACAGACCCACCCCGGCGGAGCATGCTCAGCGAGCTCGCCATTGACCGAAAGGCGCACTGAAACATTCTCTCTCAGAAAATGCCTCTTCACCAACTTGTCCAGGGCCCCCTGTGACATGGTGTTTTCCGGCAAACTGGTCAGGAACACTTTGGCAGGCGGAGGAGCCATGGGAGGAAGAGACTGGTGACCGGGAAGGACTGGAATATAAGAGCGAAGGGCTCACCGGAAGTCAAACGGAGGGAAAGAGTGCGAAAAATGGAGAGAGAATCAGTTCAGCGGTTGAGGAGAATTGAAGAAGGAGGAGAACGATAGGGGATGCGAAGGGGCGCGATCTGATCCAACGGACTAGAAACAAAGGCGTCGAGCGAAGCAACGGCCAGGATGAAGCGTCGTTACGACTCCCCAGGCATACTCGAGTATGACATGACGTGTCATAATGAGGCGTAAGGGCGTTTCACCTGCCCGAGGCTTGCACGGCATACGAAGTGACTCGAGACAGGCCTAATGACAGATGGATATTGGAAGTCAAAGGGCTTTCGCCAGAAAGTCCTCGACAGAGAGCCCTCGACGGGGAGCCCTCGACAAAAAGCCCCCTGCGGAAAGCTGTTGAAGGAAAGTCCTCGTCGGTTCGAAGTTTCGTCCTCAATTTTACCAAGTGACCAACACATGATAAAATGGGGGACTGACTGTTAAGGTCAGATCCGGTCGGATCCCCTCGACCAATAGCAAAGCGACGATCGAAGGGGCGACAGGACGCAGCGAGATAGGGAAGAAGCGTCGACGGCGCAGGAGAGAGCCGAGGAGACCCTGGCGCGACGAGAGATGCCAACAGATGGGTTGACAATGGTCGATGGGACAAGCATTTAATGCTTGAGCATGCCTCGATGGGACAAGCATTTAATGTTTGAGCATGCCTCGATGGGACGAGCATTTAATGCGGCCGTACCTAGCCGCACCTACACTACATCGGTAGTAACCCCGGTCGGCTTAAATCACTCAAAAGAGAGGTGTCTCAGGCCTCTGCCAGCCACATGGGGGAATGGGCTGATGAGACTCCAATTTAGGCGGGAAGACTGACTTGTTGGAGGGAAATGAAATCTACAAAAGGGAGGAGAAACCCCATTAGAGGAGGTTCGGAAAAAAGGAGAGTAAAACAATACTTGTAAGCTCATCAACGACGATATCATCAATACAAATCGTCATTTTCTCCTAGCTAATAAACGGAAGGAACCGAGCTCTTTATTTAAGAACAAGAGAAATCTTGTGATTGTTGAGTGTCCAAAACGCCCTCAACAAGTGCCACTTATTATAATTTGAAATCTTACGAATAAAGATATAATTTAATAAAAAAAAAATCAAGACGAAGTAAGAAAGTCTTAATCCTAAATCCTAATATACATAATTAGGTCTATCGGCCCGATATCTCCTCTAACACGATACATCTTTGCCTTCCGGGTCACAAATTCTAATCGGAATGGATTCTTTCAGATGTGAATATCGTTAGCCCGGAAAGATGATATTTTTTGGAAGTTAAGAAGAAGAATGAGTACAAGGATTCTGTTAGTGAAGGGCATAACTCAACGTGGTTAGCAATTATCTATGATAAGTATTGCAACTGATTTAATAAGATGACATGAATATTTCAAGTTTGTTTCACAACAGTTTAATTCGGTAAGGAAATTTTAAAAATAGTAATCATAGGTCCTTGGTACAAAATCGTAGTCTATATATTGCTCAATCCATATATAAATTCAAAGCAATTAGTTGATCTACATACATGATACATACATGTACCTTCTTAATTCTTATTAAATATTATAATTATCCGCAATGAATACTGCATTACCACGTGATATTCTTTCAGTATTATATAATAATTATAATATAACTCCAAAATCTCTAATTAAAAAAACCATATACATTATTTAGATTTCCGAGAATGGTGTCTTTGGTCCAATATATGGTAGATCAGTTATATGCCCATGGATACTTATTTATAATGTTATGGTAGCGAAGCAAGAAATTTAAAATAAATAAAAAAAGACAAACTAAATTTCTTAAAATAAAATATGACATTAAAACTCGTTACTTGTATTATTGTATTACAACTTATTTTGAGGAACTGGAAATTCCAAGTCGACTTTGCAATCCCAGATCAGGTTTTAAGTCCATTGTTACTAATGTTGTCAATCTACTATACAATCAGAAATCCGGGTAAAATTAGAGAGAAAGAAAATCTAGAACAAAAAAGTTCTGGTTTCGGATTTTTCTGAATTCAAAAGATTTGGATCCGGTAGAATCCGGAACCAGAACTTTGTAGTTCCGGGTTTTTTATTAAAAAAAAGTAGATTATGATTTTCTTTAGTCCTGTTTGAATCATTGGTTGTTTTAATCCAACGGTCTTAATCGATCAATTTAAAAACTAAAAATAAAGAGTAAAAGAATTATAAACCAGAACCGAATTTTTGGTTCCAGAAAAATCCGAAACCATAAATTTTTTGACCAAATAATGGATTTGTTGCCATATTTCCTGGCTTAATTGTTATTGTAAATTATTTGATACATTCAATCTCGCAATTATACTAGTATTTCGAATATATTTTCCTGAAAATAAAAAATAAAAACTTCTTTGCTAATTTATATTCAGAATCATCAACTTATTTAAGTAGGGCATCATTACAAATAATAATTCATCATAATAACAGTAGCCAAAGACTACATTCTTATTTTTACTTGGACAGATTTGACACTAAATATTATTTCTAACTAGTTAATATATTTATAGAAGCTTTATAAGATATAGCAATCACAAAATCTCATAAAACTTACGTAAATTTTCTCATTTTATTTTCAGTCTTATAATCTTGAGTACATTCTCTAACTTTCATGTTAATTGTCTTAATTATTTTGTGTAAATAGAGGAAGTTGAAGCACCATTAGTGCTTAGAAATAGAATCCGTGTTTCTCTATACCCACAACCCGTCGGCATACCCGTAAAATCGGACTATTTACTAGACAAGAACGGAGCTGTTGTGCTATGTATGTATGTATGTATGCATATGTTATATGTATATTATGACATGAAAGAATAGCACTAATGGATTTCTATAAACAAGAAAACCAACCCACAAAATCCTACATCAACATGAACTTCCATGAAAAAAAATTGAAAAGATCAAATAGAAATTTGAAGCCCCTGAAGAAGTCGACCGGGAAATAGAAAATACCTTTTCTTTTCCGCCTTCCCTCTCCAAAAACGGGTGTCGATAGACTTGAAATAAATATTACAATGCAAGAATACTTCCATCATCATAGCTCAGTTTTCTCTTTGGAATTGGGTTCCGCAGATTGAATGGAGTTTCTCGAGTCTTTCGCTACATTGCCGCCTATAAAGAAAATCGAGTTTAAGAGTATATTAATCGCTTAAACCGAATTTCTAAGGGGCGCCATATTTGAGGATTACCTGTTGGAGAAGAAGTGCCGGGTATGCATAACCTTCTTCGCATGAGAGACGGGTTATTACCATTATGACCCGCTTCTAATTCTCCGCTCGGTAGTTGACTTTCACTAGCGACCTTCGCATTAGATTTGGGCGAGAAGCTTGTGGACCAAGATCCTCCGTTCGATCCCGCTAAGGCCATTATAACATCTGCCTGGAATTTACCAGGAACGGCTTTAAGATCACTTTCCCAAGTTAAATGCCGGAACAGATATTGAAAAGTCGGCCAATATTTACAAAGACGGGACTAAAATGATACATGTGTAAATCTCAAGAGTTCTTTTATGACAACGGTTTATATTATATATTCGACGGAGTCACAAGACGAGTGACTTCTGACTATTAAAAAGTCCTCTAATTGATTTCTCAGATGGAAATAAAGTTAAATCGAGTCATTCCCGGTCTTCGAATAGTTCAATTTTAAACAAGTAAGATGACCACAATATAAACAAGCCTAGCTGATATCGATCCACCGTTCGCCTTACAGGATCAACTTCTTTAATTGAAGAGCTAGCTTTACGGTAAAATGCAAAACCAAGAACTCAGGTAAAGGCCGAAGCAAACCTTGTTTGGATGAACGTCATCGAAAACATGAGCTTGTCCACCGTAAAATATGGTCATCTGCCGGGTGGCGGACACTCCATGACGACTGCTACAACAACAAAAGACGGAATTCACTTGACAGAAAAGTCAACTAAAAAAACAGGTCCCAAAACACAACATTCTGAACTGACCTTGGTGAAGTGGAAGATTCCGGCTCCGTATTTACGGTCGTGCCCTTTTGCCTGCTGCCACCTGGTAGCGCCCCGGACGAGTTCCTCTCAGACACACCTCCGTGGGCGTTCATGGAGGTCAAAATCCCGGCCCCTTTGATCCCGGTTCTCGAGCCCTCATCGGCTGCCGACTGAGAGATATTCAAAGGGCCCACATTGGCCTCTCTGAACCTGCTGGAGAGAGTAGGAGGCACGAACGGCACGAAATGACCCCCGCGAGAAGGATACGGCGCGGCAGAGCCCACATTAACAGGGGTAGGCCTCTCCGATTTCGAAACACCCAAATGAGGCTGAAACATGACGGAAGCCGAGACCGGCCTCACCTCGTCGTTCGATCTCCTCAGCCTCTCTCCCACGGGCCCGTTTCTGAGTAACTGCATCAATCAGGCAATTATTACACCAGTGAATATTAAAGTTGCATTATAAATTATTCATCTTTACCTTCATCAAATGTGAGCCTTCGAGAGATTCCGCGAACGTAGAGTCGGAATTGCTCCTCTTGCTCCCTGCTGCTATCTTGTTGCTCATCTCTAACCCCGAAATGTCGCTTCTCGGACCGTAGAAAGGAACTCCTTCCAGATGGTTTCCGACTTTCCTTTCTGACAAAATTCCCGCAAACAAAAACCAGTCACACACAGTGCCGTTATGCAGTCATTAAGCTTGCTATAAAGACGAGCTTCTCCGGTTAAGTTGCTCAGATTGATTGCAGTGTGAAGTTTTCTCGGGAAAGAGATATAATGTTGTTGATCCATAAAGGGTAACTACATTTATAAGAATCTCGCTACTTAAATGCAGTATAACTAATAATAAGCAAATCATTAACTGTCTCACTCCAAGCAAATAAATATCTTGACCATAAACCGTTACTCGTCGGAAACCCGTAAAATCGAACGATCGGAAACTGCTTACCGAACCTCGGTTTGAACTTGAACTTGGACTCAATCTATTGAAAGAAAAGCTCAACACAGCAATGTCATAACTCATGAATCTCTCACTCGCTGATCTTACAAGACAGAAACATATAGATATATGTATATATATATATGGAGAGAGAGGGAGAGAGTCACCGGAGGCGAGATCGGAGGCGGTGGAGAAGGGCCCACGGGAGGCGGAAGCCGAGTGCGAGGTGGCCCCAAAGAAGTCATGGAAGGTGGGTTTCGCTACTTGGGATTGGCTCTGTTTGTGCATTTGTTGTTGGTGTTGTTGTTGTTGTTTGTGTTGTGCAGCTCCGCCATTGTTGTCGCCGGCGTTAGGCATGCTTTGCTGCGCCATTCTCAGTACCTCTGAAACAACCCCTTCTTCTTCATCATCATCACAGCAAAACCCACTTCTCTTTCTCTCTCTAGAATCTCACTCTCTCTATGCCTCGCCTCAGCTTTGATGGGGAATCGAGAGGGAGAGAGAGAGAGAAAAGCGAGCTCGATTTTCAGTAAAGTGGTGAAAATAATAATAGAGAGAGGAGAGAGAGGGTCATAAAAAGCAAAAGGTTCTTTTCGGCAAGTGTTGTGTTGTGTTGTGTTGAAGTCTCTGTGTGTGTGTGTGGTGTTGTTAAGGTGATTGGTTCAAGTGAGAATATATGTTGGGTTCATAACTGTGTGTTGTGCGTCCTGTCTTTTTCTTTTTTATTATTTTTACTTTTTAATTATATTCATTTATAAGATAATCACGGGGTAAAGTACTTAAAGTTATAATCAACTGCGTTGATGGGTATTCGAGTACGTTTTAATAGATGGGTATTCAAGTACGTTTTTTAATAACTTTTTTTTTAATGGGGTGGCACTGTCGGCCAAGGTTACAATGCACTCTCGCATGACTTAGATATATTCAGTTACAATGCACTATCGCATGACTTAGATATATTCAGTGTAAGAACATGTGACACTATTGGTCAAGTTTACAATAATGTAAAGGGGCACTCATTTTGAGTCCCATGAGGGTTTGAACCCATGACCTCTTGAATAGAGGAGTAGTAGAGTCACCACTTGGCCAAGCAAGCTTGGTTAAGTACGTTTTTTAATAACTTAAACCTGTAAATATGGTAATAAATCTGATATGTGATACTGAATTTGTTTTTTCGGATAAAACTGGAATCAGAAATTTATGATTCCGAATTTTTCTGGAACCAGAATTCCGGTCTGGCTTTCAATTTCTTTTACTTTATATTGTAGTTTTTAAAAAGACCAATCTAGTTCATCAGATTAAAAATACCAACGGTTCGTATTGGACAAAAGAAAAACAAAATTTGATTTTTTTTTTCTTCTCTCATTGTTACCAGAATTTGATTAAGTCCTGGCTCCGAATTTAACCGGATTCGACACTTTTGAATCTGGAAAAATACGAAATTAAAAGTTTCTGATTCCGGATTTTACCTAAATATCTGAGGGTAGTGGATTTACAACGTTAGGTTGGACTCCATTAAGAAAATTAAATAATAAATAAAATTATATTGAATGACTCAATATAGGCTTAAATTAGAACGAACTTGAGTGGACTGAATCAATTATCAAAGCAAGGAGTCTTTGACAAAGTGCATACGAGGATTGGATTTATTTATTTATTATATTATGCAAAAAGGTTATCATGCTAATCTCTTTCTTTCCACAAGTAAATAAATTAATGTTCATATGGCCATTATGAGATATATCCTTCACTTTTATATGCATAGATTATATACATTTATTTGTTTATTCTCCTTTCGTGGCTCTAAAGTTTCAATACTTGCTTCAATTTTCATCGGTGTCATCATTAACAATGAAAGGATCTTGACCTTACTCTAGATGATTTGATTTTCATCATTGAGCACTGCTTCTCTTAAAGTCAAATAGAAAATGTGAAGGCACAAGATTTTCTTTATTGTTTAAGCTTTAAGTCTATGAGTTTAGACCTCAATTAGATATATAAATAAAAATCTTACTTACATATTGTATTTACTTCTTTGATAAAAAAAAAAATAGTATAACGAGAATTTAAATTTTTACAAATTTAAATGTTCAACAACTCGAGCTAGCTAAACTCGTTTTGATATGTAGATTTTTTTCTAAATATTTAAATAGAAATGTGAATGAATAAATTTATATGAGGACATTTGATTTAAGCAAAAGTTTATTAGCACATAAAAGGTTCTGAGAAATTGTCACGTCATGGTGTGGTGGGTTTCCTTTGGGTACTCACTCACTAGATATAAAGAAAACAGTGAAAAAGGGTATCATGAACAAACTAAAGGTTAAAGAAATGTGTGTACTTCCCTAAAAAAAAAAAGAAATGTGTGTACAAATAGGCAAACAAAAGCATAAAATGGCACTTTGTGGGACTTAAAGAGCAATTCCATTTGGCATAATGTGAAAAGAGCAAGATCAAGGAAATTGGGGAGTGAAAAGGCAAGGGAATAAATTAAAAGAGGGCAAAAAATTTCTTTTAAGCACTTCTCAAATTACACTCGATGGTACCATATTTTCCTTCTTGGGCTTTCTATAAATCTTGTACATTTTACTATGTCCACACTCCACACTTAGTTAATGATTTTTTTTTCTTACTTAATACCCAATTCTAAGTTCTCTAAATAATATTGTCACCACACTTGATTAATCAATTATTATTATTATTTTCTTACCAATGTCCAATTTTGAGTTGTATTATAAAGTCCATTGTGACAAAGATGTGAGGATTAGTTGGTTTCCAATTTGTCATTATTACCATCATGCCATTTTATTAAAATGGAGAGAGACAAAAGTCTAGTAAGTGGATTTGCAAACAAATGTGGTAATTGAAGACAAAAATTAAACCGAAGCTTATGTGCCTCGAAATAGGCTGTCAAATATAAAAAAGGCAGTGACACAAATCACAATCAGTGATGACTACTTAACAGCCATTAGGCAATAATAATATCACCCATTCCTAACACCAATTTTATTCGATAATAAGATAAAATAAATTCTAAAGTATTTTATATCCTCTGAAATATATCCAAAAAACAAAAATTCTTCTTCCTAATTATTAAGCATGGTTCTAGGGCAGGCACACCCTTATGATTCCAGCTTATTGAACTTCTTATTCCATAAGAAAATGTTGGAATTCAACCCGACTATCTTAATCCCGACCCGAAATAAGAATCGTGCTCTAACTACTACGGAGTTGCTGACTGTCAAGTCTATTTTTAAGGAAACCGAACCGTAATTCCGGGTTCGGAATTCAAAATCAAGAATCCGGTATTCCGGATTCATGTATTTACAGGACAAGTTTAATTCATCACTGCTTAAGCTTAGTCAAGCTTATATACATGCATATTAGTCGAAGATCATAAGGTCACAGACAGATTTGAATGTCAATATTAATTTTATCAAAAGCATCATACTAATTTCCAAATGACAATAATGCCCATCATTCCAAATTTCAATACTTAAATTATTATTTGACTGAAATTATGGAGCAGAAATTCCAAATTCCACGTAAGGGTATGTAAGCACGAGGAATGATGATCAATCTTTAGAAAAGTGGCTGATGCTTGCTTGATTGCTTTTTTGAAGCCCCAAATCTGTTTTGGTACACCAAAGGCATAATGTGTATTAATCAATCACTTCTTCCTAGTAATGCAAACAAAACATGCATGCAAATGCAATCTTAAATGGGATCTAGAGAGATCAATTAATTAGTTGGTAACAATGAGAATGACCCACCAATAATTAGAATGAAATTCAGAGAAATGTGTTCTTCCCAACTACTTGTATAACAATGGTGGGCCATACACTTGTCATGTGTATGATTGGATTAGATTCTCTTCCCCATCACACTCCAACTCCATGCTTCAATCCCTTAATCTAGTCACATGATCATGATTCATGAATACTATGCAGAATTTGTATGCACAGTTACATATATATATATATATATCACATGTCTGTGTACTTGTGTGTTTTCTGTATATAATGTTAAGGGGCTTGGTTATGAATATATTTATGATGGGTGAAAATTTGGGCCCCGAGGCCCACTTGTTCCGGCCTGATTTTGTCTCGAAATTGGCCTTTTCAGTTTTACAAAAATGTGAATCGGGTTCGTCCCTGTCTAGATTTATAAGGTGGGAACCGAGACCAAATGATGACCCAAAAAAAAACGTCCCAGCCCAGTTTCAGGTTTTAGTATAATTAATTTATATTAGATTTATTCTTTTTTTAATTATATTTTAACAAAAAATGTATCGTTTGAAGTTTCAAATTAGGACTATCTTAATTATTTGTTTTGAATTTTTTTATATTTTTTTTAACAATTTTAAAATCCAGAGTAATGAATTGTGTATGACCTTTAATAATTAAAAAAAAAAAAAAAAAAAACCTCGACCAACTCTGTTTAGGCTGGGTGTTGGAAAGTTTGAATAATCGGAACCGGACCAAAAAAGAGTCAAAAGCCCGATATTCAGTCCCGGTTCCACTCCTCCATGAATATCAAAGGACCAATAAATTGGTCAAAAGCAATTGAAGATCATAAATATATTAATTCCGTGACTATAGAAAGAATTGGAAAGTGTATTCTCCTCCCAATATGAGAATAAATGGTTAAATATTGATTTAATAATTCCTAGGTCAAACGGATTGAGATACATTGTTTTTTTTTTTTTTTTGAGGGAATTGAGAAACATTGTTAAAAAGCTCAAAAATCGATTTGACAACAATAGTTTTATATATTTACTAGTACGATTATATAACAAAAAAGTTGATATGCACAATATAGGAATAAGGGGCTTTATTTGATGTTTTGTCGATGAGAATTTTCTCTATTTAGAAAGTAATGGTCAATGGGGAGACAAAACCTGAACATGGCAAAGTTGTTTGCACGATTGGCCTTTTTAGGAAGTGAGATTCGAACCGTGAAGAATGAATACAAAAGCAACAAGATAATTACTAAGTATTTTGAAAATGGAACAAACTATATCTAATGTAATATAAGTGCTTAAAGAGAGAAGAAGCAAGTACCCATATTCAGAGTGGAGAGCTTCAATCCTTGTTCATTATATTATACAGAGTGTACCTGTAAGGAAGAGAAACGTGCAAGTACTTTTAACCAAAGTTATAATTTAATACAACGATACTGGTAATTTAATTATACTGGTAATTATAGATATTTAAATATTGACACCGATTTCTACCGATCCGATTTTACTAGTTTACCGGTTGGACTAACTTTGTACCTACTTTTTGGCCGACTTTTAAACTCAAGAAACTATAAATCTACATTGTAAAATTATGTTTGAAGACGTCAAGATTCAATCAATTGATATATGAATGCAAAAATAAAGCTGTCCACTATGATGATTTCACTCGTACAGGAAATACCTGAAGAAGAGTTTCTGGTTCTGTTCGCTGACAGAATGTCAGGCTTGTTTCTTAAGAGAAAGCCCACAAGATTCTAGAGTTCATTCGGTTTTCTTCTTGATGTCCTCTATCAACCTGTTTGCAAGCGCTACAGCATCTTCAGATGTACCTCTGCATTTGACGAGTTCCCTCGGATCTTTACAAGTCTTTATAATATTGGACATCGCTTCAGCTTTCCGCATTATAGATGATCTCCTAGCCCGAGACGTGTCTCTGTCTCCGGTATAAGTATTTGGCAAGTTTGTAGAATGGCGAACGGAAGACATAAGTTTGCGTAGCTTCTGTGCCATCTCAATCAATCCTCGCTTCTTCAATCCTTCGTTCATCATCTGGAACGTAAGATACTGAGGAGCTATTCCTCTCCTTATCATATCCTCAAACTCAGCATAAGCCTCCTCAAATTTATGTAAATTACAGAACAGATGAATCATCATCGTACTAGTCGCTAAATCCATGTCACACCCTTTAGATCTCATTTCTTTCCTGACTCGGATGGCCAAGTCAAGCTTCCCGTCTTCGCACAACATCTTCAACAAAAGTTGGTACGTGAGCCTATCTGGAGTGTACCCAGATTCAACCATCTTCGTATAAAGATTCATTCCTTCTTCGACTTTCCCCATCTTTGAGAAGTATCTGAAGAAATAGTTATAAGTTGTTGGGGTCGGGACAAAACCCCTGTTGATCATCATCTTCAGGATTTTACTGGCTCCGGGAAGATCTCCCGCCTTGCAAAATCCTTTGACCAGCGAATTGTACGTTGAGATAGTGGGGCCCGATTCAAGAACGGAGAATCGTTCCATCATCGCTGATGCCTCCTTGAAACTCCCGGATTCTGCTAGAGCGTCAATAATTGGGTTATAAACTATTGCATTTGGCTCAATTCCTTCTGATTTCATCTCGCTCACCAATTGAATCGCTGTTTCAGCACGTTTCATCCGGCAGTAACCTTCTACGAGAGTACCGTATGTTACAACGGTTGGTCTTACGTTTTCCTTCTTCATGTCCACCCAAAGCCGCTCTACCCGTTTGAGCTTCCTCGATCTGAACCACCCATTCAACAGTATATTGTAAACCCGAATAGACGGAACCCAGCTTTTGTCTAAAATCTTTTTCCTGGAAAAATAATCCGAAGCTACTCTGACATGTCCTTCCTTGAAAAGAGAATCCAACAAAATCTCAAACAAATTCGTCTCCGAACTAGAACTGAGAATTCGAGTCAAAGTCCGTGCAAATTCGAACGTCCGAACTGCCGATTGGGGCATTCCTGCAGGGATGAACCGCCAAAATCACTCACATTTTCATCAAAAGATCAAACAGATATAATATATGGTAATTTCAATCTCATGTGACCTCAGAAAGCGAATACTAATCGATAAATTTATGTGGACTCATGTGCAATCTTAGCAAAAAGCCAAGTATATAAAATCAACAACCGCGAAACAATAAGAAACATACCCGCTCGAGAATACCTTCTGATCATGGCCACAAGTACATCCTCGGAAACCAAACCCGGCTCGTCCTCGTCGCCAATTCTACCGAGAATCTGTTACGTCCCCGGGTTTGCGATCTCGTTACCGGTCGATTTCTACCCCGTCATGTCCTTCCTTGATCGTCAGCCTCTGAAGCCACGATTTCCTCAGATTCTGCCGAACTCCTTCAATCCCTTCCTCCAGAAACTCGCGAGTCACAAGTCTGCTGGATTCGTTGGACTCCTTCCTGCTGATTACTCACTCACAACCAGAGAGTAGAGAGAGAGAAGAATGCGACAAAGAATTGGCTGAAAAGAAGCCTACGAACCCTAACCTCAATCGTGAGATTAGAATTTCTTGGCTAATCATTTTATTCCATAATTGACCTATTTATAGGCCCTCACAATTCAGGAAAGTTGCTGAAATTGAAAAGCTGCGAAAATAGAAAGTTTCCTAAACAAAAAGGAAACGACACGACAACACGACATTAATTAAATTGACCCGACAAAAAGCAATAAATAAATAATCATACTCTCTTCCCTTATTCCTAGCCACTTTTATGGGTGTTGCCGCTCTTATTCCGACGTTGGTACGTGTGACGGAATCTTGGGTCCATATCATTACTCTCTTCCTCGACAATGAGCTTGTCCTCAAGCTCAAGCTCCGGGAATGACTCCAGTAAAACTGCTGCGTTCTCCCAAGTAGCACCCTCCGGGGTGTCGGCTGTCCACTGTACGAGCAGCTCACGTTCGCCGAGGCGGCGTCGTGCGCGGAGAAGCTTGTACGGGCGAGAAGGTAGCGTATGGCCCTCGAAAACCCGTGGGAGGTCACCCATTGTGGTCGGTATAGTCCCCTTGTGTTTTTTGAGCAAGGAGACATGGAAAACGTCGTGGATGCGGGAGTTCGGAGGCATTTCCAAGCGATACGAAACTGACCCAACCCGAGCGATCACCTTGAAAGGACCGTAGAAACGAGGTGATAACTTGTGGTACGACTTCTTCGACGCCGAAAGTTGCCGATAGGGATGGAGTTTAAGCCAAACCCATTCGCCCACCGTGAATTCAACCAATCGGTGATGTTCATCGTAGTGATTCTTCATGCGCGTTTGCGCCTCCAATAACCGAGTCCGAGTGGCTTCCAAGAAAGTGTCCCGGCGTGTCAAGGAAACGTCTAGCTCGTCGACAATGGTGCTGCCCTCCGTGTATGAGATGAGGCGGGGTGGTTCCCGTCCATAAACCATCCGAAATGGAGTCGTCTTGAGCGCGGAGTGGAAAGACGTGTTGTACACGTACTCGATCCAAGGAAGCCAAGCAAGCCATTTCTTGGGGTTATCACCCGTCATGCAGCGAAGATACATCTCCAACGTACGATTGACGACCTCGGTTTGGCCGTCCGATTGAGGGTGGTATGCCGTAGAGAAGCAAAGTGAAGTTCCCGCCAACCGGAATAGTTCCCGCCAAAAGGTGCTACGAAACACCTTATCTCGGTCGGAGACAATTGACTCCGGAAATCCATGAAGGCGCACGATCTCGTGGAAGAAAGCCTTGGCCACCGAAACGGCCGTGAATGGGTGGCTAAGTGGAATGAAGTGTGCATACTTGGAGAATCGGTCAACAACTACTAATATCACACTCTTCCCTTGAGAAGTCGGTAACGCCTCGACAAAGTCCATGGAGATGTCCGCCCAAACGCGGTGTGGAATCGGAAGTGGTTGTAGTAACCCACTAGGTTGAAGAGCTTCCCATTTATTCCGTTGGCAAGTTTGACAATTAGCCACAAACTCTTGCACCGCATGCTTCCAACCTCGCCAATAGAAATCCTTCCGAATGCGGTCCATGGTTTTTTGCACACCTTCGTGACCAAGCGTATGAAACCCCGAAAGTACTTCCAAGACCAAGTCTGATCCTTCGCCAAGGACCAATCTGCCCTTGTACCAAACCAGCCCGTCTCGTACTTCCCATCCCGCGGTGAGCTCCCCCGCTAAGACCCGGTCTCGCAATTCCTTAAGCGGCTTGGCTGAATTGAACTCCGACCGAAGTCGGGTCTTGAAACTCTCGCTGCCAAAATTTAGGGCGTGTAAATCCCTCGGCTGGTCGTTATCGCAATCTTCATCCCGACGGGAGAGTGCGTCTGCCACTTTGTTCAAAGCTCCCGCTCGGTATTCCACTGTAAAATCATAGCCCAAGAGCTTGCAAACCCAATGGATTTGCGGTGGTGTGGTTAGCCGTTGCTCCAAAAGATGTTTTAAACTTGAATGATCGGTGCGAATGAGGAATTTACGCCCCCAAAGGTAAGGGCGCCAATGTATAATCGCCTTGGCGAGGCCAATTAATTCACGCTCATACGCTGCAAGTTTTGAGTGTCGATCCGCCAATTTCCGGCTAAAAAATGCTACTGGGTGTCCCTTTTGCTGTAAAACCGCGCCAATGCCACTACCCGACGCATCACACTCCACCACAAACTCGTCATTAAAATTGGGCAGCGCAAGAACCGGGGCTTCGGAGAGAGCCTTTTTGAGTCCCATAAAGGCATCGGTGGCTCGGTCGTCCCACGAGAACCCGGTACGGCGAAGCAAACTAGTGAGTGGAGTTGCTATCACACCGTAGTCCCGTATGAATTTCCGATAATAGCCGGACAACCCAAGAAACCCCCGTACTCCTCTAGTTGTCGTCGGTTGAGGCCACTTCGTCACAGCTTCCACCTTTGTCTCGTCGACACGTACACCATTGTGGGATATGACGTGGCCTAAGTAACCTACTTCCGAACGGCCGAAGGCGCATTTGGATTTTTTTAAGAACAGCCCATGCTCGCGTAGGCGCTCAAACACTGCCCGTACGTGGTTGACGTGCTCGTCCCATGAATGACTATAGACGAGGATATCGTCGAAGAAAACCAAGACGTTTTTCCGAAGCATATCGTCAAAAACCGAATTCATTAGACCTTGGAAAGTCGAGGGCGCATTAGAAAGTCCAAAGGGCATCACAAGGAATTCAAAGTGACCGTGGTGTGTGCGGAAAGCCGTTTTCTCGATGTCGGCCTCATGCATCCGGATTTGGTGATACCCGGCGGTCAAATCGAGCTTCGTAAAAAATCGTGCTCCGTGCAGCTCGTCCAAAAGTTCCTCGACCACTGGAATGGGGAATTTATCCTTTACCGTCACTTTATTAAGTTCGCGTAAATCCATGCACATCCTCCACGAATTATCGGACTTCTTGACGAGTAATACCGGAGAAGAAAAGGGCGATGAACTTCGCCGGATAATTCCCGCCTTGAGCATCTCGGCACATTGGCGCTCTATCTCATCTTTTTGAAGGTGCGGATATCGGTACGGACGGACTGCCACGGGGTTCGTACCGTTCAGTAACCGGATCTTGTGATCGCACGAACGTTTAGGGGGTAAACCCGAAGGGGTGGCGAAGAGCTCGCTGAATTCCTCAATAAGAGCAGTCAGCCCCGGTTCGGCGTGTGAGTTGGCGAGGGCCCAGCACTCGGCCTTGGCTGTTTTCTCCCGTACTATCTCCCCGGAGATCGTCGGTGGAGGTCGGGTGGAGAAAACTTCTCCCTCGTCGAACCACGCCTCAAGATCCTCAACGTCCTCCAATGATAAGTGATGTAGACTCCCTTGTTCCCCCTTTTCCTCGGCTTCACTCTTCCATCGTACCCGCTGCCCTTCGAAGTCAAAAGAAACGGTCAAGTCATTCCCGTTCCAAATTACTTCTCCGAGTGCATTGTGCCATGTCATGCCAAGTATGATGTCGAACCCTTGTAACGAGATGACGAAGCAATTCGTTTTGAAAGTTACCCCTTGGATCGTAATCGGCACATTCTTGCAATAGCCCTCGATTGACAATCGGCCCCCATTAGGAAGCCCCACCGTAAGACCCGGTCTCTTGATGATCGGAAGGCCGAGTTGCTCCACAAAATCTTTCTTTATGAAGTTATGAGAGCTGCCCGTATCTACGAGCGTCCACCCGTTCCCATTCGCCACCTTGGCTCGTACTTGAAAGGTCTTCGCTGTCTTTTTTCCAAGAAACGCACACTCGGAGATGAAAGCCGACTCAATTTCTTCCATGTCCACTTCCACTTCCTCTTCGATTACTTCGTCGTCCATCTTAAGGGTAATGTAGAAAAGCACCGGTTTACACACGTGACCATATGTGTATTGATCGTCGCAATTGAAACATAATCCCTTGCCTTTCCTCTCCGCCATCTCCGCAAACGTAAGCTTTTTCCAAGGTTTCTTTGGGGCTGCCCCACCCACTGTTTTGGGCTCTTGTCGTTTCTCCTCCACGATATTGGGTCGAGTTTGAGTAACTCTTCCCGGAGGTGCTTGACCCCCCCTATTTCCTCCCGAATCTCGAACCTTGTTCGGTGCATGATATCCATAGAAAGCCCGTGGTCCCTTGTCATAGGGAACCCGAAACTCGATGTTCCGGGCGAACTTCATCGCCTCAAATATTGAAGTTGGTCGTTGATGCTCTACCTCGCGGCGAAGCTCGTCGGTGAGTCCCACGCAAAATAACCACATGAGAACTTGATTAGACAATTGGTGGTGTTTATTGTTAAGGGTCGTAAAAGCCTTACAATATTCGTCCGCCGTACCGGTTTGACGAAGGTTGCATATCTCACCGATGGGATTTGCCGTGTCGGGAACTCCAAAACGATCCGTGCATACTGCTTTGAATTCCTTCCAGGTGAGGTAGTTCTCGATGAGATTCCGCATTTGTTCGTACCACTCGTGCGCCGGTCCGGTGAGAGCTCCTCGTGCATGACGAACCTTGGCATTATCATCCGTGACACATTGGTCTTCAAAGTATTCGTCGCACTTGCGCAGCCAAGTTGTCGGGTTTGATCCTGTCTCGCCATCGAAAGAGGGAAAATCCCCCCTAGGTATTGGGTTTGTGCAGTGGGCTTTCTCTGGTGATTTTTCAAGGTTCTCTGGAGTGTGCCTTCCGATGGGATGGACTGGCCAATCCCTATTATCGGTAAGCCCGTACCTTCCTTTCCGTCTCTTCTCATCTTCCTCCGCTGTCCTTGTCCAGTCATCGTGTCGAGCGTCACTCGGGCTATATGGGTTACGCGGGTACACAGAGCTTCCTTCGTCGTAATCGATCCCCCTCTGGGAATTATTACGAGTTCTGGGATCGGTCACCGTGCGTTCGCTAGAGTCCCGCTGTTTTTTACGCTGCTCTTCTTTTTGCGCCGAAGTTTGAGCCATTGAATCCGCCAGCCCCTCCATGACCCCCCTCAGGCCTTGGATTTCTGCAGTCAATTTTCCCGTTTCTGTCATTATCTTTCCCGTCAATTTTTCCTCGGACTCACTAATCGCCCCTGACATGACCCTCCTCTGCATCACCAACGCATTCTCAACATATTGTTTTGAAGCTTCATCAATCTCTCTATCATGTCGATTTGCGCCTGACTCCATGGGGTTCGTCGTTCCGGTTGGCTCTGATACCAAATTGTTACGTCCCCGGGTTTGCGATCTCGTTACCGGTCGATTTCTACCCCGTCCTGTCCTTCCTTGATCGTCAGCCTCTGAAGCCACGATTTCCTCAGATTCTGCCGAACTCCTTCAATCCCTTCCTCCAGAAACTCGCGAGTCACAAGTCTGCTGGATTCGTTGGACTCCTTCCTGCTGATTACTCACTCACAACCAGAGAGTAGAGAGAGAGAAGAATGCGACAAAGAATTGGCTGAAAAGAAGCCTACGAACCCTAACCTCAATCGTGAGATTAGAATTTCTTGGCTAATCATTTTATTCCATAATTGACCTATTTATAGGCCCTCACAATTCAGGAAAGTTGCTGAAATTGAAAAGCTGCGAAAATAGAAAGTTTCCTAAACAAAAAGGAAACGACACGACAACACGACATTAATTAAATTGACCCGACAAAAAGCAATAAATAAATAATCATACTCTCTTCCCTTATTCCTAGCCACTTTTATGGGTGTTGCCGCTCTTATTCCGACGTTGGTACGTGTGACGGAATCTTGGGTCCATATCAGAATCATAGACCACGCCGAGTCGAATTCCCTCGATTTCGCGAGAATACCGATCACAGAGGCGAACAGCCCCGCAGAGGGCCGAAATCCGGGCTTCTTCTCGGCCCAGACAAACAGAGAGTGAAGCAACTTGGGGGAAGAATCAAAGTGGTCGAACAGAGCCTGCAACAGTCCCAGACTCGGCTCGATCCCGGTCCGGTCCAACGCGGCATGGAGAGACGAGCCACCGGAGACGCTAGGGTTTGATAGCAGCTCGGAAATGGCTGCGAATTCGCTCCGCGACAACTCATCTCCGGTGCTAGGGTTGGGGTTGGGATTAGGATTCTGTAGAGGCTCACTGGGCCAGTTGATGAGAGGCTTACCTCGCAGGGACAGCCATGAGTGAGCAGAGGAGAGGAATCGGAGCGATGGAGATTGGTTAGGGTTAGGGCTGAAGAGCAGAGAGGCTAGGGCGATGAAACGACGGCGTCTGAGGAAGAAGGCGACCATCGGAGGGAGCTTTCTTTCTTTCTGGTTTTAGGCGCTAAATTTCTTCCAACAACAATTTTTCACATATAAAATAAAATAACATAAAAATATGACGTATGTGAGAAATGAAAAATGTCGTTTAAATATGATCGTATCGTATTATTTTTGTCGTTTTCATAAAATTGCCATCGTTTTCCAAGGGTGCTTTGTTTGCATTTAATGGGGTTCTAATCTTAATTTGTTTGCATTTAATGGGGCTCTAAATCTTAATGAGTATCATTAGGACTTTAGGAGTGTGTGTTTTTTTTTTTTTCCTTCTTTTTTCCTAATTCACACATCTTAATCGATCTGGATAACTTTTTTTCGGTTATACCTTGTACCATATATGAATGAAACTTTTTATTTTCTTTCTTATGTATCTCTCTCCTCTCTTCCGTCCCAAAACACATCGACCTTTTTTTATTCCACCAGCAACCACGCTTCTTTGTCACATCCGACTCCAGCGAATCCACTGTGGCGCTTCTCCGTCACCACCGACTCCGGCAAAATCCACGGCCACGCTCAGCCATCGGACCAATGTTTGTTCAGTTTCAGAGTTTCCTTCTCTCTCTCTCTTTCATCGATTCCTTCTCTAGAAAAGCACTAAGTCGCCGACGAAAGTATTCATGTAAATCTCTCTCTGTTATATGGCGATAAATAATAATTCGATTTGTTTTTTTGGGTGAACCCTAGGATTTGGGATTTATATATTCACTCATATTCAAATGTGAGATCTTAATATTCAGATGTGCATTCAGATTTAAATCGGTACGTCTTTTCGTTTAACATGTTCTAAATCTGTCGTTTTTTCATGAACCTGCCATTTCCTAAAACTTGCCGTATGAAAATGTTGTCGTTTTAAAAAGCTCCCATTTTAAAACTCTGTCGTTTTCAACGTTTTGGCTTTTCTCCAGATTCTTCCCCTGATGCACTACGAACATCGATACACATAGTAAACGAACGCTCCACTCGCAGATACTTGCATAAACAAGCTACACAGCTCCCACTCGCAATGGCTTGCTCGAAGCTGACCACCGCAATGATTCTCCGGCCACCGGAATCCACCGCCAACATCCGACTCCGCAGAGAATCCGGCAAGCTATCGCCGGCGAAGATGAAGCCGATCCGTCTCTCCCTCGCAGCGGCGACGCAGGAAGCAACTCCTTTTCAACCGGAGAAGCCACTGATCGAGCTCGATTTCATAGGAGTACGTGAATACCAACCTTCCGATTTCAGGTTCTTCGAAGCAATTTTAGGGTTTTGTGTGACGTTGGGTGACGTGGCAGCCGAAGGCGGGAAACGACGGGTCGTATCCGGTGGATAGAGCGACGGAGATCAGCGGAGAGAAGCTGCTGAGGAGCATCATGGCGGATAACAAGATCGAGCTTTATGCCACGTATGTAAGTTCTTAGCCACTCTCTCCTCCACGTGGCACCACCTTTGCAGTCAAATTATGCAATGAAACACGTGTTCATTGATTTGCTCAAAACGACAGTTCTTCGAAAAAACGACAGTGAAGTAGAAGATGAATTTTTGTGCTATGTGGATAAACAGGGGAAATTGATGAACTGTGGTGGTGGTGGAAGCTGTGGGACTTGCATTGTTGAGGTATACAGCTAATTATTTTAATTTACTATTATTATTTTTATATATGGAGCTAAACACGAAACACGACATGGTTACGACACAAAGAAAATGAGTTTGGGTCGACCATAAATGAACATGTATCTAATCGTGTCAAACACGATTCACACGATAAAATAACGAGCGAACACAGCACGAATACGATAACCTAATTATACACGATTAAGGAATAAAAAATTTCATTTATACATTATTATATATATTATTAAGTTTTTTAAATACTTATTGCATATGCAATTTATGTTATTTATTTAATTAATTGCGCTGTTCAATTATTAATATTTAAAAATTTAAATTAGTTGTAAAATCTTAACTAGTATATAATTAAATAAATTAAGTTAAATGAGTATAATGTGCGTTAGTTTATCATTTAAAAATGCTTGAATTAATTAAACGGGTTGACACGATAAACACGGTATGTAAATGGGCGGGTATAAGTCTACTTACAATAAGTCAAAAACGACTAATATACGGCACGAACATGACAAAAAAACGAATTGCCACCCCAACTGGACCAATTCCTACAGTAAAAAATCTAAAAAAATATACGAAATTACTCATTAAAAAAAAAATCATATTATATCTTAATAAAAAAAAAAGCATCATATAAAATATTTGTTTGCCCACAGCCTCCGAAATTATTAGGCCGGGAATGTTTACAGTTACGAATTATCTGTTTACTGATTACATTGCAATAATTTCCCATGTTTCATTACTTGTTTATAGTCGCTCAAAATATGTTTTGAGTAGTCTTAAATCATTGCAGATTCTTGAAGGGAAGGAGCTTCTGAATGAAAGAACAGACACTGAGCTCAAGTATCTAAAGAAGGTAGATTCAAATTCTATGTCTAGATAATAACAATAAAAATAACAATTGTTCGATAGACAATACAATAATATACCTTTCTAGTATTGTAAAAAAAAAAAACTATCTATATTCGTGATATAATATTTGTTAATTGAAGTGATATAAAGTTATAAACTACGGTTTCGATCCGCCAAACAGCATGTTGACGTTGTCGGTCGTTGAAAACTTGTGCAGAAACCGGAATCGTGGAGGCTTGCTTGTCAAACTATTGTGGGCAACAAAGAGAATTCTGGGAAGGTATTAGCCTGATAGTATATTCTTTTACTCTGCAGATTCATTCCATCACTAACAATGGCTTTAAATTTTGTGGCAATGTTAGGTTGTGGTTCAGAGGTTACCCCAGAAGAAGAAGTAACTGAGGGCAAAAAGGTCCACACACATTGATTCAAAATCAAAATTCACTATTTTTATTTTATTATTTATCATCATCTCTCATTTGTGCCTGTAAGTGGATTCATTACGAGCAAATGCCTTTCCCGGTAGCCGCCTCCCGTTCCCCGCTTACACGAAATATACATTTATATATGCGTATATATTGTAACATGGTTGTGTTTAACTTAAATGAGTGAGAACTTTCAATTAAGATCTTAGATGCCCAGTTGAGGAAATACCCTAAGCATTTTTCTTCATGTTCTTTGAATAGGTAAATACATTTAAAAACTAGGTAAATACGGATTTCGTTCGTTAGTTTAAATAAAATATTTATTTTCTATAAAAATACTAAAATACGGTATTTAATTATTATCCGATTATAACACTTAAAAAGTTCCCTTTGGCAAACGAACGCAAGCCAGCAAAATGAGATCTTTCACATCTTTGGTTTGAACCTAGTATCTTTTCTCTCCAAAAAAAAAAAACCTAGTATCTTGAAAACAATTTATAATGACGGCGAAAATACTCAAAGTTTGGTCAAAGAACCCCTCGTATACTCAAAGTTTAAAAGTGGTGGTAAAAATATCCAAAGTCGCATTTGGGGAGTTGACCACTCCATTCTGGTAACACCGTTAACTTACCCGTTAACTCTGGCCACGTGGACAAACGTGGATTGCTGACATAACAATCAAGCCCGCATCATCCTCGTTTACGACAAAACAACAAATTAAACCCCTACTTAATACTATTTAATACAACTAATTAAACCCCTAATGATTACACTTAACAAAACAGATTTGTACATGTGGCCAAAATTAACAGGTAAGTTAACGATGTTACGAGAATGGAGTGGTCAACTCCCCAAATGCAACTTTGGGTATTTTACCACCACTTTTAAACTTTGGGTACACGAGGGATTCTTTGACCAACCTTTGGATATTTTCACCGCCATTAACTCAATTATTTATTTTTGGAAAGTGAGATAACATTAGCTTGAAATTTAAAAAGCAAATATACAAATAAAAATTAATTAATAACCGGCGATTTGTGTCACTTTTTGTGTGTTACAACACACTGATATATAAGCGCATAGTGTACTATTTTGTTGTGTATTATTGTAGCTTTAGTGCATAATACATAGAGATATATAGCAAAGAGATTAAGAGTGAGCGAGACAAAACATAAGCAATAAGACAAACTCCTTGGTCGTTTCGTGTCTCTATTTTGTGCATCATTATACTGTTGAGATCTCAAAATATATATATCATTATCACCTCTTACTTTTAATTATTTTTCAGTATATTTTTTTTCTTTCAATTTGCTATACTGTAAAATTATTCTGAAAACTGTTTTTCACATGTTTTTTGTTACGTTATTTTATGAAATCTACTATAGTTTTTTTTTTTTTTTTTTTGGGTCCTGGCTTTATTTCACATGATGATGTATGCCTATATTTATTGTAGCGGTTTATTTTTATTGGAAAGTCGCATTATTGCTTTAAATCACGAGGACGTAGTTCTTTTACAATATACTAATCTCATAATTGCTAAAAATTAGATTGTATCAAATAATTTAAATAATAAGAATCTTTCTGGGTGTAGTGCCTTGATTTGTTTTTAATTTTATAATATAATATACAAACAATACTCCCCACACACACACATATTATATTTATTTACGAATAGATTGATATTCTCTCTTTATATATACATATTCATATAGTATATCATTATAAAACTCTTATAAAATGTCAATTCACTACTCGTAAAATCACTTATCCATGAGTATGACTATACATTTAAAGTTAGACAACATCTTACCTAACTATATTTATAGTATTTTGACGAACTATGTATATGTATATATATATATATATATATATATAGTTATATACAACATTATCCACAATAACTAACTACTTGCTACGTCATTATTATGAATCACAAATATTTGGACCGTTGGAACATACCAAAACCCTTCGGATCGCATATTCAAGTTATTTTCGGTACTTCTATTTTAAAATTTAAACGTTGATCTCTCAATAATGTAGGCTACATAGTACATACATAGATAATTTATCTTTAATTTGTCAAAAAGTTTATCTTAAATTTTTATGTTATTCAATTGTTTTACCCTCAAATGCTTATAAATAACGCAAAATAATACGCCGATTATCTTAACTAATTTCCATAAGTTGAGCTTATTAAAACTTGTATCCTAATTTTTCTGTTGGATAAAAATTAAAATAGTCGGCAAATTGAAGTATTGAACTATTTCGTGAGTGCTTATTTACGTGTTAGATGTAACAACCATAAATGTATAACTACTAACTAGTTAATTAAATACCATATTAAATAAACCACCAAACAAGGAGATACCTTATATTTATTATCTGAGTTTTTGTTTTTTGTTTTTAGTTGGTATTTGATGTAATACATTATTCCAATTAATAAATAGTAGGTAGTCCTATTACGAAATAATGAAATATCATAATTTCTAAAACTATATCGCATAAATAAATTAATGAGACAGGTTTGCCCTTGTACATATTTTTCTTTCTTTCTTATACTTATTATAGTACAATAGTGTACCGACTACCGACAATATAGAATGTTGAAAATGAATATTTTAATTCCATATATATATATTAATATTCTTTTATATTTGAATTTAGTGATAGAGCATGTCAAAGTCTTATTTGAGTTTCTTGTATTTGCATGTTACTCAAGCGACAAACACCGACGTATTTAATTTTGCGGGATGACGTAAAGCGACAGGTGGCAATGCTGACGTGGCTGGGTCGGAAGAGCGTTGTGTCATGTCTTTAGCTCTTCTTATGCATGTGACTAGATATATAATATATAATCAAATCTTCAAATGTACGATTATTATTATTATTTAAAAAAAAACTAATAAATTTCATTCCGAAAATTCATATTATATATCTATTTCTTTTATTAAAATAAAATGAGTTAATGTCTCAGTTGTTATTACACATAAGAAAGTATTTAAAAATCATGAAATAACACGTGTCAAACACTTAACACATTCACAGTTAATTATTTTTAATTTAATAAGATAGACGTATTTTTAATAAGAAACAAAATAATAAGTACTTGTG
The DNA here is from genome assembly GCA_954871525.1 of Parietaria judaica. Classification (NCBI taxonomy): domain Eukaryota; kingdom Viridiplantae; phylum Streptophyta; class Magnoliopsida; order Rosales; family Urticaceae; genus Parietaria; species Parietaria judaica. The sequence goes on from OX940861.1 coordinate 3,535,138, forward strand.
TTGATATTTAATCAAAACCATCAAATTCAAATATATTTTTGTATAAATAAATATACTTAAAGGTATTAGAAAACAAAAAATGGAATTCACAAATTAAAAATCCGGAACACGTTTTCGGAAAGAAAAAAAAAACTAATTGTGATTCTGATTATAGTAAAGTAATATGGTGCTCTACTTAAGGGATTACGTCCAAAACTCCTTGAAAATCAACTTCTTTAAGCCCAAGATTCTTGTGATTATTATCTCATAAATAAACCTAACTTTAAAAGTGAATCTAGTGTCTTAATCAAGCTCTTGTGATTCTCTCTCACTCTCTATCCACAAATATCCATTGATATATGTTTGTGGCTGTTTGGGCCCACAGTCAAAGGAGCGTGTAAAGTGGGCCCAAAGTAGTTAACTGGGCTTCTTCTATATGACATCAATGCTTGCTTACTGAAAAAGGGCCCTACCACAAGTCACAACTCACTAAAGTCGCAAAACTGTCTTTAATTTATCAATTATTAATTATACTATTATAAACAGTATTTTGTAAATTAAAGTGTTACCTAACTCAAGAGCCTTTTTTTTTCCCATCAATCACTATTCGTCTTTTTTTAAACACTGCAATTGTCAAAAAAATGTCTGATGTCATGCAAGAAAATTGCATACAAAAAGCCAAGGCACACAAGAAATCACATGTTGCGTTACAATTCAACACTAAAAGTGTGAATTGTGATACCCAACAATAATTAATATATATATATATAATGTAGGAGAGCTAAGTAAGGGTTATTAAAAATACAAATGAATCAAGCTTGTTTGGCCGAGTCACAACTCCACTATACACTTCTCCAAGAAGTCACAAGTTCAGACCTCATGGGACGCAAATGCGTGCCCCCTTTACATATTGTAAACTCGATCAATAGTGCCTCCTGTTCTTACACTGTATATATCTACTGACGCGAGAGTGCATTGTGAGTGCATTGTGACATTGACCGATAGTGTCACTCTCATTAAAAATAAAAATAAAAATTCGGCCCCCTAGTTAATTCTCGTATTAATTATTCGAATATCGAGTAATCTATAAATATAAAGTTATGATTCATAGGCGGGACTAGCTTATAGGGTGGGGGTGCTGAAGCCCCCCAACAATTTTATTTTTTTGCATTTTGATCCCTCATTTCTATTTTTTTTATTGTAAATTCTAATAAAATTTTAAATTTGCCCCCCTAACTATCATTAAAAATTTTAATATAGTCTCTCTAAATGTAACTTTTTAGAAAAAAAATTAAATACAGCCCCCCCGGATTATAAATCCCGGTTCCGCCACAGTTATGATTAAGTGGTTAATTATATTCAAGCATCCAATTTCGATCAAAATGTCTATGTTCGTATTACTTTTCATTTACAAAAAGAAGAAGCTAGTTTCTCTTAACGGGAAATCCTGGCTCTACTTCAATTTTACTAGATAACAATTCGGTATTTGGGGATTCATATAAGTTGTATTTAAATAATTAGTCAATAGTAATCATGGTAGCCTTTAGGATGTTGTACAACTTCATTTTTGTTTATTTCATGCAAAACATAAATATACCGTCGATTAATTAAAATTTTCGATTTTTAATCTAAATGTAATTAATACGCATTTAAAAAAAAAAAAAAAAAAAACTAGTTTTTTTTTTGGATCAAAATGAGAATGCCCAGTACCGTTCGGGTTCTCTTATCGGAAATTTTCCTCAAATAAGAGATTCAATATTTGAGATGCATGAGTGATGTACTTAAAAAGGAATAGTCAAAACTCAAAAGTAATGATTGTAGGATATTGGTACAAATACAATATATCACATGAATGAAAAGTACTATATAATATATATTGTACAAATCAAATATAAATATAATACATAGTTTGGAAAGTGATTTTCTGTAGCAAAATCTTGTATCATCGAGAGTAAATTTTGTTTTTAAAGAAACATTAATGATGAGAACTTTCCAAATATGAAAAAGTAGTGAATTTGAATTAAAGGGCTGGATCTGCGATTTTGAAGAATATCTATGCAAAATCATAACCCCAACAGTTTTAATCTTTAATTTTAATATATTAAAAAAATTATTTTATCTACCAACATTAAATTAGCCTGTCTTTGTTCAGACTTTTGATTAACCTTTTTGGGAGGAGATTAAAGAAAATCAGCCCATTATTGCAAACATTTAATTGGTCTGTAATTACTTCAATCCTTCTTTATTTCATTCACTTTATTTTATATTTACCAATAAAATAAAAGGATTTTTAATAAATTTTTGGAATAATAAAATTCAAATTCATCTCACCTGCTTCTGTTTTTACCTTCATGACTATTTATTCCCCTACTGAAAGTTAATAATTTACCAAAGTTTACCCATGGTCCCAGGCCATAACAGCGTGACAACAATTTAAAATTATAATAAATAAAAGCACGATCTTATAAAAATAAGACCAAGACCATAAATTAAAATAATAAAAGCCATTATTATATCCTTTATTTATTCAACCGCATGCGCATTTATTAAAAACAATTAAGAAATACAAAGAACAAAAACATCAGATTTAAGGAAAGAACTATAAAAAGACCAAACACAGAAAAAAAGTATTTTTATTTTATGTCACAATTTTAATCATTTGATTTCGGAACGAACTGTATTCATTGCACAAACAACTGGATTCTGCTAATCACATGAAATTAGTCAACATATTAGGAAAAGATAAACACCTATTTATTTGTCAAACATTTTATCCTATTTTTAGGTTAGGGAATTATAATGCATTATAAACACTCGATACATAGCAGAATCAAATTAAACAGTCAACATATTTAAAAGAAATAAATTATATATTATTTTATTGTAAAAAATGTGATCTTTGTCTTCGGGCAGAATTAACTATAATTCACCATAAATCGTAGAAATAATGAGTGAACATGAACCCGAGTATTGAGAACTCAACTCAGTAATTTTGGTTTACAGCCTCGGCCAATTCTTGGCTCAAGATTTTTGACAAAAACAAAAATCCGAATTTTGAACCAAAACAAAACGAAACTCGAAATTTTAAAGTTGAAATTTTCACCCCTACACAAACATTGGTTCATACTACTTCATAGAGTTCTTTGTGTATATCAAAAGCAACATATATAAAATTTTAGGGTAGAGAATTATAATGCATTATAAACATTAGATACATATAAATTATAATATGTTGTGCATCCAAAAGAGATATATATATTATATTCACAATCGTAACAAGGCTGTAATACTTAAAGAATCAAATTAAATAGTCAACATACTTAAACAAAAAAATTATATATTATTTTATTGTCAAACATGTAATCTTATCTTCGGACGGTGAAGTAACTACAAATTCACTATAAATTGTACAAATAACGAGCGAACATGAACCCAAGTCTTGAGTCACTTTGGTTAAGAGCCTCGGCAAGGTCCCGGCTCGAGATTTTTGACAAAAACAAAATCCAAAATTTAAACCAAAACGAAACGAAAATTGAAATTTTTTAAAGTTGAAATTTTCACCCCTCTACATTGGTTCATACTCATAGAGCTCGTTGTGTATAACAAAAGTAAGATGTATAGATTTGAAAACCATAGGATAATAAAATAAAATGGACGTGGTCCATACATAATAATCCATATTAAATATCGAAATTCAAAAACAAAACCCAACATATATTTAGGTTCCATCAATCACACTATATACAAATAAATTAGAAAGAGCACGTATAGGGACAAAGCCAACCCATTAAATCAGCCAAATATTAAATAAAAAATTACATTATTTAATTCCTATTTTTCCCTTTTTCACTCCCACCGTTGGATCCACTCCAAACTAGACAATCCCTCCCATCGGACGGTCGGAACCCACTACAAGGCCTCACCGGACGCTCCGCACCGCAGAGGACTGTAGTCAATTGCGCCACGTCAGCGAATTTCGACAGGAAAGACGAAAGAGCGAATTGACTTCGCAGAGTGTGGTGGACTAAAGGAGCGGAGTTGAGAAAATATATAAAATTAAAACAACAAATAAATAATTAAAGCGGGTGAGGGGAAAAGACGGTATTGCCCTCGGCGCTGTCTGGATATTACGAAGTTCAAACTGTGCGTCTCGTCCCGCTCTTGGCTTCGCCCATTAAATCATCACTCTCTCTCTCGGAACCTTTTCCTCTCTCTCTCTCTCTCTCTCTCTCTCTCTCTCTACCTCTCACTGTCACTGTTTCTCTCTCTAGAGAGCAATCTGGTCCGCCATTGGAGGCTCTCGCTGAGCTCCCGGAACCACAGTAAGCTCAGCTCCTACTCTGTGTACTGTAACCGCGTCGTGTTCGAGCCTCGTCGTTTCCGGCGAAATTTCGATTCGCCGGTCTCGGCGATTGCGCCGAAGCTCGAGCTTCGGAGTTCTCGAGTTTCGGCGCTGAGATCGCAATGCCTAGTCCTAGTGTTTGTTTGGTGATTTTTTATTTTTTTTTTGTCTTCAGAGGAAACGAAATTTTGACCAATTTGTGAATGTTTTTTCGTTTTTTTTTCTTCTAGTTTTTGAAAGTTCGGAGTTCGTTCGATTGTTTGGATTTGGTGCATTTTCTGGCGGAATTCGCGGACTTTGCTCTGAGTATGTCCTGATCTCTTTTTTTTTTACTGTTTCTTTTCGGGTTTGAAATGTTCAGAGGCCGAGCTGGCGAGTCAGCTCAGTCTTTGGGGGTCCAAGCTATTTCGAGGCGTGTTGTCCGAGAACAGTTTGAATTTGAGGTCTAGGGTTTCGAATTTGTGCAATGTACCTTTTTTTTTTGCTCATCAAAGCCGTTTTGTTTTGTTTTTGTTTTTTTTTTTCTTGGAAATTTTATTTGGTTGTTCTGTTTGGTGTCCGAGAAAATGTAAGAAATGGGAAAAAAAACAAGTGTTCAAGTACCTGTTTTCGGTCGATGAAGTTCATTTTTTGTTGACAAGGTTCAGAGAGCTAGAATGCATATGATTGAAGAACTAAAGAAAAAATTTTGAGTACTAAAATTTATGTGATTGGGATTTGGGACATCAATTTGCAATACTAGCTTGATTCAGCATTTGACATTGAAACCCGTCTTAGCTCTGCAGGATTGATGAAAAAGATTTCGTATTAGATCTATGAGCTGCTTCTGAGAGGCGCATGCTAACATGAACAAAGAAAACACAAATGCTGCCAACTCAGAAGAGCCTTTGATCCGGGTCACACGAGCACGGGCCAAAGCACTGGGCGTCACTGGAGAAATGCCATGGCAAGAACAGAAGCGAGTTCTTCGAGCCAAATCCAAAAGAGCTGAGGCAGACGAGAGCAGAAGCTCGGTAGTTGCCACTGCAAGCTTTCAGCATAAGAGAAGGGCAGTACTTAAGGATGTGACCAATCTCGATGATGCGTTAGAAGCTCAGGTACGAGAACTGGGTTCGTGTATATGTCTATGAATTTTCGGATTTTTATTTTTATTTTGAAAGAATGCTCATGTAAGTGCTTGTACAATAGATCAAAACGAGAGATCTTATGAAAGCAAATGCGGAGCAAGTTCGTCCGGTTCAAGAGGATGCGAAAACAAAGTTGGCAGAGGAATTATCGAAAATAAAAGTCGATGAATCGGAAGAGCGTACTATGTCATTAGGTTTGGAAGACAAAGAGCAGGTAATCAACTCTTGTAAAGATAGCATAGCGAGTAATGTGCTTCCTCGCCTTGGTCTTCGGAGCTTCAAAAAGAAAGGTCATTATTCATTCCATACATTGTCTTGAGGCTCATGGTTTTTTCTTAAAAGCTGTATACTTAGTTGATTTAGGATTTAGAATTTTGTTGTGTTCTCATTAGTTCTTCTTGCAATATACAGAAGAAGGTAAGTTCTGTAAGAACCCGATAACGTCGGAAATTCCGAGTATCAAGGACATTGACACAAACTTCAAGGATCCCCAAGCCTGCAGCTTGTATGCCCATGATATATACAGCCGTTTACGTATCACCGAGGTTTTTCACATTCTTTAAATACTCATCAAAGATAAACTAACACATTTCAATGCCATTATTGACATTGTTGAAGCAATTCTTCAGCTAGAGCGAAGACCATCCGTTGATTATATGGAAGAGTTGCAGAGTGATATCAGCCCAAATATGCGAGCTATTTTGGTTGATTGGCTTGTTGAGGTCAGTATAAGAAACTGGTGCATATACATATATTATTGTTTTATACACTATAGCCTTCAAAAGGCAAGATTTTTTCTTTAAATGATAGGAGATGTTGGTGCACTTTGGGTTTAAATTGAATGAGAAGGGCTTTTCTTATTATATAATTGGAGATGTTCGGTCTTTGTGTTTGTCATCTTCTTGAGTGGTTTTGTACTGTACTTGCTGTGTTTCAGGTCTCTGAGGAATACAAGCTGGTTCCTGATACGCTTTACCTCACTGTAAATCTCATCGATCGCTTTCTTTCGCACAACCACATTGAAAAGCAAAAACTCCAACTGCTTGGTGTTGCATGCATGCTGATTGCTTCGTAAGTATGATTTTTCTTTTGGGTACTTGATAATTGGTCTGGTAAAGCTCTTGGGTTTTTATCTGAAAGACTTATTCGGTTAATTATGTTTGAGAGAGATTTCGAACCTCTATCTTTTATTTAAAAAAATTATGTATGAGAAAGTTGGTTTTGTTATTTATCTTAGAATTTTGATTCGTAAGATAAATAATTTTCTGTGTATTTAATTTATAATTATGATTATGATAAACTACAAATATTATACTACATTTATATTATTTAATTTATTTTACTTAAATTAATATATAATAAACCAATGTTACAATTTTTTTTTTAATTTTTTTTTATATGGTCTGAAATATTATTTCTAACTCCTTCAGTGAATTTCCAAACAAAACATGGTTTATAAAAGATCAATTGATGTTTAATTTTTAAAAATTAACCAAACATGGTGTTTGTCTTTTGTCTGGTCTGGTCTATCATGTCTTGTCTTGTCTTTCTATGTTGATATTGAAGTAACATTCTTTTGCATTACAACTTGAAGGAAATACGAAGAAATTTGTGCTCCTCGAGCAGAAGAGTTTTGCTTCATCACAGATAGTACATATACAAGAGGAGAGGTATATATACTCCTCCGGTTTCTCTATGGTTGTTGACGGGGCTTTTCGGGCTTAATCTAACTGTCTCTTTGTAGCTGTACTAGCTTGAAATTCAGAAAAAATTATATGATTTCTGTATAATTTACAGGTATTAAAAATGGAGAGTGACGTTTTGAACATTTTGCACTTCCATTTATCGGTTCCAACCACGAAAACATTTCTCAGGTAATTTATCTCACTTTTTATACTACATAATCTTGTCCTAAAATCCAATCCCGGGCAGTAGCTAAACCGTTTTTTTATTCGTGTTTTAGGAGATTTATTCACGCAGCCAAATATTCCTACGAGGTGATTAATTAATCAAACTTTTCAACCACTGCTTTAGGCCTTTAACATACAAATGACACAGAGAGTTCAAATTTCTCACGAATCTCACTATCTTTCTCAGGATCCTTGTATTGAACTGGAGTTTCTGGCAAACTATTTAGCGGAATTGACACTCGTTGACCACAAATTCCTTAAGTTCTTGCCTTCACTCGTAGCGGCCTCTGCCGTTTTCCTATCAAGATGGACGCTTAATCAGTCCGATCACCCCTGGGTACGGAGTTTTTTACCGTTCTTGATCCGATAATTTGCGTTTCTTACAAAGGAAAATGTTAATCCTCTTGAATGATGGTGTATGAAAACAAATGTATAATCCTACAGAACTCGACCTTGGAGCACTATACGGGTTACACGGCATCGGAACTGAAGAGCACAGTTCTTGCCATGGAAGCTTTGCAAGCAGATAACAATGGCTGCCCACGGAATGCCATTCGAGAGAAGTATCGACAACAGAAGGTACATTGCAAACCGTAAAAAACCCAAAATTGCCTTAATCTTCATTTCAATGTCGGAAATTGTTTAATGATTTTAAACATGTATTTTTCATGGTGCAGTTCAAGAGCGTATCGACTCTCACCTCAACCAAACCCGTAGAATCAGTTTTATGAAAGACCAGAGTAGCTAGCTAATATCCTTCTCGGATGTGAACCAAGGGAACTTTCCAGCGAAAGCTTCAAAGGCCGTCGAGGTCTCCTCCGATGAGGGAGATTTTTGACCTTTCACATCCTAACTCCGGCCACTCCTCGTGGCGAAATGTAAGCAATAGTGTCGTATCTGTTCCCGGCGCCTCAGGTCGTCACTTGTAACTTTATCGATTCGTTTAGAGAATTAACGCATTTGAAGAACGGAATAATCTTTTCGAGCTTTGGGAAATTGTGGTAGCAACTGATTCGGGCTGTTAGTCTGTGACAGGGAAATGTAGCTCCTCAATGATTACAATTAGGGTAAACTGTGGCTAATGTACCCAATGTTTGATTTTTTGCGGATTATGTACCCAATGTTTATTTTCGGCGGCTAATGTACTCAATGTTTGATCTGTTAGATATTTTTGGGTTTTCCGTCAGTTGACCGTTAGAGAGTTATATGTACATTTTTTGTATTTTTGGCATAACTCACTCATTTTTTGTCCAAATTTTATGAACGACCTATGGTTGGAAAGATAAGAGATAGATCTACAACTTTGGTGTTTTAAGTTTTGTAAAATAAGTTTTAAAAAAATACGAAATTTCAAGTACAACGTAAAACTAGACATTAGTTTAATGCAAAATATTTATTTTGAGCAAATTTTAATATACTTAATGACTTTTTATGATGAAACGTAAAAGAAAAAAGTTGTAGATAAATGTTTTATCTATCCAACGGGTGTTTATTTATAAATTTTGGATAAAAAATGAGTAAGTTATGCTAAAAATATGAAATACTATTTCACATCACATCTTTCATATTTTTGGCATAACTCACTCATTTTTTGTCAAAAATTTATAAATAAACACCCGTTGGAAAGATAAAACATTTATCTACAACTTTTTTCTTTTACGTTTCATCATAAAAAGTCATTAAGTATATTAAAATTTGCTCGAAACAAATATTTTGCATTAAACTAATGTCTAGTTTTACGTTGTACTTGAAATTTCGTATTTTTTTAAAACTTATTTTACAAAACTTAAAACACCAAAGTTGTAGATCTATCTCTTATCTTTCCAACCATAGGTCGTTCATAAAATTTGGACAAAAAATGAGTGAGTTATGCCAAAAATACGAAAAATGTACATATAACTCTCTAACGGTCAACTGACGGAAAACCCAAAAATATCTAACAGATCAAACATTGGGTACATTAGCCGCCGAAAATAAACATTGAGTACATAATCCGCAGAAAATCAAACATTGGGTACATTAGCCACAGTTTACCCTTACAATTACATTCTTGTATCCAAAATAATTGACATATAATGATGAAAAGAAAAAAGAAAAATTGTCAATGATTTTTTTATTTGCTTTTCTGCTTATATGGTTTAGGGTCTTGCCCATTGACATCCTTGGCCGTGAAAATTGGTCATGGTCGGTCGGGTTTTCCGGCCTAAACGATGGCTGCAAAATCTATAGTTGCGGGGAAAATTTAAAAGAGATCGGATTGCTCGCGGCTGAGGTCGCTAATTCACAGTCGAGATTGTTGGCCGTTAGCCAGGTTTATGTTGTACTGAGTGATCCCCATCTTCGAAACTGTTAAGATTTATGTTCAAGTTTACGGAATAGTATTTGGTAGTAATGCCCTTTTGATTTAACTCGGTGTTGCATTTTGTCTCTTGAACTTTAAAATTTGGCAAAACGAGAATGTGTTCAAAATAATCAAGATTTATGTTCGAAAAATACTCCTAAACTACTCTTTATTTTTAGGTCTTGTTGCACTTTGCCCCGTAATCTTTTATTTTTGACGAAAATACTCCTAAACTTTCAAAAAGTAAAACTACTCTCTACCCTTTTCTTTCCAATTGGTACTTTGCCTCTCGAACTTTTAAATTTGGCCAAACGAGATAGAGCTGTTTTGCCAAATTTACTGTGATCTGAAGTCTGAACAATACTCATGTTCAAAAAAAAAAAAAAAAAAAACTCGTGTTCAAAATAATCAACATTTTAAGTTCGGAAAAGAGTAATTGGCATTAAGGCCCTTTGATTTTTGTGTATTGTTGCACTTTACTCTTTAAACTTTCATTTTTGACAAAAATACTCCTAAACTTTTAAAAAGTAAACTTACTCTCTACCCTTATTCTTTCCCATAGGTACTACACAATTTTCCTCTTGTTGACAAAACTATAAACGTAATTTTTTACGAGTGTAAAGCTTAAAACTATTAATTATCCCTATTTACGTAATTGTGTGGCCTTGCGCAAATTACTGAAAGGGAAAATGATGGACTTTTTTTATTTATCAAAATATAAATATGATTTGTAATCCCAAAAATAGAACACTTGGATAAATAGAATCTCACATCCTAGAGCAGTGTGCCAACTCAAACTGTAAAGTACGCCATGAGATAATATCATATATTTACTTTTATTCCAATTAAACTTCGTAATCATATAATCATGTGCGTCTTTACAAAATATTAATAATTTTCCAAGTATAAAGCAAAAATTATTGATTTTATTTATAGTTTATGAATGTAGAAATTCACTAAAGTGGTAGCTCGCCACTGCAAAAAGAAAGTGGAGCGCATACCTCAAAATTTAAACACTCGAGCTTTATATAGTTTTTTTTTTTTTACTTTTTAAATTTGGTTTGAAATCAATGTTGTAAAAAGGGAACATTCAAGTTCAACTTCAAACCATAACTCAATATTTTGTTAAATTATTTAAAAATGAATTCAAATCAAATCAATGTTATTTTTCATGAAGATTTGTTCCGCAAAACAAAGGGTGACTTGCGGGTTAATCTCAATTACAATAAAATCTTTATAAATTAATATGTTGGGACTAGAGAATGTTATTATGTTATTGAGATTATTAATTTATCGAGGTAAAATTTAGTCACGTTAGTTAGAGTCGGGACATACAAAAATATTATTTTATCAATATTATTAATTTATCGAGTATTAATATAACAAGTTTCTTCTAATTTTTTAACCACTTGTAAACTTACCGTGTTGTCTACAATAAAGAAATTGAAAGAATATTGTTAAAGTAAAAATGACTTAAATGGTCCTTCCGTAAACGTCTTAAAATAATTTATATGTTATTACTTGGTCATGACTATTAAAATATAAGTAAATGTCTAAAAAATAATTTTAAATTAATTTTTTTAAGACAATTCCGTAGTTTAATAAATTTAAACATAAACTTAAATATATAAACTATAAAATTACCTTAAAAAATTAGCCCGAAAGATTTAATATATATATATATTATTAGAGACCATTTAACACCAATTTATATAAAGGACCATTTGTGCACGTAACCCTCAAGACTGACAATTTGTGCTATTGACTCTAATTTTTATGCTGAAGGACTAGACTGCTACAATTTACAAGATAAGAGGTCAAATTGATTAAATAAAAAACATGAAATCATAAGGTAAAGCGAGACCGTACAGCAAGTGGGGAGTTAAAAAAGAAGTAATTGCATTGAAGTAAGTACCTATCGAAAAGCATTGATCATTCATTAGAAGATTGTTAAATTCATTGCATAATAGTCCTTTACGAGGCAATGAATCCTCAAAATAAAGTTACAACTTACAACTTACAACAACAGCCATTTTCGGTACACCTCGTCCCGGTTCGAAGAAGAAGAGGCTACGAGGCGGAGATAAGTAACAGAAAGCTATAATAATATTTAACACTTAACCGAAGAAGCGAAGGGCGTGACCAGAACGGCGTTCCCAGCTATCGGCTGAACGCTCGCAGCTTTCTCGAGCCTTTCCCATGCTTCCTTTCTCCTCTTCGACACCGAACCCACCTTCGCTTCGTCCTCTTTGTGCTGTGAATGGCACGACGCAAAGAGCTCATCGTCCATCTCGATGAACATCTTTCTGACGTTCAGAGTCAGGTTGAGCACAGCCGGGTTCCAGTGAGTCTGCACGTTTTTCTCGAGGATGGGTAAGATGGTAGGCAATATCTCTTCGCGGTTGTGGGCGATTAAGTTAACGATATGGTCGTTGTTCCAAAAGAGAAGGGCTCTTTCGGCCACCTGGAATAACAAATGAACAAGTTACTAAATTTCGAAGACGGGAAATCAGCCATTCTCGCAAACGAAGTATAGAGCTAAGTATCTAATGATTTACTAGTAAAAACTTAATCCGGTATGACCGATAATAATTATCATACTAAACAACATAAAAGTTTGTTCACCCGTGACCCGATTAAAGATGAACCGTACCTGGAAATGTAAACTGCTAATGCAGCATCCGATCCGCCAGAATAACGGGACCATGATCTTTTGGAATTCTGCCATGCTCAGTGCTTCCAAAATTTCTTCCACTTCGCCCAAGAGCATTACTTCTTTCTGACTGTTCGTCGCCGGCCAACATAATAATAGACCCTTAATCACATCGCTACCCAACCTCGGCTCCTTCTCGATGAACTGCGTAATGCAGTAAGTTAATTGTTGAAAGTAGACGGCCAAAGACTTGGGCCGGTGCAACGGAATCAATACCCTCCGTAAGAATATCTTGTGCTCCTCTTTCAGCGGCAATGCAAAGCCACTGATAATACTCCCGTAGATCTCCAACAGCTCGGCAATCCCGTTATGCCTCTCGGTTTCAAACACAAACCGATAGAACACGTTGTTCAGGGACTTACGTATGAACGGCCTGTGAACCATGAACTTCCCGTATATCCTATGAAGGATAGTCTTCAGACAGTCTCTTTCTCTAGGATCCTCGGAATCGAGCAAGTCTAGCAACCTCAAAATAAACGAGTGGTCTATGTACTTCTTTGCGATCTTAGCGTCAAGGCACGACGATATGACGAATTTAAGCAGCAGCTCGTAGACAAGTTGCAGATGCGGCCATGATGGGTCGAACATGGGCTCATCGTCATCATTTTCACCGCCGTTACCGCCGTTGGACCGATAGTTAGGTGGGAAATCCCTGAACAGATTAACGGCGCACATTCTACACATTGCTAAAATCGCAGGCTCGCTAAATTTCATGGACTTTGACGCTACGAACTCCACAAGTTCGTGCAATGTCTGTCGCTTAACGTCCTTCTCTACAGTGTTCTTATTTGGATTGGTGAAATCGAATGTGACACAACAAAGGCTCACCTTACTGACAAAGAGGTTCATCTTTTCTGCGGTCGGCACATCCTTGAACGGCACCAGCGGCTCTATTCCGGCGACCATGCTCGCCGGGAACACCACCGAGGACATCCGCTTGGTCGAATTCGACCTGCCGGTTCCCGAATTTCCGCCATTGGCTTTCGAATTCTCCAAGCCAGAGCCAGAAGAACATGCACCGGAGCTCGACTGCGAGCGCGGCGTGCTCGATCGAGGCGAATCGACCGATTTCCCGCCGGCCGAATCGGACTTCGACGACTTCCGAGGAAGCTTGCTCAGAAGCTGCTTCAACATTGCGGAACCCCCCGAAATATACTAGATCGAACCCATTATCCCAAATCTGATAAAAGACGAAACAAAGAAACCCTAACCTAGATCTCGGACATGGTCACATGGACACGAGCTAACGAACGGAACGAGTAGAGACAATGCGCGAGATCCACAGATCAGGGACATGAGAAAGAGACCGAGCTCCAAGGTTTACTCTGATTCTGACGAAAATCATACCTCCAAAGTATCGCACTCGCTAATTTCCGAGGAAGATCAGAACCAAAGAAACGAAGCTCAAACTCCAGAACTCAAAACCAAATAACTATATAAAACTAAACTCACATTCAAAGCTCGCAGATGCGAACCTATGAACCGAACAAACAGGCGACAATGGCGGTTCCGACACTTGTGAGACCTAAAAACGGATTTTCTCCTGAAAGAAAGTGAAAATCTGAACGGAAGAGGCTTCGATTCCGACGATGGAGGAGGTTCCGATGGCCATTGAAGAAGAAAGGAAGGAAATCGGTGAAGGGACAACGATGGTTTGGGTGATTTTCTCGGAAAATTGGTGATTTTCTTATTTGGGCGAGAAAATTGTGGGTTTTCTCGGAAGTCACGGAGCTTCTTTGGAGACAAACACTCACATCTCTTAACTTTTGCGGAAACAAATACCAAATATTTCCAAAAAGCTAAATAAACAAAAATATTAATTTAAATATAAATATAATTGTTGATGACATTACTAAAGACAGTAAAGAGGCAAATTTCCTAGCATTTACTGAGAATTTAGATCCCATTTTTTTAAATTATTAATAAGTTTCACATTATTTTCTCCGTCTCTAAATTTAATAAAAATCTTAATGTATAACTTATTAAGAGTGTTTTTATTAAGTTCTTAATTGTAAGACTCTCGTGCGACTCGATCTCGTTCATGTCATTACAGTCAATAATGTCAATTATTTTTACGTTGTGAATATATCTTGTAATACGAGCATGTATAATTTTAGTTAACAATGTCACTTTATAAAAAAAGAAAAATCGATGTTGTTTGATAATTTAACTGACAAAAATTTATCGAGTTAATCATGTATTGTCCATATTAATATATTCTTTTTCTTTTTTAAGTAAAGGCAATATGTTACATGAAAGTTTGATTTTTATGTATAGAAATTAGAAGTTCTTGTTATAATAGATTAGTGTTTGAAGACATATGGGACAACATAAAAAGTCGCACACACGCCGGAAGAGGTCGCCGGAGATGGACGTTCGACGGGAGGAGAGGTGGCTGTGGAAGATTGAGAAGCTAGGGTTTTTGACTCCCTCTTTCTTGCTCCGATACCATGTTGTTTGATATGAGAAAGTTAAGATTTTTCATTCATGAAATTGGTACTTACATGCTAAGGTAAGAAGCTAAAAATAATGACATAAGTACCATAAAGTATAACCTACGATAAACTATACAATATTCTTACACTAATCAATTAAAATAAATTATTAGATCTATCCAAAAATAAATTAATAAATATTAGAATTGAATTTGTGTTGAAAATGTCAAGTCATCAAAATGAGTATTTCATTAAAAAAGAAAAATCTAAAAATGAGCTAAAATACAATTTCAAAGGTTATAAATGATTATTACATACATGTAATTTCTCAGTAATTTATTATCTAATAAAGCAAACATAAATAATAAATAATGGGCAAGACCCAGATCCTTGCTAGGGTTTGGTCTCTCTTCTCTTCACTCTCATCTCATCAATGGCGGCTTCGAAACCAGCACCAGATCCAGGCCAAGCGGGCCGGTGCTTCGCTCGCTCTCGCCGTGCGGGACGAGTTCAAGCTCCTACTCGTCGGCGTCGACATTCTATCACAGCCCTATCGGGATCTCTGTTCCGAATGAGTGGTGAATCCGACGGCGCCATCCCGCACGTGCTCGGCTGCGGCCACACGGCCTGCCTCGCAAGGCTCCCCGAATGATTTCCCCTGGAGGCCCTTCCTCTCTCCCTCTCCATCTCAGTTCCTCAAAACCAGTGGCGTAGCCAGACTTTCATTTCAGGCGAAGCACAGAGCATATTTCAATCCTTTTTTTTTTTCAGATACGTAAACAGACAAAAAATCTTAAATAACTATATTAAAGCGACTATTAAACATATAAATAGATAATATTATTTTTCGAAGGATAGTAGAATAGATTTATCGAATCAAGAAGGGAGAAAGAATGAGAAGAGTCGAATCAAATCATGAATAATATTTTTTTATTTGAAATGAGCGTATGCACGTGCACTCACTGGTGCACATGTAGATCCGCCACTGCTCAAAACCCAAGTTCTTCCTGCGATCGCTCGATGGTCTCCGCCGAACGAAGCTGCGGGTTCTTCACGGACATGGCCTTTCGATGGAGCAAACTCGCCGAGTCGAGTCGAGTCGAGTCCTGTGTCATTCTTCTGTCGTTTTGTGCAAATTTGTCAAAACGACACAGTTCAGTTCTATGAGGTTCGAGACTTCGTTTTCATAATTTTGCACTATTTTTTTTTACGTCGTTTATCCCTTGAAGATATGATTATATGCAAGGTTCAAAATGCCGTTTTTGTCGATAAATCGGTTGCCGTTTTCGAGGATTATCGATGGATTTTCAAGGATTATCGATGAAAAATTATTAAAACTGCAGCTTATCATTACCGACACTTATCAAGAATTATCGACGGATTATCTACACTTATCGAGGATTATCGATGAAAAACTACTAAAACAGTTTCAAGAATATATTTACTAAGTTTACATATGTAAATAAAATATAGTGTCACTCTCACATATGTAAATACTCAAATAAAATCATGTCATACTCAATTATATGTAAATAAAATCATGTCATGCTCAAACATAAGAAAACAAAATAGACATAATTAACTATTTGGATTTGTGGATAATCAAGATTACAAGATACTACATAAATTGATAATACACATAATTAACTATTTGGCTTTGTGGAGTAGTCTCACATTGAGCAAATATAAATGATAAAAAATACACATTTGTTTGAATTTGGAAAGTCCCGCATGGAACAAATACAAAGAAAACAATAACATTGCTAGTATATAAATAGCAATCTCCATTTCTAAATCCAATCAACTCAAACTATCAATCTTGATACTTGGCTAGTAGGCCGTGCCAAGTTCATTTTTTTCTTGAAAATTACATTTTCTTGGTTTTTTTTTTTTTTTTTTTTTTTTTTTTTTTTGCATTTAAGGTATACAAAAAATAAATGAATTAAAAGTACTTAATTTTTTGTTATTTTTACACTGTTTTTACGGATAATCGATTAACATTGAATATTTGCCGATGACTATTGGCAAGACGGATAATCGATGATTATCAAGGATAATCGAGGAAAATTCGAACCTTGATTATATGTTCTGTCGAGTCAAGTGAGTCCTGTGTCGTTTTGAATGTGTTATGTGTTATGTCGTTTAGTGCAAAATAAACTAAACGACACAATTCTATTCTCCACATGGTTTTTGTCCCTTCAATCGCACTCTCATTATATATATGATTCAAGATCGAACATTTTAATAGTATAACGCTCAGCCCCGGTTCTGTGAGACGGCGTTCGAAGCTCGAAGCCCACGACAGACCGAGCCGAGTCAACTCTTCCACAAGCGTGTTGTTTGCAAAACGTATATGCAATTTTACGCAAGTGCACGTGTCGACAAGTAATACATTGTTCAAGGCACAAAGATCGATCCCACGGAGACTAAGTCAATTTTCGTATTTAATTACGAGTTGTAAAATAAAATAACATATCATGAAAAATTGTTGTAAAATCAAGATCCATTCAAATTGTAAACTAAATTGATGTTCAAACTGCTAATTAAAGATATTCGGAACAGGGGAGACAAGTAATTTGATAAATGATGAGAGGAAACGGTTGGGCTCATGAATTACTTCGGGTTTTTACGAATTACCGAATGCGACAGGAATGCTATTGCATTTTCTTAGTGATCTGAAAAACGACAATCACGTAGGTTCTTCCGAACTTCCGTTTGAAAACCGATTGTAAACTAATCATTCATATTCCTATAATAAGATTACTTTACCGGTTAAAATTAAGTTCCAATTTCACGATCTACACGGAGATTAATATATTCATATACTCATCTCAATCTTATGAACGAAATCACGAAATTAAACATGTATCAAGGTTGTAATTCCAATTCAATTCATATTTTCCAATAGAGATTAAATTTGAAATTCTATTAAGTTGAAACAAGAAATAGAATTATGACAAAATTAAGCATTCAGAATTAAGAAAATACAAAATTCCATCACAATCAATAATTCATCAAACCCTTAGTTCATCAATTACCTAACCTTAGGAACTTAGTTCATGTTATGACAACAACGAACATAAAATAAAGATTGGTTCAAGATACAACTCATCAAACCGAAATGTGATGAACAAATTATGTCCAAATTGATGTGTTGCCTGCTTGCTTTCTTTTCCTCCTTGCTGCCTCCTGCCTCCTGCTTCCTTCTTTTTTCAGCTTCCTTGCAGCTCGTTGTTTTTCTCTCCTGTTGCTGCCTTCTTCTTTTTTGTTTGTGGCTCCCCAGCTCCCTTTGTCTTTGCAGCTCGTTGTTTTTCCTTGGTGGCTGATTCTAATTGCTAAAAAAAAACAAGGATTAATTAGGGCAACTTTCCTTTTTTTGGCTCACTCTTGCCAATTGGGCCTAATTAATGAAGCTCAATCATAATATACATTAAAGTGAGAGAACATATAATTTCACACATTAATTTGGTTCTAATTCTCAATTTATGTTCATTTATGTGTTTATTTCCAATGACACACAAATATGTTCAATCACTCACAATTTAGCTCTAATTGGACAATATTGTCAATTTTATATCGATCTTTCGTTCGGGTTTTAATTATTAATTCCGTAAAAACCGTGTAATAACTCTATTTTCATAGAGTTATCACGTGTCAGCCCCAATTCTGTGAGACGGCGTTCGAAGCTCGAAGCCCATGACAGACCGAGCCGAGTCAACTCTTCCACAAGCGTGTCAGCCCCGATTCTGCGAGACGGCGTACGAATTTCGAAGCCCACGACAGACCGAGCCGAGTCAACTTTTCCAATTGCAGCAATGGCTTTTGCGTTCATAAATGTAAGACTAAGAACATGCTTATTAGTTTTTAGCTCTAGATGTTAGTTTTAACAAGTTCTTTACTGTTTTCAGGCCTATAGATTCTACCAGAAACTCGTTGCTGATCCCATTGGTGGTCCTATGATACGATACGTGAAAGGGTAGTACTTCTTGCTGCCTCCTTGTTTATGTTTTTCTCAAAGTCTTCTTCTAAGTTCTAATAACCCTTTTGATGTTATATCTTGCAGAGTAGGAGTGTCTCTTTTTGAGGTTTTGTGGGACAAAACAAAGACTTGCAAAGATCTTCTTTTGCGCAAAGGCGAAGAGGTGTTCAAGATTTTCTGGAAAAAGTGGGATGATCTGGTCAAGATGTCGAAGGAGATTCTGTGGAGGAACTTGTCTTCGATAAAGAATTCTATACAAGGTTGGTAGTTGGTACAGATTTAACATTAAGATAACTGATTTTTTTAACTCCAAGTATCACCTGATTTCCATCGGATTAATTACTAATAGCTAGCCCGTGAATGTTGATTCTTCATTAAATCTATTCAGTTATTACAATATTTTCATTTATAAAGACTTTTTTTTTTATATGTAATAATTAAATAAACGATGCAAATCAATCAAACAATTTGAGCAAAAATCGACTTTTCTTATATAGTAACGTTATATATCATATATATGCATATTGTTTCAATTTTTTTTTTGGCCAATATGACTGAATATTTTTGTTACTGCACTTAGAAAAATAGTTGTTATCTGGAGGTGTTCAAGATAACCGTTCGGGCTAGATTCGGATTAAGGATGCTCGGGTTAAAACCGACCCGATCGGACCCGAAAATCAAAATAGATGCCCTATAGTTATATTTTCATGTTTAGACTATATTGTATTTCTCTTACGATTTCAATTTATGTAGCACTATATGTCTTGTTATCGTTTAGTGTTTTTATGGAATTATTTTAATTTAATCTTATATACCAATGAGGCTCAATCAGAAATAAACATCCCTTGATATTCTTAGAGCGTTTAACTAGAATTGCACACCAAATCAAAGGTTTTGATTATATTTATGCTGCGTTTATTATGTTGCTATTTTATTATCATTTTTTTTCTAGAATTTTTGGGGTGAATATTTCAGCCAAACATTGTCATACTTGTAAGGGGAAATAAAATTTTAAGGTTATCCCAAATTCGAGAGGATTGAAGTATAATATCGATCAATATGTAAAGGAAGATTCGACGATTGACATTCATAAATGAATCCTTCGATTGCTATATAACCGAGCTTCTGCTACATTTAAGTATATGTTAATATACAATGGGATAATACATGCAAAAAAGTATCTTCAAGTACTTTAAAGTTCACAACAAATTTAAAATCTTATTTTTTAGAGGTAAAAGTATCAAATTGTTAAAAATTGTTTATGGCGTTTAGTACCAAACCGTTAACTTCCAGAAATCATCAATATTTATTGCGGAATAAGTTCTTAAGTTATTATCATTTATTAGTGACATGCGTACTTAAGTTACTATCTTCTACATAAAATATATAGAATTGGTGGATGTTGGTTCCAAACTGGATCTTTAAGCCAAAAACACACACAAGAACGCAAAGAGAAATGAGAATAGTTTTGGGGAGAATATTCTCTGTATTGAAATAATATCGAAATTACAATGGAAAAGGAAAGTTAGAGTTATTTCCTAATAACACTCTGCATGATATTTATAGGCAATCCAAACTTGTTGCCCAAGTTTAACAATAAATGAAAAACTAATAAAGGAAACTTGCCAACTCAGCAAAACTTTCCGAGCAAGCAAACTTGATGACCAAGTCACGATTAATTATCACATTGGATAAAATTACAAAAATGTTATAAGTTCTTATGTTATAAATTCTTAAGTTATTATCATTTATGTTATTTTTATAATTTTATCCACCAATTCTACGTAATTTACGTATATGATAATAATTTAAATATTTATGTCAATAATATATTATAATAACTAAAGTACTTACGTAGTCCCTAATACTTATGTACTTGTCCCGCAATAAATATTGATATTTTGTGAAAGTAAACGATTTGGTACTAACGCGGCATAAACAATTTTTAACAATTTAGTACTTTCTCCTTTAAAAAATACGATTTGGAATATTCAGTTAACTTTGAGGTTTACTTAATTTTACCTATATTTTCCCGTATGTACCATCATATTCTATTGACATCCTAATAATTCTAATTTTGTTAACGGCCTTATAAACTATTTAAATAATTTGTGAAGTCAAGCTTTCTCCATCATGAAGGAGTATTGTATTTATATGCATAGACTGAAAATACCAAAGTGAGAAATATTTTGTACTTCAAAACATTAATTATATTCTTTCATTGTTATGGTACATTAATTGCATATAAAGGTAAAATACAATTTTCACAAATCATAATAAACCAAAACTTCAAGTGGATGGTACCGCGTTTCGCGCGGAGGCGATTAATTACCGATTATAAAATTAGAAAATATATATTTTGAAATTATTAAATTATCGTGTATTATACTTAAATATTTTAAATTCAATAATTAATTATAAAAAAAATTAATAAAGATAAATATCGGATCAATTTATAAGAATAGTTATTTCCTCTATTCTATCTCCAACTTGGTGACATATATCACCCTTAAAATTTTTGTTTGATCAACTGGTGGCATATTAATAAATCTCTTCACATAATTTGACTAAATTTTTAGTATAAGACAAATTCTAAAATCGAAGCTTATATATTATGTAAAAATAATAAATATATACATATATTAGGTTATGTAAAATTGATTTGCACAAAATATAGATCGATTCATTTCCTCAACCCTTTCCATAAAAGAGGTTGAAGGTTTTGGAACAACAAAATGAAGAGGAAATAAACAAAAATTAAATATAGCGAAAAAAAAATTCCACAAAATAATAATTACGTACAATTACAAACACGAAAAAAAGCCTTACATCATAAAATATATATAAAAAAAAACATGTGTTGTATTTGCATGCAATTTTCATAAGAATAATAATAATAAAAAAATTTGCACAATATATAAGTAAAAAAAAATTGAAAAAAATGCGAAACATCAATACAGACAAATCATCCAAATTGTCGAACATAATGTTCATGAAGAAGTAGTCCATTGTGCTCTCATGGTCAACCTTTATTTTCTCGTGATAATAACTTTTGTGGAGCTCTTTGAATTTATATCATGAAGTCCAAGATTTCTTGCATATTTGTTATGTAATAAGTATTTAAGCATGTTATATTAAACTGTATTACGTAATACATATTAACTAATGTACGACTAAGAGAAAACCAAAATTACAATAAAAAAAACAATTTAAATAGATTTAAAACACAAACTCGCAAAAACTACAAAGCTTATATAAAAAAAAAACTATATATCATCCAAACACTCACTGGAGATGCGATTGAAATAGAAGTGCAAGGTGGTCGAGTCGATTTGGAGAGGAGTCGATGGTGAGTTTTCACATTCTTTAGAGTCTGAAGAATTGCATGCTCTGGTAGAAAAGTCATTGGACAACGATTAGAGAAAGTTAAAACATGAATAATTTGTGTTGCATGGCAGCTCGTCGAGGGTTGAGAAAGCTTGGGTTATGGCATGGAAAAAGAGGTGATGATATTGATATATATAGTTTCTTGATCAGAAACACTTGATATACCATAACATTTGTTGCAAAATCCACTCATTATTACTTCTTCTTTAATGAATGAAATAATTATTGCATTAAATCTTTATTTTTCATGCACATGAAAGGGCTGAACGGAAATGACTTACAATTATATGCTTGTATTAAAATGCTAAATATTTACTCACTATTTATATTGTGAAGGACGGAAGTATGAAAAGATAATTGAAAATATAAATGGTCATTAAATTCTTCCTTAATTAATGTCATACATGTGTACGTGATTGCAAGGTTCAACTTACCAAACTTGCTGATAAATCGCTTGCCGTTTTCGACGGATTAATCGATAACTTACCGGATCATCAACGGAAAACTTATAATACCGTAGCTTACCGATTACCGATACTTTTCGAAGATTATCGACGGATTATCGACACTTTTCGACGGAAAACTTACAAAATAGTTTTATAATATCATACCACAAAACATATGTAAATAAAGTCATACACACATATAATTCCATCACAACTCTCAAATCTAAAACACTAATAAAACATAGTCTCACAAATGTCTAAACTATCAAACACATAGTCTAAAAACTCAAACACATAATAGATAGATAATAGGTAGATAATACTCAAACCGACTTCTCCGACCTCAGAAAAACGACGATCTCTTGTGGGCTTCCAGCACACCGGTGGCACCACTTGCTTCCAGATGCATGTTCAGATATGTGTTCCAAAACAAGCCATGTGGTTCGAAATGCGTACGGAAGTAACTCACGTGGTAATCATATACGTGTTGCTCCGTAAAGATGCCACGATTTGGATACAACGGATGCGCCCAGACACCGTTCTCGAACACAGGGTGTGGAGTTGCAAACTGAGTGCTCACCGAAGTTCCCATCGACATCGTCTCTAAGTACCCAGACATCTCGTCGACGGGGTTCTCGCTCTGAGAGTGATAGTCACTTCCAAAGTAGAATCCAACAGTAGAAGATTCCTCGTCTTGTTGTTGAGGAGGATCAGGAGACTGCTGGTCACCATACTGTCGATCGGGAATGTATCCCATGTTGGCAGGGTCGATGTTGTAGTTCGGGTTGGAACGATACATATCACCTGTTTTGTAATCATATTAGTTGACATTCATATATACATGCAATCAACAAAATTCAAATAAACGGTACATTCAAAGAAAAATAGTAATAACCTGTATCAGACCCTCCATATGTAGATGCTCCCCACCCTCCCTGGGCGCCACTTCCTCCGCCACCCCATCCTCCCTGGGTGCCACCTCTTCCGCCACCCCAGCCACTATGCGAAGAGCTATGGGAAGGGGAAGTACAGTGAGTAGAAGCCGTATGATTACGATGCTGAGTGACACTGGGCACAGCATCGCTTGAGCCACAGTCAACTCCTCCATAAACTCCCGGTGGGTCGGCGGTAGGACCGAGTCTTTGCTCACCAAGGACTCGGCTGATCACAACTCCGAATGATCGAGCCTCCTCGGCGATCTCTGGGTCTGGGTTGCCATCTTCGTCATCGAGGTGGACTGGTCGGATCCACTCTATAATTGCGTCCTCAAAGTCACAACCTGCAGAAGCCATCACCAAAGACCGGGTGAGGTACTCATAAGGATCGGCTTTGTCCACCTGGTCGTACTGCGCCTTTATGTCTCGTAGTGCTAGCTTCTGATTGTAGTTGCAGAATACTAGCTTCTCTAGTGTTGCGTACGCCAGACGGTTGCGGAGCTTGGTGTGGATCAGGGCAAAAGTGCTCCAGTTTCTCTCGCACGCTGAAGCGGACGCGGTCTGCGACAAAATCCTTACTGCTAGCCTCTGCAACGTGGGGCATGGACCCCCGAAGATATTCCACCACTCAGTTGTAAATGAATCAAAAAATTAAAATTTAGTTAGATTAATTTTAAAACTTAGCATGTTTAATGGATTACAATCTCTATATTCTTTCTTACCAGGTGCAAGAGTCTTCCGTGCTGCCACACATGCCCGCTCGCGCAACGGACCTATATCGTCACAGAACCGCACGCACTACAATACAAGAAAGCAAGTTATATTTTATTTAATCACAAGAAATAAAATTACATAATTAAATTAAGATCTTACCTCTTTTGCGAGATGTGTCACGTCCTGGTGACATCTCGGATTGCGTTTTCTAGCATCTCAATATCTCGCTCATACGCGAGCCTGGGGTTCAAGAAGTGGGCCGCAATATGCAGTGGATGCTCCAAGTTTTGATGCCATCTCGCTTCCACAATATCGAAGGCCCATTGCTTTCCATGAAGTGCACGGAGGTCCGAGTGGATGATTTCGAACAAGCGATACACCATACCCATCGTCGGATGCACCTCGGTGTTGACGAACCGGAGTGCTTTGTACATGGGGGTGAAAACGGCGATGGCCTTGTCAGCCGAAACCCAAAAATGCTCGCTCAAGCACAACGTGGTCGCGGCTCTCCCTTCTCTCAAATTCTTGAACTTGGAGTTTTCCCATCAATTGGATACAAACATCGCCTTGAGTCCGGTCTTCTTCCCCCGTAAGCTCTGCAGCGAGAGAAAGTTTGTGGCAAACCTCGTCGCCCCTGAACGGATGATCTCGCCATTGCATGTCTTCCTTATGCTATCGAGCATCTGGCCGTGGTTGTAGATAAACTTCGTGATGAGCCTGCACCCCTTCACGGTCTCATCGATGCTTGGCCTTTTTCCGATGTCGTGAAACATCAAGTCCATGCAGTGAGCAGCGCACGGTGTCCAATACAAATTGTACTTCTCCATCAAATATTGGCCGGCTTTTTTGTAAGCCGCAGCGTTGCTTGTCACAATTTTCGCGACGTTGTGCGGCCCGATATCCTCGATCACTGCAGAAAATATCCTGAAAAAAAAGTGCGAGTTTTTGGCGTGTGAGGAGGCGTTGATTGCCTTAATAAACACTGTCCTCCCCGCCGAAAAGACCATTATGTTCAAGATGGACATATTCGTCGGTCCGGTCCAACCGTCCGATATGATCGTCACGCCAAACTTCCGCCACACAGGAATCTGCTCTTGCTTGTACTTCTGCCACTCCTCATACTCGAGGTTCAGATACTTGCCCGCGATGTCCTTTGACTATGGATACAGGCATCCAGGGCCTACAATCGTAAATGCAATATTAATAATACAAAATCAGAAATTCAAACCGACATAAGAATAAAATCATAAATTAAGTTACTTGCTTGTGCTACGCAAAACAACATGTTATGGAAGTGAATATCATCTGCGTGGCACAACGGAACCCCTTTGTGGATTAAGTATTTCGCTATAGACTTTCCAACCTTCAAAATAGTCTTCGGTAAATGTTGGAATTTATTAATAATAAATGACCAATAAATGTTCTAATAAATGAGCTAGTATGATGTGTTGATTGGAGAGTAAATGTGGGAATGTGAAAAGTCCCACATTGATTAATTACAAATAGTTTGTGCAATATATAAGGAAAACAATAGTGATGTGAGCTCAACATGTGGCATAGTGATAAGTATGCCACATGAGTGCCGTGTGGAGGCGAGGTGGCGAGACCATGCCACCTCACGCTTTCGCAACGCCGCCCTCACTGGTGTCGCCACCGGCGACACCGGCTCCGGCTCGGGGTCGGGTGCGTGGGCGTAGAGGCGCTAGTGGCGTCTTCTAGGCGCACTTGAGGCACTTGAGCACGTGGCATCGGGCGAGCGGCGTAGGCTCGGGTCTTGGGCTTTCTCGCGGCGATTCTCGCCTCGCCACGTGTCAGTCGGCAGTTACTAGCCGTTGGGGGCGGTTTTTGACCGTTTTCCGTTTTCAGACCAATAACTGATACTTGTGAAGGGTCGCTACCTTCACAACGTGTAACTGTTTTTGGGTCTTTTTAATTTCGTTTATGAGATAGAAACGTAATTATGCTCTCTATATTCATTTCGTACTCACAAACACTCTCCAGAAATGTGTTCTTGCTTACTGTTCGAATTTCACATCGTCTTGTGATTTTCGTTCATTAAGGCTTGTCTTATCCTGGGTATTCTTGCAAGCAGACTCGAAGACGATTCCGGGTGCTCGAAATACTATTAGGAAAGCGCATCACATGCGTGATTCAAGTCCCGACGTTTTCAACTTCGAAGATGTTTCCAACAGTAAAAACATCAAATCGACCTTTTTTTGTTTTCCCGAAGGCCTATCGAACAACGCAGGGGCAGTGGCGGCACCGGAAGCACTTCCGCCGCCTCTGGTCTGGTCCTCTGTCCATTGTTGGGCCGCTGCCTCCTTACGGGTTTTCTTCGCTAGCCTTGCCACTTCTCTTTCAACGTCCACAAGGGCGGTCTCGTCATCACTGGAAGAATCACCCACGCTATGCAAAATATTCTCCCGTATGTTAACCTCCATATCGTGCTTCTTCCTCTGGCAACTCAACAAAGACTCCCTGATGAGGTTACGCACGTCGTTAGGGATTTTTGTACACGGCGCGACATTTTTGTTCTTATCGGTGCCGGTCAAATGTTTTTTCATTCTCGTGATTCTGCCACCTCTGATCTCCTTCCCGCAATAATTGCACTTGAAACCCGAGTTGTTGCTAAATGTAATTTTAATTTTGTGTCAGCACCATGCTTCGATAAATATTATTTATAAAATTAAGCGACGATAAATTTTGAACGTGGATCATAATAAAAAAAAAAAATTTTTAGAACGTGTATCATATTATTTATTTAGAACGTGGATCATAATAAAAAAAAATTAAAAATGCACATTAATAGTCATTACATTAAACTTGCATCTATTTACACTAAAACTTTCATAATATTTTTTATACTCTCAAAAGTAAAAGAAAACATTTTAGCTTGAAGTGGAACATGAAAGATTGCATGTCAATGACCAAGAAGCATGCTTACAAAAAAATAAAAAATAAAAAATAAAAAAAATACACTGCCCACATATATATATATATATATATATATTGTCTGCATCCATTAAAAGTAATCTGAAAGTACTACAACAGAAACAATAGATAAAACCGAGCCACTGACTTGAATGATGAACTTCAAATTTTATCAATTACTTAAATAAGCTAGGCAGAAAAAAAAATTTGATGATGATTTAGTGAAACCGATAACAGACCTCTATTTCTCTCTCCATCATCTATCTGTCAAAATTAGAAAACTTACATCAACACAAATTAAAATCCATATAAGAATAATATCTAGCAATTTATGTGCATAAAAAAAAAAAAACTGGCAATTATGTAGGAGAGTCGAATTACTGTGTCGTAGAATGTGGCTTTCCCGCTCCCTGCGTAACCTATCAAAAGAAACTTTAATTAAAACAGTATATTTGTAATTGATTTCTTAAGCCATTCTTGAGAAAGTATATCAATATTATATGTATGAAACTCACAAAAATAGTATACAGTATTCTTATAAGAATATGCTCATAATCATGAATGTTAATATGCAAGAATTAATCATTATAATATACTACTAGATACCAAGTGCTCAAAGAAAGATGAGAAGGAAGGATAGATGTTAAGTTGACGAACCTGGGCGAGAAAAATACCGACATCTTTAATTATGGATATTTTGTCGTTGCCATTTCTCTTTATATAGCTTCAACTGAAGTGCATTGGATGTTCATCTAACACCTTTAGATATTTTTCTCTATTTATTACCATTTAAACTATTAAATCAATACACACTTAAATACATTTAACTTTAAAGAAAATGAAACGATGAAGAAAAAAAAAACGTTCATATACATGAATGGTCTGAGGAGTTAATGGGCAATGAGAGAAGAGCTGGCATCACTTGATTAATGAAATATTAATGCTGATCAAAAGAAAAAGCAACATTCATGCGTATCGAAAATATGAGAAAATAGTAAGCAATGCACTTAAACTCATGATTGATTAAATGCTATAATGTAGTAGTGCACAATTCATTGACTCATTATTTTTTTATGAAAAGAAAATCTAAATTATGAGAAAATAGAAGTTGAGGAATGCTTGATTTATAACATGACATGACTAGGTGAGATTTTCCTTTTACATATATATATATATTTTACATTAAGATAACTGCAATTACTATGTAAGCTTTTTAGCTCTTTCAGGTTGCCATTACAATGTAAGCTTTTTAGTATCATGAATGGGTTAATTAAACATGGAATTAAATACTAAATAAATTACATAGATTTACAATACCATAAACACTTAGTCTGACAATGAATCTTCTAATATCAAACTTGAATCACTTTATGATTGCCTTTACAAGTTATGTGTTGCATATGTTTTAATATTCGACCTCACATGTCGCAATAACGCTAATTAGATTTGATGAAAATATTATACATTTATATTCCTTCTTATAAGTTAGTAACTAGTGGACCGTTGACATCTTCTTCTAATAAATATATATAAGATATACCATTTTCAGTGAGTATTCGTTGAAGCACCCAAACAATATGGGATCCAGTTTAATGGCCCACAAAGAGAATCGGATTATCTTCATATTGAGGATAGTGCCATGAATTAACAAAAGGGTTAAAATTTTCGTCAGAAGTCAGAACAAACAAAAAAGTTTTATAAGAAAAAACAATATGAAATATGCTGCAAATAGATTGAATTCATATGTTTCCACTCGTTTCTAATTCGTAACACATAATATTTCTGAAGATATCACTTTTAAAGCATATCAAATAGAGTTTTTATCTTATATAAATACATTGAGCAAAATGATGATAAACTTATATTTCTTCTCTAAATATTTCTTCTGACTAAACACTAAAATTCTATATTTTTAGGCTATATAGAAGAAAGTAATATCATGCAATTATTTTTTCCGTACCAATGATATCTTTTATATATATTTTTGATATACTGTATGAATGTTATTCGTATATTATGTAAAGATTGTTTTAACTTTACCAAGTAGAGAAAATTAACTTAAAAGTGATTGTAATTATGTCACAGTAAAAACATTTGAGTCGATAATTGTATATTAAAAATACCACCAAGTGGGACATTCACGTTAATATAATTTAGCTCTTATTGTTTTTTATAATTAATTTTTTTGAGTATTTTTATTAAGGTATATTAAAAGTTTTCATATAATACGATGCTATATAAACACATCGAATTTAAAAATAGAATTATTTTAAAGGGTAACTTAAATTATCTAATGCGTTTTAAATGATAAAATGCTTGATTTTCTTCGTGTTTATTGACGAACTTTTTATATGCTCATTAGCCTAACATAATTATATATCCTCATATTTGTAATCAATTATACTTCCGTGCAAATGAGAACGTAGATAATCGGGGATTGATTGCTAATCAATACGAACGGAAATATACCTCCCTATCAATATTAAGCAAGCTCGGTTTTATTTCAACACACTGAAATTTATATACAAAACATCCCCTCTTTCTATTGAGCTTGATCTTTAATTTCATTTCGATACAAGCTCAAAGTTCTCTCTTTCGAAATACATGGGTAATAGTTTTTATGGATTTTTTTTCGTCGGCGTTTCCAGAGTGCTCAGAACCGTCGTGTTTGCCGTTGTATCCTGTGAGGCTACGTCCGTGAATCCTCTAGCACCGGATGGTTGAAAATAACTTTAAGGAAAACAGTTATTCGTGCTGAGTGTGAAGCCTAATCTACACGGAAGCGCTACTGAGACCCTACGTGGGTTATTTTGTCCTAGGGTTATTTTAGCTTTATAAGGCTTGTAGCCGTCATCAGTGCGTTTTGTAGCACAAATCGGGAGAGGTGAGATTGAGGGTGTAACGAGAAACTCCGATTGAGAGATTGATAGTGGATCGAGTTTACAAGCGGCAAGTGGACGTGCCTATACACTGGGAGCAAACCACTATAATTCTGGTGTCAATTTTAATTCGTTTATTCGCTTTTATCATTTTCCGATTCGGGAATTAGGGCTCAATTCCTAACAATTCGTGCCTCGGCTTAAATTAAACTCACTGTTTGTAGTTATGCAGAACAAAAGCTTTCTCGGAGGTCTCAATCGAATTGACGACGAGTTCTTCAACGTGCTCATCTTGAAAAGGTCTTGTTCTCTCTGATTTATGCTCTACAGTCTTAAAGCAATAATTTTTTGAAAGAATGAACAAGAGAAAAAACTAAGAGAAGGTTTTTTTGTTCGCCTCTGTTTAGAAGTTACTCCACGCGCATACGCTAACTGACAAAATTAATGTAATTCTGCGAGTCCTATTCCAACAATTGGTATAAGAGCTATCGGTTTTTTTAATTATTATTTTTTTTATAGTATTTTTAATTTTAATTTAAAAATATAAAATTTACCCGATCTTAAAAACCCGATACAACGATTTGGGTTTGACCTTCTAAGAATGACGGTGTGCGGCTCCTAGCTCTTTGGAGACATCCGAACTTGGCTCAGATGTGCGCCAAGTGGCGCTGATTTCTTCCCAATGATTGGGAGTAATCTGAGTGACTCAGATTTGTGCCGACCAGCGCATAGCCCTGTTGGGCTTGTGTCATTAACCAGCGAGAAGCTGGGTTGACTTTGGGCTGACTTGAAGACTAGCGCATAGCCCTTTGGGGCTTGTGTCATTAACAGTTAAATCAAAGAACAATCAAGTCAACAGTCTAGACTCAAGATCACTCAGGGCTTAGATCGAATATAAATTTGATCATCTACTAGTGACTCAACTCCAAGTTATCAATGACGGTCTTATATGATAACTTCCAGTGTTTAAGTCGGGTCCAACCCAGTATGAAGCCGCTTCATACTTAATACGCTTCTACTGAGTGCGACACACGCACACACTTAATTCAAAATAGGATTATATCACTTAGTCACATTAATGACTTTATCCAATTAATGAGTACCACTAAGCAGTGGCGGATCCAGGATTTCGGAATAGGGGGGGCCGAAATTTTTTCCAACTCTTAATAAAATCAACTTTTGTTGCTATTTTCATCTAAAACAAATGAAATTCATTGTAATTTTAACTCTCTCTAAATGCAATCTAAGCATACTTTAAATATGAAAATATATCAAAATGACTAAAAAAACATTTGCTAAATGTAAGTCGATCTATTTTTTTTTTAAATGTATTTGAAAACCGAAATCCTAACCAATTCAAACTGAAAGTCAAATATAAATATACAACCAAATTCAAATAAACAACACTACCTGTTGATATCGATTAATCAGTCAACTGAGGTATTTATTCAAACACCTTGCTCGCATATTTCAAAAAAGAAAGTTTCAAAGAAGACAAAAAATGGAAGCCAAAATTTAAAATCCAAACTAATGAAAAAACCAACAACGAGAGAGAATCAATGCAAAGAAGATGGCAAGATTCAGTATGACTCAGTCGCAACTCACACGATATCGATTACTAGCGAAATGAGAAGAATGGGTGAAAGACAGAGAGAGAAGAGCTTCACGAATAAGGGACAAGGTCTAGCACGGCAACGTCCATTCGCGAGCCTGAGAAGTCGAGAGAGACTTCGATGGGAAAAGATGAAAGAGCGAGTCATAGGAAGGGGGGCCCAGTAAGCCAAGTGAGCTAGATTTAGGATGAAATTGAACCCAAGCTAATACAAGAATCTGAACTTTGGGGGGGGCCACGGCATCTCCACCCTATAACGTGGATCCGCCACTGCCACTAAGTTAATCAAGTCACGGACATTTTAAGTTCATTTATTATGATTATTAATTCGTCCTCGCATTGACTCGGTTGTGATAATAATAACATTATTGCATCCTTTATGAACTAAGGAACAAACATTCTATTTTAGGTCTACCGGAAACTATAATAAGATTAACATAATAAGTAACATCTTTTATTCAACGACTTAGTCAAAATCTTTTACAAATAGGGAAAAACAGCTTGTTTAAGGACATATGTCGAACAGCGCATACGCTAACTGACATAATTAATGTAATTTCGCGAGTCCCATTCCAACAGTTAACACCTCAACCAACTTTCTTATTAACACATCGTCGAACGTTTTCAACTTATTTGTTAATTTCATTTAATGATATTTTATTTCCAACAATCCCTCATATAAATGAAATTGAAAACTTACTCTTGATAACACTTTTCTGCGTAATAGAGTGCCATGGTTTAACTCTGCATAAGATAGGTAGGTATAACTTTTGACCTTTCCCTCGTTAGATATATATTCCTTACTGGCCGGTCAGTGGAGGCGATGTCTTTGACATGTTCAACCGCTCGTGTAAGTGAAAATATATTTTACACAAAAATTTCCCTTTTTACACATTTAATTCTTATTATTGTGTTCGTTCATGGTCATGAACACCAATCTGGTTCTGCGATAGCTACGGAACTTGTACCCTTAACGATTTCGCTAAAGTGACCCCACTTCACTCTAACATGGGCGATCTTACTTAGAGCATCTCTTATTCTTTTCTCAATGTTCATTTTCAAAGTGTAAAAATCATTAAAAACTAGGGTTAATTGCGGCAATAATGCACAACCTTTGGTCAACAGGGGTTTTAGGTCCCCAACCTTTCAAAGTGTGGGAAAAAATACACAACGTTTGTTGAATGTAAAATCCGTTGGTCCTTCCGTTAGGGATGTTAAAATCTGCTGATGTGGCATTGTTAAACTGCCAAATGGACTGCCAACTAGTAATATTAATTACATAACCTAATTAATAAGAATAAATTAAATCATATTTTAATTATGATTCAAAAAATAAATTAAAACTTTAAATTAACTAGCAATACTTATTTAACGCGTAGTTCCTATTTTTAAACTCGTGCTTCAATATTATTCACATCTTTACTATGTCGTTTTTTAAATTACAGTTGTTTTTAATAATCGGTCGTTTTTCCAAAATTTTAGTCGTTTCTAATAAACTGTCGTTATGTAATCTTTGCAAATTTTAGTCGTGTTTAATAATCCGTCGTTTTTCAAAATTTTAGTCATGTTCGACGAAGAGTTTGTTAGATTTTTAGGGGGAGTAAAAATTATTTATTTAATTTAAAGTATTAATTTGTTTTTTGAATCATAATTAAAATCTGATTTGATTTATTCTTATTAATTGAGTTATGTAATTAATATTACAAGTTGGCAGTCCATTTGACAGTTTAACGATGCCACGTCAGCATAATTTAACATCCCTAACGGAAGGACCAACGGATTTTACATTCAACAAACGTTGTGTATTTTTGCCCACACTTTGAAAGGTTGGGGACCTGAAACCCCTGTTGACCAAAGGTTGTGCATTATTGCCGCAATTAACCCTAAAAACTATTAGCTTGTCTTTAGCCTTATGCATATCATTGTTTATTCATAATAGGAATGGACCAGGGTGTAACCCCCACAATTATCTGTTAAAAGTCTTATACAACTAGATTGTCCTTTTGAACATAAATATTAGGATCTCCAGTCAGCTAGTTTAAGTTTACACTGTTAACACTTCATTATCTAATGTGCTTAAGTCCGATTCGTTTTGATGACTTATCAATTAGCTCTCGATTTAAACTCTTTGGTTAGCGGATCCGCAATATTATCATTTGACTTTACATAGTCAATTGTAATAACTCTAGTTGAGAGTAGTTGCCTAATGATATTATGTCGCACCGAATATGTCTTGACTTACCATTATACATACGATACGACTATTCACTCTTCCAATTGCCGACTGATTGTCGTAATGGATAGGGCTGTGCATAAAACCCGAAAATGCGGGTTTAAAACTGAAACCGGACCGAATCCGCTTTTAAAAAACCGAAACCGAATTAAAACCGGGTTAAACCGAAACCGAATTTTTCAAAACCCGCAACCGGAATAAACCGGTTCCGGGTTCCGGGTTTTGAGTTATAAAACCCGGAACCCGGTTAGTAGGTTACTAAAACCCGGTTTTTTAATTAAATATTTAATTTATATTTATAATTTTTTAAAATTAGTAGTCTGATAAAAAATAAAAAATAAAAACGACATTATGTTTCTTCATGACTACTCAAAACGACATTGAATCAATTTAGGGTTTTATTATCTTTCTTCCTTCTCTTTTTTCATTCGACTCTGCCTCGCCCTCTCAGTCTCGTCGTTTCTCACTTTCTCTCGCCCCTTTCTCTCTCTCCTTCACTCGCCGTCTCTTGTTGCTGTGTTTGGATTATTGTTGTGTTTAGACCTGTTTTTATTATTTTTATGTTTTTAAATTGTTTGTTTTTTTTTCGTTTTTTTTTTCGGGTTAAAAACCGGGTTAAAAAAGGAACCGGATTTAAAACCCGAACCCGAATAAAATTTGGGTTCGGGTTTTAAATCCGGGTTTTAATTTTAAAACCGGGTAATAACCCGAACCCGGATTTCCGGGTTTTCTCTTTAAAAAACTGGTTTCGGGTTTGAAAAGTGAAAACCCGGAAATCCGGGTCCGGGTTCCGGGTTTTAAAAAAAACTGGGTTTTGGACCCGGTTTCAGCCCTAGTAATGGATACATATCGGTGGCACGGGTTTTGGCCACATTGGAATATCTTCCAAAAATTATCTTAGATATTCGGCTTCTTTGCCGCACTTGTCTATGGCAACAAACTCAGATTCCATCGTGGATCTAGTTATTACCGTCTGTTTGGACGATTTTCATG
Source organism: Parietaria judaica (assembly GCA_954871525.1). NCBI lineage: Eukaryota > Viridiplantae > Streptophyta > Magnoliopsida > Rosales > Urticaceae > Parietaria > Parietaria judaica. The sequence continues at coordinate 3,570,094 of OX940861.1, forward strand.
ATACAACTACATCCACCAGAGTGAATACATATCCACCAGTGAATTTATAATCTTTTATATCAGATATCCAATTAGCATCAATATAACCTGCTAGAACTGAAGGATGCTTGACATAGTACAACCCGTAGTTTCTTGTATATCTTAGATATCTAAGTAAGGGATAATCACGGTGAAAGTTCCAAAAGTCTTTCCATCGTCATTGATAAGTTCCCATTCTTTTTTTGCGGGTGGTAAAGTTCTAATTTTTTGAAATTGTAAGGCAGTTAGTCTTTCATTCACTATTTATAAATCAACAACGATAGAAAGACTATTGGTACTTTTACCGCGATTATCCCACCATAATATTATTAAGCCTATTGGAGTTTTGGAGTTGGTGTACAATGTAACCTATAATCAACAAATAACATATTTATAAATGACAAATAAATGTCATCAATATGAGATATGATATAAGATTTGATCTTTACGGTTAATGTTTTAAAAAAATCATTTACTAACACTAACATATGATCTTAGAAGAAAAAAAAATACCACTTCTACGAAAATTGGAAACCGCTATTTCTTGTCTTTGTGTCATGTCATGTCATTAGATTTTGTTTTTATATTATTATTATTATTATTATTATATATATATATAGATTATAACAAGGTGTAAAATTTCCCGAATTTCCATGCAAAATTCGTTTTTCGCAGGTATGCGGTAGAAAATTCGTGCCCTTTCTCTTGCGTTTTACCAAATTTCGCGAAATTCGCATGGGCACGGGTGTGGAAAATCTTTTTTCGTTTTTTAGTGTAAAAATTGCAAAATTTGGTTAGAATTTCGCTAAAAATTATATTTTTGGTAGATTTCGGCAAAAATACCAATTAAACTTTCGGCAAAAATAATTATACCCACCCCGCTCGGACGGCGGCGGCGCGCGGTGGTGTAACATTTGTGTGAGTCCTCCCCCATCCACAAAATCCTATGACCCAAAGGGCCCAAGCCCTTCTCCCTAATATTTGGTATATAAACATCACTAAACTCTTGTCATCTATCAATGTGGGACTTTTTGTTATTTATTCAACTAATATCACACCTTCACACTTAACATACACATACACTTCACCTAATAATTTAATTTAATATTATACACTTCAAATAATATTATACACTTAACATACATATTAACTTCACCTAACATACATATGATATACGCTTAATATACATATTCATTTAATATTATACACTTCAACTAATATTAAATTTGTTAACATACATATACAATTAACATGCATATTCACTTAATATTACACACTTAATTAACATACATATTAACTTCACATAATAATTTGACTTAATATTATACACTTCAACTAATAAAGTGACTTAATATTATACATGTCACATGCATATTTAAGTTACAAATATCTTGTATTTATTAAATATGTAGTTTTGAACTTATATAAATATCTTGCTTAAATACTCAAATATTTTTTACAGAATATCCGTCGAAAACCCCATCGGCATGCGGTATGCCCATGTGAAAAGTGCGGTATATGCGGTATGCGGTATGTCCTTTTTTTACGATTTGCCCATCGGCATACCCATCGGCAAGCGATATATCCGTAAAACGAAAAATGTGAAACGACATCGGCAAGCGGTATTTAAAACCTTGGATTATAATAACAATTATGTTTATTGACAAATATGAAACATTTGGAGGAAAAGTGGCTCGCTCAGTGTTCAACTAAACACCGTCAAGAATATTTGACCAAGAAATTTGTAAGAGTCTAGAAATACTGCAAATATATACATTATTATCATTTATTAATAGTCTTTCGCTCTCATAAATATGACGATATCAAGTTGATGACAACCCTTCAATGAAAATTTGGTACCCGTACTAACGATATATTCTGGGTTTTAGAGCCGTGTTGACTAGAGGTGCACGTATATAATCGCCACTGGCGATTCGGTGCGTCGCGATGGGTTATCAGAGTTCGCGATGCATCGCGATTTTTGCGACAAAAGTCGCGATTCGTCGCGATTTGCTGCTCCAATCGCGATGCGTGGGTAGACTGATCCGCGCACTCCATCCGACCGCCAAGATCTCGCCACGCCATCAATTCGTGTGACGGATTGAAATCGCGAACCACCGCGACCAGTCGCGATCTCCTCCCTCGCGATGCGTCGCGACTCCCATTTTGGCGACTTTTGGCGATTTAGTCGCGACCAACCGCGACCAACACATGTGCAGCTCTACTGTTGACGATTACACGTATGAAAATACGGGAAACACCTTTCAATTTTTTAACACTAGAAAAAAAAACGTAACTATATAAATTCTAATAAAAATGGGATCATATTACTATTACTTATACTCATCTCCTACAATTTTTTTTTTTTTTTTAAAATAAACTTTATTGAAAAAACCTTTACAACGGAGGGGCCATTAAGAAGTTAAGAAGTAAGAAATACATACGGAAGGATATTCTCTTTTTTTTTTTCTTTAAATCAAAGATGGAGGCACTAAGCGAACTCGAATCCCAATTAGGTTGGCATCCAACAGGGGCAGAGCTACGCAAAGGCGAGTGTATACTCGGATATCACCTGAAAAACGGTGCATAAAAAATAAAAAATAAAAGTTTAAAAATAAAAAAATGTAGATATTAATAGTCAATCGATTAATAGAATGAGCATGTAGTAGTTTTAGTGGTTGTCTTGATTTCAAGGGTCTTTCCTTTGGAAAGATCCAAGATCGCCTACTAATACCAACAAAACATAGACTTTGAAAAAACCCGTAATATATCATCTTATTTAAGGTAAAATACTGCAATATAATGAGTTATAATCCTTATATTTTTAGTGGTAAAATTTTTAATGATACAAATTTTTTGTGAAAATAGTTTAAAATAATGTTTAGTCTCTCTATAATTATTTTATTATTATGATTTTTTCACTTTTGGTTCTTTCTCATTAATTGTATTTAATTCATTCAAAAGTAATAAATAGTTATAATTATTTCTTAAAAATATGTCAAAAAGTGGTCATCGAGATATATATTTATGTTTCTATCAACGAGGAATCTATTATACAATATTTAAAAATAATTTGAAAAATCGACTTCATATTTTGTTTAAGTTTGCAAAAATTTGCAATGTTATTATGTAATTGTTGTTATTTATCTGTTTCTGTCGAAAGTTTACACTGTTATTATATGATTGTTGTTATTTATTTGTAAAAAAAAATAGTTGAAAATTTACATTAAAAAAATATCTTAGGCACGACCTCAATCGAAATCTTGGCTCTCCTACTAGCACCCAAGGAACACAAAGTAAAATCGAGACTCATAGTGAAAGTTATTCAATATTAAGCATATTATCATAAAAAGAAAATACAAATTTTCTTGAATCCTATTATAACGTCACAATTAGTAGCAGGTATGCATAGAGATTAATCACGTTTTTAAAAAACAATATGAAGATTGTATATCCTCGATATTCAAATTCCTCAATTAAATAGATACTGTACATCATAAAAAAAAATCAAATATCAAATTTGCAGCCACTTGACTATGTTGGACCGATATCAATGCTGCATCGGCAAATAGGACACCATGCTTTCTTCTGAAGCCATCCGACGATGCAACCTCGATGAAAAACGTGCATGCACGGCAACCTCACTGCCTCCCGAAGCTGCTCCAAACATATCGCGCAATCAGAATCTCTCTCCATGTTCACCTCAACTAGCATCTTTCTCATTAACGCGACCGATCGCGAGTGACTCATCAACAAACTGATGGCGATAAGCCCCACCGCCACCGCAAGTATAATCATGTCAGGGTTATCGGAGAAGGCCGTGATCAAGGTGCATATGCCATCGGCAGTGAGCTGGGCAGCAATATCAACAACCCAGTCCATATTCTTCGCTTAGATAATTGAAAAAGTGGGTTTAACGAATAATGAACAAAAGGGTTAGAGCATATATATATATATATATATATATATATATATATATATATTCTCCTAATGAAGTAAGCTAATGGGGTTAATTTATTTAAATATATAATCCAACTATGACTTCAAGTAATGAAAGATTTATAATTATCGGATTAGATAGTTGCTCTTAGATGTAGAAATCTGACAATTATATCGGACTGTAAAAACGAATTCTGCTAAACATGGAGTAAATATTGCACGCAATAGTTTTACAAAGTAGTCAGACAATGAATGACGAATCATTATGCTCTGAAGGTATATAAGAAATATTTATCAGTCGTTAAATCAACACTTAAAATCTGTTGCTTCCACGAAGCGATCGTCGCCGAAAAACACTCGATCGAGTGAAAAGTGACACACGAAAATCCTCACCACCACACTCAGAGAAAAATGAAAACGACAAGTTGAGTGCCACCAAAATACACTCACTTTCTTTGTGTGTGTATATATATAACTAATATGGAATTGATATACCACAATATCGAATGAAGAACAAAGGAGATGGAAGAAATGATTTTTTATATTGCTGTAGAAGTAGTCGAATACAAATAAGAGAGTTAATCAAATGGATGAGCAACATAGCCTATAAATAGGCTCAGCAAACTTGTGCTCCAAGTTTAAATAAAAGCGACAAATAAATATTAAAACTAATAAATATAAAACTTGCTATGCAAGTATGCTTGGAGAACAAGCCAAGCTTAATTCACGTTCACATTCTCCCCCGTAAGCTTGACTTGGTTCAAAGTTCTCTACGCCGAGCAAATCTCGCATCTCCGTGAATTTGACTCTTGCTAGAGCCTTGGTGAGAATGTCAGCTCGTTGCTCTCTGGTGCTGACAAATTCCACGATGATCTCTCGCTCTTCGACACACTCGCGAATAAAGTGAAAACGAGTATCGATATGCTTGCTGCGTCCATGAAACACCGGGTTCTTCATCAGCGCGATTGCGGACTTGTTGTCCACATAAAGAGTCACTGCCTTCTGCTCGGTTCCAGTCACTTCGCTCAACAAGTTTCTCAACCACAACGCTTGACATGCCGCTGCGGTCGCTGCCATGAACTCGGCCTCACAAGACGATAGGGCCACAGTTCTCTGTTTCTGAGACTGCCAGGTGATCAGATCACCGTTGAGATAAAATGCCATACCTCCGGTACTTTTTCTATCATCGATGTCACCGGCTAGGTCACTGTCGGTAAAACCGACCAGTTCTTCAGCTCCATTTCCTCTTCCGTACTGGATCCCGTAGCTCGTCGTTCCTTTTACGTAACGAAGGATCTGTTTCACAGCCTGTTGGTGTAGACTGGTAGGCTTTTCCATGTGACGACTCACCATGCCAACTGCATATGAGATGTCAGGTCGGGTGTGCGTTAGGTACCTGAGACACCCGATGACACGCCTGTACTCCGTGGGATCCATCGAGGTTCCTTCTGCATCTTTCCCGAGCTTTAACTTCGGTTCCATCGGATACTTGCTCGGGTTACAATCCGCCATTTTGAATTGCTGCAGAATTTTCTTTGCGTAAGCTGTCTGCTTCAGCGTGACAAATTCCTTCTTCTTGTCGACCTCAATGCCGAGGTAGTACGAGAGCAGTCCGAGGTCGCTCATCTCGAACTCCTTCATCATCTGCTTCTTGAATCCATCAATGCCTTTTGCACTGGATCCGGTCACAATCAGGTCGTCAACGTACACACCGACGATGAGGGCCTCTTCTCTGTTGTTCCTCGTGTAGACCGCTTGCTCCTGAGAGCACTTCTTGAAACCAAGACTCTTCATACTCCTGTCGAGTCGAGTATTTCATGCACGTGGTGCTTGCCGCAAGCCATAAAGAGCTTTTGATAACTTGTACACCTTATGTTCTGTGGTCTTGTCGATGAAGCCTTCCGGTTGAGTGACGTAGACTTCTTCTTCCAGCTCACCATTTAGGAACGCCGATTTGACGTCCAGGTGATGGATTTTCCAGCCTCGGTGAGCTGCAAGGGCTAGGATAAGCCTGACTGTGTCGAGTCTGGCTACTGGAGCAAAAACTTCCTCGAAGTCTACTCCCTGCTTTTACACGTAGCCCTTTGCGACCAGTCTGGCCTTGTGCTTGAGGACCTTTCCTTCTGAGTCTTTCTTGAGCTTGTAGACCCACTTCAGACCAATGGACTTGTGACCGTTTGGAAGGTCGACTAGCTCCCACGTCTGATTCTTCTCAATCGACTCTAGCTCTCGCTTCATCGCTTCTTGCCATTCCTTCTCGGTGGCTGCCTCGCTGTAGTTGGTTGGTTCTTCTTCACTCACCAGCAAGAGCTCTTCTGGGCTCAAATAAAGCTCTCGGGCTTCTTCGTAGACGTCGGACTGGGTACGGAACCCTCTTGGTCCGTCCTTGATCGATGAGTCTCCTGAGCTGGTTCCTCCCGAACTAGTTGTCACTGGGAACGGGGTGCTCATTCCTGATCCTAGGTTGGGCGAGCCTGGTGATGAGCTGGTTCCAGAAGAACTAATTTCCGTCGAGCTGGGCGTTGCTAGCCCCTGGAAGGGACTCTCTCCCTCAACCTGCTCGACCGCCTCTTCTTCTTCGAGGATGAACTCCACCGAGTTCTGTTCAGACTCTCCGTTCTCATCGCGCCAGACCCATTTCTTCTCCTCTTCGAACACGGCGTCTCTGCTCACATGCATGCACTTTGCCGCGTCGAGGGTCGTAAAACCTGTGTGCCTTGCTCCCTTCCTCGGCGCCAAGGTACATCATCGGTTGACTCCGATCATCGAGCTTCTTGAGGTGTGGTCCCACAGTCTTCACATGTGCGGTGCACCCAAACACCTTTAAATGCTCCAGATGAGGTTTCTTCCCTTTCCAAGCTTGGTAAGGGGTGCACTCGCCTAGCGCCTTCGTCGGCAAACGGTTCAGCAAGTAAACTGCGTGACGTACTGCTTCTCCCCAGAAGCTCGCTGGGACTTGCATGCTTTTCATCAAGCTCCTTGCAGTGTCCATGACGGTTCGATTCCGTCACTCCACCACGCCGTTCTGCTGGGGCGTGTATGGTGCGGTGAGGTGTCGCTCTACACCTTCTTCTCCGCAGTACTCGGCGAACTTCTCAGACGTGAACTCTCATCCACGGTCTGTTCGCAAAGTCTTCAGCCTATGTCCTGACTGGTTCTCCACGAGCCGCTTGAACTTCTTGAAGACTTCAAAGGCTCCTGCCTTCTCTTTGATCGTGTACACCCACATCCAGCGACTGTAATCATCAACAAGCAAAAAGAAGTACTTGTTGCCGGCTAGGGTTGCTGGGTTGATTGGACCACAAAGGTCAGCGTGCACCAGTTGGAGGGGTCGCTCTGCTCGGAATTTGGCCTTGATCGGAAATGGCACTCTTGCCTGTTTCGCGACCATGCAGCATTCACATAGCTGGTCGGGGTGTTCAATCTTGGGTACCCCAAGGGCCATCTCCTTGTCGCCTATCATCTTGAGCGCATAGAAGTTTACATGCCCAATCCTCGCATGCCATAGCCACGCTGGGTCTGCGATCGACGCCATCAAGCAAATCGGCTGATCTACCACCAGGTTGATCTTGTACAACCGACTCGGTGATCTCTTCACCTTCATCAATAGCGCGCCATCGCAGTTCCACATCTTTAGGAACTCTCCGGATAGGATCACTGTGTGACCGATTTCCGTCATATGTCCTAAGCTGATGATGTTACTCTTCAGCTTCGGTATGTAGTAGACTTCGGTCAACAGACGCTGGTCCCCATTCTTGCACTTGAACAGGATGGACCCTCTGCCCTTGATGTCGACGATGGAACCATCGCCAAACTTTACGTTTCCTGTGATCTTCTCATCGAGCTCTTCAAACTTGGCTCGATGACCCGTCATGTGGTTACTGGCTCCGTTGTCTAAATACCAAATATCGGTATAGACCTTCTCTTCGCCATCTGCGAGTAGGTTGGCGACAACCTTGTCTTCATTAAGCATCACCTTTCTGGTTTGCTCATCGTTCTTCGTGGTAGAGCTGGGCTTCTCTACCATCATCAGCTCGTCCACTCGGCTCAGTACTTGGTCGTCAGGTACCTCCTCGCTGGATACCTGGTCGTCAAGTACTACGTCGACGCGCTCCTGCTCGACGTGTGTCTCGTCGACCACATCCTGGTCGTCGTGCTCGTCGCTACTTAAATCCACCATCTCCTCGGCGAACATAAGTGCGTGCTCATCGTCATCGAATCTCACCAGATTCGCTTCTTCGTCGCGGTTCTTAGTATGACACTCATTTGCGTAGTGACCATACTTCTGACAATTATAGCACTTCACTGTGCTCTTGTCCTTGCGGGTGGCGCTGTCTTGGCGAGGAGTGCCACTGCCTCGACCACGTCCTCGACCTCGGCCTCTGCCACGTCCACGGCTCTCGCTGCCGTATCCGTTGCGACTCGACGAGCTTGAAGAAGAACCTTCTCGCTGGTTCCACTTCTGCTTAGCCTTCCATTCTTCATGCGTAAGCAGGAGGTGTTTCTCCTCTTCTCTGTCGCCATAGCCTCGAAGCCTCTCCTCGTGGACTTTTAGACGACCGACAACCTCCTCGACTGACATAGCCTTGAGGTCGCCGAACTGCTCGATCGACGTCACGATCTGCATGTATCTGTGAGTTACAGATCTTAAGAATTTCTTGACCACGGTGGTTTCGTCCACCTGTTCGCCTAGTGAGCGGATACCCGTTGCAAGAAATGAAAGCTTCATAGAGAACTCGTCCACGAATTCACCGTCTTTCATACGGAGAACCTCGAACTCGCTCTTCAAGGTTTGAACCTTAGCTTGTCTGACGCGTTCTGCGCCCATGTGCATCGTCCGCAACGTCTCCCACGCCTTCTTTGCGGTATCCTTCTCTGCGATCAATGAGAAGGACATCTTCCGGAACTCCCTGATAGATGGCGGCGAGAGCCATCCTATCCTTGCGTGCTTCGACATCTCCGTCTTCTACGGCCTCCCAGACTCCTTGCGCCTGCAGGTTTACTCGCATCTTCAGCGCCCACACCGAGTAGTTGCTCTTCGTCAGCATCGGGTACTGTAGCGTCACGTTTCCTCCGGCTGATTTGCTTGATGACTCCATGTATTTCGGCATAAAGAAAACTCACACTGTAAAATCTCAAGAAATCGTTTCTGATGTGGAAGATCAGTCAGAACCGCAACCACAGAGCATACTAAGAATTTCACGAGACCTTACAACTGTGCTCTGATACCAAATATTGGTTCCACGAAGCGATCGTCGCCGAAAAACACTCGATCGAGTGAAAAGTGACACACGAAAATCCTCACCACCACACTCAGAGAAGAATGAAAACGACAAGTTGAGTGCCACCAAAATACACTCACTTTCTTTGTGTGTGTATATATATAACTAATATGGAATTGATATACCACAATATCGAATGAAGAACAAAGGAGATGGAAGAAATGATTTTTTATATTGTTGTAGAAGTAGTCGAATACAAATAGGAGAGTTAATCAAATGGATGAGCAACATAGCCTATAAATAGGCTCAACAAACTTGTGATCCAAGTTTAAATAAAAGCGACAAATAAATATTAAAACTAATAAATATAAAACTTGCTATGCAAGTATGCTATGCAAGTATGCTTGGAGAAGAAGCCAAGCTTAATTCACGTTCACAAAATCGAGCACTGAACTTTTAGTCTATGGTGATTGTTAATCACTTAAATCAAAGAACAATCGCAATTGAGATAGAAAAATTGCCATCAGTTCGTTTGACGACCCATAATATATCGTTAATCAATTCCAAGTGTTGAAAAAATCTATGTTAGGGTTTCAATCGTAGTACCTTGGACTCCCGAGCAGTGGACAACAGCGGCGAGTCTCTGCCGAGGGTTCGCGAGAGAGAGGTCCAAAAGATAGAGTCAATCAGTTAAAAAATGTTAGGATGTTAGAATTTAGTTAGTGCATGATATTAGTGACGTCAGTCTCTAACTAACTTTCCCTCTTTCCTTTTCTCTCATATATATTCATTGTATCTGGACATAGTAATACAATCTCTCTGATATTCTCTCAACCTCCATTGTTGAGCTTCAGAGCTTTCTCGCTCTTTAAAAAAAAATAGAGTCCAAAACGGTGAAGAAAAAAACGGCGTGTACTGTATTTATTTGTAAAACAGGTGCTAGTTTCTTCTGTCCTTTTTATGTCGTTTTAGATAGTCCTCTGAAACATGCTATTGTCGTTTTATAGTTGAGAGGCCTTGGGCTGGCTGCGGCCCAAGCTTCCCCTGCTTATATTGTCTCTAATCTATATATCTATCTATATATATAAAAGCATGAAGACAAGTTTTCTCAACAAATTTTTTATAATGGCATCTTCAAATGCTATTTTTCTAGAATTTTGAATTAAATTTAAATATATATATATATATATATCAAATTCATACATAATTGCATTTAAAACCTAATTGGGTTATTAATTCATATTAATAGCACTACACACTTTAGAACCTTGATAGCAACTTTTTATTTTCATACGTTTTTTTATTATTATTATGTTTTATTTTTATCATGTCATACAAATACATAAAACATTTCATCATAAAATTATACATTTTTAATAGCAACTTTTTATTTTTATACATTTTTTTTCTTCTTCTTATGTTTTATTTTTAACATGTCACTTTTTAATTTTTATTCAAAGTATATAGACATGTGCTCAAATGCTAATTTTTTAGAATTTTGAATAAAAAAATGGCTTTATAAGATCAAGTCATTGAGATTTTTAGTTTTTATAGAATTTTCAAAAAAAAATTTCATTGAATGTCATAAAGTTGCTACAGCTTAACAAAAATTATTTTTAAAAATATGATATATTTCTCATTGAGAAGGAAGTTGAGTAATAATTTATTTATATTTTCATGTATACTTTTTAATTAAAAACACAGAGATAGAGATAAAGTTAATTAAAGTTGTTCGATATTTTCTACCCAACGCGCGAAACGCGGTGCCATTCGACTAGTATATATTAAAAAAAAAGAAACACAAGATGACATGGCACAATATCAACAAAGGATTGAGAAATCAAGTAACTACAAAGTGAGTTGGGAGTTTTACATAATAGTATAAGTCATTGTGAATTCTAATTTTTTTAGAATTTTTATTTATTTTTATTCTTTTTGTTATTAATTATCACAATAAAAATCAATGGTTACATGTCTTCTCTTCTAAAAAAACGTTGGCACTTATTATCCCATTAAAAAAAAAAACTTTCAATTACTTTAGTTCTTTTTTCTTATTATTGCCATGAAACACATAGAGATAGCAAAGAGACGATTTGATTAATGTAATAATATTATTTGACTTTAAGACTAAAGTCTGTTCACTTTCTAAATGTAAATGAAACAGCTACTAAATTATGTAGTGAAAACATTGTAAAAAAAAACATTTAATTTGTGTGTTTAGTGAGACATTTCAACAAATAAGTTTCTCAACTAAATTATGTAGTGAAAACATTGTAAAAAAAAACATTTAATTTGTGTGTTTAGTGAGACATTTCAACAAATAAGTTTCTCATTTTCATTTTTTCAAGAAATAAGTTAGTTACAAATTTATATTTATTTTAAAAAAAAAAACACTATGTAACTTACTTACAAGAATATCAAAAGACCATTTGATTATTAAACACAAACGTGTGTATTTAATAATAATAGTAATAATAGTAATCTTGATTAAGACGTTTTTATTACCTACAACAAAAATGAGGTAACCATCTGATGTACTGTTTATATCCTTATCAAATGTCTCATTAAATAATCTTTTTAAAAAAATTTATTTTCATCATGAATTTAACGTTAATTATGTATCATGAAATATACATAATTCTTAATTGGATGAGCTTTTAGCATTCCATATTTAAAGATTTTTTATATGTCAGACTTTTGGTTGTCTCCTTTATTTAAGTCTAAATTTAATTTTCGTAGCCTATAAATTGAGCTTTGTATGATGAAATAAACAAACAAATGTCATCTTTTCTATTTGGTTAGTCTCTCTAATGTTATTTTTATGTTCTATAACATTGGTTTAACTTTTTTCTATTATGTGTCGCGTCATAATTTTCTTCCAATATTATTTAAAGTTTACAGGTATAGAGTATTATTTGAAGACTCATAGATCCTTCAAGGCGTGATGGAAAGATCCACCACAAAACATGGTATATGTACGAAATTTGTTAATTTTACAATGAGCTATTAGGAGCTTATAATATATTAATGAGTACCTTTTGTGTATTTATTTTTTATCTAATAAATTTTGTGTTCTGGAGTTGACGAGGCTAGAACGCTACAACCCTTGCCGAGTGTTGGACCAACATAGGCTTAACACTCTGCTAAGAACAATCAATGTAAATTATGTGAACAAATGCAATTAGAGAGTTCAAGTTAATTGAATCTATGTAAAACAAAAAATAAATGTTCTTTACATGGGTTTTGGTGAATAATAGTTTACGAAGTGCAAGTATGAAAATAAAAGAGGTATGTAAAACAAAACGTTTATGGAGTAAATGACTTGATTATCTCTTAGTATTAAAAGATGATTAAAAATTCAGATTTGTTCATTTTATTTTCAATGAAATGAATTAACCAAGTAATATCTTTTCTAAGTTCTATGTTGTATGTGTTCCAATTGTTAAGTATATTTAGATAAGTGTAACAAAGTAATCCTTTTAGTTTAAGCGTTAACATTACAGATAAGTTTTTTAACATGGCAATTACTGTACATACCAATTAAAAATATTCATGTTGCTCTATGTTATCATTAGGGGTGAAAATAAAACCCGAAAAGCGGGTAAAAATCCTAATCCGAATCCGGATTTAAAACCCGAATCCGAATCCGGGTACCCATACCCGGTTTTAAAACCGGGTTCGGGTACCGGGTATTGAAATCATAGAAACCGGGTACCCGGTACCCGGTTTAATACCCGAATTTTTTTTAATTATTTTATTTTCCTTTAATTTTATTAAATTATTTTTATCTCATGTTTATTTGACTTGTAATACTTTTTTTTTTATTATTGTCATCTCATATATTTGCAATTGATGTTGATGATGCTTGATGCGCGGAACGAAAAAATGATGGCGGAAACGAAAAAAAAAAACCGCGAGACTATGTTTTTCTTATGCATTTTAATTTTACGACAATAGATATATGTTTTTATTTATGAGACAATGTTTATTTTGAGATAATATATTAAAAAAAAATTAAAAAAACAAACGGATCCGGGTATAAACCCGGATCCGGTTGAAAACCCGAATCCGATTTCAAAACCGGGTACCGGATCCAGGTATCAAAAATTAGATACCCGGATTTCGGGTACCCGAATTTTGGGTACCGGGTACCGGGTATCAATTTTTAGATACCCGGTTTTCGGATCCGGGTACCGGGCACCTAAAAAAACCGGGGTACCCGACCCGGTTTCACCCCTAGTTATCATATTAATTAGTTGCACACTAATATAGTTTTCCTCATAAATTTTAGAAGAAATGGATATTATAGTGCATATCATAAATTAATGTAGTTTTCCAACTTCTTTAAGTTGTAATTGTTAATTTTAGATTTTCTTGGTTTAAATTTAAAATTTAAAATTTTACCTTCCTCCATACCGGTATTTTTATAAACTGAATGTCAGTTGTCAATTAAAGGAGAAAAGATGGTGCAGGAGATCCTTGAAATATCACTTGAATATTTTATGCATTTGTTCGTGTGGTAGTATTTTTCATCTCACAAACACCTCTATTTATAGGTTAAGAAATGCAATGAAATAACATAAAAACTATTCTAATTAATGTAAATAAGTGCATAAATTTAAGTTTTCACTAAGTGCATAAAAAACTAATTATAATTAATGCATGCACTAAAAGTGGCCACCTTATTGCAAAAGACTTAAGGTTGCAGTAAAAAATTTGATGTTACATTGTTATTAACGTTTTATTTATTAAATACCCGATTCATATTAATTAGAATTCGTTTTAGTTTTATGTGGATACCTTTTTTTTTTCTTTTTTCTTTTTCTCTCTCTTACTATGTATTTATGGTATTTATGTCTTTAAACGAGAGTCTAACTATATGATATTGTGATCAATGGAATTGGTGCTGAAAGGTTGCAAAGATGGTGCAAGAGGTCAGCTTTAATATTTTATGTATTTGTCATAGGTATTTTTTTCATCTCACAAAAACCTTTATATAGACATTAAGAATGAGAAATCAAGACATACGTAATTTGATCTTATAGAAAACAAATTTATCTAATTCACAATTATTAATGGAATAAAAGACCAAAACTTGCATATATTTTAATATTGAATTTCTCTGAAAATTTTATCATTCTTAAATAGTTTAATATTTTATTATTTTTATTTATTGTTAACATACCTCAATTGCTTATTTTAATTGTTGATTTTTTTTTTTTAAATTGTGAATAAAATAAATAAAAGTTTATAAACTATTTTAATAATTTGATTCAAATTTATACGCGATAATTTTTCTCGACCGCGCGAAGCGCGGAAGAATCCACTAGTACATATAAATATAAAGAGCCTGACAAATTGTTTCAATTATACGCTAATCGCCATCGCAAGATTGACTTTAAAAATAAATTTAAGTCATTTAGGTCATAATCTAGACTTAGGTATCCACTAAGTCTTAAGGCTTTATGATGTTCTGTACATCATATAGCGTGATAAAGCGGTATTCCATTGAATATGATGGTATCCAATAGAATTATGACAATTTAATTTAAAATTTAAGTATTTTTCTCATGCGTAAGTCATACATCCCCTCTAAGATTATCGCAACATAATTACTTATAATCTTTCAAATTCAAATGACTCTGATAAGTTCACATTAATTTTTTTTTGGGAGAAAGTTCCAATACTCTGAAATTCTAAAATTACTAGATTGAAATATCCAAAATCCAAAAAATACTATTTCTTATAACCGGATTAAAATAACGGAAATAAAAAAATACCCATGATAAAAAAAATACCCCGATTAATTCATATTTTTAACAATTTTTCGAATTATACAAATTTTAGTCCATATATTAAAATTATATGAATTTCGGTTATTTTAATCCGGGTAATTTAGTTTGGGTATTTTAATATTCCAAAATCACAAATACGAAATACAGGGGTATTTTAACCATGTAGTTTTAATATAATCAAGTATTTTTAAAAGAAAAAAAAAAGTTGGTATACAAATCAGAAATAACCACGTATTTTTTAAAATAATCGCGTATTTTTTTACTCGTATATTTGGATTTTAGAATCTTATATATATTTTTTTGTTTTGTATTTCGTGTATTTTTAATTTGGATATTTTAATCCTGGTAACAAGAAGATATTTTTGGACTCAGATTAAAGTACCAAAAATCTAAAGTAAATGTACACAAAATCTAATTTGATTGATATAATTCGGGTACCTTTGACCAATTTAATTCGGCCCTAACATTGACTAAAAGAACTCACCGTTGCAGACAGACACGTGGAGAGAGAATATGATCTGAAGGAGACGACAGAAAGCCAAGAGAGAGCCACAGCTTCACAACTTCTTAAATCTTCTTCTTTGTTATTAGGGTAAACTGCGGCTAATGTACCCAATGTTTGATTTTCTGCGGATTATATACCCAATGTTTATTTTTGGCGGGTAATGTACCCAATGTTTGATCCGTCAGATATTTTTGGGTTTTCCGTCAGTTGACCGTTAGAGAGTTATATGTACACTTTTCGCATTTTTGACATAAATCACTCATTTTTTGTCCAAATTTTATGCACGACCTATGGTTGGAAAGATAAGAGATAGATCTACAACTTTAATGTTTTAAGTTTTGTAAAATCAGTTTTAAAAAAATACGAAATTTCAAGTACAACGTAAAACTGGACATTAGTTTAATGCAAAATATTTGTTTCGAGCAAATTTTAATATACTTAATGACTTTTTATGATGAAACGTAAAACTAAAAAGTTGTAGATAAACTTTTTATCTTTCCAACGGTTGTTTATTTATAAATTTTGGACAAAAAATGAGTGAGTTATGCCAAAAATATAAAAGATGTGATGTGAAATAATATTTCATATTTTTGGCATAACTCACTCGTTTTTTATCCAAAATTTATAAATAAACATCCGTTGGAAAGATAAAACATTTATCTACAACTTTTTACTTTTACGTTTCATCATAAAAAGTCATTAAGTATATTTAAATTTGCTCGAAACAAATATTTTGCATTAAACTAATGTCCAGTTTTACGTTGTACTTGAAATTTCGTATTTTTTTAAAACTGATTTTACAAAACTTAAAACATTAAAGTTGTAGATCTATCTCTTATCTTTCCAACCATAGGTCGTGCATAAAATTTGGACAAAAAATGAGTGAGTTATGTCAAAAATACGAAAAGTGTACATATAACTCTCTAACGGTCAACTGACGGAAAACCCAAAAATATCTAACGGATCAAACATTGAGTACATTAGCCGCCAAAAATAAACATTGGGTACATAATCCGCAGAAAATCAAACATTGGGTACATTAGCCGCAGTTTACCCTTGTTATTATTTGGTGAATGTGAGAGATTGTTTGGTGCGTTTTATTTATAGTATTTGTTTTATAATCTAATCTTCTTTAATATTTATTCTTCGATGTTATTTAACACTGCGGCTAATGTACCCAATGTTTGATCTTCTGCGGATTATGTACCCAATGTTTATTTTCGGTGGCTAATGTACCCAATGTTTGATCCGTTAGATATTTTCATGTTTTCCGTCACTTGACCGTTAGAGAGTTATCCTCCTCTATATGTACACTTTTTGTATTTTTGACATAACTTACTCATTTTTTGTCCAAATTTTATGCACGACCTATGGTTGGAAAGATAAGAGGAGGATAACTCTCTAACGGTCAAGTGACGGAAAACACGAAAATATCTAACGGATCAAACATTGGGTACATTAGCCGCCGAAAATAAACATTGAGTACATAATCCGCAGAAGATCAAATATTAGGTACATTAGCCGCAGTTTAATATTTATCTTCTTTGTTATTTAAATATGCGAACAATTTTGCTACGATTCTGCGATTAAATATTATTAAGGAATTGCTTCTTCCACATGATTTTTAACTTTTATTTTATAAAAAACAATTAAATTTTAAAATAATTTAAACATTAGCATTAAGAAATATCTTTATAAAAATATTATGACACATCAAAAATATAGTATACCGAGTTTTATACCAAATAAATCCGGATCAAATTCTGAAGTTTCTTGAAAATGGAATTTACTTTATTTTAATATTATATTTGAAATATAAACCTTTTATCTTGGTTTCAAGTAATTTGATGAAATAGTAACTGAAGAATCATTTTATGCATTTTAAAAAAAAATACAAACAGATTAATTTTTTTTTTGTTAAATTAATCATTTTATGAATTTACAATTGATTTCTGACTAGTATATGAAATATAAACGTCATTTAGAGAGGAAAAAAAAAAAACAAACGCTTTAATGAGGCGGGAGGAAGCAATAATGAGGTCATTGTTAGAAGTGTTGCAATAATGGAGACAGATCGGTGGATTCGAAATGATAAGATCGTCAGAGGATCAACTCTTAATGAACCTCAAGTGAGGGAGAAACTTATATGCAAGATTAAAGACATTAGGCACTACAACGAAGAGCTTGAGAATGTGAATACTGTGGACATTCGGCACGAGGTGACAAGGTGGTTGAAGCTGAGTTATATGGGCTGTTAAAATCAATGTTGACACAACGTTCTCGAGTGCCGGAGCGGCAGTGGGTATGCAAGTGGACATGGAGGAACAAAGTCATTGCTCAATCGGTGATCGAAGCTAAACTTCTTAGTGTGTTTCTATCCATTTTACTCGCTAACTTTTGTAATTTGCATAATATATGTATTGACGGGGATAATAAGATATTTATGGAGAGTCTTAGCAATGACAAAAATTGTCCAAATTGGTGTTCGATCCCTCTTTTGAACAGATAATCACTTCAATTAGAGAATTGGAAAGTTGTAGCTTTGTTTGAATCCTAGACAAACTAATTTGGTAACTCATACTCTTTGTCAGTGGGCTAACCGTTTGTTGGGTAGAGGTTTTTGTACTTTAAGGGAATTTTTGCCAATCGTACGGAATGCTTTGTTAGTAAACGTTATTTGGAATGAATAACCTTCTTAAATTTAAAAAAAAAAAAAAAACAGTTTTTAAAAAATTTGTCTGAAATAGGTATTTTCGTGCCAGTGTCCTTAAATTTAAATAATATTTTAAAGGCACCAAATTAAAATAAATACTTTAAATCAATTGTACAATTCTTTTTGAAGGAATCAATTGTACAATTCGATCAACTGTATTTAATTAGAAATTAGAAAATGATCAGTCTCAATATTTTTTATTTTGAGTATCTTTGTACCTTGACCAAAAAAATTCGTATCTTTGTATTTTGTTCGTAATCAAATCGAGGAATCTTATTCAACAATAATATCTCTTAGCAATATATTAGCTAACTGGAAAATAACAAAATAGGATGAAAAGTGACTTAGGAACAGCTACATTTTTAATAAGTACTAGTACATTAAATTTTTGTTAGACCAATTATTTTATTAAATTACAATTGATTTCTAATTAATATTATTAAATTATTATTTAATAAATAAATAACTTTAATAATTCAATAAAATTTTCGCTAAAACAAGTATTATTTATATTCATTTAAATATTTTATTAACGAAACTCGTAATTTATGACTTTATAAATTCTATGAAGCTATCTTATTATCATAGTAGAGGATCATTATTTACATCATCGAATTGGTGACTCTCCTAACTTATATATTTTGTATAGTATTATTTCAAAAATATGCGCTGTTCTTAACGTTTTAGTTAATTATTTAACGAGTTTTAACTTATAATTCGACGATAATAAAAAAAAAAAAAAGTAATTTGTGACTCTCTCAACACTAATAAATTTTTTGCTTCTCAAAGGTAGCGTGAGATCAAGAGTTTTATATTGCTAATTATGGGCTGGCTCAATTCCGTTGTGATTTTAAATAAAGATATACTTGGTGTCGAGTTGGATTTAAAGATGACATTGATAACAAATAACATTTAACTTAATTATCCGAATATGCGGTTGATTAAATAATTAATAAACTTGAGATGTGAACGCTAAAGTGATTGTTACGGGTGTTTTACGGAATTGATTTTTTGTAAATTAATAAAAGAAAAATTATTTAATTAACGCTTTCTTTTATTAATTTTAAATCAATTTCAAACAAAATATTCAATGGAGCTCCGTTTTTGCAAAACAAAGTGTCCAGACGTTACTAAAAATATCGAGATACTAAAAAAAATCATAAAGTTTGTAAAATTTGGCATCGGGACACTCCCGGGACCATAAAACGGCCCAGGGAGCACCCCGGGCAGGCCCCACAGACCCTCGTGTGGACGCGTGGAGGCTTGGATTGGGACGCCGTTTGCGACGTTGGATCGGCCACGTCCGGGGGACTAAAAAAACTATATAATTTTACCCCGGGGGCCTCCCGGAGTAATTTATAATCACGTTTTAACCCCCGGACCCTCCTATAAATAGAACTCCGGTTTTCACTAAACGGTAACTTATTCAAACTCACTTCATCTCATCCTTGCTCGACCTAAGAGCTCTCCAAACTCCCTCTAAACACCTCCCCCTCGGATATTACTTAAATGTTGAGCGTCGGAGGTGAATCAGGGGGTATCCCCCCCCCCGGTTCTCCCTGACCTCGGGTGTTGTTTTGCCCTGGTTCAAGTGTGAGGAGCCCAACTTGAGCAGAAGCCCTACAGAAATTTCGGGCATGGTTTACTATCCTCCCTGCTAGGTTCTGTTCTACGTGGTGCTCGTGCTATCCCCCAGTATATTATCTCAGGCAGATATACCTTCGCGGATAGACCAAGGACCCGTATCAAAACCCACAATACAAGTCGAGGGGTCTAACCTCCGGGAGTTACCTCAAAGGTCCGGACGATAGAGGAAGCGACTAGAGCTGAAACCCTGGAAAAGGTTCTGGCACGACTGTAAGATCCTGCCTATCTAGATTCCGACTTACGAGACATGTGTGTCATCTCCCAGTCTATATTGACTTTGTGGATTGACCATGGACTCGGGTCAACGTTAGGAACCCAGATGAAAGGGTCTCGTCTGTCAGGGCTCACATTAAGGTCTCACTGAGATCCTCCCTACGTGGACACCAGGTCTGCTGGTCTAGTGTCATCCCCTGCCTGTAACCCGCTCTAGTCAGTTACTGGCAACGAGGTTACAGATAGCGGACAGTGCCCTGACTACTGGTCCACTGACAGTGGAGGGTCTGTCTGACCCGAAGTGCAAGGGGTCAACGTTCTATAGTCCACTCGAAGTCAACAAACGGCGTTGGACCCGACCTAAACCAAGCTATTGGCCGCTCAAATGTGTGATTTAATTTTCAGCATCAACAGTGATAATTCACACGATGATCCATTAAATACAATGTTCTCTAGTCTTAAGTAATTTTATATATTCTTTTCTTGACTTATATATTTTAATAAACTACTTAACATGTTACACACGAAATTAACACTAAGATTTCCTAATATCACCATCAAATTGTTTTCCATATAAGTATTCTATATTAGTCATCATCTCACTACGAGAATTACAATAGGAAAACAATTGACCCTTTAGCGTTATTTATGATTTTTTTTAGTAATTTAGGTTGGAGGAAAATTTATGAGCTATCGTAAAATTAAAATTAGTATTATAATATAACTATAATATAACAACATATATGGTTAATGAAAACATATTCACTAATTATTTTAAATTTTGTTATAACATATTTTTTTTAATGATTGAATTGAAGTATTCAATGTTCATTATTTTATTTTATTTAAAAAATTATTACTAATTGTTAATGAACAAAAATGGATTAATTGAACTTGGTTCAGGGTTCGAGCCTATGGTCGAACCTTATGGCCGGTGAAGTCGGGGTGGAGTCAACGAGGGTTGACTTATTTCTCAATTTTGTTGAAGGCGATTCGTCGTCCCCAACGAGGCACGACCTGTCCTGTTAATGTATTTCCTTTCACGGCGATGTCTCGGTAGCAAGAGATGACCTAAAAAAGAAAATATTGATGCCGCACCCCGTTACCATAACAAGGCTGCCTACGTACCCCCTTGTAGTCAATAATGGTCATGTCATTACGTAGTTCATATTTAGTGGTAAATGGAGGAATCCTAAGGTGGATTGTATCATCGTTCGAGCCGATAATGGCGGTGCGGAAGTGACCGTCGCGTATGGCGATGGTATTACCGGCGAGGGTGCCTAAAGTGGCGGCGCGGGGGTGACCGCAGCGTATGGCGAGGGTATTACCGGTGAGGTGGCGAGTTCTAGATAGCTTGGATCGAGACCAGGCCTGGGTCGAGGTAAAACTCGGATCCCTGGCGAGCGTCGGAGCGACAGATGTGCGGAACTATGTCCTTGTCGAGCCTACACTTGAGGATGATCTGCTTGACGAGGATCCTTGATGAACAAGTACATAGTCTCCCGTACTTAGAGGGGACATCGATTTTTCCTGAGCCGACGAGAGGGAGGAGGTGCGAGCTTGAGGAGAGAGAGGGTTTAGAGAGAACTGTGTGTCAAATATGGCGAACGGGGGAATCTATTTTATAGGGAAAAGTGTAGCCACTTTTTCACCTTTTAGAGTAAATCTAAAAGGAATATTCATTTAAGATGCTCTCTCGAATTCGTGTTCACCATGCCAGGGGGAGCTCGTCGGGCTGCCTTGCCACGTGGTGGTCATCAGGCGAATTTTAGCTTATTTATCACCTCAGAGTCCTTCAGGGGTTCTGCGACCGTGTCTGTCGGGTCCTAAGGTGTCCTTGAAGCGTCATTGATGTCCCAATGAGCTTGGATTCTATATATTACTTGTAATTGTTGTGAATTCATGTCTTGTCAAGTCTTGTAGACGAGGGGTTGTACGTCGTCGGTGGAGGCTCATCGCTCCGAAGACCTTGACGTTGACTTGGTCTAAGGGAGGTCACCATTGCCAGGGGAGCTTGCCTGAGAGGGTCGCCTGGAATGCTTGCTTCGTCGAGAGGGTTGCCTGGAGGGCTTGCCTCGTGTAGAGGGTCGCCTAGAGGGCTTGCCTCGTCAACATGGTCGCTTAGAGAGCTCGCCTCGTCGAGAGGGCCGCCACGCTCCACACCATGTAGTCGGGCTCCTTTATAGGTCGTCATCGGGGGCAGCGACGGAGCCAACCTTTCAACATAAAAGGGGCACAGAGTAAATTTTTTACAGAGAAAAATAACTTTAAAATAATACAAAATTATTATATTATATCTTAGACTTATTATACTTGGATATCGAAGAAGAAATAAAGGACACGAGAAAAACGAACGTGGCGAGTATGCAGAAACGAGCGAGAAAAAATATTTAGCACACCCATGCACTCACCGATCGAAAATGATATTTTCACAGATAAACACGATAAAATTTGTGAGAGACTTGTTTTGGTGTTGCACGTACAAAATTTTCTGGTCTTTTATTTATAGCTTTGAATAAAAACAAAGAAAAGAAAATGTGGTGATCGTGGGATAATCAATTTGTTCTCCACTGCTATACAAACTAGAACTTAGTATAAAGATTGAATACAATAATGATGGAGTTGAAAGCAATTGTACATGCACTGCTACTATTTAAAGAGAAATAAACTAACAAAGTATGAATAAACCTTAAAACACTAACTATTTCAGCGATAATAAATGCCTCAGGCTAAGGAATAGCACTTGTAATAATAACTTTGACTAAACTTAATCAGTCGAACTTGCTCAATGCTTATCTTCATATAAATCACGTATAATTTTTATTCACGAGAATTGAGGGAGGGCAGGGGCCCATTGTGGGTCCCCCCTCCCTCCATCCCTGATCGGAGGTCCTTTAAGGTTGTCTTCGACTTTTGGACTCCAACTTTTGGGGCTTCGTCTTTTGAGGCTCGTCCAATAGGCTCTGACTTGGGCCGATGGGCCTTGACTTGCGCTAAAGAGCTTTGACTTTGGTCAATGGGCCTTGACTTTGTCTTTGGAGCCCATATTTTCAATAAGTCAAAAAATACGCATAGCACTAATTATTTTAATTTTTAATCGATTTAAATTTCTTTTGGACCCGATTCTAAATTTTACGCATTTAATTTAATTTTTTTAAAATATTGTTAGAATTTTAACAAATGAATGCAGTTTTAAATAAAAATAATTATAAACATATACGTGACATAACATAATAATCTAAAAATGTAAAGAATTTATTAATAAGTGAAGATTTGTAAGGAATGTGGCAACAGAAAACGACAAGACTCGCCGAATCACCACTGTTAGCCTAATTACTCTTTTGTCACCGTTCTTGAGCCTTGACTCCCTTGAGTAACCCATGACTGTAAAAGCAAACGACAATGTTATTCTCGAGAATTTAAGACATGGATTGTCGTTTAAAATTAGAAAAAGACCAAAGAAGCCTTTTACAAATGCAAACGTGTTTGTGTGAACGGAGGGGCAAAACAGATATTTCATCGCAAAGATTTAAAAAATTAAAAGGTGAAATTCTTCTCACCTTCGCAAACATATTCGCAGGCCAATCCGCCAAGCAAACGAGATACCAAAAAAAATTAATTGAATAAAAAAAGAAAATATCATGTAAAAGAAAGAACAAAAAAAAAAAAACAAAAACGTGACGTCAGGTGTCTCTCCCTTCTCTTCTTCATTATTATCATCACCAGAGCAGAGAAAAAGTGTCAAAACCCAAACCAGAGCCGAATCGCCCCCAAAGCTCGCCATTACCACGCCTTCTTCAATCACTTTCCCTCTCGCTCGCTTCCGATTCGCCTTCCATGTCCTCCGATTGGTACTTTGATTCTGGTTTATGTGTTTGTTAAACTGTTTCTTGCGTGTAGGACTCGTCGTTTGGATGCGACTATTTAGGATTTTTTTCAATATTTTGGTTTAATCTGTTGAATTTTGCTGAGAACTCTTTCGTTTCTTGGATTTTTTTTGAAATCGGTGACCTGATTATAATTGCTGGAGAATTTTGCGCGAATTTTATTGCTGTATCGGTCGGTGTTGTTTGTTTTTCTCGGGAACTTGATCGCTGATGGTAATTTTAGTCAACTCTTGAGATTTCAGTTTCTTCAGTCTTAGCTGAGTTCAATTTTAGGAGGAATTGGGGAATTTAGCGTTTCGAATTTCGATTTTAGTATCGTTTTATGTTTATCTGTTGCTTTGTCTCTGAAGTTCTGGGTAAAATTTTGAGTATTCCAAGTTTGGTTTGGTCTTCAAGTATATTTGTGTAACACTCAAGTCATTGGACCATGTAGAGAATAGAGAGATTGAATTAAAGCCTTTTTTTATACTTTGCTTTTGTTAAGACTCATTTCCTCGATTTTTTCCTTAATGCTTCTGCTTTCTCTAATCAGAGTGGACTGTTCGTTGAAGCTCTCTACATTCCGTGGTGGTTGATAATTTTGTTCAAACGCTGCTAAGCGTTAGCAAGTCGTGAACCGAATTATTCCGATTTGTAGAAATTGGTGTTCTTGTTTAGAAGTTCGATGCATGGTTCCATCGTTCTTAACTGCGCTGGCGGAGTTAGATGGACGATGCAGTACCTGAACCTCACTCTGTAAGCCAACCGGAAAATTTACCTCTATTAATGGATCATCCCGTGAGCATCAACAGTTGCGATCACGTCATTGACATATCTGGAACTGGAAGTAATGATGCTTTACCATCAAGCTCAGCGCATAGCAGGCCTTCAAATGGCTTGAACACATCACAACAAGACAGATCTTCCAACAATGTTCATTTAGCCACAGCCTCGCCTATCCCTCCGATCACTGCCACAAATTTATCATCAACATCCCGTAACAATTCCTCATTAAGGAGAGGCGAAACTCGCCGTCGCCGGAGCCCACTGAACTCCGGGTTATGGATATCTATCGAGCTAGCACTCACAGTGGGCCAAATTGTTGCTTCCATTGTTGTGCTGTCATTTTCTAGGCACGAGCATCCAAGGACCCCATTATTTGCTTGGATCCTGGGTTATGCTTCTGGGTGTGTTGCTACTTTGCCTCTTCTTTTCTGGCGTTACCGTAATCATAACCAGCTTTCAGCTCAAGAACTTGCTCAACCCCGGCCGGGTGCTCAGCTCAACCGCTTTTCTCTTTCAGTTAGTAGGACTTCTGAAAGCGATGTTCAGCGACCGGGTGTTCCGGATCTTGGAAGCCGCTTTGGATCGAATATAATGAATGCAAGGTACGGTTTTGCTTTTACGGTGTAAAAAAGCTTTAGTTTTTCCTATAACTGATATTCTTGCACATATTCTCTTTTTCCAATTATCATAATATGAGAACCCTTGGCTCTGAGTAGATTGTTATGGTTCGCACTTACAATCCACTTTAACATGGATTTGAATTCTTTTTGTCGAGAATTGTATATCCTCGTTAAACAATAATCTCAGTAGGCTATGTATAGTATTTCTCACATTTAGCTGGATTGGGTATGCCATGGATTTCATTCTATGTGCAACGATATGCTGTTGCCTTCCTTGCATAATGTCGGCTCTCGGGATTATCTAACGTATGAATGTCATATATCTCGGTCAGATTCAAGGCCTTTGTGGAATACTTCAAAATGGCCCTGGATTGCTTCTTTGCAATTTGGTTTGTTGTCGGAAATGTTTGGATCTTTGGAGGGCATTCTTCCGCTAGTGAGGCTCCAAACTTGTACAGGTAACACATAAAGCGATCTTTAGATTACAAATAACTTCGATTTCTTTAGTTTTCTGAGTGAAAAAAAAAAAACTCATTGTGGTCTTTCCCTTTGCAGGTTATGTATAGTATTTCTCACATTTAGCTGTATTGGGTATGCCATGCCTTTCATTCTATGCGCAACGATATGCTGTTGCCTTCCTTGCATAATGTCAGCCCTAGGGTTCCGAGAAGATTTGACACAGAACCGAGGAGCCACTTCAGAGTCGATTGACGCTTTGCCTGTATATAAATTCAAGGTGAAGAAAAACAGACACGGAGATAATAGAGACAGTGCTTCTGACGGGGGAGTTATAGCTGCCGGAACTGACAAAGAGCGTGTGATCTCCGGCGAAGATGCAGTAACTATCTTACCCCTGAAAAATGCTTGTTCCATAAGTTGGTAAATTTACTTTGTTTGTTACACGTGATTGCACAGTATTATTCCGTTTTAAGATCGCAAAATTTTAATTTTACTTTATAGTAATTTCCTACGTTTTTCTTTCGCACACACACTATTGTTTAGTGGCAGAATTTTCATTAACGATATAATTCAGGGAGATAATTGTATGATTTCATCAATTATCGTGTAAAATTTCAGTTTTGCCACTAAACAATAGCAGATGTATCGCTTTTTGATTCCGACCGAACAATTTTGTACTGTTAAGGGGGGAATTTCTACAACTCACAACTTTAGGAGAAAAACCGAAACAGCACGATTTGATCAGAGGACATAGTAGTAAATTACTCCAATTGGAATGTTAGAAAGAACAACAAGCTTTAACGTGCTCGAAATCTGGGCAGGTTTGTTGCATCTGCTTGGCCAAGTACGCGAACAACGAGGAGCTGAGGGAGCTGCCGTGCTCGCATTTCTTCCACAAGGAGTGCGTCGACAAGTGGCTGAAGATCAACGCCTCGTGCCCTCTCTGCAAGAGCGACGTGGCAGACACCCCGTCGAACGGCGAACACTAGGCCAACCACAAACAAAACCAATAAGACGAAGGCTTGGCGATTTCCGATCTGTATTTTCTTTTTCTTTTTTCTTTTTGGCCCAATTGGGTAAGACATAGCTCACCTAGGTAGAATATCAGGATTGAAGCCAAGAAAAGAGAAGAAAAAAAAAAAGTTGATGAGAAAATTTGTGTTTGTTGGCATAATATGACTGTATAGCTCTGTTGTGGTTGTTGAGTTAAAGCATGTATGTATTTACGACATACAAATGTAAGTATAATAATATGGTCTTCTTTACAATTATTATTTATCTTTAATTAGTATGCCATGATAAATACTAAATAATATATACAAAAACTATTATTTAAACCGTACAGTTGCTATTTTTTTTTCCTTTCTCTATTCCAATATAAGTATCATAAATCAATACTTTAAATTATAAAATTAATTTTGCTCACAATTTTAAAAATTAAAAAGTAAAGTAGATAACTATCATACGTTTTACCAAGGTTCCGAAAATCGCAAAAATCGAGCGATTATCGTTCGATTAATCGAAGAAATGGTGTACTCGGTAACTTATCTCTAGTAATCGCTGCCGTTTTATACTTTTCGAAATTTTTCGAACCGAAAACTTTGGTACTTATCGCTGCAACTTTTCAAGAGCAAAATAACGATAATCGGAGGACTTTTCGTCCAAATTTGGGTAAGTTCGAAAATTTTGATATCATTGTGGCAAAAGTACATATGTTTCGGAAATTGTTGATTTGAGTTAGTTACTCGAATATTTTGGTGTAATTTCGTTTTATAAAATTGTATATAATTTTAAAACTAATCGGTTTGCATAATTTTTTTTTTAATTTGAAGTTTTTCTGAATTGTGATATCATTATGGCAAAAGTACATATGTTTCGGAAATTGTTGATTTGAGCTAGTTACTCGAATATTTTGGTGTAATTTCGTTTTATAAAATTGTATATAATTTTAAAACTAATCGGTTTGCATAATTAATTTTTTTTTTAATTTGAAGTTTTTCTGAATTGTGATATCATTGTGGAAAAAGTACATATGTTTCGGAAATTGTTGATTTGAGCTAGTTACATTAGTATGAGACTTGGTTTGTGGCTTATATATTATATTTTGTATGAGACTTTTATGTTTATATTTTGTGACATTAGTATTTTATGTTATGTTTTTAGTGTAAAATATGTGTGAAATTTTTTTATAGGTTTTCCATCGATAAATCCATCGATAAACGATTAATCCATCGATAAGTTCGATAAGTTTCGATAACGGCAAACGATAATTTTTATAGGTTTTCCGTCGATAAATCCATCGGCAAACGATTAATCCATCGATAACGGCAAACGATTTATCGGCCAAAACGGCATTTTGATCCTTGCGTTTTACTCCATTTAGACGATTCAGTCTAACATATTTTGACGACATAAACGACACTTGGAAACGACATAATTTACAGAAATGACATAATTTACAGAAACGACACGTCGTTGAAGATTATAAGGCGCACCATTCAGGGGCGGTGGATAGACACGTGTCAATGCTCAGATTCTCTACAAACCCGCTCTTCTCAGCTTTCCACACGCGACGAAATCCAAGACCACACACACGGGTTGGGTCTAAAATGCTCACCCCTAATTCAGGCGGTGGATAGACACGTGTCAATGCTCAGATTCTCTACAAACCCGCTCTTCTCAGCTTCCACACGCGACGAAATCCAAGACCACACACGCGCGCATATAGATACAGGTTTTTCATATCAGGCTAATCTCTCTCTCTCGGAGCCGAACCCTAAGCCTCTCTCGCTCTCAATCTTCGACTTCTTTCAGATCAGCTCCGTCTTCTCCGCCGTGGAGGTACTCCCGAAACCCTAGCTTGGGCTGATTTTCGCGTGGGTGACCTTAATTGAATGGTTCATCGGGGTTTAAGGTATTTTCTATGATTCTCGGTGATTTCAGAACTGGACTTTGAGCCGTATAGGTTGGATTTTTTCGAAATTAGGTTTTCGGAGTGAAGACTGATGAAATTTAGAGTTTCGTATCTTGATTTTGTTCTAGTTTCTTGTCCTGAATCATGCTTGTGATTGTCGAATTCGTTTATTCGCGAATTAAGTTGATTGGAGTTATTGTTGAATTAATTTTTGGATTTTTCCGTATTTGTTTGTACTGGGTGCTTCCATTTTCTGACCTAGGGTTATAATAAACGAAAAATAATGTCTTCATTTCCGTAAAGTACTCATTCGACGGATTGGAAGATGTAATCCTTTTAAGTATATACGTTTCTTTGATTCAATAATGTGACAAGCAGAGGTGTAATGCATAGTTTGACCAGTTTTTTTTTTTTTTTTAATGTTACAAAAATATGCATTCTCTTGGTGACGAGAGAATGCTCCTCGCGACCTAGTTTGTTTCCTATTAGGTAGATTAGTTAATGTAGATATGTATCTTAGTTTCATTTAGTTTGTTCTGCATGTAAAGAGATTTCATATCACATAGTTATTCAGAATTTATGTAGCTGTTTTGCTAATAAATTCAAAATTTTACGAATCAGGTAATTTTGAAGGACTTCGACACGGGGAATCACTTATGGTACTTCATGCCCATGTAACATGTCAAACAATATTGTCTCGGAGTAATATCCGATACCAAGTTTGCAAGTTGGTCAACTAGAATCGGTTTTAAACAAGATGGACTCTTCACTGCCTGAAATGTCGATGGGGATTATGGGGTCTGTTGGGTATATATCACAGCAGTTTCCTATTTCAAACAAGCAAACACCACTAATCTCTGAAAACCCCTCATCACATGGATTTCCCTCAGCCCAGATGCAAATGGGACAGATCAGTGCGAAGAGTATTAACACTTCGCAATCGCAGAAGCTTTCATCACCTAACAACCAAACAGGACAGTTGGGTATAATGGTGGACAAATTGGAGCATATCTCGTCATTGAAGCGTAAGGCTCCCATGGAGCCAATATCTGAGAACCGTACGCCTGAAAATATGTTGATTCTACAGAAACAAATGGCACAAACCCAAAATAGACCATGGTTGCAGCAAATGTCAGCTAAAAATAAAAGAGTGGTTCAGTTGGAATCTTTACCCAATTCTCCACCTTCTAATAAGAAATTGGTTAAGACGGACTCTTTTTCAAATAAATCCCAGCGTGCTCCGAATAAACAAAGTCAATCTGCACGTAGTCAGCCACCTAAAACTTCGAAAGATTCGTCCGATTCAGTTAGGTCCAAGATGAGGGAGCAGTTGGCTGCTGCATTGTCTTTGGTTACTGAGCAGCAGGATAACAAGCCTTCAGAGATTGGCAATAAAGGTTCAGGGGAGTCGGTGACTACTGATATCGTTGATGGTGCAACGAAAGAAGCCAACAATTCCGCGGAGATCACTCAAGACGGGCCGACTGATTTCACCAAGGTTTTGCCTGATTCAGGAACTGGCGATTCAGCCTCTGTAAGTGAAGGCAGAGAGTTCCAGCCGAGTACTGATTTGTCTTATGAAGATGTGCCGTTCAGTGATAATTTCTATGTCAAAGACGATCTCTTGCAAGGAAATGGGCTTTCATGGGTTTTGGAGTCTGATTTAGAGATGGTTGATAAGATGGGAATGCAAATACCAGAAGAACCAGGGTTGAATTACGAAGAATCCAATGGAGATAGGGTGGAAAAGATGTTCAATCAGATTCCTGAAGATGTGGCGTTGGAGATTGAAGAAGAGCTATTCAAATTGTTTGGAGGCGTCAATAAGAAGTATAAAGAGAAGGGCAGATCTCTTTTGTTCAATCTAAAAGACCGAAATAACCCCGAGCTGAGAGAAAGAGTAATGGCCGGAGCAATATCGCCAGAGCGTCTCTGTTCCATGACAGCGGAGGAGCTTGCATCCAAGGAGCTTTCGGAGTGGCGGATGGCAAAGGCTGAAGAGCTTGCGCAGATGGTGGTTCTACCCGACACGGAAGTTGATATTAGACGTTTAGTGAGAAAGACCCATAAGGGTGAGTTTCAAGTTGAGGTTGAACAAGATGATATCGTTTCTACAGATATTTCCGGTGGTTTGAGTTCAGTTTCTCAGACTCGGCCGAAAAACAGGACGCCGGAGATCCCCACATTGAAATCTGATGCGAAGAAAGGCCGTAATAACGATTACACCCTTACAATCCCTTCACACGAGGGGAGTGATCTAATGCAGGGACTCATGGTTGATGATGAGCTCAAGGATGTGGATTTTCTTCATCCAATTGTCTCCCTCGACGAGTTTATGAAATCCCTTGATAACGAGCCGCCGTTCGAGATTCTGCCCTTGGATTCTGACAGGGTAGAAACTCTCACAGATAAGGACGACCCGGTTCCTGCCTCTGGAACAAGGTCTTCCGATCAACCTTCGAAAGCTACTGTCAGTGATTCATCTGAAAAGGGTGATACTGATAAAATTCGTGCAAACACAGATGCTTCTGTGAGTAACAGTGATGATCGCCTTGATTCAAAACCCGTTCCCAGTTCTGCTGATCTATCTAGAGCAAGCGCCGCGGAGGCGAAATCCAAAGGAAGTCATCGGGAAACAGAAGTTAGTCAACCCAAGGGTCTACGTGTGTGGGGTGGCTCTCTGCAGCTATCAAGCACCGCTGATGTTATCGGTTATTTCAAGAGGTTGGTCTTTTTCTTTCTGCATTGGGATTTTGTCGCTTGTGTTTCCAGGAGGTGATATTGCTAGATCTTGATTGTAAACTAGTCTTTCTGGCGATCCGAAATCACGGCATTTTTTTTTTCCTTTTCCTTTTCCTTTTCGTTATTGCATATCTATAGATATTATTGCTTGTTGATTAGAGGTTGACATATTATTACCTCTCCTGATCATGTTTTTCGGAATTACAGTGGTGAGAAAGCCTCTGCGAGCGAGTGGCCTGGATCCGTCGAAATCAAGGGAAGAGTCAGACTCGATGCGTTCGAGAAGTTTCTGCAACAGCTTCCCCTATCCCGAAGTCGTGCCGTCATGGTATTGCGAGTTTCATTCTGTTGTACCATAAAACCCCTACTCTGCTATATCGTTCCTTTCTCTCCGATTCACGAACCCTCTTTTCTCCGATTCTGGGCTCGCCATTCCTTCTTTGTTGCCAAGCCCTTTTCTGGGTAACTTTTGCAAGCCAAAAGTAATGAAGAAGAAACTATTGGGTTCCACATTTTTTGCCCATTTTCGCTTGGGCATCATCATCTTTGTCTCGTTACAGGGTTATTTCCGTAATATAAAGCTAATGCAAAAACCTGGGGCCAAGAGAAAGAGAAATTCTGGTTTACGTTGAACACATTTTTTCATGCACAGTAATTTAAAAGAAATCACAGTTATATCAGTTTACATAAACTTGTGAACTGGAAAATTGGTTTCTTATATTAGTCAAACTTGGAGAGGGAAAGAAAATCACGTGTTTATTTTTGCTTAAAGATTAATTAATACCAGTTTTGTCAAATATAAAGCAACTTTTAAGGAACATGTTCTCGATAAATACAAAAATGAAAATAAAAAATTAATATGTTTTTTATGATTGAAATCTAGATCTATGTGCAGGTCGTTCATTTTGTACTCAAAGACGGATCTTCCGAAAGCGAGCTCGCAGCAATGAAGGAGGTAATTATTTTTATTTTATTTTTAAATATATAAAAAAATTAAGAGAATTGGAAATTTATTATTGGAAAAATGAATATTGGCACGTGCAGGTGTCGGAATCGTACGTAGCGGACGAGAGAGTGGGGTTCGCCGAGCCGGCCTCGGGAGTTGAGCTTTACTTTTGCCCACCTCACCACAACACGCTCGAACTCCTCGCCAAAGTCATCTCCAAAGAAGACGTCGAAGCTCTAAAATCAATTGATAATGGCTTAATTGGTGTCACTGTGTGGCGTAAACTTAGTTTAATTTCACCCAAATCATCGTCTTCGCACCATAAACACGCTTCTAAAAAGCATCACTTTACTACTAATACGCCTAGGAGACAAAACGACCCCGCTCCCAATCCTGATTTCGCCCCTAAACCGGCCTTGCGCCGGGACCCGCCGCCCGTCAATGATGACGGGGATGAGGACGATGTTCCTCCGGGGTTCGGCCCTCCGATGGCGAGGGACGATGACGACCTCCCCGAATTTAGCTTCACTGGTGGTCCGCAACCACCGGCCCCCGGCCCGAAGTTATTCAGTGGGGCCGGTCAACCGCCTCGACCCGTTGACCAAGTGAGAGAGATGATACATAAATACGGGCAGTCGAATGCGCCCGCTATTCGGGTTCAGAACTGGAACGACGACGATGACGACATCCCGGAGTGGCAACCGCAGCCGCCGGCACAACATATGCTCAGACCGCATTATGCATCGCAGCCTCCGCCTTTGAGGCCTCCGGTTAAAGCGATGATTGGCTCGGAAAACCCGGCGGGTTGGCAGCAGCAGCTGCCGCCGGGGTCGTGGTGGGCTCCTCCGTCGGCTCAAACAAGTAATTTAAACCAGTATCGGCCACCGGGCCAACAAGGCAGTGGATGGCAACAGAATATTCCCAAAAGTAGAGGATTCTGATGTAGTGTTAATTTTTGGCTCTTAAGCGTTGTAAAATGCCCTCAATAAGATCCTAGTACTCCTGTGTTGTAGCATTTTTAGGCTTTTTTTTTTTCTTCTGGTAGCAAAAATGTTTTTTTTTTTTTTGTCGTTGGGATGTTATTTTAAATTCTTGACCACAAAGCAACTGCCATCAAGGCTCTTTTTTTGTTTGTTGCCGATACGCTTTCTTGCTTTGGATATTTATGGTATAAATTAAAATTTATACTGAAGTGTAATATTATATTTTCAGTTTCTTCTTTTAAAGGTAATAGTATCTATTGAAATTCAATTTTGTACCTATTAAGGTATGTTACACGTGTAAATTAATTATAAAAATTTAAAAATATTAATATTCAATATTTGTTTGTAACTAGCGATGTACAAACCGTGTTTAGCTTAACAAATGGACTTCTACATTACTCTTTCGTTTGGATACTATTTTTACCAAGGGATAATCACAGTGAAAGTGCCATTCTTTTTTGTGATGATAAAGTTTTCATTTTCTTAAATTAAGTTTTCATTCTCCTAAATTACAAGGCATTAATTTTTCATCAATTATTTTCAAGTCAAATGCCACGTGGCATCATGTTGATCGCCATGTGGCATGCCATATCATCCGACTGCATGCCAAGTGGATTTAAAAGAAAATTAAAAAAAAAGTTTAATTTTTTTAATCTAAAATAATTTATTCAAAAGTTATTAATAATTTTATAATAATTTAGATACCGGAGAATCGGAATGGGGTCCGGGTGATAAAATTTCAAGAATTAAATTTGAAAAATTCAAATACCATCTTAATGTCTCACGTGTATAATTTCACGGTATGATCCTAGTAAATTATTTTTTTTAATGCAGTAATTTTTAGGTATGTCAAATAAAAGAACAATACTTTCATAGCATATATCTATTGGCTTTAGTGAAGGTTGATTAAGTTCTTGTTTCAAGAACCGTTTTTGAGTCGTATCGTATTGTTGTGGCAATATGCTTCCTTCGAACTATTAATATAACCAAAAAAAAGTTGGAAACAACCACAAACCTGAATACATGTAGTGAATTTAACTGATTCCTGCACAACTGCGCATTGACTTGCTCAACTGTTCAGAGGATCAAAATGTATAGAACGTAAGTATATTGACGGAGATGATCAAAAGGTATGTATACACAGTATTCCAAAGAGATATAATGTATAATAGAAGTTGAACTTCCGCATAGGACATATCCTTTTATAGAATCTATGAAGTTCTATGTCATGATCGAAGAGTATGTTATATATTTTAAAAGTGCTAAAATTTGCTCGGCTGACTTATGCAACTGCGAAATTAAATTCAGATAAGTTGTCAATTCTTATAAGTATCTCAAATTAAGCAAATTATGTTTGTAAACAATTTAGAGTGGGATTGTAAGAGCGTACCTTTCAAAACATGTAATATTTAAGTATGTTGGAGTGCATCACAGAAAATTCAAAATGAGATATTTTAACCTATATTCAGTAACACCTAGTCAATAAAAAAATTAGTTATAATATTCTATTACATATTTTGTTTGTAAAATATGAGGCTTCTTTCACATACACTAAAATAAAATAAAAAAGGAATGAAGTATAAATAAAAGAATGATATCAAAGTATAAATAGAGTAATGTGAAAGTACCTTTTTTGAAGTTGATGCGTTGCTTGTGTTTACTTTTTGGTTCTTCGTCTTTTCTAGCCAAAATCTATTGCGTTTCAAAATTCTTTACTTTCTGAGATATATACATGTACATACATACATTTTACATCCCTTTTTTTTCTTCAAAAAGAGTAACATGTGCAAAAAAGTCATTGTTTCTGTTTTTTCTTCCTCTCTTCATGTTCGTCACTGTAATTTACAATGTGAAAAGGAAGGCATAAGGAATTTACTATATGTATTTGTAGTACTATATTTCTACTAATTTTCATAACTAATAAATATTTACCTGAAAAGTTTTCGCTTTACATATGATGATGTTGTTTCTGTTTCGGGACTGCGTTACAAAAAAAGGTAGGTCAATGAGTACTGAAGCTTGAAATGAAAATATTAAAATTTTATTACCTCAGACTTCTTTGCCTTGATGTGGGAATTTTTTGGACTGGAGTTGGAGTGGCTGAAACTGGGAATTCAGTTGTGTCTTGAAGCTCAGCTTCAAATATTTTAGACACAATGATACTCGTTGATGCTCTATATGTCTTAAAATAAACTTGGAAGATTTTACGCTGGCCTTTAAGACGTTCGATAGCTGGGGGAGTCACTGTTTGATCAATGTAACATTCATCTAATGTTAGCATGGCACACGATTTTTGTATCAGAATTTGAGCAATCTGTCCAAAAATGGTTACTTTTGTTTCTCCACTGTTATCTTCAATTTGAGTGCTCAACCTGTACCTATATTATGAATATATTCATGGATACATTGAAGTTGAGTTTCATTTCTATTTGATCAATAATAATTATGAATAATTGGTACATACCACGGTACTGGAAGACTTTGTAGATATGCGTGATCATCACACTACCATGTCGTTCCTGAAGGCTTGACCATTTTCTTGCAAATAGGGCATGCATCGTAATACCAATCTTGTGTTGTGTCAAAATTGGTTATTGTAGCTTTGACCATGTATTGACAACTCTTTAAATTATGAAATATGTCTGTCAGAATAAAAAAAAATATAAGCAAAACTTGGTTACATTATATATGACTTACCAGATCAACATTCTTAAGCCCGCTAATTTTATTTCTATTTTTTGTTTTTAGCTCGGTATAAGCTCATATTTTTTCATCTTGTTGGCAAATCTATATGTGAACAAAAAAAATAGTATTAGTTACGTAATTATAATTAATATTAATGGGGACTTGTTTATGACTAATTATTCAATATGATTTCTGTCAAATAAGAATTAATTGTGCACCTTGTTTTTAAAGTTTGAGCCTCGGGTAAACTCGGATCCACGAAGTATACTGTAGCAGATGTGCTTGCAACGTATGGCTTTCCTGTACAGTAATTGAGTGCAAAATTATAAATATATTGATATATACAGATTTTTAAGAAAAAAAAATTGTGAAAGATTGAAAATGTACCTAAGTATTGTTTGACTAACATTTCTGCACAGACTACGACTATTGTTTCAGTTGTTGATTTATCAATTTCTTCATCAAAGTCGTTTGCTAGTGTCCCCCACAATGTGACTTGTAAGTTATCGCTTCTATAGAATACATGTAATTAACAAATAAATTTAGAAACCAAACATAAATATACAACTTGAATAACATCTATGGGTTTAAAATAGCATTAAAATATTTTACCTGATGTTTTGAATATTCACCGTCTTCCTGGGTGTGATCCTATTGTTGAAAAATGATTGTTCAATAGGGTGGGTGCTAGTTAGAACTCCAATGACATCTGCACGTAAATATTTGCAACTTCCAACAGGTTTAACGATTTTATAAAAAAAGAGAACTTATATTAAAAATAATCACATTTTAACACGGGATATTACCTGTCAGAATACTATTGTTTTGGATTCTTTCGGGAAGATGATCGTAGTCAACAAAATTAAACTTCTGAAGTGGAATTGCTGGGACTTCTTCAATAACAGCTGCGAATGTTGATGCTCTTGTAAATTGTAACATTGCATTGTGAGGAACGACTCTATATTTGGACGTGCTGTGATCAACAAAGAACTTTCTTATTTCATAGACAATGCCTGTTTGTAATTTTACTGCAACAATGTCTGTGTCCCGAGCCCGAACAGCTGCATGTATGATTTCATGCTATTAATAATTAAGGAAAGGAAGATAGGTAAGTAAGATCTGAAGCATGATATTTTGAAACATGTAAATAAAAACATGTACTTACCTCTTCGTCAACCAAAATATAGTCGTTACTCATAACTCGGTCAGTAGTAAAATCTTTGTTTATCCAACTTCTGCAAATTCTGGCGATCATTGTATCGTACTGTTGGTTTGGTCTTATTGATTTGATTGGCGTTGCCATTATCTGTTATTTAGAAAGAAAGAAAAAAAGTATATGATGTTATACATGTGATACCTATGAGTAGAAAGTATAGGCTTTTATTAAATGTTTTGGATTATTTCTTTGTAGACAATATTTTTTAAATGATTTGGATATTTGGTCCATGGACTTATGGATTAATATAAATGATCCATTTGGTGACCCGACTCTTGATAAAGCTACATATAATTGACCATGAGTAAAAAATTCAAGACAATTATAAAGCAATTCTCGTTCCTTAAATTACCGACATAACCAGAATAATGTAGCTAAAAAAGCCACAAACCTGAACACTTATATCGTCGCGCTGTATGTTATCTTCTCCAAGTAACACACAGCGAATTCCGCTGACTTTTACACCACCACAAGATGTACCGGACCGATTTGCTTAACTGTCAGAGGATCAGAAGGAAGAAATTACATTATCACACTTGCAAGCTTCGTTCAAAGGTTAAACAACGATTTTGTTGAATGCAAGTCATAAAAAGAAAGTAGAACTGAAGATTAAAAAATGGCAGAGATATTCTGAATACCAACTACATTTTAGCACGGTAAGGACGCTGAATAAATTTACTTCATAGTCCTATCAAATCTCAAAACTCTCAGATATTGGTCAAATTCACAATATCGAAAGCAAAACCGAAACCAAACAGAAGCTTGGTTTCCAAATATAGATCGTCGTCACAGCCCAAAAACACAAACGACAGTTGGATGACAAAATGAGAAATCAAGCACACAACTGCTCCCAATACGACCACCACTTTCTCAAATTCGAAACAACTCGGGAGAGAAAAGAAAGCAACAATGAAGAGAATGAAAAAGCCCACTTACTCACATTCAAAATAAACCAGAGAATTCATATAAAAAATCAACAACATGGAACACACCCGATTGTCTTATATTGAACAGAGCTTTAACAAACACTCTCTACCTTAGTGTTTATATATATATATATATAATATTGGTATATATAGCAATCAACAAAGAATAATAATGAGGCAAGAGTAATTATTCAAAAATTAAGTATAGGAGCTCGTTACTGTAGAGTGTACAGTGAATTCATTCTTTGATTTAGTTATATAGGATAATGAAATCTGCTGTCTCTTTTATTTGCTTGCCACAAAAATAATGTGAAAACTTGATTAACCTACGAAAACTCACGTAACCGGAAGCGTACCTGGACAAAAGCATAACCGGGCGGTGTAGGAGGAACTTTCATATCAATGTCGATTATAGGCCCATACTGCAATTTAAAAAAATCTCAAATAATAATAACAATCAACAGTTAATATCATAGAGTAAACACTTAAATCTCACACTAAATCTGGTCATAATTTGTCAAAGAAATAATCATCTTTAATGTTAATCTTCCATGGCAAAGATATTTCAGATTCAAGAAACAAAAAGTGGTCTCTACTGTTAAATTTAAATATATAAGCCATGATGAAGAATTTCAGAAAAATTGAAGAACTATTCTACAACCAGAGAACAAAAACACACACATACTTAACTGTTAGTTCATAGCATATATAAAATAAGTAGTACATTTTACCTACATCACTACGACTACACAACACAAAATCATTATCAAATCGCGTTAAAATTAAAAGCGACAATCAACTCTCTATTTCAAAGCTACTAATATGATAACATCCTTTACCTATTAACACTACGGTTTAAGTTTTACAAGAAAAGTTGTTTTATCAACCATTTCTTCCTTATATAGTAACAATTTTCAAGAACTACCAGACACCCATTATATGTTCATGACACAACGATATAGGAACGGAAATCGCCGAATGCATAGCTCAACGCGAATAAAAAACTACCTTGCGAGATGGAAGCGGAGATTTCGAATGCAGCGGAGGGCCTTGTTCGTTTCCGAGTGTTAATGAATTATTAGTTTTTAGTTTTAAAATAAATACCTGCCATAATTTTTACTGGTTATACATCCTTCATCGTCCTAAGTCAACTTAACTCCAACATAATCGTAATTCTAATTCGACAGCAGTTAAAATCGTAGCTGGCGACGAATCCAAACATTTGCTTCTACATTAATTTAATTGACCGAAAGAACAGACAAAACTAAGAAAAAAAATATAAACTTTGTCATGGTAAAACTTGTAGACATAAAAATCTTAATAAATATATAATTCTGCTAATATTATTCACAGACGACTGAAAGAAACCATCACTCAACTCGTAACATAAATCAAAAGATATAGACGAAGCAGTAAACAGAACTTCTGAATTATAAACAAACAAAAAATCACCTAACACTAACTAAATGACAAAATCTGACTGAAATATATCTAGATTTATCATGCAATAGTCGTTCAAAGCATCGATTTTGCATTCTCAGAACCAAAATATCACCTTAGAGGCAGAGCCGATTCGAAGGTCGACGCATGCAAGTGAGGACGACGGTGAGCAAAGGTTCGATGGAAGGGTTTTTTAGTTTTTTTTTTTTTTTTTTTATGAACAAAAAAGAAAAGAAGATAATAACTTCTGGGTGATTCTTGGGTGAAAAGTGTGGGTTGAGAGGGAGAGGAAAAAAGAGACAGATGTTACTAACTCAGTCAAATACTTGTAAGCCTGTAATTGGCCAAAATGATTAACAGAGACAGATATAATTTATTGAGCCAAATACCTGTGACTTTGTAATTGGCCAAAATAATTACTGTAATTTATTGAGCCAAATACCCGTGACTTTGTAATTTGCCAAAATAATTACTGTAGTCTCTATCGTGTTTTTCACCCATTTTAGTTATATAGTATAATGATTCATGTATTCAATGTATTAACGATTGAGAACATTAATATCTTAATAATTTTTTATATATTCATTATAAAGTATATTTGATAATTTATATAATGCTTATAGATAAAACCAGAAAATAAGATTTTTTGTTAGATTTTGATTTGCAAATTTTTGAGCTGGATGATATAAAAACATTTTATTTGTATGTATACATTATATATATAATGCATATATAAAGCTAAAAAAAAGCTATGATAACAATGGATGTAAAATGTAATGTAAAAAAAAAAAAAAAACCATACATTTATGTTTACTTGTCATTGAAATTTTTTCGGCCCCCCCTATCCAGAATTCCTGGATCCGCCACTGCACCCAATAATTTTTGAATTATGTTCTCTAAGAATCATGTTTGTCATAAAATATTGTTGTGGGTATTTTTGGGATTCAAAAAAATTAATTAAATAAGAAAAATATATTTTATTAATTTAATTAAATCTAATTTCGACCAAAAAAAAGGCCCACGGAGAGCCATTTTAAAAACCGAAAAAAGACAGAATAAAATATTATTTATAATATTCCAAAGCGCACCTTGAGGGAAAAAAGCGCGCCCTCGGTTATTCAGTATTGTAATTATTTAAAAATTAGTAATAACTTCTTAATAAATACTTTTTTAATTTTTTTTAAATCCACGTGGCATGCCACGTGGCGGTCAACATGATGACACATGACATTTGACTTGAAAATAGTGGACGAAAGACTAACTGCCTTACAATTTTTTGAGAATGGGAACTTTACCACGCACAATAAAAAAAAAAAAAAGAGAAATAATCGACGAAGATGGAAAGACTATTCGAACTTTTACCAGGATTGTCCTATTTTTCTCCTAAAGCTGCAATACAAAGTCATGGGTTTTCAAACTTTTCATTAATATCTCAAAACTAATATTAAAAAAAATTAATAAATTAACTGCGTTGTATCGAATAATTTCATGATAACTTAATTAATTTACTTTGGCACTGTCGTGGCAGTCCATGATTGGCTGAAAGTACGGACAAAGATTCATGCAATCCATTAAGAGAGTGAGCTCGAAAGAAGAATCATATCTTCATAGAACCAGAGAGCGAGCGAAGTGGATGAGGTGACCATCGGAGAAGAAAGCCGACGGAGAGAACCAGAAGCCATGGTTGTTCTCTCTTCTTCACTCTCTCTCTTCGGCCCAGCTCATCTTCTTCCTCACAACCACGCTCTCTTCAGGTGAATTTCGATACCCTTTTTGTTCAGGTGAGTTCGTGCCTGAGATGTTGATGGAATTGGCTACTTTTCAGAAGCACGAGTAGGATCGTGATGCTGCGAAGTAGTTGTGGATCGGATGATAGTGACAGGGATCATCTCGGCTCAAATTCTTCTTCGCAAAATGGGTTTTCGAGACGTGGTATTTTGTTGTTTGGATTGTCCTCTTCAGTGTTGTCAGTCTCCCAATCTTCAGGTATGTATGGATCTTAGAGAATTCGCTGGTTTGTTTTCGCTAATTTTCTAAAACCAATTTTGTACCACCACCATTTTTGCAGAGTCATTTGCAGAGCAAGATTTGAAGATGGTTTCGGATTTGAAGATGGCTTCAATGGTTGATGAAATCAATGCCTACTCGTATCTCTATCCAATCGAGTTACCATCTAAGAAGTTTATTCTAAAATGGTATGTCTATTGTTTTATTTTGTTCGATTTGAATTTGAATTTTGTATTCGGTGAGAAAATGCTCGGATTTCGAGTACGGTTTAATTTAGGGCATGGCATTTGAGATTGCTCTGCACATATTTTGGAGAACTATGTCACGCCATGACCCTTTTTCGTCAATTTGAAGGGCCGAATCCAGAAGGCCGGAGCGATACTCGTCAGCGGCACCTTTATCTCGTGAGTTCGATTGTTGTGCTCAGCTTTGAAGTAACAACATAGTTCGATTAAGACTATTAGAGGGTTGTTTTGAACGAGCTCGAGCATGTTTAACTCTATCGTTAGAGAAGAGTGTTCTTATGTAGATTGCGAACTGTTTTCTTACGTTACAGCTGATGCACGCCTGCGAATCGTTTCCGAGCGCGTTGACTTTGTTGATAACCTCATCATCTCCGTGACGGTAACTTCTGATAAAATCGTTGCTCATTGATGCAATTCCCTTTTGGTTATACTCCCACCGGTTTATGATATTAAGCTCATTCAGATAGGTCCCCCGAATCCGACGTTCATAAAATCACCGGACAAGAGCACATGGACCGCGAAAGATGTGTCAGATTCTGTTCTGTCCGATAAATCTGCGCTTGTACAGTTCTCTCTTATGCTCTTTGTTTTCTTAAATATTCTTGGATGTTGTTTCTGCAACATGATTATTTTTCGAAACTGACGTGCCATAAGTTCTGTTGCAGCGAGTCACCTCAAGCCAGCGTATGAGTGAGAGTTCGGTTCTCGACACACATTCCAGCGACGTACGCCTTTGAACCTTGATCTTTCTTTACCTTTATAGACGCATATGCAACAATAACGAGTCCATATCCATTTGTAGCATCTAAGACGTTTGTTTCTAAACTCTCTCATTCAGGTGGACGGTGAGCCGTACTGGTATTATGAGTACCTTGTTCGCAAGTCACCAACAAAAACCGTTAGTCCACTAGCCTCGTTCCAATTCAAAAACTACGGATTCTCAAGTTTCGGTTTCTTGATTCGCTCTACTCTTTTGCAGGCTCAAGAATCAAATATTTTCCGGCGCTATATCGCTGCAACAGCCGAACGAGATGGTACGGCTTTCTTTAAAAAATAAATTTTTTTCTTCCTCGTTTGTTGCGTCGTAGGCATTTAGGCAACTACTTTCTAGTTTAATTTAGTTATGCTCCTTCACAGGTTTTTTCTACACACTGAATGCTTCAACACTTAACAAGCAATGGAACAGAGTAATTAACTCTATCCATCTCCACTTTTTTCGAGCAAAATCAGTCCAAATTACAAAATGTTAAAGAGACATTTTTTCTCATGTGCTGGATTGTCTTTTTACACCGCTCAGATGGGGCCTCTATTGGAGACAACCGTGGCTTCCTTTCGCCTTCTTCCTCCGACGGAAGAATATGTTCCGCCATTCAAGGATCCTTGGAGATTTTGGTGAGAGAGAGAGAGAGAGAGAGAGAGAGAGAGAGAAATCTTTGTTCAACCACCATGCTCATAAACTACCATTGTACAATTTTGATCATAATAACTAGACCAAATGATTGTCTTCTACCGGTACCGGATAATTAAAAAAAAAATACGGGTACCCGCCCTGGTTTCAGGCCTAGCTTCTAGTATGTTCTTGTTCGGTAATTGATTGACATAATATTTCTGAGTTAAGTCGTAACTACTTTGAGTATATTCAAATAATATTTCTAGATAAGTCATGTACTACTTTTTGAAGGACGTTATTGTAATAAAAATAGTCAAATACAAAGCCTGAAACAAAGAATACTTTTTCATTAGTATTGGACTATGTAGTATGTAAGGTAATGAACATACACATACGACGAGCTCCACCAATTTTGAGCAAAGAATATACATGTACAGAACGCTACAAATTTTTTTTCGTATCTAAACTTTCCTTTTTGTATATAAGAAAAGAAAAGCGTCCCCTTTTTTTACATCGTACCGAAACCTAGCTCCGAAAAAAGAGCTCAGTGAAAATGGCATCTACACGGTGACGGCGAATAACGACGTGCTTCGGGCAATTAATCTTGTGATGTGGCAGAATATTCGAAAAGGAGGCGCTTCGATGGGGCAGATTGTAGCAACACACGCAAACGGCTCGTGAGTTGGTATGTCAGCGTCCATTGCATTGCCATTTCTGAATCCTTCATCTGCCTAACAATGGAGGCCTACGAGAAAGCAGAAAACAAATTGCAGAAATGATCATAGTTATTGCAATGGAGGCCTACGCGGTTTTTAAGAATATTTATATTACCTGAAGGCGTTTCCCGAGCTGCACTTCAACTTCCGTACCGAATGAGATGCTGCTCGCAAGAGATTTGAGAGGGTCAACAGCACCATCGTTGGTAAGCAAACTCGGGATCTGTGGCGCGTACACGAGTCTGCACCGAGCCTGGCCGAACTCTCCCTTCCCTTCGATTCTCGGCATGAGTTTCTCTAGAGTTGTGGTTGCAAACTTTTGGGATGCCAGTTGACCGTTGCCTTCCAAATTCTAGGAATCGGTTCAGGTTCAGTTCTTGAATGCAGTAAAAATAAGAAATAAGTCTTCCTCATCAACTTTTTCGGTTAAATCTGCACAAACATTCAATTCTTAAATAAGTGAATCGGCGATTTTATGGTGTTACCTCAAGGGGTGAAAGCGCGTCTTGCTCAACGGATCGTGTAGAAGTGACAACTAGTTTATCCTTCCAAGTACTGGCTCGGGTTTGGATCCTGAATTGCCACTCGGATCCTACCAAAACTAAATCCAGCATCGGATCTAGTCCGTGCTCGGGCTCAAATTTCGCAATATTTAGATGCTCTTGCTTCAGTC
Organism: Parietaria judaica; assembly: GCA_954871525.1. Lineage (NCBI taxonomy): Eukaryota > Viridiplantae > Streptophyta > Magnoliopsida > Rosales > Urticaceae > Parietaria > Parietaria judaica. The sequence goes on from OX940861.1 coordinate 3,614,760, forward strand.
CGTGCTCTGCTACTAACACTAAAATAATCAGTTTTTAAGTTTCATTTGTGCTCGAACGAGACACGTTTTTTCAAATAACAAAAAAATATTGAAGAACAGTACATACAACCAGAACAGTATTTCACACAAAATAATAAAGCTTTGAAAATACTTTACCTGATGGTTGAAGGAATTTGGTCCCTGAAGCAGCAGATTGCGAGCTGAAAACCCGGGTAACATACCGCAAAGTGACCGCTCTGTTAACAATGCCACCGGGCAGCATAGACTGGTTCGACGCCAATCTGCTAGGAGCAGCTCCATTACCCTTATCGTCGGTAGATATGCTTCTCCCTGGCTCGGCTTCAGATTTCATTTTTCTCAAGATGAGTTTTTTTTTTTTCCTCAAATATACTTTCTTCTTCAATGAAACACATTTTTTACATAGAGCAAATATATATTTATATAATTAATTATATTAAGAGGTCGAATTTTGATTTAATTAAACAATAATAAAACAAATATTATCCATCACACCTCTAAAAACTCAAACCATTGCATATTCAGAGACCAGATTTTCCAAGGAAGAATTTTCCATTGTGCAAAATTGCCAAATTGATATGTGCCGAAACAACAAGACTGAACAAAAACCAAATCAAACCGAAAATTTCCTACCCGGTCCATTACAATACCAAAGAAAGAAAGAAAAAAGACGACAACTCCACCGTTTATTCCTCGCACATATTTGGTAAACGACAATGAAGGAGACCCGCGATCGAAATACAAAAACTCGATCATTCACCGCATCGGTTGCTGGTTATAGTGGCCCTTCTCCTTCTTCTTGGCTGCAGCGAGCCTCGCGCTCCTCGCAGCCGCCTCTTGAGCGGCGGCTTTCGCTGCAGTATCCATCTCCTTGTTGGATTTCTTCTTCTTCATTGATGCCAACTTCTTCAGCCGCTCTTTCATATCCTGCTCCGATAACTGAGGGCCGGCAGCTTCCGATGCGCCATTGCTAGTCTCTGAGCTGTTCGCCTCGTTTTCCAGTTCCTTCGCCTCTTTCGATGCTTTGTCCTTCTTCTTCTTCTTCTTCTTTGAGGTTTTAGACTCTGCTGGAGCGGAATTATCCTTCTTTTCTCCATCCCCATCTCCATTGGCCGCCTTTGCTTCTTTATCTTTTCCTGCAAATGAGGTGTATCCCCGGTTTTCGGTCAGAAAAAGTTAAAACATGATTGACGAAGTTTATGCCATAAATTGTTTTTTAAAAGGGTGAAAAAACTAAACAAGGATATGGGGGAGATGATTTAAGAAGGGGGTGAACCAAGGTCGAATCCGGGGTTTGACTAAACCCGAACCAAACACATTTTTGGGTGCATAAAAGTAGAACCCACAACCAGATTTAAAGATGAGACTCATGGGATTTCATAAATATCTATTATAAACTCGGGGTTGAGCAACCAGATTTCATAATTACTTATTTTAAACTCAGGTTTGAGCAAGCTGATAACTGGGTTTCAGTTTTACGCGCCCCAAAAACCGGAAGGCAGAGCCCGAAATCAGGTCCGGTTAACCAGATTTGGGTTTTGGACCGATACTTCGGGTTTGTTACTAACTTACACCCAATTTAAAGCATTACTTGATATTTGTAACAAGATAATTATTTCTAACCACCTGATGACTCTTCCTGGCCGTCGTTCTCTTTCGTTTCAGATGCAAAATTAGCCAAAAGAGCATCAAGTTCCGCAAGTTCCTTCTTTTTCTTTTCCTTTTTTGAAAGCTGCCTCTCTGCCTCCTTAGGTGCTCCAGAAACCTCGTGAGGTTTCTTAACCTCAGGCTCAGGATGTTCGGGAACCTCCGACTCTGTTTCCTGATCTGCCTCGTCTTCCACATCATCATCACCCTCATCAAGAATATCTTCGTCACTATCTGTATCCTGTAATACAAATACAGTATGTGAGTCCCAAGTTCTTTACGCAAAACCAATAATTTGCACCACATGTAGAATGACCACCAACAATAGTGCCAGCACAGCTGTACCGACAACCAAAACAACAAAGAAACAAAAGATTGTACGATTTACGTTCGAATCCATTAATTAAGCCACAACGGCTCTGGTTTCCTGCCGTTGTGAACAAAGGGCTTTCGGTTAAGGAACAAAGGAACCCAACTACGGGCGTGTTCCCTTGTGCCCCTGGATAAATTTGATTCATTTCGTCTAAGAGAACCAATGCCATCAAGTTAAACCATAAGAGTTATCCATTATCGATGTTCCACATAAAAAAAAAAAAAAAAAAAAAAAAACTTGACTAATCCAACTATGTCAGTCAGACTCTCTCGAACTAATTCCCCAAGTCAAACTGTTAGAAAACTCGCTAAAACTACAACCCCATTTGCAAACATTCTTCAAACCTCAAAAAGGTAATGATCCAATCCAGAAGTTAATGTGCATAGAACCAACACCATGAAAAAACAACAACGATTTCAAAAAATACCCAAAAAGAAAGCCATAGAATGATTACCAAATCCACATAAACAAAAGCTATAAATTCAAATTAAATCCAAATATCGGAGTAAAGAACACAGACCTCTACAACGCTCGGTGCCTTCTTGCCCTGCTCCGGCTCCGACGAGGCCCAAATGGGCTGAGGCGGCGCGGTGGTGGCGTAGTAGTCATCATCATCTTCATCGTCAACGTCAGCCCAAGCCTTCGAATTTAGCCGCGTCGGAACCCAGACAACCTGAGGCTCCGGTGCCTTGGGCTCCTCCGCCGCAGATTGCGCCTTCGACTTGCTCTTGCGGTCCTTGTCGGACTTCTTCTTCTTCCTCAGCGAATCGAGCGCCGCGAAAACGTTCGAGCTGCTGATAGCCAGCGACCCGTCGTCTCTCCTGCTTCCACCGCCCAACATCTCCGCGATTTCCCAGATCAGCCAAACACAGCGAAATTCGCAGATTGATTGTCGGGAAATCCACACAATATGTACAATTTCTAGATAGAACAGATTTATTATCCCTCAACAGAAGCTTCAAAGGAAGTCTCGACGAATTCGATTCTACAGAGCCTCGGAAATCGATTACAGTATCGTGAAAGGAAGAACAAAGAAAACGCGATAGTTCGAGCACCGAAATTTCCTGGAAAAATGATTCAACCGATTGCGGAGGGAAGAGAGGAAAATCGAAGGCGCTCGATTGGGGCGTGATATCGATGTTCGCTAGGGTTCGTGAAAGCAATCGAAGAAGCTTTTTTGGGGGTTTTATTGGATTTGGATTTGGATTTGGATTTGGTTAAGAGCAAGAAAAGAAAACGTTTATTTTGATATATATATATATATATATATATATATATATATATATTATTTGTTAGTGTAGCGACTTGGCAGAGGGGTAGGGCAAAATTTAGTGAAGGCCAATCAGAGACTGCCACTCTGCTTAACAAGTCCTCCAACTCTTAGGTATTTGTGTTTTAGTCCTCTATTATCTCCTTTGTTTTCATTTTTCCGTTGATATATATATATATATATATGTTAAATTGAAGTAACTTTTTAAATAGATTTCTAAATATATTAAACTAGATTATCTTGGTAATCTTAAGAAATTACTATAAGTTGTAATACATGGTTATGATAATTATCAAATTTAATCGTAAAAATATAAGTTGTTAAATGTAATAATTATTTTACATCTTTTAAGTACGGTAACGGGCTAAGTCTCCCAAAATCATCAAGAAGGTGATTTATTTCTACTGTCTCTTAGAAGAAAGAGACAAATTTACGCATCACTAATAGAAAAAGGACTAATAGGACAAATAATGCTATTTATAGAGGTGTTCAAGAATTATTTTCCTCAAAGTTTTCCGTGTTCTCTTTTGCTTCAATCGAACAAAAACATTTAACAATTTCCTCTCTATCTCTGTCGGTGATCAAATCCAAATTCCAACACGACTTAGTCTAACTCTAATCAAATATAAAAAATATTCAAGCGAAAGAATATTAAAAAATACAATAAATAGTGCATTATATATAATATAATCAGAATATGATAAAACAAAATTTACACATAAAGCTATAAACCAAAAGTTTTCGCAAGTAAACATCAGTTCTCAGAAACTTTTACACTTGACTCTTCCTCGTCAATTCATAGTAATAAAAGCAAGAGTTTTTTTCTTTTTTTAATTACCATATAATATTTCTTCCATTTATGCAACAAAAAATAGGAAAACCATGAGGAAAAAAATCAATACAAAGAATATCTTGATCATGAGCCACCTATTGGACGATATGCTGTTCAAATACTTGAGAAGAGCCCCTTGCGCCCCTTCCACGTTCGTCAATGTGTCGTCCATGTTCTCGTCGATCCTGCAAATACAACGTCCCGGTTCCAATTCATTTTTTTTCCCGAAGGATAAGCGTTTTTCAAATATTCAACCCGGCAATCTGAGATGAGATTGATTCGGTTTTAGTGACATTTTGGATTTTGTCTCATTTCTCTTTCTTTCTTTCTTTTTTTTTTTGAATTGATATGTTGAAGTGAAGACAAACCTGATGGCAATCTCTCCTTGCTGGGAAACTAGGGTTGCCAACTGGTTGAAGATACTGCCCAGCTCGTGGATGGTTGACTCGACGTTTTGCAACGCTTCAGCTCGGCTATGCATGTACGTGTCTTGCAACGGAACAAGTTGCTGTTGTTGACTTTGCTGCAACAACGGTTGGCTTTCTCCATCTACCTGCTTCCTGCAGTTTCACACGATAACCGATCAGTCAAAATTTTACAGCATGAATGGGACTTAAAACCACAATTCCTGGGTTGCTATTAGCCTATTACGATCTATTACATTGTTGGTAGCACAAAATCCTTGTAATCACAACAATTATATGCTGAGAAAATCACAATTATGCTCGACAGAGAATTATGAAGACGATTCCAGTGGGGAAACATTACAGCTGAAAACATATAGTACACCTGAACTACATTACCATTAGTATTAACCAAACTTAGTAATCAACATTCAACTGCTTATTATTGAATTACAATTATATAACTAAATCGGTTACGATTACGATTCAATATCATTTACATTACAATTACGATTATGAGTCACGGCTATCAAAAATGACCATAATGATGGACGCAAGCAATTCTAGAGGGCTATATATTTCATCTCTGACTAATATATATAAGTATACAACCAAACGAAAGTATCCACAGGCTGAGTAAGATAAATAAAAAGCCGATGAGCTCTTACCCAGTTGTCAATTGTGATGAAGATGATGATCCACAAGCCCATGGAGCAGGAGGAGCATTTGATGTACTCGGTGCGAGCCTCGAAGCTAGTGGGCGTTGACGAACAAAAGGATTTGCAGAATCCTTTGAGGACGCTGAAGAATACAATTGCCTTCTATTCTCGTGAACCTTCAAATTCTACAAAAATGTCAAACAAATATAAGTGAGTGTGTACACGATGTAGGATTAGGATCGGCCAATGCAAGAGCAAAGTCTGGCATTACCTCGGTACGTATGGTGAGAACTTCTTTAAACTCTTTCGTGGCACTCATCAATCGGTTCTTCAGGTCATCCACAACCGTAGTTGAATGACTCGTAGTGTCGCTTGAAATGTTACTGGACTCGTTTCTTGAGTTGCTGAGGAACTGAAGGTCAACAACCGCTGAATTCAGTGCAGTGATATCCTGCTTAATAACGGCCGTCATTTCCTGGATTTCCATCGCCGGGTCATCGAAAACTGAACTGCTCTTCGCCACTACAGCATAACGCACGCAAAAATACATAATAAAAATCAAGATTTAAACGTCTCTAAAATTGGTTTTATTCATAGGAAAAATGATACCACAATGACATTGGATTCAGTTCTTACACTTTGCCAGTTTCGCGAGTTTCTGCGACGTCTGATGAATCCCTAAACCAATTTTGGAAGCCCTTTTGTTGAACTCAGACTGAATCACGAGGGCAGACCGCTGCTCCTCCGATCTCGACCGGCTGCTCGGCCCATTGGCACCCGGAGCCGACGACGGCGACCTCTTTAGCGTCTCCGCTATGCCCTCAAACTCCTGCGTCCGATCCCGAAACGACGACTGCCCCGCTTGCATATGCATTTTTCTAACCTAGTCTTGAAATCCAACTTCTACACTACCATAACCACCTGAAATCTCAGAAACCAACGCCACACCAATCAACAAACATCAATCAAATTCTCGAATATTATTGTTCGAATTCCTATAAAATTAAGGATACAAAATCCGCCAGTTCTAAAACCAATCAATTTCATCCTCATTCTTTCAAAAGAACATTCAATCGGCTCGCGTGAAATCAAAGAAACATCCAAATTACCTGAAACAGAGCGAGATCCAAAACCCTATGACCCCAAACTCAAGCTTCTTCCTCACTGGAGCGATCGAAATCGTACAAAAAAACAAAACGCGAAGCTCCAAATTCAAGATCGAGATTCAGATCCCGGAATCTGAGACAAAGGATAGAGCTTGGACTGAAATTGAAGAAGAAGAAATGGGGATCTGGTCGAAACAAGGAAATTTGTGCGAAGGAGATGAGAGCTCCTTAACAATGGCGAAATTCTTTTTCATTATTTGCAGAATGGTCCTTGGGATTCTGATAACATTCATTTTCTGGCTTCTACCGTCACCGTGGTGTTACGGCGTCAAGGGAACGATAAATATGGTTATCCTTTTTTAACGTGTATGCAAATTGCAAAAGAAACGACTAATCAACATGTCGTTTCTTACGTATTAAAGAACATGTCGTTTTGTTGGTTCCGAAAATGACATTTTTTTTTACAAACACAAACCACTTTAATTTGAGCTCCATAAACACATGTCGTTTTGCAGGTGAAAACGACTTGCCGTTTGTAGGTATTTAAATGACATCTCGTTTTATCGATTGAAAGGATGGTCTTTTTTACTAGATCCAAATTAGTAATTTGAGCTCTGAAATGTGCATCCATGTTAAACCAAATGGTATATGTTTCTACCATTTGACTTCTTATTTTTTTTATTTTTTCCAGTCAACTTTGAAATAAGTGTAAATATTAATATACGATTTTGTCATTTATATTAAAAAAAAAACTAAATATGCCCGAGCAATTTTGCAACCGGAGCGTTTAAATGCCGTTAGAATCGAGCTTCATTCATCGTCTGTCTCCATCGATCAAAGGTCAAGATTTACGCCTTTCACATCTTTCTTCGTGCGTGCACCGGGAGAGAAAATGTTGTGTGAGCGTATCATAAAAAATGGATTAAAATTATTGGAGTATTAATCGATTAACCAAAAATCGTCCGCAACACGTGCGTAGCCTCATGCACGTGTAGCTTCGCCCCTACGTACGAACAAACACATAGATTAAAAATGGGTTAATTGCGGCAAAAGTGGCCAACAAATGGTCATCTGGAAGATAATATATCCATTGTCAAAAAACTGTGGCAAAAGTGCCCATTCTCACTAATCCGTCTTGAATTAAGAAAAACATCCAATTAAGGAGTAACGGTGACACGTGGATTTGACGGAGTGAATGCGTGTCTAACTGTGGGCTCCATTGTGCACGCCTGGCTGCTTATGTTTCAGACACTATTACGATTCCCATTAAACTCATAATTAGATTAATTAATATAGTTAATTTTCTGATTTAATCATTTCAAGTCTGAATTAAAACCCACTTCCTCTTCAATTCTCCATCCCTCGACATTCCCAGTCTCACACTCCATCCTCTCTCTCTCTCTACAGACCAGGAAGGGTGTAAGCACTGCGAAACCTTAGCTCCGGCGAGTAATGGGTGACGCCGACGTGCCGGATCCTGGGTGGAGAGACCCCCGTCTGAAACCGCAACCCACTTACAGTACGTTTCGTACTATTCACTGAGGGTTTTTTTTTTTTTTTTCCGAAAGTTCTTGACTTTATTAACAATGAGTGATGATCCATTGACTTGCAACCAAGATTCACACGATTCACTCTTTCTTTAGCAAAAAGTTAACATTTTTTTAAAAAAAAGTTATCAACTTTGCTTCCGTTATTTTTTTAAAAAAGTTATCAACTTTGCTTCCGGTTGTTTGATGATGATAATGGTCATATTCTGGACCTTTTCTTCTCGTTGTTTACCTTTTTAGGTATTTTTTTGATTTTGTGAAGTTAGGGTTTCAGAGGTATTACGGTTTGGGTTTGAGTTTGGGTTTGTGTTTGAGTACTTATAGATGTTGGGTGTTGGTGAATGGTCTTTATTAAAGAATCTGGTTGGTGCTCCTCATGCTCATACTTTAATCGATTAATGAAACCAATAAAGAACTTCGAGTGGCCCCACTAGAAGAAAGTATGTTTTGTCATTTTTGTTTATCAACATTATATATCTGAATAAAAAAAATTCTTTGCAGGTGTTCACTCAAGCTACTTCACGGTGAGTGTTCACCACGGTGGTAGATGGACTGTCACTGATGAAGGAAAAAGAGATTACATTGGTGGGATAGTTTCATGCTTTGACTACTGCGACACTGATATCTTCAGCACACTTGACCTAGACTGGCTCTGTGTCTTCATCGGCAAGGAGAACCACACCGGGTACTGGTGGACTCCGCTAGGCAGTTCTGTATCTGATGGTCGTGAACTGAGGTCTGACGCTGACTGCCTCATAATGTTCTCCCACATGTTGGAAATGAATTATCGTGACTGCCACGTCTACCTTGTCCGTGCTCTGTGCGAGCCTGATGAAGTCAACGCAGATGATGAGGACAGTGAAGAAGAACACATTGAAGCCCAAGAGCAGGTCCAAGAGCAGGCCCAAGAGCAAGCTTTTGAGGTAATACCCAATAAAAATATTTATGTTTTAAATTTAAATTTATTAAAATTAAATTTCATGATTTTAATTATATGGGTTTTATTTGTTCAGGCCCAAGAGGAAGCTCATGAAGATATAGTTGAACCTGAATATGGCCTTGACGAAGAAGAGGTCCAAGGTTTTGGGTTGAACCCTAATCCACCTAACTGGTGGAACAATCAAGATGACGTGGGACAAGATGAATCGGATAGAGAAATTCCACTGGACGAGTCAGACCTTGAGAGTTTAGACGAGGATTCGGATGGCGAGCCTCGTGTGATCAGGACCACACGTACGTTTACTCCGGGAAGGCCGTGGTCAGATTTCAAGTTTAGCTTGGGTTTGGAATTCGCCTCTGTGGAGCAAATAAGGGAAGCATTGAGGGAGTATTTCATCCACATCAACCGGTCTTTCAAATGGATGGAGAACAATCGTGTAAAGCTACGTGCTCGTTGTTCGTCGCCGGGATGCCCGTGGGTAGTTTATGCTCATGTTCAGAGGCGAGACTCTACAACATTCCGTGTTAATACCTTGAAGAACAAACACAACTGTGGAATTGTGTTCAATTCCAAGCACGTGAATTCGGAGTGGCTCGCCAAACACTTTCTGGACCAGTTCAAGATGAATCCGGACATGCGGTTCAATAACTTCCATAGCTTGGTGGCTAACACCAAGTACTCACACTGTACAAGAACCATGTTCTATGCAGTGAAGAAGAGGGCTTTGGAGATTCTTGAAGGAAGTTCGGCTGATCAGTTTGCTAAGCTTCAGGACTACTGTCTACAACTTAGGTCTCTCATGCCCGGGTCAACGGCAATTGTGAAGAGTGAGATGGTCAATGATCAGCGCCTTTTCCAGAGGGTGTATATTTGTCTTCAAGCCTGCAAAAGTGGATTCAGACATTGTGCATGGAGTAAGTCACACTTTGATACTCATAACAAATGCGACATGCTTGTTAATAACATGTGTGAGTCTTTCAATGCTGCAATACTTGAGGGTAGGGACAAGCCCGTCATAACAATGTTAGAGTATATCAGAGTGTGGCTCATGAGGAGATTCTATAGGAAACGAGAGAGTGTGCCTACTTGGATAGCACCAGTTGGTCGTAGAGTACTAAAGGTTATTGAGAAGAACAAGGAAGAAGCGAGACACTGCTTAGCTGTTAGGGCAGATCAACTGTTGTTTCAAGTCAACAAGGGGCATTCTGAGTCATTTGCCGTGAATTTGGTGGATCATACTTGCACTTGTAGAATGTTGCAGCTCACTGGGATTCCATGTGCCCATGTAATTTCTGCCATCTGGTCGGCAAATATGAATATTTACGACTTTGTAGTGGACGGGTACAAGATCGAGTCCTTCGTGAATCAATACGCCGGTGTCATTGTGCCTGTTCCTAGCCCGGACAAGTGGCCACAAGCTGGTCTCAGTGTCATTCGCCCACCCAAGTTCAATGCTCTGCCTGGTCGCCCAAAGAAAAAGAGATCAAGATCAGCTGGTGAACTAGCCCCTGGAGCTGAAAAAGCAAGAAGGATTGGGCAGTGGAATTGTTGCCGGAAATGTGGACAGCGAGGACACACACGCCGTACTTGCACGAACCAACCAAGCCAGGTAAAATCACTAATATGTTAGATAATTGTAGTTAGGTTACTGTCTTGTAATATGTCTTGCATATTGAATATATATTGTCTTGTTATATCAATCTTGATTAGATACTGTCTTGTAATATGTTTTGCATATTGATCTGTTTTGCATATTCAGCCAATGGAGCGTAAGAAGATGGGCAGGCCACTAAAAGCTAATGTCACTCCGGCAACACTGAAGAGAAGGGAACGTAGGGCACGTCAACTGGCCCAGCAAGCTTCCCAGTCAGGACCAAGTGAAGCAGGACCCAGCCATGCCGGACCTAGTCAGCCAACACCACCACCACCAAGTCAGCCAATACCACCACCAAGTCAGCCAACACCAACTCCATCCGAATGGTCTCTATTTTAGAACAATTAACTACTAATTACGTATTTAAGGCAACCACTACTTTTGGAACAATATTATGGTATGTACTAATTTAGGTTAGTGGCATTGTTGTGTATTAAGGCCTTAGTATTTGTGGTATGTTTTGGCCTTATTTTGGAACAATGGTCGCAATTATCTGGGCCCTATCTGGGTGCTCGTTTTGGAACAATACTATGGTATGCAAAAATTATTATGGTATATGTTGATTTTTTTTCTGTTTTATTATTGTGGATAATTTGTGTCACTATTAATGTATGCAAATACGTCATTTTCCTAACTTCAAAACTACTATCGTTTTTTCTCAACACAACTTATAGATAGAGAAAAAATAAAACGTAAAAAAAAAATATGATAATTAAATTACTAAGTGTGTCGAGGAAGTTTTGCCACGTGTTGGCGAGGGTGCACAGTCAGCACATTACGCGTGGCAGAGGAGTTAACGGTGGGATACTTAATTGGATGTTTTTCTTAATTCAAGAAGGATTAGTGAGAATGGGCACTTTTGCCACAGTTTTTTGGCAATGGATATATTGTCTTCCAGATGACCAACTGTTGGCCACTTTTGCCACAATTAACCCATTAAAAATTGTATTATTGACCGACTATGTAACAAAACCAAGGTGTGACAATTTATTTGAGCAAAAATTTTGGTGAAATATTTGGTATATGATATAATATATAAATACATATATATATATATTAAAATGTGAAAATGTGAATTTTTAGTTTCAATTATTTGAAAAAGCTTAATATAAGGGCTTTTCTAAATAAAGAAGAGAAAACCGCCATTTTTTCGCACCGATATAAACGGCAAATTTCCCTCCTTGGCCTTCTCTGTTTCGCAGTCTCCGGTTTTCTCGTCAGATTGTTCGATTCTGCGTGCGATTCAACTCTCCTCTTCGTCTTTCTCCTTCGCGATCGCCATTTTCCTGGCAATTGGCTTCAAATTCTCACCAGGTTCGTCTTCAATGGCCTCTCTGCGTCTCTGATCGTCTTCAAAGCTTAAACGCCTCTCGAATATGGGGAACAGGATGAAGGAAGATGAGAGAATCGAAAGAACCATTCGGAGTTTCATGAAGCTTCCTGAGAATCGCAGATGCATCAACTGCAACAATCTGGTGCCTGATTTTCTTCCTCTGATTTTTTTTTTTCCTTGCTCATTTGCGATTCTATATTTGGAATTCTTCGTTCTAAAGCAAGCGCGATAAATTTTTTGTCATTGATTATAAACAGGTTCGTTTAGATTTGCTAGAACTTGATTCTTAAGGTTTATGCAGAATTATTTGCGTGATTAATACCAGAACGCCATGATTTCTCAGACAGATATGGCTTTCTCTCTATGCAGGGACCACAGTATGTATGCATAACATTTCTTACATTTGTTTGCACAAACTGTAGTGGAATCCAGTAAGTACACTTCCTATTCTAGCCAGTTTTCATGAATTTCTTGTGTTGATTTTCGCCTTCTTCATAGCATAATTTGACATTCTTAGTTTTTCTTCAGTCGAGAGTTCACTCACCGTGTAAAATCAGTGTCGATGGCGAAGTTCACCGCCGAAGAAGTCAATGCACTTCAAGCTGCGGGCAATAAAGTATGCAGTCTTTTGTTGCCTTTGAATAGTGGTTCAATTTTGTGCTCTCCATTTTTGTTGTTGACTTGCTTAAATGTTTCGCTAGCAAGCAAGGGAGATATACTTTAGGACATGGGATCATCAGCGATTTTCTTTTCCTGATGGCAGGTTTCTTATTGATCTCAACTTCGCATTTTGTGTCAATTCGGTTGTTTCATCCGTCGTTTTTCTGATATACAAATGTATGCTATGCAGTAATCTTCGTAGACTGAGGGAGTTTATCAAGCATGTTTATGTGGATAAGAAATATTCTGGGGAAAGAAGCAGTCTTACACTGGTGAGCATTACAGTCCCAGGAATTAATATATATATATATATATAATATTAAATGTACTCTTAATGTTCTGCAGAGTGACAAGGATGAAAGCAGCGAAAGTAGGGACGTCGATGCACATCGTGGAAAACCCAGAGGCCAAAGTATCGATGACAAGTATTGTCGACATCCTACTGAAAGATCTAGTTCTTTCGGCAAAGACGACGGACGTGCAAAGAGCTCCTATGAAGAAATACGAAGACGTCGTTACTCCGGTGATAATCTGAGAATCGCAAGTCATGCGAGAAATCCAGTCAAGTTCGAGGTTGTTGATGACCGGTTCAGGGACGACCGGTTTGGAAACCGGAGATTCTCACTGGGCGATGCTGCGTCTCAAAGGTCACCTAAGAAAAACGCAAACACGGATAGCCCTTCTTCCCCTGTTGTACGTCCTCTTCAAGAAATATTAGGGCAAAACCTTCCTACTCTACAAGTTGGTAAAACTTCAGAAGAAAGCAAGGGAGAGCATCTTAACCAGGCAAGAATTTCACACTTATGGTTATGCAGTATGCATATATGATTATACACAAGTCTTATTATTGTAACAAATAGTTCGATCTCGTTTTCATTTATTTATGTAATACCAGGACTCGTACTGAAGGATTTTGCTTTTTTCGTGTCATACCAGAACAATGCCGTTCGGAAGCCTGCAGAAGTCAAAACTGAAATTCCCCGAAGCTTAATCGATTTTGGTCCCGAAACCGAAACCGAAACCAAAACTGAAGCCCCGGACACCTCACCTCAAGCACCAAAGGTGCAAACCTTGGAATCACTCTTATTCGGACCGTTAGATCTTTCGGCCTCATCAGCAAGTGACATCTTTGATTTATCTACCCGTTGCGACAACATGCTTGTCGCTGCTACTCCTCCGGCGCCGGAGCAGCAGCATCCAGAAATAGTTGACAGCACTGTGAGCGTTGCAGCACAACCTTCTAATGAAAATCTTCTGCAATTTACCGACGATTGGTCTTTCGGAAACATTCAGCAATCGGAACCTTCTCCACCTATTGTGGCTGAAGATAGTTCTTCACAGACGGCGACACTAACCACAAACAACGAGGTGATTTACGTAGTGTAAAGATTGACTAATTGCCAAGAATCCCCGTCAATATTACTCACAAGTCACAATTGCACTTTGTCCCTTAACTCGGTGATTTAAGATAGTTTAAACAGTATGAAGGGGTATTCTGAATTAGAATGACAGTTCAGAGGTCAAATTGCACCATAAATAGAAATATATGAGACAAAGTGCACGTAAAACAAATTTCAAAGAGGATTGCCCTCGTTAAAAGTTTGTTATACCGGTATATAATATCATTATGTTTGTTTGCAGGCAACTTTGCAGCCAAGTTTTTCGTCTTTCTCCGATGACGGGTTAGGATCTTCAAGTGTTCATACCCAGCAAGCTCTTCCAGAACCAGAAGAAGCAAACACAGACACTAGTAGCAGAACGGAACTTCCATTGGTTAGAGAAACCTGCTTATATTCTTTCTAAAGTTACGTGCTTTCCGCTTATCAATACATGTCGATCTCTCTGTAGGACTTATTCACCATGAACCCATGTTATACTGCTATGGCTGCACCGGTTTCCGGCTGGCAAACCGCGTCTCAAGGAATGGGCTTCAACTATTTCCCGAACACAATGGTCAGTGATGAACTGAAATGCACCTTACACGCTTTCGTTGTTCTAATCCGAATCTCACTATACAGTTTTGTTTCAGTCTGTCCCGGCGTTTCAAAATCCAGTAAGATCAACAAATCCTTTCGACATCAGTGACGAACGAAGTCAGGTATGAGAACCTGCAATCTCGAGAACATTCAAAATTCGTAGAACAGTAAATGAACGTCTAAGGTTCCATATCTACTGTGTAGTTTCCTTCAATGGCATCATTACAAGGAGTGCTACCGAATGCTCCCATGGGAATGCTACACACTTCCAGTGTCGGAACTTACTCTTCAGCCAACGCTAACATGATGAATCCTAATCTACCGTTCTTCGGCTCCGCCGTAGCTCCTAACATGGCAATCTCAGGTCCATACATGGGACAAGAAGTGCATACTAATATCCAACATACCCTGTGTGTCTCACAAGCCCAAAATTTGGGATAGTCTCAACTCTAAGTTGCTTACTTGCTTTCATTGTAGCAGACCACAGGGCTTCGCAAGCGCCGTGCCGGGTTTTGTCTCCACGAACTCTGCTCCACAACCCGCTGACACATACTGGGCGCCCGTGAACCCGAGCCCGTCCCCAACAGGAGGCGGAAATGGAAATCCATTCGGGTAAATAGGGAGAGAGATTATACAGAAAGGACATTCGAAAGTCATACATAAATTGAAACATTACTCGATTATATACATGTAACATAGTACAATGTCTGCAAAATCATAAGCAATGAAATTCAATATACACACTTGCAATACACCACTGAAATCATTAGATACAGATGATGATGATCATGATCATGATCATGTCGAAGCAGAATTGATGTTGCTATAGATCTTGGTCAAGCGACGAGTGGGTGGTCTGGCGTGGCTAGGTTTCTTTTTGAGGCCGAGGATCTCTTGAACAAGAGGCACGTGAACCAGGACCAGCTTCCAAGCCAGAAACCATCCTGAAATCCACACACAAACAGGCGTCAAAAACGACGATAAACAACTATATATATATATATATATATATATATATATTAGGATCATAGGAAATAGAGGATTTTATAATTGAATTTGGGAACCACCGAGAGAAATAAGGAGAAGAACGAAGGAGATCGCGAGAGCTGGGCGGAGAAGGACGAGGCTGAGATGGTCCCAGCAAGTAGAGGAAGAAGAAACCTCCATTGATTTCCGGCGAAGCTTTTTTTTTTTTTTGAGGGAATTTCCGGCGAAGCTTTCTTCGTCTTCTCTGATGAACGAGTTTCAGTTTGACTTCGTGACAATTGGGCCTGGCCCGTGTTTGCTCTGAAGCCCAATTTATATTTTGGCAAAAGGAGAAAAATAGTTAATAGCAGCGTAAGTACCTAGTGTTTTGACTATCAATGTCCACTAATTTACTACTTATCCCTAAAACTCCACCCTCATTTTTAATGTGTCATTGAGTCTTGAATGTGTGTCACTTTTTTAATTTTAAAACAATTTTTTTTTTTTGGTATTGACGATACTTTAACAACAACAAAGATAAAATTAAAATAATGGACATTGAAAATTTTATCCATGATAAATGTTGAGTTTATGATACCACACAATCAAAATATTGGATATTTCTGCTAATAACTCAAAGAAATTGAAACTTATTTCGTACATTTGATGATATAGTAAAAAACGATAAGGTACGGTATGCGTCAATGATCACTAGATAAATCCATTTGTTTTGCAAAAATACATTAAAGCCTGTACAAATTAATATTGTTGGTGTTAATGCGTAAAAATGGCTTTAACTTAGAATTTGATCCACAGTTCGGGCCCCGAGCTGGACCCGGTAGATGTGTGGGTAGAGGGAGGTCTTTGTCGTTGCCCTTCTTATATTAGTGTTTGGCGTGTGACCACGTCGGACAACTTCTCTTTGGCGAACTCTTCCTCTGTCTAGCCCTTATCTCTCGGACGAGCCTCTTTTGGCGAGCTCCGGGGGCGTCGAAGACGCGAGCCAGGTACAACCAGAGGATAGGGGCGATTTCTAGATAGAGAAACTAGAAAGAGAAGCTCTGGAGAAGTTGTGTGAGAACGTGTAAAATGAGGAGGAGAATGGTCTTACTTATAAGTAAATGAGGTAACCACTTTCTCCCTGAATCATGGTAATTAATGGAAAATATTCTTCCTTGATTACCAAGGAAGAATGCGCCTAGGTCCTTTCCATGGGGAGCTTGCCGCAACTCCTTGTCATGGCGAGGGCTCGTCGGTTGCTCCGTAGCTCGTCTGTAGTGTTTTCTGGGTGTCCACGAGCTTGCATGTTGAGTCCGAGGGAATCTATAGGACTTCCCGATGACTTTCGTAAGCTCAGATCTCTCGTCGTGTGCAATTATTGTGAGTTATTCCTTCGTCAACGTTGATGGCGAGGTAGCTCGCCAGAGCGATGGGGCCGTCAGAGCGAGGAGGCTCGTCATGGCGAGGAGGCTTCGCCAAGAGGCTCGTCGGGGGATCTTGCCAAGAGTGTCTTTTTCGATCAAGGGCTTTGTCTTCTTCGTCTTTATGACTCCGGGCCTCGCCAAATGTGTCTTTGACTTCGTCAGTGGGCTTTGACTTTTGCCAATGGGACCCAATTTTTATATGTCTCGAAAAATATACATAACAGTTGTATCATAGCATTTTATTATATTATTGAAGTAAAAATTACTAATATTAAGTAGAATCAAAACTTTACAAAAATATTATTTTATCGAGTATTAATTCTACGAAATTGTACTCTCCGTTGCACCTGGTTGAATGACATTTTCAATATTTGTCAATAATCCTTTTTTTTTCCTTCCTGCAATAATGACAGTGGTGTAATGACTTAATCATCTTTCACTATAGGGTTAATAACGGAAAAAATACCTAAAGTTTAGTCAAAGAACCTCTCGTTTACCCAAAGTCTAAAAGTGGTGGCAAAAATACCCAAAGTCACATTTGGAGCGTTGACTGTTGATGTACAAATTCGTCATTATTTAATATGACATAAAGTACTAAAGTTGTGAATTAATTAAATTTACAAGAAAAGATTAAAGGTTTTAAAGGAATAAATCGATATCTATAAAAGCCCAACTGAGAAGCCCACTAAAACTCGCAATCAGACAAAGTCCAACGGATACAAAGCCACTCAGCCTAAAAAGCCCAAAGGCCCAACGCTATCCGTCATCAGTCCAGAAAGAAGATGGTAGAATCGTCACATCCTCTACCCGGCATTCTAATTCGAACCTCAGCGGAAGACCAGGAGCACGAAGTCAAGTCTTTAACGGGCATAATTCAAACGCGACGAAGAGAACATAGTCGTGGGACACGTGTAGCAAGGCGAGCCGTTCAATCCGTTCAACTCGGAGAGAAGACCTCATGATTCTTGGAAGTCCAACGGGAAGAATTGGAGCCTATAAATATCGAGCTCAAACTCAGATCAACACACGCATCCCTGGGAGAATACATCGAGAGCTTGCTACCCGGCATTTCTGCTTACTTTGAGATTTCGTTGTATTCTATTAATTTTCTTCTCATTCTTTCTTTGATTCTAGACGTGATTTGCTGCCTGTAGCTGTCCGTCTATGTTATTTGTCGCAATAAACTAACAGAGGACGTAGTCAACTACCGCCTTGGGACGAACCTCTATAAAAAATCCCTCGTCTCATTTATACCGCTTATATTTATATACATATATCGGAAGTGAATCGAGAGCTTGCAATGTGAGAGATCGAATTCCACCAAGTCACCAATCCCAAGAATATCATACACTCACAAGTCACACTTGACTATTTGAAGTGGGAAACCACGTCAACAGTTTGGCGCCGTCTGTGGGACATTGATCTCGCCAACATCCACGAGCTCGAAGCACTTTGCAAACATGAGCAACGACGAAATCGTAGCCGTGACTGAGTCCGAGGTGAACAATCCCAGGCAAAACACGGAAACCGACGAACTACAGTCTCAACTGGAGGCGAGGAACGCCGAGAACCAAGAACTGCGCAGGCAGATCGAACTTCTCACGGCAAACCAAGCCCAAAATGAACACCAGAATAGCGGCCGAGTAGGTCCAGCGCGGGGCTTTGGGCACCAGAGCCGGGCTAACCTCAGCGCTGTCCATTTTGATTTTTCTGATCTGGACAATCCGCAAGCGTCGAGGCAAAACCAGCCCCCGCCGCCTAGCGGCCCCAGACCCCCAACACCTCCGCCGCCTCCCGAAGTAGGGACACCCCTCTTCACCCCACTGTCGGGATACTATCCGACTGGGACGGGGAACTTTGCATCGAGTAGTCGCCAACACTTTGGTCGTCCGGGCTATCTGTCCGGACCCGAGCAAAATCGCGACATCGCACAAGCCCTTAATGGGCAGCCTAGCACGCACCAGAGGCATCCAAGCCCGGTGTACGGATGGGCACACCTCCAGGCCGCGTAGCTCGAACCCGCTCCCCAAATCACGGAGCTGGAGGAACTTAAACGCTCAATGGCTGAGATGAACGAAAAACTCGTTCGTGTGCACTCCCGTGTACACAGCGCCACCACCGCCGCCCCTGAGATAGAGCGTCTAGTGGAGGAGTCAAAAAGGACCCCCTTAAGGCTCGCTATAACTAGCGTAAAGCTCAGAGACGGAGGACGAGTGAATCTTCCAAAGTACGACGGGACAACTGACCCCAAAGTACACCTAAGATCGTTCAGGATCGCAATGGGGCGGGCAAACTTGGAAGCACACGAGTTAACGCTGGGCGATGCCAGTACTTCTCAGAGAATCTGGCCGGCCCAGCAATGGAGTGGTTCTCGAAACTGGAACCTCGATCCATCGATAACTTCGGACAGCTGACCACCCTGTTTCTCAAACATTTCTCCATGTTTATGGAAACCGAGACCACAGTGGCAAACCTCTATGCTTTACAGCAAGAGAGAGGAGAGTCTCTCAGATCCTTCATGACCCGGTTCAAGAAAACCATGGTCAAGATAAACGGGATAAGTGACGAGACTGTCATAGCCGCCCTCACGGCCGGGTTATGGTACGACTCAAAATTCAAAACGGATATAGTCGTAAATCGTTACAACTCCATTGAAGACGTAATCCAAAGATCATCTAATTGGATCAGATACGACGAAGAGCTAGAGGCTCTACGAAGAAAGCACGGACTTCAGCCCATCCATGAACGAAATCCAAGCCTACCCGGTCAACCGATACAGCACAGAACCGGAGGCCACAGCAATCCCTTCAGAGGACAAAGGAGCTCCTCCCCGACCCAAAAGCATCCATTCCAAACCCAGAATCCGAGGGAAAACAACAGACCGAACCCGCGAAATCCATACGTTTTCAACGTAAATTCGGAAACCGCGGATTTCGAAGCACAAGCTGAAGTAGAAGAAGCCCCAAGAGAAATATTAGTCAGCACCAAGGACTTCCCACCGTATAGCCATGAAGCGTTCCCGCGACACGACCCCAAAGCATGGTGCAATTTCCACAAGGCGTACGGACACCATACAAGAAACTGTATGGTGCTCCATGCTCGCCTGGCCGAAAAATACATCAATGGAGAATTGGGAGAAATAAACTTCGGCAATGAGCTGAGAAACGGGCAAGCACATGAGCAGAACCCCCCTCAAGACCAACCTCAGAACAGCCAAAAAAGAGCTGAGCAGCAAAGGACACCAAGGGAAAATGCCCAGCCAAACAAAAGAGGACGGGTACACATGCTCGAAGAACCAGACGAGCAGACATATGAGGAAACAGAAGACATTGGCGAACAGCTTGATGAGATCCCCGAGCCCATTGGCAGAATCTACACAATAGTAGGAGGGTCCCAACTGCACGGAAATTCAGTCAATTCCATCAAGGCTCACCAACGAAGGCTCAAAGCCGGACCAGTAATTGTTCCAAGGCGGGAACCGGATTTCGAAATTTCATTCAAGGACAGTGAAGCAGCCACACTTATCGGTCTGCATGATGACGCGCTAGTTGTCACACTCCTAGTTGCCTCATACACGATGGATAGAATACTAATCGACAATGGGAGCTCAGTCGACGTGATCTTCCTGGAACCATTGCTGAAGTTGGGAGTCGAAGAAACTGAGATCATCAGGGAAGCCATCCCTTTAACCGGCTTCGATGGAGGAACCGGCTCAGGCACGGTACGGCTGTCAATCGCAGCAGCAGGGGTAGGAAGGACAAAGAACTTCCTAGTATTAGACTGCCCGTCAGTTTACAACATGATACTAGGAAGACCCTGGCTGCACATGATGAAGGCCGTACCATCAACTTATCATCAACTAATACGCTTCCCGAATAGGGAAGGAAAAATTGTTGAAGTCAAGGGAAACCAAAAGCAATCCAGAATCTGCTATATGAGCGCATTCCGGAATATCCAGGCCGCTAAGGTCGAAAGAGAAAAATCTACCGCATAGCAATTAATGTCGGTAGAAGGAAAAGAGGAGGACGGCCAGGAAAGGGCCGCCGACACAGATGGACCCAACGTGGAAATGACAGTCCAGGTCCAGATTGATCCCGACAAACCGGATCACCGGGTAGGGATAGGGAAAGGACTGGACAATAACGTCAGAAAAGAACTCCTCAAATTCCTCACTAAAAACCGGGATTGTTTTGCTTGGTCCCACGAGGACATGCCCGGAATAGACCCAAGCATCGCAACCCACCTCCTGAATGTAGACCCCAGCTATAAGCCGGTAAAACAAAAAAGGCGAAAGCTAGGCCCAGATCGGGCCCAAGCCATAAACGAAGAAGTCACAAAACTGCTGGAAACCGAATCCATCAGGGAAGTCAAATACCCGGACTGGTTAGCAAATACGGTCGTCGTGAAAAAGAAAAACGGAAAGGCCAGAGTCTGTATTGACTTCACTGACCTAAACAAAGCATGTCCCAAAGACAGTTTCCCAATGCCCCACATTGACCGCCTAGTCGAAGCAACATGTGGGCACGAATTACTGTCATTCATGGACGCGTTTTCGGGATACAATCAGATCCTCATGCACCCAGAGGACCAGGAAAAAATGGCTTTCATAACCGACAGGGGTATATACTGTTACAAAGTTACGCCTTTCGGGTTAAAAAATGCCGGAGCCACATATCAAAGATTAGTCAACCAGATGTTTGCCGAGCAACTCGGCAAAACCATGGAGGTCTATATTGATGATATGTTGGTGAAATCCTCCCAAGCAACAGATCATGTAGCCCACCTAGAAGAGTGCTTCGCGATACTACGGAAGTATCAAATGAAGCTTAACCCGACAAAATGCACCTTCGGGGTAACTTCGGGAAAATTCCTGGGTTACTTGGTCACTCAGCGAGGAATAGAAGCTAATCCCGACCAGATAAAAGCCCTCCAGGACATGCCCTCCCCGAGGACTGTTAGGGAGACACAAAGGCTGACTGGGAGAATCGCAGCTCTTAATCGGTTCATATCAAGAGCAACGGACAAGTGCCTACCCTTTTACAAACTGTTGAAGGGGAACAAAAAGTTCGAATGGACCGAAGAGTGCGAGGAAGCATTCCAAAAGCTAAAAAGGTACCTCTCCACGCCGCCCATACTTACCAGACCGATCCTGGGAGAGCCATTATTCTTATACTTGGCTGTCTCACCATCGGCGGTGAGTGGGGTAATAGTGAGAGAGGACCGCGGTGAGCAAAAACCAATATTCTACATCAGCAAATCTCTAGAGGACGCTGAAACCAGATATCCAGCTATTGAAAAACTCGCATTGGCAATGATAACCGCAGCAAGGTAACTCCGTCCTTACTTCCAATCCCATACTATCATGGTTATGACCACCCAACCTTTGAGGATCATCCTCCAGAGCCCGAACCAATCGGGAAGACTCACAAAATGGGCAGTCGAGCTAAGCGAGTTCGATATAGAATACAAAATCCGTACCTGTGCGAAATCACAAGTACTGGCTGATTTTCTGATCGAGTTGCCAGCCGATGGCTCGAAAGAGGGTCACGAAGATGGAGAATGGAGACTCGAAGTCGACGGAGCCTCAAACCAAGGTGGATCCGGGATCAGGATTCGTTTGATATCCCCTACGGGAGAAGTGTTGGAACAATCTTTCAGATTGAAATTCCATGCGACAAACAACGAGACCGAATACGAGGCCCTCATTGCTGGCCTCAAACTAGCAAAAGTCGTAGGAGCCCGAAGGATAAGGGCCCATTCCGACTCCAAGCTAGTTACCAGTCAAATCAGTGGCGAATACGCCACCCGTGATGATAGAATGGAAAAATACCTTTCGGTAGTAAAAGGTTTAATTCAACAGTTCGATCACGTCGAGATAGTTCAGATACCGAGGAGCGAGAACGCATCAGCAGATGCATTGGCTGGTTTAGCTTCAACTTCAAATCCCGAAATAAAGAGGATAATTCCAGTCGAAACAATAGACGAACCTAGCGTGACACGCGAAGTTTGCAGCGTCCAAATGGAAGAAGACGATTGGAGAACCCCGATCGTCAACTATATCCTAACCGGAGCCAAACCCCAAGACAAGCAGAAGGCTAGGAAGCTGAGAATCCAAAGCGCCAGATTCTGCATTATCGGGGGAAAATTGTACAAGCGAAGCTACACCGGACCCTACCTAAGGTGCCTAGGGAAGACCGAAGCTCAAATTGTACTCCACGAAATCCATGATGGAGAGTGCGGCAACCACTCCGGAGGGAGATCCTTGGTAAACAAAGCAAAAAGGCAAGGTTTTTTTTGGGCCACTATGCTAGCGGACAGCGAAGCCCACGCCAAAAGATGCGATAAATGCCAAAGACATTCCCCATCCATACACTAGCCAGCAGAAGAACTCTCCTCAGTCTCAGTCCTGTACCCGTTCATGAAATGGTCTATGGACATAGTCGGGCCTTTTCCCTTAGCCCCGGCTGGGAAAAGATTCTTACTCGTCGTAACAGACTACTTCTCCAAATGGGTGGAGGCCGAAGCATATGCAAACATCAAAGACGTGGATGTAGAAAATTTCCTCTGGAAAAACATCATTAGCCGTTTCGGCCTCCCGAAAGAGATAATAGCTGATAATGGACCCCAGTTCATTTCCACGAGATTCCAAAACTTCCGCATCAATTGGAAAATATCCTTGAATACATCCACTTCGAGATACCCCCAAGGTAACGGCCAAGCTGAGGTAGCTAATCGGATCATAGTGGATGGAATTAAGAAACGCCTAGACACCAAGAAAGGACGGTGGGCTGATGAGCTCATAGGAGTCCTTTGGTCCTACAGAACTACCCCGCGTAGGGCCACCGGGGAAACTCCATTTTCAATGGTATATGGCACCGAAGCCGTAATACCAGCCGAGATAGAGACACCCAGCCTTCGAAGGGAGCGCGCACCTTTGAACGCAGAACTCAACGACGAAATGAGGGAAGACCAGCTCGATCATATCGACGAAAGACGGGAACAGGCTTTGATAAGAATTATCAACTATCAAAACTCGATAGCAAGGTATTACAATTCAAAGGTCAAACGTCAGAAATTTATAGTGGGAGAGCTGGTCCTCAGAAAAGTTTTTCAGAACACCGCCGAGTTGAACGCGGGTAAGCTCGGGGCCAACTGGGAAGGACCTTACATCGTCACTGAAGTAGTGAAACCTGGGGTATATCGGCTAGCCACTCCGGAAGGAACAAGAGTCCTCCGCAGTTGGAATGCCATGCACCTCAAGAAATACTACGCCTAATCCGACCTACCCGGTCTCCCATGAACTACGTAATGACTTGATCCCCAAATATGGGGTACGTAGGCAGCCCGTCTTACCAACGGGCACAGTCTCAATCCAAATCCAAACCAAATCGATCCGACCTTCATTAAGTGTAAACTCTGAAGATTCGCGTTATCAAGGTAAAAATATCTAAACACTCTTCTAAGGCAACAAGCCTACCGAGTAACAGACCTACTTTTCTAAGGCAACAAGCCTACCGGGTAACAGACCCACTCTCTAAAGGCCAACGAGCCTAATCGGGTAACAAACCCATCAACTTAGGCAACAAGCCTCGCCGGGCAACAAGCCCACTCCATTAAAATTATTTATACTAATCTTCGCAAATAGACTAAAAGTCTACGAGCATATTCGTTACAGAAACGAAACTTACGGACTACCACGAAGACGAGTAGAGATGATCGACGAACAGACAGAGAAGAGGATAAGAAGAACAATGAATTCACCTCAATCACAAGGTAAACTACCTTCTTTCATACTTAAGAAACTTTTATAATCTCTTTTATAATTTCGTATAAGTCTATCAATCTATATGCTGCTCCTAGCCAATCTTAGCCGTTATCAAGGAAGATCGTAAAGGAAATTAACTTAGAAGAAAGCTAGCATTAGAAACAAAGGAATCATTCAAAGAAAGAAAAATAGCAAAGGCCCTAACCACGGGCATATCCAAACCATACAAAAAAGGGTTCAAGCCGCCGTAGACTTGCCCATAGAAATTTTTCTGGCCTTAGGCCTTATTTAGCTAAAAAAACAAAAAAAATGGGGGACCGCTCTATGCGTCAGCCCCGAGTACATCTACGATCTCCTCCTCGTCATTTTTCTCCTCTCCGCTCATATCTTCTTGCTCGGCGGGCTCCCCGGTCACGACCTATTCGGCTGCGGGTTCTTCAAGGACAGGCTCTTCAGTGACGGGCTCCTTGGCGACTTGATGCTCGGACTGGGCACTTTGATCTGCAAAGGGGAGCTCGGTCAAATCCGCATCAGGAGACATGGCCGGAGACCCTATCTTCGGTACCGGTGTCCCCTCCAAGATAGCCTTGTAGCGGACAACGTTGCCTTCTAGGACCTCCTTCTCAGCCTCAAAGTCAGTAACCTTGCCGTCAATCACATCTTGGACCAACTCGAGGCAACCTTCGGCTTGGTCCAAACAGCAATTGTCGGCAGCCGTACCTTTGTACCAGTCAATCATCGCGTCCCTCTCTTTCACCCTTCGGCGATAACGGGAACGGATAGCATTTTTCTCGACCTCACGGTCAAGCGACTGCTGCCGGGCCTCCGCCAGCTCAGAGATGAGGCGCTGCACGTCCTCCTTTAAAGCCGCCGCCTCCTCCTCCTTCTTCTTGGCCACTTCCTCTGCCCGTCCTCTTGCCGCATCTGAAGCCAGCATCGCCCTGGTAGCCGTTTCGCTCGTTTTCTGAGCCTCCTCCACCAGCCCGGAAGCGTTTTTCAGCTTCTCTCTGAGATCCTCAACCGTATTCACGAGGCCCTTGACCCTAGATTCGAAAGAAGTTATCTTCCGACCCATCGTCAATATCTGATCTGCCTTCGCCCGGATGGCCACCACGGCATCTGCCAGCTCCCTCTCTTTGAGCGCAAGCTGCTCGGCAATTTGCGCACCCTCCTTTGCCTCTTCCAACTGGTCCTTGTAGTCGAGAACCATATCATTTATAGTCGCCGTAAGCTACCCGTCCAAAATATAGAGTTAGGACTCACTCAAAAAATAAGGCTAGAACGGATAGAAATTTAGCAAAATACTTACGTGAACCGTCATAGCCGACACAACCTTATAGATAGGCTTCTCAGCAATTGACCTCGGAAACTCTGCCAACCCCGCCATTAGTAATTTACCGGAGGAGCCCGGCCGCGACATTAGGCGCCTTGTGGAGACCCTTGTCCCCGTACCAAGTACACCCGACCTTACGAGAAACCTCTTTCTCCTTAGCCTTACCCCCGATCACGAGGGGAGCCGATCTCGTTTTCTCCCCAGTCTTGCCCTGGGAAGCCTCCCTAGGACGCTCAGCTTCGTGAGCAACCTCCTTCCCTTTGGCCTTCTCGGAGGCCCTGACCACTTCTCTTGGGGCCGGATCACCCCTAGCCTTCTTCCGAACCTCGGATCCACCCCCCTCTTGCGGCCGCTTCACTGCAGCCTCCGACCCCGTCCTCGGGAGAACCTTGTCCTGAACAGGATGGGTCACGTCCTTAGAAGGACGAACAGGAGCGAGTGGGGGGGTATTCGTCTCCTCAGAAACCTTCGCCGAAGGCGTGATTTCCGGGGTGTTCTCCCCGTCATCGGAAAGTTCGACGACATCTTTCTCCTTAGCCGCCCTAGGAGCGACCTCATCAGGAGTCTCCCGAGCGGGAGCTTCCTCATTTCTTCCGCTCGTCTCCATACGAGCATCTCCAGCAGGTGCTGATGCACCGGGCAGAACTTTCGACGCCATCCGCAACGCCGAACCAGAAGTTCTGGCCTGCTCTTCCTGCTTCCGCCTCTGGCGGAGACTCAAACTCTTACGGCGTAGAACGTCCATGTCCTCCTCTGCACATCCAAGAACTGCACTTAGGCAGAAATCAACAATATCTAACGGAATGCTTAGAGAAATAGACCTTACCCGGAAGATCGGGAGCGTTGTTATCGTACGCGATGAATTCGTCCTCTTCTTCCTCGGGCCACAATCCGACGGACTCAAGCCTCTCCCGGGTAAATGACGACCACGGCTCGGGACCAAAGGGGAACAACTTCTTCTTCAAAGCCCTCCACTTGTCGGTGATAGGAAGAGACTTAGGCTTCTTAGAATCTTCAACTGCATAGAAAAGAAAAAGAGTATTAGCAAACTTGTCAAAAAATCCGAACTGAAAAATCTCGCCAACCCAACCCGGAACCTCACCTATCTCATGCACCCATACGTTCTTGTAGCCCGGCCAAGATCCAAGTGTCTCCTGACTGGCTAGGAAAAAGAAATACTTGTGGGTCCAAGCACTTTCCTTCTTGGGAAGACCAACAATGATCTCCCCTTCTTTAACGGATAGAAAAAACCTACCCTTAGCCTGACCATTAGTCTTGACGACCAAGCCCGTCAACAAATCTTCGAGTGTAAGTGTATGCAAACACTCGTGACCCCGGACAAGCAAGGCCGTCAGGATCCTAAACGAATTAGGACTAAATTGCTCTATAGAAACCCCTAAGTGTGAAAAATATTTTAGGATAAGCTCGGAAAGAGGAAATCTAAGCCCCCCGGATTCAAAGAACCTTTCGTATACACAAATCCACCCGTCTATATTCTGTTCGTCAGCATGTTCATCTGAACCCGGCAATCTGAGCGAGATAGACTGCGGGATATTATATTTTACCCGGATCCTAGTAAGATCCTTAGGCTTTAGAACAGACTTAGGAGAGTCTGTAGCCAGAAACTCCGTTTGCCATTTATCAGTTGTCATTTTAGGACCCATTTTCTGTCTAGAGAATCCTAGAAAAAACCGAAAGATCTAAACAAGTACAAAAGATAACAAAAGATAATAGTTAGAAAGATCTAAACAAGTACAAAAGAGAACAGAAAAGCAAATCCCAGAAAAACCTCCTAGCAGACCCTTAGAAAACAAAAGATAATAGTTAGAAAGAAAACTAGAACCTGAACTTCCTAGGAGTTCGATGAAGAAGACGAAGAAATGGACCTCGGAGCACCTTCGATGGCGGTTCGCAAAGTTTATATCTCTAAAAACTCAAAGCTTTTCTCTCTCTAAAATTCGAAAATGATATTCGAATGCGAAACATGATATATATGGAGGAGAGAGAAAGAAGTTACCTTCGACAAGACGCGTGACGGGCAGAAGCTGAAGAGACGTGCCCATTAAATGCGAAACACTCGAGTATTTATACTCGAAAACCATCGCTGATCCTACGGTTAGGGTTTCCTCGAAAATCGCAACAAATCTCATCCTACGGTTGAGATCAGCGAGCTATCCGGCGACACGTCAGCATGACAGTTGTATCAGGAGAATGTGAAGGGTTTATTCTCTTCGAACTCCGCAAAATGGAACACGTGTCATAACTGTTCCCGCCCAAAATTCGAAGCGACAGTTACAGCTTCAAGATCCTACTCGTCCATCATATCTCGAAATAATCCAAAAATCCTACCCGGAATATGCAGATTTGTGGCAAAAGTCACAGATTTAATTAATTCTATCCGGCACGAATTTTACATGATTTCATCGAGTATATACTATAAAATTTACTTCGGATTTTTTTATAGTAGGGGGCTGACTGTTGATGTACAAATTCGTCATTATTTAATATGACATAAAGTACTAAAGTTGTGAATTAATTAAATTTACAAGAAAAGATTAAAGGTTTTAAAGGAATAAATCGATATCTATAAAAGCCCAACTGAGAAGCCCACTAAAACTCTCAATCAGACAAAGCCCAACGGATACAAAGCCACTCAGCCTAAAAAGCCCAAAGGCCCAACGCTATCCGTCATCAGTCCAGAAAGAAGAGGGTAGAATCGTCACATCCTCTACCCGGCATTCTAATTCGAACCTCAGCGGAAGACCAGGAGCACGAAGTCAAGTCTTTAACGGGCATAATTCAAACGCGACGAAGAGAACATAGTCGTGGGACACGTGTAGCAAGGCGAGCCGTTCAATCCGTTCAACTCGGAGAGAAGACCCCACGATTCTTGGAAGTCCAACGAGAAGAATTGGAGCCTATAAATATCGAGCTCAAACTCAGATCAACACACGCATCCCTGGGAGAATACATCGAGAGCTTGCTACCCGGCATTTCTGCTTACTTTGAGATTTCGTTGTATTCTATTAATTTTCTTCTCATTCTTTCTTTGATTCTAGACGTGATTTGCTGCCTGTAGCTGTCCGTCTATGTTATTTGTCGCAATAAACTAACAGAGGACGTAGTCAACTACCGCCTTGGGACGAACCTCTATAAAAAATCCCTCGTCTCATTTATACCGCTTATATTTATATACATATATCGGAAGTGAATCGAGAGCTTGCAACGTGAGAGATCGAATTCCACCAAGTCACCAATCCCAAGAATATCATACACTCACAAGTCACACTTGACTGTTTGAAGTGGGAAACCACGTCAACATTGACTACTTCATTCTCGTAACGCAATTAACTTACCTGTTAACTCTGGCCACGTGGAAAAACATGGGTTGCTGACATAGTAATTTCTTGCTACGTGAATGAGCCCACATCAGCCTCGTTTACGACAAAACAACGAATTAAATCCCTAATTAGGCTCGTCCACGTGGCAAAAAATTACCAGGTCAGCAACCCACGTTTGTCCACGTGACCAGAGTTAACGGGTAAGTTAACTGCGTTACGAGAATGGAGTGGTCAACTCCCCAAATGCGACTTTGAGTACTTTTACTACCACTTTTAAACTTTGGGTACACGAGGGGTTCTTTGACCAAACTTTCAATATTTTTACCGTCATTAACCCTTTATTATATTAAGATTTATAATCACTCCAATTTATTAATGGTGTTTGAATAGATACGCAAGTCCCGACCAATCTATCCTACTTAACTAATACATAGTGCACAAACACTGTAGATGCTACAGTATTTTCGTGGCCAATTAAAAAATTACAGCTGTCATGCTTTTTAACCCAACAGTTGTCAGCTTCTTTTCTCCTCGCGTATGCTCTGTTTTCTTCTCAACGTGGCTGAGTTTTCTTTGTTGTCTCATCAATCCAGATCGATATTAGGTTTGAAAGGATTTCCCCTCTGATTTAGCTTAGTTAATACAATTATCTTATATAACTAAAAGAAACTACAAAAATACTGTAGATACTACCGTAACAATTTTGGCCAATTACAAAGTCACAAGTTTCTTTATAGTGGCTGAATCTTATTGGTTGTTTACTAACGCGTAATATTTTTATTTATTATCTCTCCTACATTACCAGATATTGTCATAGACACCATCTCGTATTAAATGTGTATGTGGATAATTACAATTGTATGTCTACATATAAATATATATATATGTTATATCAACTACCGAGTTTTTTTTTCGAACTATTTTTCGTTATAAGTATATAAATTGTTATAGGCATATATTATTAAGGTTTATTATTTTTACTTGGCAAAAGACAACGATGATTGTTCATTTATACATTATAAATTAGGGGTGACAATTTGGGGTAGTACATGAAACACTAAACTGAAACAACGTGATTTAAACGGGTTTGGATTTACTATATATTGATATGGGTCCGACCGTGTTGAACACGATTGACACGATTAAATAACGAGTAAATACGGTACGCACAAGATAACATATTGGGACCCAATTGGACACGATTAAGGAGCAAAAAGTTGCATTTTATATATGTTGTTTAGTGCTTTAATACTTATTATATATGACATTTATGTTTCTTATTTTATAAATTATGTCGTATAATTGATAAACATGAAAAAAAGCGTTAGTAAATTTAAAAATCTTAAATAATATAATTAAATAAAATAAGTTAAGAGAGTATAAATTGAAATAGTTTATCATTTTAAAATGCATGAATTTGTTAAATGAGTTAAACGGGTAAATACGATAAACATGATATTTAAATGCAGCGGGTTTGGGTCTCATTTTCTAACACGATTAATAAATGGGTTGGTATTGGGTCTACGTAAAATAAGCCAAAAACGATTAAGACCAGGCACCAACACGAGACGAAACCTGAGTTGCCACCCTATCATAAATAAACAATAAAATAATAATATAAAATATCAATTTTAAATAAATAGAGTTACTTATTCAACTTTGAGTAAAAAAAAAATCCCAAAATCAAGGTAAAGAAATACGAAGTAATAAATTTGTAATATTTTTCTTTCAATCTTGAGTACTCAATGATTAAACTTTATTTTATAACGCAGCCTCGAAACACAAATGACATCATCATCATCTGTATAACGGAATTTTTTTTATGGTAAATATCCATTATTTATGAAAAAAAAAATATATGAAAAAATACTACTACAAATAGATATAATAAATTTCTTCCATTTTCTTTTTTACACTGTAACTTATAGTGACAAACAAGAAGAAAGGAAGAAAAAAAAAAACAATAACTTTTTGTGATACTTACAATTCAATTCAAATTATTAACCGACATAATTTGTGATACTTATAAGAGTTGACTACTAATCTGAGTTTAATTTGGCAATTGCTGAAACCAGCCCAACAAACTGTAGCACTTTTGAAATATGTATACCAAACTCTTTCTTAACGGAATAACACATGTATATATATGTGTATATATATGTATGAAGAATACTTCTTTTTGAAAATCAGTTCTTTTTATCCAATTACATATAAATCTCATGTGATTAAGACTAAAAAAGATTGATAAACGGCACAAGAAAAATATTAGACTGTTAAAAAACTAAAAAAAAAAAAAAAAAATCAAATTTCTCTTGCTAAGATAACAAAAATAACCGCAGCAAAGCGCGGGTTATATACCTCGTTTACTCTATATGAGAATCAATTAACTAAATTATGTAAACCAATTCCGAACAAACAAAATATCACTTAATTATTCGTGCAACAAAATCGAGTTATTTTTAACCAGCCCACCTAATAATTAGTTAATTACTTGTTCCAACAATGGTAATTAGCGATTTTAACCCACTCATACAGTCATACATTTCCTTATAAAATTATTACGAATCATGTCT
Source organism: Parietaria judaica (assembly GCA_954871525.1). Lineage (NCBI taxonomy): Eukaryota > Viridiplantae > Streptophyta > Magnoliopsida > Rosales > Urticaceae > Parietaria > Parietaria judaica. The sequence continues at coordinate 3,646,581 of OX940861.1, forward strand.
CTAGTAAAAGTTAGGAACACGTTCCCCGTGTTAAAAATCAACATATTTAAATATTTTATTACTTTTTTTAATCACATGCCTCTAAAGTCAATATCCTCGAAGCATTGGAATTGCGAAACAGCCTCGTCAAGATCCGTATCCCACAGACCAAGCAAACCACAAAGGCAACACGCGTAACCGCCAGCTGGCCAGACAGCCAGATAGCGCGCTAGGGTCCACTATGAATCTAGACGAGAATGCATCCACAGAGACAAACCTTCCTATCCCAGTATCAGCCCGTCATGCATCGCCACGTGTTTTTACCGGATAATCACCTCGATGGTTACCGGCTGTTCCCGGTCATCGCTCATCAGGCGATATTGCAGCCAGGTTCATCCCCCCGAAATAACTGCCAGTCATAGCTAAAACCTCTCTCTCATTTCCGAAATATCCATCTCTCTCGCTCTCTCTGAAACCTAGAAACCTTGCATTCCATGGAAATTGCTTCGTCTTCGTTGAAATTCGAAGGCTCGTCGCGTGGATTCGTTCGTTGTGGCTCTTGTCGTGGCTGTTGTCGCTGTTTCCACGGCCATTTCTAGGTTCGAATCGCATTGTGGTTTTCTTTTGGTGTACTTGTTGATTTCTCGAGCTCATGGATTTCTCCGAGGTTCATCCTCGTCTCTCGCTGGGCTTCGACGCGCATTATTCGCCGGTTTCGTCGTCGTCGAACTTCTCGTCGAGCGGCTCTGTTCCGCTTCAGTTTCTGGAGAGAGAGGAGACGGTGAGGGTGGAGGATAGGGGGAGTCAAGTTAGCGAGGTGGACAAGACGTTTAACCTCCTGGGCCAGCCTATGTGCCTGAAGAGGCCGAGGGACGATTCGCCGTCGTTTGGCGCGAACGCGTCGGGGTTTGAAGCGAGGCGGAAGGCGGTGCGTTCTTGGGGGAACCAGCCGCTCAAGGTTACGGATCCGGAGATTCACGAAATCATGGAGAAGGAGAGGCAGAGGCAGTTCAAAGGGATCGAACTGATAGCCTCGGAGAATTTCGTCTGCAGAGCTGTAATGGAAGCCCTTGGAAGCCATTTGACAAACAAGTACTCCGAGGGAATGCCTGGGGCGAGATTGTACTCCGGTAACCAGCACATCGACCAGATAGAGTTTCTTTGCTGCGAGCGCGCATTGGCTGCGTTCGACCTCGATTCCGAGAAGTGGGGTGTGAATGTTCAGCCTTACTCTTGCACGTCTGCTAATTTTGCGGTATACACTGGGCTTTTGCTCCCGGGTGACCGGATTATGGGGCTGGACTCGCCCTCCGGAGGGCACTTAAGCCACGGGTACTACACTCCGAGCGGGAAGAAAGTCTCGGCTGCATCCATATTCTTCGAGAGTTTGCCTTACAAGGTTAATCCACAGACGGGAATCGTGGACTACGACAAGCTCGAGGAGAAAGCGCTCGACTTTCGTCCGAAGTTACTTATTTGTGGCGGGAGTTCCTACCCCAGAGAGTGGGACTACACAAGGTTCCGACACATTGCAGACAAATGCGGAGCATTGTTGATGTGTGACATGGCTCATATCAGTGGTCTTGTTGCTGCAAAGGTATGCGAATTTCACAGGTTATGGAATGTGCGTAGTTTCCTGATGATGTTTATGGTAATTGCTAGGCGTTAGTTAGTAATTAAGATTTTGCTCCCTTTATGTGTTACTTAGGTTGATTATATAGAAGCTATTAATATTCTGAAGCACAGGGCCGAGTCTGATAAGGAACACTTAATTAGTTTTAAAAAGGTTGCTCTTCATCATAAGAATATAGTTGTTGAAATCAAGGACTGAGCTAAGATATAATATAAGTTCTGTTCTTTGCCTTATTCATATGAGCATCATTGACATTATGATTTTAGATGGACAAACTTTGATAACAGAGAAGGCCAAAGTTAAGTTTTGAACTCCAAAGAGTTCAACGAGATGAAGCTCCACTTTAACGAGAACATCGATAAATTGGTTATTTGTTGCGCATTCGATATAGTTATGCCTCATTTATGCTTGATGAGGGTTTATGTTTGATGTGCAATTGTTTCATAAATAGAGAGACATTCCGATACCGTGAAGGACTCATATTATTTTTCTTATTATAGGAGTGCTTGAGTCCATTTGATTATTGTGATGTCGTCACATCAACAACCCACAAAAGTCTCCGCGGGCCGAGAGGCGGTATCATCTTCTACAGGAAAGGAACAAGATCAAGAAAACAAGGATCTGATAGCAGTGTTGACGAGGATAAGATCAACTTTGCCGTATTCCCGGCTTTGCAGGGAGGCCCTCACAACAACCATATTGCCGCCCTTGCCATAGCCTTAAAGCAAGTCGCCTCTCCAGAATACAAAGCGTATATGCAACAGGTGAAGAAAAATTCACAGGCTTTGGCATCTGCTTTGCTAAGACGAAAATGCAGATTGGTCACCGGCGGTACTGACAACCACTTGTTGCTCTGGGACTTGACTTCGCTCGGATTAACAGGTACATGTTAATGTCGATTTTGAATTCTTATAACTAAACTACGTCAATAATTCAAGTCACCTAGACCCCTTGTGTTTATTTTGCTGCAAATTTATGTATAGACTTAGTTTCTTAAGCCCGATGGAATTTACGTTTTCTGGGACACGAGTTTAGGAATATGCATCTTCTAAGTACTTAGTTTTCTGCAAGTCAATTAATATATATTTTTTTTCTTCTTATTATTCGGTATAATATAGCCAATAATTTTACTTTTGGCTTTACATAGGTGTGTGATTATCTGCTCTGAACATTGTTTTATTTACCTTAATTTATTTTAGGCAAAAACTATGAGAAGGTCTGCGAGATATGTCACATCACTCTGAATAAATGTGCTATATTTGATGTCACCGGCGTGATATCTCCGGGAGGGGTGAGAATCGGTAAGCACTGATGCTCTCGTTTTTTTCATCTTTAATTTTCATCTGATCTCATATTTCTTACTATTTGATTTTAATTTTTGTCACACTTGTTCTAATGAAGGTACTCCCGCTATGACTTCGAGAGGTTGCTTGGAGGCCGATTTCGACACAATTGCCGATTTTCTTCTAAGAGCAGCTCAGATCACGAGTAATGTGCAGAAGGAACATGGAAAATCAGCCAAAGACTTCTTCAAAGGCCTTCAAAACAACAAGGATATCTTTGAGCTAAGAAACCGAGTAGAGGCATTTGCGACACAGTTTGCTATGCCTGGATTCGATATTCAATGAAGAAAGAAAAAGCAAAAAGTCGGAGTATCAACGGTAATTTTTGTATCTTCCTTCCGTGGTTAATTACATTTTCTTCGGTTAAACTCCTGCAGATTCAGCTTTTGTAAATAATAGGAAATGAACAGTGTTCATCATTTTTGTATAAAAATACATGGATTGATTTACACATTTGTGAAGATTGTAATAGCCAGATCATTAATCTAGATACATTTGTGTTAGATACTTAATCTTTAGTAATTTAGGCTATTAAATTTGGCTCGTACCATTAGATTATGTCGTTTTGTCATTTTATTTATTTATTTATGTCTAAATATGCTAAGAGTTTTATGTCTTTAGACCTAATTTAGTCCGTTAAATTTACGAAATTTGATCACTGAAAAAACGGAGATTGGACTTGGTGAAGATTCCGCGACCATTCCGAAAACAATTTGTTTATTATTTTGTTTTGGCCCTTAATCTTATGTTCTGATATTTATCAATTACGCCATGCTATATTATAAACCACTTTTTTTGTCTTTGAATTTCTGTCGCTGTTGTATATCTGATTTTCATGCTCACTCAGAAACATCCTTCTTGTCTGTCGTGCATGTCAATCTCAAATCTCAAATCTCAAATATGAAATTGACTGAAATTCGGAAATCAAAGTAATGGATATTATAATTTATATTCCTCTACATTTTCTTTTTTAAAGGGTCAAATAGCATTTTGTCTGGTTATGATTATCACCTTCCCACGATTTGCCGGTATGAGACCAATTTTATTTATTATATATATTTTCTTTATTGTGTTGGGTCAGACCAGAGAGAGCACTGATATTATTTTTGTCCTTTCGTTTGCGTATTGTTGATTTAATAATCCAATATTTATTTTTATGGAAGTGGTTAATAAGTTGAAAGGCTGGTAATGGAGTCCTCCAAGGGAGGCAAAGCATGAATTTGCGGCAAAAGTGAGAAAGTGACTTTAATGCTTCCTTCCATTCCAACCAATAGATAGCAAAAAAATAAGGAAGAACACAAAATCCATGTCAGTGAGTTTCATCATCAAATCCATTGCTTTCGAGCTGAATCGAATCAGACAAAAGCTCTCTCATGAGAGCAAAAGAAGCTGCTTTTTTATTCAGGAATCTCACTTTTTCATCATTTTGAATCATTAGTATTTTGCCATAAACAACACAAATATCGTTTTCATGCTATTATATATATATAAATACAATTAAAATTGGAGGCAAATCTTTCGAAATTAAATAAACCATTTTATTTTAGACACAATTATGGTGCGAAGCTTCTATTCCCTTCTTTATTGCTTATTCTTTACCGTTGATTAATCCAAAGTTTACTCTACTTTTTACCCTCTGACTCTACAGATAAGCTTATTGTTAATGACTAAATAGACCGCAATACCAAACATTTTAAACTATATTATTTCCTTGGCTGCTGTACTGGATTTGTTCTCTATTTTTTTTTTCTAAAAAATATTCTTCCTTTAAAAGTAGTATATTTTTTCTTAATGTCTTAATAAATAAATAAATAAATATATTACTTAGTCGAAGATATCTTTGTTATTTATTATCGAATGAAATCAATATTTAATATTTCCTCAAAAAAGAAATCAATATATAATAGATTATGAAATCATTGTAATGCAGTAAGTAAATCTAGTTTCTTACGATTATTGAGATAAAAACCCCCCAAAAAAAAAAACGAAAATACGTCTAAATAAATCATGTGTTGCGTAAAAGATGAGATCTTTTACATTTCACGTGTAAAAATAAACATAAACATATTACTTTTTGAAAGAATAAGAACATCGCTGCAAAAACCGAAACATGAAAGTACTAATGCACCGACATGCAAGTTAATTTCCGGTACTATTGTTATTTTTCGGATTAGTAATATTTTTCGTGTTAATTTGAACTTTAGACAAATTAAACTCTGTTCAACCACTAGAATCTACAACTAAGTTTATTAATTTACCTTTGGTAGAAAAAAAAAAGAGAGAAAAAAATCAATAAAGAAAGAAGAGAAGTTGCAAGTGAAAGACCAACTAACCAACCACCCAACAAACTCATCCTTCTTCATTCATCATCATAATATTACTAACTACTTACTCTGTAAAAATTAAAATAAAATAAAAAACAATATTCTCTCCTCCTCCTTCTTCTTCTTCTTCTTCTCTCTGTTCTTCTTTACCTTTTCATGTTGCTGTAATGGAAGAAATGGACAATTGATCAATCTCTTCTTCTTCTTCTTGAAGCTCTCATCTATGGCTACAGAAGTCCAGCAGCTTCTTCCTCCCCTCCACGATCTCGTCGAAGAAGTCGTCCAGCTGCGCCACCATGTTCTCCGCCCCCGCCCGCACCGCCGCGAAGCACGCCCGCAAGCTCTCCGCCCTCTCCCTCACCTCCTCCTCCTCCGCCGCCGCCTCCGATCCCGACCCCGACGCCGCTCTCTTCTCCAGCTCCGCCCTCATCTCCTCCATGCCCGCCTTCGACCGCCGGAACTCGTACATCAGCACGCCCGGCCTCCCGCCGCCGCTCCTCGCGATCTCCGCCGCCACCCGCTGCTGCAGCCTCGCCGTCGTGATCATCAGCGCCGATCCGAAGAACAGACCGCCGGCGCCGCCTCCGGCGGCGATCCCGCCGCCGAGGAGGAACGTGGAGGACTCCGGCCAGCAGTAGACTAACCCGCAGAGAAGGATCATCAAGAGGAGCGAGCTCACGTTGCGCATCGCGTACAGGACTCCCCGGAATCCGTTGAAGCCGTTGAGCTTCGACTCCACGGAGACTCTCTCGTCGAAGCGGAGGAGCAGGCTCAGGGACTGGACTCTGTTCTCCATTAGAGCTCGATTCTCCTCCTCCATCCCCATCGCCTCTCGCCGGCACCCGGATATCGCTCTGATCACCTGCCGGATTAACAACGTCGTCGTCCATCCAAATTCGGGAAACGAAAGGCGGGTATAAGGAAGTAGTATTTGTTTACCTGGCGCGAGAGGTGGGGGGTGATCCGGGAGGAGCCGAGGGCGGCGGAGATGTTGAGGCCGGAGGCGCAGAAGGCGTCGAGGCCGGAGAGGCCGGACTTGAGGAGGTGGCAGGCGTCCCAGAGCTTGGCGCTCTCGTCCATGTACTCGTCGAGCCACTTGTCGCCGACGGGGAGGTGGAGGTTCTGGACGAGGAGGGTGAGGTGGGAGTGGAAGGAGCGGAGGAGGGAGAGAGCTCGCTGCAGGAAGTGGATGGACATGAAGCTGCTGGACAGGTACGCTCTCTCCAGCTCCTCCATGCTCCGCGTCAGCTGGCTGTAGAACCCGTTCACGGAGGAACCATCCATGGCTTGCTTGCTGATAAGCTAAGAAGAAGAAGAAGAAGAAGACAGAGCAGAGGTATATAAATGGCGCATTGGGAGAGAGAGTATCTTAGAAGAAGAAGAAGAAGAAGAAGAAGATTGTTGGGGCAATGATGGGTGTTTCCTACACAGGGGAAAGGATGATTGCCATTATGCCATTTTCATTGTTTAATGGTCAGAGAATGAAATGTATATATATATATATATATATATATATATATATATATACATGTATTGTGTATAAAACGTAAAGGAAAGAAAAGCTTATACATATATATTTATATATGAAGAAAAGTTTGCAGGGTCTGAACAACCGAAACGCAAAGAGAAAAGTAGGAGCGGTTTAGGGGAGCATCAATATCTCGTGATCTCTCGTTCCCTGCTCATGCTAAAGCCTAAAGGCTAGTAAGAAAAGCTAAATTTTTCGGGCTCGGCTCGGGTTACTTGAGATCGGATTTCAATTCGGGCGGATTGTCCCGTCCAATTTGCTTCTTTTAAAATAATGGTAAACAATTGTTGAACTCTTAATTTGTATATAATAAAAGAGTATAAAACGTCTAAATTAGCGCGTCTGCGTGCAAGTTCGAGTTTCCGATGGCCGAGTGTGTCCACATGAGTTCAATATATTACGCAATACAAATTTATAACAAATATTGAATTCTACCTATTATAGAGTAAATGCACTCAATGTGAAAGTCATCAATCCCATGAGCCGAGACAGCAAGAAAGGGTAAGTTGTGCAATCCTGCATCGCCTGGGCAACGAGATGTGCTGATGGGATGTTCCCGAGGCTGTGCCGGTATGGGAATGCACGGTTATCTGGGATCATACATGTATGCGATTGTATGGTCGACGAGGCTTAAAATAATTGATTGGTACTACTATATGTCAACTTATTGACATGCATTTTCTTTTCGGTAACTCATTCACAAGAACTCCAAAGTTAAGCGTGTGTGGCTTTGAGTAATCGGGGAATGGGAGACCTCCGGGGAAGTTTCTCAAGCAACGTGTGAGTGAGGACAAAGCGCGCTGGAAGGATTCGTGTTGGCCTGCGGAGACAGTCGTCAATTCGATAGAGTTGAGCAGCCGGGGCATTAAACTCATCGATTGAGTGTTCGATTTTTTCTTTACGTATTCATCTTTTATCGTTTAAATTTTTTATAGTTTGGTATCTAGTTCGAGTTATGATCTCTCTTCTTTTCACTCTTAACGGTTACAATTTACAACTATGGAAAAAAAGTGGAGTTAAAACAATGCTTATATTGTTGAATGCCGGTAAAATAGAAAGGAGTCGGAATCTAGTCCCGTGGTGCGGGTTCGGACTTAACATACCCGAGCATAACCGGGTGTTGGCAAGGAAAGTCCGTCCCGAATCTCTACCTCTTCTAGTTTTGTTGCCCACAAGACAAGCAATGCAATTAAAATAAAGTGTGGGGTTAGTTTTAGGGCATTGGTTTTGGGAAAGTGTTTTGACACTTTGACTGACTAGGATTTTCTGATCTCTTCTTCAATCTTCGCTAACACAAATAAAAATTCCTCCACCTTTTCATATCTCAGTGCTTCTTTTCTTCCTCGAGCAACTCTTTCCTTCATTGAAATTTGCTTGGTTTTGTCTATTGTGTTCTTCTTCCCACGTATTTCTTTTTTCTTTTTATTGTTTTTCTCCATATTGAAATCATGAGGTTCTTTGTACGTATTCTAATTGTGTTGCATTAACCCTCAAATCAGTCTTTTTAGGAAAATTAATTAATTATTTTTCTTTTCTTTTTATAATTCTTCTTTTCGAGGGTAAAGTGGATAGGCCTCTAAAGTCTAAATATTGTACACTTATTTGCATTTATGTCCCTAAAATTTTAATTTTTAGAAAGAATATCTTTTTATATTTTCTAAAAAATAACACATTACTGACTTGTGTGAGACGTATAAGGAAATGTATTATTTTTGTTAATCAAAAAATAAGATAACTATTGTGAAATGTGAATCATTTTAAGTGTGCTCTTATTCAAGAATTGATAAAATAAAAGTTTCACGTGATTAAAAAATAATAAAATTAATAAGAATAATAAAAAGGTGTTTTATGTACTACTTTACAGAAATATAGGAAGCATGCATACTAAAAATAATTGGGAGGGCGAATTGAACCCACATACAAAAGTTCAAGGGTATTACTTGCAAATTCCTATGACTCCTGTATTATTAATTATTATATGTGTGTATCTTTTCATTGAATCGTGGCCGTCCATTTGGTCCTCCCCAGGACCCATCTGACGGCGAAGAAAGTAAATCTGAGTGGGAATGATCGAGTGGGCCCACATATTTTTCTTTGATGCAGTCCACTAAACAGGTTCTCAATCATTAACTATTTTTAGGCATTAATTTTTTTATTTTTATTTTTATAAAAAAATTGCTTAAATATTTGCGTTAGTGAGCTCAATCTTCTTTCGATGCTTACCCTAATTTTAATTTAATCCATTAATTAATTTCTTGCTGTGGGGTGGGGGACCAGGAAATCTAATTTATATTGGGTTACGTAATGCATTTAAATAATTAATTAATTCATTAATTAATTATTTATTTAATTTTAGTATAAAGTCGAGTGCTCGTGGGTTTTTGGAGAATGGGACATATCCTAAGATAAGAGTATGTTGGTCTTTCTTTTGAGATTTCATCGGAAAGCCTAGACTTGGAACCCAATTTTATTTATTATTTATTATACCCATTGATTTGGGCGCTAATTTTTGAATTAACCCCTAATTTCTGCTTAATTTATTTTGACCGATGCTACATTTTTTAATTAATATTTGGCTATACAAATTTACACTTGTTAGTTGTTTAGGATATAAAAAATCGTTGTTTTATTGTTTATTATTCACGTTTGATCACTTGGGAAAAATAAATGAATGTTAGGTAATTGAGCCGACTCGTAAATTACTTACCTAACTAAATCTATAATAATGATCATCCGATAATTGTAATTTAATATAATATCTTATTCTTACGTACGGAATACCCTAATCAAAAGTGTTAATTCATTTACAGAGAGAATGTTTTATATCAATTTATTGGTTGTAAAGCATAATATTTATATAATGTAAGTGATTGGTCTTTCTTGTATATGTATTTCATTATTGATCTTAAAGCGCAACAATTAGCAATTAGAATAGTTCGATTAATGGCAATTATTCCACCAAGATACTGAATTTGTTATTGCGTGTAATCTTAGTAGCCATTTAAAATAAGGGATGGTTGCGGTCAAAATAATTCAAAATAACCGAAACGTATCATCAAACTTTCAATTACACTGATGAAAATACGCATGATTATAAAATCCGCATTTTCTTATTAGTTTTGTCTCACGTGTCTCTATTAAGTATTAACGTCAAGTCATTTATACGTGTATCGTATTCCTCATTTAAGGTATAAGGTGAAGAAACTATTAGTCTGAATTATACACGTGAAAGAAAATCTAAAGACATAACTCGATGACATAAATTTTATGACTTTGGGTACTAAATAAGCGTAATGGAAAGCTTGATAGCTAAAATTGGAAATCTTGAGATACTTTTGTTGCAATTAAATTATTTTGTCTCATTATCTGATTGATTAATTTTCTCTATTTCCTTCTTGGTCAATTGACATTATTGAGTCGAAGAACCTACTAGATCCCTTATCCATATTCGGATGTATTAACTATTAACTATTAAGTAGGAGTCGGCAATGTAAATGGAAAAAAATAAATATAAATAAATAAATAAATAAAATAAAATAAAAATGGCCAGCTTTAGGTCAATGTGATTATTGATTAAACCATGCATGCATTTTGTACATGTAACAAGCACATTGAAAGGACAAAAATTGAACTTACAGAATCACTTTTTTACAGGGGACAAAGGATCAAAGAAAATCACAATCAGTGGAACCTGTGGATTGGAATCAGCCAGTTGTGATAAATTGCTTGGTTATTCAAGGTAAAAAAACACTCACACTTTTGAGCAAGCAAAACCCATTTACATAATTCACAAAAATAGAAATAATAGTAATAATAATAATAATAATGGGTTCGTTTCGTTGTGTTAAGGACAGTGAAGTGGGACCATGGATTGGGTAAAAAGTAAACTGAATGAAGGGCTGGATTTGGTCGTAGCAACATCCCCATCAATCATTTTTATGGAGGAATGTTTCATTTTCTCCTTAATGGTCTTAGATGGATACAACTGTATGGTCTCAAGGCTTGAGAGTGATATCAAGGAATGATTGTATACTTTACATATAATTTGAATGATTGCTCCCTTAACTTGTAGGCTACTGCGGCTTTACACCCTCAACTCAAATTTTCATGCATTCAACCCCTGTCAAAGCACGTAAGTTTTATTTATATATGTAGCGCACACGTCTTTCTCAAATGTATTGATATATACTTTTTCACATATGGCGAAGGAAAATCGTAATAACGACGGGATTTACACAATATGTCAAAATACCCCAAGAGCATTCATCGTCCTTTTTCTTAATTTTTTTTTCTTCTATTTTAGTGGCGCTATATGGGTCGGGAAGAGGGTTCCCCTTGGGGGTAAATCGCATAACTCTTGTGCTCAGAGACTCCTTTATGAAAACATTACGGGGCTGCAATCATGCAACATAGGGGCTTCATGCTTCAAATGTTCCGTTCAGAAGGTATAGATGCCAATTTTCGAGTTAAGAGGGTAAACACGCAGTATCGCACAAGTTCATGGCTCAATCATGCAAATTATATATATATATATATATATGTGTGTAAATATCAAGAAAAGAGAAAGTATGAGAAAAAAAAAAGAATATGATGAGGGGAAAATGGAGATGTCCAATGAGTTACTACTAGGGCTTGGGCAAGTGATCAAGTGTGAAGGTATGGGCTTTCTGGTCATGGTAATGCATGCTTAGTACTCTCTCATTCATAACACAACTGATCACAACTTGCTTATATCCTATTAATTAGCAAATTCAATTTCAGTTTGGCACTCTATATTATTGGGACCACACCCACTTATTATTTCAGTCCTCCCTTTGATAATGAAGATAATTAAAGGGACTCTCAAAAGCCTACTTTGTTCTTCACATGACAGATTTGCATATCTCTCATGAATTGATATTTGTGATGGTGCCTCATTATTAGGATTAGGGTTTGAAAAATGGAGTTAATGTTGACTGCCTTCAATATATATATTTATTATATTGGCTCAATGGGACAAAAGGGAAGAAAGAAAAAGAAAAAGAAAAAAAAAAGTGATTCAATTCATTACTTGGTTTTTAACTTTCAATTGAGAACCCTACATTCTTAAAGGCTAAAGCAATCTTTTGTTTTTTGTTTTTATCTTTTCTTAGCCAAGTCATAATAATAAACTATGGAAGTTCATAATAATCAAGCTTTTACTTTTGAACTAATAAATAATTACTACTTGCAAAGAGTGGACTTTGGTCTTCTTCTATATGTTCATGAATAATATATGTCTCATCATATGTTGTTTTGAAAGTAAGTATATATAGCTAATTATAAGTAGCGAAAGTTATAATTGACATAATATCTCTAGCTAGTGTAATAGAATAATGGTAGATTAGACTTTAGAGTGATTTTAAATTTTTTAACATATTATTTATAATTTTTTTAAGGATTTACATATACATTACATTTCTTATATTTTAACATATTATTTAAGTTTGACGCTTGAGAAATTCTGTTTTGTTGAATTATAAATTTAAATGCAGTTTTCACACTACTTCTATCTACGTGTAAGAGATGGATGATAATATCATCATGATATAGTACTACATATAATTTTTATTAGGACGTAAAATAAAAACGAGAAGAAAAAAATGTATAACACTACAACATATACTGAAAAGCAAACTTAAAATATATATATATATATACAGGGGCGGAGCTACAGTGGACCGAGCGGGGACGGCCGCCCCCACTTGATTCCGGCGTGTAACTATAATACAGTAGTATATATATATTAATATATAATTAAAGTTACATTATTATTCTAAATTTGCACAATGGTGCATTGGTGTGAAGCATACTTTTCAACTCTCTACCTATTATATGCGACCACCTATTATATGCGACCTAGGTTCGATTCCTACTATTGCCATATATACTTTTTTTTCTTTATATTTTGCCTTTTAAATGATATTTATATTACAACAATTGTCATCCAACTATCACATTTGTAAAAAAAAAAAAAAAACTCATTACTAAGTGTTGTCATCTGCCACAAATCCTTATTATAATATTAAATATAACTATTTATATATACACATTAAAACAATAAAACAATAAAGAGTTATATGTATATTATTGTTACGGAATTAATTTTGCGGTTTATTCTATATACTGAAAAGCAAAAAAGGAAATATATATATATATATATATATATATAATATTCAAAAAAAGCAAGAGTAACAAGAAGAAGAAAATAAATATATATAATATAGGATTATAGGTTATGAAAGTGTTACATGCCTAGAAGAATCAGATATGTGGCAATCATATAACTATACAACTAGATAACAATCATATTCGCAACCTTCTAAAGGATTTTTTTTTTCCTTTTTTTTTCCTTCTTCTCTCTCTAAGGGCCACCCTAATGAACTTTACCTCAAAAGAATTCATTTTTTTTTATTGAAATATTAATAAAATAAATAAGCAAATAGCTGAAAAAATCCTTTATCAAAGTGTAGGGCAACCGTATCATCAAATTTGTAGTGCTCTCTCCTCAGTAATTCTTAGTTTTCTTAAAAAGAAAAAAAAAAAGACGACCGAAATCTCACAGACGTAAATTATAATACACATAAAAAAAATAGTAGTTTATAATAATAGACAGAATCAAAAGAATAATTAGTAAAATCTATAATGTTTTGCAAACAAATATCATCTTTAAGAATAGACGTTATAAAATCCATCACCATTGATGACTTCAATTATATGCACAAAAAATAATTCTTGAATAAGAACAGATATATTTAAGGTTTTTTTTTTTTTTTTTTTTTTTTTTTTTTTATACAAGTAAGAGATATTTATAACAAAACACTTACAAGAAGATTACGACATATTCCACTTTTATAATTTTTCAATTCATGTATTTTTAATGTTGTCTAAAGTGTATATCCTATATGAACAAAAAAGTTTAAATACAACCATTTTCAACTATCTTTTGAATATTTTCAGCGCAAATATCCCGAATAATATAGATACACATAATACATAATCTAATATTTAATACTCTTCTCTTTAACTACATATTTATAAATATGGTTACTCTATTTTGTCATATAATTCTATTATTATTATTATTATTATTATTATTATTATTATTATTATTATTATTATTATTATTACGAATAATAATAATAATAATAATCAATGATTAGTAAATTTATTAAATGTGTTAATTGCAAAAGTGGAACCTACATCTACACATTTTTATGCCGCTCCCTAATTAAAAATTGGCGTGGTCTTTTGTTACTATTAAAAGACATATCTAATAATGTTTTTGCTATCTTTGGAATAAAAAGAGATGGGCTCTTATATTATATTTACAAGGGTATGAATAAAAAATCAGAAAGAGACATTAAATCCTCTAAGATGATCAAGTGGCTTACAAATGATTTAAAGGAATCATTCTTTTATTTTAGTTGAATTAATATAATTATATATATATATCATTGGGTACTGAATGCAGATTCGTAGTTGATATAACTAGTCAATACATGTTTTTTTATACAGTCAAGCATAATGTCACAGCACCAACATTTATCATGTCTAAGGAGATAAATTAATGAAAATTCCACACCAAATACATGTTTATTAATTGTTAAAATATGCTTGGATTGAAAGAAAATAATCAATCATTTAAAGTGGATTCCTTCAAGCTTGTTTGTGTAGAGGAAGATGGTCCACACGTAAACCGTATAATGGCTTGAACTATATAGGCTCTTTTATATTTAGGCTATAGCTGCATAGGCCATTAACTTAATTAGAGAATATGAATAATTATTACATATTTATTTTATTAAATGATTAATTTGCCCAAAATTGGGCAGCAATTAATATTTTATGAGAACAAGAATACAGATAAACTGGATTCCTTATTGCGTGTAGATAGTCGTTGACTAATAGTCTCACGACATACCTGTAGATACACTTCTTATATATCAATCCAAATTCTTTTATACACTGAGGAATTATATTCAAATTTTAATAAAAATTAAAGATAGTTCAATTAAAATCCATATAAATTTACACTAAAAATATCAAATTTTTTATAATAATAATAAAATAATAAATTTTAGGAGTGGAATGAAATAGAACCACTGTGTCCATGTGTATATATTATCTTTAATCGAAATTCTAATTCTAAGAAAACAGAATCCATAATTTTGATCCGTTTTTTGTTATTATTTTTAATGTATGAAATAAGATTTTGGATTTTAAAAAGAGTTATTGCTGGCAAAAGTATTTAAGTTATTCACAAATGAGGTGACATAGAGCTAATTAAAAAAAAGCGACAAAAGTACTTAAGTTCACATTTTTGTAGTAAATTAATAGACTTCATCCACTTTTTCGTTTTTTTTTACGACTGCCGTCAATGATGACATCAACAACTCAGATCGCAATGCTACTGAGGAGATGAACTGAGAATTCGAGATAAGAAACGAGAATGAAAATAAAAAATTTTTTATGTTCAAATAAATTGTGTGTATATACAGTTTTATTTTGATATCCGTGGGTTTGATCGTTCGAGTTTATTTATTTGATTTGCGTTGCGTTGACGTCATCACTGATGGAAATAGTAAAAAAAACTTATGGAAAACTGGATGAGGTCTACCGATTCACCAAAAAATGTGAATTTGAGTATTTTTACCATTATTTTTTAAGTTATCTCAATGCGCCTTATTTTCAAACAACTTAAGTACTTTTGTCAGTAATAACCGTTTTAAAAATATTTCAATTATGATTTATCTTTTTTTTTTTTCTTCTTCTAGAACTTAAATGGTTCATATTTTACCATATTAGCAGCTTCACTATGTGGAGTTTATTATTGTTGTCCACGGTACGGATAGAAGGAAATAAAGATGGTTTACAATTACATGTCAAGGAAAGTGCATAGTATAGTAGTACTTGAATTTCAACCGTACACATATTGCATATCTTAATACACATTAGTGTAAATGCGCATTTACACTGTTATACATGAGTTGCACAAAAATGGGAGAAGAGAAAGAGAGTCAACTACTAATGAGCAATGCACTAACTAGATAATAAGGTTATTATATATTTGTGTATGTTGATAGAGATAGAGGAACCAAAAGTGTTGCACATAGTTTAATTGAGTCTTGTTTCATGCATTGCCATACATTGACCAAGCATTAGTTAGTGAGAGAGCTCTATTGCTTTTGCTTTTTGGCTCAACTAGCCAAAACCCACTTAAGGATTCCTTCCCACTACACTTCCCTTTTAACCTTTCTCAACCCCTAAAAGAGGGAGGCTATACCCTCCCAAAACACTATTTATTTACATGCAAAATAATATCAAAATAAATAGTCTTTATAATTCAACCAAAACTCTTTAGAGAACTTCTTAACATGTATAATAATAGTAATAGCATGCCATCTTGAAACTAGGGATAAATTAGGGACCATGATTTTTATTTATTTATTTTGATCTCGGTTAACCTTCCAAAACTAAGATATTTGCAGCATAAGTACGTATATAAAAAAAATAAAAAAATTACGACACATAATCATATTGCGTGTTTATTACATGTTACGTACTTAATCTCACAATTTATATTGTCATGACATTATTCAAGTTAGGTATAACTCAGACGACATATTTATCATAACATTAAATACTTAAAGATTATCCTTTTTAAATAACCAATCAAAACTCAGAAGGAGTTGAAACCCCCATTACTGTCATTAGTCATTTAGAGTCAGCTGAGCCTAATTAGCTTCTACGAAGGCACTTAGTTAGTAATAATGATTATACACTCTTTTATTTTGAGTCACACAAAGTCATAATCTCACCGCCACGTGTCAACAAGTGGTCACAGTGACATGCAAAAATATAACTCCTTGACACATGACCTGCTTGTCGATCCAGGCCATGAAGCAGCCTAAGCCAACTCACACACCCTTTGAAAAGAAGAAGAAGAAGAATAAGAAAAGTGTCGTTGTCGTTTTGATCAGGAAGTGCAAGGAATTCATGCACAAAGGCAACAAAATGGCATGCATTTTTTCCCAGAAACACACACTCTTTAAAGCAGTGGTCCAATCCGAGCACACCAAAACTCATCTCATAATAATTCAGGCAAAAACTTTGCAAGGCTTGTCGATGGGTGATCAGATTAGAACCCAACAAAGATTGATGCCAAAAGGCCATGTTTGTTGCCAAAAAAGGTGTCTTTCTGTGTCTGAGTGTGCGTCTTTGAGGATCATTCATTATTGTCTTGGAAATAGCTGGCAAAAATGGATCGGAGTAAGAGAAAGTTGAGCGAGTTAAAGGCTGCCAAAGGGTATAGGGGAAATTGAAAGTAAAATTAAAATGGTACAATGATAAACCAATAATCTTATGAGTTCGTCGGCTAATAAATGGTTGTTGTTGAACTTGGCATAATGGTCCTAAGGGAATTGATTGAGGAGGGGATTGTGTTAGTACCACCATGGGCCAAATTTGGAATTCAATTCTCAGCCGAAATTTTGATCCAAAAAGTTGAGGCCAAGTATTAAGTACTAGACCAACATTCTCTCTAGTAATTAACAGAGAATTAGGAGCTAGATTAGTACCAAACATTGGGGGCTTTTTAGTTTTCTTTTAATGTTGATTGTTGGCAGAACTACCACTTAGATAAATATTATAGGGGTTTACCAGACCTTAGAGAAATCAACTGAAAATAAAAAGGATAAACAAGATCTTATAAATATCATTAAGTCCATATGGTCTTTTTCTACGTGGGATTCTTAACAAGACTTGTAAATACGATGATACTTTAGGCTCACCAGGCTTTCAACTTTTTTTTTTTCTTTCTTTCAAACTTGTATTTATGTTTTTATTTTTATTTTTATCAAAGTCCAAAATCTCTTTGCATTTTTAGTCATTATGTTTGTTGACTTAACCAACCTTAGTTGGATCCTAGTTTTGACTTTAAAAACTACCTTAAACATCATAATATTCGACATTAAACTCAATTAGCAATAAATAAATAAATAAAAAGTAACCATATGACTATAAGGCGGTTGATATCCAAGAATTAAGTAAGGTTCATATATATTGGTGTCGTTTATCAAGTAGTGTTGTAGTAGAATAGAATGATGATTGCAAGTTAATATGGTGCGCGTGTAAAAAAGATTGGCGGCCGTTAAAGCTGTTGTTGAGGGCGGCTCGGTGAAGGCCCTATCTATCTATTTACTATTTGCTTGCTTAGTACTAGTAGTAGTGCCGCAATAACAGGAGAGACCCTCTACTTTATATCTATCTCAACTTTAGGCCTCTACGTTCTTTATTATTCACAAGTGCTCAAAATTATAAATTATAAATTATATGTTGGTTAATCATTTATGATGGAAAGAGTGGAAGAAAAAAATTGAAGTAACAAATGAGGAATTGGAAGCACGCCCGGTGGGACTCGAACCTACAATCGCCTGATTAGAAGTCAGACGCCTTATCCATTAGGCCACGGGCGCCTACGCGTCATTTTTGCGTTTGTTTAAATAATTATTACCAGTTATTTTTATTCATTTAGATTTAGAATATGTCGTTTTCTTCTCTTGATAATTATAATTTTTACCCAAAACGACAGAATTTTTTTTATAAAAAATTAGGGTTTTGTGCGAATTGTTTTAGAGTTTTGGGCTCGGCCCAATGTGATTAGCTTTATAAAGATCGAGCCTTTAGGCATTTTAACTAGAGCTGCACATGGAGCAATCGCGACCGATCGCGACTAAAGTCGCCAAAATCGCGACTGTACACGTCGCGATGCGTCATGGCGTGCCTGGTCGCGATGCGTCGCGACGTGGTCGCGATTTAGCGAGGAAGGACCAAAAAAAAGGGTGCGGCAAAAGTTATTTTTTGTTTCCAATGTTTAATTTTATTAGTTTTTATCCGAATTTAAGTATTAAATTATGTAAACTTATTATTTAAACTTTATTTATTTCAAAATTAATATTTTAGTATATTATGACCCCGTAACATATTATTAATTTTAAATTATAAGTTAATTTTTAAGTTGTAATATATGTTAATAAGTATGTACGTGTACCATATTAATAATTATTAAAATTCTAAAACAAATAAGTAAATATGATAAAACAAGATATTAAAAAAAAAGTTGTATTATTCATTGTGAATATTACAATATGGTGGAAGAAGTTGTAAATATTCAGTGTAAATATTACAAGATGCCTCACTAAAACCTCTCTCGTAAAACCCTCCTTAGGGACATAAAACCAAGAGAGGAAAGAGCACATCATATTGGCGTTTACATTGCGTCACTCGGGGAACCAGTCGTTAAACCTTTGCGTCATAAGCTCTAGCTCGGTTGGCTCGGTCCGTTGGGCGATGGTGGGGTTGCGGAACATCCAATCGTTCAACACCACCGCTTGCTCGAGGTGTGTGGGAGTTGTTGACGCCCTCCGGTCGTCGATTATATGCTGAGCCGAGCTGAACGCGCTCTCCGAAGCAACGCTGGAAATGGGGATGGACAGTATATCCCTCGCCATTCTCGCCAATATCGGGAATCTTTCCCGTTGATTCTTCCACCATCCAATCACATCGAACTCGACGGAGTCCTCGTCGATCCGCAGGCCGTAGTACCGCTTCAGTTCTTGCGGGGCACCGTCCGTTTCCTCCGCTCGTGCCGGTGGCGTACCGGATCCCGATGCTTCTCCGCGATCCAGTCTTTGCTTCAGTCTCCGGACAAATGCTAGGCCGGTCTTGGTTGGGCTTTCCATAACTGCCCTTTGCTCCGCCTCCACGTTGAACTGTGGGAACCGCCGATCGTATTCACTGTAAAGTTCATAAAAAGCTTCATTAACAACCTTAATATAATCAGTGTAATCCACCCCTAAGTTTGTCCCGATTGCTGACATCAAAGGCCCGAACGTAAACATAATACGGGGATCCAAGATAGCACCGAAACAATACGAAAAAGGGGGTGGATCCCAATAACTTTTGAATTTTGCAACCATTCCCTCAATCATGGGCGAAATAACAGGGTCATTCGCGAATTCAGAAAAAGTGTTTGTAATTTCGTAAAGACCCGAAAGACCATGATTCAAGGAAGGTTGTCTTTGGTTTGAAAAATTTAAAGTAACAGCGTAAAAGGGTTTGAGGAATTGGGTGAATTTCTGGGCCATTTCCCATTCTGCCTCCGTGATCCGCTCCGAGGCCTCTAGTTCGGTGAGGAGGAAAGCGCTTAACGGTAATCTCTGTCTACAAACAACTGAAAGCATTAGATATGTAGAGTTCCATCGTGTATTGTTGTCTAAACCAAACTTATTAGCTTTATGATTGTGCTCTTTACAAAATCGTCGGGATCGGCACCTTCGGGACCTTGAGCTCCGTATTCGGCACCTTCCCGTAACATGAGGTTGAAAAAAAGATCGTTATTTCCCCCCCTACATTGAGCCACCGCGTCGACCAACTCTGGGGGCACACGGTCGGGATTGGCGTGGTGCTGGGCCACCGCCCGGACTAGACTAGGTCTTAGAGACCGTACTGTATCGTCGGGATAATTTGGATTGTGAGGGGAAGGGAATAGTTCTGCCGGTAGCCTAACGGGAATGTAGTCGTCGGGACAAGTATCCGATGTTCCCCCTTGTAGAAATTGGGGTTGCAAATTCCTGGCCGCCCTTCGACCCCCGGAACTACCGCCGCTTCTTCGAGACATAATGATAGAACTTTAGGAATTTAGAAAATTGGAACTTTGGAACTTTGGAACTTTGGAACTTGAGAGAATTTGAAAACTTGAGAACTTGAGAGAATTTGAGAGAGAGATGGAAGATTGTTGGTGAGGAAATGAGGGAGGAAGAGGTGGTATTTATAGGGTTTGAGGAGAGGGTGGGGTGGGTGAATAATTATTGTGGTGGGTGAATAATAGTGGGTAAAATAAATAAAAATTTGAAATTTTAGGGTTGAATTCGAATAAAGTAGGTAAAAATTGTGGTTGGGTAATAAATTTCGGGTGAAAAACGTGTTATTATTGCCACAAACAAACACATCACACGGATCGATGACGTGGCACGATCCTGGCCGTCGGATCGAAACTTCGGATCACCATCCCACGCGTCGCGACGCGTGCCCATAATCGCGACGAATCGCGACTTTTGCCGCAAAAGTCGCGACGCGTCGCGATTCCTCCTGTGCACGTCGCGACGCGTCGTGTCGCGAGTGACGACGCGACATGTGCAGCTCTAATTTTAACTACGATAATTTCTTTTCTTTGAAAAAGAAAATGTTATGTAATACGCAGATCATCATTCAATCAAACAAACTATTTTGAACCGAATCAATATTCACAAAGCTTCCTTTCTCTACTATACAAAATGGCTGAAAGCAACAAAACGTTGCACCACTACACTACACAGGCATGCCCAAAATCAACAAATATTGACCAGCCACTAACTTTACTTTCTGTTCCGTACGATCCATCTCAGCAGATGACAGAGCAAAGGTCATCGATTCTGGTCTGTGAAACGTTGCTGAAAGGATACACCTTGAACTTTCCGTTGGTCAAACAAGTCAAAGTCAACTCTGTGCTGCTCACCATGCTCTGCAACAATCAAATCCAATTGTTACTAAGAGGTGTAAATAAACTCGTTTGTAACATTCTATTCAGCTATAATGTGATTCGGTACCTCGCAGAACACGGGTTTCTCTTCGCAGCTCCAACCTCCGACCCGAAGGCAATCAGCGTAGTGACACCATTTGCAGTATTTGTTCACGTCGATCCCATGCAGAAGTGCGACCAGACACCCCGCGAATCTGCACGCAGAAGTCAATTGAGTAACCAGATTGCCCAAAAGTCAACGGAAGATCAGTTTATGTTGACTCACACAAGGCAGTAGATGATGAGAGAGACGCTAGTCCTGAGCTTCGGCCAGTCGAGCTTCGATCTGATTGACCTTTTGAGACTGTACTCAAACAGGTCTCCTTTGTTCCGTGCCATTTGCGAAATCTGAGGACCGAACAAAAGTGCGGACCCGAGTAGAACTCCAGAGACACCACCTCCGATACTTGCAAAATTGTATGCGTATGGGAGGAACCCGATCGCCAGGTTGATCACGCTGACGATAAGTAGAGACGCTAACGCAGCAAACTGGCATCGAAAGCAATTAATCAGAATCAAATCTCGGGCGAATATAAGAAGGAAAAGGGCTAAACAGGAAGATCAAATGCCTTGTCAGTGTATAATCTCCAGTTTATGATCAGCTCCGAAAGCGCTGCTCCGACGAGTCCAAACAAAGGACCGGACGCACCAACCACCGGCTTGCTTTGAACGAACAGAGAAGCAACCACTGTGCCGGAAAATGCGGAGAGGACATAGATAATCCCAACCCTCACTGTCCAAGTTAACAATAATATATATCAGAATGTGACATACAATATTTATCTTATGGTTTAATTTCAAGATATATAATAAAAATGTAGTTACATGGCCCGAATTCTCGCTCCAAGTGAATTCCTACAAGGATGACGCCGCAAAGGTTGGCGATGAGGTGGATGGCTCCGGCGTGCAGGCACGGAAAGGCGAAAAGACGCCATATTTGGTGATCTTGAGCCAGAAACGTCCTTCGAAGCGCGCCCATTTCGTCTAGTCTGGATTCACCAACACACGAACAATGTTTACATTTCTTGAGCGATAAAATTCGTTTAAATTCAAGAAAAAAAAACTTCGAATTGGTATGATCGAACATCTAAAATAGTTGATTCAAGAAACGATCACCGAGCAGAAACTAAGACCAGATTCATCGAAGATGAAATCGAAAAGGGGAAAAAGGAGAAACCGATGACCGACGTCGAAGCGGAAGGGCCGAGAAGAGGATTCTCAGCGAGCGGCTGGAACGAGAATCTCCCGAGGGCCTTGAGAGCGCAATCCTGGTCGGAGTTTCGCCAGCAGTCGTTGACGAACATCGTGACGGCGAAAGCCACGACGTGGACGATCACGAACACGGACACGATCCATGTGTCGCCGCGCCGCCGCCGATTCGAAGTGGACTTGCGAGAAGAAGAGCGGTACTTGAAGAAGGAGCGTTCTTGGTCGCCGGAAGTTTTGCCGGAGAAGGCGTCGATCGGCGGCGGCTTGATGTCGATCTCTGTTTGGAGCTTCGCCATGGGAGGTCTGATGTTGTAAGTGAAGGAAGGCCCTTGCTCTTTAAGAAGAGGAAAAGAGGCGGTTAGGATTGGCGGCAAATGTTTCGACCGTTTGTAACAGAAAACGGAAAGAGTATGAAATTTAATAATGGTCCTTCAAGTCTTAAATGAAAACGTTACGACCCCAAAGTTTTAATTCCATAGCATTCTTTTCCAATAATTCGTAGCTTATCTGTTAATTTTTTTCTATTTATTAAAAAATCAATCATAGACGATTTTATATATGCGTGCTGTATAAAAAATAAGGAATTATACGATATACTTATTTTGTGTTCAAACGAATAAGTGTGTTAAAAATTATCCATAATGAGTAGTTTTTTTTTTTTTTTTAAATTGTATAAAATTAGTATTTCGTTAATTAACCAAAAAAATATAGTAACGATATTGAATGATATAGGGGTGAACATGGGTTGGGTTGGGCCGCCCCGATGCTTTTTATGGACCCGACTCGATCACTTCGGGTTCCAAAAAAAATGCCTGATCCGACCCAAATTTTTTTAATGCCCGAACCAAACCGACCCGATAAAAAATCGGGTTGGGTTGGTTTGGGTTGCCATGGCCCGATTAATTAAAATTTAATCTTATATAACAAAAAATAATATGAAAAAAATACATCAATGTAACTCAAAATTCAAGTAAAAATACCCCAAACAAATTTAATCAAACAAACATACACTAAATAATGTAAAACATGAAAATGAGAGATTGAAGGGTCTTTGAATGTAAATAAAATTGAGGATGTGAAATTTTAAAAGACTATAGATTGCACTACTTGAATAAAAAATCAATATGAAATATATATTAATTATATTGGTCGGGTCAGAGACCCTGACCCGACCCAAGGTTTTGGACCCGACCCCGGCCCGAATAATAGTCGGTTCCGGCCCGATCCAACCCAATTTTAAGCGAGTTAGATTGGGCGGGTTAGATTAGGGTCGAGTCGGTTGGGTCTAAAATACTCACCGTATAATGATAGACAAAATTTAAGTGTAATCCTTGGCAGATTGACCTTGCCGTTCCAAAAATAGCAAAAAATATTTATTTTTATGATTTTAGTGTTAATTCTTTCTTTTCGTTTCAGAATACTAAAAATTATTTTTTTTAAATGATTAGATCTTTTGACATGAATATCTTTAAATATTATTTGGTGGATCAATAAAAAAATATCATCAACTTAAAAATAAACCTAAATATTATTAAAACATGTTATTTATTTTTAAATAGAAAATGGCTAATTTTTTCTAACTTGCATAGCGAAGGGCTATATATCTATATTAATTCCATTTAAGAAAATCTATATTAATTTGAATAAGGGCTAAATATGCAATACAATCATGACGAAATGATCACTTTAACAGTTTATATAATATCGGGTTAATCTCGGCAGAAGTATTAATATTTTTAAAAAATGGATATGTAAGTTACAATTATTTTTTCTTTCTCGGATAAAGTTCTAATTTTTACTGGTACTTCCTTTAAAATTTTCGTCCTCCACTGTTACCTATGTCACTCTTCTTTTGCGGTTTTGATGAGGACAAGTTCATTCGTCGGACTCGACAGAGTTCAGATATGGAGTTATTCTACTTGGCGTCCATGTACTACTATTTTCGCATTGGTGAAGCAAGAGCTACGACTTGGGAAAATCCTTTTGGCTCGCCAAAGAGCTAAAATTGTCGATTGAGTATTGTGTTGGTCGTTTCTCGCAAAATCTGTAGGGATTCATACCATCGTTTTGGTTTCCACCAATGTGTGCTTGAATTGGTTTTAGTACGGTGTGTTTTTTTGAAAGTATTGAAACTTTTTACCTGGATTAAACCCTTAATTAAATATTAAAAAGCCTTATCTGTGTGACACGTGACATGAGTAACGGTGGAAGATGAAAATTTTGACGAAAGTACCAATAAAGATACAAAATCAAAGAATTGAAACTTTGTCTGGGCGAAAAAAAAAACCTTTATAGGTCTATTTTTAAAAAATATCAAAATTTTTACTAGGGTTAAGTCTAGAATAAACATGTTAAATATGTCAATCTCTTGTTTTTTTTTTTTTTTTAAAAAAGGCGAATGCAGCCAAATCCCAATAGATTTTTGGAAAGGAAAACTGAAGAAACTTGAATTGGGCCCAAGCTCGCCCCCTCTTCGTTCTCTCTTTTTCGCAGGCCCGTTCCTTGATTTAAACCTTGTCTGTTGTTCTCCTATGCAATCTCTCCAACCTCCATCGTCCCTCTGAATCTCGTCTCATCCTCTCTCGACCCGACCCGACTTGACTCGACTCTTGGTGCACCATCGCGTCCAGGGCCGGCCCAACCCTTTTCGGGGCCTTGGGTGAATCATTAATATGAGACTTTTTTTGAGAGCCTGCAATACAATATTGCACGAGTTATTGGATTACAGTATTGCAGGAGCTATACGATATAGCAAAACTTATACAACGCATTAATAGACTACTCTAAAAGGGGCCTTGGGCGACCGCCCAGCTCGCCTATAGATTGGGCCGGCCCTGAGCTCCGCTATGTTGTGGATCAGCTCCATCGGCATGCTCATGGCATGGCTCGAGCCGACCAATTTTATGAGGCTTCACTTCAAACAACCGAAAAATCATTTTAATTATTATTATTATTATTATTATTATTATTAATTTACTACGTGGCAAGCAAACACGAGTTGCCAAGTGCCCATGTCATGTGTTGCTCAACTGAAAAACACAAGCAAGTTTTTATCAGTTACTACTAATATATTAAATCAAATATTCAGTAGATTGTGTATTGAAATTAAAATAAGTATTAACATCAAACTCGCAAATTGAAATTTATAAAAACAAAAATAATGCAAATGATGAAAATTAAAATAATATAAACTAATGTACACCATAAGAGAATACTTTTAATTGTTTTTATATATATATATATATATATATATATATATAACAGATGGAATATTTACTATAGAAAAATGAAAATGAATTTCCTATGAATAAGTAAATTATCTAATGTAAAAACGAAAAGATATTGTTTCTGTTTTAAGTTCTTTTTTAAACTCTTCACTAATAATTTAAGGAATAAGAGGATTAAGGTATGGAACTGAATAAAGAATATTAAATTATAAATTTGTATAGTATAGCAAAAAAATAGAAGTTAACCAATAAAATATTAGAGAGGGCCCACTTTCCAGAACTTGTATCATAGCTTTTAGATTTTTTCTTCTTCTTCCAGATATTCTTTAGTGAGTTCTTTTTGCTATATGGGCCTAAAATACGATGTCGCAAGGCCTAGTACAAAAATTATTTGTTCAACTATTTCTCACTAAGAAGCCTTCATATTTTGTTGGCCTTGGGCGATGGCCCAAGCTGCCCAGTGCTTGGACCGGGCCTGCTCGCGTCTCACCACCAGACACCAGGTACTTCAATAGCCCCACTTGGGATCCGCCCTCGAGAAAATATCAAACGAACTCAAATCCTCTAAGTTAACTTCCCCAGCTCATGATTTCTGTCTCTCGATCTCAGGCCAACAGAGCCCTGTTTCGTCCTCTCCTGGGTTTATTATTTTTTATCTTGGTATTCTCCGTGTCCAGGTATATTATATTTACCCATTCTTCGATCGTTGTATTAGTTTGTCTCAAGCCCTTTTGTTTTCGTTCTGTTGACAAACAAGCAAAGCAACTCGCTTTTCTCAGCCTTAATATATGAGTGATTTTGGTTGGTTGGATGGGTCTTAGGTGAAGTATCTTAGTGGATCTTCAATCTGTAATGGGGTTTGGAGAGCTACTACTTCACATATTGCATCAAACCAATCAATAAATTATTTTTAATTAAATAAAATTTGAATATATTCTTCACTAACAAGAATACTTGAATTTAGGTCCCTTCAATTCAACAATTGAGTATAATTTGAAATTATATAAATTGTAACTTCCGGTTGCTCTATCAAGTTGAATTTTTTATTTTTATTTTTTTGGCATCTTCTGCAAATACAAAACAAACAAACAAACAAACAAACAAAAACGTTCCTTCATATCTTATGATTTTTTTGTTGTCTTTATGCACTGTAAAATTAAAATTATTTCTTTATCTAGAATAATAAACAAACAAATCTAATGGTCAAGCATGGTAGGTTTTCTTGGTGGTTGACCCCTTAACTCCACAATATACCTCTCATTATCTTTTTATTATAAGTGACGAGAATCGATTAATTGCAGAGAACCAATAATAATACTAATAAAATCTCGTAAATATCACATCCCTATTGCCCATTATTATTTAAGTGTGTAATAAATATCACTTATGTATCATTATTTTATTCGATAGTGCCATGTGAATGCTTCTTTTTATATTCTTCTGATATTTTCTTCCATTCTCAATTCAGTGAAGTCAGCCAATCTCTCATAAAAAGGCTGAGATTTTTATTTTTACTTTCTTCATTTTAGCGTTTCGAGTTTTCAGATGGATTTGGGAAATGGATCGGAAGCTCGTCAAGGTTCAATTGACGATGAAATCGAATCGTTCTTCACCTCGGCTCCTCCATTGAAGAACAGCTCAGAGCTGAGCGAGAAAATCCAGAAATTCATCTCCCGGAATTCGGCGAAATCAGGCAAGTTGTTAATCCAGAGGCTAACTTTACTGCTTTTGTTGCAATCTTCTTGGTGTTTGATCCACAATTCGCTTCGTTAATAGGATATGGAGAGCCGAGGAGAGTCGTGTGTGTGACTTCGGGAGGAACCACGGTTCCTCTCGAGCAACGCTGTGTTCGGTACATTGATAATTTCAGCTCCGGCCACAGAGGCGCTGCGTCCACCGAGTACGGCGCTGCAAGATCATTGAGCTGAAGTTTTCTTTTCTAAAGTGTCTTTGAAGGGTCGCTGATTCGAGTTTGTACGATTTGCAGGTACTTCGTGAAAGCCGGATACGCGGTTATCTTTCTATATCGAAGGTTCCTCGCGTTCTTTACTGTGTCTGCAATGTCAATTTTGCTTCCTATAGTATACATTGCTACGGTAGAGCAATAAAATATGTATGAAATTTTACGCAGAGGAACGTGCCAGCCGTACTTCAGTTCGCTCCCGGACGATCCATTGCTGACCGATGAGTCCAATGTTCAAGGTATGTGCTTTAAGCAGAATCGGAAGATATGATATACCCATTATATGGTTTCTGCATTTAGAATGACGATATCTGGTTTAATATTCAGTTCTTCAGTCGTATTCCGAGGCTGTGGCAAGAGCCACCTCAGAGCATCGTGCCGTATGAACAACTAGCTATCTTTGATTGTTTATAAATTTTTCTGTATTTCGAATTTCTGGAATTTTAACCTGCAATAGGCGTTTCTTGCAGGCCGTAGAGGAAGGCCACTTGACGAAACTTCCATTCACAACCATTTTTGAATATCTTCAGGTTACCTTCCCTTTAATTGGTTGTGAACTTTTCCTTTTTTTTTTTTCTTTTTTTTTTAATGAGTTGGCGATTTTCCCATTCTACATAGCCTTTGGCAATTCCGCACCTGAAACCCTGTTCGTGCTTTATGTTAGCGAAGTACTCATGTTTCCAATCAAGATTTTCTAAATATATACGTTATATATTTTGGACAGATATTGCGAATGTTAGCTTCACATCTGAACGATCTTGGACCAAATGCAGTGTTTTATCTCGCAGCTGCAGTTTCCGACTTCTACGTTCCTTGGCAAACCATGGTAAGAGTTTCGGATCTGGCTTTGACCGGCATTTATAAGTATTTAGTATATTGGTGCATAATCTTGAAGAAAAAAAAATGCTTACTATGAACACAGTCGAATAAGATACTATTGCTGTAAATGTCTTTTGAAGCATGAGATTTAAGTGTCAATTTTACAGGCAGAACACAAGATCCAATCTGCCTCAGGCCCGTTGAACATGCAACTCGCTCAAGTGCCGAAAATGCTCGCAGTGCTAAAGAGAGACTGGGCTCCTCTCGCTTTCTGCGTATCGTTCAAGGTCACTTGCATGTTTTCCATTTCCAGTTATTTGAGATTTGTATTTTATTGACTGAAATCTTCTTTCCTGTATGCTGGAGCAGCTCGAGACAGACTCGGAGATTCTGTTGGCGAAGGCCGACGCTGCGCTAAGGAAGTACAAGATGAACATGGTGGTCGCAAACGAGCTCTCGACCCGTAAAGAGGAGGTCGTTGTCGTCACGAGCGATGACAAGATCACCGTCCGCCGAGACCAGGCTTTGGGGCTTGACGAAGTCGAAAATCCGCTGATTCAACTTCTAGTCAAAAAGCATGCTGCTTATATCAAATCTCTCTGACAGTCGACGCCCAACCCGGTGATACAAGAAAGTTAACCATTTTCAGTTTAATAAAATTGCTTCTTCAACAGAGTTGACTTCGGATTCAGTGCGGAATAATATATATACATATATATAATCTTTATTGAAGAAAAATAGCATTATATACCTCCTTACAAGGTTCGACTTTTCCACGATTATCTTCGATAATCTTCGATTATCCGTCTTGCCGGTAGTTATCGGCAAGACGGTCATGCCAGTACTTTTCCATGATTTTTGTCGAAAATCGGCAAACATCTTGAAAAATAACAAAAATAAGGTACTTTTCAAGAAATTTTGCACTTTTCGATGATTTTATTCGAGTATTTACATATGTGAGAGTGAGACTATATTTTATTTACCTATGTTGGAGTATGAAATGATTTTATTTTTGGCATTTTAATGTTTTATCAACATTATAAACTTAGTAAATATATTCTTAAAAATATTTTAGTGATTTTTCATCGATAATCCTCTATAAGTGTTGGTAACGATAACCTACAGTGTTTATTAGTTTTCCGTCGATTAATCGGCAAGCAAACGATAAATCCGTCAAAAACGGCAAGCGATTTATTGGCAAATTCGGCAAGTTGAACCTTGCCTCCTTATATAGATTCAATCCACTTGTGGCCTTTGAAGGTACAAGGAAAAGTGACAGATATCTCTTGCATTACTGTATCTTTTAGCCCTAATTTTGCTCTAAGCTTTACTTACAAAAGAGCTACTTGTACTTAAATTGTTTCACCCGTAAAACCTTGCGGTTTAGAGATGAACCCTAGCCAACAAGAATAACGGTCTCTTTAGGTATACACCTTCAGACACCTTCGCAAACTAGATTTATAATGCAGGGTAGTAGGGCGTGTATTAGGACGGCTCGCGGGGACGGGCTGCCCAAAGCGAGCTGAGGGCGCGAAGCCGGTGAAAGAAGTCCCCCAACGCCAGCAGCCCGCGCGCGGCTTGGTGAGTCGTCAGTATCCGTGCCAGGTGTCGCATCGTCTGCTTCCGAAGATGGTCCGCCTGAAACATTCACTCACTCGTTTTACAAACCTTTTGAAATCGCCAATCCAATTATACAAGAAGGTAAAGAGGTAAAATGTACTAATAAAAACTATACCATACAAGTTATTAGTGGGCACTTATAATTTATCAACGCGTTTAACTTTATTCGAATACTCTTATCTTTGTATTTTTATATTAGTACAGAATACAGTTACTTTATTTTTTGGTACACTTTATCTTTGTGCTTTTATTTATTATATCAGTAAAGAATACTTAACTGCATTATAAAATTGATATAAAACTTGCATGATAAAAGATTAACTTCTTAGTGTAGAAATATACGCGGAATCAGGATTTAAAATTTTAGAGAAAATCAACAGTTAATTTTATAATTTCTAAAAAAATTAGCACTAATGTGTTTCCGCGAATAATTGGAACTAAATTTGTCAAAATAAAACGCTTAATATAGTCGGGTAGATAATCAAACCAAGTAGTTCACGGGATTAAATTTTACAACTATCAAGGTTGAGTGTTTTTTTAGCGTGTTTCAACTTTCAAGCATGTATCTCAAGAATACTAGTTCAAATCAAACTGAACGGAGTTACCTGGATGACAAAACTCTCGAGCGCTTCCATCTTCTCGACGGCAGCCGCCATCTGGCAATCGTAACTGCCCTCGCTGACCATCGGATCGCCCGTCATGATCTGCACCAGTGTCTGGTACAGCTTGTCGATCCCCTGCGTGAGCGCGTCCTCCGTCTGCTGCGATGACTGGCTCAGCATCCTCACTCCCGCCACCTGCTCCTCTGTCAGCGGCTCGATGTGCGGCTTCACCACCTGATCACCAACTCCCCCCAGTCAAAAACCCTCTTAAACCACGGAAAAATGGAAAGAGGCCTCGATCCTCGGCCTACATTTAGGAGCTCGGAGGGGCGGAAGCCCCCGATCCAGAGGAAGAAGCGCTCGGCGGAGGTGCGCCAGATGCCCGACATGAGGAAGAAGATGTCGGCCTTGGCAGCGTCCTCCTTCATCCGGAAGAGGCTGTAGTAGTGGTTGAGCCCGCTCTCGACGAGCATCGCCAGCTCCACCTCCGCCACCTGCACCTGCATTGCTCCCCGGAGCTCGCAGCTCCGGCGATTCTGCTCCTCCACCCAGAGCCCGTACTCCATCTCGAAAGCCGCCGACGCTGCCGTCGCCGTGGCCGTTCCCGGGCTCCACCCTCCGATGCCGATCGCCTGAGAGCTGCTTCCCAAGAACACTCCCTGCTGTCTCGATCAACGACACAACCTTCGTTAGCTTCTCTTATAGAACGCGCCAACAATCGATATATATATACACAATTACACACACACACATATATATACATATGTATCTATTACCTGGTTCCTTGTTCGCTCAAGCTCTTGCTCCAACTGGGCTAGTTTCAGACGGCTTGATTCGAGTTGTTGGACATAAGCCTGATTGGAATTCAAATGTTATTCGATTTCAGTCTCTCAACTCTCTAGCAACTTATATATATATATATATATATATATATATATATATCTTGCTCTGTATATACCTTCTTCCTCAATCGACTCTTCCGAGCTGCTTCGCGGTTCTGTGCAAGTCTTCTCTGTACCTGCAGAGACTAGCTTTCTTCCATTACCAACTCTATATCTATATATAATAATCATATGTATGACATCGAAGATAGAAATGAAACCTTATCATCAGCGAGATTATTCGCTTCTTGCTCATTCCCCGAGAGCTGCCCAGTCGATTCATGAGACACGAACTCAAGCTACACATGTTTGAAAGAAACCAAGGATCAAAATCAAGCACATGAGATCTCTGAAAACAGACACGAGTTATACTACCTTGTTCTCTTGAGGTGCATCAATGGAGGAAGCAGCAGGGAACAGGATGTTGTCGTTCTCGTAGGTGTTCTTCCACATGGGGACCTGTCGGAACGGCTCGTAGATCCCCATCGGCCTCGTGCTCGCCAACTGGGCCGATGAAGAACTCATACACATAACCTGACAGCACACGAAGAACCCCATTAGAACAGTCATGGCGGATTCGAGAAAACCCCATTGGAACTACCTTACTGTTCACTGCAAAAAGTCATGGCCTTTTGGTCGCCGATAAGCATGGAAGTAAAGGGTCACCTCTCTCTTATCTCGAGGAACAAACAACTGAGAAGGAATCTCGAAGCAATCGCGAGACTGTGAGTTTCTTCTAGTTCTGGGTGAAGAAAGGAATGTGAAGACACTGACTTTGCATTCATCAAATAGAAGAACAAAAAATATGTGTTGACCAGTCCTCGAGTGTTGGAAATTCCCAAAAATATAAGGAAGTCACCACTCAGGAGTTATATAAAGCCATCCAACGAAAAAGAAAAAGAAAAAGAAAAAGGAAAAGAAGTTATTTGCATTACTAGCCCAACTTTATAAGAAATGTATCAATTTAGCCTCTCCGTTTTAGATAAAGCGAAAATAACCCTTTTAATTGAATTTAGTGTGAATTTAAGCCCTGTCTATTCTGAAAATAGCAGAAATGATATTCTTGTGAATTTGAGTCTTTGACCGTTAATCAATAAAAAAAATAATGATTTTAATTTTTAATATAATTTCTATTTTGTATTTTTTTTTTTTTGTGTTAATTGACAGTCAAATAACCGAATCTACCATAAAGTTAAAATTTTTTGCAGTATTCTCACTTTTTTTTAGGGTTAGTTACGGCATAAATATCTAATTTATAGTCTAAGTTTGTGGCATAACTCAACCTCTAAAAGTGGCGGGAATAATACTCGAGGAATATTTTGAGGGGTTGATAATACCGATGTTTGCTTTTCTTTCACTACGCGTCACGTATCCATTAATACCTCGCCACATGTCCAAAATCGTCAACCACCATTACCAGATTAAAATAAAACAAACAAATTAAACCAAAACAATTAAAATATTTTATCAATTTTAAAACTCACCTTTGTCATATGAAAAATGAGGCCTCCACGTGGCTTATGTGATCCGCAGTTAAAAACCTTATGGCGGACAGTAACGAGAAAACAAATGACAATATTGATCAACCTCTCAAAACGTTCGTTGAATACTATTATCACTATTTTTATAAATTAAGTATATGCCACAAAACTTTGACCATAAATTGAAAATTTATACCGTAGTTAATTTTGTAATGAAAGTGTGAAGTATGCATAGGATAGTTTTTGCTAATTCTGAAATAGATGTAAAAATCCTATCTAGTTAAAAAAAAAATAATAATAATAAAAATCTTGCAGTTTAAACATTAGTTTTGCGGTATACTCAACAATTTATATGCCATCACTTACGGTTTTAAAAATCTTATGAAAATTCTATCAATACACTTGTGCAACATTTCTGTAAATTAAACTTACGATTAATTTGCTATTTAACATAATTTTAAACATTGCTAACTTAAAAAATAAAAATAAAAAGACATAAAAATAGAGATCACCTCTTTATTTCGCTAATATACAGACTGATAAGTCACACAAGCCATTCTTTAGAAGCACAAGAATTCTTGGTGACGTCATTTAGTGTGACGTGGGTGGTGGAGATGGAGGCGGGGCCAGCGGAGGGCGCCACGTGGGGGTTTTTGGTTGGTGGGTGACCGTAGGGCTGGAAAAGATAGCACGGTAGTGATTGTCAGTGAGCTATTTTCTTTTGGGCGGGACCTTGTACACGTAAGCAGCTGTGTCAGCTGTGGCTTGATGTAACGCTGGCCCTACACGTGTCCAATCTGTCTCCTATCTTCCAAGTAGTAGAGATTTAGAGACGTGTCTTCTTCCTAGAAAGAAGAAAGGAAATTGTCGCATCAAAATGCTTTAAATGAAAAAAGAGAAGATAAGCTTGCTTGAAATTTGAACATGATGACATTATTTTTTTTGTTTTGCTAATTAAATTATTAAACATTTCACATGCAATAAAACCCCACAAAATCATATCATAAATCCTGAAATGGGCTAGGAAATAAAGTTTGTACTCGCAAAAATCCTATTGTAGCACTATTAGTAATCATACGGGAGCTTGAAAATTATGTCATTAAAAGATTAATTAAAAAAAAAAGAAAAAAGATACGTAAGGCATATGCTTTGCATGCCTTAGTCAATAACCGCGTTTGAGTAAAATTATTCTATTTTAACTAAAAAAGAAAGTATTATATATTTTTAAAAACAATATCAGTGTGTTAACGATACATGACAAATTTAATTTATTTTTTAATAATTAATTATCCAACGAGATTAATATAATAGATTCTAGACTATTACGAAATAATATCGTTCTACAATTATTCAAAAATTATATTACATTGAAAAAATAAAATTGATGAAAATTACAGTAACAACTCACTGGCTCATTGCGCATAATATATAATTTTTCTTTATTTATAACGCGTAAGCAATAATTTTTTTGTTGTTGAAAAATATAACTAAATGAAAAATTAAACAGCCTCTCTCAATTAGTGTAAGCAACTTATATTAAATGACATAAGCTTTATAATAAATTTGACAATAAAATAGTTGTAATACATTGTAGATTAATGATGTAAATGATTGATTTCTTTTAATATATATGTGTCCCGCTATTTTTGAAGCCACAAATCAAAAAAGTAATTCATTCATTATTGTGTTACAATTTGTATTGTTCTTGGAATGACATAGATTCCATGTCTAAAGTTAAACAGCTTCTCTCCATAATTCAATGATCAGACCTCCCACTTGAAGTAAACTAGTGGACGAAAAAGAGACAGATAATGATAGGCTCTAACCCTAAAATGAAAAAAGGACAACTAAAATAAATTATTAGCCGAACATAACACCACCACCATCACATCTACTATATAGTTTTCACTAGTATTTAACTACATATCTAATTGTTGAGCCACGGCGGATTTACGATACAAATTTCGAGCAAAATATTGTGAGAAAGACTAATTAAATTTAACTAAAAATAAAAATATAGGTCGAAAATGAAAATCAAGTAAATCTGAATTTTTAAAAAACGTTTTGAAATACACTATACTTTTTTGGGGCTCGGCCTGAAATTGAAATTTTTACCTGATTTTATTAAAGATTTCTGCTTGATTTTATTTATGATATAATTACCACAGCTTCGTTTTCTCGTCATCTTTAATTAATTAATTAATTGATTTTCCTATGACTTAGTAATCTGGTAATCTTGATTCCGATAATTTAGAGCACATAATTTTTTTAAAGAGAAATGGCCCTTTATAGCCAAATTGAAACGTTTGATTAGCCAAATAGCTAACATTTCATTTTTCTTTGCAAAATAGCCAAATTGATGAGGTGGCTATTTAATAACATATTTTATACCTATAATACCCTTTTAACATATTAACGTGTATTAACAAAGTTAATTTTTCTTAAAAATAAGAACATTTACTTGTGTTTACAGAAAATCTATATTAACGTGTATTAACTGAGTTAATTTGTTTAAAAATAAAAAATCGTGATTAAAATTTTAACAAAAAATTAATTTATTTTTAGACAAATTAACTTAGTTAATACACGTTAATACAAGGGTAATACGGTCTTTCGTGATTTATTAATGTGGTTGATTGGCTATTTGGCAATATTAATCACAATGTTGGTTATTTTGCAAAATAGTTTTTCTAGTTTGGCTATATGGCTATAGAGCCCTTTTTTAAAATAACGATTTATTAGTCTAGGATGTTCATTAGAAGAAAACTATTGAACCCAAAATTCCGGTTCCGAAATAGGTCACTTTTATCAGTAAATTCCATCGAAAGGTCTTTTTTTTAGTAGCACCAAGTTATCATAAGTTCTTCTAACGCCATGTATACAATATGTGAGTGTATATACATAATTCATATGTGTGTGTATATATATATAACATGTTTGTGGATGCAACATGACTAGCAAATCCAGCAGCTAGTATAGTTCCTTTACCTTTTTTATTCCCGAAGAACATGTCACTCACTCGTGGAGACATTTTTCTCAAGGCAATTGGAACTTTCACCGAGCTGGGAAAAAAGTCTCAAGAAACTACTTTTCTTCATCCTCAAGGAACGTAGAAAGCAGACCTCATTTCTCTAATATCATGAAAACAAAGTAAAAAAAGAGTCGTAAAAAAATAAAAAATAAAATAAAAGTAGGGTTTACTTTTTCCCATCCACTTATAAAGATGGTGACATTAAAAAGTACGTGAGATTGGACCCAGATACGTAATATCCATGAGACACTTATTCATTTGGATTTTTCTGCAATAATAGCGTGTTAAAAAAAAGGTACATATGAAGATTTCCAATCACTACTAAAAAAAAGAATTG
The DNA here is from genome assembly GCA_954871525.1 of Parietaria judaica. Taxonomy (NCBI): domain Eukaryota; kingdom Viridiplantae; phylum Streptophyta; class Magnoliopsida; order Rosales; family Urticaceae; genus Parietaria; species Parietaria judaica. The sequence continues at coordinate 3,683,196 of OX940861.1, forward strand.
TACTACACTTAAACGGTGTATTGGATCTCTCCTAATACTTTTTATATGTCGTTGGATCCTCCGTCGTATGATATCTGACGATACTTAATTTAAGTGTAGTCGGAAGTGGCGTTAGACTACACTTGAAAAGTGTAGTCTAAATCCAAATTAGCCGCAGCTTAATAATAGTTTTGCCGCGGCAACATTCCGACGACACATAATAAGTGTTTGTGTGAGGTGCTTCCAAAACTCGAAAATGTCCTCGGACAAGTTGTAGGCCGCGGCAAATATAATTTTTGCCGCGGTGTATATTTATCCAACGACACTAATAAGTGTCGTTGGAAGGAATATTGGCCGCGGCAAATATAATTTTTGTCGCGGCATATATGTATCCAACGACACTAGTAAGTGTTGTTGGACGTAAAAACCCCGCGGCCAACATATATTTGCCGCGGCCAATATTCCTTCCAACGACACTTATTAGTGTCGTTGGATAAATATACACCGCGGCATTTTTTTGCCCGATTGCATTGATATAATGCTTCCCACGATTTCATCCGTCGTCGAATATGCCGATATAAAATTAAAAAAACCGGGCGGTTAAAATCGCCCTAATGCTTTTGTATCACCTGTAAATAATAAATAATATATATTAAAATTCCAAAATTAACCGATTTATACAAATAATCTTCCGTACCTACAAAAAACATCGTTCATACTTACAAATAGTACCGTCGTCCATATACCTAAGAATGTAAAACCGTCCATACACATAATATTCTATTCTTCATCATACTTAGCAAATTTTTGAAGAACATATGCACCTAATCTAACTCTAAGAGAATCTATCTCTTTCAAACTATAAATACTTTTTTTATCAACAAACGCAATACCATTTATGATGATGTCGTGCATGAACTTCATGACAAAGTATCCACACTCGTGATTTCCCAGTTGTTTCAGACATGATTTTGAAATCGCCACTTTGACCACCGAGGTTAAATTCAAGCCGGTTGTATTGTGTAACTTGAACTTTTCACCGAGCCTACAAAAAATTTAAACATTAAATATACAAAACCTTGTATTTGAAATACATCAATAATAAAACGATAATTCTATATTCGAGAATACTTACTTTTCAAAAAACTTCGATAAATGCGCATTCAAACCTCTTGAATTTTTAAGTGAATCGAATATGGTCACACTATTGCGCCAATGGTTCAACACGAGGAGAGTCCAATAATGGTGACTATTGTATGACATCAACCACAATTTGTCTTTCTTGCATTTTGTTATCTTCTTGAAGTAAACCTCCACATCAGCTTCCAATTCTTTGGACCTCTTATCTTCGTCGGTGTAAGAGTTGTAGTTCATGTCATCATACGAAGAAATGAAACCGTACAAATCCCTCACATCACTTTTTGACATATATGTTTGTAACAAATAACTACAAATATAATATAAGGAAAAATATACTAAATTATTCATATTTTTAAATCATTAAGAAATAAGGAAATAAAAGAAATAAGTATATAAAAATAGAAAACATACATTTGACAAGTCGTTATCCAATTCACATTCAAGTCCTCGGAGAATAGAAATTCGCGCATATCATCGAAAGTTAAATAAGTTGAATCGTTACCCAAACTTTCATCAAGATTCACTTCGAGTAATTGATCCGGTGCGAGCATATAATTGTTGGCATAATCGGCCAACGGTCTCAATTCCGGGACAACGATCGACATTTTAATCTTTTTTTTATCTTGCGCACTTTTGGCAACCTCTTTTGGCTTGGGTTTGAGAGATGGACTACCTTTGGAATCGACATTCTTGATTAACCTTGTCGGCCAAGGCACTAAGTTCCCGATTGCGTCATCGAGAAATTCCATACATTGTGTTTCCATAGGGAGAAGAACATTAGGGATCGGAGCATTTACCACTTCAATTAACACCCGAGTATATTCGCCCGCCCATTCTTTATTGAGAAAAGGTTCCTCGCCCGGGATATAACGTTTATATGCCCTCCCCTTTGCGATGTATTCTTCGAAAGCGTCTGAGTAGAGAAGACATTCGACGTCACCATCACCCGAAATGGGCGTCTTTGGATGAGAGGCCGCCGGTCGTACATCCCTCGAGCCCCTTCCGTCAACACCGCTTCCATTGTCGACCGATACGGGCTTAGTCTTTTTTTCCGAACTAACCGGAGCGAGCGGTTGACTAATCGGAGTGCCGCCACGGGAGCATGCATCGTTACTCCTTCAAAATTTTGAGATATTGATTGTTGGACAAATAGTTCCATTTTTACTTCCATTATTCCAAAGCCGCATGTTTCGCCTCGCTTTTCGCTTTCATTTCTTCATTTTCCGCTTGGAGGCTTTTAACGACAGGATTCGGCGTTGAGTTGGATGCTCGGTGATATGCTTGCTTTGTGACGTATTTCGATTGTCCCCGAACTTGTCCGGAATGATCTTTCTTTCCCAATATGTTGACTTCCTCATTGGGTTCCAACTCGCCATTTTCTTCTTGCGTGGCATATTCGTTCTAACAATAAAGAACAATTATAAGAGAATCAAAACTACTTATATTTGTACTACATTATATAAGTACTTACTATTTTCTCTATTATTGGCTCCAAAGTTGAGTCCTTTAATGAACCATCGGGGTTCTTCCTCGTGACGCACAAAGTGTGGATAAGGTGGCTCATTCTCCATTTTCGGCATGCTACGAAACAAAATAAACATGTTATTCGATTTTTGGCAATAAAATAAAATTAAAATACAAAATTAGAACCCTTACTAGTTGTTGATGATCTTCCGATATCCATTTCGGCCCGTTCTCGAGAGGTATTCAACTTGATCTCTATGAGCTTTATATTGCTTCGAGAGTTCTCCAAACTTTTCACTTAATCTAATTTCCAAAAATTTCTTCCATACTTCGCCCATGATGCTCGTGTAGTACTTCTCAACAATATCCGGTCGCTCATAAATGCTTTTACCTTTGGGATGTTTATTGATTAAGGTAGAGAGATCATGCCGGAATTGTCTTGCCGAAGCCGCGGCACTTGATAAACATTTCTTTTGAACTATCCCGGAATAACAAATGCTTGTTCGACTTCATTCCATATCCGTTCTTTCACCTTAGCATAATTTTTATGTCTCCAAACGATTATAGTTATTGGAGCGAATTCCAAAGCTAACACACCAATCCAACTACCTAAAAAATCACCTTCTTTTCCTTCCGGGTGTTCTTTCTCATCAAATTTAACATGAACTTTTTCCCCCTTATGCTTTAATACATTGATTCTTCTCATTAGAGTCACTTTTTTTTCCTTGATCTTCTAGTTTTCTTCTCGGTTTTGATTCATTCTCGTCTATACCTCCATAAAATTATTTCAATCTTAGTTGAAGTGGATGTGGATAGTGTCGATGACCCGCATGAGCTCTTCTTATGGTCGTAGTTGACGTGGTTCATGTGGTGGAAAATTTCCCGACCCACATCGATGTTCAACCCTTTTGCGCTGGCGTAGATGAGCTTCAGAAAATTGAACTGAAGTTCCGTGAAGTGAAGATGCGGGTAGAGATGGTAACCGAAGAAGTACATCCAAATTTTCCCGATCTTAGACAACCGACTTTTCTCAAGGCGTGATTCCCCAGCTCTTGAATGCCATTGCACACCACGCTGCGCAATCGTTGCATCGATGTCGTTGTAAAATGCCTGGTCCAACTCCACCTCAGTACCCGGGTAATGGTTGTGCTCATCCTCCACTACGGTAAAATTCAGAGTGCCATTGTAGGCATTTATGACCTCTGGACTGATGGGAACGCGCACATTTCGAACCATCACGAATCCGTCCTTGACATTGTCAGGAAGGGCCGCATAAAATTCGAGGACCATGCTTGTATATGCCGTGTTCTTTGGCTCGAGCATATAATTTAGCCAACTCCGGCGTTGATAATTTGCGTTGACGAGTTCATTCAACGCATTTGAAGCGAGCGGTAATTCGGTGAAACCACGCTCGGAGCAAAGTTTCCACGTGCATATCTTATTGTAACGGTTCTTTGCCGCTTCCGTCATTACGGGCATATGCGGCGGCGGAGGCGGAGGAACCGTTTCATTGACCTCGTCATCGGCCGTTTCATTGTTCCAGTCCTTTCCCCGTTTCGCTCCTAGTACCTCGTTTTATTTTAGGCACCATTGAAATCTGGAAGAAAAAAATAGCATATATTCTTTTGACGGAATTCAAACCAAAACATAAACTACATTTCAAAACCAAAATCAATTCGCATTAAAAATCGGCCTAATCACAATTCCTAAACAAAATCAATTTACAATTCCTAAACTAAATCAATTCACAATTTCAAAACCTAATCACAATTCACAATTCCTAAATCTAATCACAATTCACAATTTCAAAACCTAATCACAGTTTCAAAACCTAATCAAATTTTACAATTTCAAAACATAATCACAATTCACAATTTCAACCCTAAAAATCATCAACCCTTAAAATAATCAAAATCGCAAAATCATCAACAAAATCACAATTCACATCAACAAAATCGCAGAAAATCATTAAAAAAAAAACCCCAAAATCATCAACCCTAAAAATCGCAAAAGCCTAAAAATTCAAACAAAAACACAAAGATTCAAAGCCTAACCTTGAGACGGCGGGCGAAGGCGAATGGGTCGAGGTCGCGGCAGCGAGCGAAGGCGAGAGAGAGAGAGAGAGAGAGAGAGAGAGAGAGAAACTAGGGTTCGTGCAAAATGAGTGTTTGTGGCTTGTGTTTGGGTTAAAACACGACTCTCGCCGCGGATAGCTTAAGTTAGCCGCGGCGAGTCATCCCAACGACACTAAAAAATGTCGTTGGACATGAAGGTCGTTTTCAATCCCGACAACACTAATATATGCGTAGTTGGAACACTACCCGCCACGGCACATATTAGTTAGCCGCGGTGAATATTTGCTTCCTAAAACCCATCTGGACGACACTCATATACGTGCGTAGTTGGAACACTGTTCGCCGCGGCGAATATATGCTTCCGATGACACATAAAAATTTGCGTAGTCGGAGGTCTATTTTTTTTTTAATCCGACTGCGCATAATAATTTCCATCGTCGAAACTTGACTTCCAACTACGCTTTTTGTCTTGCATAGTGGAATCTCCGTAGTATAGTCTCATATTTGTAGTAGTGAATATAATTATATTAATATATATAACCTTGCATGCATGGCAATTTTTTTTTAATTTTTTTTAAATTAATGCAAGTAAATGAAATAGTTCTTTTATGCTTGCGGTTTAGAAACATTGCTGTTTGAACTCACGAGAACCACTAGTGAATATGTGTTGGAATATTAGTTGCATATTCTTTGCTTGCTTCACTTTTTTCTTAAAACTCATAATATATATTTTACACATAGTATTTATGTATAAACATACATACATGTGACATGTCTGAAGACAATATGCTGCGTCAACTTAGCATTCACGATATGAAAGAAGAAGAAGAATAAAAACAGAAAATAAAAACAAAAAAGATCAACATGTGTGAAGAAATTACGTGGCAAAGTGGGAAACACACGAGCGAAACTTTGGTAATTGGTACATTATTAGAAATGGAGGCTTGTCGTTAATGACCACTGAGGTGATCGCCAATTATTGGAGTATCATAATTTAATATTATACTTTATTTGGGTGAAAATAAAATACTTATATTTAATTTTTAGTTTTGAAAAAAAAAAATCTCGCAAAGATATTAATAATCTAAATGTGTTACAACGGATCAGTAGGAAGATAAAGGAAAGATATTAATAATCTAAACGCGTTACAACGGATCAGAAAGAATATAAAGGAAAGTAACTAAAGACTATGTTAATTTAAACCTAAAATGTAACTAAAATAAGCAAAAAAATTCGATTTCCACCACATATAGTTTTGCAAAATATTCATTAAAATTATGTGTGAAACTACTAAACGGGTCAAGTAAGTAAACGGATTGGGTTACAAATGTTATTGAGATGCATTGATATACTTTCCTATACGTCTGTAGTAAAGAGATGAAGTACTTGGCATTACTAGGTTTGTTTACGTAAAGTTCTTTAGGAAAAAGTGGATCATTAGGCTTGAAAAACAATTAGGTCGTAAAAGAAGTAAATATATAAGAGAAAGGGAGGGATATAAAAATAAAGTGTATAACTTTTGCTTTATGTTTGTTAATTTCAAGGTGGCTTAGTGGACATGAATGTTTTTTTCTTTCCAATTATCTACTAAATTCTTTGAAGTTTTATTATTAATATTATTTGTATATTATTATTATTATTATTATTGGCATCTCTATTCATTCACATATTAATTATGCACGCATGTGGTGGATATACATAATGTTACAAATATTGTGAATATTAAAAAATCCCAAATTACTTTATAAAATTGGATTATAAATAAAAAATTTATTTTGGCGAGGTTTTAATTTAAGTCTCATTAAAACTAATAATAATTGCTTAGTGTTGATGGCAACCGCAAAGGGATAATCATAAATAATATAACTATATTATTAATTAAATCATTGTAAAATGGATCTTCCTTTTGCACGCAAATTATGGAAAGTAATTTGTTTGTACAAACCTCATAAGTTATTAACTCATTATACTTAACCTTTTCCTTATATTTTATTTCTTTATTTCTCATTCTTCTTCCTTTTCTCCATATAACTTTTATTTTTTGTTTAAATTTAATAAAGTTATTTTTGGCATTAGTAACTAGCTAGATGGCAAAAGCCAGCAACAAAGTACCCACAAAGTACCTTATATACAGTATAATATATAAGCATAATTGACTACGATTGCAATCCTAAGATTAATGCATAAACTAATTAAAGAAATATTAAACTACATATGATCGATTACAGTTAATATTAACGAACCTAAATAAGAATTGCATTTCAATACGAGTTCGAACTCGTTATGAGTATTTTAATTCCCCACAATATACCTTTGAAATTTGATTCATAAACTTTACCAAAAGCTTTTGGAACTTTATCAAACCTATAGAACTCAATTAAATTCCCAAAGGGGCAAATAGCCAAATAGCCAAACTTCAAACTCTAATTAGCCAAATAGCCAATGTTTTAATTAATATTGCCAAATAGCCAATTAACCACGTTAATAAATCACGAAAGACCGGATTACCCTTGTATTAACGTGTATTAACGTGGTTAATTTGTTTAAAAATAAATTATTATTTTTTTGAATTTTTTTTTTTGAAAAAAAAATTAAATCTTTTGTTAAAATTATAATCACGATTTTTTTATTTTTAAACAAATTAACTCCGTTAATACACGTTAATAAACGTATTAACGAAGTTAATTTGTTTTAAAATAAATTAATTTTTTTAAATAAATTATTTTTTTTAAAATTAAATTTTTTGTTAAAATTTTTAATCACGATTTTTTATTTTTAAACAAATTAACTCCGTGAATACACGTTAATAAACGTATTAACGAAGTTAATTTATTTAAAAATAAATTAATTTTTTTTGAAAAAAAATAATTTAATTTTTTGTTAAAATTTTAATCACGATTTTTTATTTTTAAACAAATTAACTCCGTTAATACACGTTAGTAAATGTATTAACGGAGTTAATTTGTTTAAAAATAAAAATCGTGATTAAAATTTTAACAAAAAATTTTATTTTATTTTTTTTAAAAAAATTAATTTATTTTTAAACAAATTAACCACGTTAATACACATTAATATGTTAAAAGGGTATTATTATAAAATATGTTATTAAATAACCATTTGGCTATTTTGCAAAGAAAAAGGAAAGGTTGGCTATTTGGCTAATCAAACATTTCAATTTGGCTATCCCATGCAATATCTCATTCCGAAATCCCACTCAATTTAAATTTACTCTATTTAAAGCCTCACATGGCCTTTTCTTTTGCCTTCTTTTTTAATATACCAACTTAGATATTTGTTTGGATATTTTTTTCTACGTAAATCTATTAATTTTTATATATATGAGAAATTGTTCCAATTAATATACAACAAACATTATCCTTTTTTTTCATTATATTTTTCCACAATTAACATATTAATACTAAATTATCAATCCATGTGTGTTAATTAATTAGTTAATGTCTATCCTTAACTTTCCAAATGTCAATCCTGGTTGGTCCTAGAATAACCGGTATTAGATTTTTAATGATTCCATGAAAAGGGATAACATGAGTAATTAATTTATAAGATTCAAGATGTGATGGGTTAATTATGGGTCTTAAAGTGGCGACACCACTTGGAATATTCCAACTTAATAAATAATTACAACTATATTGTGTTAAACTTAGTAGCTACTTCTTCATTTCATGCAATATATGTATTACTTTTCTCTATTAATATATATAGTCCATGTAACCTAGTTAGTGGGTATCTTATTAATGAGATTAATTCCTGACTCGAGTTACCTAAATTAAAATATAAATTAAGATGAGAGATCTCCTAAATCTAACTAAGAAACTGAAACTATAGGATAGGGTTAATACTTCCTATGCATATAGGTCGATCCCCATCTCCTCGGTTCTTATATACCGTTCTTCATGTTCGTCAATTCGAGATTTGATCGGGATGAATCCACGTCTCTACATCGTCCGGCACGACGTGATAATGTCGCAACATGCATATATAATAAGAGGCAATTCTTTGGCGTTCGGCAGCCACAAGCAAGTGTGGCCGAGAATATAGAAGTGTCTTGGATAGTGTCTTAGGATTTGCATTAAATAATCTTATAGTCTTAGGTTGAGTTAAGTTATATAGAGCTTTACTTAGTATTTTTTTTTATTAATACACATTAATTACCCCATATATATATATATATATATATAATAAAGCGGTCTTAGAGCATATATATAACACATTAAGGGCCAGTTTGGTATTGCTTCTAAAGAGGTATTTTTGCTTTTTTTCTTAATTTTAGGGAAAAAATTGTGTTTGGTAAATTAAAATAAAATTACTTTCTGAATAATTTTTATTTTTTAATAGGCAAAAATGAAAAGCACCTCATTGATGCTTTTGGAGGAAGCTATTTTGCAAGTTATACGTGTCTTTCTCATCCTTTTTATTTTTTATTATTTTTATTTAAATAATTTTTTTTTGTTATATTAAATTTTAAAACTCCGTAACTTTAATTTTATAACTCCGATTGACTTATAAAAATAAGCATTGGAAAGCTTGCGACGAGACGAATCTAATGATAGTTTGGAAGCTATAGTTTTGATGTATTTTTAATTAATGTATTTTTAAATTATTTCTAAGAAGTGATTATTAGTAAATTACATAAGCAAACACTAAATTACTTGACCAAGTAGCACTTTTTGTTACATTACTTTTAAAAAGTGATCTGTATAACATCACAGCAATGCCTAACTGGGCCTAGCCTAACAAGATTTTTTTTTTTTGAATGGACAAGATTTAAATTCAAAAGCCAAACAATATATATTTAAAGTAATATATCTAGCAATAGTTGAATTTTTCATTTTGAATATATATTTGAAGTATTAAACTCGTCAGGTATCTTTAAAGAGAATATTTCTGGTAAAAAAAAAATAACCTAAGAAATTTTTAGTAAGAAAAAATGAGATATGTTTTGCTAATATCTTTTGCTATTGACTTTTTCTTCAAAACTAGGTTAATTTAATATTTAGTATATAGTTTCTAGAAGGCGCAAACTAGAATATAGAATTAGACGCAGATAGGTGATCTTATCAATCCTTGGATTATGAGTACATCAAAGCCCTATGGACCATTCCAAGCATGCATTTTGTGGCCCAAGAATATAGGGTTAATGACGGTGAAAATACCTAAAGTTTGATCAAATAATCTCTCGTGTACCTAAAGTTTAAAAGTGGGTGACAAAAATAAGTAAAGTCGCATTTAGGGAGTTGACCACTCTCGTAACACTGTTAACTTACCTGTTAACTCTGACCACGTGGACAAATTTGTTTTGCTAAATGTAATCATTAGGGGTTCAATTAGTTGTATTAAATAGTATTCATTAGAGGTTTAATTCATTGTTTTGTCGTAAACGAGGCTGATTTTGGCTCATCCATGTGGCAAAAATTGTTATGTCAGCAACCCACGTTTGTCCGCGTGACCATAGTTAACGGGTAAGGTAACGGCGTTACGAGAATGGAGTGGTCAACTCTCCAAATGCGACTTTGGGTATTTTTACCACCACTTTTAATCTTTGAGTACACGAGGGGTTCTTTGACCAAACTTTGGTTATTTTCGCCGTCATTAACTCAATAATATATTAAAGCTGATTAGCTTCCAAAATTACTAATCTAATTTATAATAATAATAATAATAATTAGCTTAAACTCAAGCTTATCGAAACAGCAACGAATGAGTAAACCCTAAACTTACTAACCCTAAAAAGCTTTTATAGGGTAACAATGAATGAAGCTTATCAAATATTCCAAAACAATTCTTCCATGTTTGACCAACTTTATGTATATTTATATATATAAAACAAAAAATCATAAGAATGTTCTTTCATTCAAATTATGGTCTCTAAACCCTAAAATATTATGTTTTGAATCAAGCAAAACGGTTCATTTTCAATAGCCTGAAATCACGATCTATATTTGAACGACTTTATTTTCTCCTCATTAATTCTTCAAACCTATAAATACTAAGCTCTTCATCGATCTTGGGTATCACTTGTCAATCCTATACTCATACTTAACACCTCACGATCACGACTTCATGAGTCGGTACTCGGTACGTAATATCCATGCAGGCTTTCGCTATTATATTAACCTCAATCATCAGTTCATCAATGGTAGCCATGGATCAGTTCCGGAACGAAGCGAAGAGTACCGATCAATATCCGGGAGCGATTGGCTGGCCGGGACAAAAATCAAACAATCGATACGTCAACAGCCAGATCTTCAATAGCCCGATCAGTGACGAGGCGTACCAGCAAAACCCCAGCCCATTCCCTTATTCAAACCCAAGCACATTCCCTTCTTCTTCGACGTCGATTTTTGAAGACGATGATTTTCTTGAAGACGTGAAGCCGTCACTGCAAGATCAATGGACATCAACGGCCGACAACTTTTTGACCGGGCATGGCGACATATTGCCGTTGCTTTTGACGCCGGCGGCAGAATGGCTGCAGTTACAGCCTCGGACGTCGGAGAATACATGGTCGGAAGTTGGGTTATCCGGAGCCGGGATGAATTTGAAGCACGAGCCGGATTTCGACAATGGTGGGATCATGGAAAATCACAAATTTATGGACAACGAGTTGGTTTCTTGTTGGAGTTCAGAAATGCCAGTGTCTATCGATCCGGCGGAGCAACGGCGGAGAGTTATGCAGGTTCTAAAAACGGAAATGATTGAGAAGAAAAGGATAAGAATGTCAAAAAACCGTGAGAGCGCTGCTAGGTCAAGAGCAAGAAAACAGGTTTTTTTTTTTTTTTTTCTGATCTTATTTCTTCACTATGCATCGTTATGTTCTTGTGACTTGTGAGATTTTTTTTTATAAAAATAATTAAATAAATAAATAAAAGGAAGATTAGCAAAATACATATTTTTAGTCAAATCTTTTGACAAAATACCCATAGTTTCATATAATTATTTCATACTCATTTCTCTTATCATTTTTTCCTAAAATACTCCTCCTTTATTCGGTCTCCCTCCCCACAACCTTTACACGTTTTATTTTAATATTTTCATTATATAATTTATTACTTTTATACAAAATTTCATAACTAGTTAAATTTTAAAACTCCAATGGACTTATAAAAATTATGTCAAAAACTTATTAAGAGAGGAATCCAATGATAGGTGAGAAGATATAGTTTTTAGGTGTTTTAAAATAATGTTTTTTTTTTCTTGCAAAATAACATACATGTTACTATTACATATATTAAAAAGCAATTAAATTAAACAGTTTACCAAATTAAGAATTTGAATTTTAAACAATTTATTTTATGTAATAGTACTATGAAATCAAATTAAAATTTGGATTTTTTATCGTTGATGATAAGCCTCGTGCTCTATAAAGAAATTACACATATGTAATTTTGATTGCATATAAGTAATTAAAATTATTATACGTAATTATGTAATATTGATTACATATATGTAATTTTAATTAGATATAAGTAACTAAAATTAAATACATGTAATTAAGATTACGTGTATGTAATTTGACAAATGCATTAATTTAAAACACCTCAAAACCACATATTTCCGCCTATCATTGGATTTATCTCTTCACAAGCTCTCCAATGATAATTTTAATAAGTCAATCGGAGTTTTTAAATAAAAGTTATGAAATTCTAAAATTTTGTATGGAACAAAATTAAAATTATATAAATAAATATAATAAAAATAGAAAAGAGGGATAATATGTAGAATATGGAAAGAGAAATTGAGAATGAAGGTTAATTTTGTCTTGAGTATTTTATTAAATAGTTTGAGTTATGAGTATTTTAATAAAAGGTTTGCCTAATAATAGGTATTTCACTAATTCATCCATAGATAAATAAATACCTTAAAAAACAAAACTTTGCGTGTGTGTGTGTGTATATATATATATATATATATATATATATATATATATATTGAAAATATAATTATTTTGCTTTTGAAATTTTTCTATAAAATTATAAATTAGGTTAAACTTTTACAAAATTGTAAGCTCATGGTAGGAGAGACAATTCGTGTTTTTTGTTCGTACAAGGTCTTAGACGTTTATCACTTATTTTATGTAGTCTGAGATCCGCTCCATTTACTAATCGCGTTAGTAGAAGAGACCCAAACCCACCTCATTTACAAGCTGTGTTTATCGTGTCTATCCATTTAACCAAATTAACAAAGTCATGTATTTTTAAATTGATAAATTAGTTCAGTTGACATTAAAACATATGAACTGCGTAAAGTGCAACTTTTTGCTTCTTAATTGTGCCTAATTGGGTCTCATCGTGTTCGTGTCGTGTTCACTCGTTATTTAATCATGTTCGATATGGTTGGACTCATATTTGTTTTGATAGACGCAAACTCATTTAAATCAAATCAAAACTGTTTTATATTTCGTGTCCGGCCTCAAATTGCCACATATACTCAAATGTGATAGTGATAATCATATTCAAATAATAAGTGGGAAGTGCAAAGTGATAAAAAATAAAAATGAATCAAAAGTTCACAGGTGCATTATGATTACTAAATTAAGAGAATATTAGTGTTATATTTTAATATTATAAGGACATTAGTGATATATATTTTTATATTATAGAGATATTGGTAATATGTATTCTTATGTTATAACAAATGTTAGTGCACTTATACATACAGTAATTTGCTGCCCAATAAATAAGTGCACCAATCCTATATAATATATATATGGAGAGAGAGATAAGTGCACCAATCCAACCAAAAAAAAACACACCAATAATCCTATATAATTGAACAATACATATAATACATGAGAATTTATGAGCATGCAATTTCATGTAATGTGTTTTGTGTTTGTAAAGGCTTTGGTCCGACGATTAGAGGAGAAAGTTTATCGCTTGAAGAAACTGAGGGAATACCAACTAAGAAAAAAGGTATAGAAATCCTCTTAAAACTCATATTACTCCCATTTTTATATACTAATGATCGTTAGTTTATTAGTAGGCCGAACTTCAATATTTCTCTGAAAAAAATTGAATTAATTAATCAGGATCCAAAATTAAACAAAATCAGTTTAAGAATTATCTTTTACTAATCGAGTAATTATTGAATTAATTTTACATTCTAAAGAGCTTTACAAAAATGCTTTTGTATTTTTGTTTTCGTTATATATATCTTGATTATTCATACTCTTAGCTTCAACGCGCAGGAGGTGGTCACACGTGTATGGTCACGTGCAATGCACAAAAGATATCTACTTCGACGGACTAGCTCTGCTCGATTTTAAACCCTACTTCCATATATGTTTTCTGCTTCAAAGATCAATTTCATAAGAGTAGCACGTTCCGACGTTCACGACGATATATGTTCGAGAGAGAATTTTAGTTTTAGTTCTCTTCTATTTTGTTTCGACGTGGAAATTATATATTTTTCATTTATATTATTTCGAATTTTTTTCTTTCTTTATATTTAGTTTTTTGAGTTATCAGTCATTTCCCAACTTTCTTGTTTATAGTTTTATTATACCCTATAATCTACCGATCAAGTAAGCTTTCGAAAACATTTGTTCAGTTAAATTGAATTACTTTTTATTTTCTTATTATTTTCACGTTTGAGTGATTTAATCGTCCTTCAATCGCAGGCGTGTGCATGTTGGGTGTCGGTGTGAAGAGGTAGATCGGTGTTTCTCCGACGACACAAGTGTTCGAGGTGAGTACACTTTTCACCTCGTAACACACACAAACCTGTTGATTGAAGAACGATGTTGTTCTGACTCCAACTTGTTGTGTGTTAAACTTATGATTGTTAAAGAAAAAAATAAATGAAGATAATGTTAATAAAAGTATATATATTCTGTTATATGGGTATTGTTGATGTTAATTATTGCTTGATTGTTTTAAAAGGCTTGAGAAACAATTTTGTTAAAAACTTTATAGGAAATGTTGTTCATTTACTTGATGTGTTGTTACAAGTAATGGACTTCTGTTTCATGCATGTCGATGTCACACTATATTTGTTTTGAACTTTAAAGTTAAGTACCTAAATTTTGTCTCCAAACTAGCTAGATTTTTTCTTTCTTTCTTTCAATAATATACACCACTTTAATCATTTTCATAAAAGTATAGGAACTCTAAAATGTAATTCCTCATCTTCGTAATAGCGATGTATGGTTATATATATAGGTATATAACTATATATATATATATATATTTGTAATTTGAAGGTGGGCCTGAAGACCCAAGAAGCTGAGATGGGCATATATATATATATATATATACATATATAGGTATATAACTATATATATTTGTAATTTGTAGGTGGGCCTGAAGACCCAAGAAGCTGAGATGGGCCTGTCATGCCCAAATTTTGGGCAAAATTATGTGCCGAAGATGCATGTAGAATAGTTACTTATTGCACTGGCTTCAATATTCCAAAGCTACCTTCAAATCTTTGTATCTGGCTACTATATAATTCTATTATATAATGCATGTGTAAATTGTATAATACGCTTAAAGAATATTTTTTTTTAAAAGGAATAAAAAATTCGAGTTTGATTAAGAAGTATAATTCTTTATTATATCTCGCTTTGTACTTGTAGAATCCTATTGAAAAAGAAAATAGAGCATCCAAAGTGCGAGGAGAATAATATAGCATGGGAATTCTATTGGTGAGACCATAATGATTTCAATAAGTATCAATTCTATCATCATACTTTAGTCTTTACCTTATATATATATATACTATTATTATATTGCTTATTTTGATAATCTTTTTCTTCGTTGTGTTCTAGAAGAAAGTACGAAGAATGGGTGATTCTTTAATGAACATGAATAAAGGAAGATGTTATTATATATTTATTTATATCAATGGAAAAAATATGAAAAGTAGGAAATTTTCTTGTGGACTCGTACTTTTTTATGGTTATGAAATCGGCACGCTTACCGGGGTTGTGGCTATTTTTTTTTTGGCCCAATATAGTATATGACTATGTTTACATATCTCTTAAAATTATTAAAAATAATTATAAATATAACTAAATCAAATAATAATATATTATAAATTTTAGAATTTAATTTACAAAAAGGGTAAACTACGGCTAAAATACCCAATGTTTCATTTTATTTTAATTATGTGCCCAAAGTTTTTTTTTGTGGTTATAATACCCAAAGTTCATTCTGTTAACGCCAAACGTACCCGCCATCCAATTCTCGTAAATCTCCGTTATTGCTCCTACGTGGCATTCACATGTCATTTTTAAACTGCCACGTCAGTTGCGGCTAAAATACCCAATGTTTCATTTTATTTTAATTATGTGCCCAAAGTTTTTTTTTTTTTTTTGTGGCTATAATACCTAAAGTTCATTCTGCTAACGCCAAACGTACCCGCCGTGAAGGAGTTCAAAGTTGTTGGAAATGGGATACAACTATGGCTCTAATACTTTAAAGGGTTAATGACGGCAAAAATACTCAAAGTTTGGTCAAAGAACCCCTCGTGTACTCAAAGTTTAAAAGTGGTGGCAAAAGTACCCAAAGTCGCATTTGGAGAGTTGACCACTCCATTCTCGTAACGCAATTAACTTACCCGTCAACTCTGGCCACATGGACAAACGTGGGTTGCTAACATCGCAATTTTTTGCCACGTGGACGAGCCCAATTAGGGGTTTAATTAGTTGTTTTGTCGTAAACGAGGCTGATGTTGGCTCATCCACGTGACAAAAAATTGCTATGTCAGCAACCCACGTTTGTCCACGTGGCCAGAGTTAACAGGTAAGTTAACTGCGTTACGAGAATGAAGTGTCTACGCCCCAAATGTGACTTTGAGTACTTTTGCCACCACTTTTAAACTTTGAGTACACGAGGGGTTCTTTGACCAAACTTTGAGTATTTTCACCGTCATTAACCCTACTTTAAACTTTACGTATGCTAAAGATTATGTTTTTATTGGACCTTATATTTAAATTTCAAGCAACTACTCTATGTATTATGTATCTGATTATGTCATTATAACATATATATAAAATAAGTTATGTCGGTCTTTCAGGCCCAAAAATGTAGGGAGAAATAAATAAATAAATAAATAAATATACAATGAATAAATATCTTACCAACTAAAATATCTTACAAAGAGTGGATAAAGTACCTATTTCTTATAAATGAATGCACTCCACAACACCCACTAATCAATCATTATTTTTATGCTTCTGGTTTCAAATTTCAATCTCTTTCTCTTTTATTTTCTCCTAATAATTCTAACCTGGAATTTTGAAGAAAAAAAAAAAAAACTGATTGATTTTACACTTAAACTGTCCGAGAAATAGCAAGGAAGAAGACTAAGAAATAATATATAAAAAAGACATTAAGAGATTTGGTCAACATGTAAAAGCAATGGCTACTAGAAAAAAAAAATTATAAATTGTCGTTGGAAATTAAACAGAGTCGGTGAACAAATAAATAAATGAAGGATTTATAATGACAATACGTCACCAACACCAAAACAATTACAAACTATATAACATAATCATATATAATTCATTTATCAAGAATTACAGGTGAGACTGTTGGATAAATTACTTTGTGATTAAATATATCTAATTTTAGTGGTTAAGGAATAAAGATCTTCTTTAATATGGAATTGTATTCTTATTCCTTTGATATTTTCCTAGAAAGTCCGAGAGGACAAAAAGGTAATTTCCACTCAACTGTTAGTTTCCCTCTCTCTCTCTCTCTGAAAGGATCTTCCTTGAGAGCTCTCCCTTTTCTCGTCCGTCCGATCAGAATCCAACGGCTTAAAACGAGAGTCACTTCTAAGCAACGAGCTTCGAATTGGCTCTCATCTCTCAGAGATATCTTCATTCCTCTCACTCTCTCTCTCCTAGCTCTTTCTCTCTCTAGCTCTTCACAGTTCGCAAGGTACTACGCTCCTCTTCTTCTCTCTTTCGATTCAAGGAATTCATCAGGTTATGCTTTTCGAGCTTGCTTCGTCTCCTTCCAGATCTGACACAGACGCGAAATTAAATCATTAAAAAAAAACTGTGTTCATCACTGTTCTCTCTCTGGTTGGTTCGTCGTTTTGCGTTGTCGTGATTTAAATTATATTTTCTTTTTTCTTTTTGAAATTCTGTGAATTAAAATATTATAGGCAGATCTAACGGTTGGCATGCGGGGAGGGAACAGATCTGACCGTTGGTAAGTGGTATTGTCTGCTTGAAGGTTGACACAGGTGTCACTGTCGGTGAAAATGGAGACTGTGGCTATCGTCAACCGTGGCTCGTCGCTAACGTGCACCGGGGAAGCTCTCGCCACTCTGCTCTCGGCTTTGCTCTTCTCGGTCTCAACCCAAGTCAGTCACCTCTGAAAATTATTTATTTCACCGTGTATATATATATATATATATATATATGTATATATATATACATACTTAGCAACCATTTATTATTAATTATTTCCATTTATTTTCACTTTAATTTTTTCTTTTTTCAAAAACAGAAAATTCAATTTTTTTCTCTTGTTATTTTGATTTGGTCGGAGCCACATGAACTGACGAAGCTTAATTATTATGCTTATTTTTTTCGTTGAATTGACGTATGTTTCTATGATATAATAAATGACTGCCCTTCTAAAAAAAATAGAAAAGAAAAAAATTAAAAATATCGTTGGATGCGAATAATGAAACGAATATTCCGAGCTCGTTTTCTTTGTTTTATTATTTTATAACTAAATAAATGAACACCTTTTACTTAATTTAACTGGCTTCGGAACAAAGGCATTTTGCCATAGTTATGATTTTATATTTTTATTTAATATTTAAAATTAGGAAAAGTCTTCAGTCAATTTTACTCGTAGTACTTTGCAGGGTTGACTTTTGTTTACTATAAAACGAAAGTGAATTTTTTCTTTTTCCAGTTTCATTTAAACTTTGCTATACATTACAACCCCCTTTTAAGGAAAAACTTTTGCTATATGACCTCATTAGATTTATAACTCCTCCATGTCACCCAATATCACTAGTTTTTTTACACTTGTGTTCGTTCCATTGGCTTCAGAATCCGATTGGGCTTGCAATGACGGAACACCAACCGGAGGTTGTGGATGTCGGTGAGAACGGCGAGGACCACGACGACGATTCCGATGCCGGTGCCGGAGATGGCGGATTGGGTGACGGCGAAGAGGACTTCTCCTCCGAGGAAGGAGGAGCGGGTGAGAATAACCCGAATGGCAAGAGCAACGACTCGAAGGGCGCACCTGGCGGAGAAGGCGAAGCGAACGGAGAAGACGAGGCCGATGAAGAAGACGAGAGCAACCAAGGCGGCGACGAAGACGATAACGATGATGAGGAAGACAACGAGGACGAGGACGACGGCGACGGTGACGAACACACCGGGAATGATGAGGAAGAAGAGAACGTCGAAGAGCCGGAGGATGAAGACGAGGAAGACGAAGAGGAGGAGGCGCTTCAGCCGCCGAAGAAGAGGAAGAAGTGAGCGAGACGCCGGAGAGCCGTCTTCTGGTGTTGCCACGGGTCCTCAGTTTTTAACTCTTACGAGCTGTGTAACTGGTTGATTAGGCTGCTTTCAGTTTGTACTTTTGAGTAAAGCAAATACGTTTGTATTTGTAATGTATACTTGAAGAAGACAAGAATCTCCTTGTGGGGTTCTCTCATAATGTAGAAGTCAAATGTTAATTGCATGATTTAATTACATAGTTTTCATTTCAACTCTTGACTTATTTGCCCTCAACTTTATGTGCTGTGCACTTTGACCCCTAAACTTTAGTTTAATTGTCAAAAGTAGCACATTTAACACCAGTTGATTACAATACCAGCACCCATTTACAAGCCACACTCCTTGTGTTTTGTTAAGAGCTGACAAAAAAAATATAACATAAGAATATCTATGTACACAAATAAGACCTATTTACATGTCTGCAAAAGCATAGAAAAAGTGGTTCTACCTAGTCCTCTTCAAGCCTTTTTCTTCTTCGTGGCGTCGATGAACATGGCACGAGTCCAATGCTCGACGTCCTCGCATTGCGAGGGTGGAGGCGGAAACTTTGGGTGTTCCACGAGATCCCATCCTCCAATCAGGAATTCGTTCTTCCCCATTTCAGATTCCATGGCAAAAAGATAGCTCGTGGCGGGGTTGGGAGGATTATTTTCCCGAGTGTTCTTCTGCAATGCACAAAAAATAAGAAAGATATGAATTTCTTTAGTAAAAATAAAAGTAACTATAACAATCACTCCACACTTCTTATACCGTTGATGCAAGTGAATGTTCACTGTCTGATAGCGTGGTTGATGCAACAGCGGAGTTCACGTTCCATACTGATTTGTTTAGCTGCGGAACTTGCTTGTTTGACCTGTGTTAAAAAAGTATAAAACTCATAGTAGAAATGAATTACAAATCTGCAACGGATAAAAAATCAGTAAAAACCGGTAACCAGAAACGTGTGGGTCTTAAGCCGGTTACATGGTTTTGCACCTCAAAAAGTCATATATATATATATACATATAAATTTCTTTTCGGGAGTTGGTAAACGATTATATACCTGGAGCAAGCTGATTTGATTGAACATACAGAACGCAGCTCTTTCGAAGAAGATAATGTGGCCAGCAACTTGGCAAATGCTTCGAAAGTGGACGCGTCAGGCGGGACATCGAGACATAAAGAATTGTAGCAGTATGTTGTTATGCATGCCACGCTCTTCTTGAGCAGCGATATGCCTTTTTGCAAATCCTTGTGGCTCTCAACAGAGTGTGGAGAAGCCGAGGAATAGTTAAAGCTCCCAGTGGAATCCAACCGAACCTTTCTCTCGGATTCTATGGAAGTGACGCCAAAATTACTTGAACTTTTGTCGGACCAAGAGTTTTCCACACTGGCAGAGCAGTAGTTTTGCCGTGGGATGAACAAAGGAAATTCATTACTGCATAATACAGCTTTAATTCATTTAGAGAGCAGTGAGACCAACCGTTATTAGTTCGTAATTACCAAGTTGAATAATATCGAACCTAGGGGAAGAAGGACGTGCGTCCCAATAAGAATCTCTTTGCCATATCCGTGAGCAAGAACCCTAAGGAAGGTTGTATCAGTATCAGTGACATATGATGAGCGCATGATACATATTTTCAAGGTTTCAACTTTTTTCTTGATTAGAAACTCAACTAAAACAATGGAACATTACATACCGCAAAACCCGAATTATGAAGAGCTGGAGCAGCCAAGACTTGAACAATAAGATTAAGGAGCTGCACCATGTATCTGTATACCAATCATTGACAAAATGAATACAACAACAGTCAAAACCAAAACGACGGTGCCAGTTCAGTTTTTTCTTCTAATATATAATAAAAATGAAGAGCGTCGTTACATTGTATCCAAAAGACAAAGGTGAAACTCAGAAAAATGATGTCCAGTTTTTCAAATATTTTTAAGAAGCAGAAAGATATGCGTGGTGAAGCCTTAAAAGAAGTAAAATACCCTAGCGAGGCAGCAAGCTCTTCTGATGGAACAGAGTGTGGATCGAGCCCTCTCGGTAATAGTGCATTACAGATTGTATCATATTGACCACCAAACCCATCTTTCTTTTCCCCGTCTATAACAACCTGAAACACGAAAACAAATTCAGATATATAAATAAACTCACCGAACATTTTTCACGTCCAAATCGGCAATTATAATAACATATAGCAGACTAATTATATAGTCTCTAGGACTAGAATCTCTTGTACCGGCAAGGCGGCAACCACAATACAATACATACTAAATCGTAGTATAGCTCTTCTTACGACTTGCATTAATTTTTTTTTAAAAAAAATCCTTATGTTAGCAAAAAAGAGGCCTTACCCGACGTTGAGGAAACAGTTTACATATTTGTTTTATAACAACTGACTGTTTATGAAGTCTTTCAGAGGTGATTGCCATCTGTAATTAGAAAAATAAAAATAAAAAATTCACAAACATCAAGCTTATGTTCAAGTAAACATACGATGATTATGGAAAAAATACAATGTATAATTTCTAATGCTAATAAAGGATAGTGAGAGTTCTTACATGTCCTAGGGTCTGAGTGCAAATAAAGTTAGGATATAGCTTTTCGAGTTGTTCCATGCGCTTGTTCTCCAACTGAAAAGAGAAACGTAGTTGAAGAAGACGAAAAATATAAAAAGGTGAATAAGCATATTACAAACTTAACATACCATAGAACTAGCTGATTCAACGACCCCCGATTTCACTTTTAAATCATAGTGAATCCTTTCAACCCTAGCCTTCCCTGTAAAATGTCAAGCTATTGTCACCAAAAAAAAAAAACCATCGAAACTGAATCACACTGAAAAGCAGAGCGACAAGCCACCATCGTACCTTGCACAAGTTGCTCCTTACAAAGGCGGTGCTTCTCCCGTAACTTAGCAAGCTTCTCGTTCTGCGATACCCGCCAACTCACTTGATCGTCTGCCTTTCCCTGCCGAAGGTACCGCGCATGTAAATATTACTTCAATTGCATAAGAACATGTTTTATATAACTCTATATAGTAAGTAGTAACCCTAATAGCAGAAATTCATGAAGCTAATGTCGACGAGAAGCGAGCAAACCTTCGCAAGAAGCACTTGTTGCAATCGACCATACAACGCATCGCGATAACTCTTCTTCGCTCTCAATGTAGTATAGTACGCACTCAATCTGCAGAGCCAAATCCATAAAATTGAGCATTAATCAGATGATCGTAGCAAAAGAAGAGAACCATCAGACACGATCGTACCTCTGCTTGACACAGACGGCACAAATCGAAAGGTGATGCGAGCTCTCGCATATAGCACAAGTGCAAGTTCTTCGGTTCATCGTATGACTTCTCCCACCACTACGAGAGAACAACCTCACAAGGAGAAAGCCATTTCCCACCGATCGGAGCCCTAACACGAATCTAAGTCGACTGAAAATCGAAAAAAAAACCGAAACGAAAGTCGAGGGCACTCACGAGAAGCTTCAGGAGCCGGGTAATGATCTCTGGAGAGTGGGAGATCGAAACCCTAGCGAAGTGAGAGCTTGGATGATCGATCTTCTGTATACGGTTTTATCGGCTCTTGATTTGCCAGAACTCAGAAGCATTCTTTCGGATTTTGGTTTCTTCTTCTCAACGGTGATCCAATTAGATAAGGAAACTCTAAAAGTTAACACTTTAGCCCCTAAAGTTTTCATAACTCAGTCACGCAAGATTTTTAAATTCATAACTTCTAAGACTAAAATTGTCAAAAACACTTTTTTCATATGCAATTTAAAATAAAATTAAAATACGGTTGCTCGTGATCTTTCGAAAATGACGATCTCTTTGTATATGATGAACCACACAGCGAATTGGTACTCTGAAATCTGAATTATATTCAGACTACTATTTTAATTGATGCCTAAAAGTTGTAGGGGGTGAACAAACGGGTATTCGATGCGGTATTTATAATATAATAGACCGATTATCGCATTTCGGTATTTTTAAAATGAAAATCGAATACCCTATTTAAAAAGATAAAAACCGCAGTAAACCGCATTTACCGTATAATCGGTATTTTGTTTCGGTTGCGGTAATATCGGTTTTTTTTTTTTTTACCACATTTACCGCTTCTAAAATCCACTAAAAAATTTATAATGCAAAGAAGTAATAAAATCTCAAAGTACATAAATACTACCGATTGAGTTCTTACAAGTCCATACAACATTGAAGCAAGAAGTGATAACTAACAATATGACTACTAAAAATAACCTCTAAGTTCTTATATCTTTGTTTTAAGTTCCAAATTCTTATTATCGACAATTACATTGAATAGTTTTTATCATCCACAATTACATCATTAAATAAGTATTTCAGAAAATAATCATTTGACAGAGGAGTGTATAGAAAAATTATTTTCCACATCGTGATAAGTATGACTATTACCAATAGAAAATATAATATAAATTTAGTGATAAAGCGGTATAAACGGGTATGCGGTTGGGGTTTTCATATTAAAACCGAAAACCCTGTTTTAATATAATTCGGGTATTCGGTTATTTTATGTATATTCAATTTTAACCGCTTTAATAACGGTTGTGGTTTAATCATTATCGGTTTGATCAATTTTCGGTAAAAAAATCGGTTTACAATTTCTTTTGTTCACCCCTAAAAATTCGAACGAATAGTAATTTTTTACGATGTTTTAGTGGTTTATTAAAGAGTGCAACTCTATAGTCTAAATTGATGATCACCGGGAAAAATAGTAAAATTTTAGTGCAAAAATGCTCTCTTTATTGTGCGAAAATGGTGAAAACGAGAGTAAAATGAAATTTCTTTTACATAAATATAATTAAACTCTCCAATTTATTCTTAGACAAGCTAATATGGTAACTCATATTATTTGTCAGTGGAATCAAATAGAGATTTTTGTATAAGAGAGTTTCCGCCCCTTGTGTGGAATGCTTCGATAGCAGACACAATTAAGAAAAAATTACACCCGTTCATCCAATCAATCCAGGCCTAGTATACACAGTGGTTGATCAATCAATTTTTTCTAATAAATCAGAAGTATTTAATTGAATTGAGTACTTCCAATTATCACAAGTTAAAACAGAACGTAATAGGAATCTTCATTTTATTTTAATTGGTCAATAATGAGGAAGAATCAAGTTCCATAAAACCATACGTGCTTGCCAATCACAGTCAATTCAGCTAAAAATTCCAACGTCGTACAAGCAAAGTGGGCTTCTCAGGAACCTAATATACGGGTCAAACATAACCTTAAACTACTCAAAATACCCATTCTAACCTCTCTATTATAGGACCTCCTTTCTGAAACAGGAAACTCGTATCAAAGAAGAAGTTCATATCCGCCATTGATACATCCACAAAGGTACGCTAATTACATCAAGTTTTTTCTTTCATTACATAACCAAACGACCATATTAACCAAAACAAACAGAATTGCACACAAAAATGTAATCCAAGGCATGATTATTAGCAGACAAACCGCCTCCGGTAATAATTTACTCGTCGTGTTTTCATGAACCAGTTTGTGTGTGTATGCTATACATTATACGACTTATATGTTTATATATATGAAATTACATTATTTATATAGAGTTTCACAAAGTGCAGCCACTAAACGTCAAGAACTTGACAACTAACCAGCTCGGCC
Organism: Parietaria judaica; assembly: GCA_954871525.1. NCBI lineage: Eukaryota > Viridiplantae > Streptophyta > Magnoliopsida > Rosales > Urticaceae > Parietaria > Parietaria judaica. The sequence goes on from OX940861.1 coordinate 3,708,006, forward strand.
GATGCAAAATCCCCTTTGGCGATGACGTTCCAAACCACAGCGTCGGACTCCGTCATCGGACCAGAGGAATCAGCTACACTGGAAGACAGGGCGGCCGACTCTACATCGTCGTGCAGATCGGCTCGCATGATTGTGATCTCACGGTTGGCGTTTTTGGTGATGACGTGGAGCTTCCCGTGGAACCCAGCAAGGAGATAGGGAGATTCCGATCCTGCAAAATCATAGATCGGGACTTTCCCTATGACGACTTTCCAGGCATCTTCGCCCTGGTCGTACACCTTGATCTTACCGCTATCCAGAGTGCTAGAAGGGTCAAAAGCATACAATTCCCCGTCAACGACGACGCTCAGCTTTGTGCCAGCCTGGCGGGCGGGCCAGCCCTCGCCCATGCCAAGTGGCATCTCGACCCACGAGTTCGTTTCTGGGTCGAATATTTCTCCTCCGACATCAACGAAAAAGGGCCATGAATACAAGCTCTGAGGTACGCACAGTCTCCCCATGTATGAAGTCAAGCCCGTTGCGATCGGCTTTAGCATGTCCGCCAAGAACGCAGTGGGTAATACCTGGGCTTTGGAAAACGGCATGCTTGGCACGTGGGACCATTGACTTGTGGAAGGATCAAACACCTCTGCAGATTGAAGAGGAGTCAGCCCGCCTCGTCCCTGACTAACCCCTCCAACAACATACAGTTTTTCGTTCAAAATGCCCGTTTTAGAGTAGGCCCGACCTGTGGACATGGGAGGCGCTTCGCTCCATGAATTCTCGATCGGGTCAAATTTCCAGACGCATTTCATCGCTGAAGCTCTGGAAAACCCGCCCAGCACGTAGAGGGATCCGTCCACCACACCCACAGCACAGCCACAAAAGGGCATTTGGTCAAACGAGCTCTTGTGCCCGAGCCAGCTTCTGATGAAGTCAGCTATTCTAAAACTCGGGCCCATTATGTTCTTCATCCAAGGAGCTGGAAAACCCTTGTGGGATCCGTCTTCATAGACAACGTTGGGCATTGGTGGAAGCCGCTGCCATCGTTTTGACAAAGGGTCTAAAGCGTGCCACACTAGCTTGTCCTCTTCAACCTTAGTTAGTAGATACAGCCACTCTTCGGTCGTTCCAAGCTCTTTCCGAAGCTTATATAGCTCGGCGCTCGTAATTGTCGCCCTCCATTTTCGTGACACCCGCTTCACACTGAAGTAGCACAGCCTAGGGATTCTAGCAATAATCTGGATCGAGATCTCGTCGGGAAGACTGGGAATCAGCCTCGGGCTCTCCTCGGTATCGGTGGGCGACAATCTTTGCCTCTTGCACGTTTCATTCTGAGAGACCTCGTGGTACCCGTGTGCCAGGGCCCTCGGACCAGCCAAACTCAGTACCGACCCCATTAATAAACTACAAGAGCGGGTCAACTGTTGGAGGAACTTCTTGGTAAAAGTTGAATGAGGTCAAAATCTCGCCCCGCCTCAAATCGCTACACAAATGACAGCCGAGAGCAATTAAAATGGCTAATGGAACCGAAACTAGAGAAGCAATTTCAATTCCCGATTCTTAGTACTTCGCATTACTACACGTATAAACTCATAACAAGCTAAAATCGCCTACCCCGATCAATCTTTACCTCATGGATTCCAGATTATGATTTAATAAATCAATGTCAGAAAACAATTTCCCACCAAAACAAACAAAGCTGAATCATAATCTGAGTTTCATAGACTCAGATTTCAATTCAGCCTAAGAAATTCCAGATTCAACCAAACAAGAGGGAATCAAATTCACAATACCAAATTCAGAAAAGAATCAATTCAGACCCAACGATCGACACCTAGAACAAATCTGACTCAATTGAATTTCACAATTCGTCTAAAAGTCGATCAGTCCGAATGGCGAAACGCCTAAAAAGAAAGTTAACGGAACTCACAAGAAGCTTCCGGTGCTGGGCAACGATCTCCGTTCTCCCGAATGCGAGATTGAGAGATCAAATTGAATTGGAGTTTTGCGGCCTCACCTGAGAAATCTGAAACCCTAGCGAAGTCAAAGCTTCGATCATCCTCTGATGGATGGATCGATTGATTGATTGATTGATATTGTGTTGTGTGGAAGAGTGATAGCTCTTTGGAAGCTTTAATATTCGGTATTTTGGTTTCTAATTCGTATCTTTATCTTTTTTAATTTAATAAAGCGATCCAATTATGTAATGAGATAAGGAAACTTTTAATAATTGCATTATTGCCTATTAAGAACGGACGTGTATTGTTAAAATATTTTTTATTCAATAATTAAAAATATAAAGAGGTAACACATGTTTTGCTAGTAAATTGTTTAAACAAAATATTTATTGACAGAAGACACAAAATTATACAAAATATTAAATATTTATACCAATAAAAAAATATTATAAGTAATATAAAAAAAAATTATGTCCCAGTTGATTGTAACATACATACCCATATAAAGGTATATAAATTCTTAGAAAATTGTACGAAATACATATTTTGTGTCAATTTTTTTTAAAAATACCCATTGTGTGTGTAAAAAATTACTCATAATGGCTAGTCTTTTAAAAAGTTTGCACAAAATGAGTATTTCATTAATTAACATAAAAAATTAAATTCTTTTTCGTTGCTAAAAAAATAATAAATATAAAATAAAAAGGTAAGAAACGGCACATGTCTCACCACTAATGTATCTTCGACAAAAAATTAATTTGTTAGTAATTTTTAAATAAAATTTGGATGCAAAAACTGATTTATTAAATTAGTGCTCCAATTAAAATCTTGAATTCCCCATATAAATTTGAAGAAGTTTTTTGGGTTAAGTAATCCAAATTTTCAATTTTGTATGATAAGGTACATGATGTAGTTGTCATTGTCCTTAAAAATAATTGCATCCACTCATAAGTATTTTTAGGGATTCATTGATGGACTTTTCAACCACTCTAATAAATCAGATAATATTTATACTTCCAAATTCCAATCATCACTATTAAGATTTTCTATATAAGATAATAATTATTGCCATTTATACCTCACCAATAACGATCCTTTCACAATCACATGGAGTGTCTAACATTTATATTAGTTATATATATATATATATATATATAATTTAAAACATTGTCGAATTTGTGTCTCAGAGTCGACCAATCACATAAGATCAGAAACATGAGACATATACAGAGTATACTGGGTATTATGATCTTGATCCTTTAACTAATCATTAGCCATCGAAACGAGCCGGAAAAATTTACCAAGAAAAGTTACATGAACTTAATCTCGACCACTCTCTTCAGTTCCTCGAGCTTCTGAATGATCTTCGGGTTCATAAGATCCCTCGCTTCCCGAATCAGCGTGCCTTCGCTGCTCAAATGGTAAGCGTCAATGATCATCTTCATCCACGTGTGAAGCTCCAAAGGCGTCCTATCAAAATACAAACTAAAATTAAGAAAATCGAAATTCAGCTTGTAAAACATATCACTCAATCTAAAAGATCGTCGTTACGTGTATAGATAATCGACATCTTTTGTTTCGAGCTCCTCTCCAGGGGTAAAGGCGTCATTCAGCGCGCTTAGTCTCTCATCGGTATCCTCGATCATGAGAAGATACTTTATTATACGGATTTCTTTCGGCATTTGCTTCTGGAGATTACCTCTTGCAGTTACGTACAAGTGATACAAAATGTCTTTAACCTATACATATAGAAAGAAACATGAAATTAGCAATAATTTGATACCGACACGAGCATAAGAAATTATCAAATTTTCGACAAGTATAACCTCATCTTTCATCATGTTCGTCTCTTTAGCGGCCGACCAAGCTTTTGTGAGCATCAAAACTAATGCTGAATCGAGTTGGTTCTTCTCTGCTAATGTGTCTATCTTTTTACACGCAACATCTAACGAGGGAGAGTTGATAATGTCCTGTAATTTTAACTGTGCGGCTTTCACTGCTTCCTTGCTCTCAGTGACGGAATCGTAAGCTTGCACAGCGGCCAAACATGTATTCCCGAGCTTTGCAATAGCTATCACCACCGAAGCAAGCAAACTATATCGGTAATCTATTGCATAACCTAAATCATTAGTACGTACACAACACGGGAGCAGCGGAAAATGGCCTCACCGTTTTGTTCCGCTGGATTGTCATAGCACGATTCAGCTACCGTGTTAAGATGAACGAAGAACTCTTGAGTGAAATCTTTGCGCCGTCTCGAAACAATTTCGTTTATATCTTCAGATCTCTCCTTGATTACATTTAAAAGTTCGTTGTGTCTTTGGATATCCTCGTCGACCTGTTCAATTTCATAAGAAAGTCAAACACAAGCGGGCAAGAACAGGTTTGCTTCTGAAAACAAATTTCGCAAGATCACCTCTTTAAGTTTCCGCCCTAGTCTAAAAAACGCATGCTTCTTCCCCGGATCATCTTCGCTATCCGCTCGAACCTGACACCTTTTGTAGAAATGGGGTCGGATATTGTCCCATTCTTTGCTGAAAGTCAATAGCCGCTTCCAATCGCTCGGTTTGGGCTTGTCAACCGTGAAGATGTCAATCAGCTTATCACATATTCTGATCATTTTCTGGTCATCCAAACAATCAGCATCGCCGCTTTCTTCCCCGGCATCTGAGGAATCTGAAACTGATGCACTCTGTCCACTGAAATCACCGAGCGCTGGAGCTGTGTCGCTAACAGCAGCAGAAGCAACGAAAGACCGTGATCTTCGCAGCTCAATCGGCTTCGCTATAACGAGACAACCTCAAATCAGTCAACCATCATTGCAAAATCGGTCCGAAATTGCATATGATTTGTCTCACTAGCATCTGAAGAGTGAATATATTTACACACATATATACATATCCCAAATTCACTAGTATTACACAATTTCGTCATACGTATACGGATTTATAGCTTGTACATGCCTATAAATTTACTACCAAATTTCCAGAAATTCAGGATGAGGCAATTTATCCATAGAGTTCGAAATTTTAAACAACAAAAACGGAGCAACTACAGATATTCAAAGTCAAGCCACTTCAAAACCAAAGAAAAATCGAAAAAAAAAAAAAACCTAAGAAGATACGAGGAAGCGAACCGCTTCGAGCCAGATTCCCACGATAAGCCAGAGAAGAAGAAGAAGAAGAAGAAGAAGAAGCGCGGTTTCGGATAGCTTCTTTCGGTGCTCGTAACGCAGAGAAGGAACACGAAGCTCCGAGAGTCGCAGAGGAAACCTCCATGGCTCTGTACCTTCGCGAAGCTCAGTCCTTCTCTCTCCAGAGGTTTTACCGTCCGTGTTAAACGGCGTCGTATCAAGATGAGTGAAAATACGCCACGTCAGCATTTTCTTCCCTCACGTCTCGCGGGAGGGCAATAACGTCTTTTCCAGCTGCCGAAGTCCTATTCCGCTAATCTCGCTCAAAATCTTCGAGAGCTGAGTTTTTTATATTTATTTTTATTCTTCGAGAATTCAAACTCGTGTGTTCTTGGGCAATGCTGTCTCCGATTCATTTCTCACAGCCCATCAGCTTCAATCTCTCTCACCCACCACCGCATCAGCCATTGCTCTCTGCTCACTCGTATCTCTCACCGTTGCTTCACAAGAACCAGACCGATACCAGGCACTTCCATTGCTGCTCCTCCAGTGGGAAACGCTTTCCTCTGAACAAACTTCGAAGTTTCGATGATTCTTCGAGGTTTGCGCAACACCCAGATTCTGAAACAGAGCAGAGCCTCAGCCCTTCGGTGCTCGCTGTCTGGCTTCGCTCGTGCCGTACCCTGAGGGACGTGAAGAGGGTTCATTCGGTCGTTATCAGGTGTTTTAGAGAGCAGGACACTTATGTGGTCAACAATTTGATCTGCGTTTACATCAGATTGGGGAAGTTGAGTCTTGCAAGGACTGTGTTCGACGGATTGTCGCTGAGGAACGTTGTGACGTGGAGTGCGATCATCAATGGCTACTTGAGCTTCGGCTCCGACGACGAAGCGTTGAGCTTGTTTGAGCAATCGGCCGAATATGGGGTTCGAATTAACGGTAAGATGTTTGTCTGTGTGATGAACTTGTGTAGCCAGAGGAAGGATCTCGAGCTCGGGCGGCAAGTCCACGCCGGTGCGGTGAAGACCCGGTTGAGGAACGTCATCGTGGCGAGCGCCGTCGCGAAGTTTTATGCGCAGTGTGGCGATCTACGGAGCGCTTTTCGGGAATTCGATCGGACGGCGAAGAAGGACGTGGTGTGTTGGACGACGATGGTGACGGCCTGTGCTCAGCAAGGCAGGGGGTCCGACGCGGTTTCGCTGCTTGCTCGTATGCTCCGCGAGGGATTCTCGCCGAACGAATTCACCGTCTGTGCCGCCTTGAAGGCCTGCACCGACGAAGATGCGCTGAAAATCGGGCAGGCTCTGCATGGCGCGATCGCGAAGAGGCGATACAAGAGCGACGTCTTCGTCGGGACTTCGCTCGTCGACATGTACGCCAAGTGCGGGCGTGTCTCTGATGCCAAGCATGTGTTCGACAGGATGAGACGTCGGAATACCGCCACATGGACTTCGCTCATTGCCGGACATGCCCGAGTGAAGGGCCTTGGTGAGGAGGCTGTGAGGCTGTTCCGGGCCATGACAAGGCGGAGAGTCGCCACGAACAACACGACGATCGTAAGTGTGATTAGGGCTTGTGGCGCGATCCGGGCCTCGCTGGCGGGGCGCGAGATGCACGCCCGAATCGTGCGGAACTCGATCGACACGAGCCTCCACGTGGGCAACACGCTTGTGTGGTTCTACTGCCGGTGCGGCGCGCACTCTACCGCGGCCCGAGTCCTCCGAGGAATGCCACTCCGCGACGCCGTGTCGTGGACGGCACTCATCTCGGGCTTCGCCGACGCGAGCCTCGAGTCTGACGCACTGGGGCTTGTCCGAGCAATGGCAGCAGAGGGGGTGGAGCCCAACTCGTACACATATTCGGCAGCGCTGAAAGCGTGCGCGAAGCTCGCGGCGGCGGGGCCCGGGCGGATGGTCCACTCCGCAGCGAGGAAGACGGGCGCGTCGGATGGGAGCGTGTTCGTCGGGAGCGCGCTGATCTGTATGTACGCGAAGTGTGGGCGTGTGGCGGACGCGTCACGGGTGTTCGACGAAATGCCAGAGAGAAATTCGGTATCCTGGAGGTCCATGGTTGTGGGATTGGCGAGGAACGGGCGGTGCCGGGACGCGCTGATGCTGGCATACCGGATGCGGGCCGAGGGCTTCGAGGTCGGTGATTACGTCGTTTCCGAGGTTCTTAACGCCTGCGGGAACGCGGGACTTGGCGAGGAACGGGTTGTCGAGTATGAATTAAGGTCCGGTTGAGATTGAATTGACATAAAGATTGTGTATACTATAAACCATGTAAATATACATTCGTTCCACGAGTAATTTGTTTAGGGGACTGAAATATTAGAAAACGACTGAGAAGCTTGAAAAACGACGATCATTGACTAAGTTTCACTGTAGGATGGCATGTAGGAAACACTCCACAAAAACGACGACACGACTTTCAATTTTATTTTATTTTCACATTGGAACGACAAGACCACCAGAAAACATGTACAGAAACAGTATGAACTGTGAAGTCTTTCATGTACAACATTAATCATTTTCAGATATAGGATATGTATATTCAATCAATTAAGAATTGCAATCGACCAAAAGACGATCATTCCAAAAAAACGATATACTTTTATGTAAGTTTTCAGACTCACGAAAATATTTCAAGTTTGCCTAAAAATGACTTGCAAACGACAAAATGACTAGTACTCCACAAAAAAAGGCATACTATGATATAAGCGATTAAGACTGGCAAACGACAAAATTACGAACGACTTACATATATATATATATATGCCATGAAAGTTAGCGTCAATTTTTTGGGTAACTATTTTAATAGGCTTATATATATATATATATATAAAATTAAAAACATTTATGGTAAAAATAACGGAAGAAAAAGAGAGAGAGATAAAGTCGGGACATGCGCAAGAAAAAGAAAAGTCAACGGGGAAAAATGGAGTTGGGTTGAAAAAAGTATTGACTAAGTAAAGAGTGAAAATGAATTTTCTATTTTTCCATTTACTAAATTTCATTTTCAGCCCACGGATTTCCCGCTTCAATCACCATTGCTTTCTCTCTCTTCTTTCCCTCTCTTTCTTCCGCTTTCGCCTCCTTCATTTCCTCTCTCTCTCTTACAAATCAAGTTTTTCTCGCGACTCTCGTACATATATATATGCGTTTTCTTCGTTTCTCGATCTCAATTTGACACCTCTCCCAATCGCAACGCTCTCTCAGCTCCTTCAGATCCGTAAGTTGTTTTGTTTCCCTCTTTTCTTTCTTGTTTGATTGCATTGAAAAATCGTGTAATTCACGTTCTTGGTGGTCTTTTTGGACTGGGATTTCAGTTTTCTTGTTCCTAGTTCTTGAGTTTTTTCTTCGCTTCGGACATGGATTTTTCTTGTATATCATACGCAATTTGTTGAAGCCTGTATTCTTTTGGACATGGATTTCAGAGAGATTTATGTAAACTAATTGTTCAGAACAAGAATGCTTATTGTACCGGGTTGATAATTTGAATGCTTTGCAAGTGAAAACTTTGTCTTATCTTTTACTAAATTCATGCAGGTTTTGCAAAGTTTTGCCTGTTTTCGGAGTCTATTTGTAGCGATTTTGGGCATACAACATTCATCTTTGTTGGAATTATGGAAACTAAAGACCCGAGCAAGGATGACGCTTCAAATTTTCTGGATGCCAAGAAGATGGTGGAAGAGACAATATCTATCACCGGGGGACCGGTAAAGCAAATGAATTCTCTGGACCTGAATGCCAGTAGTCCGAAATTGGATGCCGGTGATTCCCGTGGTGGATCATCTGATATTGTGGATACGGATAATGCCGACGGTGAATCAACTGATAAGGTGGATGCCGATAAGACCCGTGATGAATCAGCTGATAAGGTGGATGCTGATGAAACTCATGGTGAATCAACTGATAGTGTGGATGTTGATGAAACCCGCGGTGAACCAGATGATACGGTGGATGCTAATATTGCCCATGGTGAATCAACTGATAAGGTGGATGACGATATTGCCCATGGTGAATCAATTGAGAAGGTGAACGCTGATATTTACCATGGCGAGTCGACTGATAATGTTGATGCTGATAAAACACATGGGAAATCAACTGATAATGCTGATATTGACTCGATGCCTAAAGCTCCCGAAGCGGAATTGGGCAATGACGGGATAGAAAAGGACTCGGAAGACAAGACCAAGGAGGGGTTGAGTATCAAGTCTAAAGATCAAGAAGAGAGCCAAGAGACTCCTGTAGAGGATCATGATCATGAACCCGTGTCCGGTGGGACAGAGATTCCTGGGATAGAAGCTAACAGAAGTCCATCGACTCGTTCTTTAGAACTTGATTTGGATACCCAGAAGGTAGTTGAGAAGGCTGTGGCACTGAAGAACCTAGTCAAGGAGAAAGGCGAGAAAGGTGCGTCTGTGGTGTCTAATTTCCTGCGCCGTCTTTCTGGTAGAAAAGACGAAGATGGACAAGATGAAGCAGAAAATCCAGACAAGAATGTTTCAGAGTCGCCTGTGGAGAATTCAGCTGAAGAAGTCCCTCAAAAAACATCAGAAAAGTCCGCATGGAACCCGTTAAGCTATCTCATCAATGCCAAGGAGGTAGTAGCTGCGGGACCCCCGCCTCATATAACTATTAGGGGTAGAATCGTCCTGTACACGAGGATCGGGTGCAAAGATAGTAAAGAGATTCGTTTGATCTTGCACGGGAAGAGGCTGAAATACGTAGAGATCAACATCGACGTGTACCCGAGCAGAAAAGCGGAGCTGGAGAAGATTGCAGGGTCTTCATCGGTTCCGAAGCTGTTCTTCAATGAAATCCTTATTGGAGGACTGACCGAGCTTAAGAGTCTCGACGAGTCGGGAAAGATTAATGAGAAGATCGATTATCTGGTCAACGAAGCACCGTCATTTGAAGCTCCTCTGCCACCACTTTCTGGAGAAGATGACATGTCCAACAGTGGAGCTCTTGATGAACTTGCTTTGATTGTCAAGAAAATGAAAGAGTCTATTGTTCTAAAGGACAGATTGTACAAAGTGCGTTGGTTCACGAGCTGCTTTCTCGGTTCAGAAGCAGTGGATTTCATATCCGAGGATCAGTATCTCGAAAGGGAAGAGGTTAGTAGGAAAATAAAATCAATGTCTTTCATCCAATTATTGTATTTATTAGTAACAAATCTAGGTAAATGTTTGTCATAATGGGTACTTCAGGTGGTAAAAATCTAAGTAAATGTTAGTCTTAATTTAGTATGGTGAAGATCAGTTACTGAGTTACTGTTGACCCCTACAATTTGATTAGTGTTAATTAATCTAGGTAATTAATTTTTATTAGTGTTACTAACTACCCCTACCATTTTTATTTCTCTTCTTTATTCTCAGGCTGTTGAATATGGGAGAAAACTAGCATTGCAGCTATTCTTTCAAAATGTTACAGGGTGAGTATCTTGAAATTTATTTCCGTTACAGATTTCGAGCAGGCATTAGAATACTTGTAAAAAGGAAGTAATGAGATGATGAAAGTTAAATCTCTGGTTTTCAAGAGAATCTTACTCCTTGTTTTTCAATGTATTTGAGTTGTCGAGCATGAAACAGATTCATCGTTTTTTTTTTCAGTGAAAATCTATTTGAGGACGGTAACCACCTGTACCGATTCTTGGACGATGATCCTACTGTGTCTCTGTGTCACAATATACCAAGGGGCATAATCGACGTGAAGCCAAAACCGATAACAGAAATTGCATCGAGACTTAGGTTTCATTCTTACGCAATCTTCGAAGCCTACACATCAGAAGATGGAAAGCACGTTGATTACGTCAGTATTCACGGAAGTGAGGAATTCGCCAGGTTCGTAAACAGTAGATTATTTTTCTGATAATCATATGTATCCTGTGCTGTATCTAAATCCTGTTTATATATGATTGTGCGTGTTCATAGGTACCTGAGAATAGTGGAGGAGCTTCAAAGAGTTGAATTAGCAGACTTGTCGAGAGAGGAGAAACTCGCTTTCTTTATAAATCTCCACAATCTGATGGTTATCCACGCGATATTTGTGTGTGGTAATCCAACAGGAACTCTGGAAAGAACAAAATTGTATGGAGATTTTAGGTACGTGATTGGCGGGTCTTCGTATTCACTATCCGAAATCCAAAACGGGATTTTGAGGGGTAATCAGCGACCACCGTACAATCTGATGAAGCCATTTAGTGCCAAAGATAAGCGCGCCAAGGTAATTCAATTAGCCCTTAACATTGTGATAGAATCTAAACACGGTTTTCTAGACATATTCAGCCAATGGGAATTCGCCAATGTGATCTCTCTTTATTACGATGCAAAAACAATAAACAATCTCGACCTTTCCTTCAAGAGCAAAGTCAAACCCTCTCCAAACGCTGCTAAGCAAAACCGAAGAATGTGATAGACCCAAAGCGAGCAAGATACCAAAATACCTATGATGACCGAGACACCCTACAAACATAAATAACGAAGAGGACATAAAAGACCGAAATGATTTACCTTTTTGGATATGTTTTCTCGGTAGTTCTAATTTCTGATTTTTGGAAATGTTTTCACTATTTGATAAATCTTTTGCAATTAGGTGGCGCTTTCTTCTCCCGAACCTCTTGTTCATTTCACGCTGGTTTCTGGAAACCAATCCGGTCCTGCTCTTCGATGCTATTCTCCGGCGAACATTGACAATGAGTTGAAAGAAGCAGCCACTAATTTCCTGGGAAGCGGCGGACTTATCGTAGATCTCCAAGCCAAAACCGCATCAGCTAGCAAGATACTCAAATGGTAAAACTAAAAGCCTCATTCCATTAGAACATTATGTCATCTTATTTCAAATTTTAGTTTTCACGTCACTTAATATCATCCTTTTTTGGTGCAATATCCAGGTTTAGCGTCGATTTCGGCATTAGCGAAACGGAGGTTCTGAAATTCTTATCGAAGTACTTGGACCCGGCCATTGCAGAAGGTTTGCTGGAGATCCTTGCCAGTTCTCAGGTGAAGGTGACTTACCAGGTTTATGATTGGCGTTTGAACTGCTGATTTTGAAGCCTTCGTGTACTATGCTTAGTATTATTATACACCATATATATATATATATATAGCTTCCTATACGAGACTTTGGAGGGAATGTTTTGAGATAGGCAATGGCTTTACTCTCAGTTTTCTTGCGTTCCTCTGAATCTTACAATTATCTCATCAGATATTATATAAGAAATATTTCTTTTTCCTTTATTTTTGGACATATAAAAATGTATCCTTTTACCTTGAAGCCCAAGGATTTGTATTCGCCTAGAACAGGCAGAAAGACTGAAAGTTTTGTACATTCATTCTTCTCGATGTTATGGAAATGTTATAGCTGCTCATTTTGTTGTTTATCATGATCCTCTGTCATTGGTAGCGCTGAAAGTTTTGGCCTGCAAGTCCGGTTTTGACCAGTTCTCGGCCTGGTTTATTATTGTAAGAAACCAGAAATTGGGACCAGGCCGAGGCTTTTGAATTGGGCTGGCCCGGCTTTTGTATCCGCTTTTGATATTTTGTAGTTTTTAACCAAGTACTTTCCACTTGTAGGGTTTTTTAGGTTTAATCATGTATAGTTTCTGACTCGGTTTTTTACGTGGTCCCGATTTCGATTTTGGCCGCTGGAAGGGATATATAATGCCCAAGAAAAATATGCGATTTTGTTTTTTCATTTTTTTGTGCTTCCTACCCCTAGAAATGGTGATTCAGAAGCCACACACCCCGTTTTGAATCTCTCTTTTTGAGAAGATATTTTTCAACGCTAATTCCGTCCCAAATACTGCTTAGCGTTTCATTATCATCCCACTGATAACGTATTTAAAGAAAATTCAAGCGAAGAAACGAGAAAAAAAAAAGTTTATTACAACAAAATGATGGCAATTTATACCTGACAAATTGTTCATAAGCATAGGCATAAAAACATTTTTTATCCGATAAAAATATTGAAACTGGGATCGAATTTTCTCATGCAATGAGACAGATCCTTTCAAACAAATATTAAAAAAATATATATAGATTGGAATCAAGCTCCCTTTCTCTGCATTGTGTTTGAATGGCTTGGTTACACTACAAGAGTCGAGAGAAATATCTTTGAATTGCTTTCTTCACGCTGTTTTCTCGAGAATAATACACCAATTCGATTTGTCGTAAAACTGGTCGACGATTACTGCATTATCCATTCCGGAAACTAGCCTGAAAAAATGTAGCGCATATGTCATTTCAATTCATACCAAAATTAGGATGCACTAGTAAGTACGAAGGTATGGGTGCCGAAGAAGTCAGAGTTAATAGCAAAACCGAAACATACCTTGCAAGTTCGCCCTCACCGAAAACATGGTAGTATCTGTTGTAGACAATTGTGCCCTTTTTATCGTCCTTATTCGCAAGGCCACTAGCAATGGCGGAAGCAGAAGCACCGCTGACTTCAGGTCGATGGTAAGGCAAATGCCACGGGACGAAATACTCCTGTTGGTTATCCATGCTTCTCTCATCATTCGAAGACACTAAATCATCAGAGCTTGAACGCTTTTTTGAATAACTGTTTTCCTCGGTTTCGGAAATGCTTTCCATTTTGAAGGAAGAAGGATTACGCTCACGTGGACTTCCGGGCCCCACCCACTCGGCTACGTACTTCTGAGAAAGCGGGGTCCACTTGTTTAGCAACGAGCTATCCTCTTGTTCCACGGCCCAAACCGTTATAAGAACTAAACCGCCCTTCTTCACAATACGGACCAACTCATCAACAGCTTTCTTTCTCCTACTTTCCGTGCTCAGATGGTGCAACACAGCTATGGAGATTGCAGCATCGCCGAAACCGGTTTTGTAGGGAAGGTTCACTGCATCAGCCACCAAAACCTCGTGTCCTCTGTCGGAACAAATGTTTATAAGCGGATGACTTATGTCACACCCTATGAAGAAACATTCCGGGACCAGCCCTAGATACTTCCCGTTCCCACATCCCGCATCAAGAACAAGGGACCCAGAAGGCAACGAAGCCAGAAAGGCCGAGACTTTGGGCCACTTGGCGTACCGAGTGGAGCTGAAATGAGGAGCGATTGCATCATAGACACGGTGGACATACTTCTTCTCAATTTCGGGCGTGAATTGCACGCTGACGGACGAACTTGGGTCGTCGCTGAAGGAGTCGAATTCTTGGTATTCAGAGTTCTCATCGGACGCCGGACTGCATTTCACTTTAATTTCTCGCATGGTACTAGAGAAGGCCGAGTTACTCAAGCTACCGAGTCCGATAATCGGCGTGCAAATTTTCGAGAGAGACGTGAGACAGTGTCTATTTGTTCTCACGAAGCTACAAAGCATAAGCACAAAATCCTATTCCAGAAAAAATGGCCTGAAATATATAGACAATTGGTAAGAGAACATTATAAACTATCCCAATTTGAATTACACAACTACGAATTAGGGTTTCGCCCCGAAAATGAAACAACTCAGAGACATTTTGAGCTATTTCGTTCGTGGCCATGAAACCTCGAAATCAGTCAACGAAGCGACTCGAATTATCACTGATTCGAATACCGGAGATGACAAACTCGGCGAATAAGAAGAAGCATGAGAGAAAAGATTGGAGCTTCCTTCACACTTACATGGAACGAGCTCGCTGAAGCAGAGCAGAGCAGAGCAGAGAGAGAGCGAGGGTTTGGCGGTGTGTAACAAACCCTAGAACGAAGAATCGCGAGATTGGATTCGGGTGAGAGGAGACAGAGAAATCCAGAGACTGCGTCGCGATTGGTCGGAGATGAGATAGCAGATTCCACTGAAGGAAGGAGCTTCCTCGTCTTCCCCAAGAGCCGAAACGCTGCGTTTCGGGTGGAATATAGTTTTATTTTTATAAATTTGATGAAAATAATATGAAACAATGTTATCTTTTTGGCCTAGTATGGAAAGAAAATTATTTTTGACATACTACACATGAAAATTGTTCTAGCCATTTTTTACGATTGTGTGATTATTTTAGATTCAGACGTCCAAGACTCGTCATTCTTCTCTTGGAGATAAAAAAGTTAAAATATAAGTTTATATAATTTCTATCAATTCTATAAGCTCAAAACCTGTTTAATAATAGATACATTTGATCGATAAAGATTTTTTTTTTAGTTATTAATACACAACTTTTTAGGAAGAAAAAAGGTAATTATTTAATTCATTATTTTCAAAAGAGTTTGCATCATATTTTGATTTTGAGACCAAAAAATATATATAAACTTTTATATATATAAAAAAAAACATGCCCATTTTTTGTAATAATAAAATACGGCCAAATTAATTCCAAATGTTTTAATACGAAAGGCTTAAATAAAAATAATTATACGGACTGATAACGGATTTTCATCAAGTGTCATGCTTGTAAATTGCAAATGTCAAGGTAGCACAAAATTGTCCCTTCTTAATGCAATTAAAAATATTACAAAAATTTCAAACTTTTATTAATCTTACACAGAGATCGACTTCCGATAAATTTCTCACCCCTAAACCACCCCTTTCAACTGGAAAAACATACTTTCTTCCAAGCCTTCCATTTATTTTTTCCTTTACCATCACATTCACCTCAAAACCATTTATTTTTTCCTTTACCATCACATTCACCTCAAAAGGATGATGAGATAATACCTTGAGGTTATTTTTTAACCGCCTTTAGTGCTCAATACCGATATAAGATGCAATGACATACAAGAAAGAGCATGTCTAATCAACACAAGCCTTCCACCTTGAGACAACAAACGACTCTTCCAACATTGGATTTTATAGCTGACATTTTGGATTAACGGATCAAAATGTTTAATTTTTAATTTACCATCAGCAAAAATAGAACACCTAGATAAGAAAAAAGAAAATCCCCTTTAACAAAATTTGTTTCATTGGATTTCACATTTCCTTCTAGAACATATATTCGTGGGAAAAAAAAAAGATTGTTGATTTCTCTTTATCCGACTTCTCTTAATTTATATCATAACTCGTTGAGTTGATAAGAAAAAAAAAATCTTTAACGTTCAATTAATATATAATATATTTATATTGAATTAAATAATTATGAACATCTAATCTATAGAAGAAACATAAAAATAATCATAAACAATAGTCATCGTAAGAGTATACCGTATAAGTTAGATTACCATATAATTTTTTTTTATTAATTTTAATTATTCGTTGATTGTTGTTGGGTTTGATCGGTCTGACCCAATTTTTAAGTTAATTGGGTCGAGTTAACTTTTTGCATACTTAAAAAAAAAAAAAAATCTGTTTAGATTTCGGAAGCATTTTTCAAAAGTTTTTTGGTTTTTTTGAAAAAAGAAAGATATATTGAAAGAATATTCTTTCTAAAATGTGATCAGTTATTATTTAAAAGAAAATTTTATAAAACATACTTTGGTTTTTTTTTTTTTACACTACTAAATAAAAATAATTATATCTGTTTTTATTCTATTTAGTACCGTTGATCACTCCTCATTTATAATTTTTCCATAAGTTATCACTCTCTCATGTAAGTTGTTAAGGTCGGATTTCGTCAAATCCATCCCTAACACAACTCGTGTCGTTTTGTCCCAAAAACGACGTAAGATGAGGGCAAGGAGGTTCGTTGACCGATGGTCAACCAAGGAACATCCTCGAAGAGGTTCAATCCGCGACGAAGTCTGACTAGTTTAAAAGCGAACTACGATGAAATGCTCCATCACGCCTCGACGAGAGGCATCGACAACGAGGCGTGCAGAGCCGAATGACAACTGACGAGATGTGCATTTAATGACGCCCATGCCGATCCCACCTACCCACCGTGGCCAACTACCCTAGAATGATGCAAAGCATGGGTTAACCATGCTTTCCTCAAATCACTCCTAGAGAAGCTAGTGATTGGATGCGACAAAGGGCGGGAAAGACGTGAGAAGGCAAATGTAAGCTCTATAAAAGGCAAGTTAAGCCTCATTTGTAGAAAGAAGAGAAAAGGGAATGATCCTGTGAGAAAAAGACCTTAGAGAGAGAGAAAGTTCATTGTATTTCCATCCTTCAATTGTCCAGCTATTCAACAGAAGAAACCGAGTCCTCGTCGGAAACATAATAAATCAAAGATATTCACTGATCATCGTTATTATCTTGTTCTTTGTGTTTATCTTTGTGACTGAAAGAGGGTGGTATAAATCGCCCTCAACAGTTTGGCGCCCACCGAGGGGGCTTGGTTTTCTTTTTATCTCATAGCCAGGAATTTGAAGGAGATAAGAGTTCGTCGAGCAACGCCACCACCAACAACGAGGTCCCAATCTCGAAGAGACCAGCGGTAGCTGCTCGAGGTAGCGGTTGCACGCGCAGAAGCAGCGAAGAGGGCCTAAGAGGCAACTCAAGAGGCAGAAAGGACGTAAGGGAGAAGACGTACAGACTCCTTGCATTAAAAAGAGGCAGACGTATGGTCGGCTGGCCAGAGAAGGAAACACACGCGCATTAATGAGCCAGAATGATTCCCGAGGCGTTGTGAAGTGACAACAGTGTCAGGGAATACGAAGAGTTTATGCGTGGTGCGATTGACGGTTATAAATAAGAAGTTTGGAAAGACATGAAGAACAAGTTTGCGGGAGTGAAAGCAAACACATTTATCTCTCAGAGGGACCTTGATCACTCTACCCAGAAAATCCCGAATTTCTTTCTTATTTTAAACTAGTGTCTGTTAGTGTTTGTCAATACAAGGGGTGAAAGCATACAGAGAAAAGATGACGTACGAAGAAGGAGTTACCAGCCAAAGCTCCGCGAGGGAAGCCACAGACGAGTCCGGGATGAGTACCACGACAAAGAAGGAGGCGAATGAGAGCGTCATCGAAGGAGGTTGGGGATGGCTTGGAGGACCCATGGTGGAAACGCAAGGAGGAGATGATCACGCGACGACGGATATCTGGGGAAATATGGAATGGCCAGGGAGCGATGAGCCGTATCCAATGATGGAGGACGCCACGGAGGACCAACAGGGCCAGGAGCAGCGAAGGGTCTCAGACGAACACTCCTGACGCCTTTCCTCGATGAATACTGGAAAAGCCAGAAAACCGCATCCCGCGATGGATTTCGTCCTGCTGTACCTAAGCCTCGAGGAGCTTCTCGCGGTAGAGATGGTATGCACGTCGATGCGCGATGAGGTTCGAGGCAATTGCCTTTTGTGGCGAAACCTCAATGTCGGTGACTCGATGAACGAGCGGATCGAAGATGAAAATCTTCTGAACCTGGCATCGAGGTCTCGAGGGAGAATGGAAACTCTGACGTTGTACAGATGTTTCTGGATCACCAACGCCGCTTTAAGAGTTGTCCTGCAGAATAACACGACGATCATAAAGTTGTGCATATCAGACTGTCACCAAATCACCGTGGATGATATGGTCAACAACTTGTCCACGATAAAGAACGGGATAAAGTTCCTAAGAGTCGATGGGCTCAAATTCAGCTACGAGGAGGGAGCTAAGGCCAGACTCGAAGACCTTCCCCCATTGCTCGCAGCAGAAAGCACGACCCGCGATCTCGAGCAGCGAAAGCCTGCACCACGTGGCCGCCTGCTCGACCTGGAGTACTGCAGGAAATGCTACAGGGAGATCTTGGTTCACGAGAAGCCCACAAAGATTGGAGAGGGGAACACCCTTCGCCCGCCGTGTGTTTACCGACGCCACGGAAGACGTGCTTGTGGCTATTGTATGTCATGCATAAGCCTTGGTCTCACGTGGTACACCTGCGTTTGCACGGATTGCAACGATGGACGCCCCAGTAGAGATTCCTTGGAGAAGGTCGTGTCTTCAGCTTGCTCGATCATTGACGAACAAGCTCCGGAATGATGCGCGTGCAGAGCTCGACGCAAAGAAAGGCTCAAGGAGCTTTTCGGAGGAATATTCTCGTCGCCCAAAAGAATCTACCAAGAGCCTTTACAAACTTTTGGGCGTGATCTCTTGTTGGACATTTGTTTTTGTTTTAATGTTTTTACATATGTTTCTTATTCCGCACGACTTTGAGAGGCAAGCTGAATTCTAAGCTAACAATATATATATATATATATATATAAATCTGCTCGGTGAGAGTGCCGAGCAAAAAGAAAAATACGGCTAGGGTGCCGAGCTAACCCACACCGGCGAGAGTGCCGAGAAAATATGAAAAAATAGGCAAGAGTGCCTAAGAGAAACTGCTCGGTGAGAGGACCGAGCAAAACGAAAAATACGGCTAGGGTGCCGAGCAAACCCACACCGGCGAGAGTGCCGCAAAAATATAAAAAAAATAGGCGAGAGTGCCTAAGAGAAACTGCTCGGTGAGAGGGCCGAGCAAAAAGAAAAATACGGCTAGGGTGCCGAGCGAACCCACACCGGCGAGAGTGCCGCGAAAATATAAAAAATAGGCGAGAGTGCCTAAGAGAAACTGCTCGGTGAGAGGGCCGAGCAAAAAGAAAAATACGGCTAGGGTGCCGAGCAAACCCACACCGGCGAGAGTGCCTAAGAGAAACTGCTCGGTTAGAGGGCCGAGCAAAAAAAAAATACGGCTAGGGTGCCGAGCAAACCCACACCTGCGAGAGTGCCAAGAAAATATAAAAAAATAGGCGAGAGTGCCTAAGAGAAACTGCTCGGTGAGAAGGCCGAGCAAAAAGAAAAATACGGCTAGGGTGCCGAGCAAACCCACACCGGCGAGAGTGCCGAGAAAATATTAAAAAAATAGGCCAGAGTGCCTAAGAGAAACTGCTCGGTGAGAGTGCCGAGCAAAGAATAAAAGAGGCGAGAGTGCCCACGGCGAGAGTGCCGAATAAAAATAAAAATATAGGCGAGAGTGCCTAAGAGAAACTGCTCGGTGAGAGTGCCGAGCAAAGAATAAAAGTGGCGAGAGTGCCCACGGCGACAGTGCCGAATAAAAAATATAGGCGAGAGTGCCTAAGAGAAATTGCTCGGTGAGAGTGCCGAGCAAAGAATAAAAGAGGCGAGAGTGCCGAATAAAAAAATATAGGCGAGAGTGCCTAAGAGAAACTGCTCGGTGAGAGTGCCGAGCAAAGAATAAAAGAGGCGAGAGAGCCTAAGTGCAAAAATAGAAGCGGCGAGAGGGCCGAGCAAACATTAAGCGGTGAGAGGATCGAAGAAAATTATTACGACGTTTCTACCGGAGCCTTACTCTTTTCTCCCTATATTTGTTTTAAAAAAAAAAGGGAGGGGGAGGGGAGATATACATCATTTTCGATTCTCATTTATAATTAGGTTCATGAAGCCACAAGCAAACTCGTAAAGAAAAGTCATATATTCATTTGATTCCAAATACAAGTTACAAAGTATTATTTTCAATTCACTCATTCACATTCCTAGAGATGTACATATTACAATTCCCGCAGGGATTAATACTCCGTCCTAGCGACGTCATCGAATGAGTCTTGGCAAAGAACCGCATCGGCACAATCCTCGATGATGATATCACAGCATCGGTGAACGATGCCATCAACAACTAAGCGCGCAGGATCGTCGTCGGGGAACCTTGAGAGCTTACTCGAAGAGGTTCTCGCGGGGCGAGGAGTATCAGAGTTACTTTCGACCTGCAAAGAAGAAGCCGAGAGTAATGCGATAAACTACGGCGAGTAAAGAAACACAATGAAAGGAAAAAAATAAGAGTAGCGGAAAGTCTGTTTTCATTCATCAGAAATAAATTATAGGGACCAACCCAAAAGAAAAAGAAAAATTACAAGATACTAAGCTAGCTGCTCTATACCGTGCCCGACAAAGAAGAAAGAACATCGAGGTCCGGCGAGCGTGCCTCATTGGCGATCGGAGGAAGGCAAGGAGAAAGCGGAGGAGAGCTAGGAGCGCTGGCAACCTTCTTCTCCAGCTCGGCCAAGTCGGCCATGTACTTTTTCTCCAGCCTGCGCCACCTTGGCAGTTCGGCTCGAACCTCACCAATGGTCGAGCGAGAAGGAAGCCCCTCGACGAGCCTGATATTCGAGAGGACGCCGCCCAACATACGCTGGGTGTGGGCAGTCTCCTCGAGAGCATCGAACCTCTCGGATGCGCGCCTCAACTTATCGATCGCACGGAGATAAAGGCGTATGCGAGAGAATTCCTCCTCTATCGCCTCGCTCCTGGCCGCGTCGCGGTCCTTAGTGAGCTTCTTCAGCATGGCCTTGACATGAAAAGAGATGTGCTCTTCCCGGCCGGGTGGCAAGTTTATGGCCTCGGCAATTCGGGCGAGACACCCGTCCTTCTGCCGAAGCTGCGCCAAGAGTTTCTCTTCGCACCGATGATAACGCTCTTGTTCCTCGATGAGGGATTCCTCGGCAATAGCGAGGAGGCGTATATCTTCGTCGCGCTCTGCCCTGCACTCGGTGAGCTTAACCTCTGCAGTCTCGCAAAGAGCAACTTCATTTTCCGAAGGTCTCCTCGCTAGGTCTGGAGCCAACGCTGACGCTTCCGCCCTCTCGCGGTTTTCTCCGTCGCTGGGGAAAGAGGCGTCGGGATGAAGAGCACCAGTACCACCTTCGGCCTGCAAGGAGAAATTTAAAATGGATATACGAAGGAAACAATAAAGAAGCCCAGTGGCGAAAAGAAAAGATAATTAAAAAAAATGTATATTCATTAATTTGATGAAACGCTTGGATTACAAAAGGGAGCACACTGCCCAAAATAAAAAAAAAATGGAGGAAAAGCTCCCAGAAGGCGTCCTATACCATGGGCTCCGGAGGCGCCAGGATCTCGATGTTCGAGCCATACTCGCCGTACGATGAAGGCTCGAGAGAAGCTCCCTCCGGGACAAGGCCATCGACTCGCCGACTGTCGATAGCTGGCGGCTTGCAGGGGGACAGCGGCGGAGAACTGGAGTCCCCGAAGGCCTTTTTGTCCAGCTCGCCTGCTTCGGCCTGATGCTTGTCGCGGAGTTCATACCACGACGGCAGGCGAGTCCTGAGACTCTCGACGGACGCCGAAAGAGGGAGCCCCTCAGCCAAGCTGATATTAGCTTGGTAAGCGGCGGCCAAGTGATGGGCGTTGACGGATTGGTCGAGAAAATCGAACCTCACCGAGAAACGCTCCAACTTGGCCTGGGCGCTCTCGAACAGGCGCTCTCAGCCATGACGCTCTTCAATCACCTCGGCCCGCGCAGCCTCGAGGTCTTCGGCGAGCCCCTTCAATGCGGTCGTGACCCGGGACACCAGGCGATCTTCTTCGTCGAGCGGCGTGCCGACGGCTTCGCTAATCCGGGCAAGGCGTTCCCGCTCTTCGACGAGAGACTCCTCCTTAGCAGCGAGAGAGCTCTTCTGCTCCGCGAGCTCGGCTTCTGCGGCCCGACGTAATAAAATCTCCGACTCCAAAGCAGATTTGGACTCGTCGAGGTCCGAGGAAAGCTTTTCGGCCTGCTCCTGAAATTTCCGCTCATCGCGAACGGAGATCTCAAGTTGGCCCTAGATCGACGCGAGCTTCGTCGACAGCTCGATCGCCTCTTTCTCGGCCTTAGCAGTGGACAGCCGCTCGGAGACAATCACGTCGTTCAGCCGAGCTATTTCCCAGAAGATGTGGGAGGTGCCTTCGGAATAACCCACGAACTCGTCGAGAGGATCGACGAACCCGTGCGAGGCTTCGGCCTCCAGGGTAAGACCCCTACACGCGACGGAAGAGTAAGTCTCCCAATCCTCGAGAGGCGCGCTCGGAGATGAAGTGGCGGGGAAGCGAGCTTGAACCCATGACGATTCAGCAAACGCCTTCCCGAAATCGCGGGACAAAGAAGAAGGCCGCGTCGGGTTGTCTGGGGGAGAGGATGCGCCCCGACGCGGAGGGGTATTTCTCCTCGATGACTTTACAAGAACGCCGGGAGGAGGGATGAGAGAAACCCGGAGGACAGGGGCGTTAGCAAGCCCAGAGGCTAGCCGAACCTCCAAGCCCTCGAGGGTTTCAACGTCGGGCACGTCGGAGCGAGCCTTCGGCTCGGAAGGAATATCCTCGAGGGGCACCTCCGATTGCTTCTCCTAGGGCCCGAAGAAGATTTTTCCTTGATCTCCTTCTTGCCCGACAAGCTCGGAGACCCCTCCTTTATCTCATTCTTGCTCTGCGGGGCGAAGATGTCTTGCCTCTTCTTCCCCCTCGGCGAGCTCTGGAGTGAATCTTTGATCTCTTTCTCTGCTAGAGGGCTCTGGGATTTCTTCGTTCGGAGCGAGGATCTCTTCGACCGAGGACTGAATCGAAGACACGAGGACAGCAGCCGGATCCCGCACCGCTTCGGTGGAAGTCTCCCGAGGTGACGGCGGAGGGAGCTGAGTCGTGACCTCGAGGATCGGAGAAGGGAGAAAGCTTTCAGCTCTCAAGGCGGGCGGAGGGGGATAATTTGGCGCTACGGCCAGATTCTCAAAGTCCTCGAAGAACTCCACCCTCTTCGTGGGGCCCATAGCAAGGCGCATTGACCCGCTCGGCACCTTTTTCACCGTCCCGGCCTCATCCGACGGCGCGGAGTCCGGAACTTCCTTTACGGTTTCCCGAGCGGAAGTAGCAGCTTCGGGTTCGGAGGCCGGGGCAGGAATCTTAGCCTTTTTCGCGAGAGGAGCTTCGCACGTCTCCTCAACGGGCCGCTTGCCCGAAGAACTTTCTTCTCGAGGAGATCTCTTCGAGGAGCGAGAGACCTCCGTCGGGGAGCGAGCGATGGGGTCCGTCTTAGACGTCGTTCGCCGCTCGTCACGAACATCCTCGACCGGACGCTTACCCGAGGAACTACCCTCCCGAGGGGTGAGTCCCATGTAGCGAGGAGCGTCGGATATCGCTTGAGACTTCGATGAAATCTGAGCGGTCCGCCCTTGTTCAGAGAGAGCATCTTCCCTGCCGACGATGGAATCTGTTTTTGATTTCGCCTTCGGCTTCGGAGCAGATTTCTTCCGCTCCACAGGAGACCCCTCTGGTACGGGCTCGCGGGAGAAGCCCACCGGGAGGACGGTGTTTGGGAACGGCCTATTGATTCGGACCAGCTGGTAGACCCCAGATTTCTCGATCCGCCGATCCCCGAAGTCCTTATTCCAATCTCGTCGAGGGTTGGCGAGGAGAGCGGCGTCGATCTCCTTGAACCGCGCTTCGGCTTCTCTATCCTCCTCGGGCTTAAATCGAGGGAGGTCCACTCCCTCGAGGACCCACTCCCTCGGAAGAAAGGAATGGTGGGGACCAAAACTGGTGATGTCCACCTTAACAAAAAAATATTTGTTCTCCCAACCGGACTCGTTCGACGGCGTATTCTCGAGGATATGCGGCCGAACGCGATGAGAGATGGAGAAGCGGCCCAAGTTCTCTGCATTCCGGGAGAACTTGTAGAGGCGCATCAGATCCTCGAGCGTGAGCTCCACATTCTGCTCGCATGCAGGAGCGAGCGTGCATAGAAGAAGGCGGATGGTGTTAGGGCTCACTTGGGTGATTGGAACCCTAAAGGCGTAGAGGAACGCCACAATCAGGTACGGCACGGGAAGATGGAGGCCGACAACTCGGAAGAACAACTCGTAGACACATACATAGCTACTTTGAGGCGCGTCGGCGAGTTCACCTTCGTAAGGGAGACGTGCTCGGAATGCTTCCGAATCTAAGAAGTTGTCTGCAATGAACTGCAACCTATCCAACGTCATGACGGGGGGAGGGCTTCGGGTCTTGAAGACCGGCCCAGCGCTAGAAGAAGCCATTGAAAAATATGGAAGAAAAGAAGACTGGGAGAAGAATCTGGTAACGAAGGAATGAAGGCAAGAACAGAGAGAAAAGAATCGTAAAGATTGCAAAGAGAGCTTGCAAGTTTTTGGAAAGTGTCGAAAAGGGGCCGAAACCCTGAATTTATAGAAGAGAGCGAAAGGGAAGTGAAGAGGCGCGAATTGATCCAACAATCCAAATTCAAAGCGTGCGAACTCATCAACGGTGTAGATTGAAATGCCGTTATAAACCCCCAAGGGTACTCAAGTGCGAAAGGATGGCATTTAATGCTGAAGGGATGTGCGAAGAATTCGAGGTTGACAACCTGGGAAAGCGAATCGGTGTGGGGGCCAGAACCAGATATTGTCGGGAATGCAAAGGGTCCGTGTTTTCCCAGATCTTCACGAAAGTCCTCGCGTATCCTCATCGCAACATCTTCGTCGCTAAAGGCTCGTCGACGAAGACTTGTTAGACTGATCGCCGAGAAGTTATATTTCATTTTACCACGTGTATACACTTGATAAAATGGGGGACTAACTGTTAAGGTCGGATTTCGTCAAATCCATCCCTAACACAACTCGTGTCGTTTTGTCCCAAAAACGGCGTAAGATGAGGGCAGGGAGGTTCGTTGACTGACAGTCAACCAAGGTTCATCCTCGAAGAGGTTCAATCCGCGACGAAGTCTGACTAGTGTAAAAGCGAACTACGATGAAATGCTCCATCACGCCTCGATGAGAGGCATCGACAACGAGGCGTGCAGAACCGAATGACAACTGACGAGATGTGCATTTAATGACGCCCATGCCGATCCCACCTACCCACCGTGGCCAACTACCCTAGAATGATGCAAAGCATGGTTTAACCATGCTTTCCTCAAATCACTCCTAGAGAAGCTAGTGATTGGATGCGACAAAGGGCGGGAAAGACGTGAGAAGGCAAATGTAAACTCTATAAAAGGCAAGTTAAGCCTCATTTGTAGAAAGAAGAGAAAAGGGAATGATCCCGTGAGAAAAAGACCTTAGAAAGAGAGAAAGTTCATTGTATTTCCATCCTTCAATTGTCCAGCTATTCAACGGAAGAAACCGAGTCCTCGTCGGAAACATAATAAATCAAAGATATTCACTGATCATCGTTATTATCTTGTTCTTTGTGTTATTCTTTGTGACTGAAAGAGGGTGGTGTAAATCGCCCTCAACATAAGTGTTATTTTCTACATAAAAAAAAAATCCTATTAACGTACTTTCACTTGATAAAATTAAGTTAGAACTCAAGTACAACTCTTATTTATAATCTAGCAGCACAAACATGTGAAGAGTAATAGTAGTCTTCTTTTAAAACTACAGATTTTAGTCCTTTACAAGGGTGAAAACCAAGATTCGAATTGGAAAGGTTGGACGGTTTTCTTTTGTCAAAATGGACAGATTTTCGCGTTAGGATAAATCCCCGATCAGACCCCGAAAGAGAAATGTTTGCCCAAAATTTCTAAGTCTACTTTTCTTTGTGCATGTGGAAAATTTAATTGTTCGGTCGTGACATTTGGATTTTTTTTATTTTATTTTTGAAAATATTATTGTTCATACCTATTATTTATTTTGATATTCTCTCATATTCGTACCAACTTTGAATATGACGAGTTCATCCAAAAGCTAGTCCATATTCTTCCCCTAGCTATGTACCCTCATAAATTCATAATAACAAACATAATATTACATTTCTTCGCTTCTGTTATATATGGTCATGGACTGATGGTCTGCATCATTTATCATATATATATATATATATATATATGAATATATATATATAATTGTTTTAAGGGAATAAATGAAGAGAAGAGAATAGTCAATATAAATACATATCACGTATGTACACGCAAATTTGATGTATAAGTATCGAGAGGAAGTCTTTGTCCACATTAATCCTTGAATTTTCTAGAAAAACAAACAAAGTAATATAATCCTCTTAAGGTATAAGTTACACTTTAATATTAACCAAAAGAAATTGTAGTATCTTTTCATTCTCAAGTAAAATTACCCAAAAGAAATTCTCCACGGCTCTGTCGGTTGTGTCTCACCAACTAATGGAATTAATATTATGTGGATGAGATTTTTTTATTTATTTTTTATTTTATAAATATGAATTTAAACACTCAACCACTGAATTGAGCAAAAAAGAATGGATACTCGAGCTACTTCATTTTTTGATTCACTTATATATTATCTTTTATATTAGCGAATTAATATTAAGATAAATCCTCGTTAATTTTATTTCGAGAAAGATTATACTCAATATATATTACCGGGTTATTACAAATAATAAAGTTTGAAATAAATATTTTGATTTTTAATAACTACTAACATATTATATAGATAAATTAATAAATAAATAGATGGAACATCAAAAAGTAGCATTCTTGTAATAATTAGTTGTAATGTAGTGTGGAAATTAGTACGTATCACATCACATGTGCATAAAGAACGACAAACATGCACGTGGCGTTTTACGATACAGCGAAAAACTATTTAATTAAATAGTTTTGCTTGGCATACTCCTTTTCATAAATAAATAAATAAAAGTAAGTTTTTTTTAATATATGTTTTGCTTCTAACTAACTCCATAGTTTACGTAATTTAGTAATATTAATCATCTCGTTACTCCTTTAGAGCATATTATATTTGAAATGAAACTATTTAATTAGTACTAGAATTTAAGGGAAAATATTTGTTGGATTTTTTTTTTATTTTTTATAAAGAAAATCGTTATTCTTCTTCTCAAAGAGAAGACAATGTTGAAAATTCAGGATAACGTAGATTAACGTTCATAATTGTTTACTCATGAATTCATGTTTAATTATACTTGTAAGATATTTTATTTTTTGAATAATTGTTCTATATTTTATTCAACTTTTGCCTTAATTCGAAAAAAAAATATTTTATAAATAGAATCGAATAATAGAGAGTGGAATTCGAGTAGATTTTCAAATTCATGTAGCAAATTTTGTCTAAGACATCAATAGAATAATGAAGACTATCTTGACCAAGTGTGAAGCTTGAATTTCAATGGAAGTCGCAGCCCTAGAAGAATTCAATACTCACACTACACGTGTCCACTATTCAAAGCCACCTATAAATGTTCCATACACTTTCTATATATAGCACTAATATTTTTCATATATACATGCATCCCACTCATAAAATAATAATACTATCCTTCGTGAAATCTTATATCACTCTCCACCAACGCTCTCTCTCTCTCCATCGTGAGTATCTAGAGAGAGAGTTGAAAAGTCAAACTATTGAAACACTATATATAGAGATTTATTAAGTATAGTACTTGATCAAGGAAATCAATAATAGCTAAATTTGCTCTCAAGTCTCAACTGCGCTTTGGCCTTTGCTCATCACGAGTTTGTGCAGCTTCTTTAGAACCAGCTGAAACAACCTTATCTTTCAGGTTATTTATCATTTTATATTATATATATAATGGGTGCGCTTGGCACAGCTTATTTAGCCCTATTTTTGTTTATAAAATAAACTTAACCGTTTTTCAGGTGTTTGGCAAAATTGTTTTTCCAAAAAACACAAAATCGATTTTGAATTTTTGTACATGAATTGTAAAAGCTAGGATTCGTAGCTTTTGGTTTTTTCTAAAAACAAAAATACGGTTTTAGTCTATTTTAGTCTTTTTAGCCTAAATAATTTTTTTTACCAAATGCTATATCAGTTTTTGTTGCCAGCAACAACTGTTTTATAAACAATTTACCAAACACCTGCCTTTTTTTTTTTTTCAAAAACAGATTATTTTTTAAACTAAAACTAAAATTGAGCTATGCCAAACGGGCCCAATATAAATATGTATATACGGTAGAGTAGTGCATATATCATAAACTCTATACTCTATAGTAGGTCACGTACGTAACTTACATGCATATATATGTATGTATATATATCATCACAATGTATAACTTACTGATATGATCATCCACAGTTCGATGTCGCTCGACAAGTGCAGTATCATGGAGAGAAAATCAGGTGAGTGAAATTCCATGAGCGCTTTCATATATATATATATATATATATATATATATCATGCGCTTTAAACTATTTTACGTGTCTAAGATCATCATATATATAACAACGAAACGTACGGGACATATAAGGTTATATACACATATCGATCTTTGTATAATTATTAATTGCATATATATGCACTGATACAGCAACATATATATATATATACATATTATAGTAGGTTATTGCACGAAAGTAACACGCAGTGTCAACATGGAAAACCTTCGTAATGGCTATCTTTTTCCCGAGGTACGTACGATAAAATTTTCTCGCATCTTGAAAAATAGTTATATAAGAAAAATGAATGGTGATACAGTATGTATGTACATACATATTCTCATAACTTATTAATTAGTTATATATATATATATATATATTATGTGGCGTTGTAGATATCAAGACGCGAGTTTGAGCACAGACAGAAACATCCAAATGCGAAATTGATTAAGCTTGGCATTGGCGATACCACAGAGCCAATACCAGAACTCATAACATCTTCTATGGCTGAGGTATATTATATATATATATATATATATATATATATATATAATTATATTTAACATAAAGTGTGTTGGCTTTTTACTCGAAGATCTTCTTTTTACTTTCCAACAAAAAATATATCTAAAAAGATCAGAATATGTAATGTGGCTTCTCGATTAGCTTTAGAGCTGGCCTGATATGTGCTTAATTTCTTATCAATAATTTGTGACAGTGGGCCATCGGGTTTAGAATATTTTGTAAAATATAATTT
Source organism: Parietaria judaica (assembly GCA_954871525.1). NCBI lineage: Eukaryota > Viridiplantae > Streptophyta > Magnoliopsida > Rosales > Urticaceae > Parietaria > Parietaria judaica. Next base: position 3,737,562 of record OX940861.1, read on the forward strand.
GGATTTTTAAATAGTAGTTTTTAATTTTTATTTGACCATTATAAAAGAAAAAAATCAAGAAAATTTTAACATCATACCAAAATCCATTTTTTATTTTTTTCAAATGCAGAACTCGGACCGAAATGAAACTGGATAAAAAATCCAATTTTTTATTTTTTCAAATCTATTTACAGGATCCGGAATGAAACCGGGTGCAATTTTTTTTTTAAATCCATATATAACCCAGATCCGGATTCCATTTTTAGAAAATCGGTAAACGAATGATCCGATTTAAATTTTTTTTAATCTGGTTTTCTAAAATCGGATTTAAAATCAAATTCAGGATCCAAACTTAAATAAGGTTTCGGGTTGAAACTTTTTTTCTTTTTCTTTTTGTTATTTTCAATCTCAGTATATAATGCTGAAAGTAGACGTAACATAAAGTAAAATAATTTTCGTGGTTTCTTGGCAGTACGCTCGTTCTCTATCCACTGTAGAAGGTTATAGAGGTTATGGAGATGAGCAAGGCAACAAGGTACGTATTCTTTACTTCATATTAAGTCATAATATAAAATTAATCACATAATTTATCAGACAAAAAATTACATTTTTAATTCTTACGAAAACATATATTTGTTGGAAATAACTATAGGTTGTGTAAGAATTAACCAAGGATCAAAATGCCGTTTTGGCCGATAAATCGTTTGCCGTTATCGATGGATTAATCGTTTGCCGATGGATTTATCGACGGAAAACCTATAAAAATTATCGTTTGCCGTTATCGAAACTTATCGAACTTATCGATGGATTAATCGTTTATCGATGGATTTATCGATGGAAAACCTATAAAAAAAAATTCAAACATATTTTACACTAAAAACATAACATAAAATACTAATGTCACAAAATATAAACATAAAAGTCTCATACAAAATATAAGATATAAGCCACAAACCAAGTCTCATACTAATGTAGCCAAACATAAACTAAGTCTCATACAAAATTACAAATACTTTACAAAATATGTAAAATAAATTATTATTTACTTACCAAAATAAATATTTACAAGTCACCAATTATTCTTATATAAAATATGCACTGCACAATTGATTTCATTTAAAACAAGATTGAACAACTAGCTCAATTTAACAAATTAGCTAAAAATTGTACTTTTGCCGCAATATTTTAGAAAACTTCAAATTAAAAAAAATATTATGCCAACCGATTATTTTTTAAATTATATACAATTTTATAAAACAAAATTACACCAAAATATTCGAGTAACTAGCTCAAATCAACAATTTCCGAAACATATGTACTTTTGCCACAATGATATCACAATTCAGAAAAACTTCAAATTAAAAAAAAAAATATGCAAACCGATTAGTTTTAAAATTATATACAATTTTATAAAACGAAATTACATCAAAATATTCGAGTAACTAACTCAAATCAACAATTTCCGAAACATTTGTTTTTTTGCCGCAATTATACAACAATTCGGAAAAAACCTAATGACTTTTCGTTATTTAGCGATAAGTCCTCCAGTTTTCGAAATTTAACACTTGAAAATCTAAAACAAAAAGTTGTTCACTTTCCCCCTCGAAAAATCGCGAAAACTATAAAACGAAAACGATTAAGGGAGATAACTTACCGAGAAGCCTATTTTCAGCGAATAATCGAACGATTTTCGAACGAAAATCGCGATTTTTGGAACCTTGGAATTAACTATAGGGGCGGAGCCAGAACTCTGAATAAGTAATACCCTAAACCCTGGGCGCAAATGGTTCCTCGTAACACAAAAAGAAAAAGTAGCGCAAAGGCCTTTCTATTATGATGTAGTGGCACAAACGGTCTATGCTGATAACATTGATGAATTTTTTTATGAAAAACAACATTTAAAAAAAATTAAGATAATTTTATTTGTTTTCAAGTATACTTAATATTTTATATTTTGTGTTAATTATATAAAATTAAAAAAAAAACATTTTTTTTACATTTCTATCCATTTTTACAAAATCATAATAGAGGGACCATTCGCACTATTTTTTTAGAATGATTATTTGTGCACATACTCCTTAATAAAAGGACTATTTAACTCTTTATTATAATCAGATATGTAGTCCATATTCAAATAAATTGATAAATGGATAAATAGAAATGCGATCTTCATTTTATACTTAGATAATATTTCTGAAATATATATATATATATATATTCAATAGTCCTTCATTTTGTTTTAAGGAGCTACCTAATTAGCTGGGAAGATTCTTACGTTGTTAAGACGTGACTGATGTGTAAATATAACGATGGTTCATGAATATGGAATATTACTTCTGATTATATATTGGTCGTTGATTCTTCTCAGATATGTCAAAACTTTGGCTTTTCTGAGGAAAAATGTTGTTTGTAACAACGTTGTCCAGTCACGCAATGTTTTAAACGAGTTCGATAAATTTTTCGCTGTCGTTTGCGTAATGCCATTGCCTCGTAAGGGATAATGACTGGAGATTATATTTACAAGGCATATATAACTCTTTAATTTTTATGAAGAAAAAAAATTCAATTACTCTATGTACGTATGTGAAAGATGAATATTAAGTATGTACGTGCGTCCATGCATGTTAGTTAAGTGTTTTTTTTAGGGTTAATTAACGAAATACCCATTTTGTGCAAATTTTTTAAAAAACTACCCATTATGGGTAGTTTTTTACACACACAATGGGTAGTTTTTTAAAAGGTTTGACACAAATGGGTATTTCGTATAATTTCCATTTTTTTTAATGGCCATGCATGCTAATTAAGTGTTAACTATTCATGCATAGATTATTTAGACCTATTTTTTTATTTTTAGAATAAAGTAGACTTTTTTTTTTTTTTACGTATCTGACAAAATAGTTTTTACAAAAATACAAAAACGATTTTAGATTTTTGTAAGCATGTTTATAAGTTAGGTTTATTCTAAAAATAAAAACGAAGTTTCTAGCTTTTTACCCTAAACATATTTATTTTATCAAAGGCTAAAACTGTTTTTGTTACCAACAACAACTGTTTTATAAATAGTTTACGAAACACTTATCATTTTTTTTTAATTAAAACTAAAAAAATCTCTTTGAAAATAAAATTATGCCAAACAGTACCAATATTTAGCATTACCTAGCAAATACCCATGTTACATATTTTCTCAAGGAAGAAGAAAACTTTTACATTCCAAGTTGGAAAACGAATTTCTTCAATCAGAAGCAACGTTGAACAAGTCAACGAAGGGTTTTAAGTTTTACTTCTCTATTGGAAATGGAATTTCCGCACATCCAATCAATCGTTGAACAAGTCAACGATGGACTTTGGTATTACTTATCCGTTGGAAATAATAGATAAAAAAAAAATACTTAAATCAAATTATAATTACTAAATTATATTATCTTTTAATTTTCTTCTATATAGTGTTAGCATTAACAATTAAATAAGTAGAACCTTGATAAATTAATAACATTGACTATATAATAATTTTATCTGGTCTCGACTCGGACCTAGTAAAATAAATTAATAATTTGTTAAACTTATAAGATAATAATAATATATATAAGTCCTAACTGATATATAAATTAATAATTTAATATAAAAATAATAATACATAACTAATTATGAAATCGATATAAAGAAATTAAATGTCACTTTGCATAACTAGTTATGAAAAATCCTTAGATAAAAATAAATTATACTAGTGTTTTTAAAATATGATTCTCAAGTATTACACTAAATAACTAATCATGTAGTGTTTTCAACTCCATCTCTAAGCTTTCGCATGACGTTAAGAAGGTCCACTGTATTTTCGTTATGTAACAATAAAAATAAAAATTGTTCACAATAATTGTTGCATCGTTGCGTGAAACAAGCTCTAATTTAGTAATGTCGTCTTTAAACTATGTTTTATGATTAGAAATCATATTAGTATTCCCGACAAGTTATATAGAGATTTATTTTCTAGTTATAATGATTATATAGCTAATACTTCATAAATTTATATATTAATTAACAATTCGATAATATAAAAAAATTTAGCGTCTCGATATCATTATTTTATGGAGGTTTTAATGATCCATCATGGACGGATCTAAAGGCAAGAGGGGCCGGGGCGGTTCAATTTCAAACCACCCCCTTCAACAAAATCTATCGTTATTTATGGCACTGAATACCATTATTATTGCAGGCATTAAGAAATGCGATTGTAGAAACATTGTACAAGAACATGGGAATCCAACGTAATGAGGTTTTTGTATCCGACGGTGCACAATGTGATATTTCTCGACTTCAGGTAATTAATATCATCTCAACAGTTATTATAATGAAGAAAATCTTGATTACTGCTTTTCATATAGTACTAATTAGTATATGCTAATAAGCTTTTTAAAATACAATCGAATCATCTTTGAATATATTCATGACAAATTTGGCAGATGCTTCTGGGGTCCAATGTCACAGTGGCTGTTCAAGACCCATCTTTTCCGGTAATTAATCAAAACCACAAACCAAGCTATATATATATATATTCCTATGATCAAGTTATTAATTTATAATTTAAGGTTAAAATCTAACAACCTAATCATTGCATATACGCATGATCTGCAGGCATACATAGACTCAAGTGTGATATTCGGACGAGGAGGCAAATTCGAAGAGAAAACCGGGCAGTACGGAAGCATAGTGTACATGAAATGCAGCCCCGAGAACGATTTTTTCCCAGATTTACCGAATTCCAGGACAGACATTATATTTTTCTGCTCGCCAAACAATCCCACAGGCAACGCCGCTACGTGCGAGCAGCTAACACGACTGGTTGACCATGCAAAGTCAAACGGCTCAGTCATCATCTTTGACTCTTCGTATGCTGCTTATATCTCCGACGACAGTCCTAGATCCATTTACCAAATCCCCGGTGCCAAAGAGGTCTTCATCGTAACTTAATTCCGCGACTTATGAAATTCAGGCGAAACCAGGACCAGGAACTAGAACTTTGAATTTTTTGTTACGGGTCCTGATTTTCCAAAATTTACGTTCGCTAATGATTTCGGTACTATGCGCGTATCACCAGGTGGCGATCGAGGTGTCATCTTTCTCGAAATTTGCGGGCTTCACGGGCGTACGTCTGGGCTGGACGGTAGTCCCTGAGGAGCTTAGGTACTCGAACGGACAGCCTCTGATAAAAGACTACGATCGCATTGTTCGTACATGCTTTAACGGCGCGCCTAGCATCTCTCAGGCCGGCGGATTAGCATGCCTTTCTCCTCAAGGCTACAAGGCAAGCTTGTACAATATTAATTATCCTTGTTTGAGCTATTTTTTTTTATAATCAATTTTAGCATTAATTAATATGAAAGACGGTGTGGACTGTGGATCAATTGTCTTTATTTTTCCGCTTTTACAAACTCGGTACCGTTTTGATTATAAAAATTGACGTTTTTGATAGCCGGTAAAACAAGAATCTGAAACCATTAATTAGTGAATGGAATCTACAGGCGACGAGCGCGGTGATTGCCTACTACAAGGAGAATGCGAAGTTGCTCGAAAACACGCTGAGATCTATGGGATTGAAGGTTTACGGTGGCCAAAACGCACCGTATCTGTGGGTGCATTTTCCGGGACGAAGCTCGTGGGACGTTTTCAATGAAATTCTCGCCAAGACCCACATTTTGACCATCCCCGGATCAGGATTCGGTCCAGGAGGAGAAGAGTATGTCCGGTTCAGCGCTTTCGGCAAAAGACAGGACATACTCGAAGCCTGCCATAGGCTGCAAAATCTCGACCCATAAAGGCTAATCTTAGACGAGTGTATAAGAATAAAGAGATATTTGCAGTAAAATATTAATTTATATTTTTAATGTTTTTGTGGTATAAATTTCTAATGATATAATTTTTTTTGGTTTAAGTAATTTTTATTTTCGTTAACTCTATATTGTTGAACTTCACGATAAGAGTTAATTAAAAAGGGGAAAAAGACGTGATTACTTGCGCTAAAAATATGCTAAAAATTTTATATTATTAAAATTTTGCCATAAAGAAAATTGAGAATATAAATATTTTTCGATGATATGTGAATATTTTTGCCTTAATTATGTGATTATGAATGAAATATCTAAATAATTATGCAAATTATGTGTCTATTTCACGGAATGTCTTGTGCGAAAAAGAAAAAAAAAGCTCTGAAAACGAAATTGAGGGAACTTCTTAGAAGTAACTGATTATTTATTAAATAAATTATGCAATTTTAAATAAAAGAAAACGTTCGATAAGTCATCTAGCAGTGTATCGCCGTATGTCAAACTTTATATAGAAAATAAAAAGTGAACATGCTATAATAATTTATGACATCCATGTTTTGCACAATTATTTATTTTAATACTTTGACTAAATTAAAAAAGGATATAAAAAGGTGCCGTAAGAAAATACGATTAATCATTCTAATGTATCACAATTAATATGACACAAATTTTTTGTTTGTTTCAAAGAGAGACGAAAAGCATAATTAATATTTTTAATGTCTCGTTGAAAAACCTCAAAGAAATAAAATATCAAGGGCGACATTATATTTAGTTTAAGTATATAATTATAGAGTTGGAAAATTACAATTAAATAGAAACGGATCAACCGCCGGTTTGAACTTCGGAATGACGAACACTCGAGCGTTACTGAATTGATTTTTTATTTTCAATAGTTTAATGATCTTCTTTGTCTTTAAAAATGACGATAGAGTCTAGACATTGTTCGATACACTATTTTAATTTTATTATATATATATATATATATTCTATAAAATTTGCTAATAAATATTTTATTCGGTAAATTTACGATTCTTTATTTCTCGTTGTATAGGTCTATTCTGTTTTATTGGCAATATAGAGTTCCGAAAGATTTCGTTTATTGACAGATTTTCAAACGTTAAGACCATCCCGTTACATCAAATCCATATTCGTGCAACTTCAAACTAAAACGACAATTCGACGTTCTTCTTCGAATCCGAAAATCATATGCATCAGCAGAGGCGAAGAGAATGTGGGCTGAGGATGGACGCATGCCCACCCTAACTTTCTTATTTTTCATTAGTATTTATATAGTAATTTAATATAAAAATAAAATCGTAGAGTAATTTAATAAAGCCTCTACTCCTTATTGTGTGTCATATAGTGGCATAGCACACGTTCAGTAGTCTTCCGTGAGAATAGGACTGTTAGACCTTTTATTTTGAAATTTGTTGCTTATAAGTAGTTATGAGTTACTCTTAAACTTCTAAAAAAAAAAGAGTAACTCTCAAGCTCAAAATTCTCTCGCAAATCTAAAATATCCATCGATCTTCTTTATTAAAAATTTATCGATTATCTTTCCGACACGTTTAACCTCGCCATTCTTTTGCCACCTTTTTGCGTCAAATCATGTTTTGACTTGCACGACGTCGTTTTCTTTGGAGATATCGTATTCTAACTCGCCCGATGTTGATTTTCTCGGAGTCCTCGCGTTTTAATTTGGACAGAGTCGATTTTCTAAGCATAGCGTGTTTGTGTCCATATGAATTTTTTGTTACTGCCTAATTTTTTTCTACAATAGACCTCGGCCGTTGTTATGACCAAACTTTAGACTTACATTATTGATATGCGTTCATTATGAAAGTTGTTAGTGCTCATGCTCGGAAAATGGTAGAGACAAAAAAAAAATTGTGTGTATCCAGTAATTTACAGTCAATTACTCTACCATTGATCTTACATATATTATTACCGCCGGTGTTGATAAGAGTTCCTTATATTCACAAGAATCTGTTTTAAAAAAATAGTGCCTCTCCTAGAAGAAAAAACTAACTTAGCCACTGAGCATCAGTGAATAAATAATTTTCTTTCCCGTCATTTTCATGGCCTTATGTGCAAACATTATCTTCGGACATGGAGCGTCAAAACTGAAACCTTACTTGGCCACCACGACAAAGTCAACCGTCAATGTCAACTGTCAACTAAATACGGTCGTTGAGTTCTTGCTGCCCAAGGCGATCCCAAAATAAATGCTTTATTATTTAATAATAAATAAATAACTAACATTATTCCGTTCCCCTATAAAAGGAAGGAAGGGTCTGTGAAGACCTTGAAGAAGCAAGCAAGCAAGCATGGCCTCAGCTGGTTATTACATCGCCGAAGCGCACGTGACCAGGAAGCTCTTCAAGGAGAAGATGAAGAAGATCGAAGACCAACAGAGTGGTACTACTCATATTATTATCGATGAACATAAAAACCAGAACAATAATATTATTGGGTGTTTTGGTATGTTCAAAAAAATACATCCCAGCAATATCAACTCTGCCCAAAACGACTGTGCATCGTGATCAAGACAATTTTTATTTTTATTATTGTTTTCCTTTTGTTGATGTAATCCTATAATATATATGTTTATATGAGTAATAATAATGGGCGTCTTCTGTTCTTGTATACTTGTACTTGTAGTGTACTAGTAATAGTAAACTCATATGGATATAAGTAATGCGATTTATATAATATAACTATCGTAAAAACTTCCTTAAATTAATATTTAATAAATAATACGAGTATATAGTCCAGAGTTTTACGATAATAAATACGTGTCTTACATTAATGATAAAACACTCCATATAGTATAGTAAGAAACCTTGTGCGTTGTGAAAAATGGCATAGAAAAGGAAAATATAATTTATCTTAATTAAATTGAAAGTTTTGCCCGATATTTTTTTTTCGGGAAAATTTGACCCAAACTTGTATTAATGTACCCAAACAAAAAAAATAAAGAGAAATGGTTCTTAATAGCTAAATTGAAACGTTTGATTAGCCAAATAGTCAACCTTTCATTTTTCTTTGCAAAATAACCAAATTGATGAGGTGGCCATTTAATAACATATTTTATACCTATAGTACCCTTTTAACATATCAACGTGTATTAACAAAGTTAATTTTTCTTAAAAATAAGAACATTTACTTGTGTTTACAGAAAATCTATATTAACGTGTATTAACTGAGTTAATTTGTTTAAAAATAAAAAATCGTGATTAAAATTTTATTTTTAAACAAATTAACTTAGTTAATACACATTAATATAGTTAATACACGTTAATACAAGGGTAATACGGTCTTTCGTGATTTATTAATGTGGTTGATTGGTTATTTGACAATATTAATAAAAAAGTTGACTATTTTGCAAAATAATTTTTCTAGTTTAGTTATATTGTTATAGAGCCCAAAAATAAAAAATCAAATTCCAATTCAATCCGTAAAGGTAAAAATTGAAGCGTGGAATGATGGTCTCATCATATTGGCTACTCGAATAAGCAAGGATTTATTCATCTATATTATGACCCACTGAAAGTTACCAATAATGTAACACGACAAAATTTATTGTACATAAGCTGTAGGGGTAATTGCAACACAACTATCAAAACTTTGACTAAGGGTCAACAAGCGATCAAGAGTGAAAAATAATAGTAAAATAATCTAAAGTTAATAAATAAATATGAAGCAACACATTATTATGTTTACTTTTTTCTGTCCAATTCAAATGAAAAAAATGTATTAGAATAGTTGGAACTTGGATGAACACCTAAAAAATATATGTCTTTTGTGTGATTGAATAACATTATGCTAAAAATTTGATAAACATCATTTATAAAAGTACACGGAAATATATTTTGCCTTAATTTTATCAATTTTGAGTATTTTTATCGATTTTTTTTACTTTGAAGGAACCTTTACTATCACGTAGGTAGTCAAAGCTTAAGTATTTATACCGCAAATACCTCTATATACATTTTTTATTTTTTTTACAATTTATTATATGTGTTTATCTTTAATTACTTTATCCACGTGTTCCTTGGGGTGTCACGTGGGAGAAGCAGTGTGATAGTGATGACGAAGCAAGCGTGAGAAATAAATAACAATAATTGAGCTTTGCTTAGCTGTAAGCAATGACAATATTTATAGGCCTTTAGTTTCGACTTTCGACTACAAACTGTGTGATCGGACGAATATACCCCCCGAAAGCCCATGTGCGAAATGTGGGCCCCACATTGCCCAATTCATGATTTTCAATCATATCACCGCATTATGCATTGGCTACATCTTATCGTCGTTTTGTTTCTTAATTAATGACACTCGTATTTTCCTTTCCTTTCCTTTTATTTTATTTTATTTTAATTTATTGTAGTGTTTAAAAATTTGGATCATTTTTATGATCTAGTGTTATTAATTGAACTTTATTTCTAACAATGACATTGACAGGATAGTCGGGGAATTCGAGTGACCTTATTTAGGCCAACTTAAAATACGACACGATTATAACACGTAAATAGATTCAAGTTGATTTAAAAAGGAAATTTGGGTCTAATGATCTAATCTTTTTAAAACACAATTAACATAATTAAAATAAAATCATTTTTATATATATTATTAAGTGTTTTAAATTTTAATAATGATTATATATAAAATGTATATATTTTATTAACAACATTATTCAACCGATAATATTTAAAATTACTACTAAATGTAAATTTTACATTATATAATTATATTAATCAAGTTAAATGAATCTAAAATATATTTATTAGTCATTTTATGCTACTAATAAGTAAGATCAATTAATAAGTTAAACATATGAATACGATTAACGTGATTATTAAATGAAGCAAAGTGTTTCATATTTCAATACGTTTAATGAATAAAATATGTATGAGTCTATATGAAACACGGATTATCATTTCTAACTTTATCTAAATCCATCCGACTCGATATTCTGATCAGGCTTCTAAACCCCAGAGTTATTTTCAGTACGGGTGAAAATTTTGTAACCGTTTCCCGGTTTTGTCCCGGTCCCGGTACCGGTCCCAGAACGGTTTTAAAAAAAATAAGGGAAATTTAGTTTGAAATTGGGAACCGGTACTTCCCGGTTCACGATTTATGGAACCGGGAACCGGAACCGGTACCAGAAGCAAAATTTCCCGATTTTTGGTACCGGTTCCGGTTTTAAACTACATGTAGTTTTAGATGTTTTCATATTATGTTGTTTTTAAATATTTTGTATGCTTATTATAGTTTTTAGGTTATATGTCGTTTCTTATGACTTAAACTACGTGTAGTTTTTCGTTATTAGGGTTTAATATTTACCATTTCCATTCTCGACCCTTTCAATCTCTCTTTCTCCCTCTCTCATCCATCGCGCCGTCATATTCTTCTTTTCGCTGAGAACCCTCCACCGCAAGTTACATGTCTTCGTCTTCCAACTAGAAGATTTCGCTTGCAAGCAAAATGTATGTCTCGTGTTAAGTTTTTGTTTCGGCCATTAATTTTTGTCTCGTGTTAAGTTTTTGTTTCGGCCATTGATTTTTGTCTCGTGTTAAGTATCGAATTTTTTCAAGAATTTTTTCTTACTTTTTCCCTGTACCGGTTCCGGATCCGATTTTCAAGAAAATAGGAAAATTTACAACTGGAACCGGGAACCGGTAACAAAAATAAAAATCCCAAATTTTTGGGATAGGTACCAAAAATAACTAATTTCCCGGTTCTCGGTTCCGCTTTCACCCCTAATTTTCAGGTTATTTAAAGTTAAATTTTGGGTCCAAATTATGGTTTAGTTAAAAAATAAAAAATAAAAATTCTAAAAAACAAGGTAATTTAGGCGGGGCAACTAAATTGAATTGGAACGCCTAAATAGTAATACAATTTTATTCTCTTGTAACCAATACTATAAATACATTTTAATTCCGTAAGAATTATATCAATGTTACGTCACTTTCACATGTAAATCTCACCCTATACTCTATAGTCCTTGCTTACATGTGGAACAAGACCACTCTTATATTCATTTTCTTCAAATAATTATGCCTAGCTATTGGATTTTTTCACCTTAGGTGCTATGCTAATGAATAATATTAATATCTATTATTTATTGTCACATATTGTTGCTTATATTATATGAAATGGCCAAACAATGGCTCAAATTAATTTATTTAAGAGTAATCTGCCAAGCTCACATGGGCCATAATTTTTTATATATAAAAGAATTTCCAAGTAACCTTGAAAAATATTGCTGTAAAAGTTCAAGAAAAAAAATGTTGGTATTAACTTTCTCAAGAATAATACACAATGAAACATGTATTATCGTAAATTAATTACGCATCTTATTTTGTGGAGCATATTAGGTAAATTGGTTGGTCATTGTGACTTGTGAGTGTATGATATTTTTGGATGAAGCAATTTGGTGGAATTCGATCTCTCACGTTGCAAGCTCACGATTCACTCACGATATATGTATAAGTATATAAGCGATATAAATGAGACGAGGGATTTTTTATAGAGGTTCGTCCCAAAGCGGTAGTTGACTACTTCCTCTGTTAGTTTATTGCGACAATGAACATAGACGGATAGCTACAGGCAGCTAGATCACATCTGAGAGTAGGAAGAAATGGAGAAAGAAAGAAAGAACACAATAAGATCTCAAAATGACAAGAATGCCGGGTAGAAACTCTTCAATGTATTCTCTCGAGGTTGTAAGTGTGCGTGTGTGTTGATCTGAGCTTGAGCTTGGCATTTATAGACTTCAATTCTTCCCGTTGAACTTCCGGGAATCGAGGGGTCTTCACTCCGTGCTGACCGGGTTGAATGGACGATCTGGCTACACGTGTCCCATGACTTCGTTCTCGTCGTCGTGTTTGAATTATGCCCGTTGGAGACTTGACTCTGTGCTCCTGGTCTTCCGTCTGAGTTTGAAATGGGATGCCGGGTAGAGAATATGACGACTCTACCCTCGTCTTTCTGGGCTGCTACCGAGTGGATTTGGGCTTTAGAACTCATTGGGCCGAGTAGCCTATGTCCGTAGGTTCTTGGTCTGATTGAGAATCTCTTTGGGCTTCTCAAATGGGCTTTTACGAATACCAGTTTATTTCTTTAAAGCCTTTTATCATGGTTTGTAAATTTAATTAATTCACAACCTTAGCACTTTATGTCGCATTAAATAATGACGAATTTGTACATCAACAGTTAGCCCCCTACTATAAAAAATACGAAGTAAATTTTATAGTATTTACTCGATGAAATCATGTAAAATTCGTGCCGGATAGGATTAATTAAATTTGTGACTTTTGCCGTAAATCTGCATAATCCGGGCAGGATTTTGGATAATTTCGAGATCAGATGGACGGATAGGGTCTTGAAGCTGTAACCGTCGCTTCGAATTTTGGGCGGGAACAGTTACAACACGTGTCCCATTTTGCGGAGTTCGAAGGGAATAAACTCTTCACATTCTCCTGACACAGCTGTTGTGCTGACGTGTCGCCGGATAGCTCGCTGATCTCGACCGTAGGATGAGGTTTGTTGCGTTTTTCGGGGAAACCCTAACCGTAGGATCAGCGACAATTTTCGAGTATAAATACTCGAGTGATTCGCATTAAATGGGCACGTCTCTTCAGCTTCAGCCCGTCGCACGTCTTTCGAAGGTAACCTCTTTCTCTTTCCTCTATTTTATACTCTGTGTGGTATTCGAATACCATTTTCGAATTTTTAGAGAGAGAAATACTTCAAGTTCTAGTGAGATAAACTCTGCGAATCGCCATTGGAGGTGCTCTGAGGTCTTTACCTTCGTCGTCTTCTTCATCATTCTCGTAGGGAATCAGGTTCTAGTTTCTTCTCCGTTCTTCTCTGTGAGTCTGTTTGGGGATTGTTCTAGGTTTCTAGATATCGTTATTTCTATTTTCTTAAATCTTCGTGCTTTCCAGTTTTTGGGTTTCTGTGCTCGTCTAGATTTCTTTCGTTTTTTTTTCTCTAAACTATCTTTATAAGATGGGTCCTAAGAAGACGGTCTCGAAATGGCAAACGGAGTTTCTGACTACAGATTCTCCTAAGTCAGTTCTGAAACCTAAGGATCTGGTTAGGATCCGGGTAGAGTACAACATTCCTTTGTCGATAGAGCTTAGGTTACCGGGTCCAGATGAACATGCCGACGAGCAAAACTCGGACGGCTGGATCTGTGTTTACCAGAGGTTTTTTGAGTCCGGGGGGCTTAGATTTCCTATTCCCGAGCTCATCCTAAGGTACCTTAGTTATCTAGGGGTTTCTATCGGGCAACTCAGCCCGAATTCTATCCGGATCTTGATGGCCTTGCTTGTCCGATCCCACGAATGTTTGTATTCACTTACGATCTGGGACTTGTTGACGGGCTTGGTCATCAAGGCCAACGGTCAGGCCAAGGGTAGGTTTTTCCTATCCGTCAAGGAAGGGGAGATCATAACCGGTCTTCCCAAGAAGGAGAGTGCTTGGACCCACAAGTATTTCTTCTTCATGGCCACTGTATTTGCTAACCAGTCCGGGTATTTGACTTCCCTGATGGATCCGGTTTGCAGCAATTTTGTGACTTCTTCGTTTACGGCTTGGGCCCTGTCCGGGCGTAGCTTTCGTCTTTTTTGTTTCACCGGCTTGTAGCTCGGATCTACATTTAGGCGATGGGTTGTGATGCTTGGGTCTATGCCGGGCATGTCCTTGTGAGACCAAGCAAAACAATCCCGATTTTTGGTCAGGAATTTGAGGAGATCTTTTCTGACGTTAGTGTCTAGTCCTTTCCCGATTCCTACCCGGTGGTCCGGGTTGTCGGGGTCGATCTGGACCTGGACTGTCATTTCCAGGTTAGGTCCGTCCGTATCGGTGGTCCTTTCCTGTCCGTCGTCCTCTTTTTCGTCTACCGCCATTAATTGCTACGCGGTAGATCGCCCTTTTCCGGCTTTGGCGGCCTGGATGTTCCGGAACGCGCTCATGTAGCAAATTCTGGATTGCCTTTGATTTCCCTTGATTTCAACAATTTTTCCCGCCCTATTCGGGAAGCGTATTAGTTGATGGTAGGTTGACGGTACGGCCTTCATCATGTGCAGCCAAGGTCTTCCTAATATCATGTTGTAAACTGACGGGCAGTCCAACACTAGGAAATTTTTGGTCTTCCCGACCCCCGCTGCTGCGATGGACAGTCGCACCGTGCCAATGGCATTGATGGTTCCTCCATCGAAGCCGGTTAGCGGGATGGCTTCTCTGTTGATCTCTGTTTCTTCTACTCCCAGTTTTAGCACTGGCTCCAGGAAGATCACGTCGACTGAGCTCCCGTTATCGATTAGGATCATGTCCATCGTATACGAGGAAACTAGGAGTGTGACGACCAACGCATCGTCGTGCGGACCAATCAGTGTGGCCGCTTCACTATCTTTGAATGAGATCTCGAAGTCTGGTTCTTGCCTCGGTACGATTACCGGTCCGGCCTTGAGCCTCCTCTGGTGGGCCTTGATGGAGTTTACCGAGTTACCATGTAGTTGGGAGCCTCCCACGATAGTGTAGATTCTACCGATGGGCTCGGGGATGTCGCTGAGCTGCTCTCCGGAATTCTCCGTTTCTTCGTACGTTTGCTCGTCTGATTCCTCGAGCATGTGTACTCGTCCTCTTTTGCTAGGCTGTATGCTTTCGCGCGGCGTTCTGTGTTGCTCTTCTCTTTTCTGGCCGGTTTGGTGTTGATTTTGGGGAGGGCTTTGCTCGATCGGTTGCCCACCTTTCAGCTCATTGCCGAAGTTTATTTCCCCCAATTCTCCATTGACGTACTTTTCCGCTAGGCGAGCACGGAGTACCATACAATTCTTCGTATGATGTCCGAATACCTTGTGGAAGTTACACCATGCTTTTGGGTCGTGCTTTGGGAAACCTTCGTGGCTGTATGGTGGGAAGTCTCTCGAGCTGACCAGGACTTCTCCAGGAGTTTCTTCTGCCTCGATCTGTTCTTCGAATTCCGCAGTTTCCGAATTTATGTTGAAAACGTACGGGCTTCGTGGGTTGGGTCCGTTGTTGGCCCTCGGATTCTGGGTTTGGAATGGGTGCTTCTGGACTGGAGGGGGATTCCTTTGTCCCCTGAACGGGATGCTGTGATTCCCGGCCCTAGGCGGCGGCTGCTGCCCGGGTGGCCCGGTATTCCGCTGGTGAACGGGTAGAGACCCATGTCTCCTTCGCATGGCTTCGAGTTCTTCGTCATGCCTGATCCAGTTGGATGATCTGTGGATTACATCTTCGATGGAGTCGTAACGATTCACGACGATGTCCGTTTTGAACTTCGAGTCGTACCATAATCCGGCCGTGAGAGCGGCTATGGCGGTTTCGTCACTGATCCCGTTTATTTTGACCATGGTCTTTTTGAACCTGGTCATGAAAGCTCTGAGGGGCTCTCCTCTCTCTTGCTGCAAAGCATAGAGGTTCGCCGCCGTGATCTCAGTTTCCATAAACATGGAAAAATGTATGAGAAAAAGGGTCGTTAGCTGTCCGAAGTTGTCTATGGAACGCGGTTCAAGTTTCGAGAACCATTCCATCGTCGGGCCGACCAAATTCTCAGAGAAGTATTGGCAGCGCCCGGCATCCAATTCGTGCGCTTCCAGATGGGCCCGCCCCATCGCAATCCTGAAGGACCTCAAGTGCACTTTGGGATCGGTTGTCCCGTCGTACTTAGGCACATATACTCGTCCGCCTTCCCTGAGTATGACGTTAGTTATGACGGACTTAAAGGGCGTCCTTTCTGCCTCCTCCACTAGACGTTCTATCTCGGGGGCAGCGGTAGTGGCGCTGTGCACGCGAGAGCGCACGTGAATGAGCTTCTCATTCATTTCGGCCATTGAGCGTTTGAGCTCCTCCAGTTCTGTGCGTTGGGGAGCTTGTTCGGGACGCACAGCCTGGAGGGGTTCCTGCCCGTACACCGGGCTGGGATGCCTCGGATACGTGACCGGGTGGCCGTTGAGGGCCTGGCTGATGTTACGGCTTTGCTCGTACCCCGATTGTCGGTTTTGGGGTTCCGGGCGTTGGTAACTGCTCGAAGCAACATTCCCCGCGTTAGACGGGTAGAGACCCGTCAGGGGGGTGAAAAGGGGTGTTCCTGTTTCAGGAGGCGGGGGAGGTGTTGCGGGCCTAGGGCCGCTGGGTAGTCGGGGCTGGTTTCGCCTTGGCGCTTGCGGATTGTCCACGTCGGCAAAGTCGAAGTGGAGAGCGTCGAGCCCGGTCCTGCCTTGATACCCAGAGTTTTGTCCCGGATCAGTCCGGTTGGTGTTCTGACGACGCTCATTTCGGGCTTGGTTGGCTTCCAGAGATTCGAGTCGTTGGCGTAGCTCTCGATTCTCTGCAGCGCTAGCCTCTAGCTGAGATTGTAGGTTGCTTGATTCCGTGTTTGGATCTGGGTTGTTCACCTCAGACCCGTTCACGGTTGCGACTTCATTGTTGCTCATGTTCGCGGAGTGCTTTGAGCTTTTAGGAGTTAGCGAGATCAATTTCCCACAGACGGCGCCAAACTGTTGACGTGGTTTCCCACCTCAATCAGTCAAGTGTGACTTGTGAGTGTATGATATTTTTGGATGAAGCAATTTGGTGGAATTCGATCTCTCACGTTGCAAGCTCACGATTCACTCACGATATATGTATAAGTATATAAGCGATATAAATGAGACGAGGGATTTTTTATAGAGGTTCGTCCCAAAGCGGTAGTTGACTACTTCCTCTGTTAGTTTATTGCGACAATGAACATAGACGGATAGCTACAGGCAGCTAGATCACATCTGAGAGTAGGAAGAAATGGAGAAAGAAAGAAAGAACACAATAAGATCTCAAAATGACAAGAATGCCGGGTAGAAACTCTTCAATGTATTCTCTCGAGGTTGTAAGTGTGCGTGTGTGTTGATCTGAGCTTGAGCTTGGCATTTATAGACTTCAATTCTTCCCGTTGAACTTCCGGGAATCGAGGGGTCTTCACTCCGTGCTGACCGGGTTGAATGGACGATCTGGCTACACGTGTCCCATGACTTCGTTCTCGTCGTCGTGTTTGAATTATGCCCGTTGGAGACTTGACTCTGTGCTCCTGGTCTTCCGTCTGAGTTTGAAATGGGATGCCGGGTAGAGAATATGACGACTCTACCCTCGTCTTTCTGGGCTGCTACCGAGTGGATTTGGGCTTTAGAACTCATTGGGCCGAGTAGCCTATGTCCGTAGGTTCTTGGTCTGATTGAGAATCTCTTTGGGCTTCTCAAATGGGCTTTTACGAATACCAGTTTATTTCTTTAAAGCATTTTATCATGGTTTGTAAATTTAATTAATTCACAACCTTATCACTTTATATCGCATTAAATAATGACGAATTTGTACATCAACAATCATCACTTATGTTTTTATAATAATCCATTAAAGAATTAAAAAAAGAGAATCAATGTTTGTCTCGATTCATTTTTTTTGTTCAGACTATATTAGACATTTATGACCCGAATTTCACTTTTATTTCGTAGGGTATATATGTCTTGGAAAATTAGTTTATGTAATTATGTTACATTGTAAGTACAATACAATCACTAAACACTAATTAATGAAGTGCCGTTTTTGGGACACGATATTGTAATAAGTTGCCTCCTTTAATAGCACGTCCCCTTGACTATTTGACTCAATCGAGTTACGACCAAAGAGATAAAAATTAGAAAGAACAAACAAAGTAACACAACGGTAAAAAGTAAATATTAAATTTAATAAAAAAACATAAATATCTAGTATTTTTTTTCATGATAGTTACTAGTTAGTGGTCTGATATTGTATTTTTGTTTATGTTTTTGTATTCTAATTTTTAATTCAGAAAATAAATTTAAAATTATATTTTTAGCATATTTTAAATATTATTTAGTTATGTTTTTTGCTCAATTATATTTAAAAAAATTAAAAATGGAATTATGGTTTAAATTTGTATTTTTTATGGTTCAAATTTTCTATGTTCACTAACTTTTAAATCGCATCAATCAACTTTGTAACCACTTTAGCATACTTTTAAGGGCTAATTTACTTTAATAATGAGAGGACTAAATTTATAAATAACAAAATAATAAATATCAAAAACTTTAATCGTAAAAAAATTAGATTGTAAAAATTAACTTAAATACTTTTACTGCTAATTATTCTAAAAATAATAATTAAAAAAAGATTAACAAGAAAATAGTGGAAGGTTTTGGCGGGTTTATGAAGGAGACGTGTGAACTAAAACACAGCTCCATTTCACCTCATTAATGGCGTCTTAGCACAAACCCTCTCTCTCTCTCTCTCTCTGAGCCTTGCGAGCAAAGATTCGCTGCGCTTCCTTCCACCATAAGCACCTGCAGATCCGAAGCCAGGTATAGCGAGAACCAACTCACACTTCCACTCTCATTGATGATTTCGATCAACAAACTGCATTAACCCCAATTAATAATATATAGTTTTGTTTTCTTTTTCCTTAAAAAAGTAATAATTTGGAGCTCTGTTTTGAGTTTCTGATTTCTATTTTGTCGTGTCCTTCGATTCTCATTCAGATTTCAAACACATTCGACATTGTTATCTGGGCAATCCCTTTTCGTGTTTCCTCGCTTCACTCGCATCTGGGTTTTGACGTTTTCCAGAAAAAAAAAACTACGTTTGATTCTGTTGGCTCTGTGATTGAAGTATATAATATAATATTATATATATATATATATAGATATATATGTATTTCTACATTTAGCTAGGCATTTTCATACATTTGGGTCTCGGAATCTCTCTCTCTCTCTCTCTCTCTCTCTCTAGTCTCTCTGTCTCTCTGCCATTTTTGTCAGTCTTTGGGTTCAGTGAAGCTCATCTGAGCATTTTCTAGTCTTGTCGGCTTCTCTCTGGAAAAAAGGGAGCGTTTCGCGGCGGTGATAGTCTTCCTTTGACTTCGGATCCGAGCTCCGAAGATTCCCTCCCTTCGAAGGAAGGTATTCTTGCTTCTCTGTTTGGATGCCGAGAAAAATGGCTACTCCTCGTCACTCTCAGTTACCAATGGAGGTCTCGAATTGCTTGAAATTGGTTCGCGGGTTGCCAATGCACCTTTAGATCTGTGGTTTTCGAGTTCGAAAATTGGCTGTTGCGATGTTTAATTCTTGTTCAGTTTAGCTTGGGATCTACTTGAGTGGATTTTCTTTCATGCTTTGTCTTGTTTGGATTCTGGAGTCCATTGTTTTGACATGGTATTTTGATCTGCAATTTCTTCTGATGTGGTGTTGAATTTAGGTTTTTAAGAGGAATGTTTGAATGGTTACTTGATAGATATATCCATTTGTTCCATATTCATAGTGTTCTGAGTGACTCTCCTTTGAGTTTCTGTTCTTTGTACATAATATTGGCTGAAATTGGCTTCTATTTTACTTGGATCTTTAACCGACAAGGATCGGGTATGGCATTTGAATAGAAAATAGTGAAAATAAACACGTATGCCTCGTATCTTCGAGATCAACTACATCATTTTCATGTTCGTGTTATTACTTTTTCAGGTATGGAAATGGAGCCTTGATCATATGCATCCCGGGTAGACAGCTTTTCAAGCAATGTCGAGAATTACGAAGTGGAAGCTTGAGAAGACAAAAGTTAAAGTCGTTTTCCGGCTACAATTCCATGCTACCCATGTAAGTTTCCTTTCAACCCTTTTGAAAATGGTCAATCTAACACACGGTCAGAAGTCAAACAATCGTGGTTATTGCGCGTAGCAACCCGTTTCCTCACATTACGACAAAAATGTGCAAATACATTAGGATTCTGGGACATCACTCTACGGTTTTCCATGCTAAACTCTAGAGAGAAACTAAGCTAATTACTGAATAAAACTTAGGCTACTTAGTTCATTGCTTAATGTCTCTTAAATAAGACTTAACAATACAACTTAGTGTTATATATCGTCTCACGTAATTTAGATATTCTATAACATACTAGATAACAAGATACAAATAAAAGTTAGATGTTGTCACAGTTAGTGATTGATAACTATGTGATGCCTAATATTAACTAGCACTTGGCATTTGGAACTTATACAATTTTTTCTCTGTGTGATTCAGATTCCACAGCCGGGATGGGATAAGCTGTTCATCTCTTTAATCCCAGATGATTCAGGAAAGGCAACGGCTAAGACAACAAAAGCAAATGTGAAAAGCGGAGCCTGCAAATGGGGAGATCCCATCTACGAGACAACAAGGCTTCTCCAGGATACGAAGACGAAGCGATACGACGACAAGTTCTACAAGCTTGTGGTAGCAATGGTAGGCATTTTGCGAATTCTATATGGTATATTAGTACATGTGAGTTTTTTGACTGAGTTGACTAACTTTGGATTTGGCCTATACTTCAATGGAATCAGGGTTCGTCAAGATCTAGTGTCCTCGGAGAAGTTATCGTCAACCTCGCTCATTTCGCTGATGCTTTAAAGCCCTCGGCCATTGCACTTCCTCTTCAGGGGTGTGATTCTGGAGCTGTATTACATGTGAGATTTCTCATTTACTTGTATCTTTAGCTCTAGCATAATTATAACTTTTCATTACAATTTAGCAAATGCTAACTTCCGTATGCGCCAGGTCACGATACAACTGCTCACTTCCAAAACGGGGTTCAGGTGCGTTATTAATTCATTAACTTTTTTTTTTTTATATATTTTATTTTATTCAAATATGTTAAATTGTACTGGTACTTTTTTGTAGAGAGTTTGAGCAGCAGAGGGAGCTCAGAGAGAGAGGTCTGCAGTCAACTTCTGATGAGTCTACTGCACGACGAATATCATCTTCTGACGATATCATTGATCCGATGGACAAGGTTTATCCATTTTGTGTTTTCATGCATATAATATTGAACTAAATTCAACCTTTACACTGATAATCAACGGGAAGATGCTTTCTTTTATCAAATTACTGCCTATTGGAAATTTAAAATGAATTATCAAAAGGAATCCGATTTGATACGATATCTATTTTTTTTTTTTTACTTAGAAGGATTTTTTTGTAAGGATTTTTTTGTCTCTATATATTAAATATCGATAAATAATACATGTATTTTAAACTTTGCTAGGGAAATACGAGAGTCCGGTTCAAAGAAGAGCTCCCTCCCCTTGACGAAGTCGCTATGAATGAAGAGTCGGACTCAGCCGTTGGCTTCGACGGTTCTTCGACTGCTTCAGAAGGCTTATATACCGAGAAACAGGACACAACATCCAACACCCATGAAGTGGACAGTCTTAAGAGTGCCGGTTCTGTTGACTTTGGTGGGCCGTCCCTTAATCGTCTTCTGCCAGGTGGAAGCAATGATTGGAGCTCCGATATCTCGGCTGATAATGACATGGCAAGTGTGTATGAGGAGAATAGTAGGCTTCGAAGAAGCTTGGAAACAGCCGAATCGTCCATTACCGAGCTTAAGATGGAGGTCAACGCTTTAAAAACTCACGCCGATGAATTAGGGCATGAAGCACAGAGTTTTGCCCACCTTCTTTCTACCGAAATTGCCTCAAGTGAGCACCTAGCAACAGAGATTTCTGCTTTGAGATTGGAGTGTGCAAACTTTAAATCTGATATCGAGCGGTTAAAAAAAACTAAACCGAGCACTTCCTTCACCAACAGAGCAACTTTATATAACGCTGACGCGATGTTACCAGGATCCCGATTTGGTTCCGAGTTTTATCACTCAGATGTTGCTCTTCATTCTCTTGTTACTCCTCTAGTCCCTCAAGAGATCGACTCTGCAGAAAGAGACAATGACGCAAAGGGGCTTTCTCTGGTAAAGGAGGTTGATGATTTGAAAGCCGAGCGAGAATCGCTCACAAGGAAAATGGATCAAATGGAGTGCTACTATGAAGCTCTCGTTCAAGAGCTTGAGGAAACTCAGAGGCAGATGGTGGGAGAGTTACAGACCCTCAGAACCGAGCATTCAACATGCATTTACACCATTTCAGCCTCCAAAGCCGAGATGGAGAATGTTCACCAGGACATGAACAAGCAAATCATGAGATTTTCCGAAGAGAAGTGTAATTTGGATTCTCTCAACAAAGATCTAGAGAGAAGGGCTGTGACTGCAGAAGCAGCGCTGAAGAGGGCACGGTTAAATTACTCCATCGCAGTTGGCCAGTTGCAGAAGGATCTCGAGCTGCTTTCGGTCCAGATTCTGTCGATGCATGAAACTAACGAAAATCTCATTAAGCAAGCCTTTTCAGATTCTTCCCCATCAAGCGTTCTCGTGTATGAAGAGGCGCCGGAGAATAACCGGTGTCAAAATTATTTCGGTGGAATTAAGAAACAACATTTGGAAGGAGAGATCGTTTCGGAGGAGTTAAAAAGATCGCTTCTCTTGCAGAAAGGACTTTACCGGAAAGTTGAAGAAGAGGTTCTCGATGTTCATCTAGTGAATCTATATCTCGATATTTTCTCAAAGACTCTTCAGGAAACTTTACTCGAGGCAAGTGCTGACTTCGCTACGCTGAAGCAGAGAGTCGATGAACTTAATCGGACGCTGGAAATTTCAACGGAATCGAAGGAGATATTGATGCAGAGGCTTCAAAGTGCCATGGATGAGGTTCTACGAGTGAATGGAAACAAAGAAGCATGTGACGTTAAGTGCAACGATCTTGCTCTGCAGAACCAAGTTTTGGAAACGAAATTCCGAAACATCACCGACGTAAATTTCTCTCTCTCCGAAAAGATTGCCGAGTATGAAGTAGCAGTGAAACAAATGGGAAGTTTCGAGAGTAAATTCCAGTCATGCTCCATGAAAAAGCTGGAGCTGGAAAATTTGTTGAAAAAGGAAACGCTCGAAAACGGGAATCTTCGCGTTAAGCTTTCGGTTTTGCAGGAAGAGATGGAAGCGTTCCTTACAGAGTTTGACAAGCTATCTTCTGAAAAGCAGAATCTGCAGAACCGACTTGAAGAACTTGAACATACTAATTTCAAGAACACGTCCCAACTCATTGATGAAAAGCAAGGTCTGCTTAAATCCTTAAATGCAGCGGAGTTGGATAATCTTGTCACTAAGCGTAAATTTGGAGACGAGATGAGGGGTATTATGGACAAATTCAATGCATCGAGCATCGTGATGCAGAAACTTCAGTCAGAGGTTGAGGATGTAGCAAACAGATTGAGGATTAGCTCCGAGGCCGAAGAAACACATTTCCAGCAGCAAAAAGAACTTCTTAATGCTTTTGATCATTTGGCAAACGAGCTTCACCAAATTACATCCAAAAACGAAGATCTCGGTCAAGAAATAAAGGCGCTCGAGAATGCAACAAGAGCTTTGTCAGAGGAGAGAGATGTTCTGAAGTTGGCTGTACGAGACAAAGACGTGCAATCTATAACACTAGAAGAAGAGCTTAATAGTTTGAGGTCAAGTTTGAAAGTACTGCACGGAGACTTGGACGTTGAAAGAAGAGCAAAGAGTAAGTTAGAAAATGAAAATAGTGATTTAACTTCTCAATTAAATGAGAAGTGTTCCGAGTTGTTGGATTCGAATCAGCAAAAAGACGAGTTGGTCCACACGAGGCAATTACTAAAGGAACTGGAGCTGGAGAAATCGAGTGTTCTAAACGCCGCCCGTGAAGAGCGTTCATCTATATCTTCTTTGGAATCACACATATCGGAAATGCATGAGATTTCGATTGCGTCAGATGTGAGGGATACGTTCACTCAAACTCAATACGATTCGTGCATTGAAGAAATACATAAGAAGTGTCTTAGCTTAGAGAGCAAGCTAAGCGCTTCTCTTGCAACAGAAGCACGTTACAATGACGAGAATGCCAAGTTGACAGAAAGTCTTAATCTCCTTAAATCGGAGCTGGAAACTTCCGTCGCAAGAAATAGAAGTACGAGTATTGAACTTGACGAAGTGAAGAAAAATGCCGAAAATACAAGAAGACATGATCTCGAGATTGAAGGACTGGAGAATACGCTTGTGGAATACGAACAGGAGAATGATAGTCTGATGCTGGTGAAAGGAGAACTAGAAGTCAAACTTTTAGTGCTCCAATCTGAATTGGATTCTTCCGTTGTTCAAAATGGATTACTTTTTGATGAAAACAGACGCCTGGCGATCGAACTTGATGGAATAAAAAAAAGGGCCGAAAGTACAGAGAGATACGAGGCCGAGATTGATAATCTAATGCTCGTCAAGGAAGAGCTAGAAGTCAAACTCTTAGTAATCCATCTTGAATTGGATTCCTCCTTTGCTCAGAACGGAATTCTACTTGATGAAAACAGTGTCCTGAGGACTGAGCTCGAAACATTCAAGAAAACAGAGGATGGCTCTCATGTAAACACGAAACAAGGCACTCTCGAGCTTGAAAGATTGAAGGGTATGTTGGTCAAATCCGAGGAAGAGATCGATAGTTTGATGCTCGTCAAGGAAGAACTAGAAGTCAAACTCTTAGTGCTTGAATCCAAATTGGTCGAGCATGAGAATGAGAGGACGGCGTTGCAGAAGAAGCACGATGAGATTAGCCACAGACTCGCTGAACAGGTTTTCAAGACTGAAGAGTTTCGGAACCTGTCGACCCGTTTGAAGGATCTGAATGAGAAAAGACCAGAAACACCCTCGACAGCTGCGCAGGAGTCTTTGAGAATTGTGTTCATCAAAGAACAGTACGAGACAAAGCTGCAAGAACTGAAGCAACAGCTCTCGATTGCCAAAAAGCACAGTGAAGAATTATTGTGGAAATTACAAGATGCCGTTGATGAACTCGAGAAGTTGAAGAAATCAGAAGCATCGAACGTGAAAAGAAACGAAGAACTTGGAACGAGAATCTTGGAATTGGAGTCTGATTTGCACGCTGCTGTTTCTGAGAAACGTGAAGTGATGAATGCCTATGATCTTGTGAAGGCTGAGAAAGAGTGCTCATCAATAAGCTTAGATTGCTGCAAGGAAGAAAAGCACGAACTCGAAGTGGCGTTGCAAAAATGTAATGAGGAAAAGTCTAAGATTTCTTTAGAACTCGACTTGTTGAAGGATTATGTCGAAAGCTCCAAAAGTGCGGTGGATAATCAGAGAAGAGAAAACGATAGAGCAGATTGCGCATCTGACGGCTTTCAAAAAGACGAGGTAATTTTTATTTTATTTTATGGTTTGTCCATACATTTTGGTATCGTAATAATCGGGTCATGTTTCATCTTTTAACATATTTATGTATATATTGAAACTTGATAATATACTCATCGATTCGATATGCCAACCATTTCAGGCTACATGCGAGTCCACATATTCATCTTCAAGAAATTTGCAGTCAAGTCAAGAGGATGCAATAAATGGCAACACCGATGATTTGGCACTCGTGAATGACCATTTCAAAGCCAATATCTTAAGATCAAGCATGGAACATCTAAATAAAGAGGTATGTATGTCGATAAAGACGGGTTCCAAAATTCGGCTTCATTAAATCATCTTATTCTTTCTAGAATTGCATCAGAGCTCTAAAACTGTGACCCATTTTGTCTCATGCAGTTGGAAAAAATGAAGTACGAAAGCTTACTTATTTCGGAAGAAGACCATCAGATCGATCCCAATTTCCCCGGTTTACAACGAGAGCTGATGCACTTAAACAAGGTAAATTCGAACTAATAAATTATCACCAATCCGAAATATGCACGTTCCTATAAACTAGCTTCTCATTTTTTACCCGTATCTCAGGTAAACGATGAATTAGAAGGCAGATTCCCTTCATTCAAACAATTTCCCGGCAACGGAAACGCAATAGAACGAGTGCTCGCCTTGGAAATCGAGCTTGCTGAGGCATTACAGGAAAAGAAAAACTCGGTTCTCCATTTCCAAAGGTACACACTCATTTCTCGCGCAGATTTCAATTCGATTTCAATATATCCTTTCCTTACTAACAAAGAAACGGTTCGGTTCCAGTTCATTCCTGAAACAGCATAGCGACGAGGAAGCCATCTTCAAAAGCTTTAGAGACATCAATGACCTAATCAAGGACATGTTGGAAATCAAAGGAAGATATGCTTCCGTGGAAACCGAATTGAAGGAAATGCACGGTCGATACTCTCAGCTAAGCCTGCAATTTGCTGAGGTCGAAGGAGAGAGGCAGAAACTGATGATGACTCTCAAGAACGTCCGGTCATCGAAGAAACTGCCACTTTTGCACCGATCCTCCACAGCTCCACTTGGAAGCTCATTTCCGTAGTTTCAATCCTCAGGGGAGTCCTCTCCTAAATCCTAATTCATTCTCGAATGACCCTGTGCGTTGCTTGTTCGGGAAGTTAAGTACTTCCCCGCAGCTTCTGCGGAGGTATGTTCATAATATAGACGATAGAGTAAAGGCCGGGTTCCAGAATGGCGGTGAAGGGTGTGAAAAGCCACACAACGGTGTATATAAAGAATTGTCACTGATTATAAGCCCTGTATTGTACTACTCTTTCTGTTTTGTTCCTTCTTTTCGGGGATTTTTGCTTTGTATAGAACACCATTTTACTGAATAGACATAGATATTCCATTTAGAACTATTTCTCGTTTAATTTTGTTCTCAAATTGTATGCGAGAAGCACCTATTTTAAATAATTTTGGATATATTTTTTTTATATCTCCGAAAACGTCATTCTAGAAAAATCACAAGCAACAGTGTTAGCAGGATAACTCTAAAAATATATGAAAACCGAAAAACCTAATAGCCGTCATTCATGAACCTTGAAGCTCTGAAAACCGGCCGTAGCCATAGCAAAACCGTCCTCGGCATCTCTCACCACATAGCCAAATCCAAATTCCAGTTACTGTTTTTAAGTATAATTCAAATGAATGCTTGGGCTTATTTATCATTGTAAGTCCTCATTGCTCTGTAACTATTGAACACAACACAGAAGAGAACTCAAATCTTTCCCTAGAATAACCAAAAAATCTGATCTCTTTCTGTAATTTTCTTCTCCATTCTCAGATGGGCACAAAGAAAACTCATAAAGTATTACAAACTACAGCCTGAAGACCCGTTCTTGCTCGAGCACACAGCAAGAAGATCGGCGATAAATCGAATCTCTCTAACATCTCAGAGCCACAGTTTCGATCGCTCGCTCGAAGCTACATTATTGCGCACGTGCACCGGCTCATGTTCTTCTTCGGAGAACCGCTCTGCACTTTTTCTGTACATATTAACACCAAAATCACTCAGTTCCGAATTTACATTGTTCAGAAGCAAGTAATTCACGGGAACAATGAATACCGGATTTGTGGGGGAGCGGAGGACGGACGACGACGTGCATGGTGATGACTCCCCCGAGGAGCTCGACGGGGAGTCGAGATTCCCTGAGCATTCTTCCGTTCTCCAAAATCTTGCCGGCGTTGATGAGCTTCAGATCATTCACGGAACGCGGACCGTTCTCTTTCTCTGTAAAGAAACAAAACCAGCTTCATCATCTTGATCATCAAAAAGCTGTATTTTTCTCAGATACACCTTAAGCTCATCAATGGAGATTTAATTTCAAACAATTTCCAATATCAGTAATAAATAAAAACAAAGGGACCTTTTGGCCATTGCGAAAGAATCTTCTCTTTGAGAGAAGCCACGGAAATCGACGGGCTATACTTGGTGGGTCCAATGTCAGTGCCATCGAAGAGCCTGAATTTCACTTCAATCAAATCTTGATCCGCCATTGATGCACAGCTCATCAATCAACCGAGCTTCCACCAAGAAATCAAGTCGAGCCCAGCCCCCAATAATGGAAATCACCGAGAACCCAATTCAAATCTGGAATAAAAAAACAATCAGAATAATAATAATAATAATAATAATAATAATAATAATAATAACGAGACCTTGTTCTTGCGTTGAGAATCACCTGACATGGAGATCAAGCCCAGAAGCAGGGCTTTAATGGAAGATTCGAATATGAATACGAAGAGAGAAAGAAGAAAACATATAAACTCTACTTACTACCTGAATTAACTGAATTCTTCTTATTATATTATCATCACTGTTCCGTAATTGCCCTTAATATCCTTCAATATTTACGATACTGCCACATTTATTATATGCTTATATCTCACTTTTATTTTATTATTCCTATATTATATATATATATATATAAATATATTTGCATTTATTCGCCCGACCAAACAGAAATTGAAAAATAAATATTTTTGTCCCTAGTGTAATTAAGCTTTGATGAATTTTTTTTTTTTTAAAAAAAAGCTTTGATGATTATCTATGTCTATGGTCGTGAAATTTAATTTTTTGAAAAAAAAATGTTTTGAATATTGATAGATATGTTTCAAGATTTTATTTGCAAAGAAAATAATTTAGTATCATACCGATTAATAGATACCATTTCCCGACACAATTTTTGAATGATTATGAGATAAACATTTCATTAATCTATTTGGAACAAAATTTGACATTAATTGAGTACTTTGGAAACGATAATATAAATTTGTAATTCTAAACGTGAAGTGGGGAATAATATACGATGGTGATAATATTCAATACTTATTCACAGCAAATGCCAGCTGTAAAAATAAAAAGGTAATAAATTATTTATTATAGGTGCTAATAATCGCTCGCGTGATATCTATTCGTATCAAATTTAAATATCTAATCTTAATAATATATTTATAAAGTTTATGTTAGGAAATTAATCATGACGTAGCTTTATACCTATAAAAATGATGCACAAACAGGAATGCCACTATAAGAAAATGGATTATTTCAAATTGATGTTAAATACATATTTAAAGTCTAATATATTTAAACTCTTTCGCCACTAACTCTGAGCCCAGTTTACAACTTGTAATTAGTGAGGAGTGACGTGCCAAGCATAGTTTGTTTTCTTAATTTTTAATATATAGATTTTTTTTTTATAATAATAATTAACAAAAGTCAGTCACAGCTAGTATTTCTTAGACAGAGAAGGAAATAATTTAAGTGTTCGTTTTATAATGGCCTCGACGCAACGACTAAAATCAATATCAATGAAAGTATTATGAAACCCGTTATGAAAAAAGTTTATTAACGAAATATTTATTTTGTATAAACTTTTTTTAAAAATTATCAATTTTAATATATATAATGAGTATTTTTTTTTAAAATTAGCTAATAGATATTATGATGAATTTCTAAGAATTGGAAAAGAAAAATCATGTTGATTTATTTTTTATTTTTTATGATAAGTCTACCGGCAAATAAAATCGAAGAAATGACACTTATTTAGTCTAGTGGTAACTCCACTATATATCTCTTCAAGAGGTCACATATGAGACTCAAAAAGTGTCCGCTTTACATGTATAAACTTGGACAATAATATTACTTGTTCTTACACTCAATATTTCTAATAACGCGAGAGTGATTCGTAATTTTGGCCGATAATTCCAAAAATCAAACAAATAGTTTTATGACAAATGCTGTTTTGAATAATATTGATAAGAAAGTTGAATTGCTCTCTCCACGTGGCAGTGACATTATAAGCAAGCACTAACTACAGCTTTATTTTTTAAGGAAACAAATAGGCATTTTTAATAGGTATTGATTACATAAAAAGTGAAGAGATGTTATTTGAGGAAACAAAGAGGCATCTTTATTAGCTACTAATATTCATAAAAAAATTAGTCTCTCGCCCACTAAATTAAGAACATGCAAAAGAAAGAATATGTTATGTTTAATGGAAGTTAAATATCAATTTATTTTCCCCTAAGAAATCAATTTTTGGTGTTTTATTGATATTATTTAAATAAATAAAACGCACGTCGTTGAAAGATTCTTGATTTGACACAAAAAAAGAATCTATCTACTAGTAATTTTGCACTTCACTATGCCCACCATTATCTTCGTTGTCCCACTTTCCACTTCCTACAAATTCTCAAGCACTAAGTACCAAATCAGGCCGTTTTACGATCAAGCTAGTAGAAAAGCACCGCGCTTATAATTTTGATGATTTTTTTTATAAAATATTTATTTTTATTGTAAATTATAAATGAAAGAACTAAATCATCAAACTTTACGAATTCTTTTATTTCAGTGAAACGCTATAATAATCAAACTTTATATAATGCGTTATACACGCTTATATATATATATACACATATATACACTCGTATGAATTTTTGCAAAATAACTTATGAGAATATATATATTGATTAATAGAGAAATATATATATATATATATATATATATATATATATATATATATATAATGCAAGGAACATAAAAATTTATTTTACTCTAAAATTACGTTATTAGGATATTTTTATCCGACAAAGACATCAATCTATACATTAATAGACACATATCTTTGCACCGTGCCGCATTGCCGCCTTTTGATGTGGTGAACTGGTGATACATTAGTTACTCATTGTACGTACTTCTAACTTCTAAGTGAAATCTCTAAAGATTTGAATGAGTAATACATTTTTTAATTAAACCTACCAAAAAAAATTCAATATAAATGCAATTGGTAATAACATTATTTGTTCTCATTTGTAGTACTAATGCTTTTTAATTCTATAGAACCACATAAGTAAAAAATCATCTACTTCGAATCAATTCTAACAGACATGATTAATCATTTCGAATAACTAATATTAGTATTTAAGAGGGAATGTGTAATCAATTTGTATGAATCAAAAGCTCATAATAGTGCGAAAAAAACTAAATATAAGAAAAAAGCTGGGTGCTAAAATCTAAGTGGCCAATTCCATATAATATACTTTACATACTCAACTAAATATACTCAATAAAAAAAAAATAGAGCTATAAACGATTTTAATTACACTTCCCTTTCTTATGACTACAGAAAATATTGAAGAGTACATAGTTAAAATAGAAATGGCTATGTACTTGATGGCTCATTCTTCGTTGATATCTCGTGAACATCCCTCCAAACATGATAAAAAGTATATACTTAGATTTTAAAGTGGAAATTTCAAAAAATAAGGAAACGATGTTTAACAAAAGAAATAATATTAATAATATAAAAACCACAATAAAGAAAAAACGCGAGTTTAATCATGATACGTACCACTTATTCCTGTAAACAATATGTTTAAGAAAAAGTCAAACAAGGTAGAATGTGCTAAAAAATGTGCTCAAAATAGAGAGAAAAATAAATAATTGAGATTGTGATGTATTTTATCTTAGAATATCCTTTATTTATAGCTTTAGTTTGCATATAAGTAAAGCTATAAATAAAAGATAACTTGTAAGGTTAATGAGAATATTAACGTAGGGCTAGGTCGAGAGGTCATTCTTTAACGAATTCTCTCCGCCACCCATCGAGAACCTGCTTCACCAAATTTCTCACATATACGCTATCTCGCGAATTCCGTAGCTATTAACCTCCCAAAAGCAAAGCTCAGAGCTTTGATAAAAAAAAATATATTTTTTGTTTAGCTCTGTTTGCACATGATAAACTTTGCTCGGGAGATCTTTTTTTTTTTAATAAAAAAACTCAAAAAGCAAAAAACAAAAACACACTATCGCCTTTCCACCTATTGTATTATTACACCAATATATGTTACTAAATAATACATATGATTATTATTATAAATAATTTATTTTTGTCATGCATTTATATAATTCAACTGGTTGTTATGAATATTGTTCGTATTCTTTATGCATATAGCATACCAAATAAATCTGTATATTCTATATATTAGTGATATTAGTGAAGCAATTGAATGCATGTCATTGTCTTTTGATATTCACTAAACTGTTACACGATAGTAAAATAGACACTTTTTGTGCTCAAGAAATTAATAAAGCAATAGGTAAATAGTCTAATAACTATTACTTTTTGGTATATAGTTATCAATACAATAAAAAGGTTTGTAAAGTAACTACATGATAATTATTACTTTTTGTGAACATAGTTATTAAAAACGTTTTATTATTTTCAAGATTTTTATCAAAAAATAATTCTAAATTCTAAAAAAAATAGATTTCTCATTTCTTTGATTTTATTGTTTCACACCAATTTGTGCTTTCATAATTGCATGTTAGAAATTTCAATGGAATATAGAGTGATATCCACTTCTCAACATGTCTTGGTTATTAAAAATACTCCAAAAATTAAAACTTTATCCATCATATTAGATTTTACGGAGAACGGTTTTGAATTAGAGCATACCTTGATTTTTACATCAACTTGCTTTCGCGGTGCTTCTTTTTTTATGAGAATTTGGTGTAGCCGATTCGAATTGCTAATGGGTACCTCCTCGATGTAATATATGTCGGATAAGATTGGGAATAACTAACGCGCAAAGAAATACAATGATATAAATCTTTTTAACATATGATAGACAATGGAAAAATACCTCAAAATATAAGAGGGGTGTTGTCGAATTGAATGGGCAAAAGCTAAGATAGTTACCTGGAAACAAACAACATGAAATCTATTATTCTCCCAACATGTCATGTTATATTCTTCTTTGCCATTTTTGTTTCTCCTACGGAAGATACCACTTATTTATATATATATATATATATATATATGATTTTTAATAGTCCCTTTTGCAATCAATGACGTTTCATTCTTAAAAAGAGAGTATTAATATATGAGTAAAGCTCCAATAAAGCTCTGAATCTTGAAGGTTTTTTTTTTTTTTTTTTTTTTTTATTGAACCCACAATCTCCACTTTGGAAGTAGTGTAGAATTACCACTAGGCTATGAAGTTGATTAGTCACAATAGAGCTCAATAAACTTTGAAATTGGGTGTTACCGTAGCCTTTTTCAACGTAACAAAAAACAAAAAAAGTAATGAGATACTAAATAAATGAAAAAATGAAGAGACAAAATTAATTGTTATTACAAATTATATGAGAAAAAAATAAAGAGATAAATGAGACTTTATTATTTTATAAAAAAAATTCTAAAATCTAAGAAAAATAATTTTCTCAATGCTTGATTTCATTGTATCACAAACACTTGATAGTTATTCTAAGAAAAATTTATTTCTCAATACTCTCACCACATCTTGCCAAATTACTTGTGAGTTCCTCATTTTATAATATATAGATATAGATTGTTTAGAAGAATAAGGTGATCATACTTTTATATTTATATTTATATATATATATATATAGATATATAGATTTAGTTTAGTGCATGAAAAGTAAGACTACATACAAAAATAAAAGAAGAAAATTAATGCTCAACAAAAAAAGATATTTTTTACATACGCATAAATAACATAAAATCAAAAGTACGGATCAGCATAACAAAATAAGAGTATATTAAACATATATTTTTATAAAGATTGCAAATAATTAGTAAATTATAAAATTTTGATAACAATATCTAGAAGGCTAAAGGTTTTCATAAGAATTTAAGTGTAATAATACATATTATTATTATTATTATTATTATTATAAAAAATTATAAATTCTAAAAATCTATTAAATGTACCATGCCATGTCATTACTTTATTTTTTCTAATTCTAAATTCTAAGAAAATTGCATTTGAAGGTCTCTTTATAGAGGAATTTCTTAGAAGAATAAGGTGATCATGCTTTTATATATATATATATATATATATATAGATTATGAAAATGTTTTTTTTTTACAATAAAAAAAAATCTAAGAAAAAGAAACTAAAACTCAGAATTGGAGCTTTGGTTTCAACACGTTTAGAGGATTAATTAGGCATGATCCAAAACCTAGTATGTCTATATATATGGCCTAGGGTTGTAATCCGAGCGGACATCTGTTTTTTGGACTATCCGGTATCCGGATCCGAAATTTAGATAGAAAAAAAATCACTATCCGAATCCGGATCCGAAAATTCCGATATTCGAAATTCGGATACCTGTTTTTCAAAACTCGGTTTTAGTATCCGAATCCGATTTTAAAATCCGGATCTATTTTTTTTACAAAAAATAAAAATAAAAATAAAACGTACATTGTCACAATCACCAAAAAACCGTACAAATTTAGTACGAATCTTTTCTCGCCATTGTCTCAACCACCAAAAAACCGGGTACCCTCACCCCTATTAAATTTAGTATGTGTAATGTTCATGTTGGGCACAAAGGGATAAATAAGTAGTCGACTGGACACACTACTTATTTAATAGAGACCCAAGTTGCCAAATTGGTTTAACTATGCGCCCACATATGTTTTTAAATACTAATTTCTTACACAAATTGACTTTCATTACACTTTAGACCTTGAATGTAATTGGATAACTAGTACTTATCATGAGTCATGACCAACACCTTTATAGACTATTTATATTATCACTTTTTCTTCAAAGATACACTTTGCACTTTGCAGAAGTTGAAAACACAATTTTCAAATTTTATTTATCTATTTTATGAACATTGAATTTTGCTTGCAGCGGCAAATTGGTTTCCTCAGCCTTTTTCCGCAAGCTCCGGGAGAATTTTCATATAATTTAAAATTCGCATATTTTCTAAATTTAATCAGGTGTATAATTAATTGATTAAATTATGAGAATTTTTTTTTTATGAATAAAAGATTAAAAAAAAAACTGAAGTATAGAATTGTTAACCTAATTCGTTTTTTTTTTATAATAAATATTGTTCACCAAAAGCTATACAATTCATTGTATAATTAATCCCTAAAAACAATTTACAAACTGAAAACACACTAAAAAAACTACATCTAATGGGCCTTGGATTTCTTTTCCTTGTATATTTTTCTATTCATTTGAATTAATGGGCCTAGCTATTGCCTTTTTTCTTTCTTTCTTTCTAGGCTACGTATAAAAAAACAACTAGATATGACAAAATTTGTTTTTTTAGTTTTATTTACAATGTACTAATATTTT
Source organism: Parietaria judaica (assembly GCA_954871525.1). Classification (NCBI taxonomy): domain Eukaryota; kingdom Viridiplantae; phylum Streptophyta; class Magnoliopsida; order Rosales; family Urticaceae; genus Parietaria; species Parietaria judaica. Next base: position 3,773,129 of record OX940861.1, read on the forward strand.
TGTTTTTTTATTACGAATTACAATACTCTGTTATAAATTTGATTAAGTTTTTCCTATGATATTCGAATTAGAAAAAATAAATCAATATTTAGCTATCTATGAAAATAAAAAACAAACTAACAAAATCTATAAATTAAAGGATCCTTTTTTACTACAATCAAATTCTACATGATCACACTAGTGATCATAGACCTAACGAAAGCTGGGCAAGAAGAGACGTTATTGCTTGCGTTACACGTCAACATCTTCTCCATAAAAACCCCACAACCTAATGCATTTCCAGTACTCTCCAAACCCTTGTTAAGATCGAAACTCTCGTTGTCGCGATCGAAATCCTCGACGTCTTGATCTTCCGAGCCCGTCGACACGAGCGTCAATATCAGTCGGCCGTCCTCACGGTGAGCCTCGAGGTACTCGTGGCACTCTGCGATTCGTCCTTCGATCACGAGCTTTCCCTCGACACTGTGCCTCATCAGCGTCACCCTGTCGACGCTAGTTATCGAAGACATCGGTGGAGGGTAATGCTGTGTCGCCTTGTGGTGCCTTCGCTTGTCAATGATACGACTGTTGTGCCGTTTCTCGTTGTTTCCCGTTATTTGGTTGTCGTCGGAGTTCGCTGGAACCATGTGGACCCCACTGTCGGTCCCGATCAGGTCGTCCATTGTCTCGGAATGGTGAAGCGGGTAATACTGAAACGGCGACGACAGTGACAGGGATGTCGTTTTCGGGGTCTTCTTCGAAACCCTAGGGCTGTGAGAACAGTGGGTGTTCTCTGGGTCAGTGCATATTAAGGTTTTGAGACCGAGAACGTGTTCACGATGGATTGAAGAGTGGGGTTTCTGGTTTTCCAGTACTGTTGTAGTAGATAACAGCGTTGACCCAGTTGACCATAAAATAACTCCGAAGACTGAAGAAACCATTGATTTGGCTTTGCTCAATAAGAATGATTTAGAGCTTATCAAGACCATATTTGTTTATATATATATGATGCTGTTTTCTACTCTATATGTTGTGTACAATATATATAAGTTTAAGCAGGGATTAGATGAAGCTTTCTTGGACGTTTAAATTACCTCTAAACCCAAGAATATTTCCTGAAAAAATAAAATAAAAAAATGAATTAGAAACAATATTATATGAATATAAGACATGCACTAGCTAACTAATAAATAATATTAAAATAATTGATTTAATTACCAAAGCATATAGTACTATACAACAATGGACGAATTTTATTATATTATCAAAATTATTAATTTTTCTCAGTGATAATCTGATATGTTATTTAAAGTGAGACTCTACAAAATATTAATTTATTATTATTTGATAAAGTTCTACACTATATACTAGTCTTTACACAATAGACGAACACAATTTATAGTTTGAGTGTCATCACTTCTTATACGTGTATGCATGTACAAAATTTCCATTCAATATATATTTTCTAAAATTCGAATTCAGCCAATTATACTTATATAATAGACTCTTCAAGGGGATACATGCATACAAAAGAGAAAAATAAAATTATATAAAAATACTGTACATATGCTATGCGACAATATAGCTTAGGGCATGTAATTTCAGTTTTATAAACGAAAAAACAGCCAGAAAAAAAAAAAAAAAAGAAATCGGTACCAAACAATAGTTATAATTACTTGGCCGAAAATTAAACTTTCAATTGCCAAATAATACCTTTTTACAAACGTATGCATACATTGTAATAGACGATGAAACCCAAAAACAAATAAAAATAATTAAAAAAATGACTTCGTTTGAAGATACTAAAGAAACGGTGCATAACCATAAGCTGATAAGCATGTATATATAAAAATAATAAAGATCACATTTCTGAAGAAAGTAAACCCTAAACAAGGCGTTAGTTTAAACTTTAAAGTTAAACTATATCTATATATACCAGAAATTATGTTGAAAATCTGGACAAATAATCTAAGAGCTATCATATTACACCACACATTTGCACTACGGTTCCTCGAAACCGTAATGCAAAGTTAAAATTCGAAGGTTAACACGACGGTTTTGCTGATTAGCACTTCTTAATATAGCTAGCAAAAGAGTTATATTTAATATCCGAAATTTTTTTCTCCTTGTTTTATAGAATAGTACTTAAGCAATTCAGAAAAAATAATACATATATATATATATTTAGATAATTTATTGTACACCAAGATGGAAAAAAGTATTTATAATAAAGATATACATATACATAAGAATCATGAAATGAAAGAGAACCATGCACTTACTCACTCTTTGGTTGTTCATCATCATCACTGCATTATTTTCTCTCATCCAAGAGAAGAGAAAATGATCAACCGAATTTAATTATATGATTAAATAATCCACAATACCTGCACATGGTAACTTATTTATAGGGCACAAGATTCCTACCGTTTAACCTGGGACATGAAATACCAGAACTACCCCTGCGCAGCTCCAGCCAGGCCATCGCTGTCACACACATCGGGTAGTGTCAGGAGTGTCATTTCCTTCGTTCAAGAAACGGCAACTCTTATGCACACGGGCTAGGCTCCCCTGCGCCGATCCACATGATCGATCCGGTGGTCTACGGATCGATGGTGCGTGTGAGCTTAGATCAGATGAGATCAGAGCCGTTGGATTGGAAGCTATACGTTTGAACTGAATTTGTCTGGTTTCGTGTGTCTCCGCTGGCTTTCATGCTCTGTGCCAGCGTCCTCTAACCACACGTCAATACAAACACATCTCATCAAACTGTATCAAGCTGTATATATATATATATATATATGTATATATATGTATAATTAACTCAAAATTTCCTTTCATATCAATTTGAGATCATACATTAATCTAAATTTTAAAACGTGATCTGAAATATTAAGACCAAGATTGTAGTGGATGCATTATTTAATGCAAGAGACGTAGCCTGTGAAGTAATTAGTAATATCGCGATTATATATGTGATAATTAAATACTAATTAGATGTGTGTGTATATATATATATATATAAGTGTGTGTAGTAGTAGTTATGTATGTAATTAGCTAGGGTTTAGAGCAGGTAGGTATGTGGAACGGTGGAAAAGTGAGGAGCGAACGCCGAGCACACTCTAACACTCCACGCGTACGCTTCATCACCATACTCATGACACCTTACTCTCTTGATCTATATATCTATATATATATATAGATATATATCCATAATATATATAAAAGCCAAACTATATGTGACAGCTTATTGTGCTTTCTCCGACCTTGCTACTACCATATTCCTTCTGCTAATTAACTCACAACATTGCCCTTTTGCGCTCTCTCTCTATGACTATATGCACAATATATATATGTTTGCAGGCTTATCAAATGTTTGTTCACTTTTGCCGCTAATACCCCTTCTTATAATTACAGAATGTCTCAGTAGTGCGATATAGTACTATTATAAAAAAAATATTATTGAACTTTTTTTTATGAGCATATTAGAGCTAATTTTTTTAAAGTAAAGTATCTTTTGCAAGTAAATAATCGAAAGTAAAAGTCCAAATATTAAACTTTGTTTTAGTCTATATATAGGCACGTGGCCTGGCATGCGACATTTAACCGTCAATTATAACTATTTATAAAAACAAAACACTAATGTTATTGTCGCTAAAAAAGGAGTTTAAGACTTATCTATATCCAATGGGTCAGTTCGAGGATTTTACCTGCAAAATTTTCTAAATAAAAAAGATAATCACAATTATTTTTTATCATTATCAATCTAAATAAATTATATTTCTATTTTCTATTACTCTTTTTACTAAAGATAGAAAATATTTTCATAATTGAAATGTATACACTTTTTATTTATTTAATTTATTAAAAAAATTGAAAACGTAAATCCGACCTATCAAATTCACTTGTATTTAACGAAAACGAACAAACTCAACTGTGTTGGAGAAGCAGACATGCGATACGGGCGCCTGGCCTAACCTTATCGTAAAAGTTAAGAAATACGAGGTTTCTATTGTTTCGGCTTGTTGTTATTGTACAACGATAACGGAAATATGTGTTCAATGTTCGTTAATAGAGCGCGGTCGTCTTCTCAGTTAAAAGTTGTATATAATTAAGGGTAATTTCATCTTTTTTTTTTTCTTCTTTTATTAATGGATAATAGTTGTTTGACGAATCTAATTTTCTAAAGGGAGCTTAAGCTAACTAGCATTTTTAAACGTTTAAAATTGTCAAAATAGCCACAGTTTAGTTAATTTTGTGCCATAGCCAATAAACCACATTAACTGATATAAAATGACTTATCTACCCTTATTATTAATAATAAATAATATTAAAATTTGAATTAACAAATTTATTTAAAATTTATTTTAATAATCAATAATTAATACGAACTTATTTTAATTTTTTTAAAATTAATAAAATAATAAATTATGAAACAAATATTTGAATTCCAAATTTAAAAATAAATTTCATATTTCAAATTTAAATTTAAATTTAAAAAACGTTTTTTCACTTTTTGAAATAAAAATTTAAATTTCTTAAGAAACATTAATTCGAATTAACCATATTAATAATTTAAAAAAATTTGAATTAAAAAACATTAACCAAATTACCAATTTGAATTAGCATACATTTACACGAATAAATACGAATAAACCAATAAACATACATTTACAAGTCGAATTAACATACATATACACGATTTAACATACATATTAACACAAAATTAACACGAACAAGTACAAAATTAACACGAATAAACAAAACAAAAAAAACTTCGTCCCTTGGAGTAGCCTAACCGTCCCCGTCGTGTACGATCTTCTTCAACACGCCACCATAGCCGATGACGTCCTTTATCACACTCCAAGAAATAAACTCGATATCGAAAACGAGCGTCGAGTTTGGCGGAACCAAAGGAGGAAATCCGGCGAAATTGAAGCTTATCGGAAATCGGGTTACGAAATTAATTGAGGAGTTTTAATCTCCTTGGCAAGGGCTTCAAAACCCCCAATCTAATTTCACGATCGGAGACGAACTCCGGTGACCGGCGGCGGTGGATGACGGCGGCGATGGCGCGGAACACCTCCACCAAGCACTAAAAGGCCTCCCGAACATGAATCCGGTGTTAGTTTTTCCAAAATCGAACTCTTTCGGGATAAATCTTAAATCGTGCAACCGGAACTTACCGTGATTATTCTGATCAAAACCTGCAACTTCTGGACACAATTTACCTATCAATAGCTTCGTCTCGTCAAGACCTTTCCAACGGTACCAAATTTGCGTCAATCGGAGTTTCAGAGAGGGAGTTATGAGTGTTTGAAGTTCTTGATGAGAGAGAAAACGGGAGAGAGAGAGAGTTGCGAAAATGGAGGAGAGAAGGAGATGATTTGATCGATATATGAGAGAGGAGATAATATTTTGGGTATACCATTTCAAATTTGGTACAAAATTATTCCTAAACTCATGCATAATCAATAAAAAAAAATAAAAAAAAAATTATTTTAAAAATAAAAAATGAATTTTAATAGGTTGAGGGGCAATTTTGGTATGGAGAAATTAGTTTCCAATGCCACATCATCCTGATTGGCTATATTAATAATTAAAACCACACGTTTGATAAATGTAAATTTAAACGTTAAAAGATGGTTATCTACTATAATTTCTCTTTTCTAAATGCAATTTCTGATAGTATTTTTGCGACTTCTGAGAGCAATATATAGAATTATTCGATCATATGAATTACTTCATCCGTGTTTTTTTTTTCTCTAGTGGGTGAGAGATGCTCCGAATTGTAGATGTTGTAAACGTAGAGGTAACTTATTATTGCAATTTTATTTTGGTAATATAGGTCTTGTAAAATATTTACTTAAAGTAGATAAAATAGATATTTCTCCAATAAAAATTAGAACTATATCTATTCATAACTTTGAGACGCAAAATCAGGACAAGTGACCACCATCAATTTAAATGAAAATACAATTTGAATTCTTAGGGGAAAAAGACTTAAAGTTAGGTGAAAGTAACATCATATATTCTTATTATTCTCAAAAGTGTAAATCATAAGTACCGAATAAATAATTTTGGATGACATATCATCCAGAATATTCATGTAATCCCGGTTCTCATGATAATAGAAGAAGTGAGTATGTCGCTTTTTCACCTTTTTTTTTTTTTTTTTTTTTTTTTATAGATTTTTTTACCGCAAATGTCCCTTGACGCTCTTATTGAGCTTATTTGTCATCTTTAATGACTAATCTATCGTGATCTAACACAATGAAATAAATTGGCTATATGACTAAATGATCACTTGCTTCATCTTCAATTTATGCGACTATAATTCGACGCATCTTCTTCATGTTTCTCCACCTTGTGTTGAAGTTGAAGCCATATCTAAAAGTCTCGATCGAAAGCCAATTAGTCAACAAAAAAAAGTCAAATTGTTTCAATTTTCAATATAGGAGCGGCAAGCTCTTTGCGAGCTGTCAAGCAAAGTAGTAGAAGCCCATGATATTCATTTAAAGACTCGAAGACTGCTCTGCGAATCTCATCCCTTCGATCGTCACAAGGCATGCATGCAATGGATAATATTTGGCCATTGTTTCTGCATGAATTGAGAGCGACAGAAGAGCACACACTTCGGACCAACCATACCCAGTCAAATCTAGCTCCACTGTAAATATATATCCCTACATATCTATACATTACCTCCTTCTAGTATATAGATCATGATCATTAAAGATCGTTATGTATATATATATATATATATATATATATATATATATATATGTATAGTAGCAAAGCGTGTGGCCAATCATGAGGTCTGACAGTACTGGATTTAGTAGCTGTACTACATGATAATGATGATTACATCATTTATATCGTTCACAACAATATATATTATCAAAGGCCCTCGTAAATTGTACCTTATATTGTACTATACTATACTATACAGTATACACTACTACTTGACTTGTTACTTGCGATATTTCTGTCACTCTCTAATTCATAATTTTATTTTATTTTCTTGAGGGGTGTGCAAACATTGTACAACTTAATACGGAAGTTTTATCATATATATTTTATTAGAGATCCAACAAAATTACCCTGAAAAAAAAAATCCAATTATCACCTTAATATATTACTCCATAATAGAACAGCTAATATACTTCAATCATGAATTTTTTCTACGTTTTAATATTTCGATACAGTGATTGACATTCGTGTGCGATTACTCCATAATTTCAATAGAGTGATTGACATTCGTGTGCGAATCAACAATCTAGTTTTTATTTTTTCTCCGTTCAAACGCATTGATATACAAGAGTTTCAAATTAGTTTGTGTACTAAAACCGTACGTGGTCGTATACTTAGTTTTAAACTTCTGAATAATTATCAACTGTCCAATATAGAGAATACTCATGACCTCTAAAAAAATACAGACAAGTAAATTAAGTAGTTACGGGGATCGAAAATATCTCCGAGTGCAAAAATAGCTTCCATTATTTAAAAAAAAATAAAAATTAACCATTACAATGCAATGAAACTTTGAATTAATAAAAGATATTTTATCTAGTCCTGACATATTTTAGGTCGGATCCGGTCGGACCCTTCCTTAACACTACAAGGTCCCGAAGGTCGACGAGTGGAAATCAAGGAAGGAACATCTGAATGCGAATGGGAGTCGACGACGAGATTCGATGACGACTAAGGACCAAGAAGATCACCAGCGCACGACGAGGAGGGTCGACGAGAGATATCCGAAGCGACAAGGCCACAAGAGCCTCATTTGTAAGGGGTGAAAAAAAAATAGGGAGAGAAAGCGGTAACACAATTATCAATACAGGAGTAGTCGTTCTTCTTCGAGATCTTCTCAAGGGTTCTTACTAATAAACGAGAGAAACCGAACTTACTTCTTTAAAAACAAAGATTAATCTTTGTGATGGTTGAGTGTGCAAAACGCCCTCAACAACATAAATACTTTTGCTTTGACTATTTTAGAAGGAAATATATTTTTCATTTATATATTTTTTTCTTCAAGTTGTGTAATTTTAAAATGAATCTTTTATGACTATTTATGACACCATAAATTATTTTTTTATGCTAATTTAAACGGTCATTAGAAAATAGAATGATAAAAATTGAAAAATAAAAAGTAATAAATAAAGTTCCTTTTAAAATTTTTGTGAAGACTAGACTTAATACTAACGTTCCAAAATGCAAAACAAAGAGATTACTAAACCTCTCCATGCGTTGATAAAAACATACAAACTAGCTGTCAAATATTACATATATGTATATATATACACTAATATTAATATCCCTGAAGCAAACAAAACAACATAACTTTGATTCTCAACTCATGAACTAAACGAAAATCAGAAAACAAAACCTCTCAATAACTTATATATTCATGTAAAAGTAGCCGAAAATTACACAACTCTCAAGTATACAAATAAATCAAGTACACTTCACTTGAACATTTTAAGATTCAACGCAAGCGATGCGTCAATTGGTATATATAATTCCTCTAACTGGGAATAGGCCTGATCGCCGTCGGGACCGTAATTCCCTTCACTGCGCAACACGTTCCGCTTCTTATGCTCACGTCTCCATACCAGAAACCGATACTCCGTTCGCAATCCTTCTCTTCCTCAGCTCGACCGCCTTCGGCCCAATCACTATCGTGACCATGCTCGCTCTCACCGTCTTCGCTTTCCTCTTCAACGTTGTCGGAGACTTCCAACAGCACGAGGTGGAGGGTGAGGCGGCCGTCGCAGCGGTTAGCCCGAAAGTACTCGTGGCGGTGACTCTTCTCCTCAGTGAGGACAAGCCGCCCGTCGCCGGTATAGTGCCGCCGCAAAATCCACGGCATCGGCGACTGCAGATTCCCCCTCCGCGCCAGCGACCGGATAGGCGGTGGAAACTCCCGTCCCTCCACCGAGAATCTTCGGTCCCTTGTGATCCCGCCAAGGCCTATCTGGCACTTCCCCTCGTCCACGTGGTTCTTCCTGTCTTGGGAGTAGCTTCGGTACTCGTCGTCGCCGAGCACGTCCACGGAGCTCTCCATTCCGATCGAGTCTCCGAAGAGTCCGCAGGAAGACGAAGAGAACAGCGAGTCAATGGTGAAGCCATCGCAGCGAGGATCGGATTCGTGTCGTGGGACGAGTGGATCTCTCGGAAATACCGAGAGCTGATTCAGAGCTTGAGGGACGTTGTTGATCTGCATTCCGAGAGAGAGAGAGAGAGAGAGAGAGATTAGGGTTTGGATTTGTGCTTTAGTTGAGCAGTAAGGCAGTAGTAACGCATGGAATTGGAGAGAGTATTTATAGAGGGAGATTGGGAAGAGAATTAAGAAGGATGACGGAAGCAGCTAATATCTGATGACGTCACAGTTTAAATTAATTATCGGAAAAATATTATTACAGCATTTCTCTATTTATTACCTGATAAAATGGGAAAAAATGAAAGGAAAGGTTAGTGTATCTAATTAATTATTATGTTTAATGTAATTTTGAAATTTTCTAACCTTATCATCAATTTATGAACAAATCACCGCGTATTCTTTTTGCCATGTTAGTACGATTAATTTCCTCCAAAAAAGAGGACAAAATACTGAATTTTAAGGTAATTTAGTACTTCATTATTAGTATAAGTGCGGGTAAAATTCGGAACAAGTAGAGACTATTTTTTTTTTAAATTGCAATTGCAATTTGAATTTTAGCATAAAAAATTATTATTTTCTTTATTTTTTACATCAACTTTTAGATAATATTAGTGGGAAAGTTATTTATCTTTTCTTGATGTTGTATTTAAATTTTTGAGTTAAATTAATTAATTTTATTTTTATTTTAACTAATTTTGCATTAAACATAAAATCATATCAACACAATCCATATCGATTTTTAAAATTCTAAAAAAATTCTATCGATGTATTTAAAAATTAGATTTGGGCGCGATTATTTTTGTCTAAAACATTGTTCACAACTACTTGTACTTGCCATATTATCACTCTCTAAATTATTGTACAAGATAATATGAAGAGATACTGGCGAAGTAACGTTTGTCATAATAAGAGTATCCATCAAATTTTATTATATATTTAATTAAACAACTCAATCATTATTTAATTAAAAAATATCAAACTCTATCCTAAAAGATAGATATTCCGAAAGATAGATTTTTCATTTCAAACAAGGGTTTGAGATTGATGCAACTGGAAAATGCAGAGAAGATCGGAGACTGATCTTCAAACCAGAAAACATAGAAAAAAGTTGATAGTCGTTTTCGGTCATTGATTTGTGCACGAATACCCGATTGAAGAACCTTCCTTTGACTATTAATTTGTGCATGAATGATAGAATATAGGCATCCAATCACTGTTGATTTGCGCACGAATACCGGCTCTCATGCATCAAACTCGACGCTCGGTCATGAAGCTCTCGGATTTAGGGAGTGAAACACAAAGTTTCAATTTTTCATTTCATCAACCTCTTTTTTACATGACACGAGTGGTGCTTATATAGATCGAACCCAAACTAATTAAAACATTAATTTATTTTACATTTAAAATAGATATTTTTTAAGTAGTTGATCATAAAAGAAATTCTTATCTCTCAGCGTTATTTTTTATTTTATTTTTTTGAATGGATCTCTCAAGGAATAAAGAAGAAGTGAACGTTACAACTTTGACTGACAGTCAAAACTCAAGACTAGACTTCAATACTAACTGTTGAAATTGAATGGATTATTACACTTCTCCATGTTTTGACCAAAACCATGCAAATTGGCTGTTAATAATATTGCAACATTCATGAAACTGATCACTAAGCAATACATTGTATATAATTCAAATTCTACTACACCTCTGGACTCTAGTATTCATATTTTATATATTACCTTGGAAAATATAACATTAAAAACTAAGAAACCACCAAATTAACTTAACTTTGATTGATACATTACTCAAGAACAGCAAAAAACAAAACATAGAAAACCTCCCAATAACACAACTCTCAAGCATACATATCAATTAAGTACACTTCACTTCAACTGTTGAAGTTCAACATATCAACGAAGCAATGCCTCAATGGTGTATATAAATATATATATATATATATAATATAAATCCTCGTAAGTCATAATTGTGAATTATGGATAGGCCTGATCGCCGCCCGGACCATCATTGTCATTGCCTTAACCGCACAACTCGTCCGTTTTCTGATCGCGATCCTCCTCTTCCTTGGCTTGATATCCGCCAGCTTGATCACTGTCACTCTCTTTCTCACCCTCATCGCTCTCTCCGCCAGCTTCAGAGACTTCGACAGGGACAAGTTGGACAGTGAGGCGGCCGTCACAGCGGTTGGCCCGAAAGTACTCGTGGTGGCGGTTCTTCTCCTCGGTGAGGACAAGCCGCCCGTCTCCAGTGTAGTGCCTCCGCAGAATCCATGGCATTCGGGACTGCAGATTCTCAGTCCGCGCCAGCAACGGTATTGGCGGTGGAAACTCCCGTCGCTCCGCCTTCGTATTCCCGCCGAAGCTCACGTGGTGCTTCGCCTCATCTACTTGGCCACTCTTACAGTTGTCGGTGAATGAGTTTGGGAACTCGTCATCGTTGTGCACGTCAACGGAGCTCTCCGTTCTGATCAAGTCTCCAAACAAGGACTCGACTGAGACGCCATTGCGATGATGATCGGGTTTGTCTCGTTTCGTGAGTGGGTCCCTCGGAAACACCGAGAACTGGTCGAGAGCTTGACCAACGTTGTTGATCTGCATTTTGAGGAGAGCCTAGAAAGAGAGAGAAAAGAGAGAAATTAGGGTTTTGGGTTTGTGCTTTAGTGTTTATGCATGGTATTTATAGAGAGAGACTGAAAGTGAATTGATAAGGATAACAGAGGCAGCTAATATATGATACGTCACGATTTAAATTAATAATCGGGAAAATAATATTCTAGAAATTTGGTCACGCTAATCTCCTGATTTATTAAGCACACATGTTTATCATTTCATATTAATAATTATAATATCTTAGCTGTAGAGCACAGCTTAATACGAGGAAATTAAATAAAAATAAATAACGTACTTCAGTTACATTAAAATATATTTATCCATATAACATATATGATATATTTTGTTAGGAATTTGCCCTAATTCCCAGTTCGAAAAACGATAAAAGCGATAAACGAAATTGAAATCGACACCATAATTATAGTGGTTCGCTCCCAGTGTAGGAGGTACGTCCACTTGCCGCCTGTAAATCTCGATCCACTATCAATCTCTCAATCGGAGTTTCTGGTTACACCCTCAATCTCGCCTCTCTCAATTTGTGCTACAAAACGCACTAATGACGGCTACAAGCCTTATAAGCTAAAACGGCTACAAGCCTCATGACGGCTACAAGCCTTACAAAAACGGCTACAAGCCTCACTGCACGGAGTGAAGAACATCGAGCCAAATCAAACTTACGGGGGTAAATGTGACAATAAGATTTGATTGGGCCCTTTTTCGATACTTGCCTAGCAAGTAGAATTATATTGTTTTGTTTTTATTGCTTTGTCATTCTTACTTGCACCTCAAGCTCTTGCTGAGCAAATGGATGACGTTTTTGTAAGGGTATTATAGTATTTTGTGTTGTACTTCTTGCCTATAAAAGCAACGTGAATGAGTAGTATACAATCATCTCCAAAAAAGCATTCTCTCTTCAATCTCTCTCTCTAAATTGATCCTCATTTCCCATTACATATATATATAATAATATATATATATGCACATAAGAGAAAACGTGTGTGGTGAAAACAAAGTGTTATTTTATAATACTTTGTGGCAAAAGTTTCAAATAGTTGGAACTAACATTTGGTATCAGAGCGAGGTTGTTGGTGTCGTTGTCAGGTCTCTTGAATTTCTTAGTATGCTCTGTGGTTGCGATTCCGACTGATCTTCCACATCAGAAACGATTTCTCGAGATTTTTTTTTAGTTTTCTTTGTGTCGAGGTACCGCCAACACGATGGGTGATCTCCAAGTTGTCGGAGGAATCAAGAAACTCAACAGCAACAACTACAACACGTGGGAAACATGCATGATGTCCTATTTGCAAGGGCACGACCTATGGGAGGTCGTCGGCGGAAGCGAAACTACGCCGCCGGAGGAAGATGCTAACGGCACCCTACGCAAATGGAGAATCAAAGCAGGCAAAGCAATGTTTGCCCTGAAGACCACCGTTAAAGAAGAGATATTGGAGCACATTCGGGACGACAAGACGCCCAAAGAAGCATGGGAGACGTTCGTGACGCTTTTCTCAAAAAAGAATGATGCGAGGCTACAACTCTTGGAGAACGATCTGCTATCAATCTCACAACGCGACGTGATGATTGCTCAGTATTTTCACAAGGTCAAGTCGATATGTCGTGAGATTAGCGATCTCGATCCGAAGTCCGTCATTGGAGAGGCTCGTATGAAGAGGATCATCATTCACGGCTTGAGATCAGAGTACTGAAGCTTCGTGATTGCTGTACAAGGATGGCCCGTTCAACCATCACTTGTAGAGTTCGAGAATTTGCTGGCAAGCCAGGAAGCGATGACGAAGCAAATGGGAAGCGTCACACTAAAGAACGAAGATGAGAAGCACCTCCTGCTAACGCATGAAGAATGGGTGGCCAAGCAGAAGAAGAATCATGGAGCTGAGTCTTCTTCAAGCTCGTCGAGTCGTGGCGGATACGGCGGAGATAACCGAGCACATGGTAGAGGCTAAGGACGAGGGCGAGGTCATGACATGCGAGGTCGCGGCAGTAGCTCACCCCGCCAGGAAGGCACCACGATCTGAAGAGACAAGAGCACAGTAAAGTGCTACAATTGTCAGAAACTAGGGCACTATGCATCGAAGTGCCGCAGCAAGAAGCATGGCGACGAAGCGAATCTGATAAGATTCGACGAAGACGAGCAAATGCTGATGTTTGCCCAGCAGGAGAGGAACGTTGAAGTGCGGAAAGACGAGGAGACGAGCGTCGAAGGCGAGATCGACGCTGAACCCGGGCGAGAATCGGTCAAAGAGAAGACCGACCTGGAGGAGCCAGTCGACGTGAAGTCGAGCCCGGAGCCCGAGCAGATGATGGCCGAGAAGAGGCCCAGCCCGGAGAAGATGACCGACGAGACGGTCATGCTTATCGAGGACAAGGTTATTGTGAATCTCCTCGTAGACGGAGAGAAGAATGTCTATACCGATGTCTGGTATTTAGACAATGGTGCGAGCAACCACATGACGGGAGATCGAGCTAAGTTTAAAGAGCTCGATGAAAAGATCAAAGGGAACGTGAAGTTCGGCGATGAATCGATCGTCGAAATCAGAGGCAGAGGTTCCATCCTGTTCCAGTGCAAGAACGGGGACCAGCGTCTGCTGACCCATGTGTACTACATCCCGAAACTGAAGAGTAACATCATCAGTCTCGGTCAGATGACGGAAGTCTGAAACACGGTGGTGATGGCCGGCTCATACCTAAAGATGTGGAACCAAAGCGGCGCCCTCTTGATGAAGGTGAAGAGAACGACGAACAGGCTGTACAAGATACTCCTGGAGATGGGCCAACCCGTCTGCTTAATGACGTCCCTAGCAGACCCGGCTTGGTAATGGCACAAACGACTTGGGCACGTAAATTTCTACGCGCTCAAGATGATGAGAGAGAAGAAGATGGCCTTTGGGGTACCTAAGATTGAGCACCCCAATCAGCTATGTGAATGCTGCATGGTCGCAAAACAGGCGAGAGTGCCATTTCCGATCAAGGCCAAGTTCCGAGCAGAGCGACCCCTCCAACTGGTGCACGCTGACCTATGTGGTCCAATCACCCCGGCCACTCTAGCTGGCAACAAGTATTTCTTTTTGCTTGTTGACGACTACAGCCGTTGGATGTGGGTTTATACGATCAAGGAGAAGAGTGGAGCCCTTGAAGTCTTCAAGAGGCTCGTGGAGAACCAGTCAGGACATAGACTGAAGACCCTACGAACAGATCGAGGAGGCGAGTTCACGTCTTAGAATTTCACGGAGTACTGCGGAGAAGAAGGTGTAGAGCGACACCTCACCGCACCATACACGCCTCAATAGAACGGCGTGGTGGAAAGACAAAATCGGACCGTCATGGACACAGCAAGGAGTTTGCTAAAAAGCATGCAAGTCCCGGCGAGGTTTTGGGGAGAAGCAGTATGACACGCGGTCTACTTACTGAACCGTCTACCGACGAAGGCGCTAGGCGAGCGCACCCCTTACCAAACATGGAAAGGGAAGAAACCTCATCTGGAGCATTTGAAGGTGTTTGGGTGTACCGCACATGTGAAGATTGTGGGTCCACACCTTAAGAAGCTCGATGATCGGAGTCAGCCGATGGTGTACCTTGGCGCCAAAGAAGGGAGCAAGGCACACAGGTTTTATGACCCCCTACGCGGAAAAGTGCATGTGAGCAGAGACGCCGTGTTCAAAGAAGAGAAGAAGTGGGACTGGCGAGACGAGAATGGAGAGCCCGAACAAAACTCGGTGGAATTCATACTCGAAGAGGAAGAGCCGGTCGAGCAGGAAGAGGAAGAGAGCCCCTTCCAAGGACTAGCAACGCCCAGTTCGACGGAAATCAATTCGCCTGGAACCAGCACGACTGGAATGAACTCACCACCAGGCTCGCCCAATCCAGGATCAGGGATGATCACTCCGATCCAAGAGAGAGATAGTTCAGGAGGAACCAGCTCGGGAGACTCGTCGATCAAGGACGGACCAAGAGGGTTCCGTACCCTGTCCGACGTCTACGAAGAAGCGCAAGAACTTGATTTTAGTCCAGAGGAGCTCCTGCTGGTTAGTGAAGAGGAACCAACCAACTACCGCGAGGCAACCACCGAGAAAAAATGGTAAGAAGCGATGAAGCGAGAGTTGGAGTCCATTGAGAAGAATCAGACATGGGAACTAGTCGACCTTCCAAAAGGTCATAAGTCCATTGGTCTGAAGTGGGTCTACAAGCTCAAGAAGGACTCAGAAGGCAAGGTTCTCAAGCACAAGGCCAGATTGGTTGCAAAGGGATACGTGCAGAAACAGGGAGTAGACTTTGAGGAAGTTTTCGCTCCAGTAGCCAGACTCGACACGGTCAGGCTGATCCTAGCCCTCGCAGCTCACCGAGGTTGGAAACTCCATCACCTGGACGTCAAATCGGCGTTTCTGAATGGTGAACTGGAAGAGGAAGTCTACGTTGCTCAGCCAGAAGGCTTCGTCGACAAGATTGCAGAGCATAAGGTGTACAAGCTGTCAAAAGCTCTTTATGGGTTGCGACAAGCACCACGTGCATGGAACACTCGACTCGATAGAAGTATGAAGAGTCTTGGTTTCAAGAAGTGTTCCCAGGAATAAGCGGTCTACACGAGGAACAATCGAGACGAAGCCCTCATCGTCGGTGTGTACGTCGACGATCTGATCGTGACTGGATCCAGTGCAGAAGGCATAGATGGACTCAAGGTGCAGATGATGAAGGAATTCGAGATGAGCGACCTCGGACTGCTCTCTTATTACCTCGGCATCTAGGTCGATCAGAAGAATGAATGCGTCACGCTGAAGCAGTCGGCTTACGTGATGAAAATTTTGACGCAGTTCAAAATGGCGGACTGCAACCCAAGCAAGTATCCGATGGAACCAAAGTTAAAGCTCGGGAAAGATGCAGAAGGAACTCCAATGGATCCCACAGAGTACAGACGCGTCGTCGGGTGTCTCAGGTACCTAACCCATACCCGACCGGACATCTCATATGCAGTTGGCATAGTGAGTCGTCACATGGAGAAGCCCACCAGTTTACACCAGCAGGCTGTGAAGCACATCCTTCGTTACGTGAAGGGAACAACGAGCTACGGGATCCAATACGGAAGAGGAAATGGAGCTGAAGAACTGGTCGGTTTTACCGACAGTGACCTAGCCGGTGACATCGATGATAGAAAGAGTATCGGAGGTATGGCATTTTATCTCAACGGTAATTTGATCACCTGGCAGTCTCAGAAGCAGAGAACTGTGGCCCTATCGTCTTGTGAAGCGGAGTTTATGGCAGCGACCGCATCGGCGTGTCAAGCGTTATGGCTCAAAAATTTATTGAACGAGGTAACCGGAAGCGAGCAGAAGCCAGTGACTCTCTACGTGGACAACAAGTCCGCAATTGCACTGATGAAAAACCCGGTGTTTCATGGACGAAGCAAACACATCGACACTCGCTTTCACTTTATTCGCGAGTGTGTGGAGAACCGAGAGATTATCGTGGAGTTTGTCAGCACCAAAGAGCAACGAGCTGACATTCTCACCAAAGCTCTAGCGAGAGTTAAATTTGCGGAGATGCGAGAACTGCTCGGAGTGAAGAACATCGAGCCAAATCAAACTTACGGGGGAAAATGTGACAATAAGATTTGATTGGGCCCTTTTTCGATACTTGCCTAGCAAGTAGAATTATATTGTTTTTTTTTTTTTTATTGCTTTGTCATTCTTACTTGCACCTCAAGCTCTTGCTGAGCAAATGGATGACGTTTTTGTAAGGGTATTATAGTATTTTGTGTTGTACTTCTTGCCTATAAAAGCAACGTGAATGAGTAGTATACAATCATCTCCAAAAAAAGCAAGGATCAAAATGCCGTTTTTGCCGATAAATCGTTTGCCGTTATCGAAAGACTAATCGTTTGCCGATGGATTAATCGATGGAAAACCTATAAAAATTATCGTTTGCCATTATCCAAACTTATCGAGCTTATCGAAACTTATCGAACTTACCGATGGATTTATCGATGGAAAACCTATAAAATATATTCATATATACTTTACACTATAAGTTAATAACAATAATTATTTACAAATTATGAGTTGTGAATTGTAAGTCAAAATGTTCTCTTAGTTATTTACTATTAAATGAAATATGCTTATTTGATAAATTTTACAACTTAAAGAGTCAAAGTCATATTTTACTAAAATAAAATATTAGAAAAACACCAATTATCAATTATGTAAAATCTGCAAAATTGAAGTTATATCAATTTTTTTTTGAAGAACTAGCTCAATTTAACTAATTTCTTAACAATATGCAATTTTGCCCCAATAATTAGACAACGTCAAATTACAAAAGAAATTAGGTCAAAATCACGGTTTATAAATTATATACAATTTTATAAAATGAAACTACACCATAAAAATCCATTAACTAGCTCAAAAATCACACAAACCATCATAATTCATCCATAATCCTTAATAAACCTAAAAAAAATCAATTTCAACCATAACATTTGATTCAAAACCTAAAATGTAAATTAAAGTAATATGAAACACAAACTTGAACTTTCATTCAACTTAATAGATTTCTGAGTAACTACTACAAATATAAAGTAAAATTATAAAAAAAATTACATAATTCATACATATACAACACTTAAACTTCAAAACACTCAATATCCGCTTAGAAAGACCTAAAAATACTTATAAATTCTGAGATTAGAAGAATTTTGGAACTTTTGCCGTAATTTGATTAGAGTTTGGAAAAGATTCAGCAAAGTGAAGTGACCCTCTTCTCCAGAGATAACCGTGGCAGTGTATAATGTCAGTAAAGGACAAGGCGCAAGGCGACAAAATAGGTGAGGAGGCGTGTAAGGTTAGGTGACTTTTCTCTATTTGAACGAAAAGTACTTAGATTTTTGAGATATTGTACTTGATAATTTTGAGCGAAAAGTAGCTTGTTTTTCGACTCGAAAAATCGCGAAAACTATAAAACGGTAACGATTAAGAGAGATAAGTTACCGAGATGTTTGTTTTTAGCGAAAATCGTTCGATTATCGAACGAAAATCGCGATTTTCGAATCGTTGAAAAAAAGCATTCTCTCTTCAATCTCTCTCTCTAAATTTATCCTCATTTACCATTACATATATATATAATAATATATATATATGCACATAAGAGAAAACGTGTGTGGTGAAAACAAAGTGTTATTTTATAATACTTTGTGGCAAAAGTTTCAAATAGTTGGAACTAACATAACCCGTGTGAAAAGTCACAGGTCGATCAGATTGACTGCTCTGTGTCGGGTCTCGGTAGCGCTTTCGTGTAGATTAGGCTTCACACTCAACATATTTTTTATTTTTTCAAGAGAGATTAATGTAATAACTTTTGATGGAAATTAAAATTTTGAACAATTCATTTAAATTAAAAAATGACAAGGAAAACATGTAAGTCGCTAAATTAAATTGCCGCCTATTCTAAAGATATATATAGTGGACCAACCGAGCGATCATACTTAATATTTTCCAAAACATTAGCAAATTGATGATTATACATGATTTTATGTTTTTCATAAAATAAAATATAAATCGACTTTCGTTGCCGTTGAGTATGATAAATTTGTGCGTACAGTAATCGAAAATACAAGAATGAGTATGTGGATTTTGTGTTTTTCCATTTTCTATGAACTATATATTTATAAGATCCTATATATATATATATTTATTTTGATATTGATTTTGAGTACTGTTCTTTTGTCGTACTAATTTTTTATGAATCTAAGTCTGATTTTAGGGATTATTTTTATCAAATATTTTTGAAGAGCCTAAATAAAGTTGGGTTTGATTAAAAAGTAATTGATTCGATCGAGAAAGAGTAATTATTACATAGAAATAATAATTTTCGAATGCAAAAACTTCGAGCTTTAATATTATAAGCTGTGATAAATTTATGTTTCAAATAAAACAAGAAGTGCCTTGTTGATAGAAAATGTTACAAATTTGACTGCATCGTCCAAATAAATAACGGTTGAAAATTGAAAAGTAGTATCTAGTAATTCATATTTTCCTTGTGTTGAACAAAACATATGCAAATTCGCTGTTACACATTAGTACACTGATCATGAAAACGTGGTCAAGAAATTAGCTGTACTGACGTTGCCCGTTTTCACTCGAAACAACGACTGCCATTCCCAAGTGATACACTTACATCCAGGGGCGGAGCTAGAGCTCGGACTAAGAGGGGGCGAAATTGGCTATATATTTTATAATAAAACGAGACATTGAAACAACTGTTATAGATTGCATTATAACTATTTTTTATGAACTTTCAATTTATGAAAATAGTTCATTAGGATCTCTATATGATTAGAAACCTACATGTTACGTTCTCAAAATATTAATATTTTTTTCAATATTTAAAACTTTGCACGTCTTAAATTGATTGGTGGTTTTTACTCTCTAGTTTTGTAAGTTGTAATCGTTTTAGTATACTTCTAATTAAGTAAAGTACAAAATACCATGAAAAAAATATATAATCATAAAAAGTGTTGCTAAAATAAATAAAAAAATAATTGGTGGGCTTGGGAATTGAACCATGGACTATAACTTGGAGGAGAACTTTAGGACTAACAAAACTCCACTAGACCATAGTGATATTCAGTTTACCAATACTATGCTTGTTATTTATATATAAACTTATAAAAATATGAATAAATAAAAAATAAAAACAACGTGCTCGAACCAAGTGGGGGCGGCCGCCCCCGCTCCGCCCCCCTTGGCTCCGCCCCTGCTTACATCCCGAAGATGAAAATGTGTATGCATATTGTTGGGTTTTTCGATGACTTTTCTCAATCCCGAGGCGGAAAACACGGAATATCATCGAATATAATAAGATCTAGATTAATATCGAAGATTAAGAAATCGTTTCAGGAACATTATATTACCGAACTTTGGTACTTATGCCAACAGTACCAAAATGCCAAACTTTTGCCGATTTTAGGGCTTGGACGATTCCTCTTCTTGCTCCGGGGAGTAGCACGTCAATTGCCGTGCATCTATGTCGTCCACCACGTCACTGCGGGAACGTCTTGATGACAGGAAAGCACCTCGGAGGATAGGTTAGATCCCTCTCGATGCTTGGACAACGAACCAATGAAGAACTGGGGAAAAGCCAAAAATTCGATCTCCAATAAGGGGAGGTCGAATTCTTTCTGATGGCTAGGGTTTTGATTATGTTAATTATGAGTGTTAAATGGGTATTTATAATACCTATTATCATTTAACATAATGAGCTTTTAATTAAGCCCAGTAAGCTTTAATTAATTAATTCTTAATTAATTAATCCATTCATAATTAATCTTCGGGCCCATGTGGGCCCGTTATCTCGGTTATGTGTTCGGGTCAATACCCGAGAATCCGGTGGATACAATTTCTGGTTCGTGCATAACCTATAATCTCCTACTTGCACGAACGTACCGGAATTGGATATCTCCGGTGCACATTTATGCGCATACAATAATTAGAACAGATGCCAGGAATGGCTATCATGTACATCATTCTTAATTACATATGCCTAGTTATTCAAGGTTGCAACTGAAACACTTTTTCGTTGCAAATTAGTCATCGTACTCCGTTTCCTCTGGCGAGTTCGGTGTGACTCTATAGGATTCTGCAGTGTTGGCCACAGACCTTTTAGGTCTTTAAGAAGTGAGTGGTCTCTACCTAGACATCACTTTCCCTAATCTTCAAAATTATCTGAATCCTCTGGTTGATAAGTTAAATGTGAAGACCCATGTGGTTCTTGTTTCTTAACTATAATCATATGACTGATTCCTTCGACATCTGTACTACTCTAGAAAGGACACAGACCATGGTTTGGCACATCTGCTTAAGTCGATTTCTGTTTCCTGATTCAGATATAAGTATTGAACTACTAAAACAAAAACCCCTTTTGATTTGTTTATGGCTATAGATTTCATATACTCATATCCTTCAGGAGGCCATGAGTGTATTTCCCCAAGTGTATGGGGAGATGCATGTTTTCTTTCCACCCTACAAGGTTTGTGACATGTCCAAATTTAGTCTTTATGACTTACCCGTTACGGTAAGCGTTTGACTAAAATCAAAACATGTTACTTGCCAGGTGATGGACTCATGATAGTTGTCAAACTTTGGAATCTATCTTCATATCTCTGAGAGTCTTAGTGTCCCCTTATAAATAAGGTTTGGTTGCCAAGTGAGATTCTCAGAGTGTGAGTCTTTCCAGCACTGCTAGTCTGTCTTACTAGTGCCTACACGTATAAGAATATCTCATAGATATCAAGGACGCTTCCTTTTTCTCTTATCTACATGTACCAATCAATTGTGAAAAATCATTTATTGTCCCTCCTTGTTTCTTCTAATGGCTTTCTTTGATTGGGGAGGTTTAAGATTATCTTTTAGATATCTTAGGGACTTCATTTACTTAGTTGATAACGACCT
Source organism: Parietaria judaica (assembly GCA_954871525.1). Lineage (NCBI taxonomy): Eukaryota > Viridiplantae > Streptophyta > Magnoliopsida > Rosales > Urticaceae > Parietaria > Parietaria judaica. The sequence continues at coordinate 3,795,343 of OX940861.1, forward strand.
TATTATTTAATATGGAATATTGATACGAACATGAAATGAAGAAACTTGCCTTTTATAGATATAATATTGTGCTTGAAATTTAATGAAATAAAAATTACATAAATTTTGTTCTTTGAACTTTATCATAAAAGTTTCCTCGTGTCACAAAAGATCGCAAACATCTATGTGTTCTTTATCCCTATAGATTCTGCATGACGAAAATGCTTTTCTTTCGACAAAGCTTTTGTCATCGGATCCGCCACGTTTTCGTTAGTGCCTACTTTTTTCATCACTACGTCATTCCGATCTACGATGTCTCTGATCAGATGGTACTTTCTGAGTATATGCTTTGCTGTCTTGTGTGATCTCGGTTTCTTGGTTTGTGCTATAGCTCCGTTGTTGTCACAGTAGAGCTTCATAAGATCACCAATGCTAGGAACTACACCAAGATCAGAAACAAATTTATTGATCCAGACAGCCTCTTTAGCAGCTTCAGATGCTGCTATATACTCAGACTCGGTGGTTGAATCGGCTACCGTAGCTTGTTTACTGTTGTTCCAGGTAACAACACCACCATTTGCACATAATATATATCCTGTTTGAGATTTAAAATCATCCTGGTCAGTTTGGAAGCCTGCATCAGTGTAACCTTCAAAGATTATCTGATCAGCGCTACCGTAAGTAAGACATCTATCTTTGGTTCTGTTTATGTACCTCAAGACGTTTTTTACGGCGGTCCAATGACTGAAACAAGGGTTTGATTGAAATCTACTGGTCATGCTTAAGGCAAAATCTACGTCTGGACGAGTACATAACATTGCATACATTATAGAACCAATAGCAGAGGCGTACGGAACCTTTTCCATGCACTTGATTTCTTCAAGAGAAATCGGACTCTGCTTCTTGGTAAGATATGACTTATGAGTCATTGGAGTAAAACCTTTTCCAGATTTGTCCATGTTAAAACTATTAACAATCTTATCAATGTATGTACTCTGACTTAGGGACAAGACTCTCTTGTTTCTGTTTCTATGAATTTTCACGCCTAAAATGTAGGCGGCTTCCTCTAAGTCTTTCATTGAGAAACATTTTCTCAAACACTCCTTTACTGCTTGGAGTTCAGATGTATTGTTTCCTATTATCAGTATGTCATCAACATACATAGTTAAGCATACACCTTTGCTCCCACAAGTTTTGATGTACACACATGGGTCGTATTTGTTTTTTACAAAACCAAATTCAGTAGTTGATTCATAAAAACGACGATTCCAACTTTGAGATGCTTGCTTGAGACCCTAAATTGATCTTTTCAATTTGCAAACATTTTCAGGATGCTTTTGGTCTTCAAAACCTTCAGGTTGAGTCATGTACACATCCTCTTCCAGAACTCCATTCAGAAACGCAGTTTTTACGTCCATTTGCCAGATTTCATAAGCATGAAAAACTGCAATGGTAAGCAAGATTCTTATGGAATTGAACATGGCAACATGAGACAATGTTTCATCATAGTCAATACCATGAATCTGTCGAAAACCTTTAGCGACTAATCTTCCCATGTAAGTTTGTATGTTTCCATCCATGTCAATTTTCTTCTTGAAAATCCATATGCATCCTATGGGTCTTGACCCTTTGGGTGCATCAACGAGGTCCCATACCTCATTGGTGTACATGGAGTCCATTTCATATTTCATGGCCTCAAGCCATTTATCTGAATCATCTCCTGACATTGCTTCTCTGTAGTTTTCAGGTCGTCGCCCTCATCTTCATGAATTGTCTCTCTTTCGATTGATACAAGGAGATTCAATTTCAGAGGAGGTTGTCTATCTTTGTTTGATCTACGAGATGTCAATGTGTAATCAGGTTGCTCATTTATTCCATCTTGTATGGGTACATCGTATAGAGCGACATCTTCTAACGGTTGTTCATCAATGATATCATCATGAAATACATTGTCAGGAATGACGTCTTCTACTTGGTTTTCATTTATGATCTGATCATTTTGTGTGTAACCCGATGTTAGAGCTTCTTCTGTGTCCATCTCAAATTCATTTTGACTTTGTGGTTCTTGTTCTTCTTGAAGAACAATTTCTCTCCCACTAGACTTTATAGAAAGGAAGTTTTCTTCTAAAAATACACCAGTTTTTGCTACAAAGATTTTGCGGCTATGTTGGTGATAGAAGTAGTGCCCAGAAGTTTCTTTTGGGTACCCCACAAAGTGGCATTTGACAGATTTGGGGATTAGTTTCTCTGATGTCAACTTTTTGACATAAGCTTCACATCCCTAGATCCTCATGAATTGTAAAATCGGTTTTCTTCCTTTCCACATCTCATATGGTGTTGAAGGAACCGTCTTTGATGGTACACAGTTAAGTGTGGCAGCGGTTGTCATAAGTGCGTATCCCCAAAGGGATTCAGGTAAGTTCGTTTTATTCATCATAGATCGGACCATGTCTAACAAGGTCCGATTTCTTCTCTCAGATACACTATTAAGTTGTGGTGTACTTGGAGGAGTTAATGATGACACTATTCCCATGTCTCGGAGGTATGCTTTGAATTCAACGCTCAAGTATTCGCCTCCTCGATCAGATCGAATTGCTTTAACTTTCTTGCTTAGTTGATTTTCAGCTTCATTCTTGAATTCTTTGAACTTTTCAAGTGATTCAGATTTATGTCTCATCAAATAGACATAACCATATCTACTGAAGTCATCAGTAAATGTGATGAAGTATGTGAAACCTCCTCTAGCCGCAATTGGCATAGGACCGCACACATCTAAATATATGAATGCCAATAACTCCTGTTTTCTCTCATAAGTCCCTCCAAAGTACGGCTTTGTCATTTTCCCAGCCAGACAAGATTCACATGTTTGATATGATTCATAATCAAAATCTTCCAACGTTCCATTTTTATGGAGTTGGGTTATGCGTTTCTCACCTATATGGCCAAGTCGACAATGCTAGAGATAGGCCAGATTGACTTGAAATTAAAATTAAAACCTAAAACATACGATTCTGGAATCGAAATTATGTTCTTGGTAATAGAAGGTACGAAATGACAGTCATTTAATTCTAAAATCATCCCAACTGGGGTGTTGAGGTCAATATGTCCTACAACTTCTGCAGCAACAGGTGCTCCATTTGCCACGCGCATGTTGGTCTCATCCTTCCTCATCTTCCTACTTCTCTTCAAACTCTGCATATCGGTACAAATATGAGTATCACATGCTGTATCCAATACCCAGTCTTTTGAGGAAGTAAGGTTAATCTCTATAACATTTATACATGAGATGGAGTCTCCACTCTTCTTCATCTTCTTAATCTCTGCGAGATACAGGGGGCAGTTTCTTTTCCAGTGCCCTCGTTTGTCACAGTGAAAAAATTTATGCTCGAGTGTGGCTCCAACCTTAGGTTTCATGGCTTTCGCCCGCACCTTTAGGTTTTTGGGAGGCTTGCCTTTCTTTCGCTGAGCGAAATGCTTCTTTCCCTTGACTGGACCAGTTATTTCCATGATAGTCTTGGCATTTGCTTTCGGTACATTTACCTCAACTTTCTCCAACATGTCGTGGAGCTGATGCAGACTCTTCTTTTCAGAAGACATATTATAATTCAGTATAAACTGATTATAAGAGTCAGGGAGAGAGTTCAACACGATGTCAATGTAAACGTCTTCTGGGATCTTTATCTCTAGTCGGGTCAGACTTTCAGACCAGACGATCATTTTCAGAACATGATCATTTACACTTGTTCCTTTAATCATTTTCAGAACATGATCATTTTGAACCTAGCATGATCATTTTCAGAACATGATCATTTTGAACCTAGCATGTCGAGCTTCCTTTTCATACATCTTTTTAAAATGTTGTATCATTTCCCAAGAAGACATGTGTTCACGTTGTTCCATCCGATTCGAAGTCATGGTGGCCAGCATGAAACAAGTTACTTCAGCAGTGTCATCGATGTCCTTCTTGTAAGCATATTTCTCTGCTCGAGTGGCAGTGGCAAGTGGTTCAGCTAAAGGTTCATCAGTGACTATGTTCTCCTTCTTTTTGTGCCTGAGCACTACTTTGAGGCGTCTCTGCCATTCGGGAAAGTTCTTCCCGGTCAAGATGTTCTCGTTCTCAAGGATTGATCTTAGTGAGTTGTTAGACATTGTTCAATTTCTACAAAAATTGAAGAAATAAAATATGAATAAGCACAATATTAATTCTTGTGTTTAACATGTAAATTATAAAATAAATATTATAATAAAGATGTAAAATTAATTTTATAAGGACATTTATAATATTTCGTGACAAAATTAATAAAATAGCTACCCTCATCAATCTTATTAATTCGCCACTCAGAGTAAGACAACATTTGTGCTAACATCCTATATTATCTCTGACGATTTAGAAAAGAAAACAATTTGCTATTTCTAACCGGTTTTAATAATTAGTCTACGATATCTAATCTTATTAGAATACTCGTTTAGGCTTACCCATTTGGTAAACCGGCGAATAGTGTAGGTCGTCCTCCGCGTCTAAGTGTGCTGAGTAAAAGTACTCTACTGGGTTGTAGATGCACTTAGACCGGGCACACCTAGAACGAGGGTCCCGCAGATGGAAGACTATAAACATAATGTATTAATGAGGGGTTTCTAGGTGATCCAAATTATGTCTTAAATTAAATAACGTAACTTATTTAAATTATTTAACCTAAGACTTTGAATTTGTAATTATAAATCAAATAAATAAAAACATATTTAAAAATAAATATTTATTCATTATCTAAAGCATAACACTTGATCCTAGGTTTTATTAGAATAAGATAATTTAATTTTTCAATAAAAACAAATATCTTATTTATCATGATAAATATTTAACTTCTATTATTCAATATAATACTTTACAATAAAAATAGATTACTGGATGTTACTGATCTTAGTCTTAAAGATAAGAATAATATACGACATAATATTTTAAATAGTCTTATTTTAAATAATAACTAGACATTATAGAAATTATAATTTATAAATAAATTTAATAAAAAGACTATGAATAATAATAAAATATTAAACCGTAAAATGCAACGCAATATTAAAACCAAGTAAATCTAATTTACAAAGTTTTATTATTGATATTAGGTTTTCAAATCCCCTTTTAATTTATTCTTATTTTAATTGTATTTTAAAAATTAAAATAAACCATTTAATAATATTTAAAAAAAATTAAAAAATTAAAATTAAAATAAATTACGGGATCGGGATACGAGCACGGGCGAGACCCGCGCTCGCATGGGCTGCCCGAGGGAAGCCTAAGCAGTTCGGGCAGGGCAGGCAGGTCCTGCCCGTGGGCCTGACCGGTTGGCTCAGATTGGATTTGGGCCGGGCCGGGCCCATTAACCCATGTTAACACCTGGGTCGGGTCGGACCCAGGTGGACCTGGGTCTGGTCCGGATATGATCCAGATCCATTCGGGTCGGGACCCGGGTCAGGTCAGGCCCGGGTCCAGTTGGACCCGGGTTGGGTCGGACAACGGGTCTGACCCGTTGACCTGGGTCCACGTCAAACTTGGACCTTTGACCATGGGCTGGGTCAGACCCAACCCATATACGCGTGGGCCTAGAACTGTTCCAGGCCCACATAGTCAAACCCTAATATGATTAGGGTTCGGCTAGGGTTTTGGAAACCTTAGCCGCGGCTGTTATGCGCGTCCGGTTGGGATGCGCACCATGTGGCCCCACCGGGACCACGCTGACCGTGGTGGTGGCGCCGCCGTGGTGTACCTCCCACAAAAAAAAATGTTTTTCAACAAAAACTTATACCGAGCACAAAAACGAATCTCGAATACAAAAATTAACGTATTTAATTTTCTACTGCTCCCACTGAAAATTTAATCACACCAAAAAAGTCACAAAATTCTTCCGGACAACATATCTAATTTTTGAAAATTAATCAGACCGGCTCTGATACCACTGTTGGGTTTTTCGACAACTTTTCTCAATCCCGAGGCAGAATACACGGGATATCATCGAATATAATAAGATGTAGATTAATATCGAAGATTAAGAAATCGTTTCAGGAACATTATCGAACTTTGGTACTTATGCCAACAGTACCAAAATGCCAAACTTTTGCCGATTTTAGGGCTTGGCCGATTCCTCTTCTTGCTCCGGGGAGTAGCACGTCAATTGTCGTGCCTATATGTCGTCCACTACGTCACTGCGGGAACGTCTTGATGACCGGAAAACACCTCGGAGGATAGGTTAGATCCCTCTCGATGCTTGGATGACGAACCAATGAAGAACCGGGGAAAAGCCAAAAATTCGATCTCCAATAAGGGGAGGTTGAATTCTTTCTAATGGCTAGGGTTTTGATTATGTTAATTATGAGTGTTAAATGGGTATTTATAATACCTATTATCATTTAACCTAATGGGCTTTTATAGAAGCCCATTAAGCTTTAATTAATTAATTCTTAAGTAATTAATCCATTCATAATTAGTCTTCGGGCCCATGTGGTTATCTCAGTTGTGTGTTCGGGTCAATACCCGAGAATCCGATGAATACAATTTCCGGTTCGGGCATAACCTACACATATTTGTTTATAATTTTGTAAATCTCGAGAGTATTTTCGATTATATAATGACATTTTTTTTACTCGAATCAATTTTTGTTTATAATAATTATTTTTAAGCATTTTATATTAATTATTTATTAATCTTTAATCAATAATAAAAACTCAATTTAAAATAATGAATTAATATATGCATAATAATCACGTCGGGAATTTGACATGCAATTTTTCATCCCTAAAACAACGAATAATTGATACTCAAGGTAAAAAATTAAAAAATTACATAGAATAATTATTTTTGAAACGTGCAAATGTGTACGAATCGAGAGGGAAGAGTATTCCAAACCGAATTGCTAACAACCAAAGCGAGTCCCGAACAAGGATCTCGGCTCCCTTGTTTAACATTTTAACATTAATTAGTTAAGTTTGTATATTATATTTTAGTAAAAAAATGTGGCATACTAATTTACGTGTATCTAAGTAGATAATTAAATCCTCTAACCATGAACATTTTGATGGAACCGTCACTCTCTTCGCCTCCAACTGATACCACATTTTTTCGCTGACATTCCCGTACTAGAAATTCTTATCGTGATTTTCCTTTTCATGGGATTGATCTCCTTCGGCCAAATCACGATCAATCTGTCTCTCATTTCCTCGTTTTAAAGTGCTAATTTACATAGGGCCGAGCGAGATCGGCCAGCCGCACTCTATCCGAGATTCGAGCTAATAATTTTTAGTATATTAATATATTTACATAGATATTAATAATAATATTTTTATACTTCTCATATTATGGTCAAATTTGCATTCTGGTGCAATATTATATAATGCTTAGAACTATTTAATTATTATATTTTTGTAGTTGTTTGTTCAGACAAATACACAATAAAATGGAGATGAATGGGTAAATTATATTTAATCTTTTTATATTGTGAAAGAAATATTTAATTGTACGATGAAGAAATTATTTTCTCGGTTGATAATAAACTCGTAGATAACAATTGTAATATATGTTATATATTACGTTACACGCTTGATGCTTCAATATCACATCTTATGTTGAAACTCATCCTTTATTATTTTTCGCTTCTCTTTATGAAATTTCCTAGCTTCTCCCCTACTAATTTTCTTCTCCAGCAGGTCTGAGACTTCCACCGAGACGAGGTTGAGGGTGAGGCGGCCGTCGCAGCGGTTGGCCCGAAAGTACGCGTGGCGGTTCTTCACCATGGTGAGGATGAACCTCCCGTCATTGGCGTAGTGCCTTTGCGGAATCCACAGCTTCCGCAACTTCGAATGCTCCATGCGCGCCAGCGACGGAATCGGCGGAGGAAACTGTGAGCTTAAGCTTGACTTAGTCCGGATGACGACCAGAACCCAGGACGGGCAGAAACACTTGCGAGGAGTCAGCCCGGGTACCGACCAGAACAGAAGACGGACAACTGTTCAGCCCAGCTCGGGTGAACACGAGCAAAACGTCCGGATAGAAGGCAAGCCAAGCTCGGGGACAGAGAAGCTGTCCGGGCAGGAAAGGGAAAGTCAGCAACTACCCAGCAAGGAAAGCGCGTAGCTTGAGGAGCAAGCAAAGATCAAGTCAAAGATTTGATAGGATTATTTAGGGTAGTTTCCTGATTTGGTGCGATTTGGTTAGCTAGGGTTTCGCCTATGTGAGGCTATAAATATACCTAGCATGTACACTTTGTGTAGAGTAGAGTCCATTAGATTTTTGAGTTTATCTTCTTGTATTGCCTTCGATTATTAATCAAGAGAATTTCTTCTCCCAAAAGTTTGTGTCCTTTATTTTTCTGATCGATTTCTTTTGGTGTTATTCGTGTTCTTTGCAGATCCGTGAATTGGGATCCAACAAGTGGTATCAGAGCTTCAATCGAAGAACATGTCTTCATCATCAGAGTCACCAATCGACGGAGCTTTGGTTGCGCAGAAATCAGACTCCAGAGAAGGCACAGTTACACTCCATTACCCCATGCTCACGAAGAGCAATTACGCCGTGTGGGCGTTGAAGATGAGGGTGAATCTGCAGGCGCAGAGAGTATGGGAGGCCGTAGAGAACGGCGGTGTCGAAGGACGCAAGGAAAGAATGGCTCTAGCCGCTATCTACCAAGCAGTTCCGGAAGATGTTCTTCTCATGCTTGCCGAGAAAGATTCCGCGAAGGAAGCATGGAAAACTCTTCAGACCATGCACATGGGCGCAGATCGCGTCAAGGAGGCAAAGGTCCAGACCTTGAAGAGTGAGTTTGAGGTCATGAGGATGAGGGAGAGCGAATCAATTGATGATTTCGCTATGCGGCTTACGTCCATTGTGACCGGCATACGCTCGCTGGGAGACAAGGTGGAGGAGACCACCGTCGTCAAGAAATTTCTCCGAGCAGTGCCTCACAGGTACATGCAGATCGTGACGTCGATCGAGCAGTTCGGCGATCTCAAGACCATGTCGGTCGAGGAGGTTGTTGGTCGTCTCAAGGCCCACGAAGAGAGACTTCGGGGTTACGGTGACAAAGACGAGGAGAAGAACCTCCTGCTCACGCATGAAGAGTGGACGGCCAGACAGCGGAAAACCGGGGGAGCCGAGTTTTCTACAATACCCTCAGGTCGGAACAGCTTTGGTGGAGAAGTCCGAGGACGCGGACAGGGTCGTGGATGGGGTCGATGTCGGGACATGCGAGGTCGCGGCAGTGGATCTACCAGTCAGGAAGGCACGACCAGGAGAGACAAGAGCACAGTGAAGTGCTACAATTGTCAGAAGCTTGGGCACTTTGCATCTGAGTGCCGAAGCAGGAACCAGGGCGAAGAGGCGAATCTAGCAAGATTCCCAGACGATCAGCAACAGCCGGCATTGTTGTTTGCCGAACAGGAAACGCACCTGGATGAACAGAATGGCGAGTGTGACGCCAAGGCCCGGGCAGAAGTGATCAGTGTGCCGATCAGCCCAGAGGCCGAGCAGACCTGTCCGGAGGAGACCAGCGAGAAGGTTTTCCTCATCGAGGATAAAGTTATTGCAAACCTCCTCGTAGACGGAGAGAAGAAGGTCAGTACCGACATATGGTACTTAGACAACGGAGCTAGCAACCACATGACTGGGGACCGAGCTAAGTTTGAAGAGCTCGATGAGAAGATCAAGGGCAACGTGAAATTCGGCGACGGATCAGTCGTAGAGATCAGAGGCAGAGGGTCGATCCTGTTCGAGTGCAAGAATGGCGACCAGCGTCTGATGACCCAGGTGTATTTCATCCCGAAGTTGAAAAGCAACATCATCAGTCTAGGACAGATGACTGAGATCGGGAACACGGTGTTGCTGCAAGGGTCCTACCTGAAGATGTGGACCAAGGAAGGAGAGCAGTTGATGAAGGTGGAGCGAACACCCAACAGACTCTACAAGATTCTCCTGAAGACATGCCAGCCCGTCTGTCTTATGGCATCGATGGCAGACCCGGCTTGGCTATGGCACGCACGGCTCGGACACGTGAATTTTCACGCGCTCAAGATGATGGGCGAGAAGAAGATGGCCTTCGGGGTTCCCAAGATAGAACACCCCGACCAGCTATGTGAATGCTGCATGATCGCAAAGCAGGCGAGGATACCGTTTCCGATTAAGGCCATGTTCCGAGCAGAGAAACCCTTACAGTTGGTGCACGCAGATCTATGTGGTCCAGTCACCCCAGCAACTTTGGCAGGTAACAAGTACTTTCTTTTACTTGTTGATGATTACAGTCGCTGGATGTGGGTTTATATGCTTAAGGAGAAAAGTGGAGCCTTTGAGGTCTTCAAGAAGTTCAAGAAGATCGTGGAGAATGGCTCGGTGCATAGGTTAAAGGTCTTGCGTACAGACCGAGGAGGAGAATTCACTTCCCAGCAGTTCGGAGAGTTCTGCGACCAGGAAGGAGTTCAACGTCACCTGTCTGCACCCCACACGCCCCAGCAGAATGGCGTAGTGGAAAGGCGAAACCGAACTGTCACAGCGAGGAGCTTGCTCAAGAGCATGCAAGTTCCAGCCCGGTTTTGGGCAGAAGCAGTAAGACATGCGGTCTACCTGCTCAATCGTTTGCCGACCAAAGCGCTAGGAGAGCGTACCCCCTACCAGGCGTGGAAAGGGAAGAAACCCCACTTAGAACACTTGAAAGTGTTCGGGTGCACCGCACACGTGAAGATTGCGGGGCCACATCTCAAGAAGTTGGATGACAGGAGTCAGAAGATGGTGTACCTTGGCGTTGAAGAAGGAAGCAAGGCACACAGACTCTATGATCCACGACGCGGCAGACTCCAAGTGAGCAGAGATGTTGTGTTCGAAGAGGAGATGAAGTGGGATTGGCGCGACGAGAAGGGAGAACCCGAGCAGAACTCAGTGGAGTTCATTGTCGAAGACGACCAGGATGTTGCCGAGCAAGAGAAGCCCGGAACACCCAGCTCGGGAACAGTCTTGCCAGAAACGAGGGAACCCAGCCCGGGAGAGAGCACCCCGGATACACCCAGGACACCAAGTCCGAGCAGGACCAGCCCGTCCAGCTCGGGAGATTCCTCCATAAAAGACGGCCCAAGAGGATTCCGACCTCTAGCAGACGTCTACGATCAGACTCAAGAAGTGGAGATGAGCCTGGAGGAACTTTCTTTGTTGTGTGCAGAAGAACCAGCCAGCTTCCAGGAGGCAGCAGCCGAGCAGGAGTGGCAGGAAGCAATGAAGAAGGAGATGGAGTCCATTGAGAAGAACAGAACATGGGAGTTAACCGACCTTCCAAAAGGTCACAAGCCCATCGGCCTGAAGTGGGTGTATAAGCTGAAGAAGGACACTGAGGGGAATGTCCTTAAGCACAAGGCAAGGCTGGTAGCTAAAGGCTACGTGCAGAAGAAAGGCATAGACTTTGAGGAAGTCTTTGCTCCAGTAGCAAGACTGGACACGATCAGACTCATCCTAGCCCTAGCAGCTCATCGAGGTTGGGAAATTCACCATCTGGATGTCAAATCGGCATTCCTAAACGGTGACCTCGAAGAAGAAGTGTACGTCAAGCAACCAGAGGGGTTCGGCGTCACGGGCAAGGAGCAGAAGGTGTACAAGCTATCCAAGGCCTTATACGGGTTAAAACAAGCACCAAGAGCGTGGAACATCCGCCTTGACAAGAGCTTGAAGAATCTTGGATTCACAAAGTGCTTGAGCGAGCAGGCAGTCTACACCAGGAGTACCGGGCAGGAAACTCTGATCGTGGGAGTGTATGTGGACGACCTGATCGTCACAGGATCCAGCGCAGGAGGCGTAGATGGGTTCAAGCAGCAGATGATGGCCGAATTCGAGATGAGTGACCTGGGATTACTTTCGTACTACCTTGGTCTCGAGGTGGAACAGAAGAAGGACTGCATTACGCTGAAGCAGTCGGCCTACACGAAGAAGATCCTTAAACAGTTCGAGATGGCGGACTGTAACTTGAGCAAGTACCCTATGGAGGCGAAGCTGCAGCTCGGGAAGGATGCTGAAGGGAGAAGAGTGGATCCCACGGAGTACAGACGCGTGATCGGGTGCCTGAGGTATCTCACCCACACCCGACCAGACATTTCACACGCAGTCGGGATAGTCAGTCGATACATGGAGAAGCCCACGAGTGCACACCAGCAGGCGGTGAAGCACATCTTGCGTTACGTGAAGTGCACGACGGACTACGGGATCCAGTACAACCGAGGAAGTGGAGCAGAAGTACTAGTCGGCTTTTCGGACAGTGATCTGGCCGGTGATATCGATGACAGGAAGAGTACCGGAGGGATGGCGTTCTACCTCAACGGAAACCTGATCACCTGGCAGTCTCAAAAGCAGCAGACAGTAGCTCTATCCTCATGCGAAGCAGAGTTCATGGCGGCAACCGCAGCAGCATGTCAAGCTATGTGGTTGAAGGGGCTACTTAGTGAAGTGACCGGATCCGAGCAGAGACCAGCTACTCTCTACGTGGACAACAAGTCTGCAATTGCGTTGATGAAGAATCCAGTGTTCCATGGACGGAGCAAACACATTGACACGAAGTTTCACTACATTCGTGAGTGTGTGGAGAAGCGAGAGATCATCGTGGAGTTCGTCAACACGAGGGAGCAACGGGCAGACATTCTTACTAAGGCTCTAGGGAGAGTCAAGTTCGAAGAGATGAGAGAGCTGCTCAGAGTGAAGAGAGTGGAAGCAAGTCAAGCTTACGGGGGAGAATGTGAGCTTAAGCTTGACTTAGTCCGGATGACGACCAGAACCCAGGACGGGCAGAAACACTTGCGAGGAGTCAGCCCGGGTACCGACCAGAACAGAAGACGGACAACTGTTCAGCCCAGCTCGGGTGAACACGAGCAAAACGTCCGGATAGAAGGCAAGCCCAGCTCGGGGACAGAGAAGCTGTCCGGGCAGGAAAGGGAAAGTCAGCAACTACCCAGCAAGGAAAGCGCGTAGCTTGAGGAGCAAGCAAAGATCAAGTCAAAGATTTGATAGGATTATTTAGGGTAGTTTCCTGATTTGGTGCGATTTGGTTAGCTAGGGTTTCGCCTATGTGAGGCTATAAATATACCTAGCATGTACACTTTGTGTAGAGTAGAGTCCATTAGATTTTTGAGTTTATCTTCTTGTATTGCCTTCGATTATTAATCAAGAGAATTTCTTCTCCCAAAAGTTTGTGTCCTTTATTTTTCTGATCGATTTCTTTTGGTGTTATTCGTGTTCTTTGCAGATCCGTGAATTGGGATCCAACAAGTGGTATCAGAGCTTCAATCGAAGAACATGTCTTCATCATCAGAGTCACCAATCGAAGGAGCTTTGGTTGCGCAGAAATCAGACTCCAGAGAAGGCACAGTTACACTCCATTACCCCATGCTCACGAAGAGCAATTACGCCGTGTGGGCGTTGAAGATGAGGGTGAATCTGCAGGCGCAGAGAGTATGGGAGGCCGTAGAGAACGGCGGTGTCGAAGGACGCAAGGAAAGAATGGCTCTAGCCGCTATCTACCAAGCAGTTCCGGAAGATGTTCTTCTCATGCTTGCCGAGAAAGATTCCGCGAAGGAAGCATGGAAAACTCTCCAGACCATGCACATGGGCGCAGATCGCGTCAAGGAGGCAAAGGTCCAGACCTTGAAGAGTGAGTTTGAGGTCATGAGGATGAGGGAGAGCGAATCAATTGATGATTTCGCTATGCGGCTTACGTCCATTGTGACCGGCATACGCTCGCTGGGAGGCAAGGTGGAGGAGACCACCGTCGTCAAGAAATTTCTCCGAGCAGTGCCTCACAGGTACATGCAGATCGTGACGTCGATCGAGCAGTTCGGCGATCTCAAGACCATGTCGGTCGAGGAGGTTGTTGGTCGTCTCAAGGCCCACGAAGAGAGACTTCGGGGTTACGGTGACAAAGACGAGGAGAAGAACCTCCTGCTCACGCATGAAGAGTGGACGGCCAGACAGCGGAAAACCGGGGGAGCCGAGTTTTCTACAAGACCCTCAGGTCGGAACAGCTTTGGTGGAGAAGTCCGAGGACGCGGACAGGGTCGTGGATGGGGTCGATGTCGGGACATGCGAGGTCGCGGCAGTGGATCTACCAGTCAGGAAGGCACGACCAGGAGAGACAAGAGCACAGTGAAGTGCTACAATTGTCAGAAGCTTGGGCACTTTGCATCTGAGTGCCGAAGCAGGAACCAGGGCGAAGAGGCGAATCTAGCAAGATTCCCAGACGATCAGCAACAGCCGGCATTGTTGTTTGCCGAACAGGAAACGCACCTGGATGAACAGAATGGCGAGTGTGACGCCAAGGCCCGGGCAGAAGTGATCAGTGTGCCGATCAGCCCAGAGGCCGAGCAGACCTGTCCGGAGGAGACCAGCGAGAAGGTTTTCCTCATCGAGGATAAAGTTATTGCAAACCTCCTCGTAGACGGAGAGAAGAAGGTCAGTACCGACATATGGTACTTAGACAACGGAGCTAGCAACCACATGACTGGGGACCGAGCTAAGTTTGAAGAGCTCGATGAGAAGATCAAGGGCAACGTGAAATTCGGCGACGGATCAGTCGTAGAGATCAGAGGCAGAGGGTCGATCCTGTTCGAGTGCAAGAATGGCGACCAGCGTCTGATGACCCAGGTGTATTTCATCCCGAAGTTGAAAAGCAACATCATCAGTCTAGGACAGATGACTGAGATCGGGAACACGGTGTTGCTGCAAGGGTCCTACCTGAAGATGTGGACCAAGGAAGGAGAGCAGTTGATGAAGGTGGAGCGAACACCCAACAGACTCTACAAGATTCTCCTGAAGACATGCCAGCCCGTCTGTCTTATGGCATCGATGGCAGACCCGGCTTGGCTATGGCACGCACGGCTCGGACACGTGAATTTTCACGCGCTCAAGATGATGGGCGAGAAGAAGATGGCCTTCGGGGTTCCCAAGATAGAACACCCCGACCAGCTATGTGAATGCTGCATGATCGCAAAGCAGGCGAGGATACCGTTTCCGATTAAGGCCATGTTCCGAGCAGAGAAACCCTTACAGTTGGTGCACGCAGATCTATGTGGTCCAGTCACCCCAGCAACTTTGGCAGGTAACAAGTACTTTCTTTTACTTGTTGATGATTACAGTCGCTGGATGTGGGTTTATATGCTTAAGGAGAAAAGTGGAGCCTTTGAGGTCTTCAAGAAGTTCAAGAAGATCGTGGAGAATGGCTCGGTGCATAGGTTAAAGGTCTTGCGTACAGACCGAGGAGGAGAATTCACTTCCCAGCAGTTCGGAGAGTTCTGCGACCAGGAAGGAGTTCAACGTCACCTGTCTGCACCCCACACGCCCCAGCAGAATGGCGTAGTGGAAAGGCGAAACCGAACTGTGATGAACACAGCGAGGAGCTTGCTCAAGAGCATGCAAGTTCCAGCCCGGTTTTGGGCAGAAGCAGTAAGACATGCGGTCTACCTGCTCAATCGTTTGCCGACCAAAGCGCTAGGAGAGCGTACCCCCTACCAGGCGTGGAAAGGGAAGAAACCCCACTTAGAACACTTGAAAGTGTTCGGGTGCACCGCACACGTGAAGATTGCGGGGCCACATCTCAAGAAGTTGGATGACAGGAGTCAGAAGATGGTGTACCTTGGCGTTGAAGAAGGAAGCAAGGCACACAGACTCTATGATCCACGACGCGGCAGACTCCAAGTGAGCAGAGATGTTGTGTTCGAAGAGGAGATGAAGTGGGATTGGCGCGACGAGAAGGGAGAACCCGAGCAGAACTCAGTGGAGTTCATTGTTGAAGACGACCAGGATGTTGCCGAGCAAGAGAAGCCCGGAACACCCAGCTCGGGAACAGTCTTGCCAGAAACGAGGGAACCCAGCCCGGGAGAGAGCACCCCGGATACACCCAGGACACCAAGTCCGAGCAGGACCAGCCCGTCCAGCTCGGGAGATTCCTCCATAAAAGACGGCCCAAGAGGATTCCGACCTCTAGCAGACGTCTACGATCAGACTCAAGAAGTGGAGATGAGCCTGGAGGAACTTTCTTTGTTGTGTGCAGAAGAACCAGCCAGCTTCCAGGAGGCAGCAGCCGAGCAGGAGTGGCAGGAAGCAATGAAGAAGGAGATGGAGTCCATTGAGAAGAACAGAACATGGGAGTTAACCGACCTTCCAAAAGGTCACAAGCCCATCGGCCTGAAGTGGGTGTATAAGCTGAAGAAGGACACTGAGGGGAATGTCCTTAAGCACAAGGCAAGGCTGGTAGCTAAAGGCTACGTGCAGAAGAAAGGCATAGACTTTGAGGAAGTCTTTGCTCCAGTAGCAAGACTGGACACGATCAGACTCATCCTAGCCCTAGCAGCTCATCGAGGTTGGGAAATTCACCATCTGGATGTCAAATCGGCATTCCTAAACGGTGACCTCGAAGAAGAAGTGTACGTCAAGCAACCAGAGGGGTTCGGCGTCACGGGCAAGGAGCAGAAGGTGTACAAGCTATCCAAGGCCTTATACGGGTTAAAACAAGCACCAAGAGCGTGGAACATCCGCCTTGACAAGAGCTTGAAGAATCTTGGATTCACAAAGTGCTTGAGCGAGCAGGCAGTCTACACCAGGAGTACCGGGCAGGAAACTCTGATCGTGGGAGTGTATGTGGACGACCTGATCGTCACAGGATCCAGCGCAGGAGGCGTAGATGGGTTCAAGCAGCAGATGATGGCCGAATTCGAGATGAGTGACCTGGGATTACTTTCGTACTACCTTGGTCTCGAGGTGGAACAGAAGAAGGACTGCATTACGCTGAAGCAGTCGGCCTACACGAAGAAGATCCTTAAACAGTTCGAGATGGCGGACTGTAACTTGAGCAAGTACCCTATGGAGGCGAAGCTGCAGCTCGGGAAGGATGCTGAAGGGAGAAGAGTGGATCCCACAGAGTACAGACGCGTGATCGGGTGCCTGAGGTATCTCACCCACACCCGACCAGACATTTCACACGCAGTCGGGATAGTCAGTCGATACATGGAGAAGCCCACGAGTGCACACCAGCAGGCGGTGAAGCACATCTTGCGTTACGTGAAGTGCACGACGGACTACGGGATCCAGTACAACCGAGGAAGTGGAGCAGAAGTACTAGTCGGCTTTTCGGACAGTGATCTGGCCGGTGATATCGATGACAGGAAGAGTACCGGAGGGATGGCGTTCTACCTCAACGGAAACCTGATCACCTGGCAGTCTCAAAAGCAGCAGACAGTAGCTCTATCCTCATGCGAAGCAGAGTTCATGGCGGCAACCGCAGCAGCATGTCAAGCTATGTGGTTGAAGGGGCTACTTAGTGAAGTGACCGGATCCGAGCAGAGACCAGCTACTCTCTACGTGGACAACAAGTCTGCAATTGCGTTGATGAAGAATCCAGTGTTCCATGGACGGAGCAAACACATTGACACGAAGTTTCACTACATTCGTGAGTGTGTGGAGAAGCGAGAGATCATCGTGGAGTTCGTCAACACGAGGGAGCAACGGGCAGACATTCTTACTAAGGCTCTAGGGAGAGTCAAGTTCGAAGAGATGAGAGAGCTGCTCAGAGTGAAGAGAGTGGAAGCAAGTCAAGCTTACGGGGGAGAATGTGAGCTTAAGCTTGACTTAGTCCGGATGACGACCAGAACCCAGGACGGGCAGAAACACTTGCGAGGAGTCAGCCCGGGTACCGACCAGAACAGAAGACGGACAACTGTTCAGCCCAGCTCGGGTGAACACGAGCAAAACGTCCGGATAGAAGACAAGCCCAGCTCGGGGACAGAGAAGCTGTCCGGACAGGAAAGGGAAAGTCAGCAACTACCCAGCAAGGAAAGCGCGTAGCTTGAGGAGCAAGCAAAGATCAAGTCAAAGATTTGATAGGATTATTTAGGGTAGTTTCCTGATTTGGTGCGATTTGGTTAGCTAGGGTTTCGCCTATGTGAGGCTATAAATATACCTAGCATGTACACTTTGTGTAGAGTAGAGTCCATTAGATTTTTGAGTTTATCTTCTTGTATTGCCTTCGATTATTAATCAAGAGAATTTCTTCTCCCAAAAGTTTGTGTCCTTTATTTTTCTGTTCGATTTCTTTTGGTGTTATTCGTGTTCTTTGCAGATCCGTGAATTGGGATCCAACAGAAACCCCCGCTGCTTCCCTGTATCCGCCGAGACTCTCGGGTCCGTCGCGCTCAAGTGGCGCTTCGCTTCTCTCTTACAGTCGTCTTTGTTGAACAGCGAGACAACAGAGACGCCATTGTTGTGAGGAGGATAGGATTCGTAGGGTTTGGCGAGTGCTTGACCAACATTGTTGCTGACCTCCATTCTTCGGACGAGAAATATTAGGGTTTGTGATTTACTATACTGTGACTGTGACTCTGGGGAAAGTTGATATTTGTACTAGTAAGTGAGAGTGGGAAGCGAGTTAAAAAGGATATATTATACACCTAGAATCTCCAATAATATTTTTATGACTTCACGGTTTCAGTTAATTATAGAAATGAAAATTCTATTCTATAAAAACAGGAAGGTTAGTGTATCGAATAAATAATTATTTTTATTTTAATATTGAAAAATCCTAATCTAATTAATTACATAATCTAAAAAAAGTCACCAGTATTCTATTATTTGCCATATTAGTTCAATGATTTTTATCTAAAAGGGTGAAAATATCAAGAGTTGAAATTGAGTTTTCGGGCCTTAATCTTATTATTAATGATTTTAGTGTAAATTTGATTTTTTGTTCTAGAATTAGCGGAAACCATACATTCTTAACGATTTTGGGTGACTTTTGTCTTTTGACAATCAATTACAATAAAATTTAATTATTTTTTTAGTCTAAGAATACAAAACATATTATTTGGTTATAACAAGAATAGGCCATGTGTTATAACTTATAAGCCTTAAATATTTTCTATTTATGTTTAATTAGAAAAATCATTGAATTTTATTTTAATCAATGTAATAAAATCAAATCAATATGAAAAAAAGAAGAAGTTATTTATGTTATTTTAAAACTGAAAGGGCCAAATCCGCAACTTTGTTAGAATGGAGAGTTTTTTCTGCTATTTTTAAAACGAAGGGCTGAATCGCAGCTTCGGAGCGATGCATTGTTTTTTTAATGAAATAACAAAATTTGTACATATTTCATAAAAAAGAGAGCCAATAATACCAATAATTAAAAAACCAAATGATCACTGAAAGCATATGTCTCATACGAAATTTGTATGCATCTGAAAAATTATCATCTCCAATGATAAAGAGAATGGCGATGAGCAATACAATTATTTAAAATTATTAGTTTAATGAAGTTTTACGGTGTATAATTTCTCGAGTTAATTAGCAAAGAACTGAAGAAGAAGAAGAAAAAAACCCCAAAATTCCACAATAAGTCAAATTTGTGTTAAATAACAATACTCTACCATTTTTTTCAGGATTCAATTGACTTTGCCCGCTCGATGCGGAAGTGGGACCGAATCGATGGTCCATATTTTCTTTGATTGTGAATTGGCTAAGTAGGTGTGGAGATTGGAGGGTCTTAGTCGCCGGTGCGGTGGGAGTTTGATGAAGAAGTCACAAGGCAAACGGTCGTTGAGGCTTTGTTCCTCGCAATATTAAGTACCAAAAGCTAGGAGGACTGCATGATGAATTTATCACAAAAGCGGTAATAATCTTAGACGACCTACGGAATTCAAGAAACAAATTGATATTCCAAGTGCAGTGAGATGACCCAATCAGTTTGGGAGGAGAATCATAGTGCAATTTGGGGAGCTCGTTCTCGGGGATGAGTCATATGACTTAACCATTTGTCCTAAACAAGTATTGAAGTCGACAAAGTGGAGGCGCCCACCACAGAGAAGGCTGACGATAAACAGTGATGCCACATTTAAATATGGAATTGCAGCTGTTGGTGTCGTGTTGAGATCGGAGACGGGCCAAGTCGAGTAGAGTGGATGTGGTGTAGCCGTGTCCAAGCGGGGTCCGCCGTTGAAGCTAAGTCATTGTGGATCTACTTGGGCAGTAAAGCTAGCCATGTTCCGCGACATGCATCATATTAGTGTTGAAAGTGATAACAAGACGATTCTAGACAATTTTAGTGTAAACAATACTTATCCGTTGGTCTCTTATCACTTTGATGCTAGATGGTTTTGAGGAGGGCAAGTTTGGTTGGTGCTCAAGAACCGAAATTAAAGCCTTTCATGAATTGGGCCAATGGGCCTTTAATTACGGTTTTAGTGGTTTTTATAGGATCGGAGATGTACCGCTCTATGTAAGAGAGACAATTCTAGCCGATGTTAGTTGAATGTTGATGAATACAAGTTACCCTTCAAAAAAAAAAAAAAACACTCTACCAATCAAGTAGTGCTGCACATGGCGACGTCGCGGCGCGTCGCGACGTGGCCGCCAAAATCGCGAGGAGAAACGTCGCGATGCGTCGCGGCGTGAGGAGTCGTGGTCAATCGCGACCAAGTCGCGATTTGAAGAGGGAGGAAGTGGACCAGAAAAAGGGTTGCGGCAAAAGTTCAATGTTTGTTTCCAATGTTTAATTTTATTAGTTTTTATCCGAATTTAAGTGTTACATTATTTAAAATTATTATTTATACTTTATTTATTTCTAAATTAATATTTAAGTATGTTATAATTTATTATTTATACTTTATATGTTAATTTTAAATTGGTAAGATATGTTAAAAAATATTCATTTGTAACATATTAATAATTTTTAAAAATTCAATAAGAAATAAATAAATATGACAAAACGAGATATTAAAAAAAAGAGTTGTATTATTCATTGTGAATATTACAATAAGGTGGAAGAAAGCTGTAAATATTCAGTGTAAATATTACAAGATGCCTCACTAAAACCTCTCTTGTAAAACCCTCCTTAGGGAATAAAACCAAGAGAGGAAAGAGCACATCATTATTGGCGTTACATTGCATCACTCGGGGAACCAATCGTTAAACCTTTGTGTCATAAGCTCAAGCTCGGTTGGTTCGGACCGTTGGGCGATTACGGGGTTGCGGAACATCCAGTCGTTCAATACCACGGCTTGCTCGAGGTGTGTGCTGGTTATTGACGATCTCCGGCCGTCGATGATATTCTTAGCCGTACTGAATGCGCTCTCCGAAGCAACGCTTGAAATGGGGATGGACAGTATATCCCTCGCCATTCTCGCCAATATCGGGAATCTTTCCCGTTCATTCTTCCACCAATTGATGACATCGAACTCAGCTGATTCGCCGTCGATGCGAAGGCCGTAGTACCGTTTGACTTCTTTTGGCAAGCCGTCCGTGTCTTCCGTCCGTGCCGGTGCCGAACCAGATCCCGTTGCTTCACAGCGATCCATTCGTTGCTTGAGCCTCCGGCTAAACGCTATTGCGGACTTGGTTGGGCTTTGCATCACTGTCCGCCGCTCCTCCTCGGCGTTGAACTGTGGGAACCGCCGGTCATATTCCCTGTACAATTCATAAAAAGCTTCATTAACAACCGGAATGTAATCAGTGTAATCCACCCCTATGTTTTGCCCGATTGCTAGCATTATTGGACCGAAAGTAAACATAATACGAGGGTCTAATATAGAACCGAAGCAATACGAAAAAGGGGGTGGATCCCAATAAATTTTGAATTTTTTAACTATTCCTTCAATCAGGGGAGCAATAATAGGGTCGTTTGCGAATTCTGAAAAAGTGTTAGTAATTTCAAATAGACCCGAGATCCCATGATTCAAAGAAGGGCGTTTTTGGTTTGAAAAATTTAAAGTAACAGCATAAAACGGTTTAAGAAATTTAATGAATTTTTCTACGGTTGTCCATTCCGCCTCCGAGATTCGCGCTGACGGCTCGAGTTCCAAGTGGAGGAAGTGGTCCAACGGTAGCCTCTGTCTACACACAACTGAAACCATTAGATACGTTGAGTTCCATCGTGTATTATTATCTAATCCGAACCTGTTAGCTTTATGATTGTGATCTTTACAAAATCGTCTCCACCTATTGGTGGTTTGAGAATGCCTTATCCAATCAACAATGCCGCATATTTTTTCTACGTGACTTGAAATTACTCGTTCGCCCGTTCGTGCGATTAAATTTATAATGTGACAACCGCACCGTTGATGTAAAATATTACGAAATTGATTAACGGGCAAACTAGTCTCCAAGATAGTAATAGCGGCATTATTGTTTGCGGCATTATCTAAGGTTATAGATATAACACGATTTTGTAAACCCCAATCACTTAATAGTTCTATTAATTTATCGGAAATGTTTTGGCCGGTATGGCTACAGTCGAATGGTGCTAGGTTTAAAAGTTTTTTACACGGCTCCCAATCTTCGTCTACGTAATGAGCGGTCAGACTCAAATAATCGTTTAGCATTGGACCGCTCCACAAGTCGGTCGTGAAAGCAACGTTTATGCTAGACATTTTAAAAAATTCGACCAAATAGTTTTTTTGCATAGCATAAGCTTGTTCCATGTCCCTAGTATACGTCGTACGGGAAAACTGCTGGTAAGACTGATTAATCCTTTGCATATATTGTGTATGCGCAGGATGTTCCATCAAACTCATCGGTGCCCCCGTAGAAAATATCCATTCGAGTGTCCATTTCCATAAATTTGGGGTTGTGAGTGCACTTACCTGTGCTGTGTTTACCTCGTCAAGCTCCCCGGTCGGGAAGCATGCTCTTGCGTGTCGTTTCAAGTAGCCGGTTCCCAGGTCACCCATCGCATCTAGCGTGCGGCCGCACTTTTTGCACGTGGCGAGTTTAATTCGTTGGCCAATCTCCACCCGCCGATCTTCGTCAAAAAAGTTCCACATGGGGGCAGTGTTTGGTCGTCCCCACGCCAAGCCCGAAGTAGATGCTCTATTAAAACAAAAGAATATTATTAAGAGTTTAATATAAAATTACAATTATTAAATTTTTATATTACAATTATTAAATTTTAATATTAATCATATTAATCTAATTAAATTTCATATAGTTAAATAAAAGAGTTAACGAAATTAAAAATGGTATTTTCTATGTGTGGAAATAATTATCAAGCTCTTTTGGACGGAACTCCCCGAGGTTCCACGGCCAGATCGACTGGAAAGGATGCTATGATCTCGCTTTAGGCCCAAGCTTTTCTAGACAGAACTCCCCGAGGTTCCCAGGCTAGCTTGGAGGAGATTGCAAAGCAAACCTTATTTAAAAACCAATCTTTCTAAGACACCATAATCCATAAAAACTTTATAATTATCACCACACATAAAAAATACCATTTTAATTTCTTTAACTTATTTAAGTAACTATTTAAAGTTTAATTAAACTAATATGATTAATTGATTATTAACTAATTAAATGATTATTACGTAACAAAAAATATCAAGAAATTCGTTTCTGATGTGGAAGATCAGTCGGAACCGCAACCACAGAGCATACTACGACTTTCAAGTGACGTGACAACAACCATTACAAATTGATTATTAAACTAGTATGATTAAATGATTATTAAGTAATTGAAAAAAAATAAACTAAAATGATTAAATTCAAAAATTAAATAAATTATGAAATATCAAGAAATTCGTTTCTGATGTGGAAGATCAGTCGGAACCGCAACCACAGAGCATACTAAGACTTTCAAGAAATTCGAAAATGATTATTAATTATTAATTTTTAATTATTGATTATTAATTATTATTTATTACTAAGTACTAACTTATTAATTATTAATTATTATTAATTAATAAAATAGAAAAATGACTAATAGCTATAAATAGAGAAATGACTAAAGGTTATTACCCGGTTGAAGGACGTCGATGTCGTCGAGGACGGGCAACGGAGGCTTCCCCGCTATCTTGATTCGAAGGAAGAGGAGTGTTGGGAATCACGTCTCGGATTCCTTGAAAATTATCACGAATTGAACCTCCGAACCGTCCGGGTAACATTTAAAAATTAATTTAAAGCGGAATAACTTGTTATCCGTTCAACGATCCGGATATCGGATAATAACCATTTCACAAGATCTGATAAATATTATGTAATTTAATATTCATATAACATTATTAATAATCTATTCATAATAGGAAATAAATAGAAAGCAGTAAATGGTTGCATTTATTAACCCAATGCATAAGGCCGTACCTCTATTGACGACTTCCGGTTGCGCGTTCTGAATTGGGCAGGGCTCCGCCGGTGCTGAGGGAAACTCCCGTGATCTTCCGGGATATTCTCCTGGAATCCTCGTACCGAAGCGTGGGCTTCGCCGGCAGGACTCCGTCGCAAAATTTTAACTGATGGTTCTTTTTAAGCTTCCGGAGAAATAGTCTCCTAAGCCGAACCAGAAAAGAGAGATCAGAGAGAAAATTCGCAGACCCTGAGGGAGAGGGAGAGTTCGAATTTTTCTCTGGGGAAAGGTGTGAAAAATGTGTAGAATGAGCCTCCTATTTATAGGCTCAAACCGTAACCGAATTGGAGAATTTCCCTCCCTAATTTTCGAATTCTATTAATTAAATATAATTAATTATCTTAATCCAATGGTCCAGATTTAATCTCATCTAAATCCAATGGATATAATTAATTATGGATTTAATTAAATAAGAAAGATTTGGATAAATCAAAAATCCAATCTTATCTTCTTATCTTTATAAAATTCGAATTATCATATATATTTATAATAAAATTCGAATTATCATTATCTAGATCCAACGGTTGAGATAAATCTTTAAACCGATCTAATGGATCAAATTAGTTTAGGATAAAATCAAATATAAAAAGATTTATTAAAAAACAATTTCGAATTTATCCATAAACTATAATTCAAATATATATATATATAAATATATTTAATTAATTAATTTTCAATCCGACGGTAAAGATTAATCCTTAGACCGATCTAACGGATATAATTAATTAACCAAATTCGAAAAATGAAACTTGGTCACCAAGTTATTAATTTCGAATTTATCAATATCCTAATCCAACGGGTTATATTAAATCATAACCGATCCAATGGATAATATAGATTTTAGGGATTTGCTAAAATACCAAAACATTTGGTACTTATGCCGCAAATTTGGAAAGACCAAATCATACCATTCGAATTTAGCTAGGGTTTCATATATCAAACCCTAATTCGAATTTACACATATGAATATATATAAATATATATTTTTATTTATTAATATAAATCTATTAATTATTAATAAGATATTAATAATTAAATCCAAATAATTAAATTATATTAATATTTCCTGATCTCAATATCACACATTAAAATGTCATGGTGCCACACCATCATTTAAATTCGGGACATGTGATTTAATTTCAAAGTTTATCGAACCGATCATAAACTTAGAAAATCCATAAATCACTAACCGTAAGTCGAAATGACTCGGTTCAAAAAGCAAAGTTGCTTAGAATTTAATTTCCAATAACATGGTGCTGATAGAAAATCTAAATTCTAAATTTCTTTTATCAGTTAATTTCGTGTACCAAAATATGGTACTTTTGCCACACTAACGATAAAACTATCTGACGTCTGCCACAGACCTTTCAGTTTTATAAGTCAAGCCAAATGATTAAACATTATCCAGAATGTATTTTAATCACGTACGTATCATCCGTTACGGAGCTATCCTGGGGACCATGGACCCGTATCACTTAAGCTCCAACGAACTGCTAGTTGTTCGTCAAACCTCGAAGTGATTCCACTATAGACCCGAGGCTGCACTCTTTAGTGATACGGTATATATTATTCCCTTTATAACAGCAGGGTGTCCATTGATACAATCAAATTCGGGTTATTGATCTTTCACTTGATGATCCACACACGAGCAGGCGGTTTCTACCGTTATGCCCCTCATTGCATTTTCATCCTTGACTCAGTCAGTAATATTATGAGTAACCCACTTATGGTTTCAATTCATAAGTTGCGCACGGGTACCTCTCACTTCTCACCACCGACAATCAAAGGAATCATCATTACTCTGAAGAGAGTTGTGTGATGCCCGTGTCTATGACCAAGCTACCCTTACTGCTGACTATCATGCTCCCAAAATAATAGTGTTGGGAACAGCGGTAATATTTCGTGTTCTTTAACGGTTAAATCAAAGAACAATCAAGCCAGCAGCTTGGACTCAAGATCACTCAGGACTTAGATCGAATATCCATTTGATCATCTACTAGTGACTCAACTCCAAGTTATCAGTGACGGTCTTATATGATAACTTCCGGAGTTTAAGTCAGGTCCAGTCCAGTATGAAGACACTTCATACTTAATGCACTTCTAGTGAGTGTGACACACACAAAATCCAGAATAAGATTGTCACTTAGTCACATTAATGACCTTATACGATTAATGGGCTCCCACCCAGTTGATCAGGTCATGGACTTTTAAGTTCATTTATTATGATTATTAATTCTTCCTCACATTGACTCTGTTGTGATAATAATAACATAATTGCATCCTTTATGAACTAAGGAATCAAACATTCTATTTTACTCTACCAGAAACTATAATAAGATTAACATAATAAGCATCATCTTTATTCAACGACTTGTCATAATCTTTTACAAATGGATAAAATATCTTGTTTAAGGACACATATGTCCAACAATCTCCCACTTGTACTTAAAGAAGATGACCCATGTCTTTCAGACCCATACTCTCTAGATGCCTCCTGAATATTTTCTCTGGCAACGTCTTGGTGAATGGATCAGCCAGATTGTCTTCCGAAGCTATTTTCACAACCCTCACGTCGCCACGACGCACTATTTCTCTTATGAGATGGTATTTGCGTTCTATATGTTTTGCCTTGTTGTGGTCTCTGGGCTTTTTAGAATTTGCCACCGCACCACTGTTGTCACAGTATAGTGTTTGGGGCCCATCTACATCTGGAACAACTCCCAGCTCTATGTAGAAATTCTTGAGCCAAACTGATTCTTTGGCTGCCTCACAAGCTGCGATACAAGATTGATTTACGCTTCTCGAGAATATCGCTCCACCAGCAAGGGTGTACACTGCTCCCGACGTCGATTTTCTCGCGTCTCTATCAGACATAAAGTCTGAATCAGTGTATCCTAGTGGATTCAGTTCTGATCCTGAAAACACTAACATATAGTCTCTCGTTCTCCGAAGATACTTGAGAATGTTCTTCACTGCTGTCCAGTGAGCCATACCAGGGTTGGATTGGTATCTGCTAACAATTCCCACAGCGTAACAAATGTCTGGCCTAGTACACTGCATAGCGTACATCAGACTTCCCACTGCTGAAGCATAGGGTATTCGCCTCATCACATCTTGCTCTTCCGGAGAAGTTGGGCATTGTTTCCTGCTAAGGAACACTCCATGTCTGGTCGGTAAATTACCTCCCTTGGAGTTTGCCATTGCAAAACGTTCAAGCACCTTATCAATGTAAGCTGCTTGAGATAAGGCCAGAAGCATGTTGTTGCGATCCCTGAAAATACGGATCCCAAGAACATAACTGGCTTCTCCCATGTTCTTCATTTGGAATTGCGTAGATAGCCACGCCTTCACGTCCGATAATTTCTTCACACTGTTTCCAATGAGAAGAATATCGTCGACGTACAGAACAAGAAAAATTTCCACGGTTTCGTCATTGAGCTTATAAATGCAGGCCTCAGTGACGTTTTGAATGAATCCATAGGTTTTGATGGTTTCATCGAACCTTAGATTCCAGGATCTGGAAGCTTGCTTCAATCCATAGATGGATTTGAGTAATCTGCAAACCTTCCCTTCGTGACCCTGTTGCACGAACCCTTCTGGTTGGTCCATATAGATGTTTTCGTCAATGTACCCGTTCAGGAAGGCGGTTTTGACGTCCATCTGCCAAATCTCGT
The DNA here is from genome assembly GCA_954871525.1 of Parietaria judaica. Lineage (NCBI taxonomy): Eukaryota > Viridiplantae > Streptophyta > Magnoliopsida > Rosales > Urticaceae > Parietaria > Parietaria judaica. The sequence goes on from OX940861.1 coordinate 3,823,154, forward strand.
AATTGAGACTACAGGCTATGGCCATGAGAATCCGGATGGACTTGTACTTAGCGACTGGAGCGAAGGTCTCATCGAAATCAATACCTTCCGTCTGGGTAAAACCCTTTGCCACTAGTCTAGCTTTGAAGGTTTCAACCTTCCCGTCCACTCCTCTTTTTCGCTTGTATACCCACTTACAGCCAATGGTTTTGAAATCATCCGGTAAGTCTACAAGTTCCCAGACTTCATTAGAATCCATTGATTCTATTTCTTGGTTCATGGCTTCCTGCCATTCTCCCTTATCAGGATCAACCATAGCTTGCTTGTAGCCTATGGGATCTTCAACGCTAATGTCTGTGACAGCTAGGTGAAATTCCAACTGGGTGTGCTCGTAGCGCTCAACGGGTCTTTTTGAACCTCCCACTACATTTGAGTACCCTTTGGTTCTAATTTAGGACCGTGGTTTCCGCACTCTCTTTGATAACAGACACTGTTATCGTCGTTGTGACTTTGTCACAAGATCCTATTTGTGAATAATTTCCTCTAATTTCATTCTCTATTAACCATCATGATTAAAAATGACATTTGATCTAAATAAATCAATTAGAGTAATTAAAGACTATAGATGAAACAAAAATAATTGTCACTATATTTATCTGGATATTGCAAAATAATTCGAAAAACTTTATTAATTAAGAATCATTCCATGCAATCAATATCCAAAAAATAAATCGAGGTTGTAACAATGCAAAATTAATGATAACAATAAACTTAAATCGAATATAAACTCAAAGCATGCTTCCTTCTTTGAGACACTCGAGTACTAGCTGCTTTCGTTTCCTGCTGAGTTCTCATCAACAGAGCTCCTGCTGAATCCTGAAAAGAAAATGAACAAGTGTTAGTATTTTAATCTATGGATCTGAGATTTGAATCTCTCCAATAAAAAACTAATTTCGGGGTTAACAGAAGAGTCATTACCTCTCCAAGCCCGCAGATGTTCTCGGCACATTGTGTGCCCCTTTGCTCTTGGTTTGAGCCAGCATTCAATGCATAAAGCTCCATCTCTGTTTTTCTTTTTAGCAGAAGCAACTTCTGTCATGAAAAACGTTTGCAATGCTTAGAATTTTAATCTATGGATCTGAGATTTGAATCTCTCCAATAAAAAACTAATTTCATATTCAGAAAAGGTCTTACCCTTTTGTGAACTCATGTGCAGTCTGCATCGCAGCTGATCTCGCACTCTCTTCCTTGT